>CM059577.1:42423175-43761400 GCA_030386875.1 Morinoia aosen | reverse complement strand
GCCTTAGGAAGCAGATTGTCATTGTTTTTAGTTGACCTGGTTTATCTTTTGCTTTCAGCCGATGTGTAAACATCCCTGTGTTTCCCGCCCACGCTCCATTTCTGGGGCTCTCCTATTATCGTTGCGTTTCCTGATTTTCCTTATGTTCTGTTTACCACTAGTTTTCATTCTGTCTTTCCCCCGGTGTAATTTACGCTGTTAATCTGTTCTGTTATAAATATACCTGAACGCTTTTGGTTATTCTCCTGCATTTTTCTTAAAGCCCTCTGGTAATTGAGAGAGCATTATCCTTTTCCTGAATTCAGCACCGCTAACAATGATTTCGAAGAAGAAGTTTTGAAGGAATTACTTTGAAGCAAACAATTATATCAAAATTATCAACTTTCTAGTGTCACGTATGCTAATTTAAAGCCTATAATTACAACGCAGATTTCGGGGTATTCATCAGCTACTTTTTTATGCGACATGAAGCACGAAGCCGAAGTGGCTAAAAGGTTAATTTTCTTTTAAAAATGATTCTCTGTCAGCTTAACACATCAGTTAAATTTTTGTTATCAATTTTGACCATTGAAAAAAAACTTTATTAATTGATTCATCCTTAATTTGAGAGTTTCTTTGAAGCGTAACGTTGCAACCTTATTTTACGAGAAACGTTCCAATTTCATATCAAATCGCAGCCGTATAAATTTAAATATACACGCTCTCTAATGTAACCGAACACAAGAAAAACATTTTTATTTGCACACTTGTATTTTGCTGCTTTCTCTGGGTCACGACTAACGTATTACGTTTAAAAACACAGGTCGTGCTTGCTGCTCGCAGGAAGAAACTCATTTTTCATAATTATAGAGAGTCTGATTCGGTTTAAAACTTCCAGTTGCGTCCTCGTGCTTAGCAAACACGCAAGTTTAACTCGAGCTTCACAGTGCCTTCAGTATAACACTGAACATCGATATCTTTTCTCATTCAAGCACATTTTGTTACAAAATTCACGTGTCTAATATTTCCTAGCTCAAGCACATGTTATCGCGGCGTTGAAGCACATCCTCTATTAAAGCTTACTTGCACTTTATTCCGGGATTCACGCACGTGTCATTTGGTAGCTCAAGCACTGGTCATCATTACTCGATAAGCTCATGCCTGCATGCAAATCTTCCGCAAACTGAAACTGAAGTTCACTTTGACCTTTTGACCGGAAAGTTACATTATTTCGGATGACATGTGCATGCCGGCGTCGCATGATAAACAACGTTGGCTACGTTTAAGCAGTTGCTACGGTTGGTTGAAGTATGAAGCAGGAATAAAATCCAGCTTTACTGCTCGAGCGGATTTCTATCATTCATAAGAGGAGCGGGAAATTTAATTACACGA
Source organism: Morinoia aosen (assembly GCA_030386875.1). NCBI lineage: Eukaryota > Metazoa > Arthropoda > Malacostraca > Amphipoda > Talitridae > Morinoia > Morinoia aosen. Next base: position 43,760,029 of record CM059577.1, on the reverse strand, counting down.
TAATATTTTTTTACCTCGTATGCTACGATATATTTTTATGACAAGTTTTGAAATAATAAAAATGTTATTCATTTACACCAACATGAAAATGGGCAATTTACTGATCTTTTCTAAATAAGCCGCGCCCACTAATGCAAAACATTATTTCAACCAATTGTAACTTACAAAATAAAATACCTAACGACTTCAAATTGTAATTGAAACGAAAGATTAAAACATTTTATCGTTTGAAGTTGCTAGGTGCATTATTTCGAAAGTTACAAGTGGATGAACTTATGTGTTGTATTAGTGGCAGGGCTTACAGGGAAAAGATCCTAATTTACCTAGTGGTACAAATATGCACAACTATGTAGTCCCCGGATGAAGTTTCGATATCAGGGCCACAAGATTTTGCCCAATAAGCTCACGACCGCATGCAAATCCTCCGCGTAATGATACTGTTGATCGGAAAGTCCTCTTTTTGCAAGTATTGTGCACATGCCGGCACCGCTTACTAGACCCCTTAAATTTCGATATCGAGGGCACATGATTTTCCTCGATAAGCTCATGAGTGCTTACAAATCCTCCGCGTAATGACACCGTTGACCGCAAAGTCCCATTAATGCGGATATCGTGCGCATGCAAGCATCGCATGACGAACCCTTTAAGTTTCGATGTCAGGGACACATGATTAGCTCTTGGCCTCACGTTCATCTCTCAAGTTTGGGTGTCGTGTCTACCTGACACTACCGGTAAGATCGGCCTAATTGGAGTCCTGAGATACCTTAATAAGCAGAATCATTTCACGGCACCGGCTAGGAAGCATGCGATCCTCGGGTTCGGAAAGGATTAGATGACAATTGCAGCTAGGTCGTGACCCGGTGAAAAAACGAAAAATTAGGCTAGATCAAGGAATGGGACGCACTGGAATTTTTAAAAAATAGTCTTCAAGGTTATGTGGGTTCTCTATTTAGCGTTCTTTTGTGCCAGGTTTCAGTTACGACTTTGAAGAAAGACGCATGGTTTACAAAAATGCATTTGAGCCCTGGATTAACTTGGAGCAAATTTGCAGGGATTTTTTTAATTTACTCGTTCTCAAGAATGCATGCTGGACGAAAATGAATTTTGATCGACAAAACTCGCCTATAACTCTATAAAATAACGTCAGGGAATCTTTGCATAGTTCCCTAGTTTGAAAATTGGTCTGGAAATAACAACTTGGAACTTGTTTTAACATTATAAAAGTTGAACAACAATATTATTTCAATTCTTGAGCGTATATTAGAAACTTCTAATAAAAACAATTGTGTTCAATATAATTGAAACACGATTTTTTACATTTTTTTAATTCTTGAAACGAGCGTATATATTAATGATAGCAGTTTTGTGAACTCCTTTTTTTATAGCTCACATTGGTGGAAGTGGCAATTTTTTAGACAGTGAAACAAAAGACTAATTTTCTTAATGTAAGTTCTCATAAATTAGTAAACAAGCTTCTCTATCATAATGTTTTCTCGTCATTTCAAAAGAACGTCGCAATATTGTCAAAAATCACAGTTTTCTTCTAAGTGATACACTTAATAAGAATTTGTAAGACTGTATCATGATATAGATTATCTTGGGAAAAATCTGTGAATCGGATAAACATACGTGCACCATGGAATGAAATGCCGGCTATAACAATTATACATTACTCATGTTAGGTATACCATTAACTTAAAAATAAATGTCTGAGCCAAAGTCACCTACAATGACATAAAAGTTGTATTGCAGGTCTTGTGTTACCTCTAACTTTCTCAGCCTTCTATATCTCTCCATTTTCAATAATCGGAGTGCAAAGTAAGCTCTTTCGATATCGATGTTAGTATCTTGAATTATGTCATATCAACACCGAGATTAATGGGTACACTTTAGAAAAAACTAGATTAATAGTACACTTTATAGAGGCTTTTAGGCTCAGATTACGATCAATAATCTGAAAGCTTTTAAAAGTGAAATGAGACGCAACGAGTGACTTGAGAATTCCACCCAGTTTAAAAAATAACCTTCTAAGCAGGGTAGCAATAATGCTCTTCTTGGATTAACTAAAATCTAAAAGTCTTAAATCTGTATCTGTAATGGTATCTATAGAGTTTATCTATCGAGTATATATATATTGGGTTTAGGGTATATCTATAGAGTATCTATAATGGTCTTCCTGGTTTAAATTAAATCTGAAAATCGTAAATCTGTTAAATAGCTAGAATTAACTCAAAGAACCCGAAAGCTTGTCAAAGTTAAGTGAAACTCTACGAGTGAGACGAGAATCCCACCCAAAACGACCTACGAAGCAGTGTAGCAATAATGCTCTTCCTAGATTAACAACAGTGACTGAGGGCCGCAATAAATGACAATGCTTAGATCAACATGGCGTAAACTGGCAGGCTGAAGTCGTAGTGCTCTCTTCCCTAGTCCCGACGAATTAACACGACAAGTTTTGAAAATAACAAACATTTCAATAGATCGGTCCTTCATTTAGTTATTATTACGCATTTGTCCAAATTCAGTTAGTGACTGCTGGTCGGTCAGCAGCAGTATAAAAATCCCCTCAGTGACCACCGGTGGGTCACGTCGCACTTAAAGTGTTAAACGGCGTTATATGCCAGCATCAAATGGAATGTTCCCCCCAATTGCAGCTGTGCTGCCACAAGGCTATAGTAGAAATCATATCCACCCTTTGTATAGAAATAATGAAGGGGAGAAAGAGTCTTTATTGTTAAGATAACCTGGTTTTTGTCAGACTGATATAGCACAGACCAAGGAGTTTCAGTGTAATATTCTCTCTTCTGTTAAAAGGCTGATGTAATGATCCTAAGATCATAAAATGTGCATTATTTTCAAGTTTTATTCAATTTGACTCCCAACATTAGAGCGTTATATCTAGGGAATAACGGAGAAACACAATGAAGAACATAAACACACACGGATCAGTTGGAGAAACATAACAGCATTGAAAGCCATTATGTTCTTCGGATGTTGCGTGCGTGTAAACTCGTGTTGTGTAAGAAATTTACTAGAAAAAGCTCATGTCAAGCGATGTAACCTAAGTTTTCCGACGTTCACAGTAATTGAAGTGTTGCAATGGTATTCAGTTGTCTCAAAATTTCTACAAAGTTCGCGCACTGTTATTTGCTGTTGTTTGCTCGGTTAAATTTCTACAGAGTTCGCACACTGCTATTTGCTCTGTTAAATATAGCTACAGAGTTTGTGCACTGTTATTTGCTCTGTTGAATATCTACAGAGTTCGCGTACTGTTATTTGCTCTGTTAAATAGCTACAGAGATCGCGCACTGTTATTTGGTCTGTTAAATATCTACAGAGTTTGTGCACTGTTATTTGCTCTGTTGAATATCTACAGAGTTCGCGTACTGTTATTTGCTCTGTTAAATAGCTACAGAGATCGCGCACTGTTATTTGGTCTTTTAAATATCTACAGAGTTTGTGCACTGTTATTTGCTCTGTTGAATATCTACAGAGTTCGCGTACTGTTATTTGCTCTGTTAAATAGCTACAGAGTTCGCGCACTGTTATTTGCAGTTGTTGGCTCTGTTAAATTTGTACAGCGGTGGCGCTGTGCTGTTTGCTGGGAATATGAGAGCAAAGTGATCATAGCCCTCGATTTGATGCATTAATTTTTTCCTGGACTAATGGTATGTTTTCAGGATCTAGGGATGGTGAAGGACAGGTAATTATCGCTAACTAATTAATTCAGTGGATGATGAAACTGTTCATCGTAACGAGCTGAGTGACACGTAAAAATGAATGACATCATTTTTTAAATGCTAGACGTGGCCTAATTGCAGCCATTTCTTTTTATTTAAATCTGAGGATCCATCCGCTAACTTTCCTCTCTCTTCGTATGTACTTCAATGTTTTGACTTACTTTGTTATTCGACTGTGCGTGAATTCATGGTATTTATGATACCTGACTTAATCAGAAGGAATTATAAACGAAAAAGGATGATGGAATATTTTTCCGTAATACCGATGCTACGACAGAGAATAAAAATTTTAGACCTTATACATATTTCGTAATGTTTTGTTGCAGGAAAAGATATCGAGAACGAATATCTCATCGGGTTACTATGAGTAACGGTAGAGGAAACAAGGTAGGTTCAAACCAGTCCTTTTTTCATTGAGAGTGTAGTTTTGCTGACGTCACGGTAACGAACCAATAGCAGCGCTCAAATTGCATCTGGTAGCACTGCTACCCTTAAATCTGGCTCCACTATTGGCCTAACGAGATGGCGTTGTGGTGACGTCATAAAGTTTGCTTGAAATAAATCCCCCTTTCCATTGGCTAGCCGAACAAGAGGAGGTGTATTTTCTCCCAAAGAAATGACCCTACCCTGTTTTCTCTACCATGCCATGGGTACAGTTAGATCTATCTTTTATATCCTTATCCTCTGTCACGTCCTGTGATACAAGTTCTTAACGATGCTTATTGACCGTATCTGTGATACAAGTTTCACCAGTGCAGAAGTACAAGAATATTTTAATCGCGGGTACTATTGGGATGGATATATTTGTTTGTCATACACATCTGTAAGATTTGTATGAGGAAGGTATCGTATCTCGGCATTTCTGATGGGTCGTGTATGTGCACTAGTAGTAAAAATAATATTAATTAAAGCTCTTCAGTCAGTTTATTTCCACGATGGTTTCGTGACCGTAAGTTATTTGTATTGAAAAAATTCAGCCGATGACGAAATTTTACGGCTTTCCTACAGAAGTAATTTTTGCTTTCGAAGTGACGGGATTACCTTTTTTAAAACGATGCATGAGTGAGGGGTTTTTATCGACCAGATTGAGCCGGCGCTAAATTGACAGAATGTTAAAATTCGTGTTACTCTCATGCGTTCTTGTACTCTCTTAAAACTTTAAAGATAAGTCAGTTCTACGAAAAATGATCCTCTTAAAACTGCTCCTCCGAGGCGTGCACTACGAGCTGCTACTCGAGTTTTTAAAAGTTAAAAAAAGTTAAATCTGAGAGGAAGACGAAGAGGAAGAAGAAATACTTTATTAGAAAATTTTTTTACCGTTCATGCAGGTTGAAATGAGATTTGATCAGAATAATTAGTGAACTTAAAAGTAACTTAATTTCTAGTACACGTGTAAGTTGCGAACATTGGTGCGTAGTTCTATATTCTATTTTTGTCAGCATCGCTAGACATACTCAGCATTTTTCCAAGTTGAAACCTGACTTACTTTGAGACTTGAAAAGCGCTAATATATGGTCAGCCTGATAATACAAAACCATTTTTTCAAGAGGTATCATCTAATTTAGTCTGCGACGCTAAAATTGATTGTCATTCACTTTGTAAAATAGTGAAAATGAGACCCGGAACACTGATTGTACATGGTATAGTTTAGGGTAAATATATTCGGTTATAACAAAGTATGCTGAGAACAATGAATGCGCTTCAAATTTTGGAGAGCAAATATAATAATTGATGCGAATAACAATATATATTAAAATATGAGCAACTGTAAACTAAATTTCGCTCGTACCTCATACGATGCTATGCATAACTCAAATGATTCAGAAATTAATAACAATACTTTATTAGGCGAGCGCTTTCTTGATTTTCGCGGCCCTTACAGACATTTATTTTCTGTTTAAAAGTTCCAGTTCTTTGATGGAAATTTTGCATGGGCTCCACCAGTTTACACTTTTACCTCTGTCTATAATTCAGTCATTGCTTGTGTGAAGCATCTTAATTATATATTATTTATGCAGGTGCAACAAAATCCAACGTAGCTTACCAGCAACACAATGTAACTTATGCAGAACCAAAGTATTAGGGCAGAAAAGGAAATGAAAGCGTGAGGGATACAACAAAGAGACAATTATAAATATGCACATCAAGGCACTATGCTGTAATTTCAATTGCAACTGAATTCGTAACAATGCATGTATTTTCATCACTGTTAAGAAAACACAATAAATAGATTTCTGTACCAATGCACTTCATTTTGAAGTTTCCCCACTAACGCACACTATCTACTACGGCGATAATAATGCATTCAATTGAATAACCCCCCAGTCTAACTTTTTCGCAGCCTGCATGCATGTTTTTTGCGGCCTAGGTGAGTTAAGCGAATAAATCACTTAGGCGGCAGAAAACATGCATACAGGCGGCGAAAATGTTGGACTGATCATGTACGCGAAAATGCAGGCCCACATTTCTCCATCAGAAGCGACATTTTACGTGACATGTGCACAATTTTCATATTCGGTAATTGTATTCACATTCGCAAATTCAAATTTGTATTGTGCTCTCATTCAAGTTCGGGCGATAGCACAAATTTGATATTTATGTATACGTAAATGAAAAATTGAGCATTTAATTCGTAATAATTGGAAATCTTCTCGCGTTAAAACGCTCATAATTGTACATCATTCCTATTCGCTAATAAATACTTGAGAATGGATCACATTTACTTCGCTAAACTGAACAACTCTCCTACGCACCGTAATAAATTACGCTCGACGCAGTTTGCAATGTGTAAATGAAATGTAAATTTTTCGACCAAAACCAAAACTTGGCCCCAGTTATTGTAGTATAGCAACGAAGACTATATTATAAGACTTCTAAAATTACGCACCTCCAGATCCCACCACATTTCGCTCATGTGACTACATTGGTGAGTTGAAGTGCTGTGAACTCCCTTACTATCGTCTGGAAAACCCCTTATACATATTGTGTTGAATGTTAGCTGCGGCAGTACGCAGGACTTCTCGTGATATTGGGCATCTCTGATATATGGCTGTTTCGTCTCCGTACACAGCTATGGTGACGTCAACTTGCAGGATTCACTGCTACATTTGAAGCTTTCTTGCTTCTACTCATAGTGTCCTTCTCAGCGTAATTTTCTCAGCATCGTAACCTGAATTCCTTAATATCGAGGCGAATATTAATTATTTTCTGATTCGGTACCTGAATTTCTTTAACATCATCACTAGAGGAAGCTAACTCAGCGCTTAAATCTAAGAAGAAAACAAACATTCAAGGGAAACTAAACTAACGCTTAAATCAGCGAGTGTGTAACATTCCAAGAAATTAGTCCAACGTCTAAATCTACGGAGCGCGTGTGCAGCATTTCAGGAAATTAACCCAAGGCCTAAATCTACGGAGCGCGTGTGTAACATTACAAGAAACTAACCGAACGCTTAAATCTACGGAATGTGTGCGTAAAATTACGCAGTTACGAGACGACTTCGGTCCTGTCCCTCATTAGTTTGCACTAACAAGGAACCGAACGCTCGTTTTGAGGAATCGGCTCACCTCCATGAAATACACAGAAAACACAAGAAAACTCATGGGCAAGCCCAAAAGCAAAATAATTAACATTACAGTATATACTAAAACAAAACGTTACTCACCGATGGAAGATGACACAACTTACTTAGCGCATTTTCTGAGCGTACTCGTGATGTTGCGAGCTGTTGCTTCTAATATTGGGGCATAATACACAGGGTGAAATTCGCTTAACATTTATGATTTCGGCCATACGTTATGCAAGATCGACAAGTGTACGCACAATGATTGTTATTAGGAATGATACAAATTAAGTAATGGAATTCAGAAACTGCATACGCCAAATGTTTACATCACAGTATTATCCTGAATGATTCGCTTCAGCTGGCCAGCCACCCTAAGTTTACAAGAGCTTTACACATGAGACATGTCTATTCTGATCTATTCTATCTCATATATTCCAGCAGCACAGTAGGCGATCGGCACTTCAACCCACAAAATCATTCGTCCGCGACTCGCTTCAGTTCAAATGCCTGTCTTATGCACTGTTCAGAAAATGTCTATTGATGACGTTATACTGTTCATTCCGCTTCAGTATATTCACACGTCGATCTTCTTTTCATCCGAGCAGATCAATTCTTCAGATAAATCCTTCCCGCCTGTTAAGACAAAAATTTAACTTGTTACCTTTTAATCGCGCCATGACGTTTCCTCAAAATATATCAATTTTTTACTTCACTGAATGACATTGAAATTTCACAATATTTTTTTCAAAAATATCTTTTCCAAAAGGAAACTACATCTCTCTTACCCTCCCCTCTAATGTGGCTTCCCCATGTTCCATCAAATGACTCCTACGATTTGGTAGGTTTGGTAATTTCCCCTCAGTGAACGTGGTAAAGGGAACACGTAAAATTTCCTCTCTGCTCAGAAAAACGGAGAATATTTACTCTATTGAAACAGGAGAGAAATTTTGATAGGTTTAATTCCTTTGTTTAAATACACTGTCACATTATTTCAGATTGGTATTTTTCTTTATTTTCACCACCTCCTTTTTATAGCACGTACTCTCTCCGACGATCCTCTGCGATAAACTGATCTTATTTCATTAGCTTCTACCAAAATGTCTGGCGAGAGCGATTTTCTACTTTTTGTACCGCCAATCATCAGTTTCTAAGTCCACACGTAATGCTCGAAGCTCCGCTGTGCGTTGCTTTTGCTGTCTTATACGTGGCTTCACCCCTTCGAATTTTCCCTTCCTGTTATAACTGTTCCTTATTGGCTAAAGCCCCTTTGCCGAGAGCTCAGTAAGTCCCGCCCTATCCACATCTTAAATATTCGAAACCGTTGCTATGTTCGCCCTCGCAGCTTAGGTGTAGCGCCATATATCTCTGTCAAATCCTGCGGCGAGTTGTTTCCCACGGCATCGGCACTTTTCGAACGTCTCAAGTGGAGGGAGTGATTAAATTTCTGGGCCCAAGGGTTCGCCTTAGGCCTCTCGAACTTGCTCACACCACAAAAATTCTCGCTAACTCAATGTAAACAGACATCGCAAGAACCAACACCGCTTATCGCCACACATAACATTTGCTGAGCCCAAACATACAAGCATAACATGGATGGCGCTTGGCGCACACAGGCATGTAACATACATGTTGAGGCGACCCATCTGTACTGCTGGAATTTACTAAGATATTTCAACGAATAAATTTTTAAGTAAGCACGAAATTTATTACACACAATTAAAAATTAATTACATACAATTAAAATTCTTCCTAAATTCTCAGTTTTTAATTCGCAAATATTAATCATTCTTAATAACAGGAAATTAGCCTGAAGTCTAAATCTACGGAGCGCGTGTGTAACATTATAGGAAAGCTAAACCAACGCTGCTCGGTTGTGTTCAGTCATGACTTCGGACTTCAGCGGCCGTTTTTTCACGCGTCGTTTTCATAAAACAACTCGAGCGTAATGAACGGCTGACAAAAATTACAAGTCTTGCGTGATTTACGGCTTCTTAGCATGACTTCGCCTACCAGGATTCGGAATAACTTTGCCGGATAACGACACGTGTTCCGGTAATGCGATATTTCTTCATCACCCGCTTCAAGAGTTTCACGCAAGCAAGAACTGAAGCTATTTTTGCATTAGTTACAATGTGTTGCGGCTGAGGTACGTTCGACTTTGTTGCACCTGCCAACGTGTTGCGGGTGAGGTACGTTAGATTTTGTTGCACCTGCTAATGTGTTGCAGCTGAGGTACGTTCGACTTTGTTGCACCTGCCAATGTGTTGCGGTTGAGGTACGTTCGACTTTGTTGCACCTGCCAATGTGTTGCGGCTGAGGTACGTTCGACTTTGTTGCACCAGCCAATGTGTTACGGGTGAGGTACGTTCGACTTTGTTGCACCTGCCAATGTGTTGCGGCTGAGGTACGTTCGACTTTGTTGCACCTGCCAATGTGTTGCGGGTGAGGTACGTTCGACTTTGTTGCACCTGCCAACAACTTTAGAAATAAAAAATTCATTTTTTTTAAATTAGAGATCTCAACGAATCGGATGGAATAGCTTTACTTAGTTTTGAGATAGAATTAAACACGAGTCTGCAATACCAGCTCATTTTAAAAGACTTATTCAGGCTTCTTGGTTGAGCAGATTACGTTCAGTTTTTGACATGAAATACGCATATCGTAAGAATGGATTATTCGAATTCAATTCCGTCCTACTATTTGTAGGTTTAGGTTTGATTTGGTTTACTGATTTGTGAAGTTTCTCGTCAATTTTCCCAGATAAATGATAACGCTTTAACTTCAAAATTCCTTGTTCTAAAAATAAAAAGAAGAACCAACGTTATAGAGAACATTTATTATAGCAAACCTTTCGGAATAAAAATTATTCCATCATCAGTGCTGGAAGAAATGAAAATTAATTTTGAGTCTATTCTATTCAAACCTTATCCGTCTTATTCATGGCTTAAAATAACTTTTTATTTCTTTCAGCACTGATGACGGAATAATTTTTATTCCGAAACGATTGCTATAATAAATGTTCATTATAACGTTGATTCTTCTTTTTATTTTGAGAGCATGATTCCCTAAGAATCGCCCTATAAGTACTTCCTTGTTCTGATTTTCCCGTTTTATGCAACATTGTTTATGGCTTGAACAGAACAAATTGTAATAGTGAAGCTACCGCACGTGGCTCATTTTTTTGAAAACGAAAAGGTCTCATGAAACTCTACAAAACATTCTGCTTCACAACATTCATAAAAAAAACCTCTGTTAGCTTTAGCTGTCGAAAATGCAGCGGTGAGAATAAAAAAGCGAAATAAACCTTGGGTGTAAAATGAATAGAAACCTGAAAGTGAGAGGAATAAAAAATTAAAAGTTGAAGGAATAGAACATGAGAGTGGAAGGAATAGAAACCCGAAAGTGGAAGGAATAGAAACATGAAAGTGGAAGAAATAGAAACATAGAAATAGAAGGAATGGAAACGTGAGAGTGGAAGAAATAGAAGCATGGAAGTGGATGGAATAGAAACACGAAAGTGGAAGGAATAGAAACATGAAAGTGGAAGAAATAGAAACATAGAAATAGATGGAATGGAAACGTGGGAGTGGAAGAAATAGAAGCATGGAAGTGGATGGAATAGAAGCATGAAATTGAAAGGAATAGAAACATGAAAGTGGAAGGAATAGAAACATGAAATTAGAAGGAATAGAAACATGAAAGTGGAAGGAATAGAAACATGAAAGTGGAAGAAATAGAAAAATGAACGTGGAAGGAATAGAAGCATGGAAATGGAAGGAATAGAAACTTGAAAGTGGAAGGAATAGAAGCATGGAAGTGGAAGGAATAGAAACATGAAATTAGAAGGAATAGAAACATGAAAGTGGAAGGAATAGAAACATGAAAGTGGAAGAAATAGAAAAATGAACGTGGAAGGAATAGAAGCATGGAAATGGAAGGAATAGAAACTTGAAAGTGGAAGGAATAGAAACATGCAAGTGGAAGGAATAGAAAAATGAAAGTGGAAGGAACAGAAGCATCAAAGTGAAAGGAATACAAACATGAAAGTGGAAGGAGTAGAAACATTAAAGTGGAAGGAATAGAAGCATCAAAGTTAAAGGAATAGAAGCATGAGGAATAGAAACATTAAAATAGAAGGAATAAAAAATATGAAGAATAGAGGATGAAAGTGGAAGGTCTAAAAAAATGAGGAATAGATAAGTGTGGAAAGGATATATAAAAATAGAAGGAATAGAAGAATGAGGAATAGAAACAGAAAAGTGGAAGGACTAGAAACATGAGGAATGGAAATGAGATCATAAATCGGTTCCAATGTGGCGTGAATTTATGGCCGGCTTATTTGCCGGTCCCATGTTCCTAGTAAGTCAGGTCTATCTCTACGTGAACTTTTGGACTTGCGGAGAATATTTCTCTAAAGCTACATATACCTAAATGACCGATGAAGAAGTGAGATATATGAATGATTGACATCTAAACACGGTAAAACTTACCTGCAAAGTTGAATGGATACTTCTAAACACGGTGAAATTTACCTCTAAAATTGAATGGCTGAAATCAAAACACGGTGAAATTTACCTCTAAAATTGAATGACTGAAATCTAAACACGGTGAAATTTACCTCTAAAATTGAATGACTGAAATCTAAACACGGTGAAATTTACCTCTAAAATTGAATGACTGAAATCTAAACACGGTGAAATTTACCTCTAAAATTGAATGGCTGAAATCTAAACACGGTGAAATTTACCTCTAAAATTGAATGGCTGAAATCTAAACACGGTGAAATTTACCTCTAAAATTGAATGACTGAAATCTAAACACGGTGAAATTTACCTCTAAAATTGAATGACTGAAATCTAAACACGGTGAAATTTACCTCTAAAATTGAATGGCTGAAATCTAAACACGGTGAAATTTACCTCTAAAATTGAATGGCTGAAATCTAAGCACGGTGAAATTTACCTCTAAAATTGAGTGACTGAAATCTAAACACGGTGAAATTTACCTCTAAAATTGAATGACTGAAATCTAAACCCGGTGAAATTTACCTCTAAAACTCAATGACTGAAATCTAAACACGATGAAATTTACCTCTAAAATTCAATGGCTGAAATCTAAACACGGTGAAATTTACCTCTAAAATTGAATGACTGAAATCTAAACACGGTGAAATTTGCCTCTAAAATTGAATGGGTGAAATCTAAACACGGTGAAATTTACCTCTAAAATTGAATGACTGAAATCTAAACACGGTGAAATTTACCTCTAAAATTGAATGACTGAAATCTAAACACGGTGAAATTTACCTCTAAAATTGAATGGCTGAAATCTAAACACGGTGAAATTTACCTCTAAAATTCAATGGCTGAAATCTAAACACGATGAAATTTACCTCTAAAATTGAATGGCTGAAATCTAAACACGGTGAAATTCACCTCTAAAATTGAATGGCTGAAATCTAAACACGGTGAAATTTACCTCTAAAATTGAATGACTGAAATCTAAACACGGTGAAATTTACCTCTAAAATTGAATGACTGAAATCTAAACACGGTGAAATTTACCTCTAAAATTGAATGACTGAAATCTAAACACGGTGAAATTTACCTCTAAAATTGAATGGCTGAAATCTAAACACGGTGAAATTTACCTCTAAAATTGAATGACTGAAATCTAAACACGGTGAAATTTACCTCTAAAATTGAATGGCTGAAATCTAAACACGGTGAAATTTACCTCTAAAATTCAATGGCTGAAATCTAAACACGGTGAAATTTACCTCTAAAATTCAATGGCTGAAATCTAAACACGGTGAAATTTACCTCTAAAATTCAATGGCTGAAATCTAAACACGATGAAATTTACCTCTAAAATTCAATGGCTGAAATCTAAACACGATGAAATTTACCTCTAAAATTCAATGGCTGAAATCTAAACACGGTGAAATTTACCTCTAAAATTCAATGGCTGAAATCTAAACACGGTAAAATTTACCTCTAAAATTCAATGGCTGAAATCTAAACCCTGTGAAATTTACTCTAAAATTGAATTGCTGAAATCTAAACACGGTGAAATTTACCTCCAAAATTGATTGGCCGTCATCTAGATACGATAAAATTTACCTCCAAAATTGAATGGCTGTCATTTGAACACGGTAAAATTCACCAGCAAAATGATCTACAGATATTGTGCGCAGTCTGAATTTAGGCGACGTCAATGAACTAAATGAGGGACGATATATGAGATGTTAGGTAATGACAATCCAATCATTAATGCATGATGCGATTTTTTTAATCTGAAACTTAATTGATTTCGGTGAGAAATTGTTGCCCTGTGAAATTCAATTTTGCCTACGCTTAGTAATAGTCTAACAAGTAAAACTTTGTTTTGAATCATTAAAATTTCAATGGATCCATGTAAATTCTGTAGAATATTTCGAAATGGTAAATGACTAGATTTATTTAACCTTTTACAATCTGAATTATTTTTCATTTTGAACCATTATTTAAGCCACTGCCAATACAACCCCCGTCACCACAACCACCGTCACCACCACCCCCGTCACCACAACCACCGTCACCACAACCCCCGTCACCACAACCACCGTCATTACAACCACCGTCGCTAAACTGGCACAAGCATCAGGTTGTCACCGACATCACAATGAGGAAGGAACTTCCTCTCGCCAGTGAACTTCAAAGAACACATTGGAGTACAAATTAAACATCAGATACAGAAGAGCTGTTTATGGGACTTTGAAATTCACCCGGAAAGTAAAAGGGTGAGTAACTTCATACTAAACAATTATTGTTCAAGCACACATCGATTTCATGCTGCTTCAGAACACATTTACGTTTGAGCTGCAATTTTCTCGGCCTCTTCTCAGAAGCAAGCACGTGTTTGGACGCTTAGATGCGCGAAATCAAATTCAAGTCGAGCTTGAAGACTGTTGCCGACCCACTTCCCTAATTTAGACTTGAGTTTTAATGTTGCCCATTCGAGCTCACTACAAGCTCAGCTGGAGTGGGTATACATTTTGTCTGCCATGAAGACCATAATGTTGCCTACTCGAACTCACTGCAAGCTCAGCTGGAGTGGGTATACATTATGTCTGCCATGAAGACCATAATGTTGCCTACTCGAACTCACTGCAAGCTCAGCTGGAGTGGGTATACATTATGTCTGCCATGAAGACCATAATGTTGCCTAGTCGAACTCACTGCAAACCCTGCTAGAGTGGGTATACATCATGTCTGCCATGAAGACCATAATGTTGCCTACCCGAACTCACTGCAAGCTCAGCTGGAGTGAGTATACATCATATCTGCCATGAAGACCATAAAAAACTGACGCACACGCGGGGAGCAAATCCACGTTAAAGAGCCTCCAAATTGCAGGTGAAGGAAGATAGAGCAATGTTTATCAAGTTCATAATGAGGGAGAATTACCTTTGTTGTACGATGTCCGCGTGATTGATTGAGAAGTTGCCTCCGTAATTATCATAATCGGTATGAGCATCACCAGTAAAGGGAGAAGCAGCGTAGTGGACTCTCATATAATCTTATTTTCAAAGTCAAAGGAATGGGAAATGATTTTTATACTGTACTCTCGTTTGCGCTGTCTGATGTTGCATGTTGTCATAACATCATGTCATTATGATGTCATAACATCTTGTCATATTGCAAAGTATGATTTTATCGATGTTATATGTCAAAGTGATCAATTCATTGGCCTAATTGTTTCTTCTTCATTTAATATCGTTAATACAATCCGACAATTTTACTTAAACTGAATTATTATTATTATTATTATCATTATTATGTTTTTAGCGTCTTAGTAAAATGTTCAATAATATTCCAATTTTTCGGTTTGAATTTCCTTTTAAAGAGTCATGAAAGCGCTTTGTAAGTGCTAGATAACGACGATGATTTGAATTAAAGTATTTTTGGCTCGTTTAGAAACTCAATATGACTGCTCGCTTTTACAGATCATGAAAAGCACAAAATTTACCCTGGCATGACTTTCTTTTCATTTATTGGACTTCATGAGTCCCCGATTGCTTTTTTTATAGCCTTTTGTCGCAGTGAATGATGGTCTCATTATACGTGAAAAAGTTTTATTTCACTTTAGCTGAGTGTTTTTGGATGAAATGAGTGTTCCGTGGAAAGTGGTTTATATTCACCTCTGAATAAAATCTATCATGATTCTTCACATAACTCGTAATTGAACTATTCAATTTACAAAATCACATCAGATTTTACGGAAATGATGACTTTAAATTTAAATTTAAATAAATAGCTCACTGGGTGATTTCATCTCGTTCTGTTACACAATATGGCAAACTTTTACACCAATTCCGCGTTCCCTGGACACCAAACTAAATGGTGCCTTCCTCCTTCTTCTCTTTGGAACACATTTGTTGCAGTTAAGCAGGCTTAAGCAAATATCCAATCTAAAGAAATATACACCATGAGTAACCGTTCTGTTTTCATTTAATAAGAACAACTTAAGGCTTAAAAAACATTCAATTGCCTCAGGAGTCTCGTTCAAACTTTGCAAGTGACCACGAAATATATTAGATATTTCACGGCAAAGTTTGACGTCTGGTCACAAAAATGAAACATTGGTACTCAAGTAAATTTACAAAAACGATTATTTGTTGCGAAGTTTTGGTCTTGTCACAAGCAGCAAACATTGCATGAATGATGGAGTAAATAATTATGAAAACGTGGTCATGAACGTCGTTAAGCTTAAATAAAATAGAACCCAATGTCAGTCACAATTTATAGTTTTCTGGAATAATTCTCTTGAAGGAAAGCCCAGAAAGTCCTGGAGTCGAATATTATCCTGTTCATTCTCATCTACTGTATACTATTGAATCCATAATTTTCTTGAACAACAACAACATCTTAAACTATTACTAATTTCAGAGTACACCTTTTCTATTTCGGGCGATACCCAATAAATTTTCTCACCTCAAAATAAACCTGAAAGGGATGCACCTTGAGTTATTTAACCATTTCCCCTACATCGTAACAACTTTTTTATTGTTCACATTCCATTTTTGTTGTACACGCAATATTTTTCGAGATATGACCAAGAATTATTTGCTCACCCTAGAATAAACCAATACAGGTTGAGCCCCATACACTTTGAATATTTCCAGGACATTGCAACAACAGCTTCTGCAATATTCAGTCACTAAACTCTGTGCTCACTGGATTTATTTCATGCATTGCCCTGTAATACTTAGCTCACCCCAGAATGAACTGAGAAGGGTTTTAATCGCCCTTTATTAGGAGTATTTTGGCCATCTCATCAGCTTCTACAAAATCTACTACCTATTTTCAGAATCACCCCATTTATTCTGAATAATTATTTGCTCACTGCAGAATAGGCCGAGAAGGATTGCATCCCACTGTATCCTGGCTACCGCTGTTAGTATTGACTCCCTATTTACAATACCAACCCTATTTATTACGGATAATTATTTGCTCACCGCAGAATGAGCCGAGTAGGATTGCATCCCACCGTATCCTGGCTACCGCTGCTAGTATTCACTCCCTATTTTCAGTACCAACCCTATTTGTTCTTGATAATTATTTGCTCACCGCAGAATAAGCCGAGAACGGTCGCATCCCTCGCACATCCAAGCCGTATCCAGGCAACCGCGTTTAGTATTCATGAGCTATGCCATGTCGCTCGGCGGAGGAACACGACAGCAACTATGGCCTCAGGTACGCACTAACTGCTCTACACGAATACTAATGATGCGCCGTGTCTCTTGCGAGATGTATGCATAGAAATACCATTGGATTCAATGTCCTTGCAGTAGCGGCTGGGATGTTTTACACGGGTAAGGGTAGGAAATTATTTAAATCATTGTGTTGATTCAGGGAGAGGGAATGTAAGGTTTGTTTTTCGGGTAAAATGAGTGGGTCATGGGATTTGTTTTTTAAAGACATGAATGCATGTAGATAGGATTTCAGATTATTTTTTTTAGAGTAAGAAAATAGTTTGTTGAAGCCCGTCGAACTCAAGCACCACATGCAATGCCAGTTCAATGAATATATATTGTTTTCTGTAAATATACAAACTGCATCCAAATATTTGAACCAACGTTGGGAATTTGACATAAAATATTACGCGTACAACCTTCCGAGATTTTTATAGCTGACAGTGGGCTTTAATCTGTAGAAGATCGTTAATTATATTAAAAAATTAGTTTTTTTTCATTATAAATAATTTTATAACCAACGACCTAACAAGAATTTGAACACTCTGTGAACTCTTACCATCAATAAAAGCCCCAACCCTCAAAATAGTTCAAATAAAAACTGTAACCTAAGCAACGGAAAGAAATGAACCCATATTAGAATAAACCTAATTCTTCAGCATATAAGAATAAACTAACTCCATCTTTTGAAACCAGGGTTAGAGTTTTTAATCCAGTAAGTTGCGTATTTTTATCGGAAACGAGAATATGTATTAATCGTTCATCATTTAGGCTAAATTCTTGATACATCGAATATATCCGAAGGTTTAATATCTTATTCTACATATGGGATGTATCTCAATAACGACCCTTCAATGAGAACCAATTTGGATCTGCCGATAACATGTGGCATCCTTTATTCGAAACTGATTTAGATGTTAAGAAAATTGTTGGTAATTTGTTTCAAATTAATGTACAGTAATAGGAACAAGATTAATTTTCCCGTCATCTTTCAGTATTTAATACCTAATAATATCAGCATGATTTCAAAATGGCGTTCTTACTCGGCATCTAATTTACAATAATGATCATGAAATTTGGATAAAGGAATGAGGCGGAGTATCCAACATGGTTGAAGAAACACGGAATGGTCATTTCTATGGGAGAAAATACACCTCCTCTTTTTCGGTTAGCCTATAGAAAGGCTCTATTTCAAAGAAACTTTATGACATCATCAAAACGCCATGTCGTTGACCCAATAGTGGAGCCAGATTTGGGGGTAGCAGTCGTACCAGATGCCATATGAGCTCTGCTATTGGTTCGTTGAGACGACGTCAGCAAAACCCCACAGTCAACTGAAAAAAGACTGGTTTGAACCTACCTTGTTTCCTCTACCGTGGTATCCAACGCACGATACAAGTCAATTTGCACAATGCTACCATTTGGCATCTTACATACAATACGAATAGAACGCAGCGTTATCACATGATCTCCGAAACTGTAAATACAAAATTCTAAAGTGCCATAGTGCCACACCGAAAAGGGAACACTAAAGTTTAGATTTCACGAAAAGTGTCTTCCAACATCATCAAAAAGAGGATACTAATATTTAGATTACTCGCAACATTCTTTCCAAAATCCCAATAAAAGAGGGCTCTAATGTTAAGATTACACGCAAAATTATTTCAACATCACCAGAAATGATATGCTAATGTATAGACCACAATTACCTCCAACATCACCCAAAAAAGAACACTAACGCTAAGATTACCCGCAAAATTACTCACAACATAAATGGGATACAAGTGTTTAGATTACAATTGCTTCCAACATCGTCGAGATGACATGAGCCCATCTTCCACTTCCTAATGAGATATCCGGAGGCATAAGACCCAGGGTAAACATGGATCGAGTTTCACGCGGTCTAGAAAACCGTGAGCCGAGCCCGGTCGGCGCTGGCAGAAACGGCGCGACGGAAGCATCACCTTGTTCTTAATGAGATGCAAATTATAGCACCATTAGAGGCAGCGAAGTGGAGGTGCGCTGCCTCTGGTATGATGAGCGGCGTAGCTTGCATTACTGGTGCGCTGTGAACGTGTTCCGTGCGATTACCAGACGCTGGTAAACAAAACGCCTTGTTAGGGGAGCTGTAAAACGGCTGCCGTCTGCTTTGTAACGGGGCAGTAATAAACGGACGTTTCGTACAACGGGACGAAAGTAAACGGGGTGCCACCTGCTGTGTAACGGTGCAATAATAAACGGGACGTTCCACTCTATGAGACGAAAGTACAAGTGGTGCTATCAGCTGTGAAGCGGCACAACAGTAAATGGGATGCCACCTGCTGTGTAACGGTGCAATAATATGCGTGCCGTTCCGCTCAATGGGACGAAAGTAAAAATGGTGCCATCTGTGTAGTGGTACCATCTGTAATAATGGTGTCATCTGTAACAGAGCTACAGTAAATGGGATGCCATCTGCCATGTAACGGTACAACAGTAAACGGGACGTTGCTTGTCATGTGACGGTGTATAATCAAACGTGATTCCGCGTGTTGTAAGATGAAGTAAAGTAAACAAGTGGCTGCCTACCGTTCAACTGCGCAAACGTAGACGGGATGTTACGTGCTGTGTGAAGGTGCAAAAGTAAGCTGAGAAGCAATTGGAAAAGAATAATGGAGGGGTCTCATTTTACTGTTTGTATCTGCAGTGAATTTTGGTCACTATATTATTTAATAAGTTCAATGGACAAATGAGTGCACTGTTCACCCAAAAATATTCATTAATAATTTGAAACTAAAATGAGAATCAATCATTGTGTCCAAATACAATTCTCATTTTACTGTATAGTCTTTATTTTTGAGGTCTTAGCAAATGATGAAATTTGAATACAGTTTCGTGGTGTAGTTTTTAATATGCGATGAAAATAAATGTACACAATGCTACTGTTTGAAATCATGCATACGTCAAATATAGCGTTGTCGCATCTTTTCCAATATACGATACTAATAAATTTACACTATCCTGTCATGTGGTATCCAGCATACGTCAAATATAGCGTTGTCGCATCGTCTCCAATATACGATACTATTAAATTTACAATAGGCTGCCATTTGGTATTCGACATACGTCGAATACAGCGTAACAGTATCGTCTCCAATATGCGATACGAATAAATTTACGCTATCCTGCCATGTGATATTCTGCATACGTCAAATATAGCGTTGTCTCATCGCGTCCAATATACCATACTAATAAATTTACAATATGCTGCCATTTGGTATTCTGCATACCTCGAATATAGCGTTGTTGCATCGTCTCCGATATACCATGCCTAATGACACGAGCTCAACAATACGCAAACTTCGGAAAACACTATTACCAACGAAGTCATTACTGGCGATGCTAGATGGTTATTTATTCAGGTAAATCTGCTTTCAAACAGGAAGCTTCTGAGCAAACGAACTACAAAGAGACTCGGTTGCTTTTGATGTGGAATGAGAGAATGACTGCAAACATGCTTCAAACTTTTCTGTCCCTCTAGCAGCTATGGAGAATTTAAAAAAGGGGCTTTAAATGACTTATGAAAGAAAACCGTTCCTAACGAGTTAAGTCTGTTCGACAAATGCAAGAAAAGTGGAATGAAGTTTCGGGCTTGTGTGATACGATAACTAAATACACGTTTTTGAACTTTGTGAACTCGATGAAGTTTCGTTAACTAAATACGCATTTTCAACTAATTTTACTAGATTAATTCTGCTCTAAAATTTTCACCAAAAAAATTGAACAAAACTTTTTTCCTAACAAACTGAACTGGCTGGAAAGCTTTTACATAAAAAACTCAATTAATTTAAAAACCTTTAAGCAACAAATTGAATTTACTAAAAAACATATACATGGCAAATTGAATGGATTATAAAGCCTTTGCCAAATGGAATGAAGCTTTGTGTCATTTCATACACAGCAGAATGAAATTCAAGAAAAAGCCTTTGCAAAACAAAATTAAATTGACGAAATGCCCCCGAGATTTTTTCAGAGTCATCCATTAAAAGATTTACATTGTTGTTACGTCAGGAGCAGCGATTAATATTCAAGCTTTCAGAATAATCAGCTTGTGTACATCAGGCACTCAGGCAATGCAATCAACCAGGCAAGATGGCTGCTCTCACTCGTACGAAAAATAACTCCGTAGCGATCTAAAATAAAACAGCGAATAATATTCCTACGTGACTGCAAATACACGTAGCTTTACATTTCCTTATCCTTTCGTATAGTAACTCAGTCGTTGTTTGATCTCTTATGGATTTGAGCATCGTGGATACACACTGGTTATATACCTCAATTGTTATTAGCTCTGCAATCGAACTTAATATCGTAGATACACACTGGGTTTATAACTCAATTGTTATTTGATCTGCAATCAAATTTAATAGCGTACGCACTAGCTGGTTTCAAACCTCAGTTATTTAATTCTTCTACAATCGATTGGAACATCGTGGATACAAATTGGTTTCGAAACTCAGATGTGATTTGATCTACAATTAATTCAATACACACTGGTTTTGAAACTGTCTTCAGTAACTGTTGATCTCTAATCGATTTTAACAGAGTGGACACACAGTGGCTTGTTAACTCAGTCATTATTGGTATTCCAATCATTTCGAAATGCCTAGAAACACTTTCTCACACAACAAACAGGGGAGATAAAATGAGAGAATATAATTTATAAGGCTACGGTTGAAGGAACCACGAATGAAGTCTCACGCGGAAAATTTTACCACGTGTTTTATCGTTAAACCGAAGACGATAATTCTCCTTAGGCAATTTCATAATACCCATTCGAAGTCAGGCCCAGTTAAAAATCGATGCAGCCGCTCAAGTAGTTCGTTGCAGTTTAGGGAGCTTAGGTTCATTTCAGGAGAGTACATTGAGATGTACATCGATTCAGCAAGGAGATTTTTGGCATCGAAAAAAGTGAAAACGATTTTTCATGCATCTTGCTTCAGGTGCTGAAATAAGTAAAAGGTTATTGCTACCAACATTGTGTGGGTGAGCATTTTTTGCTTTTCCATAGCCATGCAAATGTATCATAGTCGCTTATTTTTTATTTCGGGTTTATTAATATAGTAAAGTTACAGTTTAGCACTGGAAACTATAGGTATATTACTGCATTATAAGCTTCTATTGCTGCAACTAGCTGACAGAAGTTACCGTGAGTCCATTTCAGCTTGATACCACTCAGTGGAGTTTACAGACAGAATCACAGCACTTGTGCGCTTATGGACGGGTTGGAAAACTGAGATAGAAAAATGTGGAGATGACTTTTGCGTCAGTTCAATAAAACACTTGCGTTACGCTGTTGCATTTTTTTAAATTAATATATTGAACTAAAACACTTTAAAAAAAAATTAGTATTATGAAACGCAGAGCAAAACACATAGGGTGGTTGACAGAAATTCATAACAACAGTGTTCTCCAAACTGCGGTCCACGGTCAAAATCCGGCCTGCGACAGCTAATGGCGCGTACTCTGTGTCTACTCTAGAAATTATGGATAACTATGTAGTGTACAACGCCCATCAAAATCACGACATTCACTATTTTCTTCGAATAAATATTCCAGATGTGGATGGCAAACAAATATATCCATCCCAATAGTACCCGCGATTAAAATATTATTGTACGTGTGCACTGGTGAACACAAGATTGTGCACAGATACGGTCATTAAGCATCCGTATGAGTGTCACAGAAAAACGGAAGAAGCCCAAACCAAACAAATATATAAACAAATAAACACAGCAAAAGTTTTTACAGGGCAAGACGATTCCAGGAAAATCGAAACAGTTTTGACTCTGGGAACTTACTGGAGTAATCAGCATGACCCTAAGGTGGGAAAGTTTGGAGACCCTTGGCTAAGAAAAATAATGCAAACGCCAAACTTCGAAGATTTCACACAACACATCGCAATGCAATCGCATAACATCTGAATGTGACAGCAAAACATCGAATATTCGAAGTTTTGACGTCAAGGCTTTGTGCTGACTTCTGAGGGTTTATTTAAAGCGTATCACAATTTTTAGGTGGGAGAGTGAACGTTAATAGAACTGTATCCGTGATACAGTTGTGTACTTAGTAGCTTTTCCGTAAAGAAGGTGCACTTCACCTTCACTTATGTTTGTGGGATAGGTCATGAATAAATATAATTATTCGCAAGAAGTTTCAACAAAATAAATTTTCGCGGAAAATTTCTGACTCTTAAGTACGACGGAAATTTGGCGAGTTTAGTGAAGAACATCATCTTGCACCCGAAGTACAAAATGTAACATGTTGCAGCCAAATGATACTCTCTTTTTTTTACTGCAGGTCGTTAGCTGCGTCAGAAATTGCCTTAAAAAATAATCCTATGAAGTGTCAGAAATATTACTATTAATGGGCAAAAATAATCCTATAAAGTAGCAAAAAATCCCATTTAAGAAAGGGGTCAACATAATCATAAAATATTGCTATCAAATTGAAAAAGTAATCCTATTAAGTGAAAACAGTAATCCTATATGGCAAAAAATTCTAATGAGTGGCAAAAATAATCCAATTAATTGTTAAAAATAATCCTATGCAAATATTGAAGTAATAAAAAACAAAAAAAAATCTTATTAAGTGTCAAAAACATTAAGTGACAAACATAATCCTATTAAGTGGCAAAAAAGCCTGAGATCTTCGCATTAAAACACGCCCCGACACTTCGGCAGGAATTTACCCTCCATGCTCCTCGCAGAAAAAAAATCCTGACTCTCACAAAGGGCTACTTTTCTTTTCCGTCTTTGATTTTAGCGAGAAATAGAATGCTCGTTTGCTAAGTGAGAGGTTTGGTTCAGGACCATTAAGCGGCTGCCTCTTGAGAGCTCTTAGAGAGCAGTTCTTTATACCCTCAGCTCTTTGAGAATTCTTGTGTTCGTAATTACTCATAACGATCGCTTTCGAGAGCTCTGATTTCCCGTCGAAGCTCATTTCACGACGACTATTTTTTTGATAATTTCACGGCCGCTCACAGAAGAGGTTTCCTGCATCGAAAAAATGCGAAAACTATTAATTTTTTATGTTTTTTTCGGCGTGCTGGGAAATGTGACAGTTGCTGCGACCAGCATTGTATGAGTGAACACTTTTTATTCTTCCACAGCAGTAAAAATTTATTGCAGTCGCTTCATTTCTTCCATTCCAGGGATATTAATCCGGTAGCAATCTGATTTCATAATAATTAAGACACTGAAAAGCAAAAGTACGAAGGATTTTTCTGCAATCACATTTCATAATAAATTAATTAAAACTGCACACATTTCCTCCAGCCTAAGAAAAACTGTCATCATGTTTACAAAGTTCTACCTAGCCATAATAAAATGTAACGAATGATAGACCAGTTTTTTATATCTTCATTTCACAATCAGTCCAAAGACGAAGAAAACCTAGTCTTTGCCTTTTATTCATTTCTTACTATGTTGGTCTGATTTAAAATCGCTCCAAGTATACGTTTAACTTGACCGGCAGATATACAGGGTGATTTTTACATATTGGTAGAGAAGAATATTTGGTAACTCCGATGGTATTGATTGGATTTTGCAACATGCAATATTTATGAGATCTCGAAAAATTTTCATGATTTCTAAATATGAGCCTGAGAGAATATTTAATAACTCCTATGATATTGTATTGATTTTAAAACACAAATTATTTATAAAATCTTGGTATATACATATTTTATTGAATGATTTGGAACAAAGATACAAAGTCTGGTGTAAAAGCCACATTCAAATGAAAAATGCTAACGATTTTAGTGTTGCATCAAAAATAACATGCTGGACAAAAGAACAACTCATCTTCGTAACAACTGCTTGCTAAAACCGAGGAAAGAGCATAAAAAAGCCCCGAAGTTTCAAGAAGAACTATCAAGTGTTTGCCTCTCCATCGAAGAAAGTTATCCACAGACGTGTTAAAAAAAATTCTCATTCTGGCAGTTCATCAATGAAAAAGTCTCCTGGGAAGCATCGCAGTGCTACTCTGAATGAAATCCAATTAAGGAAACTGCTGGAAATTCAAAGCAAATTGTGCAGTCGAACCCAAACATCAGTGTCAGACATTTGTCTCAGCAATTGTAAGTGAGCTATTCTTTAGCTCGAAATATTTTGAAGGAGAATGCATCAACGTATCCATTTAAAATTTAGATGTTTGAAAACTTGCAGGAATCAAATTTTGGGCGTCGTGTTCCGTTTTGTGATTGGATCCTTCAGAATAGTGATGAAAATCCAGAGTTTTTTGCAACTATGAGACACCTATACTTTTTTATAAGTCCTGTAATTTACCTGAGCCAACGATGATCAAAAGTATGAAGATGCTGCACAATGCACCTATATTTTTCCCGTAACCACTGGATTTTGTCTAAGCCAACAATGTTCAAATGTATAGAGGTTCTATATAATGTGTTCGCATTTTTTCCTAACTTTTTGTCTGAACTTACCGTTTGAAAGCTCTCATGCAACCACCTTTCCAATTAGGCGCTATGACAAACGATGCTATGAGTACAGATCATTAGGCTTCTTTAACAAGCTCCCTCCGCAAACACGTCCGGTATGATATTTCGGGCTGCACTTTATTTCCATTCAATATTATTTGGGACGTAATTTCGTCACTAGATCCCTCAAATTGCTAATTATAGATGAGAAATATTAACAGGCCTCGTGAAAAATTATGCATTCACTGACATATTATAAGATTGCTTACTTTGATCTAGGAATCTACATTACACCGAAAATTCGCAATATATATTTTTAGACGAGAATTCAAGCAACAAAATCAAGAACAAATTTATTTACATTTATCGATATTTATAGTCTGTGCGAAGAACTGTAGCACATATACTCTTAGACTATATATTTTCGCTCGATTCATTAATCACTTCTTCATTCCGCGGTCACCTGTCTTGAGACTATGAGCTCTTCAACTACTGGGAATTCATACCTCCCTTTAAGGTGAGAACTGAAAATTTGTAAATGAAGTATCTGAATAACTATCAAATTAAATAGAAAATAGTATATCAAGAACTCTCCACTGTAGCAGAATTTCAGGCAGTACAACTCGGTGAAAATGTGGGAGGAGCTGAAGAACAGTGGGAATTTGCAGGGTGGCTTCTTAGAGTCGGTAATGAAACCGTTGCTGCGGAACAACTCTCAGAGGATTATATTGAAGTGCCTCTCGAAACGTGTGCTCAAGGTTCACTTGTTGACAACATTTTTAACGGCGCCACACAAGAAGAACCTCGAGATCGAGTGATGCTTTCTGCTAGAAAACTGAGATTGTTCTACAGTAGATTAGGAGGCATTAAATTCGTTCCCATGGGTTGAGAGGACGTAATACAACAGTGACAGGATGCTAACTGACGACCCAACTGAAGAAGAGCGCTACCCACCACAGTTCGCACACTCACAGATACAGTCTGAAATACCTCCTAATAACCTCAAAGTCAAAACTGGTGCGATTATTATGTTACTTAGGAGCATATCTATAGAGAAGGGTTTATGCAATAGCACCCGATTGGAGCTTGTAGCTACGCAGGAGCATTGTATCGAAGCATCCCCGATCGGTCCTTTGGCTGGCAGGTGGGCTCACATCCCTGGACTAAAACAGGCATCACTCGACCCAAAACTTCCTTTTCACCTCGGAAAGAAACCAATTTCCTGTGAGACTGGCTTACGGTATGACTATTAACAAGGCGCAGAGGCAGACTTTCAAGCAGGTAGACATTTTCCTGCCAGAACCAATGTCCAGCCACGGTCAACAACATATATGTGACACTTTCTAGTAAGGTGACTCTCGAAGCGTTAAAGCGTATGCATTAAAGTTTTACCGAATACTCAGCAAGGAGAAAGTGTTGAGGCATTGCCAATTATGAATACGAGTGCGCACGGCCCATCAAAAAAATGACTAGATTAGATATAGGATCAACTGAGCTTCAACATGGCTTTCCCATGATTTCCCATGCTATTCTATGGCTTTCAAATACTTACCAAAGTCTCAACCGCTGATATTCTATGCAACCAAATCTAACCTACTAATACACGTGATATTCATTCCGACTCCCAATCTGCTGGGTTAAGGCAACGAATATTGTGGAGTTAAAGAAGCTTGTATCACAGACACGCTCATCTCACACTTTCGGCTGGTGGGTGTGACACACGGATGGACGGACGGACGGACGCGGCTCTTTTTATAATATAGATAGATAGATAGATAGATAGATAGATAAGAGAATAAATTCAAATATTTGTTAATTATCTTTCGCAGCGTTGATTCATAAATCCTGTTTCATCTCGCCTGGATGAAAAATATTCGTTTTCTTCAATTTCATTTCTAACTATTTGAATGTATTCTTGAGGTCTTTGGTGATGATACTTCCAAAATTCCCTCTGTTTCAATTTCGCACGGTTCCATGGGTTTCAAATTCCAGAACAGTTCTTCTGACTGTTCTAACTCTCGTGGGCATCCTGGAAACGTTGAATGGTTTCTCTGACGCTCTTAGTTTCATAGAATTATTTAACTATGAAAACTCGTTGTTCGTTCATTAACTGCATGGTTAAAGAGATTATTGGTAGTGGAGATTTGATTTGGATGCTAGGCTGAAAGGAAAAATGGAGTATCATGAATACCACCTCTAATTTTAAAAGTTACTAAATAATGGTGATTGTAAAAGAGGGGACATTTTTTGTGGGCCACCCTTCGTATATTTAAGTTAGTTCCTTTAGATCTTATTAGCTTGCTGCCTAAAGGTAATATTTTTCAACGCGTCTTACTATCCCAAGCAACATGGGGGGTGGGGGTGTAACATGATGTACTGCCTCACTTGCGCAATTTGCTAGCTCTCTCATTTTTAGTTCAATCATGATTACTCCGGGTGTTGCTGTTATTTTAAGAACATGAGAAATTCTTTCATGAAGCGCTCTCGCGATATTACCTTTGAAGACACTCCAAAATGGTTCAATAAGATTTAGTGCATAAGAGTAAGGAGCAAGCATGAGAATCTTTACGTGAGGATGGGCAGCCAAAAATGTCTCCACTCTTGCGTGTGCTCGGGCATTGTCAATTATGAATGTTGCCCGTGTTATTCCTCTCTCATTAGGAGTATTGATTAATTCCTCGGCCCATCCATTGCACTCTTGCGCTTTAAATGCTCCTCTTTTTGTTGTCAACATAATTAATTAGTCTGCAGTCATTGCACCCACGCAGTGAAGGTGTTGAAGCTCTGGTAACTATTTTGGATTTTTTTTTCTTTTCGCTTGCAAAATGGATTGAAATTCTATTCATTAATCCAAATGAGTCCTCTTCCTGGTTTCAAAAAACTGTTCCATGTATGCGGATCTTTTGACTTCGTTTTTCAACTGGTTAATGCATTCAATGTAATTTCTTACACATTTCAGTGAAAAAACTCTCTCCATGTAATCAATTCTTTATGATGTTTTTTGCAAACAGTGAGGTTAAATATTCTATGAATAAGAATTTTCAAATTAGGTAAAGGGACTGAAGCAGTCGTTTCAATTTAAGAAGTGAGAGTATTAAAAGTTCAATGAAAAATGCAAAAATATTTCCTTCCATTTTCTTAGCTTTTTCTTGATTTTTCAGCAAACTCTTTGAAGCTTTCAGAATATTTACTCCAAGTGTTTGTGCTGGACACTTCCAGTCTTCATCTGACTTGTAAGGTGCCAGTATTCTTTGTCTGTCTTCTGCTGTTTTCATCTTGTATTTCATCGTTCCTCTTTCGGTTTTTGAGCATCAAAAGAATTAGCGGTTGAAAATGCCACTGTTGAATTTAGCAGGACAAGTATTCAGGGCACCCATATCAGTGCGACAATCAGTTCCATTATATTTATCTTATATGAACGGTCAAGGACTCTCGCATCTAATTAAATACTGAGTTTGTTAATTCATTAATGAAACGAGGGGATTTTGAAAATTCACTATATATTGAGAGTTACTAGTTGATTCATGTATTTAATATTTTTCCAATATTTGAGGATAAACTGTTACGATATTTAAGAACAGTTGATATTTTATACTGACGCAATTAATTGCTCATCTAGAGAATCATTTTCAGTTTTTCTTCAGTCGAATTGAGTTTCGTTTTGGCCAAATAAATTTTCACGCAAACCAAATCGATTTTCACTTTCAACAAATTGGATTTCGTTGTGAGCAAATTGAATATCGTTTTCACCTAAATAAATATCATTTTAATTAAATCGAATTGAAAATAGTACAAAAAAAAATATCGTATATAATAAAGTTCCAGTGTTGTTAACTAAAAGGAAAACGTTTCATTGTATTAATATAGTGTCTACACAAATAAAGTTAGCCCAATGTTTGTACATACAGTTTAATTGGAAACAAAGCCATAAGTTCTTTTTTAGTTGAAATTGATTCCACTGAAATATGAATATCATGCAAAGGCATGACCCGCTTCATTGTTTCAATACAATAAGCAGTGGAAAATCTAAAAGTCTCGCTAGTATTCATCATTATGATATCAATCACTTTCGTTGGACGGTCAACAAGCTGAAAAAAGAAAAAACAATTCCAAAAGTCTCGGTAGTATTCATCACTATGATATCAATCACCTACAATCCACTCAGTTGAATATAGAACAAGCTGAAAACCAATGCCTATAATTTATATATTTTTGTAGTAGATAATACGAGGTGATTCAAGTTTGTAGCTGTTAATATTTCTAATGAAATTTCAACGTCATTTCATCCCAGCGATGTTTGCTGAAATGACGGTGAGACGACTCGTTGTTGAAAATTCTGGAGTAACGGTGAGTTGCGTTATTAAGATGAATTCTGAAATAACTGGGAGATGTCTCGTTGGGAATTCTAAAATATCGGTGAGATGTCTCGTTGGGAATTCTAAAATATCGGTGAGATGTCTCGTATTTGAGAATTCTGGAATAACAGAGAGACGTCTCGCGGTTGAAAATTGACGAAAATGAAGCAAACAATTTCTGTGGTTCATCAGGTCTTTTGCAAATTCATGAAAAAAATTTCCAACATTCCTGCGGCACGCCTCGAAGCTCCAACTTTGCTCATATCACTCAGGTGAAGTTTGAGACCCGAAAATTTAACCAAGGAACGACCAGCAAATGCTGACAAAAAAGAGATGGAAGCGAGCGTGGGTAGCGGACATGTATAATTTTTTTAACACTTTGGCTACGACGGGTTGAATTGAAGTTCATAACTCAAATCGAATAATTAATGTCAATTCAACAGATCAATTTGAGAAATGAACAATTAATGCATTGCGCCTCCGCCTAATTTTGATTAGGTATGTATAGAAATAGAGTTCGTGACTACTTTTCGGTCAGCAGCCTTATGAAAATCCCCTCCCATGACCACCGGTGGCTCACATCGCAGTTAAATATAAAGCATAACCGAGGCAGTTTGATTTTAACTATCCCTTATATGAAAGACCGAAGCGTGTGCAGCGGAAATAAATAATTCAGTTCTTTATTGTTTTTAGCTTGAGAGATACGTGTTGATGCAATATCGTTTATTCATGTGTTGACGAATATGTTCCAAGAGCATTGTAATGGACATCAAAATAACTAAAATTCACCTCTATTTATATAATAATTTATTTATATATATAAATATATATATATATAGTGAATGTTACCTAATTATTGAACTCCGCTATTGAATTCAGAGAATTGGTATGCCTGCGTTCCCTAACTGTATGCCACTTTTTTGTTTCATCATTTCATGACATCATCTAGAAATCCTCCGAAAAGTTTCTGAGAGCAGCAAGGCTGTCGAATTCGTCTGATTTATGGAGGTCGTTTTTTTTGTCGCAAGAGAAGATCCGATCATAAGTTTAAGCTAATTTAGATGAAATAGAGCCACTGATATTGATACCTACGATTCCAAACGGATGGTAAATTCAAGCCTTGAATTCATGCGGAAAATGACGCATTGCTTTCTGGCACATTTACGTTACGAAAGTCCAAGGTTGTATTTTTCCTCAGATTAAGCATTGACATAATGGAGATCACACCGATATTTATTAAACCAGTTATTAAAACTCTTAATTGCATTATTCTTCTGCATATTTTATTAGTTTTAACGAGTTGATTTCGTCAATTCTTTAAAATCGAATGAATGAACACCAGTGACATGAATTCTTACCCACATTCCCTGAAAATAAAGTTTCCCTGAGTTAAAATTTATATAGTTCCCCTCAGCAACCTACTATCATAAGCTATTTATTATTTTTTTCAACCGAAAACCCTTGTTTTTTGATTTACGTCAATGTATTCTACTTCAAATTAAATTCTATCGGTGTTTCCATCAGTCTGGTCTGATAACATGAATAATGGACGATACCTCGCTCCAGATGCTGGTAAAAATTACTACCGCATTTTTATTGAACCATAAAAATGTATTTTTTGACGGCTCAGGATAATTTTATATTCATGGCTCATCAACATCACCGAATTATAGAAAAATTTAATCAATGAACGCTCCGTGATTGTTCGATGGGAGTTTGATATGCTTTAAATTCTTCACAATAATATAGATTATTCACACTATTAGCTCCTAATACTTACTGATTATAATTAGTAGCTCATTAATTACAAGTACCTGTGGTACTTGATGAAACTAAACAGTGATACTCTTAGCTGAAAGCTAGCCACAATTTTTGTCCCAGCTGTTCATGAACGATCTACCCTTCTCCAAACATTTGGTTTCTGCAGATAAGGTTATTGATAAAAACATGCAGTCTTGAGAGTCATAGGTCGTTTATCAGATGTGGGCGTACTAACGCATTGGAATATTTTGATATATTTTTTATGTAGTGAGTACATAATGTATTGAAGAGCAGCATGTGCAATAAAGTTTTGAATTTTTCGTTAAGTTGTCGCGTATCAATTGAGCTTTTAGGGTAGATGCTCAGAATGCAGCTTTCGTTTTGCTTTCTTAATTGGTGGCACTTGAGGAGCTGGAATGAGGAGACTTCTTCCAAGTCAAATTCATCTTTTCTTAATTTCGTTTGAGAAGATTTATCAGAACAGGTTACAAAAGGCTGAGCTTAAAGTTTAATAGGGATCATTGAGAACTTTGTCATTGTAAGTCTCTACCAATTCTAAAGCAGAATACAACATTGCACTTTTCAAACTTAAAATTAGAATAATGTTTCGTGTCGAACGTATCATGTTTGACTATGTTACAGGGTCTTAAATTCTTTACTTTCATTTCAGGGACACATATTTCTTCAAAATATAATAGCTTCAAACTCTCTAAATTCATTTCCAAAACTCTCAGGATTTGGATAGAAATTAATGAAGATGAAGCTTGCTCTTATCTGTACTCAAATCAAAAAATTCGAATAACTTTGTATTTTAGAAAAAAATGGGAATGTGTACCAGAGTGCAACTCTTGGCTATGAATATTTCCTAATCAATCATTGATGCGGAGGAAGCTAACCGATATTTTCAGACTAATTTCTTAACTAATCATTGACGCGAAGCCCCCTAACTAAAATTTCACATCAAAATAATACTTAAACTAATAATGATCTACGGGGAACAACCTACAAATATATATTTACTAATTTCGTAACTAATCACTGATGAGGGACAGCTCAACTAATATTCCCGAACTAACTTCCTGAGAAATCATTAACGTGGTCCTTACAGTACTTATTCCAGCCTAAAAGTCTACTACTGCCAGAGCGAGTCCCATAGCAAGTCTCTTCTTTTTCTAATGTAAGAAAGCAATTTGCGGCCCGTCATATCTGCCAATATCGACAACCGATACCAAGCAATGAAGATTGCCTCGACGTGGAAGCCATCTTAACTTCGGGTACCATCATTGCCTCTATCGACCGCAGAGAGGGTGCAGAAAATGACACCGATAATCGTACCTTTTCTATACTCGCATGACGTGTATACCAATGAGTCAGAAGTCGGATTCAGTTTTACGACGATGGGAATTGCAGCAACTGCCTCTAGACATCTGCTAGGCACGAGTCAGAACTGCCCGGCCAGTTTGCCAGGTTTGCTGATCTCTGGATGGAACGGTAAAGCAACGCTGCAGATCTCTGTATGTCACGAGATGCTCAAGGGTACGCAGTCGCCAATGCCCATGAGACTCGATGAGACTGAATAGTGATACTCATAACTGGAAAATACCATTAATTTTTGTAACAGCTGTTCATGAACTTTCGACCTTTCTCCAAAAGTTTGGTTATTGCAGATAGGGTTATTGATAAGATCATGCAATACTCAAAGTCACATGTCTTTTATCACTTGTAAGTGAACTTCGTAAGAGTCAGTATCCAGAAGACGCACTGTACATTTCGTACCTCGGAAAGTATTTTTATGAGAAAAAATATGCCTGAAAATACAAAGCTCTTTTCTTCGCCACTTTTTGCTTCATTCCTACATGGGCAAGTGCCCGGATAGTACAATTTGGACCGTTAATACCCCAACAAATTTTGAACATACTGTAGGTATTCGGGTGTTATCAATGAATTTTGTTGTGCGTGACACTGTATTCAGTTCAATACTTGGCATACTTTCTGAATAAATTTTTAGAAACATGTTACGGGCATAGAAGCCAAAATGTTTTAAAGAATATTTAATGGGTTACATTTTTCATAGGAGTATATATTTGTAACACAGTCGACATATACATGTACATATTTGTAACACAGTCTACATGAGGCGGTTATTTGCTGAAGAAAGTTCAGGTTCGCAAGTCATCTGCCAGCATTAGATCATTACGCGCGACGTTCTGCGTGATGGCGTATTGAAGTTCTTTTATCGGATTCAAATACTGGTTAATAGGAGGGCAGACCATTATCGTTTGGAGAAGCTGCGATCAATCAGTCCTTGCACGGTGACTCTTTCTGATGAACACCGTTTACTTCTCGTTATTGAGCTTTGTTTTGAAGAACTCTTCAAGGTTCTAAAATTCTTAACACGTTGACAGCGTTCACGCAGTTGCTACATTTGGTTAGCTTATGTTAGGTTAGGGAAGGGTTAGGTAAGGTTATGCTAGGCTAGGGAAGGTTAGGTTAAGTAAGGTTAGGTTAGGTAAGGTTAGGTTAGATTAGGGAAGGTTAGGTAAGGTTAGGTTGGGTTAGGTTGTGAGTAGCAGAATTGGAAAACTGACTCTTCTGATCGAATACATTTATATCCTATCTAAAAAGCGTGCAAAATATGATTGCTCGATGATTTTTTACTCTGTACGCTATATTTTACTTTAAAAAAAATTTTAGTAAAATTATTGAAACGTTAATCAACAAAACGTTAATCATCAACAAAAGTATGTAAAAAAAACAATTTGCATATTGATAAAGATATTTGCCACTACGTGGTCAAAGTGTTAATGATCGATATTCTGAAACAGGCAACGTGTTGAAAATCGTCTACAGTCCTTTCTAATTTACCGCAAAAATTATTTAGCATCATCCAATTGCTTATTTTTTTTCGTGATGCGCCCAAACATATTATTGCGTACAATTCATCTTCATTAAAGTGACACATTTTTTCAACCTCCACCGCATTGTGCCACGGGGATTTAGTTTCCCTCTTGCTATTAAATACTTAATAAAGACCGAGTAAAATACTTGTTTCCCGTTTCTTTATTTCCAAGCTGCATGATATAGCGTATTTCTTTTAATTAATTGACCCTTTTTCTATAATTGTGTGTTTTAGAAATTTTGAAGTATTTCTTCACCCCAGGCATACACATTGCTACAAGTAAGATGCAAGAATGTAATCAAAATCGAACAGCTATGTAAAAATAGAAACCATATGATCAAATTTATTATGAAAATAACAAATATCTTGTCATGACTGATAATATAATGTTTCTGAAAACTCGAATAAGTGACCTTCAGTTGAAGCCGAAAAAAAGAAAAGAGCAGCAACAACAACTTCGGAAATGTCATAAAAAATTGCAGCTGTGTTATCAAATATTTACTGAACATGGCATAAATATTGTCAAAACTGATTTCATAATATTTCAGGAAACTCGAATAAGTCACCCCTAGTTTGAACAAGAAGAAGGGGAGCATCAGTGCTTCAAAAATGTTATTCTTAAAAATAGCAGTGTTAACAAATCTGTATTGAAAATAACACAAATCTTTTCACAACTGAAATCACAATATTTCAGGAGACTCGAATAAGTGCCCGCTAGTAGAGCAAGAAGAAGACCAGCTGCACCAGCACCTTCATAACTGTTCTGAAATTAGCTATGGTGTCAAATATGCAACACAAATTACAGAAATCTTCTCAAAACTGAAATCACAATATTTCAGGAAACTCGAACAAGTGCCCGCCAGTAGAACAAGAAGAAGACCAGCAGCAACACAGCAGCTCCGGAAGTACTTGGGTCGCATATCACGTGGAGGCCGTGATGTTCCATATCGTCAAGACTAATACGTAGGCCTAAAGTCTCATCTATTGTCATTGAACGTAGAGTATTGCCAACGGCCTCAATTCATTCTCACTAATGACCAGCATGTCGTCTATTTCAAAATCCCTTTGGGGAGCCTGTGAGATAGACGACAGTTGTCTGCATGAACGGGCTGAGGCTCATAATCGTGTATCCTATTAATCATGGTTTCGGATTTATTAATCATGGTTTCAGATTGGCAGAATGTCTAGTTCCTTCTGTCTCTATTTGCTGTTTCAATTCAAGTGTGAAAATTTAGGTGTAATTGAAAATTAGAGCGTTGTTACAGGTAAGGACTGGATAATAAAAGTTTCTCGAGGAGTTTACAGGGCAATCATAAAGCCTTTCTGAGCAATTTGCCGATTATACACAAAATATGGGGTGCTTTACGCAAAGAAAAATCAAGTACTCGTTACAGGCAAGAACTAGAGAATAATAAGTCTGTCAAGGTATAGATGTGCAAGACAATAACGCCTTTACCGAGTATTTCGGCGTTAAAATACATTGGATTATTTGTCTTGCATTATTAGTCGGCGGTAGTCTACTGTATTTTTCAAAGATGCTCGAACATTGATTCTACATCGTATATTTTTATCGACGGACATATATCGACATACTAATGGATAAGGCGCGTCAAAAATGACGGAATTGGATATTTTGCTCAAATAAACTTCGCAGATGTGGATGTTAAACAAGTATACCCATCGTAACAGTACCCGCGAATAGAATATTCTTGCACTAGTGCACTGGTGAAACTCGTATCACAAGATACGGTCATAAAGCATAAGGACACACCAACCAAGCAACAAAGCAACAACTGAGTATTATCATTTAGTGGATCACGGGAGAGCTCCCAACTCCTTGGTCTAAGTTCATCATAAGTTTGGGGCACAACAAAGCCGTCATTGCAATTGCATTAGGATATGAGTTGGGTGGCCCGTTATGAACATGTACGTATACCCACTCAGATACACCCTTTATCAACTCGAATACGTTAGGGGGCCTCTTTGTGATGCGAATAACTTCGATATTCCTAATGTGAGAGGGAAAGTTTCGATATTCCTAATGTGAGAGGGAAAGTTTCGATATTCCTAATGTGCGTGGGAAAGTTTCGAT
This sequence comes from Morinoia aosen, assembly GCA_030386875.1. Lineage (NCBI taxonomy): Eukaryota > Metazoa > Arthropoda > Malacostraca > Amphipoda > Talitridae > Morinoia > Morinoia aosen. The sequence continues at coordinate 43,723,404 of CM059577.1, read as the reverse complement.
ATTCCTAATATGCGAGGGAAAGTTTCGATATTTTTAATGTGCGAAGGAAAGTTTGAAATCTGCTAACACGTTTGAACATTGAACGGTATAATTGATAGATTCATTTGCACTATGCATATACATTGTTAGCAGATAGTTTCCTGAATATGTAAGCATTTAATATTCAGCAATATTAGTGTTGCGAGACAAATTAGCTACGAGGCAGGTATGAGAGGGTAAATTAGTTCTATATCACTCATATGACATAAAAAGATTTGAATGATATCTAAAACTACCTTGAATTGGTGAAAATTTTAAATTTATATCATTCACTTTGTACTTCTTGTGCCCAAATTGAAGTATATTATAAATAAATAATTTAAACTGGAAAAGAAAAAGAAAATAATTAATTTATTATGAGTTAGGTAAAAAAAATCACTGAATTTCATTTCTACCTTATAAGCACCGAATTGGAGGACTCCTCAAAGCATGTCAGAAAACTTAACAAGTAGGTAGATATTACTTGAAAAATAATACGGAATATTGAAAATATAATTTCAAAAGTGCATGACGTAATTCACATAACTCAATTTCAAAGTCGCGTTTTGATCCATCTTAGAGCCCAAGAATTGAATAATTGGAAAGATCAAATGTCGAGAGTATAATTAAGAAAGCGCATGACGTAATGCACATAACTCAATTTCTAAGTCGCACTTGGAGCCATCGCAGAGGCAGGGAATTGAATAGCAGAAGAGAATGGTAAGAAAACACTGCAGGAACACGCAGTACCTGGATTTTACTCGGCCTGCACGGAATGACATTCCGTCACGCTTCTTGGAACACAGCCACACGATACAGTGGGATTACTTGATTGCTTATATTACTTAAGGACTTCCATGAGGATTAGTTTCTGCGGTATGTTATACAAGGACTTCCAAGAGGATTAGTTTCTGGACTTCCATAAGGATTAGTTATTGCGATATATTACAAATGGACTTCCTTAAAGTTAAGCTTCTGAAGTATATGGCATATCGAATTAAATAAGGGTTGGTTTCTGCAGTATATTTCACGACAGTTGAGGCGGTGGCACACTGAGTTTGAGGGGAAATTAAATAAAAATTCAATCGTTCAGAATATTTCACGTAGAAGGCTTCTACTTGATATATAATATTCAGACAAGGATAGGACAATTCAAATGCATTAGCATAGAAAATGCAAAAAAATAAATGCAACAAAATTTACGTAGATGTTTGTTGTTGAGCAGGATTTTTTTATATGTAGTCGCACCCACACGAGACAATCGCATAGAAGATTGCAAAAAGACAATTGAGTTGAAAATTCATCAAAAATAGTATGGTCAAATAAATCAGCTTTATACTTCATTATTTCATAATACGTTGATCATGCATATTGTTGCAGTTGATTATGTGACATGTATTTTATGAGTTGATTATACACATTACATATTCAGATTGTTCACGTAAATAACATATCCGATGAATAGAAAATAGAAAAAAAAATTAGTTGCGATACTTTAAAGAATTTATCCTAAAATTGTGTATGAATATTAACTTTTGATTTTTCTCATGCCAATTAGTATACTTTACCTCCCATACCTGCTTCTTCGTAAATGGGATTCTGCTCATAGAATTTCGCTATGGATTTTCACATTTGATTAAATTAATATTAGTATTTTTAACAACTTAATTCGTAAATGTGATTCTGCTAACAGAATTTCGCTATGAATGTTCACTTTTGATTAAATTCATATTAATATTTTTAACAGTTTAATTATATATGGTATTAATTTGATCATTGATAAATAATTGCTATTTATTTAATTAATATTCAATTTTAGCTCCTATTTTCATTTGAAACAAATTGGAATTTTCAGGAGACTAGCTTCCAGTATTGATAATCGCCTACCTCATGAAATTTACAAGACGTTACAGCTAGTCAATAATTCATTTAAAAACGAAATGTGTAGTTTCTAAGATAGAAACATATATTTGAGACTATTCTATTGAAATTGAGACCATTTTGTTTTGTGGAGACAATAAAGGATGTGGGATTTACGCGGTTGTTTCAAGTATCAAATCAATTGATGAAGGCTTCTCATATTTCATCAGGCAAGTTTTTTAACACAACCATAAAATGATGGCAATTGAAGGTTAGTTCCGTTCAACAATACGAAAATAAACAAACACGATCCCATTTATGAAATAAAAAAGGAATTTTACAAATTCCCATACTTTCAACACTGAGAAAATTTTCCGAATCGTTATCTTCACGTAGTATTCTAGATTTTTTGTTGAATTAATCTTGATAACGCTGAATAAATTTACGGTTTAATGATGTCATTCAGTTCATATTTGAAAAAGATTACTCCTGATTCGATAAACAATCCCCTTGTAGTATTTTCTTAAATTCTTCACATTAGGGAAACATTATTTGCGATTGAGGTTTAAAATTTTCATATATACTCCTATATATGAATAATTTTCTCCGCAATGAATAACTTTTCACTAAAACGAACATGAAGTTTCCAACTGAAAAATGTGTGATTTAAAATCCATCGGTGCACACTTGGTTGTTTTCCAATCCGAAAATCATTATCAAGGTATCGTTCATTTACGTAAATCTTTTGCTTCATCATTTGGGGGCATATTTCAATGTTGAATAAGAACATTACAGTTTCTTTAATATTAGAAAATTCCTTCCTTCAATACGGTTGAGATGCAACAACTCTTCCTCTCCCCGGAAGGCAGGACGCAACTTTTGCGTTATATATTCAGTCTCTTTGATATTCTCACTCGCTCGTGTATTTCGCATGACATTTTTTTTCCACTTTTGTAACTCGAAAGAAAATTCTCAAAGGAGGAAAACGGATATTTTCAGGCCCTGAGCGGCCACAATCTCTTCGCTCTAACGCGCTGAAGCTTAGAAAAATATTTTCTGGATGCTCCTTTTCATCCTTCTCCGGAATTTTTGCACACGTGCTCCATAAAATAGTTTACTACGATGGTATATTAATTGGAAATATGGATATGAAAGTGGTTTGATATGTCGTACCTTCAAAGGGAAATATTTCTCAGGAATTTTTCCCACGAACTCGATAAAATAGTTTGCGACGATGTTATATTTATAGGAAATATGGATATGAAAGTGGTTTGATACGAGTGGTTTGATACTCGTACATCATATCATCAAAGGGAAATGTTTCTCAGGGATTTTTGCACACGAAATCTAGGTATAAATCATTGGCTTCGATGCTGAGTTAATTGAAAATTCAAAAAAGAAAATTGCTATATAAATCATATCTTCAGAGGAAAACCTTTCATAATATCTTCAAATAGAAACTTTTCCGAGGAATTTTGGCCCTTGAACACTGTAAAATTTTTTCCTAAGATGCTAAATTCATTTCAAATTTTATATGAAAGTGTTTAAATACATCTTATCTCTCACAGAAATACATGGTTTCATGAGGGTATATCCATTTTAATTTCCAGAAAATAAGATGTTAAAAATTTCGCTCAACATTACGTCATTCAAGCCGAGTAAGAATATTGAAACATAGATGCATCCTGAAACTATATCGTATGGCTACAATGATTTAATTCTGTATTTAATAATTCGCGTATATTTTATCTATCGCTTTATATCAAATTTTATGGTGCTATGTTTTTGTAACACCTAGCGCTCATCACTGTTTTGCCACAGCACCGAAAATGAATTTATCTTATGTGCCAATTTGATGTCCTCAACCTTTGACCGTAGCAAAATTGAAGCAAAAAATATTAAGTTTAATTTTTATACCGTTAAGATTTCGCTCCTTGAAATCACTCACGCGATGGTATTATTATATTCGTCATAACTGCCTACATAGCGCAAGAGAACTTGTTCAAAAGTCAGTTAATTAGATGCAGTCATAGACTGCAGACCCAGTCTATCCCTACGAAAGAACACTGTTTGTATGAAAATATCTGCCCTGGGGTCGTCAATTATTGTGTCATGAATGTCAACTTAAAATTTTATTCGCCCAACAAATACGGTATGAGTAATAAAATATATCGTTTCTCCTTCATAAATAAAACATTTGATCTAAAACAAAAATTCTGTACATTACCGCCGTCGACGACTGTTGCTGTAGTAAGACCGGTTGTATGTTAGTGCAATTTAGAAATGTTACATCTGTAGGACGGATGCTGAGTAGGTTGTAGCTGTATATTAGAAAATCAGAAACCTCACTGCAAATACGCACAATAAATAAAGGTGAACTATGGCGTTTTGCTTCATCATTGGGGATGAATATTGTTTAAATGGCGGGCTTTTGTAAAACTCTATCTTTGATCTCCAGGGAAGTATACTCAGATTTCCAAGTTCATCGTTCATTCTTAAAATTCACGCAGAATAAATACGACCTACGCAAACAAAAATCTAGAACGCTGACGAAAAAGTTTCCTCATTTCATAAACTGTATCAAAAGATACATTTTTTCGGTGAAACAAAACATAAAGAACTCCAAAGATTTCAGAGATCTCTCTGTAACTCTATCGTCTATCGACAGACGTACGACCATTTTCCTTCCCTCTATGAGAAGAAAAATAGAAACTTTTTGATTTTTCAAAAGCTAATTTAGAAAAAGAGATTGACGTGAAGTTTGGGACTGGTTTGAAATTTGTTCTAATGTGCATTTGATACGTGTACCGTATAATAAATGCAGATTGTTAATTCTTTGCGCGTGGTAAAAGGACCATTACCAAAGAAAGTGGGTGGCAATAATATTCGACAGTATAGATGGTAGCACGTCAAAACCTGAAAAATATAAACAATTTTTGAACTAAAACACTCAAGCAAATCCACGTTTAAACATTCGACCAAAGCCGAGTTTAAACACTCACCCAAAACCACGTTTAAACACTCATCCAAAACTGCGTTTAAACATTCAAACAAAACCGCATTTAAACACACATCCAATCCTCGTTTAAATACTTAACCAAAACGCGTTTAAACACTCAACCTAAGCCGCGTTTAAGCACTCAACCAACACTGCGTTTGCTTTCTACGAAACATATTCACAACTGCCCTCGCTTCAAACACTTGAACTCTGTAATGCATTCACCTGTCTGTTACTAAACTCTGGATTGCATTTACCTTTCTGATACTGCACATCATAGCATAAATGGTATTGATTATTTTTTGAATTGAAATGTTCGAACAAAGTTGCGTTATCTCTCTACGAAATATTTTCAGAACTTGAGAACCTTGAGCTCTGGTCTGCACTTTTTCAGTCTGTTACTGCACATTGCATTTAGAAGAATACTGGTTATTTCTTACCTGCAGACATCTAACTAAAAATTGAGTTTACACTCTACAAAGTACTTTCATACCTCTACACATATCAGAAGCATGGTGCGTGAGTTGTATTTTCCCCTTTGTTACTGCAAGCTATAGTCTGAAGAAAATTGTAATTTTTTTAACTTAATCAACCAAAACTGCACTTGAACACTCAACCACAAGTGCGTTGGCTCTCTACGAAGCATTTTCGTAGCTGCACTCACTTTAGAAGCGTGAACGCTGGCCTGTATTTTTCAGTGTGGCACCGAAAGAACGCAGCTGCATTACTGGAGTGATTGTGAGTGATGAAGACGTAGGTTACAATTTGAGCACTTCCTACCTTTCAGCAAATCATGCAATGCAGTTCCCTGACCCGATATGAGAAGCTGATAAGAATGTCCTTTGTTCAGCAGGCTTCGTAATTATTAGGCTTCTTCTGGTGCTTTATAATTATTAGTGAAGATTTTCGCTACGATACAGTCATAAAGCCGTGTAACAGTAAAATATACAGAGGAGTTGTCAAGAGTTGCTATAGTTAGCTATATCATAGAGGTGATTCTATCATAAGGGTTAAATTTCATGCAGATATTTTGGTTCTGTTTGAAAGCAAGCGCTTTACCTATTTGCGTCAGAGAACGAGTTTCATTGCTGATCCGCAATCACATATTGTTTTTACTACGTGATAACACAGAAAATGATTTCAATATTACTTCATTAAGTAGCAGCAAGCTTTTACCCATGAATATGACATTGCTTGAATACGCCCAACAATCACGGAAAAGGACATCTATTCATGTTTGATACTTAACTATTTCCGATTTCAAAGTGAAAATATCAATCTTATCTAGCATATTCCTATTTTTATTGGCTGCATGAAGAATCTTAGATAAATATTTTGTAAAATTTTCTATCATTCATTGAAAGGATATTTTAGTACACAAAAATCAATTTCACAATTTGATTCAGAGATGAGACTCACACTCACTCAGGATGCTCTGTTTTGCTGGTGATTCAAATTTGGAAATTTGGATAAATTTTTGCGACGCAAGTTGACTACGTTTATAAGAGAACATTGACTGTTACTCTTAATAGTATGCCGTTTTGTCCCATTCCGATGTTTTCATCCTTAAATTACGCTAAGAAAAATCTGGTCATTAATGAATTCTATAATCCGTGAAATTTCGGCTAATCAGACACTTAAACCGAAACTTTCAACAGCAAGTAGAGAATAAATCATGCCAAGTGGGAAAAATTAATTAACCTGATAATGAACGTAATTGTAGTTCTTAATGCAATAAAAGTGACCAAGAAGGCTGCTACTTTTGCGTGAGTTAACTTTTGCATCATAATTCGTTAATATCTCACATCATAACAAAATACTATTCCACGAATTTGTTTACTCGTGATGTTCAGTGAATAGTTTAGGCGTAAATATTTACTAATTTCATTCCTATTTTAGGATATAAGTTGATTTACGACCTTGAATATTTTAGAAATACCATAAACTCTCTTATTAATCTCATTGATTTACCTGTAAATTTTTTAGGTAATACATCAGTATAAAGACGTACTCTCAATGAAAATGCTCCTACAAATAACAAATAATGACCAATGCTACAAAAAATGACCTATGGAAGGAATTAAGCCTCTGTTCGGTGTAGAAACAGCAAATTCAAGTGAAGAAGAGAAAGCAAATGTTACAATTGACTAAATATAGTAAAATAACATATATTCTTAAAAAATTGGAGTATACAAATATTCACTATCATTAATTTCTTGAATGGATATTAACACTTTGACTGCGACTGCTAAATATTAAGTTCAATACCAAACTTAAATATAAAGTCAATCGTAGTAAACTATTTTGGAAATACCAAACTTGAACTGGAGCGTGCCTTCATTCAGCTTTGGTTAAGAATTTTATAAAAATTGAATATGCGACTACTGGTCGGTCAGCAGCATTATGAAAATTACCTCCGTGTACCACCGGTGGTGCACGTCGAAGTCAAAGAGTTAACTTCCATTTAGACCACGATTCCATAGTTAATACGTTCGTTATATCTATTACTTTTCTTTCATTTCCCTTAGAATGAATGCTGAGAGTTAAAATTTTTGACCTTTGCCAATAAAGTTTTGAAAGTGTGGGCACACTACCTGGAAAATACCCTGGTTCATAGCATGTACTTAAATGTTAGGAGTATTACCCGTGGAGTTTCTTGCACAATAAAGTTCGGGTGCTTTGTGAAATTGTATTTCTGTTTTTATTTCTTTTCCGCGGAAATTCATCGAGAATATCTTCATCGTAAATAGAAAAAAAAACACTTATAAATATCTTCGACTAATATATTAATAAATTTTAGTTATTTAAAAGATAAAATGCACCAATATTACAGTTAAAGTTATAAACGATAGTATTTAATATAAAATTCCTCACCGTATTCATATAAATTACGCAGAAATGAGAGCGAAGAAAATCGTAAATTGTATCTCACCGAAATAGATATATTTAAAACACGAACTTTTTGAGCTTCAGATCCAAGTTAAAAAAATAAACGCGAATTTCCAACGTTTACTTTGAAAGCTTCAGATGGAAGCAACAAAATACACTAATTTTCAACGTTTGCTCTGTAAGCATCAGATGGAAGTAGAAACTACACGAATTTCCAACGCTTACTTCCAAAGCTCCAGATGAAAGCAGAAAAATACACGAATTTCCAACGCTTACTTTCAAAGCTTCAGATGCGAGCAGAAAAATACACCAATTTCCAACGCTTACTTTGAAAGCTTCAGATGCAAGCAGAAAACATTGACTACAAGGGCCAGACTGGCTCGACAGTTCTCTATTTCCAGTTTCGTTTCCAAGGATCATTTGTACGGCTTCTGGGGCGGAGACGGAATGGTGAGGTCTTGAATTTATGCAATGATGGTGCAATCGAAAGCAAAGGTAGTCCATCAAAGCACGGCCTGGCGCTCCTTTCTTATGCGCGAGCGTGCAGCAAACATGTTATTTACATAGCAAAAGAACAACTTGAGCACCGTTCCAAGCCTCTGTGCTATACCCAACGCTTCAGCTTTTCCAGAAAAAAGCTTCGCGCTACGAGGCCTCATTTACAGCCTCCAAATCTCTCGATTTAAAATCATTTGAAAATTTCCATGCACTGGGATTTTAAATTACAGTTTTCTCTTGCCTGGTCGCTTGTAAATTATAGATTCACGTGGGTACGAAAAAAAAGAATTGGCCTTAAAATATTTGGAGAAGCATTTCGCGATTTTTATGTTTCCTTCTAGGCTAAAGCAATGATATAAGATGGACAGGTGTATTTTATTTTGAGCTTCGAGTTAAAAAACATAGATATTCAATCTTCTGAAAAAAAAATATTTGAAATGTAAAACTAAATTTTCGTCCCTTTATTTGCGACAAACCGTCGCAATTTATGATCAGTGTCAAAAATACTTTGAATGTTATGATATATCCAGCCTATAGAGCTTGCAAGAAATTGAAAAGAAGAGCAAATAAACACTAAATAGCATGGTGAACAGTTCAAAGTTCAGGAAGAGACGAAACCTCTCCCCTGATCAGGATTTCAGTAACACAAATCAAATTTACGCTTCATTTAGCACCGAATAATGTGTCACTAGTATTCACTTTAATGGATCTCGAGATACATTGACATTTATATAGTACCACCATTTTCAGAAAAATCCATGGGTAACGAATGTAAGTATTTCACGATTCTTTCCTAAAGACGGTTTTTCTCAAACAAGACAAACTTGCTTATACAAAAATTTCCTCTGGGTCGAGTGCGTAAGCATTTTCATACATAAAAGTTTGAATGAATATTATAAAGAGTTATTTTAAGAAACAAACTGATCGGAATTTAGGTATGTGTGTTAAATCTGAAGTAAAATATTATATATCTCATTAGTTTTCAGCGGCTCGTAATTCATTTCGTAGCTGAAACCTGGCACTCATTAAATAATTGAAATAATATATGTATGTACAACCTTATTGTCTCTCACTTCAAACTTAAACTTTCTCGAAAGCACTGACAATTATTGAGCACTTTTTAGTGTACCACATGCAAACACAGGAATAGTTAGTCATCTACTCCCACCATTATGGCTCCGCATCTTCGATTTTTGAATACGCTGCAAAATTCACGCAGTTTTACCTCCTACGAAGATCGCGTTCATGTTTACTATGTCTGGGAAAGAGGCTCCGGGCGACATTTCGCTCTCAAAAGAAAACATTTTGGCCATCGCACTCCAGCGTTTTGCGGTCTGATGCCTCCGTGACTGCGCCTAAGATATGCGCAATTTTTTCTATGGACCAAGGAGGATTGGCTTCCTCGAGCCATCTCGAGGAAAATACTTTTCTTATTTACCTTTAGCAGGGATTTTCTTATATACTTTAAGCAGAGATTTGCTTTTGCACTTTAGGCAGAGATTTCATTATGAGTTTTTATTAGAGATTTCCTTTAAGTACTTTTAACAGATTACTTTCATACTTTTAGCAGAGATTTATTTGAAAGCTTTTAGCAGAGATTTCCTTCTTAACTTTTAGCATATATTTCCTTATATAATTTCAACAGAGATTTCCTAACATACCTTCAACAAATATTGCCTTAAATTCCTTTATGAAAGTTTTACTTAAATACCTCAAACAGAAATTTCCTTACATACTTTTAGCAGAGATTTCATAATATGTTTTTCCCAGAGATTCCCTTGCATGATTTTAGCAAAATGCGGTGCTTTTCACGGTAAGCTTAAGTTGAATTTTCTGTCCAGTTATAAAAACAGTCATTTCTTGTTTCCACAGTGTAGAAACATTTCTATTAATAATAAGTAAATTCATTTTTTAATTTGTTTACATAGAGTTTTTGGCGGAGCACTGAAACAGAAAAGGAGCTCACTTTTACATGCCCATTTAATACAGGTTTAGTTTTTTAAAGGAGTAGAAAATTACGTTTAGAGCAGTGAAAAGTTGTTTTACATTTTTCCTGGGTAGTGTCTCATAAACTAATGAGTGCACGTGTTTCCATAGCAAAACAGCATATTCTTCAGGCATGTATGCCTTCCCTTTAATACTCAGAATCCAAACAACTACATTTTTCAGGTTCGCCTCACAAGCGATGATATTAAATCCTCAAGTAATCGTTCGGGAGCTTACAGAGAGGAAGAACAAAAACACCCGTTCAAGTGGATTATAATATCACTGGACCACGAAAATATCACGAAACCTCGCAGGATTCACAACACCAATATATTTTTATCAAGATTTACTTCAGCTCGAATTATGAAGGGCAAAATGACCGGGTGCTGCACACATAAACACTTGTACAGGGGACTGAAGAGGCGGAAATTAAATGGTGAGCCAGAAAATAGATTGTTATGTATCATCGCATCCTGATCTGGTTGATGGTATGAGGCTGTGGCTCTAGGCATTGAAATAATGGCTTCAGACATTGAAATAAGGACTACGCTTTGAAAAAATAACTCTCGGTGTTGAAATGGTGATTATGCAATGAAATAATGTCCCTAGGCATTGAAGTATTGACAGTAGGCATTGAAATAATGGCTCTAGGCTTTGAAATAATGATACTAGACACTGGAATAATGACGCTAGACATTAAGATAATATCAGACACTGAAATATTGACGCAAGACATTAAAATAATGACTCTAAGCATTGAAATAATGACCCTAGGCATTAAATTAATGACACTACGTGTTAATATAATGGCACTAGGTATCGCAATAATGAATCTAGGCTTAGAAATAATGACACTAGGTATTGAAACTATGAATGAATCTAAGCATTGGAATAATGACACTTGAGATTTAAATAATGACTTTAAGTAGTCAAATAATGACTTTGAGTAGGTAAATAATGACCCTACGAGCAGAAATAATGAATCTAGTAATTACAATAATGGCACTACGGGCTGAAGTAATGGCAGTAGGCATTGAAATAATGAATCTAGACATTGATAATAACCATTCCGAGCGGATGACTCTCGCATAAAAGCGATGCTTCCTTCCTCGGAAAGCATTGATTTGAAGCATTAAAATGGTAGGCAAAACTACGTCATCACGTGAATTAAATAAGAGTTTTTAACAACAGCTATGAGGAAGGCATCAGAAGGTGTTAAAAACTTGGGCTAGATAATTCAAAAAATTGCTTGCGAGATGTTTTTGTTTGAGTTTCCCTTGATTTGAGGTGCACGAGGTTTCTTTGAGTCGTTAATTCTTCTTTTGAAGCATTGCATGTTTTTGAAGTTTTGCTAAAATATAAATCGTGTTTTTGTGTAAACTTTTCAAAAACTCCATGTTACGCTTCAACTTTCAATGTTTTTCTGAGTTGGCTACGTGTATAGAATCAAAATGATTTTTCGTAACAATTCCGTAATGGTTCAATTTTTTTCGCTGAACAAAACACAGAATAAAAGGAATGTAGCTTTTAGAGTTTATATATATGACCCTTGGAAAAAGGACTTCATATTTCTAGTCAAAAATCATGTGAAAAATTTAGTTATTTCATGTTTCTTTAGCTTTCCACTCACAACTCACCATATGTCCGAACCTCGCCTCACTGTTAAGTAGAAAAAAAAATTCAGAAAACTTATGAATGCTGTAGGGATTCTGTCCAAATATTTTATCGGATTGTTTTTCGACGTCCTCATGAATCCTTTAAATCATTTTTGCCAGGCTAAAAATCATTGTTAATTGTTTATTTTTCCCCACAAGAGTTATTAATTGTTAGAAATTAAAAGAGTATTTCAGTTTTTATTTACACAGTAAAATTTGATTTCATTGAAAAGGTCTGAATTAAAATCAATGAAATGTTTCCCGTTGAATTGATTTTCATGACAAAATCAAGTCATCTTATTGGACAAATTCTTGAACTTGAAAATCTCACTTCTCACATGTGGTGTCACTTACTATACTAAAATTGAATATATCACAAAAATCAAGTGATCTGTGCAGAAATTGAGTTTTAGTTCAAAATATGAGCCCAAAGAAGAGTGAATCGCTATTTGATGGTGTGATGTACAAAAAAAAACTAGAAAGATGTTAAAAACGAAAGAGAGAAAAAATATGGCAATAATTCAATGTAAACAGTTTAATTAGAACAAGTTCGTGCAAGAAATACATTACAACCAATTAGGTTTGAAATCTTTCTTAACACAAAATATCTAATTGTATGGACAAAATTATAAGAAAAAGACAAATACGTATTTTTTGGTTAACTATAGCTAACATGAAAAAAAATTGTGCCTGGAGCAAAAATATTCGTCGACATCGTATATCGTTGACCAATACTTAATAATCTATCCTTTACAGTAAATTCGCTCAATACAAATACAGGTGACCAATACATTTACAGTAAATGAATTCAACGAACAAGCCAGCTCCCTCACCAACTCGAGCCAAATTCTTGTGAGACTTCCACTGGAAAAGTGCAATGGAAAGCTCAGAACTATTGACGTTTTAAAACTCTTTGATTACTCCTCAGGACATGTCTCGGATGCGAGTTAGCTTTAAAGAATCCTGTGGAAAAAGTTCCATTCGGAAAGTCACGTCCAACCGCAGCCTTTCTGGCCGAACAAATTTTAGAAAAAGAAATTTCCAAAGCATGGGGCACGGGTCGCCTCCGAAGTCAGCCTGTGCGATCTTTTATTTTTGTGACTGAGTTTTTTATTTTGGCTTAGGACAAACGTGAAATTTATGTTCAATCTTTTATTATTGTAACTGAGTTTTTTTATTTTAGCTTACGACAAACGTGAAATTTAGGTAATGTTACTACAGAGCTGGAATACCAGGATAGAAGAAAATGATGGCGCATTTTTATTTTTGGATGCTGCGATGATGAATCGAACCCAAATCATTTTGAGAAATGGTTGTTTTATTTCGAATGTTTTTACGGTGAATCTCTAAACTCACATGCGAAATGGTAGCTCAAAAAAAAATTTTCTTGAATTTATAATGTATACTCACATTAGCAAGCACACTGTTCAATTAGTGTTAGCAGAACATGTAAGCTATCCACCCTATAAAACCATTGAAGAAATAAATATCATTTGATGTAAAACACGTACTAAATGGATAAAAAATTCAGATATCACAAAAAAATTCTCTTAAAAATGATATTTGTAGCAAGATTTGAAACAGGATCTATTTCAGTGAATATATCAAAAACTTAAATGATTGGTTGGGAAGATAACACTGATGTTTTTTCAAATATTTCACTTCATTTAAAAACGTTCGGGTAAAATTTTTATAACATTATTGTGAAATTAAAACATTCTTCCCATAAGTATTACATTTTATGTATCTAGAACTATAAGTTCAATAAAGCTGTCGACGAATGAATGTCAAGGCAGAAATTTTTTCCAATGTGAAAAATTGCTGATGAATATGAAAAAATGGCATGAAGCTCATATTCAGGCTCCGAAAAGGACTAAGAAAACCATCAATAAATTCATTTTATTTATTCGAATGCTAACCACATTCCACTTAGATAGTTTTAAAAAGTTGCAGTTTTATGCCTTAAGACTGTTCTAAGACGGAGCTTATTTAGAGTGTCTCAAAAAACATGTTCATGCTTCGACTGAAAATTACTAATGTATTTTTTGTTTCAGATGTAGCTAAGTTTTTAATATGACGTTCAATTTTCTCAAATTAGATGTTCTCTTCATTGAATCTCCTTATTCTACTTATATACCCGTCAATAAGTTCCTACATTGCTAGAAAATACATGAGAACTGCACAGTCAAGGAGTAAGTGAGAACAGACATTTTTATGCGGCCTATTAGTCCATAAGTCGTTTTACCAAGACAAGAGAGGCCATTAGTCGTCTCGTCATGACAAAATAGTCCATTAGTCGTTTTGCCTAGACAAGATAGGCCATTAGTTGTCTCGTCAAGACAAAATAGTGAATTAGGCGTTTTGCCAAGACAAGATAGGCCATTAGTTGTCTTGTCATGACAAATTAGTCCATTAGGCGTTTTGCCGAGACAAGATAGGCCATTAGTCGTCTCGTCATGACAAAATAGTGAATTAGGCGTTTTGCCAAGACAAGATAGGCCATTAGTCGTCTCGTCATGACAAAATAGTCAATTAGGCGTTTTGCCAAGACAAGATAGGCCATTAGTTGTCTTGTCATGACAAATTAGTCCATTAGGCGTTTTGCCGAGACAAGATAGGCCATTAGTCGTCTCGTCATGACAAAATAGTCAATTAGGCGTTTTGCCAAGACAAGATAGGCCATTAGTTGTCTCGTCAAGACAAAATAGTCCATTAGTCGTTTTGCCATGACCAGATAATTCATTTGTCATGTCGCCATGACAAGATAGTCCATTAGTCGAAACCTGCTTGTTGTAACTATATTCAGTGTGTTATTGTTTCATTTTTCATAATTGTTTTTGTTGTTTTTGTTTAGTATTTATTATTGTTTTATAATTTATTCCTGTTTAATTATTTATTACTATTTTATTATTCATTATTCTGCAACTCTGTGCCGTATTTCTGAAGCGTACAGCCGAGTATAAGCTCGAAAACCACGAGGTAAAATATTTATATAATATTTATTTATAGATACCCTAACATTGAAATGCTGAATAACAGTCTTTTAGTATTGCTTCTATTCAACAGTACTTTCTCGGGAAACAATCCACCAAGGGTATAAATATTTGAAAAATAACATCGGGATGAAATCACACAAATAAAATTTCATTATTGATAACCATCTTCAATTTTGAAACTTTCTGCAAAGAAACCGGTTTTTGATTATTAGAAGATGAGAAGTCCGCGTAATTATCAAGATATTAATTTATCTCCTATTTTTATAGCTTTTTGGTTTAGATAACGGGAAATTGTATATACTTTTAAGGACAAGTTTAACACCTTCTGAATAAATAATCAGGACGCAGGGTTCAGTGTAGTAGAATATAATTCAAATTATGGTAGAATTAAATAAACATCAGACCATTTTGAACTACAGAAAAATACAATTTGGAAAAAAGGTTACTTTGCCTTTTTAGGTGGTCCATTTCGAAGAAAAATATTTTCTAGGTTACTGATTGAAAATCTTCAAATTAATAATTTTTTCCAGGTAACAAATCACTTTCATTCTATTTTTTCAGCTTCATAAAATGACGCGTTGTAATATATTAGTTCCACAAACTCACGAACAAACAGATCAAACACGGTATTGACAGAGGAGTATTATTGCTAGGCTGCAATCGATAACAATGTAGTGGGACGGTCAGAAAATGCAACACAATTTTCAAAGTATGCATAAGCTAACTTACAATTCTACTAAAAAATGAAACCATACTTATTCTATTAGACTTCAACATGAATAGAAATTTACCTTCAAATTTTAGCTGTGACAGTTATTTGTCATTTATGAAAGATGTCAGGGAGAAAATAACGCCAAACAATCGCAGCATCATACATGAAAATTGACCAGGGAGAAAATAACTTTAAAAATTTGCAGCATCTTACACGAAAATTACCCAGGGAGAAAATAACGCCAAACATTCGCAGCATCATACATGAAAATTAACCAGGGAGAAAATAACGTTGAACATTCGCAGCATCATACATGAAAAATAAATTAATTCTCGAATAAAGTAGAAGTGCCGATGTTATTTGCCTTCATTGCGCATTTAGAGATAATCTCACCTGCAAGGCAGAAGGCTATCCATAACATGAGCATTGAAATATCCATAGTCTTCTCTCAATAACGTATTCGACTTTCCTATTCTCTCAAACACATGCAGCAGGATGCAGTTTCTGAAGCGGAGAGTTCATTTCTGCACAAAAGGATTCCAAAAGCGAGGTTCCACAGTGCAGTTTTGGGCCCACCACATTTTGCTCAGGCGGGAGCGACACACCACCAGTCCCGACGAAGTGCCAGCACACACTGAGAGGGTTAGGTCATTTGAACCCTCACTCGGCCGTATGGTAAAGTTCACCCATAAAAATATCTATTCCCAGGGATAAATGCTCTGCACGCCGAAGAAAACGGTGACGAGCCACCATTGGTGGAAAAATGACGTTAAATGGTTGCCTTTTCAAGGATGCATTTGGTGATGGCAAGCGTTTTGTGACATTGGGATACAGTAGCTGGAAATCCTTGACTGAGAGTTTGCCATGAATGAACGCATTGAAGAATTGTTTTCTAATAGAAAATATTGCAAATCAGTTAATTGAATGTGCTGCTTGAATGAGATTTTTAACATTTTAACTTACAGTACATTAAAGTTCGCATCCTAACTATTAGCTCATTTGTTTTCAATGAAGTCCTAAAGTATTAAATTCTATTGTGAGATTTTGAATAGGGTAATAATATTCGTAAAGGTAGTCGTATATCCTGATTTTCATTCATACATCCTACATTTCATGGGTTTAATGTAAGCTGAATTTAATTTGCAAGGTAAATTTAAACGCCCAAAAAACGATTCCAAAAACCTAAATCTCTCTAGAGGTAATCATATTCCCTTCAAACTCACGTCAGAGTGAGACATAAATTATTTATGTTGGTGGCCAAAAAACAGAACCTTCTTTCTTCATCATTAAGTTAGAGGTATGCGAATATAATAACGATTGTAAAAGGTGTGCAGCATAAGCCGAGAATTTTCACGATGATCTTTTTAACTTGATTTTAAAATTTTATTTTAGATGTATGGAAATTTTCTAAAATTGTCTAAAATTAATTCATACGAATAAATATATATCAATTAATAATGAATAAATCAATTTTTTTCTTGATATTGAGACCAGTTTTTTAGTTTCAAAGCAATGGGATCCAAACAAGCATAAAGAATTAGTGACATTGTAGGTGTGTCGTGCCATATGCTAGGAATATTTTTGTCGTGAAACAGCACTTTATTCGTAAGTAAAAAACGTGAAACTCAACATATTTAACACGTGCATTCTCGCGTCCAGCAATCTTCTGATTTATGATTTAGGATTAAGTGGGTGATAAAAACAGGCTTCATGCTAATGATACAAAGCCGGATTTCCTCATAGCGAGCGGTACCAGAGGGATGTATTGCAAATGTGAATCATGAATTTCTTATAACTTCAATCGAAAAATGTGAACCAAGAAAACTTTTTACAGCTTTTTACTTTTTTAACCTCAATGACATGTAATGTTTAATGATGCTTCAAGTATAATTTTGAATGTGGCTTCTTGGCGTTTCTAGTGTTACTTTGAGTGGTTTTATCAATGGGTCGATGACCAGTCGCTATTGAATCTTATTGTATTGTTTCGTTTCTTTTTAATGAAGTTAATTTTCTGATCATGTATTTGCTTACTTTCTCTTTTCAAGTTACATACCTACCAAAATGAAATTTTTCTTTTGCTAATATCTGGGGTTTTGTCAACGAATTTCTTCAGGAAAATTAATATTGAACCAATTATTAAACTCATTTTTTGTCAAAATTCAGCACCTATGATTTTGTGTTGATGCCAGTATTATAAAATTTTAGGATATAAAATAGCATTTTGAATAATATTAGCATATCCTGATAGTGATTTTTCTAATCTTTATTTTATTATATGCATTAGGGTGAGATTTAACCAGTTTTATTCGTTTCTCATTGGCACAAGACAATTCGACTCTCTATCTAAGATACAGGTGTCAGTTGCACGATAAAACAAGGTATTTTTTAAGTAATCGACTTC
The DNA here is from genome assembly GCA_030386875.1 of Morinoia aosen. Lineage (NCBI taxonomy): Eukaryota > Metazoa > Arthropoda > Malacostraca > Amphipoda > Talitridae > Morinoia > Morinoia aosen. Next base: position 43,705,391 of record CM059577.1, on the reverse strand, counting down.
AGAGAATTGAAAAGCTGTATTACAACACTTCAAAATTGACTTAAATTTTCCCGAACGGGGTAGGTACTAAATTTTTCACAGCAAGGTTTTACGCAAACTAAAAAGTGGGCTGAACCTCATGGGTTGTAAGTTTATTTTGCAACGGAGGCTCAATTACGTAAATCCAAGTGTTCAGGAATCTTTGCGTGTGATGTTGAGACGAGAAAAAACTATTAAAACGAAGAAAACATGATGTCTCCTATGACTGAATTTAGTGCCCTTGGTTGTTATGCTCCTAGATATGGGTGCCTCATTTTTATTCGTGAGAAAACACTCTAAAAAATTGGACATGAAGGCATTCTGCAAGAGTTTTTTGTAACAACCTACCAAAAAAGATGTTTCACTGTTTTCAACGGAAAAATAATGGACAAAATCTACGGATTTCCAAACACATATTTAACTTATTCCTCAATGTCAAATAATACTGTTTTTAACTGAGGTAGTCTTACGAAGGCCACTAGTTTGCAAAAGGATAAAGAATTGAAACATTTTAATTTCGAAAAAATTTCATCATCAGTAGGTTGCAAATTGTATTTGTTCGCCTTAATGTGCATGAAAATGTGTATGTGAGTACTTGGCAAAAAGTTAGTCAATGGTCGTCGCAAAATTGCTGGAGGAATTTCAACAAGGGCTACAAAGTTCAAATTAGATGGTAGCAATTTCACGGGAGTAGCTTCGTGTCGTATTTTTTGTGTCTGAAACAATATAGAAAGACTGAATTTCAAGCGTTGTATCTCAGACACGGCACATGAAAATCCGTGTGTTGAAAACTGCGCATCCAAAACTGCATAGCAGACCCTGTATTACAAGTAACCAATGACAGAAAAAGTGCAAAATGTTTCCAGAGTGAACGCTGCGAGATTTCAGCCAGTTTTAAACAGTTTTTGCTACATTTCAGTTTATTTCTTAGGCAGAATAAAATAACATTCTGTTGATTTAAAATAGCAATATTGAAAAAAAATCCCCATTAAACATGAAGACTTAGTTTATGCATCTTTACAAAGTAAATTGAATCGTTCGTCATGATGAAAAACTATCCGAGAGCATAATTACAAAAATATGAAAATAATTAAAATAATGGTATCATTTACTGTGAAACTGATGCTGATACAAATATTTTGTAATCAAAAATCAACGCATGCTACAGTGAATCCTCTCTTTGCAAAGGAAAGGTTTTTATACAATTTTGTACCATTAGAATGATTTTTTCGCAAGCCATTCTTCAATGAATAAATTACTTACAAATACATACAATACAGTTAAATGATGAATAATATTTCATATTCGATAATGACTAATGTTTTTTCTGGCTCATACTTTCTCTGGCCTGTAACGAAGCAAAAAATTCCATATTAAAATGTATCACGATTTTAATAGAAAATTGCATGAATATTAACATTACGGTATTTAAAATGATTGAACAATTCATTCTAACTGCGCCTCTGTATTTTTTAATCGCATCTGAATCATTACAGAAGGTGGATGAACTTTTAAAAAAGCTTGAATTATTCTGATGCAAAATGCCATCAAAAAATAATTCAGTGTTTTTTTAGGTTGAGAGCATGATTTTCATAACTCGATTTTAATTTACTGAACCAATACGCCTTGTTTAAAATACATCCTTGTAAAAAGACTGGTTTGTGATTGAGGAAATGAGATCTTCTCAACGCAAGGCTCTATTTAAATGCAAAACTAACTCCGTATGTTTGTACAGTGATTGCCGCTGGCTCGAAAATAATAGAGCCCTACTCTGTAGAGTCAATTTCTGCTCATGAAAAACCATATTCCTGATGAATATTTAGGAAGGTTTAGCATAACTTGTGTATGGGGTAAGAAATCTTCAAGAAGCTTCACTATGGCTTGTAAAGATGGATGAAATTTTAATGAAAATTTTGTAAAGCTCGCTGAAAGGCAATGAAATATACAAAAAAGAATGATATAAATAAGGAAGTTTAGCATACCTAACGAAAAGAAGATGAAATATTTTGGGATACGCACTAAGGCTTTTGAAAGAGGGATGAAATATTTGGGAAATATTTATTTCTCCTCACAACGGCTTTTGAAAGGAGGTCAAATATCTAGAGAGGTTCAAACGGCTTTTCAAAGAGAGATAAAATATTTAGAGAGGTTCAAATTGGCTTTTGAAAGTGTTATGAAATATTTATGGAAGTACAGTAAGGTTAACAAAAGGCGATGCAATGCTTAGTGTGTTCCAGTATTGCACCAAACAGAATAAGGAAACATTTGTGGAAGTAAAGCTTGACTCACGGAAGTTGATGAATGAAGAGGGAGCTTCATTCATCACAGCTGGCGAAGAGGATATAAAATATTAAGGTAAATAAAATAAAAAAGCAGATAAAATATTTACGGAAGGACAGCATAGAGGACAAAAATGGGTTGAGATGTTCAGAATATTAATTGGGATATTATTGATCTGGAATTTAAATAAACTCACAAAATAAAATGGATGAGAGAACTACGGAAGGTGTTATATTTGCCCTAAGTTATTAAGAAAAAGTGGAGCTTACTCTGTGAAAACCAAGTAAGCTAACGAACTAGATTTTCCGAATTTTAAAACGTCCTTATTCAGAATTAGCTACTTCTCTGAAACATATAATTTTACTTATGAAAGTGTTGTTGCCGTGTTTCAGTTGAGTTGTCGGTTCAGAAACTCTCCTCAAACGCCTTTCTCAGTTAAAAATTTTAGCATTCCTCAAGAAAAATGCCAATTTGCTCCACTGCCATGAACAGAAAGTTTTTTATCTAGAGTGCTAAAAAAAGCCCCAGCCACGAGCTAAAAGTTTCTTATTTTGGGGAGCAAGAATTTTTTTGATAATTATTGTATCAGTGATACAAATTGTACCTTCATTAGTTGTGCTTCGTTCGGAACAAAATGTTGTATAAATGATAACAAAATTAGTTGAACATGATAACTTACCAAAAAGGCACGTTGGGACATTCGCAGCAAGTGAAGCAAGCAAGTGAAATACCGTCAGAAAAACTCGTTTTTGTGGTTTTCATAGTAATATTTCTCAAAAAAATCACTCTTAGATGATTTCCAAAATTTCACTTGAACATTTTCAAGATGATTTCAAAATTATATCTAAACTCAAATTACTCAATGCACAACTAACATATAAACCACACATCTCTACGTAAACTGCTACAATAACTTTTGAAAGAACCTAAATTTGGTATTTATATCTAGAGATAGGAGCGAAAACTTAGATATACGTTATGTTTAAATCTGAGTTTTATTTTTGCAAATTTCGACTGTGCAGAGCACGTGCATGTCATGCACTGTGTGTGTTTGTGTGTGTGTGTGTGCAGAGTCCATGCATCTAGTGACTCTCTACTCGATTTCGTCTCCCTTATATTTTTCGACGTCTCTCAAATTGAGTTTGAGGGAGTTACGGAAGACCTAGAGAAGCGAGACCTTCTGTGCAAAGATGTTAACTTTATTTTCCCACTCTAAAACGGGTTTCCCAAAAAATGACTTCATCATAATATTACTCATGTATTTTTTTACTTGATTGTTTGTTTCAAGGGCTACTAATTTTTCTTTAATGGCATTTAATTTTTGAATTTCCATTTTCTTCTCTTTTATTTATCTCATTTAACCTGTATCTATCTCAATAAGCCCCTATATAAAATAGAAAGTACTCGACAGTCAAAAGATGAGCGCATATTTTGGAGGGGACGTCCTGTATTTTTTCCTTATGTTATTCCTCAGTTCAATGCGAACATAGACGTTCATGTGCCAGCTGTTAATGTGATACATCTATGAAGCGATCAGCAGGCGTATACATCATTAATTGATTCGCCTACTGTCGTGGAATGCAGAGAAAAAACAATGGCGAACAGGGAATTATCGCTGAGATTTAAAAGTAGAATACTTTATATTGATATGCGGTTCCGTCAAAGGTTCATTTTTATCTTATTTTCCCCTGACTCTGGTATTTTTTGTGTTCTATAGTCCAGTTTAAAAGCAGCTTGCGTTATAATTTTTTATGCCTCACGAAGGCAGTACGAATTACTTATTCGAACGTGGTAGTGAAAATAAGTATCGCTTTCTGGTACGGAGAAAAAATCATCAAAAGCAATAGCAAAGCTTTTTCTTTTATAACTAATACCTCTCGCTTGGAATATTCCCCCCCACGCATACAGAAAGAATGTTGTATGAAATATGATCCTTTCATTTGCACTCTCGCACTATCAAAGAAAGTAATTTTGCATTCATTATTTGCTTCTACTTTCTTTAGAAAGTCAGGTGAAGCAACTAAAAAATTGACTGCGCTTTTTCAGCATCGGTTTAAAAGATGTAAACCTATCACAGTATTGGTATACAAATACGTAAAATAACCATTGAGAGTACTTGCAATAATGCATTAAGTGAAATAACCATTATAATAGCGTATTGCGATACATTCAGGCAAATAACCATTGATAATAACCTGAAGCAATGTATCAAGTAAATTACTATGGAGAGTAACTTGTTGTTATGTATTCAGTAAAATAACCAAAGAGAGTAACTCATAACAATATATTCAGTAAAATAACCATTGAAAGTAACTTGTTGTAATGTATTCAGTAAAACAACCAAAGAGAGTAACCCGCAGCAATGCATTCAGTGAATAGCTTTCGAAAAAAAATCAGTAGCGATGCATCCAGTGCAAGAAAGCAGGCATTCCGTATCACCCGACTCGATAGCAAGCGTTAAAATCAGTTCTTCATTCTTTTGCATGAAGAATCTTCGGCGGACACGGGCTGCTTCGAGAATTTCTCTTCGGGCCGAAGCCGAGAGAATTTCTTACCTAAGGCCATCGATAGGAGCCATGCAAATTTTATGCAAAGGGTCCTTCTCCAAAGCTTGCAAATGAAAGACAGACTCTGAGACACGGAGCTCTAAATTGTGGCTTTCCTGTGGAAGCCCTGAGGCGGTATTCCAATTAACGGCCCCAAACTATCCCTCGACAAAATGACGACACCTCAACAACAGCATCATGGTTGTGGCACCCCCACATCAAAACTGGCCTTTTGATTATGGTAATGACGAATTCCAGTGGAAGTTGTGTGGAACTGGTGGCTTTCACGTGCGGGAAAAGCGGGTGTTTGAGGTATGTTGAATATATGATGGAGACGCCTCCCAAGTTATTTTAGTATTTCTTCCAGTCAGTAAAAGAAGTCCAATCCGCTCTGATACTGACGAGCCCAGTATCCTGAGTCATCAGTTGCTATGCATAAAACATTCTACGCAAGATTTATGACATCATCTCATGCGAATCTAATTTTTAAGCTAAAAAATGAATCCCAGTTATTGATAAAAAGAGGTTTGACTCTAGTCATCAAAGTTAGATTTCGAATGAGTTGAGGTTTGGATTAAAATGAACCGATTTGTTATTCTAGTTATCAAAATTTGTTATCGTATAAGTTGAAGTTCGGATTGAAATAGATCGATGTTTAATTCTTATCATCAAAATTTATTTTCGTTTAAGTTGAGATTCGCATTGAAATGAACCGATTTTTGATTCTAGTCATCAAAAAACATGGACAAAATCTTCTCCGTATAAGTTGAGGTTCAGATAAGATATGTAAATCGATAATAGGCAATAATTTCCATCGCGAACACTTCTTGGCCTCGAAATGCAATTCACTCACACCCATGAAGCTTCAACGCGAAACACGGCACTCTAGGGAAATGTTCCCTTTTGTGGTGAGAACGTTGAAGCCAGAGCGATATTTTTCCAGAGGCTATTCCTCGTTGATTTGGAGGCTCTTGACACAGCCATTAGGCTTCAGGATTGTCATTAAATGGAAATAAGACTTTCCTGCCGCTATCAAATGGCCGAAATGGCTCTCCGACCGCCGCTCACACCGCACTCTTGCGTTCTGATGCATGAGATCTCAATTGCTTGGGTTCTACACACAGCATCTCAATTGCTTGGGTTCTACACACAACATCTCAATTGCTTGGGTTCTACACACAACATCTCAATTGCTTGGGTTCTACACACAACATCTCAATTGCTTGGGTTCTACACACAACATCTCAATTGCTTGGGTTCTACACACAACATCTCAATTGCTTGGGTTCTACACACAGCATCTCAATTGCTTGGGTTCTACACACAACATCTCAATTGCTTGGGTTCTACACACAACATCTCAATTGCTTGGGTTCTACACACAACATCTCAATTGCTTGGGTTCTACACACAACATCTCAATTGCTTGGGTTCTACACACAACATCTCAATTGCTTGGGTTCTACACACAGCATCCCAATTGCTTGGGTTCTACACACAACATCTCAATTGCTTGGGTTCTACACACAACATCTCAATTGCTTGGGTTCTACACACAGCATCTCAATTGCTTGGGTTCTACACACAGCATCTCAATTGCTTGGGTTCTACACACAACATCTCAATTGCTTGGGTTCTACACACAACATCTCAATTGCTTGGGTTCTACACACAACATCTCAATTGCTTGGGTTCTACACACAACATCTCAATTGCTTGGGTTCTACAGACAACATCTCAATTGCTTGGGTTCTACACACAGCATCTCAATTGCTTGGGTTCTACACACAGCATCTCAATTGCTTGGGTTCTACACACAGCATCTCAATTGCTTGGGTTCTACACACAACATCTCAATTGCTTGGGTTCTACACACAACATCTCAATTGCTTGGGTTCTACACACAACATCTCAATTGCTTGGGTTCTACACACAACATCTCAATTGCTTGGGTTCTACACACAACATCTCAATTGCTTGGGTTCTACACACAACATCTCAATTGCTTGGGTTCTACACACAACATCTCAATTGCTTGGGTTCTACACACAACATCTCAATTGCTTGGGTTCTACACACAACATCTCAATTGCTTGGGTTCTACACACAACATCTCAATTGCTTGGGTTCTACACACAACACCTCAATTGCTTGAGTTCTACACACAACATCTCAATTGCTTAGGTTCTACACACAACACCTCAATTGCTTGGGTTCTACACACAACATCTCAATTGCTTGGGTTCTACACACAACATCTCAGTTGCTTGGGTTCTACACACAACATCTCAGTTGCTTGGGTTCTACACACAATTGCAACATATGGATGAGGTTTTTACCTCTGGAAAGAATTTCACTACAAAAACGAAAACTTGTGGAGAAAATAGCGATGTTTTGACGATAAATCTTTTCTTTTTATCCTAGCATGTGTTCCTCTGTGAATAGAAATTGAAACTTATTGGGACTCGTGCTCCGTCAATGTACGTGTAAAGATTTTACATCTTGCATATTTCCATCAAAGATCATGGAAACGTTGCATTTATTCGAAACGAACATACAATGACTAACACGTTCAAAATGTGTATTTTTATTTCAGTGTCTTTACAACGAGTCAAATAACGCTCAGCGTAAATGAAAGATTGGTATTTGTCAAAAACGCTTGCATTGCTATTATGAAGATGGACTTTCAAAGCACACAGTGTTTGCCATTGAATTGAAAATGTCCGTCGAGTCTCGTAAGAAAAGTCGAATTCACACAAGGTAAAACTCCTTACAGTCTGATTTTTTCATATATTATTTTGTCGATTCGAATATTACTTTAAAAGCTTAATTCACAAACAATTAAGCTCCTTACCATCCTGTTTCGTATGTTATTTTTTTGTCACAACCATCCATGTTGAACTGGCAAAGGCATCATCTAGTCACCGACATCCCAATGAAAAAAGATACACCGCTCAGCAGTGAACTTCAAACAACACTCTAGGGCAGAAACTCGAAAAGACAATAAATTTATACGTGCTGCCCATAGGAGTGAATATCGTAATAATCTCCATGAATTATAGGATCTAACTCCCTAAGACCACAAAACAGGAAGTCCGTCATGTTGGGTCGAAGCCTTTGAAGGTCATAATTCTCCGAGTCCATTACGCCGTTGATAAGCCAGCCTTATCTCAGTGGCGGAGCACATCTGTCATCAGCATATCTTGTAGGCTTAGCTCAACGCATGAACTGCTATGGGTTAAACTGAAGTTCAATATTCAATTTGAATTCATAGCCAATTGTAGTGAGTAATTTTGAAAATAGCAAACGTTAACTGGATCGTTTCTTCGTTCAGCTTTAATTAATATTTATGAAAATTGAGTTTGTGACTGCTGTTTGATCAGAAGCACCATGAAAATCAGCTCAGTGACCACCGGTGGATCCTTCCGCAGGAAACTTGTTAACTATGGTCGTTAATTCCCGTGTTAGTTTAACCATGGTTCAGTGCGAATCAACCTTTACTTGCCCTGGCTTGTAAACAAGTTTTGCGTTTGCGTTACTTGCTTATGCTTGTTAACAGATCAAACAAATTCACTTCTCGTTCCTTTGCAGGAGCCCAATTGTAAATGACAAACGTGTATTTCTCCAGCTCTAATTTTTTCTAGCCAACACTCCCAACAATGCCATCGTTTCTCTTGCTGTTGATAAACATAGTGTTGAAAAACCATATCAATGTTTTTCTCTCAAATAAAACCAGTTTCCACTTCCGATCGTTCATAGTTTTCTTTTTTATTTGCAAATTAAAAAGGTCAGTTACTTTTGACCCACCCTGTACCTATATGCAGTGTATGCAGGTGTTACTCATGTGCCTTTCATTTGAGTTCGTGCAAAAATAAGGCATTCTCGTGCTACTTCAGTGCGCTTTATTTACGTACAGTAAATCCAAGATCAGGTCATGCATGTATTACTTACGTGCTTTTTACTTGTCAGTATCACATAGAAAAAAAATCTGCTACGCGGCTGTGGACTTTAACAGCACATTCAGGCACAACTTCGAAAAAGCTAAAATATACCGGATCTGCTAATAGAAGTAGTTTTCGTAATAATTGCAATTATACGATCCATTATCAGGACATGCATGTATTACTTCAGTGCCTGTCTCTTGCTTGTCTTATGACATCCATATGAAACAGGATTATGACAGGACATCCATCTTATGAAACTTATGTTTACTCATCATCAATATTACAAGTCCATTATTCAAGCCCGAAATTTGGGTTGCGACACGATGCACGTACGCCGTTGTACCTCGTAACATACGGAGTCCGGCAGTCAATCCTGCATTTACTCTGACATTCAGCCCTTTCGAAAATGCAGGATTGACTGCTGCACCCTGCATTAGCAATCGCACCTAGTACATATCTGTACTGTACGAAAGGCTATCCACTGCTTTTTACGCTTGATCACAATCCCTCTAAGTGAATCAATCCGGACATCCAAGGCTGCCAATTTGAGACGCGAAATGATCACGGAATAGCTTTTAGGGATGGGTTTACTGCTGGTAAAAAATTAGCAAATTTCCTGCGAACTGACCCACCGGTTGTTACTCAGGTGATTTTCAGTGCTGCTGACCCACCTAGATTCATAACTTATTTTATTTATTACTTAATGAAAGGCAAATACACGCCCAATCCAGTTTATGTTTCTTATTTTCAAAGTTGAGTACCATTGGCCTTTAATTTGGATTGCATATTGAACTTCAGTTTCACCCATCGCAATTTAACGTGTTAACAAATTTTAATGCTGCATCAAAGCTCGACTGAACGTTTACGACAAAAAAAATAAGGTTAACTACGCAGTTGAACATGGTTAGTTTCATTAGAAAACTCTATTCTTTAAGCTGCTATTACCACTCGCCTGAGAAAACTCAGGATACTTTAACTTTGACAGCAATTACGCACTCTAATTATCAAACGAGTTCTAATCAAGTGACGCAATTACCAGGCATGCTGTAAAGTTTTGTCTCAAAGTTCGTAGAGGAATTTTGTGGCGATGAGAATTACGAAATGACGGATGTTAATCGAATTTTTTGCTGATTAGAATTATATGACGGACGTCATTCGAATTTAAGGGGGATCAGAATTGCGACGTGGCGGGTGTCATTCAAATTTAACCCTTTTCTTCCCAACTCTCGAATAGTTAAGGGAAAAGTTTTCTAAGATAATTGTAGTCATTACCCTGAAATATCAGCAAAATTGCCCTGGAATTTTTTTTTCTGTATAAGCAGGTGTTTGCATCCTTTTAACATTGAAACAAAATTATGCTTTACAAATGTTAGCTCCGACGTCAAAAAAATGATCGTAAAATTTGAAAAAAAAATCGATTTAGTTTTTACGGATTTTATCTGTAAATCCATGCACGTATGAAAAACTTGCGCAAGTTAAAAGAAAAAGGTATTAGATGTATTGCACAGACCATGAAGCTTACATTGAGTCGATATCAATAGCAAATTGCACGTGTCAAACTTCTGTAGAGTCTAAAAAGATATTTGTTGGAATAGCATTATTTGGCCTAATTTGGTCATTTAGTTCGAATTATTTCCCTACTAATTGAATTACCCTGAAATTTGATCAATTCACCTAAGCTGGAATCACTAGCCATCTGGGAACTGGAGTTCCCGTTGGGAGGCAAAAGGCTTAATGGCGATTAGAATTATGTCATGACGGGCGTCATTCGAATGACGACAGCTAAATCTGTACAACAGGAACCTAAGATTTACAATCATCTCTTGGTATCGATAGAATTTCTTTTTTTCAAGGTTAATCTCATCTTTTTCAGGATGCTAATAAAGTCAACGTATCATAAACTTCTATATATTCACAGCAATAGACTATCTAACAACCAATTGAGAGCACGCAAGCGTTTCCCAACTAGCCTGAAACAAAAAAAATTCAAACTTTACTTAATTATATAAAACATTAACCCTAAAAAACTGATTATTCAGTACAGTTACCAAATGATGTGAGGTTTATTTTTACGCAAGCAATTTTTACGTTAAATAAGGCAAAATTAGGGTTTTTCATCAAATATCGAACTGAACTGATTATCGAACAACTTTGGAAATATGCGCGTAATAAATTTAGTAAGCATCCAAACTTGCTCAGTGCCAGTGATCTTACATCTAAAACTCCTATTTTAGTGATAAAAACTCATTTCTGTGAGCTGCAAACTGCTACCAGCGGTTGCGAACGCATTTTCTGTACGACCCTTACAAATTGGTCGAATTTTTTCACTCGAAAAATCTTACGCACCTCGGGAAAATTGCGACGGTTTAATTGTTGTTGGGTCACCGTCAACCTCCCGTCATAACTAGAGAGTAGTGTTGTCATAAGATATTCTGTTACTGTATTTTTTTCTTTTCCGCCAAAAACTTGATAATTATTCCATGTTCGACATTCAGTTCTTTTTTCATGTCAGTATTAAATACTGAACAAAGGTGTTCGAATCAAAATTCCTTAAAAATCATGAATTTATGCCTCGAACAAGGATTTTCGATTCTTAATTCTTTTAAATAACTGAATCGATCTATTGAACGCCTGTTTTATTTCATTAAAATATTGTATTAACGCTTGATAATAACATTGAATAGTTGAAGATGGGAATTCTGGTGAGGGGCTATCAATCAGCTGCTGGTGTTCCAAGGCCCTCAAGATCATCAATGATTCGTCTGGCTACATTTACTGGTGATCAATCCCTTGCCAAGAAAATTGATGCAAGCATCAATAATAATTCATTGACGAGTGCTTTACACTCTACTCCAAAAAAGGTCACACAGGTTGATGATCACAATGATCGACATCGACATCATATTCAAATTTTGATAACTCTCCATTCAAATGCATCTTGAAAATAAGTAATGAGACAGTTATTTCAAACAAACAAACAAAACAAACATCGGCATCTTTGGGATGGTTTATTTCCAATCAAGCCTGATACAAATGATCTTAAGCATTGGTTTTTCAAATGTCTTATAACTAACACTATATATAGGACACCATGACGGTTCCCCCGTAAAGCCGGTACCCATTTCCGACACCTGGGTCGAGAGGGGTATTGTGCTTGAGCTTTCCCTTATACCCAACGGGGAAAATCGCAGCGCCAGCGCCGGGATACGAACCCGCGACTCCAACATACAAGTCCGATCCCTTAACCGCTGTGCCACCGCGAGCATTTCCAAGAAAATCCAATGCACCAAAGAAAAAAAAGAACGAAAGAAAAACGTTTATTTTCCAAGTAGCCACATGAGATACATGTCAACATATTGGGTTTTAAAAAGTTTCTTAATATAGGACGTCCTAAAACAAAAGTTCCATACGAGGAGTATTAATTGACAAACCATCAGAGGTGTACAAATAGAAAAGCCATATGAGGCATAATAATTGACAAACTATACGAGGTGTACTAATAGACAAACTATCAGAGGTGTACAAATAGAAAGACCATACGAGGCATATTAATGGACAAAATATACGAGGCGTACTAATAGACAAACCATACGTGGCGTGCTAATAGTCTAACAAATGTTCCATACGAGGAGAACTAATTGACAAACCATCCTGTTCGAATCAAAATTCTTGTTCGATTCATGTTCGATATTGATGAAATTATGTTATTTAAGAATTCGATTTTTAAAACAATAAATAAATTCCAACAATCTACGTTGTCTTTAAAGTGACATCACAGAACAAGAAAGCAACTGTTCAAGAATAATCTTGAGGCCCGCAACAGTTATTCAGAGCAAAAGTTACCGATTTATGAAGGTTGTTTCTAGACACACGTGGTTTCTGTTCGATATTTGATGAATTACCCTACCAAGTTTCTCATGGGGAAAAATTTCAAATTTGCAGCCACACGACATCATACACCCAGGAAACGGTTAAGTACAACTTTAATACGTTCCGTGCGATGGGTTTAACTAAAGTTAGATGTTCAATTCTTATTTAAAGTCAATTGTGGTCAGAATTTTTTAAAATAACAAACATGAACTGGAACGTACATTTATTTAGCTCTCATTGAGTATTTATAAAAACTGCGTTAGTGTCTGCATATCGGTCAGCAGCATTATGAAAATCCCCTCAGTGACCACTAGTTGGTCCGTTCGCAGGAAACGTATTAAACGAAAGCCTGTTGTCATTTCAAACTTCTGTGAGAGAATCGCTATTACAGTAGCTCGTAATGGCTGAACTCGCAGTCTCAATGTCCGACAGCACAGCGTTGCGGGCAGTGTCGGATCTTCTTTTTTCGTAAGAGACAAGCTTCGAATCCATTTTAAGAGGGTTTGATTCCTTAACAGCTGGAAATTCAAGCTTTTGTTTTAATTTCAGGATGGAAATGAAAGTTTTGATTACCGAACAGCTGAAAATTCAAGCTTACCTTTTCAATTCAAGAGGAAGTACTACGTTTTGATTCCTTAACAGATGAACACTTTTTTTGTATTACAAGGAGAAGCTATAAGTTTTGATTCTTTTTCAGCAGAAAATTCAAGAGTCCGTTGCTCTTCTAGAAGGAAACTTAAAGTTTTGATTCCTTTTCAGAATGAAATTTGAGTTTCCCTTTCCATTTTTGAAGGTAGCTGAAAGTCTTGATTTCCTGCTCTAGAAACTGAAGGTTTCGCTCATTTCAAGAAGAACCTGAACGTTTTAATTCCTTTCAGCAAGAAACTGTGGTTTTGTCTTATTTTAAGGAGCAAACAATAAGTTTCAATTCAAGTCATGAAATTTTAGCTCTTGTTTCTCTCATAGGAGCAAGCTGGACGTGTATAAAATAACAGGAAAATATAACAGATTTGCTCTCATTTCACGAGAAATCTGAAAATGTTGACTATATATGAACAAAATTTTAAAGTTGTACTTCCTCTTCGGAAAGAGGAAGGAAATTTTGAATAATTTCAGCAGGAAACTGAGCCTTGCGTTTCAGTTTTCAGATGAAGATTAGATTAGATTATAAGTTACTCGTAGTTTAAGCCTCCCTAACCGCTACAAAAATAGAGCGTATCGAAGAGAGGAAGGAGGAAGGCACCATTTAGTATGGAGATAAGAAAATGAGGAATCTATGCAGAAAGGGCATAGAAGCAGTAAGATAAGAAAGAAGTTCATGATATAAGATAACAGTTGAAGAAGAAAGTCAGAGGTGCTGAAAAACAGGATAGTAGTAAACCGAAAGAAGGTGGTCCTTAACCTAAAAAAAAACTTTTATTTCAACAAAAAGAAGGCCTACCTAACTCTCAGCTCGGGCCCTCACATTTCCCCCCCCCCCCCCCCCCTTGGAGTGCTAATTCCCACAGATACAATAGTTGTATCCCCCTGAGGCGGGTTTTCAGATGAAGCTGATCGCAGTCAGTACCCAACACTAAACAATCAAAATTTCCGAAGATTTTTAACATTGAGTAATCAAAATGTTCGTTTTTTTCAGTAAGCGTTTAAAGTTTTCGTTTATTTTTCTTTGGGCAATCAAAGTTTTCTAGCCATTTTCAGCACGAAACTTGAGATTTCCTTTCTCCTACAACAGAACATTTTTGGTTTTTAATTTCAAGAAAAACAATGCAAGTGTCTTCCTTACAAGGCAAAACTGGAAATTTTATTATTAACCTCTTAGGAGCAGTAGAGCATTCTGTATCATTAATTTGTTAATACTTAATGTTACGTTTGCCCTTTTAACATTTTGAATGCGACAGGTAAAACTGAAGTTTAACCTACAACTAGAATTTAAAGTCAATTTTTGCAAGCAACGTTTAAAAAGAAAACATTAACTTGTTTTTACCTTCTTACAGTTTTCATTGAGTATTCATAGAAATTGTGATCGTGACTTATTATTGGTCAGCAGCAGGCTGGAAACTCCCTCAGTGAACACCAGTGGATCACGTCGCACTCAAAGTGATAAGGAAACTAATTATAAATGTAAATAAAATTGATTATCATGCTCGATTCAATTTAGATTAAAGATGAAATGTTTCTTGCGATTATCGTAACATGGATACGAGGGATCATTTCCAGACAAGCCCCGTCACTAATGCAACACATAAGTTCACCCACTTGTAACTTTCAAAATAACGCACCTATCGACTGCAATTTACTCTCAAACAAAAGATTGAAACATAGATTCGTTTGAGAGTAATTTGAAGTTGATGTGCGCATTATTTCGAAAGTTAGAAGTTGGTGAACTTATGTGTTGCATTAGTGGCGGGGCTTATCTGGAAATGATCCGATATGAGTAGTTGTACTCTCTATATCGTAACAATTATGTTAATCTGGAGACAAACGAAGTTCAACATGAAATTCAGCGGCATGTGGAAGTAAAAATATCATTAGAATGATTTGCCAAAATTAAACTTCTTGAAGAGCTACACAATACTTGAATGGCGAAGGGATGAGAACAACATCGTCGAGGTATATTTTTTTAATTCATTAGGCAACAGAATTTGTTTGTATTATTTTCTCCTCTTGTCCCACAACAACTTCTTATCTAATATTACATTGAGTTTTCAACCTTCAGAAGAGCTCAAAATACACCCTCAGTTCCCACTGCGTGCCGAACACATTGCTTAACAATTAAATACTAGCCTCCTACCTTTACTCCTTGGAGCACGTCGAGGCGGATCCTGTTTTTTTAAGCCATAAAAACCTGCATTTTGTGAGAGCGATCGTACGTAGCTTGAGTTACCGCACGAGGCTTTCGAAATTTATTGGGCCTTTCAGCCATCTTATTACTGGCCTCTGAAATTTGTTGCTGCAATTGGAGCTTGAAAAGTTACGGTCTTTTCCACTCTGGATCTTGCAAGTACAATGAGAACGTTGCAAGCGGATAAAATTTTCTTGTAATATCATACATAAGAGAAATTGAAAGCTCCAAAATACAATGAGAGTGGTGCAACAGCATTGTATGGAGAAAGTTAAAATTTTCTTTTAGTACCATAAGCTAAAAAAATTAAACGCTCTAGATTACGATAAGAGTGCTGCAACTGCATTGTATGGGGGAGATGAAATTTTCTTTTTGGTATCATACGTTAAAAAAATTAAGCGCTCTAGAATACGATGAGAATGTTGCAAGCTGCTTTGTGCGGGGGGAGGTCAAATTTTCTCGTAATATCATAAGTTAAAGAAATTATAAGCTCTAGAGAAGATTTAACGCTTCATCGAGTGCTTCAACGTTTTTGTTGTGCTGGCCTTCACAAGTTGGAAGCACCGGAGAGTCGCGTATTGTGTCTGGAAACGATTGAACACATTTTTTACACATATTCATGTGCAGTGTGTTCCTTATGTTGAGAGTACCAGCGCCTGTAAAATAATTCAAAATACAATGAGCCTCCTGAAATTTTAATTTTCGCCCAGTATTTTTATTGATAACTGTTGATAAGAAAGCTTTGAGTTAAGTTGAAACGTTAAAACGAAGAAATTCTGTATATGCACATCCTTATTATCACCATCAGAGAAGTTCAAATTCACCGTTTTTTTAAGGAAAACAACAACAATCCAAAAATATGCCCAAACACATCATTTGCCTTATTTATAACATTCGATTCCTTATCTGTTGCATTCGATCCACATTTATTGCATATGCCCTTGTGTTTGAAAAAATATACAAAAAATACCTCCTGTAGTATTACACGCTATAGTTCAAGCAAATAATTTCATCTAAATTTACTCAACACGACACAGTGTGTACGCGAATTTATCTTGGATGCCAATCAATCTCATAAATGAAAAACAAACAAAAATATACCCAGTGTCTTCCTTCATTCACTTTATTCTACCCTAAGACATTCGTTCAACTTTACACGACACGATGTCTGCTATACATTCGACCGGCTTTGCGGAGAGGTTTGTTAGGATCTTGCGTCCAATATTTAGCAACAAACAAAGTCTCAGAGAAGTAGCTATTGTCCACAACGCATGTTGCGCTCCCTGGAATGCCAAAGACATGGCAGTTTCGGACTCAGTTTGCGGAACTGCAGATTGTGTAACACGACACCGCCCCGCGCAGACGTTTCTAAATGGGAAGAACGGTTCCGACGGACAATGCTCGTCAAAGAAGAAGGTGGATTTGAAAAATCCGGAGACCTGACAACCCTGCGCAAGAGATGATACGTTTGAGCTAAGTGCCGACTGTTGTAGTGTGGCTGAATGCGAATTATTTCACTCATGGGAATTGAAGAATAGGGTGATATGAGATGATGGTTTGAAAAGAACTGTTTGAGCAAAGTGTGGAGGGCTGTAACATTGCTGTATGAGAATTATTTCACTGTTTGGAATGGAAGAATAGGGTGATATGG
The DNA here is from genome assembly GCA_030386875.1 of Morinoia aosen. NCBI lineage: Eukaryota > Metazoa > Arthropoda > Malacostraca > Amphipoda > Talitridae > Morinoia > Morinoia aosen. Next base: position 43,688,240 of record CM059577.1, on the reverse strand, counting down.
AGTGATGGTTTGAAAAAACTGTTTGGGCAAATTGTGGAGGATTGTAGCCTGGCTGAAGTCAAATTATTTCACCGACAAAAATGAAAGAACTGGGAAACATAGAAAGGAGGTTCATATAATACCTTATCTGCGGTAAATCAATGTGCCATTATACAATCAATTGAAAATTACTATCATTTTCCGTGCTAGAGATCATCTACTAAACTTGATTACGTGTCTTTAGAACTGTGAAAAAACCACTGATGTGGAATTTAAAATTTACTAAAATCTTTCCAATGTCGGAAAACTAGCGAACTAACCTCCAAAACTGAACATAATGCGTTTTCAGTTGTCAATATGGAGGAATTTTCATCAAAATTGAAAATTCTTTAAAGAAATTCCTAAATGTGAAATAAAAGGAGAAGGAAGACATGAAAAAACTCTTTAAAATGAAACTTATAAAAAATTTGGAAAGTTTTTTGCAGACACGGATCATTTTATCGTTTGCTAAGACATTGCGGTCAAAAACTTGGATTCTATGAACGCAAGTGTGGAATTGCATGACCTGAAATAATTTAAACTCGTTGCCCAAAATTAGCAAATATGATGCTTTATTGTTGTGATAAAAGGGAAATAACAACCTGTGACGCACTTTTTATTTCGATGAAACGTGTGCGCAAATCAAGGAATTCTAATGAACATTGTTATTTTAACACATATTGACGGATTCAAATTGAAGAATTTCCGCACAATGTTGGAGTTTAACTGTTCTTCAATGAAGTTACGATATCTTCATCTTGTTTGATTTCGATATTATTTTATTACAAATCTCATCTGCGTCAAGAAATGCAAGTTATTAAAGCGCGTTATGCAGAGAGATATTTCAAAAAAAAAATTATTTTATGTAATAGTGTGAGGCACATTGCGAATTGTTGTAAAACAAATTTTTAGGTGATATTTTAACAAATTTACTCCCAAAAATTATATGCAGGTTTTTATATTTTATCTAATATTTCTGATAACGACAAACTGACCACAGAATCATACCTATCATTCAAGAATAATAAATGCAGATATTCAGTAAAATTTTCCATTCATACGAAAAATCTCTCTAAATTCTTTGTTGAAATGTTTTTTCGATAACGCTTGGTAATCCAATGCTTTAAGGTTAACATGAAAGCAATAACGAGTCAAAACTCGGCGTGTGCAGTGAAAAAATTTAAAGCAATTGTTTCCATTCATGCAACTTGCTCGGTAATCCAATTCTATACGGGTAACACTGAAGCAATAACCAATCAAAGCTCACCGTCTCCAGTGAAAAAATTGTTAAAACTGTTCCCATTCGCTAGCACTTCTCGGTAACCCAATTCTTTACGGTTGACACAAAAGCAATAACAAATCAAAATTCGGTGTTGCGACAGAACAAATCAGGGATCAATAATTATTGCCCCTATTCAAGCGGTGTATCATGACTATACGCAATCGAAAGCTAAACCCCCAAAACTGAGGTTATAGGAACAAAATTAATGCACTCTGTGCATCTGTCCTAAAAGTCTCATGAGTGCCAAGGTCTCGTGATATAAGGCAGCAGCTGCAACGGATACTGGTCCAAAGACTCTCGAACGTGACTTTTCTTTTAGAAAAGACTGAAATTTAGCTTCATGAGTTGGCGGGACTGAAATACGGGACCGGGACGATAAATTTGGGTCGTGACGAGCATAAATGATGGTAAGTGGCTTAATTTCTTAGCAGAAGAAAAAGAGAAGCCCGTTAATTGGATTTGATTCCAGCGGAAAGGAGATTTGAACTTTTTTGTACCTGCTCAAGTCTAAAGGAATTGTTTCTTTGAAGCAGGTGCAGTTGTGCTACAGCTTTCTTTTTCGTTCGCTAAAATATTGATATATTAACATAACCATTAAAATTTATAAGAAAACCTCCAAATATTAAGCATTTGTGAGATGAGCGTATACGCCAGTTAACGATCCTTAGTAATTACAATTTAATTCTTCAAAAATGAATCGCAAAATTGTTCATTATCTTTATTTAATAAAATAAATCAAATTGTGAAGCATTGCTGGCATTAGTTTTCAATATATTATCGGTTTCAAAATTCTCGTTTTAGCTAATTTTTAACTGAAATTCGCACGTGTGTATTACTGAGGCTTTAATTATTTCACATTTTGAAACATAACCCCAGTAATCGACGCAATCCCAATCATTATTTTTTTTACAATTCTAATCGCCTACTGTTCTTAACAACTAATAGCAACATGTTCATGATCAAATTTTAATGCATTCGCAAAAACCAACTATACAGTTTTAAAATTTAATTTTCTCTTACAATCCTGTAAACATCAACGAAAGTGTGATTTCAAGTGAACAAATTTTTAGGATTAAAAACAGTATGTTTAAATCATTTCTTCAATGGTTTTCGGTGTTTCGGAAACATAGGAACTCACGTGCAGTTTCTCTAACAGCATGCAGATCTTACATCAAGAGGGATATAAAAGCATTCCTTAAGTGGTAGTAATTCTTTTTTTTTTAAACATAAGATGTTCACCAGCAGTTTCAAGCAGGTAGATCTTATCAAAAGAAATAATAAAAGCTACCCTGCAGTGGTACTAGTCTTTTTTTAAGAGACACAAGAGGTTTCCCTGCAGTTTCTCTATGAGTATGGAGATCTTACTCAAGAGGGATAATAAAAGCATTCCTTCAGTGGTAGCAGTCTATTTAAGAAACATAAGGGTTCACCAGCATCAACGAGGTGAGCATTTCTGCCTTGATCTCCCATGAGCCTGCGAGCGTGATAACCAATCCGAGACTAGATCGCAATCCTCCCTCTGTGACATTTCATTAATGTTCCAGGCCAGGCTCCAGTGAGGCACATTGCGAACTCTCTTCTCGCAGCAAACAAGAGAAGAACATCTATTCAGCTTGGATCTTGACACGAGAAGAAGCTGCTTCAGGAAATGTCGGGCTCTTCCAGGACTCGATCTTTTTCTTTTGTTTAGACCGAGGACTGAGCAACAAGGTTGTGCCTGGAATTAATCAGGTCTATATTGGGTAGAGTCAGCGGTGTGAGGTGATCCCTGCGACCGGCGACCCTAGATTTCGAGTAAATTAACTGATACACTGCACTACATTAACTCAATGGAGCGATTGGATGAGGAGCTTGGGATGGGATAACATTCACGTCGATGCTGCCTGGCCAAATAGAGTCATTCGGAAGTCATGGAGGTCACATCGATTTCATTGACGGTGTTAGGTGAGTCTGGTTCTCCAAACACGTGTGCTGTAGAGAGCATGTTAATTTCAAATCTTTGAATGAACCTTTGTTATTCCGTGCTTTCGAATGCAAAGGTAAACGCCGAAGATCGGCATTGAAATAGAGATATTTACGTTTGAATATTTTTGCTTCTCTAGAATTGGTGGTAAAAATACGTTAATTTTTTAAAAACTATGGTGACAAGTTTTAGGATTTTAGAATAGGATTTTTTTAGGATTTAGAATATAACACTTATAAGAGAGTTGAGAACTTGGATACAATTAGAGACTTATACTTATTGAGAGAGACTTTAAAGAGGCTTAGTCTTATTATTTTATACGTGACATAATAGAGAGACATGAAGAAGAAAGACCTATCCTCATAATATTGTATTTGTATGAGAGAATTACACATTCACGAACCTTATACACTGCTCTACTGTCCCAAGATGTAGTAGAAGAAGTATTTATGGTAGAAGAAAGAGAAGAAGTTATTATGACAGGAAAAGATTGGGAAGTATAAAAGAAAGAAAAAAGAGAAGTATTTATGGAAGAAAAAGAAGATGAAACATTGCTGATTGAAAAAATGGGAAAAATATTTATGTTAGGAAAAAAATAAATATTTATTGTAGAAAAAAGAGAAGAAGTATTAATGGTAGGAAAAGACAAGAAGAAATTATGGTTGAAAATGGAGTCCACGTTTCTACTCACAGTCAGCCCTAGAAAATAATACAAGTCCCTTGCCAAAAAATGAAATCGAAAAATACAAAATATAAACTAAAGCTTTGGATTACAGTCGGTCCGTGAGCTATAGGGCATGATCCTTCACGAGCCTCTGGACGTACGGGTTAAAGATAGTCCGTACGTTAATCAGTGAGTACGTTACCCGTTTCAATCATTTCATAAATAAGGAAAATTGAGGTCAAATAAATAAATTAAAAACTTTTAATTCCAATTAACAGAAAACGTTAAATTGTGGTAAATTATTTTTGTGTCGCTTACATTCATGCTGGTAAATAGTCTTTCACACTATGTACGTTTACCAGTAGTCTACCGCAGAGAAATAGTCGACCTCAAAGAGTAATCAACATGAAAAATGAGATCATCTTGAAATAAAATGCACTATTTCAATTATACCTTTCTCTCTGTAACTAATACACTGAAGTGTGAACACTGAGTAAATATTTCCTACTGGAAGTTTACTATGACAGTCACCGCGATCGCTTTAGTACATCGTAAGGAATCGTAAAAAGAAAAACGGAAAATGAACATGACAACGCATCTATGGTAATTATTTCCTTATTAATAACATTGAGTATGAGACGTTGGGAAGTTTATTGAAGTCGATACACCAACTGGAAATCAAGATAGAATCTTAATTACGTCGTTAAGAATACGAAAGCTAATGGCAGAACTCTTCACTTTTACTACGCATTGAAGGATGGATGCAAACACCAAGGTAGTTTGCATCAAAAACCCGCTTCAAAATTTAAAAGTCCACACATAGTATTTTTTTTTTAAAACGTAGAATCCAAAATATCTGAGATAACGTCTCGGATATGTCTCCTAACACTCTGGTCTACATTAATTTTAACTCACTTTAAAGATAGAAAGGCCAGTCCTCTGGTCTACAAAACGTATCGTTTCCAAACGAAGTTTTCATTGCTTTTCCTGGTGTCCTCATTTTAAATTCAGTGACTACAATTAAGAGCTCTGAGTCGCTATTAAGACTTGAGTGTAGCTGCTTTTGATCAGCTGTTTTTTAGAATAAGTAACTCGTAGTACTCTGGAATAAACAAATTAGGAGTTGACTCTTTTTCTTTTATTACTGACTTTCGAAGCTTATAAGAGGTCTCCATGCAGCCCCACGGCTGAGCGTACGTTTCTCTCGTTAGAGTCGAGTCTGGATTTAATTAACAGAATGAAGCACGAGATTCAGCATGAGGCATTTAGTAGCCTTCATTATTTACCGATTGCATATATTCATAAGTTTTTAGTATATACCATTTCTAGCTTATCATCTAGTATTATATTTTTACTTTCACCACGATGGACATACTGTACAGCACAGTACTTAAGTTTGTGTTAGCCACTTGGGAATGCCTAACTTGTGTCGCACAGAGGAGTTGACTCGTCTCTGCCTGGCTAAAGGTTAAAACAAAGACTGTAACAGAGCTCACAAGCGTCCGCATCTCGAACAAAGTTGCTGATTGATTTTTGATTGATATAGTCGCAAAGTTGCTGATTGATTTTTGATTGATAGTCACAAATTTGTTAATTGACCTTTGTTTGAGGCGCATCTTTTTCTTGGGAATCACATGTTCAGTTCGCTTCATTCTGTAAGTTTTATTAATCCCAGAACACAAACCACATGGGCGGCGATGGCTGCGGCCATTGAAAGCCACGGCTAAATAGAATCCAAGTATTTTAAAATAGAAAAAACAGTCAATTGCTGTTATCTTGCAAGTACGTAACTTTAAAAGAAAAAAAAACAATATTTAGCTCTCGTATCTGCCTTTATGAAGTTACTCAAACAACGATATGCATAATTCTTTAGAGGGACTTCAAGGAAAATACTGAAAATCTTGACTCAAGTTAACTGAATTATTTGAGCATTAAAATCTACGGAGTTCTTGTTCTTGGATTGAGTAGCGTATATTGAAGTCAAAATTTGGTGAGATAATGATGAAAAGAATCATCTTCGATAAATCTCATTGCACATTACAGAGCCTAATGATAATAATAATAATAATAATAGCGGCAGTTTAATTAATCCCTAACTGACAACAAAGTAAGAAATAGAACATTTCTTCACTAATTATACATTTGTCTCTTGGAAAATTTACCGAAAGGTGATTAATTGTGACAGAACAGTCTTCCTTGCACTATTTGTGATTACTTCTAAAACATGTACGCCAGTGCAGATTTTTATACAATTAGATTATTGACGTCGCGTAATTAGGCACCATAATGCCACAAATGGATGTTCTAAATCATCAAATACCTCATTTTGAGGGGGATAATTATTCGTCATACCTCACCACTGCAGAGGAAGAAAAATCAACGATTCTGCGGTGGCTGGCCAATTTTCTATGCAGCTGCTCACAAATTATTGAAGGAGAGACTGCTGCAGATCAGAATAAACAGTTATGGTTAGAGCAAGAGGAATACAATCCTATTGCAAGTGACCGAAAATGTATTTTCAGAGAAGCGGAAAGAACGTGAAACATATGCACCATTTGTTTCGACTATTGCCCATAATTGTTCGCCGACTGCCATCAGTTTTTGAGATCTTTATTTTTGCATGAGTATCGTTCGCTCATTTTCACGATGCATAATCCGATTATAGGAGTATTTTCTAGGAGCTTTCACAAATTATCGCTGTCTGTACCCCAATAATATTATTCCAAGAAGAAGAATTTATTCAACTGAAACACCGTGTTTCACAATAAAAAGTATTAGTTACGGAGTCCTGTTAGCATTCAACTTATAGCCAGACATTTTCGTAATTCCAATTCGCAGTGGCATAATATATACCATGCAAATTCATCAAACGATATATTATTATCATTACATACTAAGCTATTTGAATCAATACTGTACAACAGTATCACAAAGTCTTCATTTTAACACAACCGTTTGCAGCAATTAGATACAGCCAACAAAAACCAACACCAAACTTAATTTCTGAATCGATCAAAATCCCCACCGCACCTGGACTGACAGAAAAATAAAAGTTTTATTTGATGAATTCTCGCAACCAAAGCGTCGGTGCAGCTCTCCCTTGCAATACCCTGCATTGTGAGGGAGAAGCCCGAATCCTTAGAAACTCAAAAAAGTTAAAACTTTGTACAGGGCGATTATAGCCTTCAGTGTTCAGAGTAAGAATGCGGTTTTTAGCGAGGAACTAGAACGTAAATCTCGTGTGCCGTTCGCAAAGAACAGTTTTGTCAATACTGAGCTGCATTCCGGGCTTTGCTTCGATTGATGTGCTTCTCGCCATACTTTTGCCTCGCGTAATGGCCTTGCGCTGGCAAAGGTGGCAAAACGGGATATATTGTGGGCTTGAACACGTGAAGAACTCTGTGAATGTTCGGTTTTTAAGCGCGTGTGAGTGAAATACAGGTATGAATGTATCCCTAATGTGGGAAAATGGAATATATTGCAGACTTGAACGAGTAAAAAACTCAGAGAATGTTTTTTTAAAGCGAGTGTGAGTGGGGATATAGGTATGTATGTATCCCTCATGGAGGAAAATGGAATATATTGCAGACTTGAACAAGTAAAAAACTCAGAGAATGCTTTTTTAAAGCGAGTGTGAGTGGGGATACATGTATGTATGTATCCCTCATGGAGGAAAATGGAATATATTGCAGGCTTGAACGAGTAAAAACTCAGAGAATGTTCTGTTTTTTAAGCGAGTGTGAGTGGGATACAGATGTGTCGTGGCTTTAGCTTGGGGAAGGCTGTTTGATTGATTTACATTACTTAACTTGTATATGTTTATGATAGATTTGGTTGATGATGGCCTTCTTGAAATATATTGCCTCCTAAGCGAAATTCCAGATGCGCATCAGTTTTGCGAACAGGATTTCTAAAGTGCAGTGTTGACTTCTAGTGAGCGGATTGCTGAGAAAACGCAGATGTTGAAGGATCCTTCTTCAATACTGGTGTTCAACGTCATATCTGATACAAATTAATAGCTTCACATTGTATATCAACCTGTAATCACTCGATGTAGGTCATGAGTAAATTGAAATAGTAGGTGTAAATATTTTTGTATTGCCTACTAAACTTGGTGTCCCTCGAAAAACGAAACTGCAAATAAAGTAAAATAATTCAAAATATATTTACCCTGTTTCGAATGTATTCTTCTCTGAAAGCTTTTTAACGAAATGTTATGCGATGTGATGAAACATCTTCACAAATATTTACCCTGCATTCACCGTACTGAAGGCGTTCAGAAACATGTTCGCACTGGAAAGTCGAACAATAAGATGTACGCGCCACACGTTAACATTAGGTCAAGTTTTAGAAAAGGAGTCCATACAACTACTATGAATTAAATACTTTTAATTAAATATTGTGTATACGATTTAAACTCCAATTCTTTCCGGGCACGTGTCGTCCGTTTCTACCCCCGCACTTTTGAGGTCACGATTGGATCGATGAAACAACTCGTTTGATTAACTCTCAGTCATTTTTTAGCATATTGAATTCGTGAGTGTTTCGTTCTTTAAAATTTTCAATGTTTTGATGGGCACTCGAATATTCTTTCATCTTTAAGTGTCCCCATTGAAAATAGTCTCGTGGTGTTTGTTCATTTGACCTTAGAAGCCACGCAATTTTTTTCATTAACGCGGCTATGCTGATATTAAAAACATTTATCAGCTGTAGTCTTACAGCTATTAGTGTAATGAAGACTCGAATTACAATATTATTTATGCTTGTTTTCCCATCGCTTCTTTAGTTTTGAATGACCTCCCGTACAGCCCCAGGCGATATCTGCTATAAGCTGTTCATTATTTTATGTCATGACTATCTAGTGCCAGCTTACAGCTCCCGAGCATCGATGTTTTTCCACGCTAAGCATCGATTGCTTACGAATTTTTTACTTGCTTTGTGCCCCCTTGCCTTGTGTGATCGAGGATTCATTGTGTTTATGTTGGGTCAGATGCCCCACCAACACTGCCCTTGTTTGCGTGCAAATCGCTTCCTTACAGCCGCATTTGTGTGCCAATTTTACCGTTATCGATGCTCGTGTCTGTGTGACAGTCGCTTAAATCGCATACGTGGCGAAAAAATGCGTGCAGGTGGCAAAAAAGTGACACAGGTAATCGTACTATAGCTAACTGTGTCAATTCATCCCAAATTATCTATGTACATATTCTAATACTGAATAGCCGTTTTTCTGTGGAAATCTAATGTTAATTCAGATTGCACTCTTCTCACCTTGCGTGTTTGTGGGCCAATCGTGTTTAGAATTGTGGACGTGTTTGGTCGAACGCACAACCGCACAAGATCATCTCGTACCCTAGTGTCAGCCCTGTTTTGTGCTTCATTCGTGCCCCAGTTACGTCGTGTGCTTTTTGGGACCCAATTAGAAACGGTGTTTGTGGGTCAAAATTAGAGCGGGTGTTTGTGGGTCAACCGTGCCCTAATTACATCCTTGTATGTTGAACAATCGTGCCCCAATTTTAATCCTTGTATTTTGAACAATCGTGCCCCAATTACATCCTTTTATGTTGAAAAATTTGGACAAAATTACAACCCTTGTATGTTGAACAATCGTGCCCCAATTACATCCATATGTATGTTGAAAAATCGTGTCCCAATTACATCCTTGTATTTTGAACAATCGGGACAAAAATACAATCCCAGTATGTAGAACAATCGGGCCCTAATTAGAGTACGTGTTTTGGAATCAGTTTTTGCAAAATGTTAGCCCATGTTGGTGGGTCAAGCACGCTCAATTTTTTAGGTGTAATTGTTCGGACTTTTATGTGCGTTGGAAGGCTTCTTCAATAACTAATATAGGTTTGGGCTAAATTGATCAATTCAGAATGATATTCAGCTCACAAATGTTTTTATCGCAATCTATTCATGTCTTGGTAAATAAATTCCATTATTTAATTCTAAAATGGTTGAATAATTTAAAATTCAAAACTTGCACCGTCAGCACCATGTTTTTGATCGACACTTGTGTTTTCAGTTTAAAAAAATGCTTCCTTAACGTTGTAAATCAATTTCCGAATGCTCAAGTAGAACCTTTGCGTACGATTATTAAAGCGAAACTTTTTTTAGGCAGAGAAAAAATGATTTTAGTACCAAAAAAGATTCTTCTCGCGGGGTTTGGTGGTATTAGTTTTTCTTTTGATCATTAGAAAATCAAAATTGTTCTTTTGTCCAGGTTTACACCGTAGGAGAATTTTAGAAGGATGGTTTGTTTCATTAAATACAAAGCAGACAAGCTAATCAATTTTAAATTGTGAAGATTCATTCCTTTTGGCATTACCAATAGGGTAATGATTGGTTATAGAACATTTTTTGTAGAGATACTAATGCGAATAATACTAGTTCGAGTAATGGTATTAAAACTAGTACGAGTAACGCTAGTAATCCCAGTACGAGAAAAACTAGTGATATCCGAGCGAGTTATCAAATTTACCATGAACAGCAACCAATTAAAATATATTATCCTTCATAGAAAAGCAATTTTATAAAAATAACCCTTTGAAATAAAATTTTTGTTTAATTCATTTTACTATCGTACTAGGACACAGAAAGTATGTAACGAATCAATACTAATTAGGAATAAGTGACTAATTAGGAATAAGTGTCTTATTCTTATTCTTAATACTAATTAGGAATAATAATCTTGTGGTGACAAGATTCGGACTATCTCCAATGCGGTCATGGGATATAAAAAGGACCGTGAATTTTGCTAAAAAAGTAACGATTCTGATAATTGGAAACTAAGCGATTGGGTAACGTGACATGGCTTCTCATAACATCAAAAGGTCTTTCCAAGCACAGAGACTACTGTACTGGAAAATGCCATCAGGGATATTTTACGTACACAATTGTACAGGATAGAATTTAAGGAATTTCGCAAAAGTTTTCTGGAGACAGACATGAGTTGAACATAATTTGAAGCGCTTCGTTGAATTCACACTTTTGCGTCCCCATGTAGCCCCTCGAAGAAAATTACTTTCAAAAGATTTCTTTTATTTTGAGCAGGTCAAAAAGTTCCACGAAACACTTCCTCGAAACACTCCTCTGAAAACATGTGTTTGAAACATTTTCATGTTTCAGAAACATACCTGAGTTTTTGAGCTTACTGCTGTGATCTGAGTTTTATTTTAAAAACGAGTTGGAGATACCCCTATGACATGCAGATATATGAAAGTCAGTAAGGAAATCATTTAAAATCTTTTTCTTTTACGAGCTTGACGTTTATTATGAAAGTAAAACAAAACAGAAAACCCTAATGATTCCCTGAAGTTGAAAAAGTTACACTTCAGTTACACAAATGATATGAAGGGATCTCTATGATATGATACATGTGAAAATCAGTACCGATATCATCAACTTCAACGAGCTGGACGTGATGAGTATAAACTTAATAGAAAATCTCCAGCCGGTGCTCGTAGATATCCTGGAGGAAAATTTACACAACGAGATGTCACCAAAGTTCTCGGTAAAAATGCACCTTTTCCCGAGCACGACTTGAAACAATTCCCGAGATTTCCGACCACAAAAAAGGACAATATCACTAAAGCTGCCCAAGCAAAACCCGCTTCGCTCTACTGTTCCACATCAAATGGCTCGAGAGGCTGGAATTGCCGACTTACGTCTCTTCAGTACTGCTTTGTTTCAGTGACTTGAGGCCGTCGGAAGATTGCAATTCCCTTCATGTAGAATGCGCGTTTTTTACCCTGACTTCTGAGGATGCAACTCCCTGGCAAAACTCTTATCAATTTCAAAACTGATGAGTATGGCTTCTGTTCCCAAAGTTTTATTCGTCTCGGAAGAGAAGGAATCTGGCGTGCATTTTATGAAGAGCACAAGGTAGTAAAAAGATGCCAGTCGGGAATGACGTTGCTGGGATATTTTGCGTGGAATTTAAAATGCATGTTCTGTTTTGTATCAGTTTCTCCTTTTGTCATACTCGGATTTGATGTCCATTTTTATTTTGAAACTTCCTTTTCCTGCCGCTAAGGTCATTCGTATTATTCAACAAAAATTCTGCTCAGTGCTTAGCAGCGTGAACTAATCGTCTCATATAAAAAAATTAAGGGTATTATTAAAACAACTTATCAAATATTAAAGTTAAATTTTAGGTATCAAAACATAACCAATAGATTGTGAATTTTACTTATGTCATGTCATTCATGCTATAACTTCTAAGGTAATTTGAAGAATGGGTGTTAACCTAAAATCGATATAAAAGTTAGATTTTCTAAATCTGTTGTAAAATATTGTCCTCGACCATCGGGGGATTGTGCCAGTTCTAAAGCTGGGAGTCGAGTTAATTAAATTTATTGTACTTTATCGCAGCTCAAAATTGAAATCCCACCGAAATAAATGGTTTAATCTTCTCAGAAACTGTTTTACAACGTTAACTTCTTCAGGTAGTGACCTAATATAAAAATATCGCCAGTGTATGAGGATTAAATTTAGTAGAATGATTAAAGTTCAGGATATATTTCCAATGGGGCGATTCGTCGAGAATCTTATTCGTATAATAAAAAGAAGAACCAGAGTAAAAGCGAACATTACATTTATTGCAAACGTTTCGGATTTAAAATTCCATCATCAGTGCTGAACCTACGAAATATGATTCCTCAGGTCGTTCTCGTTACGGCCATTGCAAAGAAGCGCAAACAAAACCATTTCATTCATACTGCACAAACCTAATGAATATTTCATCCTGTTCGCTTATACTGTCCGTTCCTGAAAAATAATTCATCTTGTTTACTTATACCACCCAATCGAGATGAAAAATTCATCTTGCGCACTTATAGTATTCCACAAACAATTTATTCCAGTGTAACAGAACGCTGCATTCATCCAAAGCGATCGATCGTTGAGTTTTATCATACTGGCATTTTCACCATCTCGGTACCAATCAGAGGCCCCTAAACTTATGCGCAACGCATGACCGTGAACTTTATCTTCGTTTGCAATTGTTAACATTTTTTTTCAGTCAAGTTGCCCATATTGAAACCAAGACTTCCGTACGCGATTATGACCCTTACACATTGAGAGGACCTTGTTCAGTTCCAATACTGGCTCGACCAACAAGAGAATTTAAGTATTATGCCTCCAATAATTACTGAATTTTACTGCATTAAACTTCATCACTTTCAAGAATAATCATGTTAGTAAGAGTACTTTTTTCGAAGTGCAATCATGGTTACGAGAACTTAAAAAAATGATATTCCATATCTTCGACAAAGAATTCCTAGAGCCAAATCCTTCCCCATGCGAAGACGATCAAGCGAAGTAAAGTTCGAGCTGAGAATGTAACAGGGGGTCAGCGATGCATGTGTTGTTCCGATATGAGTGATAGCAGGATGCTATCCGTAGGCCATTGATGAATCTATCTGTCGAAATGATGTATGGCTGAATCACTCCGTGGTATTCTGAGGGTGTTGCCAAGGCGTCGCCGCGGCGCTGCTAAGGCGTTGCCACGGCGCTGCCATGGCGCTGCTAAGGCGCTGCCAAGGCGCTACCACAGCACTGCCAAGGCGCTGCCACGGTGCTGCCACGGTGATGTCACGGCGTTGCCACAGCGCTGGTAAGGCGCTGCCATGGCGCTGCTAAGGCGCTGCCAAGACGAAACCACAGCACTGGCAAGGCGCTGCCACGGCGCTGCCACGTCGCTGCCACGGTGCTGCAACGGCGTTGCCACAGCGCTGGTAAGGCGCTGCGCGCTGCCAAGGCGCTACCACGGCACTGCCAAGGCGCTACCACGGCACTGCCAAGGCGCTACCAAGGCACGTCGTAAAATCAGTCAAGTCTGTTTGAGTTGAAATTTTCCTGCAATCTGTGGTAAATTTCAAAGTTTTTCTTCGCTTATAGTCCCAGTTGGTTGAGTCAAAAACTCTTGGTAAACTGAGGTGTATTTCAAATTTTAAACATTTTTTCAAGGTTGAAGTCAAATCCTAATTTGGTAGCGTCCAGTATAGATTTGATGCAATAACACGGTTCCTAAAGTACCTGGTTGAGAACAGAAAAAAATCAGAACACAAGAAATGGCAGGAAAAAGTATTTAACGTAGGTGAAAAAAGTTAGAACGTAATTACACATTTCGTAAATAACCGATTTCAAATGGTAGAAATAGAACGTAATAACACATTTCATATATAATATCTAGGTTCAGTAAATATTCTTCCAATTGTGTAGTAAAGATTTTCAGCGTGAAACACAGGGTTAACTAGCTGTCTTGAAAGCATGATTAGTCAACTTTTTTAGAACAAAATGATTGCGTTTTCTGAAATCAAAACTGTAATTTTTCCAGAAAATTTTCTCAATAGGAGTCTTCAAACAAGCACCCTTTGCATTTCGCTGTCTTCCATTTTCTGTGAATGAATTCTCATAAATATTAATTGATTGAAAGTGGAACCCACTTGAACCCACTATTTCATTCCATTTTTTCATCTATCTACGAATGAATTTCTATAAATATTAACAGAATGAAAATGGAACACACTTAAGCACTCTTCTTTATTCCAATTCCGTCCATTCTGGGAGAATGAATTTCTATCAATATGAATTTATTGAAAATTAAACACACGTAAATTTGCAGTGATCATGAAGTATTCACGTTTCTTTGTGTACAGAGAGAGAGTAGGGACCAACACACCAACCATGCAAGAAAGCAACTCATCATCATCATTTTGCTTGACTTACCTTAGATATCTTTCGCGAGAATCTCTGGAAATATACGGCCCGCTAGAATTGATTGGCTATTTAATATTTTTTACAAGCATCGGGCCAAATTTACCTATAGTTTACTTTGGCGATATTAGGTGCTTGAGTTATGTCGATGTCAACTTTGATGGGTGTCGTTTTTGATGTAAAGGATGTGAGGGACACTCATAGATGTCGTTTTCTAATGTAAAGGATGTGAGAGACATCAATAGATGTCGTTTTCTTTTGTAAAGGATGTGAAGAACACTAAAGGACGTCGTTTTAAACATGCTTTTGCAGTTAGAAGTAACATGCTTTTGCAAAACACAATAGGAGTTTAACGTCTGCTTTAGTTCATAGGTACGTATGATTGAATTGCTTTTTTTCAACGATAATTAGGCTTTACCTGTTGCTTCTTGTACCTATCACCCATTAGAATGAAATTTTCATGACGTTTTTCTTTGTGTTGCTTCATAACACAGTATCGCATTATTTAATCCAGAATTAGCATCAACGATTTGATATTTTCAAATTCCACGATTTCTTCCTAAATTCAATTTAAGATTCCGATTTGATGATACAATAATGAAGTTTCCCCGATTTCTTCTTATATCCAAGTTAAGATTCCAGTCAATTAAACGTCCAATTTCCGGCATTTTCACCATCTTGCTATCACATTCAAATCTCCTTGCATCAGTCACACAAATCCATGCTAAAACGACTTCAAGTTCAGGAAGTTAACTCATGAGCTACTCGATCCCTCATCCGCACTTCGTCCCCTCAAACCTTATAATCTTTTGGGATCTGATGAGGTAGCTGAGCAATTGATCCTATTTGAAGTATTAACTGATTCCAATTATAAAGAAGTGGATGCTTCTGCTGATGTCCCCTTGTGCTTCGAGTCCATCCCTTAAGATGGGGAAAAAATTTCGCGTTTGCTGAGGTGTAATAAAATTGGTTCATCTTGTTCAGAACAGAATTCATGATGACATGGCGAGCGCGAGAAAGGACTGAGGCAGCAAAAGGCGAAAGATGATTGGCCATTTTTTTCATGCGTCAAAGAATTTCCAGTTACTGAAAGAATTTGTTGTCATGGCTCAGCCCTTTAAACACTGAATTTTTTGCACAACCAGTGGGAGTGCAGTGATTGTACGTCGCACAAGCACGAAGTTTGTTCAATAACTTGAGTATCGCAAGCCAAACTGACACAACACTGAAGATAGCATTTTAAACATTTTCTGCTTGAAGGTTACATGTACCTAAGTCATTTCGTACATTTGCTAAGAGCTCTGCAAGTATTTTAAAACATAAAAGCTTGTAGTTTTGGTTTGAATTCGTCCCAATAAGGCCGTAAAAGAATTTCTTCGGACATAGAAATTTATGCTGAACACAGCAAAATTTCTAGCTGAATCGTAGTCGACTGATACCCTCAATACAATCTTCATTCGATTAAAAAATTCCTGCATAAAATAAACTTAACGCTTTGACTACGGCAGGTAAAACTGAAGTTCATTTTCAACTCAAATTTAAAGTCAGTCGTAGTGAGTAATTTTGAAAATAGCAAACATGAACTGGATCGTGCCTTCATTTAGTTTTCATATAGTATTTTTGAAAATTTGAGTTTTTGACTACTGGTCGATCAGAAACATTATGAATATTCCCTCCGTGTACAACCGGTGGCTTACGTCGCAGTTAAAGTGCTACGTGGAATGCAGCGTTAGAATAAATTTATTTACCTTCTTGCTCCTATTCTCCGTTGAATTGCCTGGCATCAAAACAAAAAATGGTGCGTGTAAGCACATTCTACTCAAATGACCATACAGTTTGCAAAAATTAAATCAGTTTGCATTGCACTCAAGTCGGGTTCCGAATCTAAGCAACAAGCGTTCAGCTTAAAGCGTCCTTTGCTTTTCTTAGTGACGGCTCCATTCTTCCAAAGTAAGAAATGTAGGAGTAAGATTTACAAGCCCCAAACATGTATATTTTAAATGTCAGGCAACAAAACGAACTTATCACTCCCATAAGCATGTCCAATATCACAAGTAAGACAATGTACCAAACTAATTACCAAAAGAGAACAAACGAAACTAATCACCAACACTGAACAAAAGAAACTTATCACAAACAAACGAAGCTTATCACAAACAGAGAACAAACGAAACATATTACAAATGAAACTTATCACCAACACTGAACAAAAGAAACTTATCACAAACAAACGAAACATCACAAACAGAGTACAAACGAAACTTATCACCAACAGAGAACAAACAAAAATTTTCACAGACAAACGAGACTTATCACAAACAGAGAACAAACGAAACTTATCACCAACAGAGAACAACCGAAACATATTACCAACAGAGACCAATATTAGCATGGCAAGCCTAAAAAGCTACGCGGCTTACTGCAACCTATCAACGCTGGCCGTCCGTGCGCTTGATTCACGGGCACAAGGGCAGAAAATAACAGCAAGGGAAGCTAGGCTCTCATCTATCAGAGCTGACAGAGATGATCACTCTAGACGCTCCAATCCCCGCCAGCACGGACGTCCAAATGCACCAGCATCTCCTCCTTGGTTCGATCATGAGGCTTCCGCCGCCCTTGCGCCGCCCGCTCCTCATAAACAACAATCAGCGACTTTGAGCACGTGATTGATTGCGACTGCTGTACTTGGCTTTGTGAGTTCCACTGTACCTATTGTGAGTTCCAGGGTACCTGTTGTGAGTACCCGGGTACCTATTGTGACTTCCAGGCGATTACGATTGCTGTACTTGGCTTTGTGAGTTCTAGGGTATCTATTGTGAGTTCCATGGTGCCTATTGTGAGTTCCAGGATAACTATTATGAGTTCCAGGGTACCTATTGTGAGTTCCAAGTGATTACGATTGCTGTACTTTGCTTTGTAAGTTCCAGGGTACCCATTGTGAGCTCTAGGGTATCTATTGTGAGTTCCAGGGTACCTATTGTGATGTACTATCACATGCAGGTCTTGCTTTCCCAGCCTCAGAATCCGTAGAAATCGAGTTTGGGAATTGGATTCCTTTTGTTCCATTGAAGTGGAGTCCGTAAAGCAAAATATTCTGTGTCTAACGATAACACAATTAAGCGTGTTGCTTTGGAATAAGGTGAAGTTAAGTTACGCATTGTTAAATCTAACGACGCATAATCCAACTTTACGAACTTTGAAAGAAGCATGTTTGGTTGTGATAGTGAGTTGCTATGTGTTGTGTTTGAAATGAGTAGGTTAGTCATGCGGACACTTACTGCTTTACAGAAGCTAACTACTGCTGTATGTACGAAAAATGTATCCCGTATTGGGGAAAGTGTTTATGTATTACGCGGATCATTCGTACGATTTACTTCTCCATTCGTTTCACTACATGCGAAGAAATAATGTCGTCGAGAGAATATGAATGGTGTTTGCAAAATCGTATAAGTAGCAAAAACAGGAAGTTAAATCATTCTCGAGCGAGTTTCGGGTCCAAATTGCTCACTCTCTCTCTCTCAACGTAGCGTGTTTTTTCCTCATGTAGCTGAAATAACCAAGCATGTTTATAAACTGCGTAGTATTAATACCTGAGGATATTCTCCTAAGAGGATATCAAACTGAAATCGTTTCTGTTCACTCAGTATGCGTTCTAAGTGTATTAGAGTTGATAACATTTTATTCTGATTTAGACTTAGGTCTAATGAGAAGTAAAAGAACCGAAGCAATGAAATTGAATGAGCTTCACTAGCGTACATGTCTCTGTCAAAAATAGTGTGATTTGACAATGTCCTATAGTGCATGAAAATCATTCAGTTAAGATGTTATACAAAACAACCTTCGCCACCTTTCAAACAATTGCCGTAGTAGTTCTTTAGATACTAAAACCGAACGAATAACATTATTGAACAAACATTTAATCTCATATTGTTTTCCAAAGTTATTTGTGGTACCTCTTAAAATCGAAAATGAGACGTCGCGAAGATTCTCTGCTTACTGTGGCCTCTCGGGAGGTCAATGGCTTAAAATCGACCAAATGAACATTAGGACGATTGTAGATTCAATGCCGCAAAGAATTACAGTCATTATTCATGCTCGTGGAGGTTTTACCACAAATTAATAGCAGGCGAGCTATTTTTTATCCAGGAACCTCATATGTATCGAAATAATGCTCGTGATTTTAATATTATATTTACACTCGCAGGTTGGCGAATTCTGTTTCATAATCACGCTTATCTCGCACTTCTCATCTCTTGCAAACATAAAATCTGAAGGTTACAGACAAAAACAGATTTAGTGAAATGCACGACGACTATCATTGTATATGATTATAGATAACATGATATCGAGCCAAATAATTTAGGCAACACTGAGCTATATTTATCTAGGTTAGGTTAGGTTATATTATCTGAAAAGTTATTTCGAAACCTGGTTAGGTTTAATATTTTAACAGAGTAAACCCTTCATCGTCATTATGATCAACAAGCTGAATCTATATTCTTTCTAGTTCTTGTAAATTGAAGATGGAGTATCAAAAGGTTTTTTAGAATCCTTGTCAGGTTAATATAACAACAGAGTAAATTCTTTACGTTCATTATGATCAACAAACACAATCTATCCACTTTCCAATTCGTTTAAGGTAAGTTGGAACATCAAAAGATTATTTCGAATCCCTGTCAGGTTAATATAACAACACAGTAAATTCTTTACGTTCATTATGATCAACAAACACAATCTATCCACTTTCCAATTCGTTTAAGGTAAGTTGGAACATCAAAAGATTATTTCGAATCCCTGTCAGGTTAATATAACAACACAGTAAATTCTTTACGTTCATTATGATCAACAAACACAATCTATCCACTTTCCAATTCGTTTAAGGTAAGTTGGAACATCAAAAGATTATTTCGAATCCCTGTCAGGTTAATATAACAACACAGTAAATTCTTTACGTTCATTATGATCAACAAACACAATCTATCCACTTTCCAATTCGTTTAAGGTAAGTTGGAACATCAAAAGATTATTTCGAATCCCTGTCAGGTTAATATAACAACACAGTAAATTCTTTACGTTCATTATGATCAACAAACACAATCTATCCACTTTCCAATTCGTTTAAGGTAAGTTGGAACATCAAAAGATTATTTCGAATCCCTGTCAGGTTAATATAACAACACAGTAAATTCTTTACGTTCATTATGATCAACAAACACAATCTATCCACTTTCCAATTCGTTTAAGGTACGTTGGAACATCAAAAGATTATTTCGAATCCCTGTCAGGTTAATATAACAACACAGTAAATTCTTTACGTTCATTATGATCAACAAACACAATCTATCCACTTTCCAATTCGTTTAAGGTCAGTTGGAACATCAAAAGATTATTTCGAATCCTTGACAGGTTAACATTTCTAGACAGTAAATTATTTCCGGTCATTATGATCAACAAACAAACCTATCCACTTTCCAATTCTTTTTAAGGTAAGTTGGAACATCAAAAGATTATTTCAAATCCTTGACAGGTTAACATATCATCACAGTAAATTCTTTCCGGTCATTATGATCAACAAACAAAATCTGTCCACTTTCCAATTCTTTTTAAGGTAAGTTGGAACATCAAAAGATTATTTCAAATCCTTGACAGGATAACATATCAACACAGTAAATTCTTTCCGTTCATTATGATCAACAAACAAAATCTGTCCACTTTCCAATTCTTTTTAAGGTAAGTTGGAACATCAAAAGATTATTTCAAATCCTTGACAGGTTAACATATCAACACAGTAAATTCTTTCCGTTCATTATGATCAACAAACAAAATCTGTCCACTTTCAAATTCTTGTTAAGGTACGTTGGAACATCTATAAAATAAACGGTCCATCATTGCAACGGCTTCAGTTATGCTCTCGTGCACGACAGACCAAATTAATGACGCGTATTGAATTGCTGTCATCTATTTCTTATGAATCGTGACCGGCCTGATCATTTTCCTTTTAACATTGGCACCTCGAACTTCAGCTTCGAATCACAAACCTAACGTATTTATTCATCAATCTCATTCGTGGAAGACAAGCCACTTGATCACGCTAAGATTTTACGTTCAAATTTTGTCACGATCAGAATTTTATTTTAAAAATTTGTCGATATACGATTTTTCTTTGAAATTTCGTCACGCTAAGAACTTGCTTTCAAATTTTATCTTGTAAAGAATTCACTCTCAAATTTTGATGATGTTCTCTAAGAAGTGAACTTAGAATCATGTACCAGGGCGAAATAATATTGATTTTCTACCGGCAACAAGGTGCAATAATATTCATGTTCCAATTTTCATTTTAATTCTTAGTCGGATTTTTTAATGAAAATATTTCTCCCATTCATGTTATAGGATCAGACAGGACCTGCACGTACGTTAAGGGATCCAGGAGTAAAAATTTGACTTGGGTAACGGTTTCTTGAAATTCTTAAAATTAAAAAAAAAATTAATTCTGGCCTACACAAGTGCAAGCTGCATAGTACATGTTTAGTAAAGGTAAATCAAAGCTTTACGTTCACTTTCGCGACATCTCTAATGAAGAGAATTGGGGGAATCACTGATCTGTTATCTGTACATCGATCCTGAGAATTTGTTGAAAACCTAAAACATAATATGCTCTCTAGAATGTCAGTTAAACCTTGGCAGGCCTAACATTTAAACTGACTATAATTATCGTTTCACTCCTAGACGCTTTGGGTATTTCTTATGTAAAAAAACACTATGGAGAAGTCCACGGATATTAAATGACATTAGCTACACGTAACCCAACAAATTAGCCCTTGTGTGCCAGTAATATAACCCATATTTTATGGTTTATTCTGAACGCTAACTGGAAAAGATGACAATGTAGCAGCATTACGGTTCCGTGAGAAGAAATAATGAAATTATCGGCCCTGACGTCAAGTGCAGAACTCCAGCATGTATTCGCAAAGTTGATTTAGGGAACCGCCTGTCGATTTAGGGAGGCACCGTTAGATTTAAGGAGTCACTTGTCGATTTAGGGCGCAATCGATAGATTTCAGCAGTCAACGGTAGATTTAGAGAGTCATCGGTAGATTCAAGGTATCACCGGTCGATTTAGGGAGCAATCGGTAGATTTCAGCAGTCATCAGTAGATTTAAAGAGTCATCGGCTGATTTCAGCAATCAACGGTAGATTTAGAGAGTCATCGGTCTTACTCCGAATAGCGTGACGTTGATTCTGAGTGTATAACAACTGCATGTACAAGCAAAGAAGATTTAGAGAGTCATGTTCTGAACAGCGTGACGTTGATTTTAAGCAGCAACCAAAATTGGATTTTGGAGACCGTGATGTGATCATTTTCGCTCACGGTTGCCTAATAGTCTAACTCAACTCTGCCTTGAAGATTTAAAATAATGGTTCAACACTTCGATTGCAACGTGAGCACCCGGTAGTCACGGAGAGGATTTGACAATGCTGCTGACCGACCACTCGTCGCAAACTTAATTTTCGTTTTCACTTAATCAAAACTAAATATAGGTCCGATTTAGTTAATGTTTACTAATTTTAAATCACTTCAATTGACTTTAAATTTGATTTTAATTTTAACTTAAATTGTCTCAGCCGCAAAGTATAATAAACGAACCTTTACTCAGGCTGCCGACGCTTATTCCCCAAGACTTTAATGGAAGTATAATTTCCTCATGATAAGAAAAATCTAGCTCACAACATTCATGAATTTCTTTCAGTAAACAAAAATGCAACCATGTTTCAGTCTTTCAAATAAAAATGTATTTTAGTTAGTAATATTAAGCGGATACAAAACGAAGGAATCAATCAAATCTTAACAGTAATTATTTCCATGCTTTCAAGAAGAGAGGCATCGACTACTTGACGATGTCATTGTTGCCATTTCAACTTCATTTCAGCTCTCAACTAATAATTCCTGCCTTTCATCAAGAAAAATAAAAAAAATTGAGCAACAAATGTTTGAACGACAATTTGACGAAATTAAAGTTGTCGAGTTCGAGTGTTCGCAAAATTAATTACACCTTTAATTTCTCTATAGAATATAGGCTCCTTTCCATCAATCAATTTTACAATAAAAGCTGAATGGGGTCCTGAGAAGCAGTTAATTTCTCGTTTCTCCCAGCCCATTCCACTCTATGGAAGTGCGGCTGTATTAACTCCAGGAAACATGGGAACAAAACACAGCAATCTTCCCAAAAAAGTGGAAGCGAATTTATCTGGCAACTTTTTTCCTTTGTTCCACTGGGTGAAGTCTTTGCAGTACGTAACTCATGGTCCAAAATTCCGATATCAGGGATTTTCTTCGCACGAGCTCGCCTCTTAATGAGTTAATAAGGACTGCAATTCGTTGATTGCTCAGCCGGCTGCCCTGGAAAAGAGTGAAGGTATCGAGCTATTGCACCATTATCGGCAGAAAGAGGAAATTGAGCTGAGGAAAGGTTTTGTGTGTTTCGTTCATTTCGGTGGCTTTTCTAGCCGCGCTGAGGGAAGAGTGGCTTAGCTCTTTTGCGGAGCCTCGTGTTTTTTCCAACACTGGTCCCAAGAATTGTTTTTTTGTTACTTGCTGATGGGCTCATGTATTGAAGCTGAATTGAGCTCGTAATCAACGCAGAAAGGCGTTTAAGCTATCAGTTCAAAAGACTTAGAGTGTTTGAGTAATACTGCAATTATTGTAAAAAAATAAGCGAATCTTCACTGGTGAGCTACAATACAATTTTAGTGGAAAATAAGGAGCGGGTATCTCTTTGCTGGTAAGAAATTAATTAAGAACAGTAAGAGATTACGAGTGCATCAATACAAAAACCCGAAATGCACTTACCTAAGATTAGGGAGTTCTGAATGATTCACGAGAAGTGGAAGTCAAACCGACCAGATGCAGTACATTAGGAATCGGTTGATGGACGGTCTAATGCTTGCTGAAAAAATTGGGTTTTCCTAATTTGTTTGCCTCACGAAGTTGCATTATTGAATTCTACTAGTCTGTGGCTTACACTCTGGAAGGAAACTTGAAAATCATTCATATTTATGAGTTGCAATTGAAAAAGCGGAGCAGAGATGAACAGAGCAGAACAAAACAAAACAGAACAGAGCAGAGAAGGACAAAAATTGCAATAAAAATGAGCTGAACTGTTAATTTTTGTCAGTCATCAGTCAGACACCAGTCAGGTATCAGTCAAATATCAACCAGACGTCAATCAGAAATAATCAGATGTCAGTCAGACATCAGTCAGACATCAGTCAGACATCAGCCAGACATCAGTCAGACATCAGTGAGATATCAGTCAGACATCAGTCAGACATCAGTCAGACATCAGTCAGACATCAGTCAGACATCAGTCAGATATCAGTCAGATATCAGTCAGATATCAAACAGGCATCAATCAGATACCAGTCAGATATCAGTCAGACATCAGTCAGACATCAGTCAGATATCAGTCAGATATCAGTCAGATATCAGTCAGATATCAGTCAGATATCAATCAGATATCAGTCAGATATCAGTCAGAAATCAGTCAGATATCAGTCAGATATTAGTCAGATATCAGTCAGATATCAGTCAGATATCGATTAGATATCAGTCAGATATCAGTCAGATATCAGTCAGATATCAATCAGATATCAGTCAGATATCAGTCAGACATCAGTCAGACATCAGTCAGACATCAGTCAGATATCAGTCAGATATCAGTCAGACATCAATCAGATATCAGTCAGATATCAGTCAGATATCAATAAGACACCAGTCAGATATCATTCAGATATCCGTCACATCCAGGTACCAGACCGAAGTACTATGAGAAAGAGTAACAGTCACAATTAGAGTAATCAGTATGGAAGCATAGATGCCAGTACTTGTATTTTAATATAGGTTATAACTCTTAGCATTGAATCGGAGCTTTTTGGAGGAAGTGCAACGGAGAACGATTGTATCTATCCTAGATTTACACAAACCATTTTGATTGCAGATACCAAGCAATCATGCGCGAATTAATTTCATACATTTTAAATTATGAAACCTAAATATTGGGCATAGACGAGTTAAAGAAGAAAGAAAAACAAAAGCTTGAACCTTGAAACTTCGAAACGTTATTCAGATTTATTCATGATTATAATTCTAGCATACTATACTATTCATTTAAATTTTTCGAACTTCTGACTATAGGACATAAATCAGTTCTCCGAAATATTACACATGGTTGCTGTGTTTGTGATTATACTCTATTCTACGGGCGCGAAACAATTTTTTTAATTTTGTGCGTGACGACTTTATTTTGTGTTGGGTGAAATAAATTTTTGAAATTTTGTTTGTGGTTTGACTTGCGTTGGGTGCAAACAATGCGATTCGACGAAAACTTTTAGTTGAAGGAAACTTGTTGAATATTCAGCCCAAACTTTTTTTGCTAGGATTTCAGCCTGAATTTATTTGATATTCAAGTCAAACCTAATCGAGATTTCTCAATACCAGCTTGAAATGCAAATTTCACAATCTTAAGTTCTAACTTCAAACACTGAATTTATCGAAAACTTTTATTGTTTAGAGTAAACGAAAATTGAGAATTAACAACGTTGAAATTTACCATGAACCTATATCTTAATTTGAACTGACTCATGTAAAATTCGGCACAAACTTGTTTGTTACCTCGCAGTGTTTGTGCAACTCAGCGCAGTGTCATTGATGAACAGCTCGGTCCTGAAATATTTAGAGGGTCTCTAGTAGCAAGGCGTAAAGCAGCAAGGCCTCAGGCAGCAAGACCGAGGACATAAAGGCCTAAAGCATCAAGGCCTAAGGCAGCAAGGCCTAAGGCATCAAGGCCTGAGGCAGCAAGGCCTCAGGCAGCAAGACCTAGGACATCAAGGCCTAAAGCATCAAGGCCTAAGGCAGCAAGGCCTAAGGCATCAATGCCTAAGGCAGTAAGGCCTAAGGCAACCAGGCCTAAGGCATCAAGGCCTGAGGCATCAAGGCCTCAGGCAGCAAGACCTAGGACATCAAGGCCTAAAGCATCAAGGCCTAAGGCAGCAAGGCCTAGGACATCAAGGCTTAAGGCATCAAGGCCTAAGGCATCAAAGCCTAAGACAGCAAGGCATAAGGCATCAAGGCCTAAACCATCAAGGCCTAAGGCATCAAGGCCTAAGGCAGCAAGGCATAAGGCATCAAGGTCTAAGTAGCAACTAGGCAGACGAAACTTTACAGCACAAATGAAGCTATCGACGGCATGCGTAGTCAATGCCATTGGCTGCATTTCGAAAACTAAAGAGCACACTCGACGGCTCATGAATTAGTCATGCGAAATTCAGAATGCGTAATTACAGCCTGTCGATTTTGACTCTCCATCTGACCTGCCAGTTTCGTGCTGCGTCAACGTTACGCGAACACTCGCCAGCTGCTTTCCAAATTGTTATAATTCGGGATTAATGGTTACGGGTGTTCAGTTCTTGTTTTTTTTATCAATGGTAAACGACCACCTTCGCCTCGATCTGGAAAGTGTGCTGTACATTCATTAACATGGTAAATTAATTAAGGTCTCGAACCCGATACATACATGTTTTTGTTGCTCCGATGTGGAAATTATTTCTCAAGTCCCACGCCTGCTCATTTGCTGCTGAAAATACTGACTAATTTTGTATAGTTACTGTATTTCCGTGGTCTGACATAACAACAATGGTGTTTACAAACACAAGATTTCGTTTAGAATATTTGAAAGCATACTTTCTGGTGTTCGATATTTCTATGTTAGACACCTTGGTAGCGTTGGTCTGCTAAAATTGTTTGTCTTCTTGAAGATGATAGCTTCCTCGAAGGAGCGCAAGTCTACTTAAATTATAAGAGGCGACCGGTGTTGAAAAATAGAAGTCTTTCACAGATGCAAGCGTTACTCTAATATACACTTGTCTCTCTATGTATAGTATATTTGTATTCCTGAAGTAATGGAAAGACTCTGTTTTGTCCAAAGTTTCAGTTTATGTGAGGGTTTACTGATAACAAAAATATTCAATGCTTTACCTAAACATTGAAAAAAGCGTGAAAATCTAAGGAGAAAAAACATTTTGGTTATTTTCCGTCATTTGTAGGTAAAGAGAAATTAAAATAAATTCAATCTCTTTTTGAAACACAGGAAAATTAGAATTACGACAAATGTTCTAAGCCCGTGGGTTATCATACCTTCAAAGTAAAAAAAAGTTTTACCTTCAAAGTATAGTCAAATCATACCATCAATATCAACCTTCAAAGTAAAAAGAAGCTTTACCTTCAAAGTATAGTCAAATCATACCATCAATATCAAAACTTCAAAGTAAAAAAGCTTTACCTTCAAAGTATAGTCAAATCATACCATCAATATCATACCTTCAAAGTAGAAAAGTCAAATTTGTCTCCAAGACTTAAATTCACTTCTTTTTTCGTGTGACGTAAAAATACTTTGGCATTATATCCATTCCCAAATTCAGCCATATTATATTTAATTTTTTAGAAACAATCTCCTGAATTTTCTTGTGCATTCCAGGGTCAAAATTCCCATTGCGTTCACGTTCCAACCTTCAGTTGTTTTGAGAAGCGATAAGCGTCGAATACGGATTGTTGTAGAACATTAAATTTATATTGCTAATTAAAAACTGAAATCGAATTTCCAATACATTAGAAAAGAGAGAATGTGATCGTATAATTACTCTGCTGGTGAATTCAATTTTTTAACGTTTTTAATTTTAAAAACGCATTACAAACTGGACTACATTTTCTAGAAAGTTTATCTTTTTATTTTACATTTTGAATTAGGTTTGGCTTTAAGTTTTACAGAAGTCCATACAAACGCAGCATCGTTCATGTCCATCTGCCTCTGCTTTTAATAGAATTTGGATCACAAGAGGATGCGAAACAGAATAGAAGTGAACTTCTCTTACATATCGTCAGCTGGAAAAATTAGAAATACTGTATTGTTGATAGAATATATAATTGATATTAATTGTTCAAACCCACTTAATGAACTTGATTGTTTTTTGTTCATAGCATTTGTGTTATTTTCTACACGATAGCATCAAGTATTTTTTACGTAGGGATTAATAGTTACTTAAATCGAGGTGATTATAAGGCTTGAAAATTCAAGCATCGTGCCCGCAACGTGGATTTCCAGAGGCAAAATTGACAAAATTAGATTACAGAGACAGAAATGGACAAACAAGATTTTAAAGAGACAAAATTTTCAAACATGAATTCATACAGACAAAATTCACAAACATAGATTTATGTTAGCAAAATTTACAAACATGGATTTATAAATGCAAAATTTACAAACATAGATTTACAGAAGCAAAATTTATAAACACGCATTTACAAATGCAAAATTTCCAATGAAAGTTAAAGCGCAGCAGTACAATCACTACTTTCTGTTTTGAACAAAATAAATTATACTATTCACTCATCCCTATTTTTATCTGCGATGCAAGTGAGCTACGAGTCATGGAATCGAAGAATAAAATTTTCCGAGAAATGAAGTTCTACCCTAGCGGAAATTCGACGAACTGAAGGGAGTCAAGGTAATTTTGTTGGGGTTCTTCACTAATGAATTTAGTGTTGTTTTCGTGTCGCAGCAGTAAGATGGCGTGCAGGGGCTTCTCCTAAGCTAACGAACTGCATGAATTTGTCCTTTCATTCTGAGAGTCAAAATAATTGGCGTCATGAAATTATTTTTCCAATTTGAGAGTCACAAAAATTACCCGAAAAAAACGCTGAAAAAAGGATTTCATGCAAAACGTTTCACGCGTTCAGCATCCACATATCTTCAGATTTTTTAAAGACAGTGAAAACGGTAAAACGAAACTCAAAAGCACTTCAAAATTGCGGGAGTTATCGAATGTTTCAAAGATCTCAACATTCTCTCATGTATCAAGCACTCATCACTACAGCAATTTCTTCTATCCTGTAACGAACATTTAACTCACCATACAATATTTTTGCTGCTTAGCTTATTGTGCCGATAAGCAGATTAGAACAAATCTAGCATGAATAGTTTCAAAGCCAAATGATTTTTTTCAAAATTGAACGAAAAGATATCCAGGAAAATGGATTAAGGTTGTTTTATCATTAAAATTGAAGTTTGCGATACTAAGCACTGACCAAAGAAAGCTTGTACCAGTTTCATCCGCATCAAACTTGAGTAAAATAGGTATTATTTCTTCCAAAAGATAGTTAAGAAGAAATTTCCCTAAAGTAAATTCGGTTAGAAAAAGTGCTACATCTTGTGCAGTTTCTATATACTTTTGATGTTTATATTCATTAGAACGATTGTTTACGCTCCTAGACGCTGCAGGTATTTTTTGTAAAATAAATGAACAGTAAATACACGGCTAAAAAATAATATTAGCCAGATATTTTAATATGAGACGCTAATAAAACTCCTATTAGGTGACAAAAATAAAACCCCTATTGTGTGACAATAATAAAACTCCTATTGTGTGACGATAATAAAACTCCTACTGTGTGACGGTAACAATACCTTTATTGTGTGCCGATAAAACTCCTACTGTGTGCCGATAATAAAACTCTTATTGTGCGACGATAATGAAACCCCTATTGTGTGACGATAATAAAACCCCTATTGTGTGACGAAAATAAAACCCCTATCGTGTGCCGATAATAAAACTCCTACTGTGTGACGATAATACAACCCCTATTAAGGAACGACAATAAAACCACTATAATGGGAGCACACATCACACTAATAAATCAAAACCACTACGTGTACAAATATTGTTATTTAAACGCTACCAACATGTTGACTGGAGTGTTAAAGTGATGTGGTGCGTAATGAAGACCTCCCTAGAAAAATCCTACTCTATTTTTAGCTGGCTTTTTTTCAATGAGCATAAGGAGAAACAAACCGAAATAAAAACAAGGATTTGCTGATAAGCCAGCAATAATTCCAGGAAAGCAATTAAAAATAAAAGTACACGAAAACAGGACGATTCGAAATAATCAGGGAAGAATATGAAGAATATCTTCAGCTGTATGAAGGCAAGAGTGAAGCCAAACAGGCAACACAATCAGAGATATGAATGACTAGTGTAATAAGTTACCCAATCTCAAATACTACGCCTATAGTGAAGTAAGTTGATACCACAATTAGTATTATGAATATGAAACACTTAAATTAAAATGCAACTCGATCAGATATGTGAATGAATAAGCTAAACAGCACAATCAGCAATATATTTATATAGAAATGATGGTACAACAATAACACACTTAACAAAATCTCGCCTATAGGCAAGTAAGTAAGTTAGCTACACAACAAGCAATCTAAATATGAATGACTGAGTAAAAAAACAACTCAATCCCCAATATAAATATGAATGATTGTGAAACAACAACACAATCACTAATATTTAACCCTTAAACAAGTGATCACCACCATTAATAGCACGAGGGTGAGTGCAAATGAAAACAAGCCGCGCATATAGCTAGCTATATGGCGTTGAAACAGTACACAAACCACCCAGTTCGCCACTCCGGAATATCTCTCTATTCCACGAAGCGCAGTGGCCCATCCGAGTAGATCCCCAATTCAGCAAAGCGGCAGACAGGAAATTCCGTCATGCGGTATGAAATCCGCGTTAGATTCGACGGTCGGAATTACGCAGACTTAATTAGATTGTAATGCTGCCTTGTTTGCTCTGCCAGTCATTCAGCTCTGCTTGCTTCCACTGGACGCGGGCAGGCGCCGAAAATCTCACCGTAAATTAATTCGCCCTAATCCGCAGAATACTTAATTAACTGTTTATGAAGCTTAGGGAGGGCGGGCGCCGAAAAATGAAGGCTGTTAATAAAGATTTGCGAAATTAACACAAACGGGTCATCGATTTGAGAAGATGAGTGGGGGAGAGTTGGCTCAAACGCAACGGACTTTGGGTGGATATGTGCTGAATAATGTGGGTTTTGATGGCTTTACTCATTTGACTATCGTCGAAATGGTACGAAAAGAGTTTGTACGTTTTTGGTTTTTTCTCAGTTATGATTGGCGTATAGATTCACAGGTGATGGATTTGAAAGCACTTTAGAAACAAGTCTGTTGGCTTTGGTAAAATATCTCTTATTTAAGAACAATTTGAACTATTCAAACTATTCAAGCGATTTATTTACAAGTAATAAATCAAGTTGATTGTTCTTAGATGTATTTCATTGCACACATTTGAAAATAGCTGCTTGTGGGCCCAAGTAAGTTCAATTACTTTAATGGTATCCTATTATCAACGCTATTATTAGATTTACAGTTATATTTAACCTAAGTCAGTTATCCTAGTCGCACGCCTAACTGATCGGTACATGAGATCGCACAGAATTTGATGCGTTAGTTCACAACAATAGTTAGAAATGAGTCAAATGAGTCAAATGAAAACGATGTGTATACGGAAATACTAAGGATTCATTTCATTATATATGATGAATTACTCTATCAAGATGAATCATATACCCGTTGAATTTTATTTGGTTACCTAGTGTCATTAGTATTTTGATGAAAAAGGAAGGGAAAATTCTCTCTGAAGTATTTCTTCGATCTTTTTTCGAGGATTTCAGCAGAGATCGAGTTCCAAGTTTTGGAAGAGGATACTGAGTTGAGATCGTGCTTTTGAATAATAAGCAAGTGTGAATTTACTCCTTCTTCGGGTTATATGATCACGAAGGCCAGTTTGTGCAAAAAATATTGTTCAACTATCTTTGTCGTCCTCATTTGTGAACGTATTATACCTGGAATTACATACACACAGCATATAGAGAATCTAATGCTTTAGTATTTTCAAACCCATGAATGAATCATTCTGCTGAGAATGAATTATTGTAATTCTCTCCCCAATGTGATTTCATTTTTTGCAGTTTTGAGACCCAGTATCCCAGTCAAACTTTTTCGCCACCTGTACTGCTGCTTTTTGCCCCCTTTGTAATTAAATCGCTTAGGCGGCGAAAACCATGCATGCACCGGTGAAAAAGTTAGACGTTTTTTTATTACATCTATGCCATGCTTCTATTCTGTATCGTAAAAATGTGGCAATGAGGGTTTGATAAAGTATTTCAAAGGTTCTTCAGGTAACATATTTTTTAATTCATGAGAGTTCAGCAGCACTTTGATAGTTATCAAAATAATAACATCAAGAATAGTTGTCCTGTTTTGCTCTCAAAATACTATGAAAAAATAAATTCTTGAATTGTTCAGGTTTTCATCCGGAAAACTATACAAAGATAAAATCTCCCGACTCCCGAATTGACATGTTGCTGTCCAAAGACTATACCTGAAAAGTTTTTCTGAAGTTCTTCCGTTTATTATCCTGAATATTACCCAAAGATAAATTTCCTGAATGACCTTCTTCACCTAAGAGATCGACGAAAATCTGAAAATCGCTCAGCGCTTCGCGCCGCAAATGTGAACCCTACGTGCATGTTTTCCAGCATTTCCCCAGCAAAGATGTCTAGCCTGCCATCTCACAAATCATGTCTCTGATTGCCACAATTACGCCAGAGACAATCTTCTAGAATTGCCTCGAGCACGACCGTTTCATCTAAGGTCAATCACTATCCTCAATCACGCAGCAATCCAGACAAAGTGATTGAGGCAATCGGTCTGTGGCTTTGCTGGGGTTGGGAGGAGATAGTGAGAAGTAAAGCCGGGTAAATTCCAGGTGATGCTGCATTGTTTACCGGTCTATAGAACTTGGAACATCGAAAATACTTGTTTTTATTCAGTCTTGATTACTAGGATGTCTTGCACCTGTTACGACAGATTACTTCCGTTAGGGTAGGGAGGTTATCGTTATATTTCTCGTGAAACCATCAAGTTTGTTCATGGTTGAAATTTTGATTTTTAATTTATTTTTTATCCATATACGTTTTGATATTTTATACCTTGGAGGAAACTTTTCAGCTTCTCATATTTTCCGTTATAATTACCTTGTTGGTGTTGCGATTCATACGAAGAAAAAATTTTCAAGTCATAACACTACTAGCCATAATATTAGTGCTATTTATGGTGTACGTTGAGAATCGTTTTATGAGTATCGATTCAAAAAAAAATTAAAGGACCTGATATTTCTGAAAAACTCGGGCACAGAAGCATCCTGCAGACAAAATTTTCTTCTGGAACGCATGAGAAAAAACTAACAAAGCTTTCAAGGCTTTAAAAGAAGATATTCCATTGTGGTTTGGATGAGGCTGGCTATTACAATGAGATCTTTTCCATTGTATGATTCTAATTAATAAAATGATACCTATGAACTTAAAAATCCTCAGCTTATCGTGGGAAAGCTGTTTTCTCTTCAATTTTTTCAAATATCCCTGCTATTTTAATTTCTCATCTCAGCATTTGGTTGGCCTTTTGCACTATTGTGACACATGTACTATGTGCATTATTTTTAGCATTAGAACAGCATTGAAACAGAGGGCTGTGAAGGTCTTTGAATTTATTCAGGCCTCTAAGTAGCTACATTCAGAGCTGTCTATTGTAACAGTCTCGAAAAATCTGAATGTTGTATCAGACTTAAGGGATAACTTTTCTGTTGGAACAGTTGTGGATGTAATTTGCAAGGAAATGTTTCGACAGTTATTCTTTTTGGATTGATGATATAAGTGCTGAAGTTAAATGAAAATCATGTTGGATTAGAAAAAAAAATCGTCCATGTGATTCAGGCAAACGCGCTCAGAACAAACCCCGTTGTTGGCAGCACAAATGAAGAATCTATGCTCATGATGATAATATGTAATCACGTCCTAGAGATTACTAATAATAGAGAATGTTTGTCTAACGCGAATTAATTGCTTGTTTTCCGTCTTAGGAATTGCAAATTAATTGCTTGTTTTCCGTCTACTTGCGTGTTAGGCTTTTTGAAAATTCTATCACCGAACGAAAAAATGAAGATAAGTTCTTTCAAGTCCATAATATTTTATTAAATTAGGTCACCATACATACACATATTTAAACCAATTAGGACATCTTCGAACTCTGGAGAGAACATAAAGTGATTTCAATCAAACATTTTTACATTAAATTTAGAATAATTAGTGTTGTAAGAAATCATGCCATTGTTTTAACAGCGTAGAAAAAGGCTCGACGCTACTCGAAAAAAGAGACTGATTGTGTATCATTTAAAACGTATTTGTTTGTTTCTAAATCAAAAAATGATCCTATGTTGCAGAGATTATAGAGACCGGCGATCGAAGAAAGTTCTTCAAATTCGTCAGTACTCACAGAGTTCAATAATTGCAAATCTATTTATGGACTCGAGTGCTCGCTAAAGAATAGGATGGCGACAAAAACAATTGATCAGTTCCACAACTTTTACAGGGATGCTCAGCAACACGAATACCAAGGGCTCAAGCTTACGTACTCAGATGCACACATTGCAACTATTGCCGTATAATTATAAATCGATGAGAGCCGCCTTTGGTAATTTTAAGCCCGTAATTGAAATAAAACTTGTTCTGGATGTCTTATTAGGACGATGCTGAATTCTTATAGAGAATGTTTGGAAAAAGTGAGTGATGCTTTTTTTCTTCTTTTTTTTCAGACTGGTTCTCAGAAAAAGACATGCAAAAAAATCAACTAAATTTTGTCAACAGTAGGTAAAGGTTTATTCAAACAAAAACAAAATATTCAGAAAATTATCATTTCCAGAATTTAATTCTAGATGGAAAGCTTTGAAAATAGAAAAACGTTTACTTTTTAGAATTATTGATATTCAACATATAAGTACGAGTGATATGGGAAATAATGTTTAAGAAAAAATTAATGGATAGAAGAAGAAAATTATTGTGAGCAATATTAATATCGGCAGAGATTACAAAGTTATTTCTGTGTAAAAAAGAAATGTACTGACGCGACAAATTTTTTGATGGGAAGACTAGATTGCGTGAAATAGAGGAGATAGTACCCATGTATGTAGAATTGCTGGAGAATTAAAGTGGGTGGATTGACAGGAGAGGAAAAACGACTATTTGAGGGGAAAAGGGAAATGATTGGGTAGAAAAATATTATCATTTGTGGAGAACGGAAGATGATTGGAGTAGAGAAAAGCCTGCTGTAGTGCTATCTTATCTTACCTAATAATACCCTTGCTGCATTTGTTTATTTATATATTTGTTTGGTGTCAGCTTCTTCAACCTCTCTGTGACGCTCATCAGGATGTCTAATGATCGTAACCAGTCTAAAATTTTCGTCACCTGCATGCATGTTTTTCGCCGCCCCAGTAATTAAATCGTTCGGGCTGCGAAAAACATGCATGCTCCGGTAAAAAAGTTAGACTGGGGCGTATCTGTGATACGAGTTTCACCAGTGCACGAGTACAAGAATATTCTAATCGCGAGTCTCACGAGGATGCATATATTTGTTTGTCATCCACACTTGCAAGACTTGTTCCAGGAAAATATTGAATTCTGTCATTTTAACAGGCTTTGTCTGCTAGTATTCTCATGTTACTCTGCCCCTTTTCGAAACTGGTGAAAGTGAGTATGCCCTTGATCATATAACGAATCATCAAGTGACTTAAATATGGAGAGATAATCTAATAGCTATTAAATATTTCAAGCTCAGAAGCAATTCAAAAACCTTATGGTGAGCTTGAAATGTCTTGTTAAGTATGGTGTTGTGAACCGTGACAAGGCAATTTTGTCTGCAAAGAGTAACTGTGAAACTAGAATTATTTTATATTGCTGATACTGAAATTAGTTTTATCGTTTATGAATTACAGAATAACGCGTACCTACATTTCTAAATAACTGCTATTTATGGTGTTGCAAAATCAAGTATCTAGATTACTAATTAATTATAATTTATTTCGGTTACGACAACTAGTGTACAGGTTTCTAAATAACTGTTATTATTGAGGTTACGATCCCTAGTATTTAAATTACTGAATATTATTAAGGGTACGAAATGGCTGGTAATCACAACATTAAATAACTAAATATTTATTGAGCATAAAAAAACCTTAAATCTATATTACAGAATGACTGTTATTTAATCAGGTCATGTAATAGCAAGTATTTGAATTACTGAAAAACTTGAATATACTTAGTAATTTAAACACTAGCTATTCTGTGAGCCAAATGACAAGATAGTTATTTAGTCGTTTTCATTTCACATAAGTGTCCAAATTATTGAACAAATAAAATTTATTTAGTGCGTAGAATAACCAATATGAAAATTTCTGAGTAACGAATATGTACTAATATTTTTGAATAACTAGTACCAAAACCAATACATAACTGCAATAAAATAACTGTTCAACAACAGACTAAACACCGTAGACATACTTAAACCATGCATATTTTCCTTTTGTTATGAAAATTTAATTTAAATTGGGTGACTAAATCCGTAGACTTAGTTAAACCATGCATAATTTCCGTTTGTAATTGAAATTTAATATAAATGTGGTGACTAAACACAGTAGATTTACCTACACCATGCATAATTTCAGTTCGTAATCGAAATTTAATTAAAATATAGGGACTAAACACCGTATACTTCCTAATACCGTGTTTAATTAATATCTGTTCATGAAAATTTAATTAAAATTTAGTGACTAAACACCGTACACTTTTTGTCAATCCCCACAATTGTTTATTGGTCATCCAAATGTAAGGTATAGATAGTGACTAAACACCGTAGACTTACTCAAATAATGTACAGGGTCGAGCAAAGGTCACTTTACCATTTAACTAAGAAATATCTTATTTAAATCATAATGAATAAATTCACAACCGCAGAGAAAGTGAAGATAATTTAATTTTTCTTTCTGAAAGGACGCTCAAGAATTCGAACACAGTCTTGAAATTTGCTAGAAAATATTATTCGTACGTAAGAGAAAATATATACGTAAATGAATTTCAAAAGCAAATATAACGGAGGAAATTCCATACAGCCTCAGATGCTAAGAACTGTCATTAAAAATGTCTTACAAAGAGCTCGTGTTTGAGAAGTTGATAAAGGAAGTCTTTCACGTGATATCATTTTTCATGCATAAAAAAAAGATCTCTACGCTATGTTATACAAAAACAGTTATCAAGTACGATCATTTACAAAAAAAAACTATTTCATTTTTAAAATGGTAAAGTAACTGATACGCCACTCAGTGCAAATTTCAGCAGTCATCCACATGTAAGTGAAATGCGGTGACTAAACTCCGGAGACTTACTGCTACAGTAATCTTCTGCATTTGCCTCAGGCCTTCTGAAAGTAAGTTAAATATTGAGACTAAACACCGTAGAGTTTATTCCATTGTGTAAAATTCCCATTCAGACTGCCCCAAAGATATACCGCCGATTTATTCCCAGACCCTAGATATAGTCCCTGATATAATAAAATAGGAAGCACGCGTATCTTCCTTGACTCACGCTAAATATAGCAGGTGTATCGCTCAGTTACGGCGAGTGACCGGAGGCACTGCAACAACTAGTGGCAGTGGCGCTTGTGCAGTTGTGAGGGGAGGTTATGCGTCGCTTAGCGCCGGTGCGACGTGCCCGTTCTGCAAGCAGCTGACCTGAGCTGCAGAAGTGACGAAATGTTGACCAGCAAAACGATCCCTTGACACGAATTTCGTTTGCTTATGAACCGAAAATTGATGTTTATCCGTTGCGGAATGTTGCCGTAGTCGTAATGAAGAGGTGTGAATTTTTAGAGGTAGCTCTCTGTACGATGCGTTTTGTGACTTTTGATGAAGCGTTTTGTGACTTTTGATGGGGCGTTTTGTGATTTTTATGGGACGTTTTGTGACTTTTATGAGGGCGTTTTGTGACTTTTATGGGGGCGTTTTGTGACTTTTATGGGGCGTTTGTGACTTTTATGGGGGCATTTTGTGACTTTTATGGGGGCGTTTTGTGACTTTTTATGAAGCGTTTTGTGACTTCTGGGGCGTTTTGTGATTTTTGATGAAGCTTTTTGTGATTTTTATTAGGTTTTTGTGACTTTTAAGGAGCGTTTTGTTATTTTTTTATAATGTTTTTTGTGACTTTTATGATGGGTTCTGTGATTTTTAAAGCAGCATTTTGTGATTTTTTTGAACATTTTTCGGACTTTTTATGAGGGGTTTTGTGACCTTATGATCCATTTGTAACTTTTTATGAAGGATTTCGTGACTTTTGATGTTATCTTTCATGAGCTTTTGTCGAGCGTTTTGTGCTTTTTGGATGAATTTAGCGAGTTTTAATAATAATTTTTGTGACCTTTTTTTTGGGATTGTGGCTTTTTATGACTTTTTCTGTCGATGTGTTTCGTGTCTTTTTTTGGTGCGTTTTGGGCTTTTCATGCCACTTTTTTTGAGTTTTGATGGATATTTTTTTTTCCTGTGCGTTTGGGGACTTTTCATGGCGCGTGCTTTTTATGATTTTTTATCGTCGGTTCGGGAAATTTTGTGAAGCGTGTCTTCAGCGGAATTTTGATTAAAATTTATTTCATTTGTTATTCAATAATTTATGTATAATTTAAATTTAATTGAATATCTGAAATATACTTAATTCATCTTCGTTGTATCGTTATTTTTTATTAAAAAAATGAGTAAAAAACATTTTTTCTAGCTTCAACAACTTGACGATATTGTATTCGATTTTATCATTGATTAATAGAGACACGGAAATTATTCAAATAATATTTATACCTAGAAAAATACGTAATTTTTTTATCAGTCATGCAAATAACAACAAAGAGTATTATTCATTTATTAATCAATGTTGTAATAAATATTATTCATTCGAGACTATTGAATTTAATTTCATGCATTCTACGAATATTATTCACTTCTGCATTCTACAGTATTTTGAATCAATAAGAATTCATGAGATAAAATTTGTATGATGGATTTCTCTTCAAAAGTCATGGTTCACCATTGTGTGTCATTTCGAGTGTGTCCAAATCTGAAAGATTTCCTTCCTTGTCAGTGTTTGTGAAATTACACACATCAACTTTAATTTTGAGCCCTCAAATTCAGAGCCATTATCTGTGGTACCATCAACTGCGATGCTGCCAAATTTAGTGTCTTCAAATTTATTGTTGCCGAATTTAGTGTCTTCAAACTTATTGTTGCCAAATTTAGTTCTTTCAAACTTATTGTTGCCAAATTTAGTATCTTCAAATTTGATGGGATCAAATTTAGTGCCATCAAATTTGGTGCCATCAAATTCTGTGCTATTGACTTTGGTGCCACCAAATTTAGTGTCATCGATTTTGGAGCCTTTGAATTTAGTCATCAATGTCGGTGCCGCGAAATATAATAACATTAACCTTAGCGCTTCAAAATTTAGTGCTATCCATTTCGGTACCGCCAAATTTAGTGCCAGCACTCACTACCAAATTTGATGCCTTCAAATTCGGTGCGATCAAATTTGATGACATCTATTTCGTTACCACCAAACCTAATACCATCAACTTTGATACCATCAAATTAAGAGACATCAATTATTATATGATGACGTTGGTCTTAATGCTGCGTTGAAATTCTACATTCACGCGTATCGAAAAAATGTATTTGTACTTTCAATGAAATGAACAAAAATTCTTATTTATTGAAATTATCGTCATTAAAATAAAATAAAATAAACGCACAGCTGTATATAAATTCTCAACCTTGATTATACACTAAGGACTTACCGAAATATTAGTTAGTAAAATGCTCACAAAGAAACGCACTTAATTATTCTCCAATCGAAAAAATTAAATAGCGTCTCGATGCTTGAAAATTGTGTTCGGAGACTATGTACCATGTCATGCCGTGTATCATGTCATGCCGTGTACCATGTCATGCTGTGTATCATGTCATGCCGTGTATCATGTCATACCGTGTATCATGTCATGTCGTGTATCATGTCATGTCGTGTATCATGTCATGTCGTGTATCATGTCATGCCGTGTATCATGTCATGCTGTGTATCATGTCATGTCGTGTATCATGTCATGTCGTGTATCATGTCATGCCGTGTATCATGTCATGCCGTGTACCATGCCATGCCATGTATCATGTCATGCAGAGTACCATATCATGCCGTGTACCATGACATGATACACGGCATGACATGGACCACTTAAAAAACCTAAAAATATTCCCCCTACAAAATGAATCTACGCAAATTGACCGTAGTACAACACAACGTACAGTGCTGGAAGACTAAAAAAATAGCCCTAACCAACATCTACAACCACATAGATGCTGACATAATTCTAATCAACGCTCACAGCCTAACAGGAGATAAACATATGAAAATTTTCAACTATAATACTTTTTACGCAAACAAGACAAATGAACAACGTGCAGGGGCTGCAATTGCAATAAAAAAGAACATTCCATACAGACTTCATGACAATTTCTACTCGGACATGATGGCAGTCACCGTCGAAACACTTCAAGGACCACTTACAATAGGCACAACTTACACCCCACCGAGAGTCGATTACCTTCACTTTGCAGATTTCCACACATTATTCAACAGACCAAACCCGGTATATTTCATAGGCGACATCAATGCATCCCATAGAAACATAGGAAACTCACACAACAACAGAAGAGGTAACCATCTTCACTACCTGATAGAGAGACAAAAATGTATTCACGTAGGTCCATACTTTCCCACAATGATCACCCACAGAAGCACATCTACACCAGACATTGCTCTACAGAACCTATTAGCCTACCATAATATATTTTTTCAACCAGGACCTGTAACACCTTCTGACCATATCCCTATAATAGCAACCATAACAGCAAACCCGATTCAGCCGTGTCATGCCGTGTATCATGTCATGCCGTGTACCATGTCATGCCGTGTATCATTCATGCCGTGTATCATGTCATGCCGTGTATCATGTCATGCCGTGTATCATGTCATGCCATGTATTATGTCATGCCGAGTATCCTGTATTGCTTTATTTCAGCAAAGTAATCATTTTATTATTCATCCACCAGGCAATTTTGTAATGAATTTTGTTTTGAACATTTTTTACTTTTGATTTTTGGTTCAAATTGATTGAAGGACTTGATATAGAGCGAGTCGATATGTAATTTCTAGATAATGGTTGAGGCCGCCTAGCTTCCGATTTTCAAAAACGGAAAAGAGTCCGTCATGAATGACCATACCGAAGCTTAATTATGTTGAAATTGTGGTTTGTTTTTGATTGTGCTTAATTTTTTTATTAATTGTGTTTCGCGGTTTATTTATTATGTTTCGTTTTTTTATTTGTTAAGTTTCGTTGTTTATTGATTGTGTTTCAGTTTTATTAATTGGGTTTCGTTTTAATAAATTGGGTTTTGATTTTTATTTATTGTGTTTCGTTTTTAATAATTGCGATTCGTTTTAAATAATTGAGCTTCGATATTTATTTATTGTGTTTCGTTTTAAAAATTGTGTTTCGTTTTTTATTATCTGTTTTCGTTGTTTACTAATTGTGTTTTTTAAATGTGCTTCATTATTAATTTCGTGATTATTTGGCACGTCAATACCAGTAGTTCGAATAATTATGGACAACATTTAAATACTTCATGTGCCACTGGAGTTGAATTTCAACACAATGTACTGTACTCCCTAAAGACTCTTAAACTCGTTAAAGTCCATCGAAAAAATGCCTAATTCATGAGACCAATTAGCCCCAACGATTAGGCGAAGCCAGATCAATCAATCTTCTCGTTATGGAATTAACTGGTAGAGCATCCAATATTAATTCACAGCGCATGCAGCATTAATTAATTACGGATCAAAGATTAGTTATGTAATAGGGCATACAAACTTCACGGAAAATAAATCATTGAAATTAGAAAATTTTTCGTTTTCGGTATTCTGTGAAGACGAATGCTTTATTTCCTATGGATGGAAATTGTATCATGTGATATTTCAAGAAGTTTATTTTTGATTAATTCATTTAAGTAGGCTCTCTGAGTCGATTCTGAAGCAAGAGAAGCGATACCATAACAGCAACCATCATACCTTTTAATAACCTTGGTGTGTATGTTAATTTGTATATTTGTTTGGTGTCCGCTTGTTCCGACTCTCAGTGACGCTCATATGGATACTTAATGAGCGAATCTGTGATACGAGTTTCACCAGTGCACAAGTACAAGAATATTTTAATGGCGGGTACTGTTGGGATGGATGTGTTTGTTTGGCATCCCCATATGGAAGACTTATTTAATTAAGAAAACAATCAAATCCTGTCATTTTACAGGGCCGTGTACACTAGTTAATAATTTTTACCCGAAAATTCTTCAATCGAAAGAGTTCGTCTGAAATAAATGTTTTTCGTTGGCATAGAAAATAATCCGACCTTGCAAAGTTCATCTAAATATCTCAACTTTTGTGCTTCAACTCATGGTCATTATTTTGACAGCAAGAAAAAGGCATCTTTTCTAGTAAGAAAAAATTGAACGATTTCTCTGCTGGGAGACTTGCAAAAAGTGAATAGACGTTTGCATTGTTCATTACCTTAATTTTTACTAATATTTCCGGAACAACATTGCCAGTGAGAATAACCACTCCTGGACGAAGAATACTAATTCTTCATTTTTCTTGCGGGACGAAAGTTCTCACCAGCTCAGATCTGACCGATTAAACTAATTATAGGAAGTACAGAAATATCGAACCGTCTATTTACTTTTGACATGAGCTTCAAAAGAAGGGCTCATAACGGAACTCAACGTAATTCCGTTGGATCGAAAAAAAAATATCAGTCTAATAAAATAAGAACGGTCATCATTGAGTCATAGAGAGCTCGCCAAGATGCTGGAGAGTTTTTCAGACCATTTCGATGGCTTTAATGTTTGGAATATTGTACAAAATCACTTGATCATCCTAAAGCTTTTTGAGCGAAATGTTTCAGCATTACTCTTCCGATTCTGCGTTTTAAAAACGGAGACTTTATTGTGGACGCAAAACACTACTTTATAGTGTACTGGCAAATTGTTGTCAGTTATAAAAAAATACATAGTTGGCATGAAACACACTGATTTTTTCAAGAGCCCGTAAATACTAAATATTGAGCGTTTCTGTCGTTAGTCAGCCCTACATGGTATTTCTACAT
Source organism: Morinoia aosen (assembly GCA_030386875.1). Taxonomy (NCBI): domain Eukaryota; kingdom Metazoa; phylum Arthropoda; class Malacostraca; order Amphipoda; family Talitridae; genus Morinoia; species Morinoia aosen. Next base: position 43,645,533 of record CM059577.1, on the reverse strand, counting down.
CCAAACTTTTGCCACATCTCTTGGTATATATAACGGATTCTATGTAACCATCAAAGAATAAAGTTTTTACTGAGCTTATGCCTGAATACGTTGACGACTCGTATTGACCACATACAATTTTAACAATGTGGACTTCTTTGGTTTTTGCCATAAACCTTTTCTTGGAGCCACTTACCAAGCAAAAATTACCTTCTTCGTTGACAACTCGTTTCGAGGATACTTAGTTCTGTTGTTTATGTTTAATCCAATATTCGAAATCGGAATACTTCTCACCCTGATCTTTGATTTGAAACAAAACAAGTCCCTCTACTTCACTCATCAGACTCTAGTTGTTTTCGGGATAAAGACAAACTACAACAGGTCATCGACGGTTGGAGTAAGAGGTTGAACACGTTTTCATGTACGGTCCAGGTGCGTATAACAATATCATTAATTAATGCTAGGAATGAAAATTTCCATCGTTACGAGGATTCGTGAAAACTTGCTGGATTTCGAGTTCAATTGTGACTGATCTCTATAGACTGAGATGGTACAAGATCACTGATGCCTACATGGAGAACCCTATTCTTAAACCGAAGTAAGTTAGGCTAATTTTCATGTATAAAGATTAAAATCACAGAGCAGCCAGAGTCTTGCAGTTTGGACTATCAGTAGAAATCATCTGATCCTATCAAACAAGTTTGGTCGTATGAAATGCTTTCGTACTGTTCTCCTGATCGTAGGCAATAGTTCAAAACTATCATCTCATTTTTAGGTTACCGGTAGTTGTCAGTCTTTCTATTAAATCTGAATTACTTTCCTGTATATTGTTTTATAGATTTCCAAAAGTTTAATCAAGCAGTTTACGACAAAAACTAGACCTCAAAAATTGCATTTTGCATCATAATCCTTGAGTATCAGGAGTACATTTTACGTCATAATCCTAGAGTCCTAAGAACTCATTTTACGTTAGAACCCTGGAGTTCCAGGTGTGCATTTGACGCTTTACAATCCTACTGACATTACCTTGAAAGCATCCTGCCTTTATTCATCTCGATTATTAAATCAAGCTCGACACAGACTTCAGCTCTAACCTGCCAATTTCAAAGATGAATACACATCCACCGAATACATTCTCACAAGATAAATTTTCAACATAAAATATAGTACATTTCATGCATTCTTTCGTTTGAATGCGAATGTAGCGTAGAAGAGAGTGACACTGCTCTATCACATACATAAACGATGAAGTCGAAGAATCTACGAGCCTTGAACGTTCTTTTCTGCTCGCGCTTCCGCATCTCCGGCAAACTTTTGGGCAGCTTCTTGCGTGTCTCCGGCGGTCTAACGTTTTTGTTGAGAAGAAAGCGTTAATTTGAGATGTTGAACTTAATAAATCCCTTGGCTCAGACCTACGGTAACCGCCAGCGTTGGGATTTACTAGATCCGTGGGATTGAGTCGGGATCAACTAACTCTGTGGGACGGAGTTGGGAGGTACTAAATTTTAGACTTAGTTGGAAATTGGTGAATCTGTGGGACTGAGTTGGGATATATTAACTCGGTATATCTGAGTTGGGATTTACTAACTCTGTACATCTGAGTTGGGATTTACTAACTCTGTACATCTGAGTTGGGATTAATAATTCAATATATCTGGGTTGGGATTAACTTACTCTGTATATCTGAGTTGGGATTTACTAACTCTGTACATCTGAGTTGGGATTAATAATTCAATATACCTGAGTTGGGATTAACTTACTCTGTATATCTGAGTTGCGATTTACTAACTCTGTACATCTGAGTTGGGATTTACTAACTCTGTACATCTGAGTTGGGATTAATAATTCAATATATCTGAGTTGGGATTAAATTACTCTGTATATCTGAGTTGGGATTTACTAACTCTGTACAACTGAGTTGGGATTAATAACTCAATATATCTAAGTTGCAATTTACTAATTCTGTATATCTGAGTTGGGATTTACTAACTCAGTATATCTGAGTTGGGATTCACCAACTCTTCACAACAGAGTTGCAGCTCGGGCCCCCAGTTCTGTGAGACGCAAGGAAGAAGTTAGTGGCACTGAGGAGTGCGCAGGTGTGGCGGAAGTTGGACACGCTGATGTAATTACAGCTGTGCTATTCCTACCTGAGTGGCACATGGCAATTCCGCCGTGAAAATTAGCCCATGGTAAGTTGAATGGGAACTGAACTGTAGAAGTGAAGGATGAACGGGAAAAGTGAACTGTTCATAAATGATGAACTGTTCATAAATGATGAACATGAATGTAAGTACTATGCTATAGATTGAAAAAGCTCCTATTGATTATAGCTGCTCTTTCATGAATATTTTCAATTTAAATCCTTGTTACAGCTGCTTTGATTAATATCAAATTCTGATCACCATTGCAGCTGCTCTGATCGATATTGAGGCTGTATTGATGGATATTATCAACTTCTGATTAATGTTTCACCTGATCTGATGGTTGTTATCAACAGCGATATTTCAGCCACTTTAGTCGATGTGATTTACCTTTTATCGATATTTAAGCTCCATTTGATCAATATCACTAAACCTTTAATCGATACTACAGCTGTTAAACGCGATATTTTTAACCTTTAATCAACACCGCTATTACGGTAATGACAAACGCTTAACACTATGGGGTAAAACGCTGTTGCGAAAATTAAGCGATACTACTGTGATCTCAACCCTAGGTTAATACATTAGGTTAATACATTAACTGAACGGTTTAACTTTATGATCCTGCATATCGTTCTCATCAAAAGGAATCGAAAAAGTCGAAAAGGCTGAGTTTTTTTCGAACTTTGGAGGGCGTGCAGAGATATAATTTCATTTCTGTGGCCTTGAACATTGAACTGGGATTCATATATGATTTGAATATTAATTTCATTACTTAACCTGAAGTGTATGAAACGTCCGGGGTGGAAGACAGACTGTAAGGATTTAATTCATCAGGGGCTTTAAATAACATTTCCAGATTGATATGAAGTTGTATATTCCCACTTACAAATAAAAAGAAGAAGTCCGGTGCAAAAGCCGTGTGCATCCTGAAAATGATCATGCGTGTATGCATTTGTGCTATACAAAAATCGATCGCGTAAACTACTGCACTTTCATTCTATTAATCTAAAAAAATATTCACATTCACATGCAAAACACCTCAGGAGCTCACACATAACAATGAACTCAGAAATTACCTGACTTTCATATTATCGGTGTCGCATTTCCGGTTTCTAACGCTAAATTACACAAGACCTCAATCATTCTTTGCCAAAAAATGCGCCCAGGCGTTGAAGAAACTCCTCGCAGTCCAGCCGAAAGTTAATTACAAGCAGAAGTTGACTGCCTCGCGCGAGGCAACGCGGGGACCACTCGAGAAAATAAATGACGTAGCTTCTAAACTGATGACTTCAGGAGATAAGGGCACAACCGATACCGGTCTGCGTAATGACGTGCGAACGGCTGTCGCTATTAGGGCTGATGATGTATTAGGGCTTGTGTGAACTACACGTTATGACTGCACACTGCCGCTATTTGGGCTGAGGATGTTATAGGGCTTGTGTGAACTATACGTTATGACTGTACACTGCCGCTATTTGGGCTGATGATGTATTAGGGCGAGTGTGAACTGCGCGTTATGACTTTACACTGCCGCTATTTGGGCTGATGAAGTATTAGGACTTGTGTGAACTGCGCGCTATGACTGTACACTGCTGCTATTTGGGCTGTTGATGTATTAGGACTTGTGTGAACTGCGCGTTATGACTGTACACTGCTGCTATTTGGGCTGATGATGTATGAAGGCTTGTGTGAACTGCACGATATGACGGCAAATTGCTGTTGCAGGTGTGCTTCTTGCGTGATTTTCGAGTTTGTAAAGTGCTACTTTGAGAGGGTTTGTTTAAGTGCTCCTTCATACACGGAGTATTTGTAGCAAAAAGTTGTTACATATACGGTATAGTAGTAGCAATAGTTATTTGATGTAGGAGGTTGATAAGCGAATATTTATATATGACATTGTTTTGAGCGGGCAATATTTTGATTACGCAATACTTTAATAAGGCAATGTTTGATTCGGCAGTGTTTTTAGCAATATTTTGGTTGGACACGCATATATTTTTTGAACAGGCAAAACTTGATCAGGTTTTTAAAATAATGAATTAGGCTTCTGAAAGGGTTCAAAACAAGCAAATTTATTCTAAGATTTACGTTCACTGAGAAATACTGCGAAATTTCATGACAGACTTCAAACCAAAAAATCATTTTTTTTAACAACGACCGATAGCAATTATTTAAAATGTACATGCCTGGAAATTATAACGAATGAAACTAAGAAACTAGGATTTATTCGAATAAGAATCAATCACATCCAATGACAATGTTTAAAACTGGAAATTATTAACGGCATTGTCCAATCTTCCTAAATGAAGCCATATGAAAAAGAACTTTTTCAACACTGCGTTGATGACCCTCCCGAGATTCTCCAACTCATTTTGCCGATATAAGCAAGAAAGTCCTCCCAAACCATTGAAGATATACAATAGAAGTTTTTAACATACACATTACTTGTCAATCACCAGCAACTGCTTGGTTAGAAACATGCATTTCCATCAACGGTTTGGTTAGACACGTTTATCAAGTAAAATGAAAGTCGCGCATTGAATCTTATGTAATGTCGCTATTATAAAAGGAGCCGCGTCCGTCCGTGTGAGATGAGCGTATCTGTGATACAAGCTTCATCAACTCCACAATTTTCGGTGCCTTAACCCAGCAGATTGGGAGTCGGAATGGATATCACGTGTATTGGTAGGTTAGATTAGGTTGTATAGAATATATCAGCGGTTGAGACTTGGGAAGTATTGGAGAGCCATAGAAAAGCATGGGAAATCGTGGGAAAGCCATGTTGAAGCTCAGTTGGTACTATATCTAATCCTGTAATTTTTTGGACTGGTCGTGTGCACTTGTTTTTATAACTTTTTGAAAGATTCTTTGAAAATTAAATATTTCGTCACGCTCACAGAAACATGCTCATGAAGAGGCGTGAATCAAAAGTTATTTTTTTAACATTTGCTTCTTCATTTCTTAATTTGATATTCGTTTATCCCCAACGACGAATTACCGAGAACGGAAATAATTCTCGGACCAACTTTCTGTTAAATTAAAATTATTGTTTGGCTGTCAAAAAATCTACGCTTATCAACTTCCTAAAGGCGACAAAATATATCGTAGATCACACTCTGCGTGGTCGCTTACATTTACTTAGAACTAACGAATGTCTTTCCTGGATTGGAACATGAAAATCCTGGAAATCGTTCAGCCAAAAAAACAGACAATACCCAGAGAGGTGAGTGCGAGAGTTAGCCAGAAAAATTAATATGATTGAAGAGTGTAATGAAGTCCTTGAAAAATTATAAACTTCATTGAATGAAATTGCTGACGATCTTTGAGTTATGGTATCGCTTTCTGACGCCGGATGTACGCACAAAAACTATGACAAAAATATCCGGAACCTTAGTATATATATATGACAAAATATGGACAAGTTTCCAGCACCGGATTAACGAACAAAAAATCAGCCCGAGTTATTCTCCGTTTTAGGAAACTTGAATCAAGCATCGGCAATTCATCAAGCATCGGCAAGCATCGGCAATTAAGCATCGGCAATTCATAAACTTCAACTGGAGAAATGCACGCAATGATAATAGTATTTCTGTTTAAACTTAAGGAGCAACGTTCTAGTGCTTGTATAAAATATTTACACTAGAATAAATACAAATGAATTCGTATGAATAGTTTTCCCTTCAAAGGCTTTAGCAACAAATGAAGTTGTTTGGGACCAGAGTTATATCTTGAATCTATCTCCTGTAATAGATGTAATTATGAAGTGATCTCCAGGGAAGTGATCTCATGGAAATAAGACGTATTTTCAAATAAAAAACATTTATCGTCTATGACAAAGTTGAAAAACCAGAAAAGCGGGCCTACTCTAGCAATGGATATCATTAATAATTAAAAACCTTGAAAGCTGGGCGCTTTTACTATTACGGTGTGGGCTGCCATTTCGAATGCACGGTAATTCCCTTATTCTATTGTTATAAATGGACAAATTCAAAACCAAATTCGGAAGGTCAAACTACTTTTGAGTCCTGCATTAAGAAAAGTGTCGTGGAACATACTTTGAAAACAGACCGTTCACTTTCTACTCGACTGCTCACCTTTTCATTCACTAAACAATACAAAGAAATGTGTCTATATCAAAATAAATTTCATTCGCTAAGGCTTCGTAGAATGCTTTAAATGCACTGTCAAAATTCCGTGAATTTTTCCCAGTAGTTTTCTGTAGTGAAGCGCGATCAGAATAGTTATGGGATAGTTTAGAGCAGCACATAGCCGAAACAGTGGCAAATTTCAGCGAAACGACTGTCGGTACTAATAGTTTAGAGCAGTGCACTGCAGAAACGGGCAAATTACAGCGAAACGACTGTCGGTACTAATAGTTTAAAGCAGTGCACTGCAGAAACGGGCAAATTACAGCGAAACGACTGTCGGTACTAGTAGTTTAATGCAGTGCACTGCAGAAACAGGCAAATTACAGCGAAACGACTGTCGGTACTATATATAGTAGTTTAGAGCAGTGCACTGCAGAAACAGGCAAATTACAGCGAAACGACTGTCGGTACTGGTAGTTTAGAGCAGTGCACTGCAGAAACAGGCAAATTACAGCGAAACGACTGTCGGTACTGGTAGTTTAGAGCAGTGCACTGCAGAAACAGGCAAATTACAGCGAAACGACTGTCGGTACAAGCAGTTTAGAGCAGTGCATTGCAGAAACAGGCAAATTACAGCGAAACGACTGTCGGTACCAGCAGTTTAGAGCAGTACATTGCAGAAACAGGCAAATTACAGCGAAACGACTGTCGGTACAAGCAGTTTAGAGCAGTGCATTGCAGAAACAGGCAAATTACAGCGAAACGACTGTCGGTACAAGCAGTTTAGAGCAGTACATTGCAGAAACAGGCAAATTACAGCGAAACGACTGTCGGTACCAGCAGTTTAGAGCAGTACATTGCAGAAACAGGCAAATTACAGCGAAGCGACTGTAGGTACTGGTAGTTTAGAGCAGTGCACTGCAGAAACAGGCAAATTACAGCGAAACGACTGTCGGTACAAGCAGTTTAGAGCAGTGCATTGCAGAAACAGGCAAATTACAGCGAAACGACTGTCGGTACTGGTAGTTTAGAGCAGTGCATTGCAGAAACAGGCAAATTACAGCGAAACGACTGTCGGTACTGGTAGTTTAGAGCAGTGCATTGCAGAAACAGGCAAATTACAGCGAAACGACTGTCGGTACTGGTAGTTTAGAGCAGTACATTGCAGAAACAGGCAAATTACAGCGAAACGACTGTCGGTACTGGTAGTTTAGAGCAGTGCATTGCAGAAACAGGCAAATTACAGCGAAACGACTGTCGGTACTGGTAGTTTAGAGCAGTGCACTGCAGAAACAGGCAAATTACAGCGAAACGACTGTCGGTACTGGTAGTTTAGAGCAGTGCACTGCAGAAACAGGCAAATTACAGCGAAACGACTGTCGGTACTGGTAGTTTAGAGCAGTGCACTGCAGAAACAGGCAAATTACAGCGAAACGACTGTCGGTACTGGTAGTTTAGAGCAGTGCACTGCAGAAACAGGCAAATTACAGCGAAGCGACTGTAGGTACTGGTATTTTAGAGCAGTGCACTGCAGAAACAGGCAAATTACAGCGAAACGACTGTCGGTACAAGCAGTTTAGAGCAGTGCACTGCAGAAACAGGCAAATTACAGCGAAACGACTGTCGGTACTGGTAGTTTAGAGCAGTGCACTGCAGAAACAGGCAAATTACAGCGAAACGACTGTCGGTACTGGTAGTTTAGAGCAGTGCACTGCAGAAACAGGCAAATTACAGCGAAACGACTGTCGGTACTGGTAGTTTAGAGCAGTGCACTGCAGAAACAGGCAAATTACAGCGAAACGACTGTCGGTACTGGTAGTTTAGAGCAGTGCACTGCAGAAACAGGCAAATTACAGCGAAACGACTGTCGGTACTGGTAGTTTAGAGCAGTGCACTGCAGAAACAGGCAAATTACAGCGAAACGACTGTCGGTACAAGCAGTTTAGAGCAGTGCACTGCAGAAACAGGCAAATTACAGCGAAACGACTGTCGGTACTGGTAGTTTAGAGCAGTGCACTGCAGAAACAGGCAAATTACAGCGAAACGACTGTCGGTACAAGCAGTTTAGAGCAGTGCACTGCAGAAACAGGCAAATTACAGCGAAACGACTGTCGGTACTGGTAGTTTAGAGCAGTGCACTGCAGAAACAGGCAAATTACAGCGAAACGACTGTCGGTACTGGTAGTTTAGAGCAGTGCACTGCAGAAACAGGCAAATTACAGCGAAACGACTGTCGGTACTGGTAGTTTAGAGCAGTGCACTGCAGAAACAGGCAAATTACAGCGAAACGACTGTCGGTACAAGCAGTTTAGAGCAGTGCACTGCATAAACAGGCAAATTACAGCGAAACGACTGTCGGTACTGGTAGTTTAGAGCAGTGCACTGCAGAAACAGGCAAATTACAGCGAAACGACTGTCGGTACCAGCAGTTTAGAGCAGTACATTGCAGAAACAGGCAAATTACAGCGAAACGACTGTCGGTACTGGTAGTTTAGAGCAGTGCACTGCAGAAACAGGCAAATTACAGCGAAACGACTGTCGGTACAAGCAGTTTAGAGCAGTGCATTGCAGAAACAGGCAAATTACAGCGAAACGACTGTAGGTACTGGTAGTTTAGAGCAGTGCACTGCAGAAACAGGCAAATTACAGCGAAACGACTGTCGGTACAAGCAGTTTAGAGCAGTGCATTGCAGAAACAGGCAAATTACAGCGAAACGACTGTCGGTACCAGCAGTTTAGAGCAGTGCACTGCAGAAACAGGCAAATTACAGCGAAACGACTGTCGGTACCAGCAGTTTAGAGCAGTGCACTGCAGAAACAGGCAAATTACAGCGAAACGACTGTCGGTACAAGCAGTTTAGAGCAGTGCACTGCAGAAACAGGCAAATTACAGCGAAACGACTGTCGGTACCAGCAGTTTAGAGCAGTGCATTGCAGAAACAGGCAAATTACAGCGAAACGACTGTCGGTACTGGTAGTTTAGAGCAGTGCACTGCAGAAACAGGCAAATTACAGCGAAACGACTGTCGGTACTGGTAGTTTAGAGCAGTGCACTGCAGAAACAGGCAAATTACAGCGAAACGACTGTCGGTACAAGCAGTTTAGAGCAGTGCACTGCAGAAACAGGCAAATTACAGCGAAACGACTGTCGGTACAAGCAGTTTAGAGCAGTGCACTGCATAAACAGGCAAATTACAGCGAAACGACTGTAGGTACTGGTAGTTTAGAGCAGTGCACTGCAGAAACAGGCAAATTACAGCGAAACGACTGTCGGTACTGGTAGTTTAGAGCAGTGCACTGCAGAAACAGGCAAATTACAGCGAAACGACTGTCGGTACTGGTAGTTTAGAGCAGTGCACTGCAGAAACAGGCAAATTACAGCGAAACGACTGTCGGTACTGGTAGTTTAGAGCAGTGCACTGCAGAAACAGGCAAATTACAGCGAAACGACTGTCGGTACAAGCAGTTTAGAGCAGTGCACTGCATAAACAGGCAAATTACAGCGAAACGACTGTCGGTACTGGTAGTTTAGAGCAGTGCACTGCAGAAACAGGCAAATTACAGCGAAACGACTGTCGGTACTGGTAGTTTAGAGCAGTGCACTGCAGAAACAGGCAAATTACAGCGAAACGACTGTCGGTACAAGCAGTTTAGAGCAGTGCACTGCAGAAACAGGCAAATTACAGCGAAAAGACTGTCGGTACTGGTAGTTTAGAGCAGTGCACTGCAGAAACAGGCAAATTACAGCGAAACGACTGTCGGTGCAAGCAGTTTAGAGCAGTACATTGCAGAAACAGGCAAATTACAGCGAAACGACTGTCGGTACAAGCAGTTTAGAGCAGTGCACTGCAGAAACAGGCAAATTACAGCGAAACGACTGTCGGTACTGGTAGTTTAGAGCAGTGCACTGCAGAAACAGGCAAATTACAGCGAAACGACTGTCGGTACAAGCAGTTTAGAGCAGTATATTGCAGAAACAGGCAAATTACAGCGAAACGACTGTCGGTACAAGCAGTTTAGAGCAGTACATTGCAGAAACAGGCAAATTACAGCGAAACAACTGTCGGTACAAGCAGTTTAGAGCAGTACATTGCAGAAACAGGCAAATTACAGCGAAACGACTGTCGGTACTGGTAGTTTAGAGCAGTGCACTGCAGAAACAGGCAAATTACAGCGAAACGACTGTCGGTTAACAAGCAGTTTAGAGGAGTGCATTGCAGAAACAGGCAAATTACAGCGAAACGACTGTCGGTACAGGCAGTTTAGAGCAGTGCATTGCAGAAACAGGCAAATTACAGCGAAACGACTGTCGGTACAAGCAGTTTAGAGCAGTACATTGCAGAAATAGGCAAATTACAGCGAAACGACTGTCGGTACAAGCAGTTTAGAGCAGTGCATTGCAGAAACAGGCAAATTACAGCGAAACGACTGTCGGTACTAGCATAGAGCAGTAAAAGCTACGTTCGTGACGTATGTCATGTTGTCTGAAGTTAGTATCCGATACTGTATTTACCATTAGTGTGACATATTAACACATCTCTGCATACGTGGTTACCGGACTGAAATTAGTATACCATTCACACTGTTTGTAGTCAGCATTACCATACATCCTAAGTATTACTAATAAAAATGTATTTTGTCTTTCACTGACTACTGTTGTTCAGTGACTACTGTTGTTGCCTGTTTTAGCTATTTAACTGTTGTTGTTATCGCCAAAAACCAATAAATAATCATTTACGAATGCTATGGTGAACATTAAGGATTTATTCGAGAACATTCTATGTGAAAGTTTGATCGTTAAAATTGAACTTCTATACTCTTTGAGTATTTATGAACGAGGGATCCGAAACAACGGGAAAAATTATCTTGCACTAAGTCAATGGTTCAAAAAATGAAGAATGGGTTAAAAGCAAAACTGCAGAACTTTTATTTACATCGAGTGAGCAGAATGTGTATCATTAAAAAATTCAAAAGTTCATTTCCATTAGAGTTAATGCATGAAATATAAAACATTGCATTTTAAAATAACTGAGGTTTGCTTAGTAGAATTTAAAGAAACTCCATCATGTACCAGAAGATAATCTTCGAGGGATAGAGAGGATAACGTGTTAGAATCTTTTAATTTTTGGGAAGGAAGCCTTTTTCGATACACGAATGAATTTCTTATGGAGAAGAACTTGTGAAAAAAGAGTAGTTTGAAAGCTCCTTCCGGCCTGCTCTGCAACGCTGAGATTTTTGAGATGAACCATCTGAGGAAAATGTTCCGATTTAAAGCCTTAATCTTTGTCTTAACATTCGTTTGTGAGCCTCAGGATTTTTACGACAAACTTTAAAAAAAAAATGATTACATTCAAAGCCCTGATCCTAGCCTTATTTATTTCTTGTGAGCTCAGTAGAAAACAAAGTGAAATTTCATCAAGGTTCATTAGTTAAAACTGAAAACTTTAGAAGTTATGAGAAAACCGTGTTTCCTGGGCACCGTGTATATAAACAAATATTCTGGATGCAGCCTGACCTTCAAAGGCAGAGAAATAAGTAATTTCAGTACTCAAAGGAGCTATACTTACATTCAGTGCTTGTGTTGTTGTCTAAATTGAACAAATCGGACAATTTCCCTCTGTTGCTAGTATGCGTGAAGAATTTCACACCTAAAGCCACAAATTACTATAATTCCTAAGATATTACGCGATTTACGCAGATGCACAAAGTGCACAACTGATTTATAACACAGAAAGTTATTCTGTACTTTTAATTGCCCCCCAGGAATATGAGATAAGGGAATATAAATTTCGGATCAGTCTGTTGTATAGACTTTCATATCATAAATTAGATGTACGTTGCTCGCCCACAAGTAACAAATGCATAGTAAAGTAAGCCTACTGCTTCCGGAAGTTCATCCATCAGCATAGCATATATGACATTGCTGCACGTGTACGTTCACTAGAAATACGTAGAATTATTTAAGGTCAAGTAGGCTTATGGAGTTTCATGTTTTTTGCCCAAAAAGAACTTAATTTATTCATTCGGTATTTTAAATTTAAAAACTTATGATTGATGTTAATACGAAGTTCAGTTTAAAAAATATTGTCAAGTGATGAATAATATTTATTTGAATTTCGCAGCCAGTGACAGAAATGAGTAAAAACAATCGGTTTCTCCTACACCAATTCTCATATAAACTGATATTTATGAATTCCAAATAAAAGGATAAATTCAGAGGATAACTTTGTCTGACCCGTCAACATCTGATAATTTTTTTTTTACCTGTGGGAAAAACTTAAGAACTATGAAGATTTTAGCAAGGGCTGAGAGAATTTATTGATCAGGATGTGCCAAAACTGACGGACGAGTGCTCAATAACTATTGAACGTTTCGATCCAATATCCTGTTGAGAATAAGAGTAGTTAGCCAGCGTTTTTGCAAAGGATAGTTTGACATACCTATCAACGTAAGTGTACGAGTGCACGTTTTTCAATAGCAGGGAAACTTCAAACGTAAAGTGATTTCTTCTGCCATGGGGAATTTAAACGCTTAAGGTTTAAAATGCGTTTGTATACAGGTCCAAGCATTAAGGTTTGTATGATATAATGCTTGGACCTGTTATTGCTGAATAGAATGAAAAAGAAGACTATTGAAAACTATCCTCGATGTCTTTATTTAGTTAGAAAAAATACGAATTGTACTCCAAAAATGAGGAGCTACTCCTAATCTTATTTCTGGTCAATAATAAATTTTCTTTGTCCATTGAAGTTTCTCGGTTTCCACTCACATTCGTGAAGACATGTTAGAAACCTAGAGCCGAAAGTCATTAATATCAATTTTCTTGCCTTTGAACTGTTTGGCTCTTATACACCAGTCATCATTTCACCACCACACACGCATAACAATCGTGCAATCATAGAGCAATTGTTATTTATAGGAGCCTCAATGAAATTCTCACACCAAGTTTGCTCCCGACGCACTGAATGTACTAAATTTATTTATCGCATTTAAATAATATACAAAATTAAATAATCCCCCCCAAAATTAAAATATTCTAAATTAATATACTGTCAGGGCCAAGCGACGGGAGTATTCCGTACAGCTCTAATAGTGGGGATGTCGGGTCAAAACGCTCTAGGCACCCCAACACGAAACAACCAATAGTTTTATTGAATTCACAAATAAAGAAAAATATATAAATATGTATCTTAACTTATAGTTAGCACGGTAGAATGCAGGGGGAGAAACCGTGATGGTCGGCGAGCACAACAGCGGTCATATAACACACGCCAGGATGGGGCACCAAGGACCCGTGCAGGATAAGGCACCAAGGACCCGTGCAGGATAAGGCACCAAGGACCCGTGCAGGATAAGGCACCAAGGATGAAGCACGCAGGTGCACAAGGCTACAAGCCAGCGAGTGAGCTCTAGTTAGTAGACCAGACGGATGAACATGAACAGACACGAGCGTGGCTTCCCGTGGCACAGGGCAAGTCCAGCCTGCGAACAAACACACCACTTTTAACACTGCTCGCGGCTTGCTAGGGTCAAACCTTGAATTAACGGCGAGAGAAAATCTCACTAGCGGGTCTAGCGGGTAACTCAATTTCAGTAAATATACAATGACAATGCAATAAGCAAGACAAAGCAGAAATACGTATTAGATTCAACTCTAACTAACAGCCAGTCTAAGCCTATCGATTCGCACCAGGCGTTCCAAAGAGAGGAAGGAAAAGGGCACCACTTAGCACAGAGTTTCGGGTACGCAGAACCTATATAGGAAGAGCATAGACACAGTTAACGGAGAAAGGAGATTATGAAATACGATAAAGTTGGGGTAGAAAGTAGTAAGTGTTGAAAACTGAACAATGAACCGGAAAAGAGTACTTAACTTTCCAACACTTAATTTCAATAAAAAAAACGCCTACCTAACTTCAGCCAGGGCCCTAACAGCACAAAAAAAAGAAGTAAACAAATTACTTGTCAGAAATGGTGACACTATCTAAAGCTTAGAAAATTAAGTTCACCAGTGTTCTATACGGTTCAAGTTCAAGTCTAGAATGGAAAAGAAACAAAATTAGCGACAGGGCTTAAACTCCGTGAGCTACAATAAACAGGTAATAATCACACGTTAGAAGGAGACTACGGTAGGCTCCTTCTATGATCACAAAAATGTACCATTCTGTGAAGCATCGCAGGCTAAATAGAGGACTAATCTATGTCTTCCGACGTCACCGGGAAGAAGAACGGAAGGCCGTCAGGGTCGCCCCTACATATACTATGTATAATATTCGAAATTGAAATTTTAAAAAACAGCAAGGGTATGATTTTCCTAACTAAGAATTATTTGAAGTTTTTAGAAAGGACATACGCAACCGAATGATTTTATGGTAAGAACTTTGTGGTTCATTCTTTTTATCTGGGAAATCTTGATAGAAGATAAAACACGCTTATGTGTAATGATAATTCACCCTCAAGACATTTAGTGAGTTTCCTTTTTTCCCAATCCCAATACTGTGCCCTACCACGCACATTTACTGCCCATTGAGAGAGTAGCTCCTATTAGGTGAAATAGTCTAAAAATATACACCTGACTTGATGAATCGTTCTAAAAATATTCACCTTATTAGATGCACCCTAATAATATATGCACCCTAATAGAATTAAATCGTTTAAGTGAACAAAATAATTTTTGAAAACCAAGATCGTTTTTGTTGATCAAAACCGATTTTTGTATATCAAAATCATTTTTTTGGATCAAAATCGTTTATGAGGATCAAAACCGTTTTTGTTGATTAAAATCGTTTTTGTGGATCAAAACCTTTTTTGTGGACCAACCTTCCAACACAAGTTCACGTGTCGTAGCTCAGTAACTTTATTCTATGCCATGTCATTATCAGAAATCGAACCGAAAAAATGAAGATCACGTAGAAAGGTCCCCTTCTGGCGTCCGTCTATCCGGAGCTCAGTGGGAGATGCGCTCGGGATGAATAATTCACTGAAATCCAATCCGATCCTTATAGGGATTTTTCTTTGCAGGGCATCACATTTCATACGCCAGTGGGCCCAGCGGGCTTTGGAATCGAACACGCAGCTATGCTATTCGCTCAAATTTAAAATAGAGCAACATTCTTTCAGCTCGGGTGACACTTGATCATAATCTTTTACTTAATACCACATCGGGGCTGATAGTTTTGCTTAATCCGTCAGTGAGCCACGTGTATTACTTTGCTTTTGTGAACGACGAAGATGTGGAGAGAACTTTCCGCTCATTTCATAAGCTGGTATGGTTCAGCTTTTTTCGTTGCAATGGCTGCGACATTTCAAGGAATCTTAGATAACGTTAGGGATTTTTTACATTGAACTGCATAGTATTAAAATAAACCAGAAATAAAAATGACAGATCAACTTCCGAATACAGTGCAGAACTTTACGATACATCAATTAGTTGTGCGTGGCGTGCATCTAATTTAAATACTATGAAAGTCAATACAGATACATAGAGTCACTCCCTTCTCCGTGTAGGTTAGGAAGTTGAAAAAACATTTGTACAAGTTGATCGCTATGACAGAGCAATCATTGAAGAAATAAGGAACATATACGCGATGAACTTTATTTTTCCGTTCCGTATTTAAAAGAAAAAAAAAGATAACAAACCAATACGCGCACCACAGAGATAAATTTTATGTTTAATATACATCATGGTTCATATTAGATATTTGTATAAATAATAAATACCCATTGACAGTATCAACTGTTGATATAAGGAAACAAATAATTGGAATCTTATAGTTAAATCTAAATATAAAAAATAGAACAGCATTAGTGAAATGTCATCACGTATTGTACATGTTAAATATGTATACTGGATGAACTTAGTCCAGCTAACTCGATAGTGTTTTACTAATGGATATCTGAGGATGTAAAAGCTATATGAATACTTCCACAGTCGATTATAGAATATTTACCTGTAACAAATCTTTCACACCGTCACAACTGTTAGAAGAGAATGAAATATTAACGAGTGAGTTGAACGGTTATTTGTTTGCAAATTTCAGATGCACTGAAGTGAATTGTGCTGTAGTTAGAACTTAAATTATTAACGAACAAACGTAATTTACGTATGTGTTGGGCTAAGATTAGATTTTTGTCATTCTGTTTTTTTTTTCGAGAATATAAGTGTTAGTCGATTTCAAAATTCATGGAAAGTAGTACTTGACGTAAAAATATGAATAAAAGTTGTAAACTTAGTTTTAGCAACTAAAACGCTTCACTTCAAAATGTTTATGTCAGAAAATTGAAGTTTCAAAGCAACGCATTTCTGTTTGTCTGACGCTTTTTCATCTTGCATCCAAAAACAGAAGAAATCGAAATTAGCCGACCTAAATTTCATTCCTACTCCTTATTTACTGCAAAATTGTCACATTTTACCACGCTAATGCAAGTCCATAAATAATAGTTGTTCACTATTGATCGTTCAATTCTGGGGATGATCATGGTCGTTTTCGAGGCGTTTTAGAGATCCACACAACCTTGACTCATCAATACAGACTTTCGAAAGTGCATCGCTACAGAATTCGGTGTAAGTTGCGGTTGATTCGCCGAAGGTTGCGGTTGTTTCGGAGAAGGCTACGGTTGATTCGACGATGGTTGCGGTTGTTTCGGAGAAGGCTACGGTTGATTCGACGATGGTTGCGGTTGACTCTATGAATGTTGCGATAATTCGGCTAATGTTGCAGTTGATTTTCGACAGCGATATCTGTAATGAAATTTAGTGGCTCACGGTGATAGCAAATCGGTGATAGCAAGAACGCATATGATACGTGTTCGATACACCCCTCAAGCAGTAGAGTTAAGTTTGGATGCCACTGCTGACGAATTAGGCTACTGGCATCGATTATTTTCAAAAATATTCATGCAATGACATAGAATCCTACTAAACTGAGCATCATGGCCATATAACGTGAAAGCTAAACATTATATTTCCTCATTACATGGTCCCTGATCTCAATACAGTTTCTACTGCATTAGAATTAAAGCTTAGAGCTCAATGCCCTCTAACGAGAAAAAAGTTGTAAAGAACAAATGGAAAGAGTCTTGGAAGTTATTTTTAATCTAGGTATAAAGGAAGCTAGCAGGTGGAGAAATGAATCCGTCTTTTCCATTCGATGGTTATAAATGAAAGACCTTTTGTTCTTAACACTTTGACTGCGACTACTAAATATGGGGTTCAACACCAAATTCAAATTTAAGGTCAATTGTAGTTAGCTATTTGGAAAATACCAAACATGAACTGAATAGTGACTTCAACTAGCTTTGATGAATTATTTATGAAATTTGAGATTGCGACTAATGGCTGGTGAACAGCATTATGAAAATTACCTCCGTGTGCATCGGTCGCGCACGCCGGAGTCAAGGTGTTAAATAAAACTCACGTGAAATCTATTTAAAGGCAGCGCAATTCTCATTTACATTATTTCATAATTGTTTGAAATTTAGTCGAGATAATTTGTTCGTTCTTGTCCGCTTAAAAACCATTCGATCTGTCTAGCGTGAGTTCAAGTTAAGTGTTATAGATTGAATGATCTGAAACTACATCCGCATTAATGCATCTGATTTTTAAAATTAAAAGCATGGCGAAAATCGCTGAACGTATAGTCATTTTATTACAAAATGAATAGTCTAACTGAATAAAATTGAACGTTTCGAACTCATCGGCTTAGCATCAGCAAAATATCTGCGATAAAACAAAGCACATGTGAGTAAGCCAGAACTACAACATACGAAAGACAACATACAATAGTCTTAGGTATATAACTCTAAAAATTAAAATTAAACAAGTGAAAACGCGAAGTAATGATTACGTGTTCGCGACGAGAAGAGGAAGGGCACTTTAAGTGTTTTTTAGAGTGGGTCTGAGTTTAAAATCTTTATTAAAAGACTCAAGGATACGTAAATCAACCATGTGTGGGATACTTGTAAGGATTTTAAAATAGTTCACGAAAACAGGGGCGTTACAGTTTTCAGCGTGGGAGGGATCGAAAAGAGGACAGTGAAGGGGAACCAAGAGGGTGAATGGTTTTACAGCTCCACCCAGCGTGTTCTGCTAATCTAGACATTAGAGTCCGACATACAGAACCTACGTATTGTGTTTCACAACGTGACCAACTAAACTGGTTAACCAGAAACGAGCACAAGCAGGAGGCATTTTATCCTTAAAGGATGAACTAACTTTCAAGTACCTCACACATGATTGATTTACTCATTTTGGAGTCTCTTTACATTTTTTAACTCAGATCCCCTCTAATTTACCTCAAAGTGCCTTTCCTCTTCTCGTTGCGAACACGTAATCATTAGTGCATTAGTTCGCATTTTGATTTGTTTTATGTTCATTTTACAGTTTTATATCTACGACCAATTTTTGTATTTTTTAATTTTCTTTCGTATGAAATTGTTTTAGTTTATTCATATTACTCATATTTGTTTTGTTTTACGGCAGAACTTTTCCTGATGATGAACCGATGAGTTCGAAACGTTAAAATTTATTCATGAAGACTTAGCTAATTTTGTCAATAAAAGTACTATACGCACAACGATTATCACCTTGCTTTCCATTTCAAATTGTAATATATTACAACCATATTATTATGTTTTCATGCTCTAGATTTCCCTTAACTTAGTCAAACCCACAAGGAGTTTAATCTCAATCAGTCAATTGTAATACCTCAGTCATGCAATTATAATACCTCAATCAGTCAATTGTAATACCTCAATCAGTCAATTGTAATACCTCAGTCACTCAATTATAATACCTCAATCAGTCAATTGTAATACATCAATCAGAGAATTATAATACCTCAGTCAAGTATGATAGTTTCAAGTTATGATTATTCTGATGCATTGCATTTGAAAAAATGCAATACAGGGGAACAAAATGATAGAACTGTGAAAAAACTTCGTCACAAATGAAGTACAACACAACTATTACAGCTAACTGCCAAATATTAGTTAGCGAAATTGGAACAAAGAAACGATTATGCTATACTTTACTGAGGAATATTGACAGAGAACTTAAAAATTACATACAGCAGTTCTTTCGTGATAAACTCATTAACTTATGTATGATTTAAAAACTTTTTCACCAGCTTTTAGAAACGGTTCTGTAATCAAAAGAAATAATTAACTTCAGTTAGAACGATTTCAATGCCAACAGAAATCAAATTTCAATTTCAATTTCCAATGTGACACCGACAAAAGCGAATAAATGCAAACATGTCCTTCATCTCTTCACGACATCAGTTATTGAAACTTAAAGATATTCGTTTTACAAGCCCAACAAGATGAATACAAATTTTCTTTCGTTTTAATCGTGAACGAGTAATTTACCAACATACATGCATTTGTATTTAAATTTTCATATAATTTTTATGATAGTGAACTCGGAATTTAGAAACACATGCTCGTTTGTTTTCATATTTTCATATAATTGCTTTAATAGTGAATGAAGAATTTAGCAACATATGTGCATGATGTTTTCAAATTTTCGTGGAATTGTTTCATGTTTGCAGCCGTCGGAGTAGAATGAAATAGGTAATCAATAATTTTATTGGGCGGAAGTGGAAATACGATCCGTTTTCCCCTTTTGGAATTTATGCACGGCACATGATCACTAATTTCTTTCTAGTTAGCTTCTATCATTTGCAGTCCTTCATTCAATACGTAAACATGCTCAAGTTTGTATTAAAGAAGGAAAATAATTTAAAATTTCTTCAGCATGATTTTGCACCGACAGCAGTGAAAAAAACTTATTTGGTGAAGAACCGTACCGAAAAATTCAGTTTAAATTGATTGAAACTAGTTAATGGAAAAGATTTACTATAGGTTTTCCTCTAAAAACAGTATTTTTTTAAACAAGCGAGTGAAAATATTGAAAATCTATCATTAAATAAGCTTTTCATCATTCGTCAAAAATCAACAGTACATGCTATATTTTCATGCCGTATCTCTCTATTTGCTGCTGTAGATACGCCCCAACCGCAATCAAAACACTTCATGGTGTATCTCTATTCGCAGTTGCAACTACGCACCAACCGCAATCAAAACCCCTCATGGTGTATCTCTATTCGCAGTTGCAGCTACGCTCCAACCGTTATCAAAAACACATCCTGGTGTATCTCTATTCGCTTCTGTAGATACGCTCCAACCGTTATCAAAAACACATCCTTGTGTATCTCTCTATTCGCCGGCTTACCTACTCTCCAACCGCTATCAAAAATGCACCCTAAGTCGCTTTGCGTTCAAGCCTTCAGTACAGCCTAATTTTCCATCACGGTATTAAAACTGGTCGTATTCAGTGTTGACATGACACTCAAGCAACCAATCACAGAGCCACACGAGTAGATGCCTCGAGAGCCAATCACAGCTTTCGATACGGTCTGATGTGTCTGTCTTCAGTGAACACTCAACTCGGATGTTACAAGTCGCATATTCAACCCACTCAATTTCTCGTATTAACATGTTTACTGCGTTGGGTTAAATTAAAGTTCAATATTCAACTCAAAATGAAAGTCAATCGTGGTGAGCAATTTTGAAATATATAACAATAATTGGACCGTGCCTTCATTTAGTTTTGACTAAGAAATAATGGAAATACATGTTGCTTGTGATACGACCCAATGATGCGTCGTGTTAAGTTCTTCCTGCTACGAAACGACCCACCGATGGATCGGTTAAAATTGCTTAATAATAATAACGAATTCATGATAGTTAATGGACTGAGTTAATGTTTTGGTATTTATAATATTGTTAACAACATTTAGCTGTAAATTAGAGTTGAATTTTGGACTTCATTTTATCCCATCGCAGTCATCGTCTAAAACAAAGTGTTGTAACATATTAACTAGAACTCTCGGTTTTAAACTTTTAAACGACTAAGAAGCGTAAAGAAAGCTCACTTACGCTGCTAAATGTTCCTTTTCTAATTTTGCATGTCTTTCTACGTCTTTTTATTAAGGATATAAAGCGGCAAGATGTATACACCTACACTTAATAGTTTGTATTAGAGTGAAGGATACGGAAAGTATTTTGACACACTGAGAAGTATTCAAAAAATATAAAAACCCAATAAGAAACTATCAATTAGCGTCTTTCTTGCGAGTGTAAAACCTGGGCAGCAAGAAGATTTGTTTGGCTCCACCGTAAAAACTGGAAGCGATAACAAGCGCAATTTTTGTTTTACCAGGAGCGCAAGGCAATTCTTGCCTGGAGATTTGCAACGTGCCCCATAGCGGGGCGGTCATTCGTCTCAAGTTGACAATATTTCGGGCTCGCCCGCTCGAGTTTCCTCTATCTGAGCCGCTGAGTTGGCGCGAGAATTTGTGTCCCCGAAAACTGTTTAGGTTCTGCTTTCGAATTTCTCCCTTAGGTTCAACGCAATTACTGGTCACTCTGCGTCAACGCTTTTACTCAAGCTCCCCTGAACCTCAGGCACAGTAGCAATCTTGGGATCGAAGGGAGACTTGGTGAAGGATTTTTTTCGGCAAAGTTGGGGGCTGGTTCAGGAGAGCTTGGAATGGTAGCTGCTCATTAGAAGCGGATACAAAACCTTATAGTTCACATTCAGAGTCCTTATGAATGCAGCTTTGAAGATGAGGTGCGTTAGCATGTTTACAAATTTTGTCTTACTTTTCATTTACTCGGTCTGTGGAATATAATCTTGTTTCTGAACAAAATATAAATTTTCTTGGGAATAGCATTTTCAGGTGGGGGAATTTCATTTTAATCATGGGGTGTAGACTATAGAGAAATTATTTTTTCAATCATATACAGTACATACAGTACTTCTTAATTCATTAAATTTTGAACTTGAACCAATAATGATGAAATTTCATGACATAGACATTGTCTGAAGACCCTCAATTTTACAAGCGTTCAATTATTAAGTCGATCGAGTCATTACCCAAGTCAGTTGTGAACCAAGTCTCGGATTTTCATGCTCTTCACTACGTTGTGGAAGCTCAGCCGGCAGTACAAGTTTACTTGTTAACTTGACTATTCTACAGGGCTTATTATTCTATAAAAATGGTGACGTTTCAAGTCTTTCAAGAAGTATAGATCAAAATATAAGGCTCATCAACATTTTAAGATCGCAAGAGGCTGTGCTTTGGGTAATAGCTAGTAAATCCGAACGCTTGGGCTTAAAAAAACACTAACACGTAGAGCAACCAAGCCAACAGATGAACTTTTACCGCCGGCTGGACCACTACGACTTAAAATACATGAAAACTTACCCAAGTTCACAACTGAGACTTAATTATTTATTAATTTTAATTTTTTTGACGCGTGAGCCACCGGCATTTAAAAAAATCGAAGCACTTTGACTGCCACGTGATCCGACGGTGGTCATTGAAGAGATTTTCCATGTTTAAAATGTTTTTTTATCCATGCGGAGCGAGCAGCAGTCATCAACTAAATTTTCATCAAAAATTTATAAATACTAAATGAAGGCACGATCATTTCAATTACTGTTAGTTATTTGCAGAATTTACCTCTAAAATTAACTCTAATTCCAGTTGAATATTGAACTTCAGATCAACTAGCCCAATTTTTTGTGATATTTTATAATATTTATCATCTCTATTATAAGGGCAGTTAATTTTTTTGGTACACAAAGGTACTCACAGGAGTGATCAAATTTTTTCACAGTGTCAGACCTATCTTTGGTTCGTTTTATTTCTGTGATAAGCTTAACGCTATTCCAATGACTGTCCTCAGTGCAAAGATGTTAATTAATTTTAGTTGAATACTTTAGGTATATACTTTGATGAAATACTTTAGTAAAATACTTTAGCAAAATACTTTAGTTAAATACTTTATTTTAATACTTTAGTTAATTTTTGAGGTAGTGACGGTCAGTTTGGTTCCATGAATGAGAGGTGAAACGAAGAATGTAACAAGGTACAGAAGTTACTATGGAATATCTAGACAAGATTAAACAAATGTGTACGTGATCACCTGAAGAAAAAACACCGTTATTATTTGCCCAGTTATCTTTAGGATGTCCTGCTTCAGCAGCTTTTTTATTTTAATTTTCTTATTACTAATCTAATCTTCCAAGAGAACTTATGAATTCTACTCGCCCTCAGTCCTGATTCTATTTCAATATCCTAACTCATTGTCGACATTCGCAAGGTAAAGCTGGTAAACAAACACCTTTGTAGATCCATCAATTTTCCTAAAACATGTCTCATATGATCATTATGCATGCATAATTGCATATAAGCAGTAATTTACAAAGAAAGTAAAGATATTCTTTTGATGTCAATCTAATATTGCTTTAGATTTGCTGTTTTCATCAGCCTTCATTAAAGTGACGGTGAATGACCCCAATCTTCATTAATAATTTGTTTCATTTTAGATCTAACCTCTTTACCGAACTCTTTCTCATCACAAATTTATTAAATATCAGCGCGGAATTTATTACGAAGGTAAAAAGTATCCGTTTAATGTCACTAGCACCTTCATTGCAGACCAAACCATCTTTGCCATACACACTTTCCCTACCAAGAATATATTATTTCGAGTGCGTAAGTGAGAAAAGTGTACCAATCTAACATCAAAATCACATTCACTTTAAATTAACCGATAATGCCATACTTTTCATCCTAAAATCAGTGTGAATACAAAAGACCTAATTTATAAGTAACATATAGGTAACCATTTGGCATCAATAACTCATTTAATTCAAATTTACCGTCAGTATCATATTTTTCAACGCAAAATTAGTATGAGTGCATCACTTTTAATTCATGAAGAAGGTAAAGGCTTCTAGTTAATATGAATAACGCTTAAAACCTAAATTTATCAGTTTTATTATACGTGCTATTGTAATACCAGAGTGAATACATTCCACAAATTAAAAAATTATGGGCATATGCTTGACATCGATAATACTTTTAGTATTATATTTTATCAACCATCCAAATCATACTTTTTCTCTCAATAGCAGCGTGAATAGTTCACTTCTTATTCATCAAGAAAGTAAATGCATCCGCTTGACATCAGTAATACCTTCAGTTCCATATTATATATTATATTACCCATCCAAATCATCTATTTCCTCATAATACCAACGTGAGTATATCACTTCTTATTCAAAAAAAGGCATTGGCGTCTACTTGACATCAATCATACCTTCATTATCATATTATACCAACCATCCAAATCACAGTTTCAGGGTGAATAAGTTCACTTCTTATTCATAAAGAAAGTAGAGGCATATGCCTTTTATCAATGATACTTTTAGTATTATATTATATCAAGCATCCAAATCAAACTTTCCTTGTAATATCAGCTTGAATACCTCACTTATAATTCAAAAGAAGGCATAGGCGTGCGCTTTGCTCTATCAATGAAAGAAGAAGCCGCGCCGCGCCGTCGGATCTATTTTGGACCATGACACCACCTAGGCGTGTCTAGGCTAAGTTTAGGTGCCGGTGTGGGTGCATTCACGGCTGACTAATCCATTGCAATTAAGTTCAAAAATAAAGCTGGCCGCGTAAACTAAGCTTCCACATGCCACAGCATCACCAGGAAGTCGATTGTGTTCCGTTAACTGAGTAAGAAGCGTGCCTATGGTATTAAAATTTCGTTTAATGTGCAGAACGATCTATACTTAGCAGGAAACGCGCGTGAAATCAAGTAATGACAAGGAGATAGGAAGATTTGAATTATAGTGAATATAATTAGGGAAATGCAATGAGAGGATTAATACGAAGAAATTTCACTCACATAATAAGGTTTTGATAAGCCCTCGCATCTTACACGATATGCAGCGATCTACGATTCGCCGAGTTTTTTCCTTACTCGAAAGAGACTTAAAAACTTGTCCAGCGAGAAATAAGTGTCTCATTTTAAACCAGATGGGAACTTTGATCAGAAGTTGCACGAGTAAGAAATCACTTATTAGTAGGGAATGTTGATCAGGAGCTGAATCGAGAAATTTACAATCTCATTGGAATCAGTAGGAAATGTTTATCATGAGTTGGATAAAATCTCATCATCGACTGAAATCACGTCTAAAATGGGCGATGCTAGCCTCCGGAGAGCCGTGAGAGACGAAGCTGCTGCGTGTATTTGTGTAGGGCGGCTGTTTATTGCCGCACGCTGCGCTCTCGAGAGATATGTTGTTGATACGGCGTTGTGTATCGCCAGTAATTCGTTTTTGTCTGCATTAGCAAAAAGTGGAAACTCGTCCTTTCAGTACGTGACTCAATGAGGACATAATGTGCAAATAAATCGTTTTAGAAATAGGATCTGATGTCTGCTTCCACCCAGATGATTTTCGATGATTTGTGGGTTAATTTATGGACTTACTTACTAGAGTCTAGTGTGTTTTATAAAGGAAAATGTCTAGTCCGATTATAGCTTCTAGTGATTAGACGTTATTCTCAGTTTACGTAGATTTTAATATTGATTATGGGAGCATTTTTTGCCTAAAATTTTCAGTAGTTCATTGCAATCGGATTCTCAGTTCAAGTATAATTGCACACTGATTTTGTGAACGTTGTTAGCCTTAAATTGTTCGTAGTTTACACTTAAAATGAGTTTTGCCTTTAATTCAAGCGCAGATGAAAGTAAATGGAATGTATAATGGTGTGTAGTCTGTTAAACGAGGAAATTTTAATCCCGGTCATGCTAATCTCAGTACCTTGTTAAAATATATTTTCATTTACATTTAATGCATTGTTTCTTTCAACAACAAGAAAGAAGAACTTCATTTCAGTGGAGGAGTTTTAATTGCGACTTCATCTTCCCGCTCTTCAAGAAAACAAATCACACAACTGAAATTGGAAAAAAAAGTGAAAAATGCTTCTCTCAACACGATTACTTTTCCATACAAATTTTTGAAACGCGGGATTAAATCACTCTGAGCATTTATGGCGGTAATCGAAAGCGTAGTTTATATTTTTCTTCATTAACTGTTCTTGTGAAGAAGAGGGGCTTCTCATCAATGAAGGGTATCTCTAAAAAATCTTCAATAACATTTGGTTAAATTAAGCTGTTATTCCAGACTAGAAAGAAATGACGTGATTCAATAGTTTCCTAGAATACATTTTCCAGATTTGGATGACAAACAAATATATCCATCCCAATAGTACCCGCCATTAAAATATTCTTGTACTTGTGCACTGGTGAAACTCGTATCACAGATACGGTCATTGGGCATCCTTGTGAGCGTCACAGAGAGCCGGGAGAAGCGTTCACCTAACAAATATACGTATAAACGTATAAATAAATAAAGGGACCGAGGGTATTTTTGAGTAAGATTGCTTAGCTGTCGTTCAGTTCTCATTCTGTGCATTCTTGGTATAGAAATGGCTTCTGAAAAAAAAAATGTAATTCCAATTAGAAGTGACTTTAGGTTTACGGTCGACATTCTTCCTGTGGATTTAAAAAAACCTAATTTTACTGATTTATTCAATTAAAAGCTTTGGTATTTATGAGGGTGAGGTAGGAGAGACTAGGCAGCTCGTCATAGGACGTAAATGTTTTTTATCTTTTGCCAAGGACATGCATTCCATTGATGAATAATCACCGTTAGAACGTTGATGAATTGTAATTTAATGGGAATTACTAAAAACACTGATGAAATATTAGGTCAATTACATATTATACGTGGATAATTTAACGTGTAAGTTGAAAAACGTTGATGAATGACTATTAAAGTCGATCCAGGTTTAAGGAAATACTCAGCTTATGTTTTGTTAAATTTCAATTTCTAATTTATGATTCATTTTAAAATAGTAGAGTAGAAAAACCAGTGAAATAAAATTTCGCAATTATAATTATAAAATTATGTAATTATAATTGTGGAAATTATAATTTCCTTTTCGAAATAAGAATTTTTCATTTTCGTCAAGAAAAAAATGTATATAGATTATATTTCATGTCTTCTATACCTATCATCTTTCGAATTCAGAATCGGATAATAATGTTCTGGCACACAAAAATACTGCATAGTATACATAAATACTGTACACTGTATTCATAAAAACTGCACTAGCACAATACTGCTGCTTATACTGGAGCGTATAACGTCTAAAATTATAATTTCCTTCTCAACCCTCAAGCCAAATGTGAACTACTTCTACCTTGTTTAAATATAATAGCAAAAACCGTACAAATAGACGTGGATTTCATTTTGTCCGCGGTTTTTCGCTTTGCGGTTGCGCACCTTGGTTGCAAGTCAAGATGAAAACCTTTGCAATGTACACAGGTTCCAATGATGCTCCGCAGTGCCCTTCTTGATGTGACAGTGGGTGGATGTCGCTTAGTGAGTTGTGCAATAGTGAGACGAAGGAAAACACGTGTACCATTTCCTCAAATGTTAAAAGTGTTGAAAAATGAAAGACAGAGGTGTACCATTTCTTCAAATTGAAGGGGTGTTGAATTACGAAATATGAGGCCGTGCTTTAGAAAAACGAAAGAAGAAGGTATACCATTCCTTTAAATTTGAGTGCTTTTTGAAAAACATAGTATTAGGCCGTGTTTTGGAAAAATGTTTAAAAGAAGTATTTAATTTCCTCAAATTTGAAGGGTGTTCAATTACATAGTATTAGGCCATGTTTAAAAAAACGAAGGAAAAAGGTTCACCATTTCCTGAAATTTAAGAGATTTTAAATTACATAGTGTTAAGCCGTGCTTTGGAAAAACGGAGGACAAAGGTAAACAATTTCCTGTTAAGAGATTTTAAATTACATAGTATAAAGCCGTGCTTTGGAAAAACGGAGGACAAAGGTAAACAATTTCCTGTTAAGAGATTTTAAATTACATAGTATTAAGCCGTGCTTTGGAAAAACGGAGGACAAAGGTAAACAATTTCCTGTTAAGAGGTTTTAAATTACATAGGGTAATTCATCAAATATCGAACAGAAATCACGTGTGTCTAGAAACAACCTTCATAAATCGGTAACTTTTGCTCTGAATAACTCTTACGGGCCTCAAGGTTATTCTTGAACAGTTGCTTTCTTGTTCTGTGATGTCGCTTGAAAGACAACGTAGATTATTGAAATGTATTTATTGTTCTAAAAATCGAATTCTTTAGTAACATAATTTCATCAATATCGAACAGGAATCGAACAAGAATTTTGATTCGAACAGGATGGTTTGTCAATTAGTTCTCTTCGTATGGAACTTTTGTTAGACTATTAGCACGCCACGTATGGTTTGTCTATTAG
The DNA here is from genome assembly GCA_030386875.1 of Morinoia aosen. NCBI lineage: Eukaryota > Metazoa > Arthropoda > Malacostraca > Amphipoda > Talitridae > Morinoia > Morinoia aosen. The sequence goes on along the minus strand of CM059577.1, from coordinate 43,617,099 downwards.
TACGCCTCGTATATTTTGTCCATTAATATGCCTCGTATGGTCTATCTATTTGTACACCTCATGTGGCCACTTGGAAAATAAACGTTTTTCTTTCATTCTTTTTTTCTTTGGTGCACTGGATTTTCTTGGAAGTGCTCGCGGTGGCACATCGGTTAAGGGATCGGACTTGTATGTTGGAGTCGCGGGTTCGTATCCCGGCGCTGGCGCTGCGATTTTCCCCGTTGGGTATAAGGGAAAGCTCAAGCACAATACCCCACTCGACCCAGGTGTCGGAAATGGGTACCGGCTTTACGGGGGAACCGTCATGGTGTCCTATATATAGTGTTAGTTATAAGACATTTGAAAAACCAATGCTTAAGATCATTTGTATCAGGCTTGATTGGAAATAAAGCATCCCAAAGATGCCGATGTTTGTTTTGTTTGTTTGTTTGAAATAACTGTCTCATTACTTATTTTCAAGATACATTTGAATGGAGAGTTATCAAAATTTGAATATGATGTCGATGTTTCATTTGCAGTGTTTGTTGAACCATCATTGTGATCATCAACCTGTGTGACCTTTTTTGGAGTAGAGTGTAAAGCACTCGTCAATGAATTATTATTGATGCTTGCATCAATTTTCTTGGCAAGGGATTGATCATCAGTAAATGTAGCCAGACGAATCATTGATGATCTTGAGGGCTTTGGAACACCAGCAGATGATTGATAGCCCCTCACCAGAATTCCCATCTTCAACTATTCAATGTTATTATCAAGCGTTAATACAATATTTTAATGAAATAAAACAGGCGTTCAATAGATCGATTCAGTTATTTAAAAGAATTAAGAATCGAAAAGTTTTGTTCGAGGCATAAATTCATGATTTTTAAGGAATTTTGATTCGAACACCTTTGTTCAGTATTTAATACTGACATGAAAAAGGAACTGAATGTCGAACATGGAATAATTATCAATTTTTTGGCGGAAAAGAAAAAAATACAGCAACAGAACATCATATGACAACACTACTCTCTAGTTATGACGGGAGGTTGACGGTGACCCAACAGCAATTAAACCGTCGCAATTTTCCCGAGGTGCGTAAGATTTTTCGAGTGAAAAAATTCGACCAATTTGTAAGGGTCGTACAGAAAATGCGTTCGCAACCGCTGGTAGCAGTTTGCAGCTCACAGAAATGAGTTTTTATCACTAAAATAGGAGTTTTAGATGTAAGATCACTGGCACTGAGTAAGTTTGGATGCTTACTAAATTTATTACGCGCATATTTCCAAAGTTGTTCGATAATCAGTTCAGTTCGATATTTGATGAATTACCCTAGTATTAAGCCGTGCTTTGGAAAAACGGAGAACAAAGGTAAACAATTTCCGGTCAATGTGAAGTTTCATGCAATCACGGAAAATAATAATGCCGATCCCAGGAATCACTAAAGGAACACATTTCAGAACGTTTTACAGAAATGACATTCTGCTCGCTGATGCGTTATTTTCGAATAATGGAACTTTGAAGTTGGCCTTGGCGCCAAAGGAAGCGAGCGCGTGAAACGGAATTTAATTAATAACGGAAGCTATTACAAACGTAAAGAGGTTTGGTCGTGAGGGGGAGGCACAGTTCTTCTAGTGAAAATTATAAATAAAACTTCTAACCCACCCATTAGGGTGACGACCGCAATCTTGTTGACATCGGGTCCAAAATGGCGGCGCCCATGGTGGTCGCCATGTTAGACCCGATGTAAACAAGATTGCGGTCGTCACCCTAATGGGTGGTTTAGAAGCTTTATTTATACTTTTCACTAAAAGAAGTGTGGCTACCCCTCACGACCCAACCTCTTTACGTTTGTATTAGGGGGTTAGCTTCCGTTTTTAATTAAATTACGCTCGCTTCCTTGGGCGCGCGACGGCCAACTTCAAAGTTCAATAATTCGAAAATAACGCATCAGCGAGCAGAATGTCGTTTCCTGAAAAACGTTCTTAAATGGGTTCCTTCAGTGATTGCTTGGAATATAATTATCAATTTCCGTGATTGCATGAAACTTCACATTGACCCAATTTCCCACCATTTGAGGGGTGTATATTAACTTGGTAGGGTGTACATTGGTAAGAAGATACACCAGAAAAAGATGTACACGTATACTATTACCTACAATTATTATATTATAACGTACTATTTAATTATATTTCTTGAAAATTATTAAAATATTAATTACTATTAAATTAAATTACTCAAAAATTATTGAACTAGGGTAATTCATCAAATATCGAACAGAAACCACGTGTGTCTAGAAACAACCTTCATAAATCGGTAACTTTTGCTCTGAATAACTGTTGCGGGCCTCAAGATTATTCTTGAACAGTTGCTTTCTTGTTCTGTGATGTCGCTTTAAAGACAACGTAGATTGTTGGAATTTATTTATTGTTCTAAAAATCGAATTCTTTAATAACATAATTTCATCAATATCGAACATGAATCGAACAAGAATTTTGATTCGAACAGGATGGTTTGTCAATTAGTTCTCCTCGTATGGAACATTTGTTAGACTATTAATTAGCACGCCACGTATGGTTTGTCTATTAGTACGCCTCGTATATGTTGTCCATTAATATGCCTCGTATGGTGTATCTATTTGTACACCTCTGATAGTTTGTCTATTAGTACACCTCGTATATTTTGTCAATTATTATGCCTCATATGGCTTTTCTATTTGTACACCTCTGATGGTTTGTCAATTAGTACTCCTCGTATGGAACTTTTGTTTTAGGACGTCCTATATTAAGAAACTTTTTAAAACCCAATATGTTGACATGTATCTCATGTGGCCCCTTGGAATATAAACGTTTTTCTTTCATTCTTTTTTTCTTTGGTGCACTGGATTTTCTTGGAAATGCTCGCGGTGGCACAGCGGTTAGGGGATCGGACTTGTATGTTGGAGTCGCGGGTTCGTATCCCGGCGCTGGCGCTGCGATTTTCCCCGTTGGGTATAAGGGAAAGCTCAAGCACAATACCCCACTCGACCCAGGTGTCGGAAATGGGTACCGGCTTTACGGGGGAACCGTCATGGTGTCCTATATATAGTGTTAGTTATAAGACATTTGAAAAACCAATGCTTAAGATCATTTGTATCAGGCTTGATTGGAAATAAAGCATCCCAAAGATGCCCATGTTTGTTTTGTTTGTTTGTTCGAAATAACTGTCTCATTACTTATTTTCAAGATGCATTTGAATGGAGAGTTATCGAAATTTGAATATGATGTCGATGTTTCATTTGCAGTGTTTGTTGAACCATCATTGTGATCATCAACCTGTGTGACCTTTTTTGGAGTAGAGTGTAAAGCACTCGTCAATGAATTATTATTGATGCTTGCATCAATTTTCTTGGCAAGGGAGTGATCATCAGTAAATGTAGCCAGACGAATCATTGATGATCTTGAGGGCCTTGGAACACCAGCAGCTGATTGATAGCCCCTCACCAGAATTCCCATCTTCAACTATTCAATGTTATTATCAAGCGTTAATACAATATTTTAATGAAATAAAACAGGCGTTCAATAGATCGATTCAGTTATTTAAAAGAATTAAGAATCGAAAAGCCTTGTTCGAGGCATAAATTCATGATTTTTAAGGAATTTTGATTCGAACACCTTTGTTCAGTATTTAATACTGACATGAAAAAGGAACTGAATGTCGAACATGGAATAATTATCAATTTTTTGGCGGAAAAGAAAAAAATACAGCAACAGAACATCATATGACAACACTACTCTCTAGTTATGACGGGAGGTTGACGGTGACCCAACAACAATTAAACCGTCGCAATTTTCCCGAGGTGCGTAAGATTTTTCGAGTGAAAAAATTCGACCAATTTGTAAGGGTCGTACAGAAAATGCGTTCGCAACCGCTGGTAGCAGTTTGCAGCTCACAGAAATGAGTTTTTATCACTAAAATAGGAGTTTTAGATGTAAGATCACTGGCACTGAGTAAGTTTGGATGCTTACTAAATTTATTACGCGCATATTTCCAAAGTTGTTCGATAATCAGTTCAGTTCGATATTTGATGAATTACCCTATAACGGTATAAAATTATAATGCACTATTAGGTTGTGCTTTGTGGAGACAAATGGAAACACGTATACAATTACTTCAAATTTAGTAAAAAGTTAAATGACAAAGCTTTAAGTGAAATTAGATAGACTTTAAGGAACTACAAAACTTACCTAAATTCGAAGCTGGACTCGAAGGTAATGTAATTCTCCATTTCTACGCCTGGAAATTTTTCCGAAGAGTACTCTACACCTTAAAAATTGGATGCATTGTTTTCAATTGTTAAAATTACTACATAATCTCGACTGCTAATGTGAAATTTAGGAGAACTTAAATCATCGCTTTAGGTATGAGAAATCGGTGAAGTGGATATAGTTTTCGTATGAACCTGCAACAGTTTGGCTGCAACGTGAGCCACCGGTGGTCACTTAGGGAGTTTTCAAACAGCTACTGAGCTATCAGTAGTCAGAAACTCAATTTTCATAAAACTTAATCAAAACCAAGTGACGGCACAACCCAGTTAATGTTTGTTATTTCAACATTGCTGACTACAATTCACTTTAAATTTGAGTTGAACGTTAAACTTCAGTTCTTCCTGCCGCACTCAAAGTGTTGAACGATGATGGTTAGATCACTCTTTTGAAACATTCTCTTTTTGTTGTGTGATTTGTTTAAGATTTAGCAGAATTTTCACTAATTTTTTATTAATATCGGGTTGTTTTTACCTTATTCACAATATTTAAATCGCTAGTATGATTATCCAAAGAAATTGATTCACTAAAATTTGTATCAGTACAATTGCTGTGCAGCACTCATGTGTGTTTACAGTTTGCATGAGTGCTTATCTCGCGCTTTTATTGGTGTTCTACGTGAGCTTGACAACAATAATCGTAGCAAGTCGCTGAGAAACGAAGGTTACAAGCTGTTAAATCAGTGTCAGCGTAATGTAACCTATATAATATGACCTACCCTGACGCACCCAAACTCGCCATAGCCTATTTTTCCCTACCTTGACCCACCTTGTTATAGTTTGACCTACCTTGTTATAGTTTGACCTACCTTGTTATAGTTTGACCTACCTTATTATAGTTTGACCTCCCTTGTTATAATTTGACCTCCCTTGTTATAGTTTGACCTACCTTGTTATAGTTTGACCTACCTTGTTATAGTTTGACCTACCTTGTTATAGTTTCACCTTGTTATAGTTTCACCTACCTTGTTATAGTTTCACCTACCATGTTATAAATTCACCTACCATGTTATAGTTCGACCTAGCTTGTCTTAGTTTGACCTAGCCTGTCCTTGTTTAGCCTACCTTTACCTACCTTTACCTAGCTTGTCCCACCTTGCCCTACTTATCCCAACCGTGACCTAGTTTGACCTTGCTTACCTAGCTCGACCTAGTTTAACCCACCATTGACCTAGCTTTACTTCGCTTGACCTACTTTGGACTACCATTGACCTAGCTTTACTTCGCTTGACCTACTTTGGACGACCTTGACCTACCTGATCGACTTCAGTCTACCTGGCCTACTTTAGCCTACCTGGCCTGCTTTGGCTTACCTGGCCTACTTTGGCCTACCTGGCCTACTTTGGCCTATCTGGCCTACCTGGCCTACTTTGGCCTACCTGGCCTACTTTGGCCTACCTGGCCTACTTTGGCCTACCTGGCCTACTTTGGCCTTCCTTGACCTACTTTGACCTACTTTGACTTACCTTGACCTACCTTGACCTACCTCGGCTTACCTTGACTTACCTTGACTTACCTTGACCTACATTGACCTACCTTGACCTACCTTGACCTACTTTGACCTACCTTGACCTACTTTGACCTACCTTAACCTACTTTGAGCTACCTTAACCTCCCTGAACTTACTTAGATCTACTTTGACCTACTTTGGCCTACTTTGACCTACCTTGGGATGCCTTGGCCTGGCTTGACCTTCCTTGGCCTGCCTTGGCCTGCCTTGGCCTGCCTTGGTCTGCCTTGGCCTGCCTTGGTCTGCCTTGGCCTGCCTTGGCCTGCCTTGGCCTGCCTTGACCTGCTTTGGCTTGCCTTGGTCTGCCTTGGCTGGCCTTGGTCTGCCTTGGTCTGCCTTGGTCTGCCTTGGTCTGCCTTGGTCTGCCTTGGTCTGCCTTGGTCTGCCTTGGTCTGCCTTGGTCTGCCTTGGCTTAACCTACCATTGACCTAGCTTTACTTCGCTTGACCTACTTTGGACTACCATTGACCTAGCTTTACTTCGCTTGACCTACTTTGGACGACCTTGGCCTACCTGATCGACTTCAGTCTACCTGGCCTACTTTAGCCTACCTGGCCTGCTTTGGCTTACCTGGCCTACTTTGGCCTACCTGGCCTACTTTGGCCTATCTGGCCTACCTGGCCTACTTTGGCCTACCTGGCCTACTTTGGCCTACCTGGCCTACTTTGGCCTACCTGGCCTACTTTGGCCTTCCTTGACCTACTTTGACCTACTTTGACTTACCTTGACCTACCTTGACCTACCTCGGCTTACCTTGACTTACCTCGACTTACCTTGACCTACATTGACCTACCTTGACCTACCTTGACCTACTTTGACCTACCTTGACCTACTTTGACCTACCTTAACCTACTTTGAGCTACCTTAACCTCCCTGAACTTACTTAGATCTACTTTGATCTACTTTGACCTACTTTGGCCTACTTTGACCTACCTTGGGATGCCTTGGCCTGGCTTGACCTTCCTTGGCCTGCCTTGGCCTGCCTTGGTCTGCCTTGGCCTGCCTTGGTCTGCCTTGGCCTGCCTTGGCCTGCCTTGACCTGCTTTGGCTTGCCTTGGTCTGCCTTGGCTGGCCTTGGTCTGCCTTGGTCTGCCTTGGTCTGCCTTGGTCTGCCTTGGTCTGCCTTGGTCTGCCTTGGTCTGCCTTGGCCTGCCTTGGCCTGCCTTGATCTGCCTTGATCTGCCTTGGCCTGCCTTGGTCTGCCTTGGCTTGCCTTGGTCTGCCTTGGCTTGCTTTGGTCTGCATTGGCCTGCCTTGGTCTGCCTTGGCCAGCCTTGGTCTGCCTTGGCCTGCCTTGGTCTGCCTTGGCCTGCCTTGACCTGTCTTGGCCTGCCTTGACCTGCATTGACCTGCCTAACCTGCCTTGACCTGCCTTGGCCTGCTTTGGTCTGCCTTGGCCTGCCTTGGCCTGCCTTGGCCTGCCTTGGCCTGCCTTGGCCTGCCTTGGCCTGCCTTGGCCTGCCTTGGCCTGCCTTGGCCTGCCTTGGCCTGCCTTGGCCTGCCTTGGTCTGCCTTGGCCTGCCTTGACCTGCCTTGACCTGCCTTGACCTGCCTTGACTTGCCTTGACTTGCCTTGACTTGCCTTGACTTGCCTTGACTTGCCTTGACTTGCCTTGACTTGCCTTGACTTGCCTTGACTTGCCTTGACTTGCCTTGGCTTGCCTTGGCTTGCCTTGGCTTGCCTTGGCTTGCCTTGGCTTGCCTTGGCTTGCCTTGGCTTGCCTTGGCTTGCCTTGGCTTGCCTTGGCTTGCCTTGAACTGCCTTGACTTGCCTTGACTTGCCTTGACTTGCCTTGACTTGCCTTGACTTGCCTTGACTTGCCTTGACTTGCCTTGACTTGCCTTGACTTGCCTTGACTTGCCTTGACTTGCCTTGACTTGCCTTGACTTGCCTTGACTTGCCTTGACTTGCCTTGACCTGCCTTGACCTGCCTTGACCTGCCTTGACCTGCCTTGACCTGCCTTGACCTGCCTTGACCTGCCTTGACCTGCCTTGACCTGCCTTGACCTGCCTTGACCTGCCTTGACCTGCCTTGACCTGCCTTGACCTGCCTTGACCTCCCTTGACCTGCCTTGACCTGCCTTGACCTGCCTTGACCTGCCTTGACCTGCCTTGACCTGCCTTGACCTGCCTTGACCTGCCTTGACCTGCCTTGACCTGCCTTGACCTGTCTTGACCTGCCTTGACCTGCCTTGACCTGCCTTGACATGCCTTGACATGCCTTGACATGCCTTGGCCTACCTTGTTCTGCCATGGCCTACCTTGGCCTTTCTTGGTCTGCCTTGGCCTACCTTGGTCTGCCTTGGCCTGCCTTGACCTACCTTGGCCTGCCTTGACCTGCCTTGACCTGCCTTGACCTGCCTTGACCTGCCTTGACCTGCCTTGACCTGCCTTGACCTGCCTTGACCTGCCTTGACCTGCCTTGACCTGCCTTGACCTGCCTTGACCTGCCTTGACCTACCTTGGCCTGCCTTGACCTACCTTGGCCTGCCTTGGCCTGCCTTGACCTGCCTTGACCTGCCTTGACCTGCCTTGACCTGCCTTGACCTGCCTTGACCTGCCTTGACCTGCCTTGACCTGCCTTGACCTGCCTTGACCTGCCTTGACCTGCCTTGGCCTACCTTGGCCTGCCTTGTTCAACGCTGACTTAGTTTTACCTTGGTTACCTATCTTCACTTAACTTGACCAAGCCTCATTCAATTAACTTGACCAAGTTTCACCTAATTAACTTGACCAAGTTTCACCTAATTAACTGGACCAAGCTTCACCTAATTAACTGGACCAAGCTTCACCTAATTAACTTGACCAAGCCTCACTTAATTAACTTGACCAAGCTTCACTTAACCTTCAGGGCTTCACTTAGCGTTACGTAACTGACCCAACGTCAACACTGATGAAAAAATTATAATTCCTCCTTATATACTTCACACCAAAATTGTTCATTTTAGTTTCTACACAATAATCGACTGAAAAGAGTACAGTAGTCAGAGGAAGGCAGAAATCGTTCTATCGAAGTATTGTCTGAATACCGAATTTGTTAGATGAGCGTGCCTTGTGGAATATAATTGGTTTTCATATATTAAGATGACTTGATTTATTTCAAGTGATTGCAATTATTATTCAGATTAATGTTAACTACTAATGGCTTATATGTGATTCTCTTCTTGTGATTTCCTAAAATTCCTTTCTTTTACTTAGTTTTTGTTTATTTATTCTTAATTTGTTTAGTCTCAATTCATTTGGCGTCTATTTATATAGGATGTATGTTATCACTTCCTATTTGTTTAGTGCCTATTTATTTAGTGCTTATTTATTTAGTCTTGAATAATTTAGTCTATATTTATTTAGTCTGTGTATATCACCCACAGTCTTTCTCCTATATTCATTTAGGTTTGCTGTGATGTACCTTTTTGATCCGGAATCTGAAAAGTTGGGCGGTTATTAAATATCAGAGAGCGTTGAGGCTTAGTTTGACTCAAACCCAAAGCCGAAGTTATCAAATTACAGCGTTCCGTTGCAAGGTTAGATGTGCAGAGAGTGCATTCCCATCAAGTTACTCATGGACATCGATGCACCAGAATTACTGAAGCATGCTGCAGAAGTTTGCCAAAAGTTGAGCTATCATTTTTACCTTCGATACGTTATAGTCAGTCATCGATGCAGCAGAATTACCAAAGCATGCTGCAGAAGTTTACCGAAAGTTAATCTATCTTTTTTACCTTCGATACGTTATAGTCGGCCAGGCATGCACTGTAACTTCGCATTGATTAGATAATCCTATCATCGTCAATCGCAATTTTAGTGAAGTATTTTGTTCAGATTTACGATTTTTACTCTAAAATCACCTTAGCTATGACTCTTCAAAGCCTTCAATTCATTTTCTATATATTTAAGGTGACAATAATTATTCTGGGTGCCACTATTGCGTTATGTCTACCGCCATATATCGCCTACCCAGGTGCAGTTTGAGATGTACAAATTAAGTATTAATCGCTAAATTAAATGTATGGAAATGAGTAATATCCATTAGTAACCTAACCTCACGCTATAGTACTAGCTAGAGGTACATAAATCTCATGCTATAGTGTATTAGAATACACGCTATAGCAGCACCCCTCACGCTATAGTACTAGCTAGAGGTACATAGATCTCATGCTATAGTGTATTAGAATACACGCTATAGCAGCACCCCTCACGCTATAGTACTAGCTAGAGGTACATAGATCTCATGCTATAGTGTATTAGAATGCACGCTATAGCAGCACCCCTCACGCTATAGTACTAGCTAGAGGTAGATCTCATGCTACAGTGTGGTGGACCTCACGCTATAGCAGCGCCAAATTTTGCGAGGCAAGTGATCGTTGTTTTTTTTAGCATTGGTCAGGTGCTGTTTTCCGCTGGAGTGGACAATACGTTACGTCTCCAGTGGGTGGCAGTAAAGTTTAGCAAATGCGAATTACATTCTATTCGCGTAAGTTTGAATTGAAATCTTTGTGTAATTAATGTTCAGTTCATGGAGAAAATCCTTTTCTGAACTACATGTACATTGTGGGTGAATACAATTTATTTTCAAGCTGTGACTGTTGATTATTGTTATATGTCTCGTTGTTCCTAAGGAGAGATGTGTACGAAACGGCCCTTTTTCTGGAGAACCTGTTGAATTTCTGAAATATGTTGAGCATAATCGATTTTTTCCAATTTCTCTGGTAATTCTTCAGTAGAAATTGGTATGATGCTCAACATGCGTAATGATCGAGTGATAAATTTGTTAACGGATTTAATTGATTTCTGCTTGTGGAAGGTCAGACGTTAGTTATTTGGTCAGCCAAAGTAAGCCTTTGAAGCTTGAAAACTTTGAATCCGACATGAGCCACCTGTGGTCAGTCAGGGAATTTCCACAAGACTGCGAACAGACGAGCAGTCACAAACTCAATTTGTTCCAATACTTGATGGAAAGTAAATGAAAGCATGCTTCATTTAATGTTAATTTCATACAAAACGCACCAAAATTACACGAATGCCATGATCCATTTAATGTTTATTATTTCCATAAGTACTTGATCTAAAGTAAATAAAGAGACGACGATCCGTTGAATGTTGGCTTGAAAAATACTTAACCAAACCTAGATGAGAGCACGGTTCATTTGATTTTGATGATTTTCAACATCGAAATATTAAAATTGACTTAGGTTTGAGTTCACCATTAAACTTCAGTTTAACACTTTGACTGAGACTACTAAATATTAAGTTCAATGCCAAACTCAAATTTAGAGTCAATTGTAGTAAACTATTTCGAAAATACCAAACATGAACTGGATCGCGCTTTAATTTAGCTTTGATTAAGTATTTATGAAAATTGAGTTGGCGACTACTGGTCGGTAAGAAGCATCATGAAAATTACCTCCGTGTACCACTGGTGGCGCACGTCGCAGCCAAAGTGTTAACACGTTTGCTGCCGCCTGAAGAACACGTGCGTCTCGCGGTCTCATGTTGAGTTAGGTAGTAAGTAGCAGAATTTAGAATTCGTATCTATGGGAATTAGCTCTCCCAGGGGGACTATGTGAGGGCCCGAGCTAAAGGTTCGGTAGGCTTTCTTTTTGTTAAAATAGAATAGGTTTTTGTTTTGTAACGGACCATCTTATTTCGGTTCACTGCTGTCCTGTTTTTTCAGCACCTACTACTTTCTTCTTCAACTTTTTCTCGTTTCATGATCTTCTTTCTTAGCTTTATGTTTCTGTACCCTTTCTGCATAGATTCCGCGTTTCCTTATCTCCATACTAAATGGTGCCTTCTTCCTTCCTCTCTTTGGATAGCCTTTGTTGCGGATAGGGAAGCTTAAACTAACTTATTATCTAATCTAACACTTTGACTGCGACGTGTGCCACCGGTGGTACATGGAGGTAATATTCATAATACTGCTGATCGCCCAGTAGTCGCAAATTCAATTTCCATAAATACTTAAATCAAACCTAAATGAAGGCACGATCCAGATCATGTTTGGTTTTTCAAAATATTTCAATACAATTGACTTTAAATTTCAGTTTGGCATTGAACTTAATATTTAGTAGTCGCAGTCAAAGTGTTAAAAAAGATTTTGCCATAATTGAAATGCCGTTTTTTCACACCGATACGTAAATGGGCCATTTACCTAGTGGTAAATCGGCAGTCAACGTGTAAGCCTGTCACAGTAATCTGTACATTGTAAAATATCTGTGAAATTAATTGCTGTGAAGACAAAAATCATGATGGGAGCCTCCGGTGTACCTGCGGGTGAAATTCATAATGCTGCTGACCGACCAGTTGTCACTAAATCTATTTCCATAAACACTTAGTCAAAGCTGAATGAAGGCACGATCCAGTTAATGTTTGATATTTTTTTTTAATTGCCTAACCACGATTAACTTCAAATTTGGGTTGCGTATTGCGCTTCAGTTTAACCTATCGCGATGAACGTGTAATTTCCAAAATTGCCTAACCACGATTAACTTTAAATTTAGGTTGCGTATTGCGCTTCAGTTTAACCTATCGCGATGAACGTGTAATTTCCAAAATTGCCTAACCACGATTAACTTTAAATTTAGGTTGCGTATTGAGCTTCAGTTTAACCTATCGCGGTGAACGTTTTAATCTTCCTCATTTCTGTTGCAGGTAACTAACCCGAAAATGAATCGATCGAATATTTAGTTATACTGTGGGCATTTAGTGAGGCGGTGATGTGCTAACTCCGTTCACATCGAGAATTTCGCCTACATTCTTTATGAAAAAGTGGTCTAAAATCTGATATCATCCACTAGTAAGAAATTAGGCAGCATTTCTTCATAAATTTGCTTCGCGTTCGTTCATCCAACAGATGTCAAACCTATTGTGAATTTCGGCTGTTGTGAAATGAATTGTGCATATCAAGAAATTTTAATTCAGATAAAAATAGTCAAGTTTTCTCTTCAACCTGTCATTACGTGTTGAATTCTGATGTTAAGATAAATTTCAAGCCGTGAGCCATTTCCAAGAAAGTTTTTAGGAGTGAAAGTTATTTCTAAGAAAATTTCTTTCAGTGAGTGATTTCTAAGAAATTTCAAGCGCTGAAAGTCATTTCTAAGAAAATTTCCAGCGGTGAAAGTCCTAATGAAATTTTGAGCGGTATATTGATTTCAAAAATAATTAATAATTGTCTAAACCACTCGTTAATATATTTGCAATAAAAATTTAAGTGGTGAATATCGTATCTGAGAAAATTCAAGGTTGGAAAATTATTTTCGAAATAGTGTTTAGTGTTGTTCAAGGAATTTCCTAGCTTCTTGCGTTCACTTCCACGATAACTAGACTCCTTTTCCAAGTGGTTGGAACCTCCAGGTGCCTCAAAAGGTGCTCCTAGAAAGCTCACTCGTTCTATATATATATATATATATATAGAGCGTTATATCAGAGTACGTGTTGTTCTTGTTAAATGTTATTGAATTAGTACCAACCTAAGTGTGTTATATTGTTACAAAGTGTTTATTACAATTGCTATTGAACTTAGCGTGAATTAATGTTGTGGCTTCATCAAGTGCTCGAAGAAACATAGAGTCGACCGTCTCCGAAAAGCAGAAACCTAAAATAACGAAGATGAGGTTACGACTGCGCATCGAGTTCCTTCTCCTGGTGCTGCTGGCTCATCAAATATCAGGTAAGATTTTTATTCATAAATTCGTTAGAATATCCATAGTATTTTACATGTTGTCTGTTTGGCATATGAAAGATTAGTTGATATTTACAGGCTTAAAGCTTAAAGAGGGCAATTTCTGGGCATTATTATTTCATCTTTACTTTTTGACGGCTTGGAATCGCAAAGCATAGTCGATATTTGCGGGCTCCAATATTAAAGGTGATAATTCCTAAAAATTATTGTTTTTTTTTTTGCTTTTTGATTACTTTTAATTCTAAAGCTTAGTCGATATTCACTGTTTTGAAACTCATACGTGCCTATTTCTAAGCATTTTTATGGTAACTAGTTTTTTTATTGCTTGGAATTGCAAAGCTTAGTCAACGTTCTCAGTTTAAAGTTGGTTTGTTTTTGGTCTGGTGTGCAAGTTCCAACGTTGAGATTGAAGTTACAAGTACTGCTTAGGTAAGTAATGATCACAAGAGATTAAACTTTGGATATTAGACCGAGTACTCTCAGAAATTATTGAATCGCGCTTGTACCATTTATCATTTTTTATTTTCACAAAATAAATTTCTGGTGTTATCTTACGTTTGTTTGTGGTCGTATTTATATTTATGTTAAACGACTTTGATGCGTTCTGACTTTGAACAACTGAGTAATTTATATGAGTTCGTTTGAAATCAAGTTCATTTTTTCGCAGGGGCATAAGATCAGCAATTGGCTTAAGTTTGTCGATTGCTGTGGGGGCAGGCGGCCCCCTAGGGGGATGCTGTTAAATCTCCTCGGCTATAGATAGGCCTTTGGGACTTGAAGTTCTTTTTGGGCCAATATGCTACTTGAAGTTTCCATGCTTCCGTCGCTATCTCTTCTTTGATTTTTCCACTTCCTTCTCAACTTGCTGTTTCTATGCGAAGGGCATCTTGTGTGGGAACACAACTTGTGCATAGATTTCACGTTCCCTCACCGCCTACACTAAATGGTGCCTTCATCATCCCTCTCTTTGGAACATTTTTGTTGGGGCTAAGGAGTCAAAAAAAAATTTTTGCGTCTTTTCTGTCACTTCAATTTTCATGGTTTTTCAACATCATTCTTCACTTACGGTTTCTGAAGCCTGGACGGAACACACGTTGTGCATAGATTCCCCGTTTTCGACAGTGCATGCTGAATGATTTTTTTTCTTTTCTCCAGCTCCTCTTTTGATGTGGCAAGGGAATGAAATATAATGAAATAGTGATATTAATAATTCAGTATTAACCCTTTCATTAAATTAAAATTTTCAAACCATTTTTTGCAAATTTCAGAGCATGTCCTGGAAAGGCGTCAGTTTGTTTTGCTAATTTTCCACGTTTGAACAAGTATATTTTCGCAACATATTATCCTCGTACCATTCTGAACCCTAGCTCAGAGCCTCTCTGAGGGATCAGCTACTTGGAATCCAATGCTACATCATGGCACCTATCGTGTGGTGGTTGATAAAGTGAACTGAAACTTGTAAGGTCAAAGTTTGCATAAACGAAAAAAATGCTAAACGTGATTTTAACGCATTTTGATAAGCAACTTGAAGCAAGTACATTTCCGCAAGTGTGTAAATTAGAACTAGTAGAGCAGGTGTTTTTGCTACTCGAAACTAGATATCTGGGTACTTGGACAACTCGAAACTAGTTATCCGGGTACTTGGACAACTCGAAACTAGTAATCCGGGTACTTGGACTACTCGAAACTAGTAATCCGGGTACTTGTGCAGCTTGAGGCAATGGTATTTCGATACTTGAGCGAATTTATGTACTCCAGTTCGTGTAAAAACCAAAGAGTATTGTACTAACAAATATGAATAACCACATATTCAAATTAATGTAATTTTGCAATGATACAACGTAATACGCTCATAAATATTTTTATTAGAATTAGACATTGTTTTCAGTAAATTTCCCAATACGGAGAGACGCAATTTTCTTTATTCTAAATTTATTGGGAGAAATCTTTCTTCGATGCAAATTTTTGCATAATATGAACCATAATTTTTTTCCAATTTTTTAAGCAAAAGAATTGTTATTCACCAACAGTTAACTTCAAAATGAGATGATCCTATAATTTTCGTTTCCACACAGCTAAGTTCAGATCCGAAACAGTTTTGAACTCGCTTTCCATTTTGATGGAAATACAACGTACGCGATCATACCAATCATTCAGGAACCCTTATGGTAAAAAAGAAGAAATCCATTGCTATTCAGTTATTGTTCTCCATTGAGAGGAAATACTTGCACAAAGCAAACTTCCCGTGCAACCCGTTCAAATTCGTAATGAAGTCTTCTTCTGGGACTTCTAATCGCCTGTGAAATTGCGGATCCGAAGTTGGAAATTCTCTGCAACGTCCAATTTAAGTGGCTGCCTAAAATGACCAATTACGGATGCATTTTTAACGTCATTAAGCTATTCCTGAATGGAGCTCGTCGATTTGATTCCGCGCGGAATCAAGAGCGCAGTGAAAATGTTGGAAGTGCCATTTTTCCATATCTTGATGGCTGGAATCTTTATCCAACCGGTTTTTTATGACCAGACACGTGGAACAGAGGGAATAATATCGACGTCATGTTCCATATCTTGACGACTGCGATCGTCATCAAACCTACTTCATGAAATTGTCATCCAACTTATTTTTTATGACCAGACTGATGAAAGTGAGGGATGATATCGACGTCATGTTCCAAATCTTGATGGCTGTAATCGTCATCCTACCTACTTAATATAACCAGACACATGGAACAGAGGTAATGATATGGATGTCACGTTCCATATCTTGACGGCTGTAATCTTCATCCAACCCATTTTTTATGACTAGACAATGAATTCGATTTGATATTTGGAGGCCATGCTCTAGCAGAGTTAAATGTCTAGAGCGAGAGCGTTGCTATTCAGCGTAATTTTTGAACCAAATACATGGAGAAGAAATGTGAGGATTTAACAGTACTAGATCTCTAAAAGGAAGTGAGTGTCATCCAAAGATGTACGAGGGGAAATGAAAGTCTTTGAACCTATTATTTGAGGCACGTATAGATTAATAAAAATGTTTTGCCTTTTTCAGATCCGAATAATAAGATACACGTATTTAAGGATCTGCGATAACAAGTACCCGCGCGTATTTAGAGAACGACCGTATTTAAGGATACCATCCCAGGCCCTTGCCAGATCCTGTCGATGTCATGGTCATTTTGCATGTTTTTGTTGTAGAAGGACCCTTAGGTGGTAGACTATTCGTTCCTAAAATTTTATGGCGCTACGACAATAATTCCCCCCCCTCCCGGGGGGGGGGGGGGGGTGAAGGGACCAAAATATTTCAATTTTCCCGATTTTGACCCCATATAAAAAGAGAACAAATGGGAAATGGAAAAAAGCTGAACGAGCGTTTGTTAGAAATGTTCCAAGGATTCTAAAACTGCATTTGTTTTTATTCTAGCATCAAAACTGAAGGAGGAGTCCCATTTTGAAATATCGATATCAATGAAAAGCACCCAAATTTTTTTAACTTTTTCCTGATTTTGACCCCATATATAAAGAGAACAAATAGGAAATGGAAAAAAAGCCGAACGTGAGTGTGTTAGAAATGTTCCAGGGATTCTAAAACTGCATTTTTTTTGTTCTAGCATCAAAACTGAAGGAGGAGTCCCATTTTGAAATATCAATATTAGTGAAATATCAATACCTAAAAACCAATATGTCAAATTTTTGCAAAATCTAAGGCCTGAATCAAAAAAATGAATAAAATCAATTGTGTTTTTTTTCAAAGGTTACATATCATAGTCAAATTTTATAAGAACCAGACTGAAAAAAGAAAAAAAATATTTTTTTGATAAAAGAGTAAAAATTTTTATAATTTTTTTTTTATGAAATCACAATTCACAGTTTGAATATGAAGTTATGTATGGAAAGTATCGAAATAAAAATTAAAACTGCATTCAATTACATCAATTGTTCATTATATTACACTTCAACACAAAATTTTATTTTTTGCTTATACCCAACACTTTGAATTTTCAACATTCATCCTGGGACTAGTTCTCGAGTTTTGATTCTAGAACAAATCCAAAGACAGTTTTAGAATCCTTGAAACATTTCTAACAAACGCTCGTTCGGCTTTTTTCAAATTCGAATTCTTTGAAAAAATATATAGCTCTAAACCCAAAAAATTGTTGCTGATTTTTGAAATTTTAAAAATTTTTGAAAAATAGAAAAAATTTGAATTTGAAAAAACTGAACGCACGTTTGTTAGAAATGTTCCAAGGGTTCTAAAACTGTCTTTGTTTTTGTTCTAGCATCAAAACTGAAGGAGGAGTTCCAATCTGAAATTTCAATAAAAATATACCAAAAACACATTTTTCATCAAAAAAAATAAAACTAAGGCCTAAATCGAAAAAATGACAGGAGTAAAAAAGGTTTACTTTTACAAAATACATATACTGGCCAACTTTCAAACGAATCGGACTAAAAAAGTTGAAAAAGTGGGATGTTCTCCTTAAAAAGAAATCATCACCTTATTAAAGAAAGTCATTGAGTAGAAGCATACTTATTGACGCATAGACTTCCTGAGTTATTTTCAACTCTGGAACGACACGAATAAACTAGGCAGATCTAAGTTAAAATATTTCAAAATGAGGAGAGAATAAAAAATACAAAAAGATTGAAAAAAAAATTCAAAATGAATAAGTTATAAATAAAATACTGCCTGGAGAGAAATTGTTGATTGCGTGTCGCTTAAAACAGCTTCATCTTTTAAAAATTTTGCGTACAATGAACAAGTTTTAAAGCTGTATAAAATGTATATAACGAGCCATATAACGAACGATCTATAAAGTTTGCCACTAGTTTTTTAAAGCGATGCTCATACTGTATCATAGGTACAGGGGGCACAATAAAATGCATTTTCTCTTAGACTGCCCATAGCCCATCAATTTAATTGTCAATATCATTGACTCAATATATTGATGAGATTCTTTTTTGCCCACGACGTCAATTAAGTTGACGGTCTTCAATCAAGCCCACAGACGATCAATTAAGTTGTCAATATTCATCATTGTCAATTATATTGATAATAAAATTGATCGTCTATGGGCCGATTTAGACTGCCCGTACTCTGTTATTTTGTGTTCGATGTTGGTGTTTTGTGGCCGTAGATACAAGTATGTATGATGAGTTAAATAAAAGAAAAACTGGGATTGCCGTAAGAAAAGTAATTACTAAAGAAAACTGTTGCACTTGAAATAAAATAAAAAATACACGAGTCAGTCAGAAGATGAGTATAATTTCATGGATGAAAGGAATAATTGTTTTAAACTTTGTTTTGAGACCGGAGCTAAAGGGCAGCGTGCCTGTGTGTTTCCTTTTTATTTCTCAAGAATAAAAAAACTACTTACCATGTTGTCAGTGACTATTATTGTTGAATTATGCTTCCTTTCTTTTCATTAACATGTTACCGAGAGGGAGACGTTGAAATTACACCTCTAACTTCATCTTGATCTTGTGTTTGACAAACTGGTTCACTGTATCTCTTATGACAATTTTTATCGAATATTGATTCACTTACTTTTTTCTTATTTTACTATTTTTCAAACTAACTGCTTCATTCGGCATATTTGTCATTAGCATTCATGGAATACAAGCCTTCACGTTGGATCATCAAGTACTGATAAATCTTTTCTCAATTCTGAAGCTTGAAAGCCTTTATTCAGTTGGATTTCTTACAATATTTAGGCAGGATTCCCTTGCGAAAAATCATCGTGTTTCATTTGCACATTTTTACGCGCAGATTGCAGTTATATTTAAAATTCACGCACCGGCATTTCTTCCATAACTAGGATTTTTTTGAAATATTTCACGCAAAGCTTTAGGTACGCCATGAATAGCCAGAAGCGTGAGGTCAAGTTCCATCTTTTCAATCTTTTTCTTTTCACACAGCAGATCCTTTCACTACGACTGAATGAGCTATGGAAGTTTTTGGACAGAACCGAACCATAATTTATAGATTCACTTGTAAAGTAAAATGGAACTGCTCTTCTCTGACTCTTTGGAAGATCATTTCCTTCTCAGTTCAACTTCAGATCTTCTCCAAACAGCCTGGCTGAGTCGCTCCATTCAAATTCTCACAGTTTTTCTTCGCTAGACGACCGAAGGTTGAATTCTCAAGGAAAATCAATTGGTCTCCAGGCATCCTCTCATGGAGATAGATCGGCTGTCCAAGTTTCATCACATGGCAAATGGAGAGTAAAACATTGGAGGCGCTCAAGGCACAGGCTTCTCAGGTAGGAACAAGAGGCATATTCAGTTTGTGTCAACCCATTTATGACGTAATGAGCCTCGGAAAAGCTGAATTTTTAAATCCCCTTCTAATGGTAAATAAGGCACACTGATGGATATAAAAGTTTTTGTTATAATTTGATTGAAGAGCAATGTTCAAAGGCCTCATTTATATTCCAACTGAAAAGATCGGCTTTATTGTAATTTTAATACTCTTCCGTGGTGTAAGTCCTCAGATACTGTATTCGATGTAAAGTTCTCCGAAGTTGTTCGAATACAAAATTACTGTATTGAAAACAATAACAAAATTAAGTAAACAAATTCTGCATGATAAAAAGTTCCAAGTTGTAGAACAAATGATTCCCGTATTGAAAACAAAAAAAATTCATATCATAAATTCTGTATAAAGAGTTGTTCCAAGGTTTGAAACACAAAATTACTGTATAGAAAACAGCAAAAAATTCGACTCATTAAAAAATCCTCTACAATGATAGGGTTTTCCAGGTTTTGACACACAATATTACTGTTTTCAAAACGGTGACTCCACCAGGTATGTTCTATGTGTCTGGTGTGTGTGCCAGCTTTATTCAAGCGCTTGCAACATGATAAGAAAACTCCAAAACTTAAAACTAGAAAAAATCGAACCAATGAATCTGATATGATGTAGTAAACGAAATTCCCTTAAATGAAAATCGAACCAATGAATCTAATATGATTTAGTAAACGAAATTCCCTTCAATGAAAATCGCACTAATAAAAACCCCGCCTGAATCTATTTCATTGAAAGAAACGAGCAAAGAAACAGTAGGAAGGAACGTTAACATTAAAGAATAAGCTGAGTACTATAGTAATTTGAGTTTTATGGGGATTTTTAAGAATCGTTTTTTGTAAGTACGTAATCCCATTTGCCTAGATTACGTAATTTAACTCGATTACGCCATTTTACTGGATCATACACTGTAACTGAATTTCGCAATTTAACTGAATCAGAAGATTTAACTAGATCTTGACATCCATCTAGATCATACAATTCTGCTAGATCATACCATTCAGCTAGATCATGCCATTCAACTAGATCATGCCATTCAACTAGATAATGCCATTTAACTATATCATGCCATTCAACTAGATCAAGCCATTCATTTAGATCATGTCATTCAACTAGATCATGCCATTCAACTAGATCATGCCATTCAACTAGATCAAGCCATTCAACTAGATCAAGCCATTCAACTAGATCATGCCATTCAACTAGATCAAGCCATTCAACTAG
Organism: Morinoia aosen; assembly: GCA_030386875.1. Classification (NCBI taxonomy): domain Eukaryota; kingdom Metazoa; phylum Arthropoda; class Malacostraca; order Amphipoda; family Talitridae; genus Morinoia; species Morinoia aosen. Next base: position 43,596,100 of record CM059577.1, on the reverse strand, counting down.
ATCAAGCCATTCAACTAGATCATGCCGTTCAACTAGATCATGCCATTCAGTTATATCATGCCATTCAGTTTTATCATACCAAATAACTAGATCATGCCATTTAACTGGAGCATGCAACTGGACCATGCCTCGGAATGAATGATATTCGAATAGCCCCAAAAAGTTCACAGAAGAAGACATTGCGTCCATGTCGTTGATTTACAGCCGGGTTATAAATCGTGCGTTTGGAATCATTCTATTGTCTAAGATTGCTCGTTTCTCCATGACGCAATAATTTGGGCAGGCAGTTTCTCGGGCGCTCTACGAGCTGCAATATAACATTATTCTTCTATGGCAACATAAAAGGAACCTTATACTTTATCACCGGCAAATCACGAGCTCTCGTTTAGCCTCTGTAAATCCCGGAGGTCGGTCTGCAAAAACGCTGCTGCGAGTGAGACTGAAATATTGAAACGATGCGTCATTTTGTCAAAACGCCTCCGCGTTTTGTGCGCCAAAATCAAACGGAGGAATGAGTTCTTGTTGAATGGCTCGGGAGTTACGATCTTTCCAAGGGGGTTAAAAATATTGCAGCGACGTTCCTTGTTTCCATCTATATATATATTATGTCTATTTGTAAATAAATAAATAATACGGATAATATATTTTCATAATTACATATTGTTATGTAATATGTTGTATAATTGGATTCTGTAATGTTATAATTGAATTATATAATGTTTAGAGTTGTGCTTTCAAAATTGGCTTTTGTTCTAGAGTGAAACTGATTTTAATCTTTTGAGTGAATCTGATTTTATTATGTGGATTGAATCTGATTTTAATCTGTGTATTGAATGTGATTAAAATATGTGGATTGAAACTGATTTTAATTTTGGATTGAAACTGATTTTAATCTGTGGATTGAAACTGATTTTAATCTGTGGATTGAAACTGATTTTAATCTGTGGATTGAAACTGATTTTGAAACGTGGATTGAAACTGATTTCAATCAGTACGTTGAATCTCATTTTGAACTCTATTAATTAGACACATGAAAGCAAGGGAATTAGCGCTCCACGCGGAATATGTGAGGTCCCCAGCTGTACATTAGACAGTTTTTTCTTTTTTTTGTCTAGTTTTGTTTTGTTCAGAACCTTTTATTCACTTCACTGCTAACATGTTTTTCAGCACTTATTATTTTCTACTTCAATTACCATTTAGTTTCACATTTTATTTCTTAACTCGTTTCAATGCACGGGGTTATCTTGTGTGCCAAACACAGTTTGTGCTTAGATTCCGCGGTTCTAAATCGGTAAACTGAATTGTGCCTTCTCCCTTCCTCTCTTTGGAACACCTTTCTTGAGGATAGATGTGATCAATCTAACTAAATTTAAACTCTAATGTATCAAATTTAAATCATCCTACACAATGCCTTAAAGTGTCATGAAATCTGCAAATTAAAGCTCGAGGTCCGTCACTTTCCTAACAACCATCAAGCGTCACGGCACTTTCCTAACAACCATCAAGCTCCACTTCACCATCAAAATAACATTGCGATAGCATGAAGCCTTCAATGCGTCCTGCCCATTCACAATGACGTCTTTTTACTTTCGGCCTTCGACTTGGAGCTTCACGTTCAATAACAACAGCTATTTGTCGTCCTTAGCTTGCGTGGCTAGAATTATGAACGGTAATCTGCCCGTTACTCCCGGCAGATTGAAGATATACGTCGTGTTTGTTCAGAATGAGACATTTTCTCTAGAAATTAGTCCATTCGGTGTCCTCATAAAAGTTTAAGTGACAATTTTCAATTCTGATGCACGTACTTAGAGAATGGTTTTCGTGAGCAAAGCGCAATTCATTCTACAAAGCAACTTTAAATAATTGTCGACTTCAGATTATGTAACTAGGAGTTCTCGACGCAAAAATACGTGTTATATTTGTGTTAGCGTTGGCAGTACCTTGTAATCACAGAAAATACCCGATAAACGTTTCAGAAAATGTTTCTATTATCGAGGAATGATCAATCTTTCAATGCTCCGAGGAAAAACTATGCATGTATTCGAATTTCGAAACTCTTGCAATTGATGCTTCTCATTTCGACGCGGCTTTGTTAGTGTATACGTAACATTTGCAGCATGAAAAACTGAAGGTTTATTGTTTGATGCACACGAACTAGTTGTGTCTGAAACAAGAAGAGTGTCTGATATTTTAAAGTTTATCAGTAAGCGCTTGATATTCCAGGAATAAAACTCGAAAATTCAATACTGAAGGATGCAAAGGACCTCCTAACGTTCCAGGAATATAGAGGGATCAGACATGATACTTAAATAACAAATCCAGACAGCATAATATTCGAAGGATCTGAAGGAGCATGTAATATTAGAAGCACTTACTCTAGGGCAGATTAATATTGGAGTACCATGCAATATTACGCATCTCTGGGACGTACACAACACGCGTAAAGTGCAGCGAAAGCTGCTACCATTCAATAATAATCATTTATGCAAATGACCTTCACTCGGAGCGCACAAATGTGATATCATCAGTCACTGAGAAGACGCCTCACGTACTTCAGATGGGTTAAGCCTTCTCCTCCACGATTGAGACAAGTGCCAGATGGGATTCCATTTCAGAGTCCATGTTCAGATTGAGGGATGGTTGAAGAGTTGAGCGGTCCTAAAAAGTCTATGAGAAAGTGCTTGGTACTGGCAAGTAGATGGGATTTCATTTCAAAGTCCGTATTCTGATTGAGGGGTGGTTGAAGAGTCGAGCGGTGTTGAAAAGTTAACGAGGGTGAATTTAGTACTGGCAATTGTCAGATGTGATTTCATTTCAGATTCCGTGCTCTGATAGAGAGGTGGTTGAAGAGTCAAACGGTCCTAAAATGTTGACGAGGAAGTGCTTCGCAGTGACAAGTGCCAGATGGGATTCCATTTCAGAGTACGTGTGCTGATTGAGAAGTGACTGTAGAGTTGAACGGTGCTAAAAAGTTTACGACGTAGAGCTTGGTACAGGGTGTACGGGGGAGAAAATGGAATAGATGAGGAAAAACTATGTGAAACGAAGCAAAAGGAGTGAAACTGGAACAATATCGTTGCTCATTTTCCACACGAGACAGTTTAAATTTCGCTTGAGGATAAAAATATGTACAGCAAAGCAACAGAGGTGGTATTGGCAAATTTCGTTGTTTCATTTTCTATAAGTGACGTTATTTGAAATTTTACAGAGCAATATGAGTTTGGCATGAGATGGGGTTATCAAAATATCATTTTGAAGGCTAGGTAAAGTAGAAGATTCGTTGAACGAATTTAGAGCGTTTCCTCGGAGTTCGTTTGAAATGATGGTAGTTAAAATACCGGTAGATTGAACAGAAGTCTGAATGCGGCTGAATCCACGGATTTTAGATAGAACAGAAGTCTGAATGCGGTTGAATCCACGGATTTTAGGTAGAACAGAAGTCTGAATTCGGTTGAATCCACGGATTTTAGGTAGAACAGAAGCCTGTATGCGGTTGAATCCGCGGATTTTAGGTAGAACAGAAGTCTGAATGCGGTTGAATCCACGGATTTTAGGTAGAACAGGAGTCTGAATGCGGTTGAATCCACGGATTTTAGGTAGAACAGAAGTCTGAATGCGGTTGAATCCACGGATTATAGGTAGAACAGAAGTCTGAATGCGGTTGAACCCACGGATTTTAGGTAGAACAGAAGTCTAAATGCGGTTGAATCCACGGATTTTAGGTAGAACAGAAGTCTAATTGCGGGTGAATCCACGGATTTTAGGTAGAACAGAAGTTTGAATGCGGTTGAATCCAAGATTTTAGGTAGAACAGAAGTCTAAATGCGGTTGAATCCACGGATTTTCGGTAGAACAGAAGTCTATTTGCGGTTGAATCCACGGATTTTTGGTAGAACAGAAGTTTGAATGCGGTTGAATCAACGGATTTTAGGTAGAACAGAAGTCTGAATGCGGTTGAACCCACGGATTTTAGGTAGAACAGAAGTCTAAATGCGGTTGAATCCACGGATTTTAGGTAGAACAGAAGTCTAATTGCGGGTGAATCCACGGATTTTAGGTAGAACAGAAGTTTGAATGCGGTTGAATCCAAGATTTTAGGTAGAACAGAAGTCTAAATGCGGTTGAATCCACGGATTTTCGGTAGAACAGAAGTCTATTTGCGGTTGAATCCACGGATTTTTGGTAGAACAGAAGTCTAATTGCGGTTGAATTCACGGATTTTTGGTAGAACAGAAGTTTGAATGCGGTTGAATCCACGGATTATAGGTAGAACAGAAGTCTGAATGCGGTTGAACCCACGGATTTTAGGTAGAACAGAAGTCTCAATGCGGTTGAATCCACGGATTTTAGGTAGAACAGAAGTCTAATTGCGGGTGAATCCACGGATTTTAGGTAGAACAGAAGTTTGAATGCGGTTGAATCCAAGATTTTAGGTAGAACAGAAGTCTAAATGCGGTTGAATCCACGGATTTTCGGTAGAACAGAAGTCTATTTGCGGTTGAATCCACGGATTTTTGGTAGAACAGAAGTCTAATTGCGGTTGAATTCACGGATTTTTGGTAGAACAGAAGTTTGAATGCGGTTGAATCAATGGATTTTAGGTAGAACAGGTATCTAAATGTGGTTGAATCCACGGATTTTAGGTAGAACAGAAGTCTGAATGCGGTTGAATCCACGGATTTTAGGTAGAACAGAAGTCTGAATGCGGTTGAATCCACGGATTTTAGGTAGAACAGAAGTCTGAATGCGGTTGAATCCACGGATTTTAGGTAGAACAGAAGTCTGAATGCGGTTGAATCCACAGATTTAAAGTAGAACGAAATTCTAATTGCGGTTGAATTGAATTCTTTCATTTCAGTTTTCCCCAGCGAGATACAACTGTTGTAGCTGTGGCAATCAGAACTCTCACGGGGAAATATGTGCAATTTTGTCCCTTCGTTTTATTGAAACGTTTTTTGGGGTTTTGCTGCGGACCATCTTTTTTTTTTAGCTCGCTGCTGTCCTGGTATTCTACAACTCTACAGTGTGTGGCGGTCAACCCTTCATTTTAGGTTTCCACAACCTTCTAGAAAATGCAGGGTTGACTGCTGCACACTGTTCTTCTTTCTTCTTCATATTTGGTTTTATTTCATACATTTATTTCCTAATTTACTAAGATTGTGCACGGGGGATCTTGTAGGAGAACACTTACGCTTTGTGCATAGGTTCAGGGTTCCCTTAACTCTCTAATAAACGGTGCCTTCTCCTTCCTCTCTTTGGGACACGTTTCTTGTGGTGAGAGAAGCTTTAACTAATTCATGTTTCAATCTAATCTTCTATACGGAATATATAAAGTGCCAAACAATTGCAAGAAGCTTAATGATAATATAATACATATATTAATGGAGAACATTGAGCAAGAGAAAGTTGAGCTGGAAATCATACAAGATCATTACTGACGCATACATAACTACTCCCCAACTCTAGTTTTATCAGATAATGCCAAGTAACTCTCCAATGCTGAAGTATTCCGACCTTGTATTAATTATTTCCACTGCTAAAAGCAAACTAACTCAGGAGAATCTTAGAGTTTCTCGAAAGTGTAATTAGTTTCTTATTTATTTTATAGGGGAAGCCAAGACTGAAAGTTAATTACACGCTCGGAAAAAGGGTCAGGGGTTCAATCCCAGCAACTGAGTGGTGTCTTTTTAGACGTGAGCGGCTTTTCTGGTGATACACGGAGCGGTGAAAGCGTGAAAAGGTCAGCAGCCTTATGAAAACTATCTTAGGGACCACCGGTGGTTCACGTTGCAATCGGAGTGTTAAGAGCTGAAATACCGTTGTAATTACAAACTCATGCATTTGTACAACAGGAAGTGATCATGATACATATTCTCATTATAGAATTTTAAACGTCTTATGTAGTAGTGATTAAAATGTGTCTATTGGATGACTTTCTTTTTCAATACACGAATATTTTTAGTACGTATATGACACTAGGAATCAGAGATTTAGTGTCACTATAATTCTAGAATTAAGTGATTGTACAACGAGATGATTTAGACAAATAAAGATAAGTTTAAAATATAATTTCAACTGCCTCACGTACTACGAAATATATATTGAAAAGCTAGTGATGCCATACCGTGAGGCTTACCACACTGTAGCATGAGATCCACCTTTAGCTAGTACTATAGCGTGAGGTCAGGTTACAATTGGAGATTACTTATTTCCATACATTTTATTTAGCAATAAACACTTAATTTGTAGATCTCAAAGGCACCTGGGTTGGTGATAAATGGCGTTAGACCTCACGCTGTAGTGGCACCGAAAATCTTTCGTTTTGATGTTCTCGAATTTAACTAACAGGTTGTGGAATCTAACGTCGGGTTCTCCAGGTTCTCGAATGGTTTTCCAGATTTTCGAACCTAAATAACAGGTTGTCGAATCTAACTAACGTCAGGTTCTCCAGGTTCTCGAATGGTTTTCCTGATTTTCGAATCCCTCAAACGTACAGAAAGGAAACGATTCTCAGCTGCCCGCTGAACTTCTCGAGATAAGCTGGGTAATTTTGATAACCTGTTAGATTTCCATCTAGGCATGTAGCGTTTCTTCGGGTATATTTATGTAGATTCAAACGCTATTGAAATCCTTAAAAGTATTGCGGATAAAATTACTATCGGTGTTGTCGTCAGTGATTTCTGATTGAGTGTGGGCACAGCATGAAGTGGTTTATTTCATAATTCGGCTTTTGAATGAAGGATGAACTTCTCGAATGTTTAAAGAATGGAAACCGTTTCAATTGAGAAAGTCATGCAATAATTGTTCGTTTTACTTCGGTGATCTATAATATTTTCATGCTATTTCTCCCGAAATTAGCGTTTTGTTATTTATGTTCTTCGCAGAATTATGGATGAATTTTAATTTTATTGGCATATTGGTAATAATAAGTTTAATTTTTTAGTAATGATTTTATTGGTAATAAATTTTGAAGCTTTGTGAAAGTATAATGGTTTATATGGCAGTAGTAATTACAACACTCTAACTTGAAAAAACATTTGGGTTATTATAATTTTTTTAAATATGAAGTATGAGGACCACAAGCACTAGTTTTGCAACGTTGAAAGTGAAAATGAACTTCGTAATTTTTTTAGAAGACACCCCCTTAGCATTATGCATTTTCACACCTTCTCGATAACTTGCGGCTAAAAATGTAGTAAAATTCAGGTACCAGGATCCTGAGCACATCATCTGTAGTTTTAAAAGTAGAAATGAACTCCGTAAAATTTTTGTTTTGCGACCCTCATTGCATTTTAAGTTTTCATATGTCCACGTCAACTCTCTAGGTACTAAAAATATGCCAGAACGTGAGACGGAAAGTCGTAGACTACTTAACAACGCAGGTACTAATCCAGTTAAAGTTTTAATGGTATAAACATCCAGACGAACGCAATGACATTTTGGACATTTGCATTTAGACGTTCGACCTTTGAAGAACCAAGCTCTGTGTGGATTTCATTGATCACATTTAATTCGCTTAGTTTTGCCTCGTGTCTTCGCCGGAGCTTCGGAGAAACCACGACCGTGCCAAACTTGCCCGAATAATTCACCTCAGAGACCCAAGTTCTCTCGTAATGCTCGAATTGATAAGCATGTTCGCAGCAATCGCTTTGGTATGCTTAACTAAGGCAATTAATTCTCCTCTTGATCCCAACTGTCGGTATATTAAACGTTCGGCAGAGCTGCCATTAGGACTGCAGACGTGCTACTGGTAGTGCGTGAATATTTTGTACACGATTCGCTCTTCGTGTGAAATTCAGCTTTAGACCCTGGGGGGAAATGTGTGGTCCTGAGCTGAGAGTTAAGTAGGCGTAATTTTTTGTTGAAATGATTTTTTTTTTGTTTTGTTAGGATAATATTTTTTCGGCTTACTGCTGTCTTGTTTTTCAGCACCTACTACACTACTTCTTTTTTCTGCAACTTGTATCTCGTCTCATAACCTTTCTTCTTAACTTACCGTATCTCGTCTCATAACCTTTCTTCTTAACTTACCGTTTCTATGGGCACTTGGTCCTTCGCGGACACACAACTTGAGCATGATTCCTCGTTGCTTTAACTCCATACTAAAAGGTGCCTTCATCCTTCCTCTCTTTGAACATCTTTGGTGTGGTAAAGGGAACCGTAAAATTAACTTATAGTCAATCAATCCTTCAGATTTGGAGTCCTTGAAACACCAGCTTCCTCTCGCCTCTAACAGTGTTTCTAAAGCTACGAATGTTCTTCTGTTGAATACAAGACGTCAGTTTCGTAAAAACAGGACCAAGGCAGTTCAAAAAAGATAGCTCTCATTATACAGAGAAAGAATACTTCATGATGCGATTTTTCCGTCAACTCACTAACTGGGCTTCAATTAATCAGTATTCTTTGTATTGAAGAAGAAATATTTATCGATTCGAATTGTTATAAAATAAATTTCTGGAACCTTGATATAGAAATAAACGAGTCATCTCTAACGGCGTTTTTACAACCATGAACGTTCTCCTGCTAGATAGAAGACGACATTATTATGAGTAAAAAACTCCAGACAGTTTTGTTAAAAACGATTTTCATTATATTAGATAAACAAATTTCAAAATTACGAATTTTTGGTCAATTCACTAACCGAACGTTTGACATAGAAATACACATACACAGATTCCAAGACCGTGGTCCTTATTACTCAGCATCAGGTTCCCTGGGGAGTAAATGGTAAGTGAACAGATACTTTCACATTCAAATGAAACAACAGTGGATTTTGGATGGCTACATTTAAGCGGTTGCTTCTATTTACGTCCCAAAGAGAATTACGTTAAATCCTGTTCCATTCCGGCGCATTTAGGCGATCTAGAAGTTATTGGGGCCGCTTAGCTTCTTAATTGTGAGCTCAAACGAAACTATGGGAGTCCAGGAGTCCATTTCTTTGGTCCAGAAGCCCATTTCTTAGGTCCAGAAGCCCATTTCTTAGGTCCAGAAGCCCATTTCTTAGGTCCAGAAGCCCATTTTTTGGGTCCAGAAGCTCATTTTTTATGTCCAGAAGCCCATTTCTTGGGTCTAGAGGCCCATTTCTTAGTCACAGAGGCCCATTTCGTAGTGGGAGAGGCTCATTTCTTAGTCACAGAAGCCCATTTCTTAATCACTGAGGCCCATTTCTATGTCACTGAGGCCCATTTCTGAGTCACTGAGGCCCATTTCCGAGTCACTGAGGCCCATTTCTAAGTCACTGAGGCCCATTTCTGAGTCACTGAGGCCCATTTCTTAGTCACTGAGGCCCATTTCTTAGTCACTGAGGCCCATTTCTTAGTCACTGAGGCCCATTTTTCAGTCACTGAGGCCCATTTCTTAGTCACGGAGGCCCATTTCTTAGTCACGGAGGCCTATTTCTTAGTCACGGAGGCTCATTTCTTAGTCACGGAGGCCCATTTCTTAGTTACGGAGACCCATTTCTTAGTCACTGAGGCCCATTTCTTAGTCACGGAGGCTCATTTCTTAGTCACGGAGGCCTATTTCTTAGTCACGGAGGCCCATTTCTTAGTTACGGAGACCCATTTCTTAGTCACTGAGGCCCATTTCTTAGTCACGGAGGCTCATTTCTTAGTCACGGAGGCCCATTTCTTAGTTACGGAGACCCATTTCTTAGTCACGGAGGCCTATTTCTTAGTCACGGAGGCTCATTTCTTAGTCACGGAGGCCTATTTCTTAGTCACGGAGGCTCATTTCTTAGTCACTGAGGCCCATTTCTTAGTCACGGCGGTCATTTCTTAGGTCCAGAAGCCCCTAGCTAAACGCCTGCATTAGTGCAGCTAATGAAGAGATTATTTCAATAAAAATGTCTGGAATTCCGACCGTCGTTGGTGCTGTTATCATCCTGCTGTTGCTGTTATTATTCCACTGTTATTATTACGCTGTTATTATTACGCTGTTGGTGTTATTATTACGCTGTTGGTGTTATTATTACGCTGTTGGTGTTATTATTACGCTGTTGGTGTTATTATTATTACGCTGTTGGTGTTATTATTACGCTGTTGGTGTTATTATTACGCTGTTGGTGTTATTATTACGCTGTTGGTGTTATTATTACGCTGTTGGTGTTATTATTACGCTGTTGGTGTTACTATTACGCGGTTGTTGCTGGTAGTATTACGCTGTTTCTGTCATTAATACGCGGTGGTTGCTGGTATTATTACGCTGTTGCTGTCATTATTACGCAGTGGTTGCTGGTATTATTACGCTGTTGCTGTCATTATTACGCGGTGGCTGCTGGTATTATTACACGGTTGTTGCCGGTATTATTACGCTGTTGCGTGTAAGTATGGGAATATTCTGGGTACTTGTTGTTCCCTGGGGGTATTTAATGCTAGAGTTGTTTATAATTTAGAGATTTTACGTAAGAGTTGTTTACAATTTACAGATTCTGTATAAGAGCTGTTTACAATTTAGAGATTTTATGCAAGAGTTGTTAACAATTTAGAGACTTTATGCGAGAGTTGTTTATAATTTAGAGATTTTATGCTAGAGTTGTTTATAATTTACAGATTCTGTTTAAGAGTTGTTCACAATTTAGAGATTTTATGCAAGAGTTGTTAACAATTTAGAGACTTTATGCGAGAGTTGTTTATAATTTATAGATTTTATGCTAGAGTTGTTTATAATTTAGAGTTTTTATGTGAGGGTTTTTACAATTTAGAGATTTTACGTAAGAGTTTTTTACAATTTTGAGATTTTGCGTTAAGAGTTGTCACACTTAAGAAATTTCGACCATGCAGATTTCGAACTGAAAGCAAATTTTCAAAAGATTGGCAGTTTCATTTCGCGCCCACAAAAAAATGGCACTATCGTTGCGAAATTAATGTTATGAAATTCCCTAGGCGTGATGTCACGAGCAGGAGTTGGGTGAGGCCTTCCTTTTTTAAAATAGAATAGCTGTTTTGTATTGTTATGGACCACTTATATTTCAGTTCACTGCTGTCATTTTTTGGATACCTATTACTTTATTCTTAAAGATTTATTTTGTTTTAGTAACTTTTTTCCAATTCCGCTGCTTCCATGCGCCGAAAAGGGAGCTCCTAGTGCAGAGATTCCCTCGGTCTCACTGCAAATTGAGCATCCCTCCTTCCTCTGTTGGAACACTCTGGGGGATAAAACTATTGTATACATGGGAATTTTCACTCCCTGGGGTAAAATGTGAGGTCCCGAGCTTACCTTTAAGTAGGCTGTCATTTTGATGAAATAAAGTGTTCTCTGTTTTGTCAAGGACCATTTTCTATGGGGCTGTAAATAATAAATATCATCCAAACGAATATCCATTACATGACCTTCAGTACAGGTGCTGTAAATAGGAAAAATCATCCAAATGTATCACTAGCACACAAGCTTCTGAACCCCTGCTGTAAAAAGGAAAAATCATCCAAATGTATCACTAGCACACAAGCTTCTGAACCCCTGCTGTAAATAGGAAAAAATGATCCAAATGTATCACTAGCACACAAGCTTCTGAACCCCTGCTGTAAAAAGGAAAAATAATCCAAATGTATCACTAGCACACAAGCTTCTGAACCCCTGCTGTAAATAGGAAAAATCATCCAAATGTATCACTAGCACACAAGCTTCTGAACCCCTGCTGTAAAAAGGAAAAATCATCCAAATGTATCACTAGCACACAAGCTTCTGAACCCCTGCTGTAAATAGGAAAAATCATCCAAATGTATCACTATCACACAAGCTTCTGAACCCCTGCTGTAAATAGGAAAAATCATCCAAATGTATCACTAGCACACAAGCTTCTGAACCCCTGCTGTAAATAGGAAAAATCATCCAAATGTATCACTATCACACAAGCTTCTGAACCCCTGCTGTAAATAGGAAAAATCATCCAAATGTATCACTAGCACACAAGCTTCTGAACCCCTGCTGTAAATAGGAAAAATCATCCAAATGTATCACTAGCACACAAGCTTCTGAACCCCTGCTGTAAATAGGAAAAATCATCCAAATGTATCACTAGCACACAAGCTTCTGAACCCCTGCTGTAAATAGGAAAAATCATTCAATTGTATCACTATCACACAAGCTTCTGAACCCCTGCTGTAAATAGGAAAAATCATCCAAATGTATCACTAGCGCACAAGCTTCTGAACCCCTGGTGTAAAAAGGAAAAATCATCCAAATGTATCACTAGCACACAAGCTTCTGAACCCCTGCTGTAAAAAGGAAAAATCATCCAAATGTATCACTAGCACACAAGCTTCTGAACCCCTGCTGTAAATAGGAAAAATCATCCAAATGTATCACTAGCACACAAGCTTCTGAACCCCTGCTGTAAAAAGGAAAAATCATCCAAATGTATCACTAGCACACAAGCTTCTGAACCCCTGCTGTAAATAGGAAAAATCATCCAAATGTATCACTATCACAAGAGGTTCAAAATCAGTGGTGTGTAGGGTCGAAATCTTTCAAATGTATCATTAGAACACAATATTCAGAACCAGTGAGTGCTGTAAATCGAAAAATCACCCAGATGGATCACCATCACATGAGCTTCAAAACCAGTGGTGTGTAGGGTGGAAATCTTTCAAATGGATCCCCATCACGTGAGCTTCGAAACGAGTGCTGTAAATAGAGATGGCTTCTGAATGAATGCAAGGATAAAGTTACGAGGCGCACAAACAGGCTTGGGTTGGATCCATCACTATAATGTTTCTGCTGTAGAACCTAAAAAAACAGCCTTGTTTTTTTCCTTTTTCATCCCCGGAAGTTGGGCAGAAAACACACTGCTGTCGCATGAACTCTATTCAAACGATGTTGTTCAATATTCTAATGTGGTGCTGTGTTGAGTGTTGCTCACTTCAGAAATTAAAGTCAATCTTCAGGGGTCATTCGATTTCGGAATGCATTTCAGTGTCCAAAATTCTCGTTTAATTTCTGCTGTTTTCCAGTGTTTGAATGGAATGTTGCTCAATTATTGAGGTAAACATTAATTATATAGTTTGACTTTTGAATGGTTCCCAGTGATTGAATGTCGCCAAGTTGTTAAATTTTACATCACTTGAAAAAAGTTTTACGTAATTAATAAAAAACTCTAATTTACATGTTCAGTATAATTTCACGTGGGCCCAAGTTTCAGGCGCGGACAAAATAAATTCAATTATAGTGAACCTGCATAGTGGGATAATTTGTATTGAATTTTTTTATGCACAGAAAAAATTGTTGCAAAAGAAATAAAAATTATTTTGAAAAAAATCCATTTCGGTTATTGTACACCAAATGATTGTTTGTTTTAATAATTTATATACCAAATGTATTGTTTTTATACCTTATTTCTCATTGTTTTAGGAATTTTCCAAATTAATTCTGTTTCACTGACGCACGCACCCGTTATACGGTGTAGTAAATTTAATATATTTGTGTGTGTGATTATGTATACATATCAATTAGGGGGTGTGAACGTATGGGAACGTGTGAATTTGTGTGTATGAGTGTGTTTGTGTGTGTTCTTGTGAGTCTACACACTCACAGACGTATATTTTTTCATAAAATTATAGTTACGTCGTCGAGTCCCAAGCTTGGTTATTAAAACTTTCATAATTACTGTCTGAGACAAAGGACATTTTCGATGCACAAACATGTAAATTTTGCGATCTAGATCATAGCGCCAAGTTTGATTTAGCGTTACAAGCTGCGCTAATATTCTGTTTGTGCAGCATTAGAGACTTTAGTTAGTTCTTGATTTCTAGAATGAATTTTTTTAACTGCCCGAAACGTTTCGAACATAGTGAAAGTAATTATCTTGAAACAATTACCACCCTAGCCTCCAAACATCAGTTGTAACTTTTTGTAACATCTTGTAACATATTTTGGATCAGTTGTAACACTGTTATGTAATTGTTAATAATTGTGTGCATTATACATAACATTTACTTCAATTTGTTAATGTAATTCACAATAATTACATCAACGCTTCCAAAAATCGCCAGAAAGGATTGCTAATATGGAGAACATTTTTATTGTGAGTTTGCTAATCTCATAAACGACTCTTTCATTTTTTATTAAATTCTAGTACTTCTTATACATATCAATGTTGAAGCACAATGTCTTCATGGATTCTGCAGGACTACACATTTTTTTTAATTACACACATAACTCTTGCAAGCTTAGTCAAGACTGATTTTCGATCAAATTTTATCGATTAAAACCATTTTAGTGTAAATGTTTAAATCCCTGATAAAAAGTCGTTGATGTTCCTGTGTTTCGCATTCTTAGGTAAAAATATACCCCAGATTCCGTATCAAGCATCCGAAATAAAAAACCGTTAGCAATATGTTACATCTAACTCGAACAGCGATTGGGACAGAATTTTACATTCTAAACTAAATAACTAATGGTGTTTTAATATTGTATACATTAAATTTAAAAGGCATTTGAACCAGAATTTTACCTTCTAAACTGAATAACAAATGGTGTTTTAATATTGTATACATTAAATTTAAAAGGCATTTGAACCAGAATTTTACCTTCTAAACTAAATTACTAATGGTGTTTTAGTATTGTATACATTAAATTTAAAAGGCATTTGAACCAGAATTTTACCTTCTTAACTGAATTACTAATGGTGTTTTAATATTGTATACATTCAATTTTAAAGGCATTTGAACCAGAATTTTACATTCTAAACTAAATGACTAATGATGCTACAATATTTGTACCTGAAATGATAAAAAGTTAGAGTGTCAGGAATTACATTGCGAGAGATGGAACCTCTCCGATATCACATTATCCAATAACCAGTATCACTCTCTACATCATCCAATATCACTCCTTGCAATATCCAATGTCACTCTATGCAATATACAATATCCCTCTATGCAATATCCAATATCACTCTATGCAATATCCAATATCACTCTATGCAATATCCAATATCACTCTATGCAATATCCAATACCACTCTATGCAATATCCAATACCACTCTCTACATTATCCAATACCACTCTTTGCAATATCCTATGACACTTTACGCATCCTACGCTGAAAGTTAGATAGGCCTCCTTGCTGTTGATGCAGAATAGATTTTTGTTTTGTAAAGGACCGCGCTTTTCTGCTCACTGCTGTCCTATTTTTAAGCTCTTATTACTATCTACTCCTCCATTTAACTTGTTTTATAAACTTGTTTTACAAACTTATATCCCAACTTACTGTTTCTATGCACAGGGGATCTTGTTTGAGAACACACCTTGGGCATAGATTCCCCGTTTTATGATCTCAATTCTAAATGGCGCCTTCCTACTTCCTTTCGTTGGAACACCATTGTTTTGGCAAGGAAGGCTTAGACTGAATTATATAATCTAATGACACTTTATCCCCCCGAAAATCATTACGTCCCATGCAATGGTTTCAAATTCTCTTCTTTACTGAACACGATGACTGCGTTATGTTCAATTGCTCATTTACGTTCCTATATCAACGAATAGCATTTGTTATTTTACTAACTTCATTTAAATTAGGCCATAGCGTACAAGTTCAAATGTTATCGCACAACCAGACTTTTTTTGCTTCTTAGAGAAGATAAAAATGTAATGAAGCTGTCTAGACGGCTTTCAATTCTGCTACTTCCAGCCTAACTAAACCGGCCGTAGCAACCGCGCAATCGCAATGAAGGTGTAAAAATAAGAGAAGAACTTCAGCTTTATTTTCCCCTCATGAAAATATAAACGAATAAACATTTCTTACATTTGAAATATTCATTACATTTCATACGGATTTAGTATAATTTATTTTACGCACATTATTTCAGTATATTTTACTCCTACGTAGTTTATTACATTTCACCGACATTTTGTTCAGTACAATTTACTCCGAGTTACTTTAACATATTTTATTCAAGTTCAATTCATTACAATTCATTCACATTTGCTTTCAAACATTTCACTCACGGTTTTTTCACCGCATTTTACTCACATTCACTTCAATACATTTTACTCACGTTTATTTCATTAGATATTCCTTACATTTAATTCAACACATTTCCCTCATATTTAGTTCATTACATTTGGCACACATTTACTCTTCCATACATTTTCCTCATTTTTAGTTCATTCCATTTTACTGGCATTTACTTCAATACATTTTACCTACGTTTACTTCAATACATTTTACCTACGTTTACTTCAATTCATTTTATCTACGTTTACTTCAATACATTTTACCTACGTTTACTTCGATACATTTTACCTACGTTTACTTCAATTCATTTTACCTACGTTTACTTCAATACATTTTACGTGCGTTTACTTCAATACATTTTACCTACGTTTACTTCGATACATTTTACCTACGTTTACTTCAATACATTTTACCTACGTTTACTTCAATACATTTTACCTACGTTTACTTCAATTCATTTTATCTACGTTTACTTCAATACATTTTACCTACGTTTACTTCAATTCATTTTACCTACGTTTACTTCAATTCATTTTACCTACGTTTACTTCAATACATTTTACCTACGTTTACTTCAATACATTTTACCTACGTTTACTTCGATACATTTTACCTACGTTTACTTCAATACATTTTACCTACGTTTACTTCAATACATTTTACCTACGTTTACTTCAATTCATTTTATCTACTTTTACTTCAATACATTTTACCTACGTTTACTTCAATTCATTTTACCTACGTTTACTTCAATACATTTTACCTACGTTTACTTCAATTCATTTTATCTACGTTTACTTCAATACATTTTACCTACGTTTACTTCAATTCATTTTATCTACGTTTACTTCAATTCATTTTATCTACGTTTACTTCAACACCTTGTGCTCACGTTTAGTTCGCTGCATTTTGCACACGCTCACTTTCATAGATTCTAAAGCCTGCATTTACACCCGGGCGCTTGCCACCATGGGCGGGAGCACTAACCCTGACTTTCTGTTAAGTTTCAGGTCTAAAGTTTTCCCCACATCTGCCCGGAGCTCAAGTCTGGCTTCTACCAATTTCCATTCGCATGCACATTTAGCAGGAAAAACACAGCCGGCCCAAGTTTCTAGAAAGAATGCCAGGTCGAAAAAGAAAGTAATGACTTAGTCCTGGAAATAAACTGGAGCTTTTTTTATGCTTAGCTTTGAATTGGAGAGTGCTCGAACACTCTTCACGGTTGCCGAAATTTAAAAAATTTCGATACGCATTGTTATGGTTTCGAATGTGGTTATATCAGGTTTTGAGCGCATTTTTTGATAATGCACTTTCTTTTTTATTTGGGCTTGTTTATGCAAAATTCTAACACGTGATTATCTTAAAGTTAATTCTTTTTCGCTATGATTTGGCTTCGAAGTTGTTTCAATGATGGTTTATTTTTGACTTCGCTTGAAAATTTGGGTTTCGAAAGCGGCTTTGGTTTCAATAGAAGTTTTAATTTCAATGGTGATTTTTCACACTTTGACGGCGACGTGCGCCACCGGTGGTACACGGAGGTAATTTTCATAATGCTGCAGACCGGCCAGTAGGCACAAACTAAATATTTATGAATATTTTATCAAAGCTAAATGAAGGCACGATCCAGTTCATGTTTGTATTTTCCAAAGAGCTTACTACAATTATTGACATTAAATTTGAGTTTGGTGTTGAACTTAATATTTAGTAGTCGCGAAGTGTTGAGGAATAATTATTTAACAATATGTAATATCGTGTGCAATTGCATTTTTCGTATTTTTAGGAGGGATAAAAATGTATTCGGGCAGAAAAGTCAATTTCCCTATTCTTAAACTTACAAGCTCACCAAACCAACCGTTTACAACCGCGAAAACGCGGTGAATGTACCATTAGTAGAATATTGATATGAACGGGTTTTCGCTTGATTTTTTTGCGCTACCTGTAAAATTCAGGTTATTGCAATAATAATATTGTTGAGACACCAATTATGGATGAAATTTGCCAAATTATGGAAAGTGCCATATTATGAAAAGTGCCAAATTATGAAAATTTTCAAATTATGAAAATTGTAAAATGATGAAAATTACCATGTTATGAAAATTGCCAAATTATGAAAATTGCCATATTATGAAAATTGCCAAATTATGAAAATTACCACATTATGAAAATTGCAAAATTATGAAAATTTCCAAATTATGAAAATTGCCGCATTATGAAAATTGCCACATTATGAAAATTGCCACATTATGAAAAGTGCCACATTATGAAAAGTGCCATATTATGAAAAATGCCAAATTATGAAAAATGCCAAATTATGAAAATTGCAAAATTATGAAAATTGCAAAATTATGAAAATTGCCAAATTATGAAAATTGCCAACTTATGAAAATTGCCAACTTATGAAAATTGCCAACTTATGAAAATTGCCAACTTATGAAAATTGCCAACTTATGAAAATTGCTACATTATGAAAATTGCTACATTATGAAAATTGCCACATTATGAAAATTTCCACATTATGAAAATTTCCACATTATGAAAATTGCCACATTTTGAAAATTGCCACATTTTGAAAATTGCAATATTATGATAATTGCCACATTATGATAATTGCCACATTATGATAATTGCCACATTATGAAAATTGCCATATTATGAAAATTACCATATTATGAAAATTGCCAAATCATGAAAATTATATCAGCGTGACCACTGGTGGGTCGCAAAGCACTAGATGTGCTGAAGGTATTCCGTGTATCCTGAATACGGGTTCAGGCAGGTTAAGTAAAAAAACCTGCGTTCCAAAAATAAATGAATTATATTCGCCAAAAAATGAACTATTTTAGATCATTGCTTCGTCACTTGCTTCCACGAAACAGAATGCTCTTAAGACCTTGTTATCGGAGTAGAACTTCATTGATCTATCATATGATTTGATATTATAAAATGCCTTACAACTAATTGGACTTGAAAGATTTAACACGTTCGCTGCCGCAGGACGCACATGTGCGTCTGGCGGTCTTACCTTAAGTTAGGTTGTAAGTAGCAGAGTTTAAAAAATGACGTCACTGCACGAAAAAATTGTATCAGTCATAAGGAGTGTGAAAATTTAATAGCATAACGATACTCTACCCCGTATGCTTGAATCTCTTCTGAAAAAGATGTTGAAATAATTTAAATGCTGTTCATTCACACGGACACGTAAATGAGCAATTTACCTACTGGTAAATCGGCAGTAAACGTGTTGTTTATTTTTTTTTAATTTCGAATAAAAAATTTCTTTAGACAATTAAATCGAAAGTTGGTTTCCTCAACAGAGGTTGGCCTTCGCAACTTCTGTTTTACGAATCCACTTCGGTGCGTATAGTATCCATTGTATTTTTTTATATCCTTGAAGCCTTTCATTCCTCTTGCTTCCTAACTTGGTTTTTCTGTGCTCAGAGAATCCCTCATGGAAACACCTTTTGCATAAATTCTCCGTTTTCTACAAATGGCTCTTGGTTTTGCTTTCTTGAGATCGCTTTTTATACAGCTAGAAAGCCCTTCAGGAGGATACAACTATTGTAGCTGTGTAGCACTCGCAAGGGGAAAACGTGGGGTTCCGACCTTTTCTTTGTTGATGTAAAATAAGTTTTTTTTCACAGAACTTCGTTTTTTACGGTTCACTGCTTTCCTGTTTCCCAGCACTGACTAATTTTTCATCAACTTGTACCTTGTTTCATAACCTTCTCTTTCTATTTACTGGTTTTGTGTACCTTGTGCATAAATTACGTTTTCCCTTACCTCCATACTAAACAGTGCCTTCCTCCTTCCTCTCTTTGGAACATTTTTGTTACGATTTGAGAGGCTTAAACTAACATCTAATCCAACCATCAGCTAGAGGGTACGATTATCTGTATTAATATCTAGAGATGTAAACACAACTTTTTGAACGGTATCCAAAACCAAATCAAGTTCTACAACAATTAATCAGCAAAAGAAGAGAGAAATAAGAGCGTTTGGTGTACCATAGACGATCGAAGGCTCACACAGCGATCAACTAAAGAGAATTGGAACCCTTGTGTCCTCAGTCACTGGACCTCCGGATGAAAAGTCCAAAGTTTATTGAACGGCCAATATCGAGCGGAGTAAAACCTGCCAATCGTGTGTCACAGAAGAACGTTCTTATAATGAAAAGTTAGACACCATCGCCCCGAATGTTTGCGACTCTTCGGTTCCGAGTCGCTGTTTTTCCTACGAAGTTTTCTTCATACAGAGCAAGATGGTCGAAAAATTCGTTTTGAGGAATTCTCCCCCTGAGGTCTTTCGGAATCGAATTTGCTGGTTTCGTGGAAAGTTTTCCGTGGATAAAATGGAAGGGAGGCAAAAAACTTGTGTTTTCTAGAAATTGGAGGTGAATACCCCGGAAGGAACGCATTTTACTAGCTTTTTCAGCGTGTGTCAATGAAAATACTGACAGTTGAAAATTTGTGGATTTGTTCATCACTTTAAATAATCTGTTGCAAGCAACTAGATCAAGAAAAACTATAATTTTTCAGTAAGATCTGCTGCAAAACAAAGTATGTTATATGTACAGAAAACATTTAAAACTCCTATGAATTATTAGTCAGTGACGGATATCTTTGTGACGCGGTAGTAAAGCACCACACTTCGATCGAGGACGACTAGAGTTCGATACCAGTACGCTACTCCCAGCGTTTTGATCCGAGTGTGTACAGCTTTTCTGGGGATCACAAAGCACGAGAAAACAAGCAAAAAAAGTCAATAGGGGAAACTAATAGAAATATTGAACATTCATTGCACTTTTTCTTAGCACGTTCACCGCGTTTCCGCAGTTGTTAACGGTTCGTTTGGTTAGGTTGTGAGTAGCAGAGTAGAGAATCGATTTATCTGTGCGGTGAAATTTTAATTCTTCCTCATGAATGTGAAATACAACTGCAAGATAACATTTCACATCGTATAACAATTATTTTTGAAAATGTCGCAAAACATATAAAATGCCGTTCATTCAATGCCATGTACGAAAATGGGCAATTTACCTGTTGGTACACATGAGACCCAATACGCGGGGAACGTGTAGAAGGTAAGAGCCTGGAAAACTATTCGTACAATGAAACTGTACCAACGAATTGGTCAAAGAAGTTAACTAAGTTTTAAGAATTAAGCTGTCTTGTAGACGATCATGATGTCTTTTATAGCTCCGTCCCTCAGTGGGGGACACCTATTGAGTCAATGGAAAATATCAAAGGGAATATGTGATGTCCAAAGCTAATGGTCAGATAGCCTTTCCTTATACCAAAAATGAATACTTTTTTGGATTGCTTAGGTACCATCATTTCTGATCACCGCTGTCCTGTTTTTCAGAGCTAATTTTTGTCTTCAATTTTTATCTTGTTTATTAAACATCCTTTTCGAGTTTCTAATTCTGAGCGAAGGGAATCTAGTGTTAGAGCACACCTTGTGTATAGATTCAACGTTTCTTCAACTCTATACCTATTGGGGCCTTCACGCTTCCTCTCTTTGAACACCTTCGTTGTGATTACGGAGGCTGAAACTAACTTGCGATATCTTGCGGAAAGGAAATTTTTCCTCTAGCATAGTTTTCCTAAAAGTACTTGAAGCTAGTGTTTTCAACGACCGTGAATGTTTTTCATTCGAACGGTGTGCGCAAATTTAACAATGAGATCAAAGCCTCCGGCGTGCCACAGACGTTTCAAAGCTCACTAAAGTCAGCTAGAGAGAATTGGATCCATTGTGTCTATGAGCTTTCTGAGACACAATGTTTGAATGATTTCGATGATCCTCAAATTAAATTAGTTCTCATCCTGAGAAATAGTTTAATTCTTTCTCATTTTAACAGAGTCATCCCTAAAAATATTGTCTTAAATTCTTAGTAAATGACTTGAAAAATTTCAATGATTCAGAAAAAAATAACGTTTGCGAAAACACCTCGTGCATAGATTTTGCGTTCCCCTAACTCCAATCTAAAATATGCGTTCATTCTTCTTCTCTTTGAAACATTTTTGTTGCGGTTATGGAGGCTTACACTAACTTATATAGTCTAATCTGAAACAGTGACGGCCGTCGAATGACAAAGGTGTAGGTGTTTTTTTTCGGAACAACGTTTTCTGATACGACGTTTTATGTTTTTGTCAATGAGAAAATGATTGAGCATATAATTAATCGTTCAGAATGCTTAATTAGGTCGGTGAATAACTACAAAAAAAAACATTGCCTTCCACCAAAAAAAAATACGTACGGGCAGAATGCAACCTCCAAAAAAAAGTTTCTTTCCATCACGAAGAATGGTGGCAGGTATCTGACAAAAAACGTGTAACTTTATTTCACAAAAATGCACACGGGCAAAATGTAACTATGAAAAAACACCTAACTTTCACGAAAGAATGTCGAGCATGTGGAAGCCAGTCGTGCCTCGCGAAAAACACGTTCTTTTATCGCGAAGAATGCGTACGAGGATGAAGAAACCCTGAAAATCACGTTACTTTCTTTCACAAACAATTGCTGAGAGTGATCACCAAAAAAACGAGTACACTTTCCTTCACACAGAATTGCTGAAAGTAATCACTAAAAACACACGTATCTTTCCACCACAAAGAACAATACAGGAAGTAACCCCAAAACCCACGTATCTTTTCACCACAAATAATCGTAGAAAGTAACCACCAAAAACCACGTATCTTTTCACCACAAAGAATTGCAGAAAGTAACCCCAAAACACAGGTTTCTTTCCATCACATACGGGCAGGCGGCCGCCAAAAGAAGCATGCAAGAGAAACACGGCGCTTTGTTTTCGTGATCTCAAAATGCAAACAGGCGTAGTGGGTCGGTTTCATTTTTTCCTGACCACTTTGAGTTAAGGACATAACAAATGCACGGGAACAGAGGGGGGAGGAGACTGCTACATGCATCAAAGGAATTCTTCCTCTGTTCGTTCGTGCGCCCATATACAAGAACAACACCTCAATGGACTCTGTCTCCCAAAATATGCATGACACAAGGGAAATTGAATAGATATTTTTCCGAATATTTTCATGGCGATTAAACTTCGTATGATATTGTCAACAATTGGGAATGTTGGCTAATAACTTTGGAAAATTAGTATTTGTTAGCTTAGCTCATTTCCTAGTCATTTTTCTCTTCTATGATAGACATATGGTAATTGTGATTGATTTTCATATCCTCAGTTATTGTACCTATGGGTATCAGCAGTAGCATGGGGAAGATGCGAGATTTTGAGGTTAAGGTTACGTAGACTGTCATTTTTTATGAATAGAAGGATTTTTATTCTATTGAAACTTTTTTTCAGCTTATTTCTGTCAGTTTCCATTTTTTACTTTCTTCTTTCTTTATTTAATATAATTAGGCTTTCTAATTTTCGATGTGTTTATACGCATAGGGTGCGGAAAAACACTTAAGATATAAACTAAATGCTGCTTTCGTCCTTTGTTTGGAACACTTTGACTGTGGTTGAAGAGACTCGAGCGATTTTAAAATCTAGCCCAATACAAATAATTTATGTGTTTCTAGAAGTAGCTCCTGGATCTCCAGAATTAAAAGTTCCTTGAACAAGTCAAACTCTGAACGCAAATACGACCGTAAAATTTCTCCTGAAAACTGTTAACAATACTTACCATGTATGCCCTTCATTATTTCGTTCTTCTTATTCATTTCTTTTCCTGAAGTGTGAGTTAACTAGGCATAAGCAAAGGAATAATGTCCAAAGTCCCAATCCTGTATTGAAACATTCTTGTGTCAGTAAATCTTCCCAGAAATAGATGGCCTGCCAAGCACCTAACGGGATAATGTTGGGCATTCTAATGCTTTATTTTTCGTTTCGTATACGCATGCTATATCTCACAACATTATAGACGTAATTTTGCTCCAGAAAATTTCAGGTGCATGATGTTCGACAGGAAGGATTCTGTATTCTAGTGTCGAATTTGACATTCTCAATTAGTTTGTTATATTTTACATTCATTTATTTCAGTGCATTTTTGACTGACATTTACTTAAATACACTTTACTCATTCAGTTCATTACAATTTACCGACATTTACATTTATACGTTTTAAAGGTTTCATTTACACACGCCTGAAATTTGACGCCCGAAATCTCCTTCCTTTCACACGCTTCCGAGTTTAGAGAGCGATAACAGAACATTTTATGATATTGAATTGCCTTGACAGAAGAGATCTGGACCGAAATTCACAGTGTCGTTATGCCAGGCTGTGTGTGGCGCTAGAGGGGTTCGGAACATATAAAGATGAGTCAGTGCCGGAGATAACAACTACACGAAATGTACGGATTTCTGGACGAGCTTTATCAACACCTCGATGTAAAGACAGTGCTTGCAGTGAAACTAACAAGAGGAGCTTTAAACAGTTTTTTTTTGCACTCGGAAAGATGCACTCTCGGCGTTTGACTCTTTAACTGCGACGTTTTCCACCGGTGGCCACTGAGGGAATTTTCATAATGCTGTTGACCGACCAGTAGTCACAAGCTTAATTTTCATAAATACTCAATCAAAGTCAAATGAAAACACGATCCAGTTCATGTTGGTTATTAGGAACGTTGTCCATTACAGTTGACTTTAAATTTCAGTTGAATATTAAACTTCAGTTTTGCCAGCCAAAGTCCAAGTTTTGAAACTTTAGAAATTTCTAGTTAGGTTTTACCTACAGTACACCGTGATATGAAGATTGAGTTAGCAATGAAACAAGCTAGAAGATTTTTAAACAGGTTTAGCTTGCTCGGCGAAAGAATGACTCTATGTCAGCCGTAACAATAAAAACAAAGACGTTGAGGAGGTTTGCATGCATTGCAATAGACTTAGCATTAGCATTTCAACAAAAGTTTTGAATTTCATAGTAGCTTTGCTTACAGTTTGAAGTACAGGCTGTTTGCAGTGCACAATACGAAACGATTTGAAGGCAGGTTTGACCTATTCCCTATTTGATCGACAGTGTGTGCTTGAAGTACGACAGAATTCAAGAGTTCAAATTCAAGATTTACCTGCAATCGTAGGAAACAGTTTTGTGTGATGGGAAGACAAACTGAGGATATTACGACACTGTATAAACATACGATTTTGATGAAGAGTTTGGTTCCCTCAGTGGGATACAACTATTGTATCTATTGGAATTAGCATTCCCGGGAGGAAAATTTGAGGTCCCAAGCTGAGACCTAGGTGGTAGGCCTTCTGTTTGTTGAAATAAAATGATTTTGTTCAAGGACCATTTTATTTTCGGTTCTCTGACGTCCGGTTTTTAGCCCTGCTACTATCTTCTACAACTTTGATCATGTTTCATGAGCTTCTTTCTCAACTTACTGTTAGGGAGGCTTAAGGTAACATCAGATCTAATCTTAGCTCTGGATTATACCAAGTAGACCTGTACCGTCAGGATAAATCAGCGTTACGCAAGCGAAGTTTGGAGATAATTTAATCGTTCCTTAGAAATTTCCTGAGAGGCAAGAGTATTCTGCAGTATTTAATTAATATATTTATATACGAAACGTTGTGTTTGTGTATTTGAAACAAACAAAATGTTTCGTATTTAATTAAAAAAAGGACACCACGGTTTCTAGAACATTTGAAAATTTCATTTTCTTTTCAGTTTTCTAACATTGCTTCATTTGTGCTAGCATGCTTTGGTTTATAGATGTTCGACATAAAAATAATTTTCTAAAAAGGGTTTCAAATTTGGGTCACGCAGTGTTAGAAAAAAAAGTAGAAAATATTTTTGTTTCCTGTCAGTTCGAAAAAATCTCTAGTAAATGAAAAATATATTTATTGCCTGTGAAACTGTGTTAAAAGAAACGATATTTTATGTAATTTTGAACGACAATGACATAAGTACTAGCTTCTAGTCCTGAAGTAATTGATGATTTAAAATGCAAATTAGGGCATTGAACGAACGCATGGCTAATTCTCTTAATGTTCGGCTTCACATATTAATATAATAAATCAAATGTCTTGAACCATGTATAATAATCTTTATTTTCTAACAATTCCATGCGTTTATGCTCATGTATGCAATTTTTTGGAATAAGATGATTTTTGGATGTTCTATAATACTAGAGTACACCGGCGTATATTTAATTATTTTGGAAAATTTGAGCAAAAATCCATACTTTCACGTGAACCTGTTTTTATTTGAATGTCTTAATATTGATTTTTTTCGTTTGGCTCTTTTGCCGGTGTGGGACGATACCATCGGAATAAATCAATGCCACTAATTTATTTCAACTTAAACTAACTAAATTTCAATGTAAAAACAGGAATGCTCCCCTCAGGGGGATACAAGTATTGTATCTATGGGAATTAGCGCTCCCAGGGGGACTATGTGAGGGCCTGAGCTAAAGTTTAGGTAGGCTTCTTTTTGTTGAAATAGAATAGGTTTTTGTTTTGTTACGGACCATCTTTTTTCGGTTCACTGCTATCCTGTTTTTCAGCAGCTACTACTTTCTTCTTCAACTTTTTCTTGTTTTATGAACTTCTTCCTTAGCTTCCTGTTTCTGTGCACCTTGTACACAGATTCCGCTTTCCCTCAACTCCATACTAAATGGTGCCTTCCTCTTTCCTCTCTTGGAACATCTTTGTCGTGGTTAAGGGAGGCTAAAACTTTCATATATAATAATAATAATAAACAGGAATGCTTCAACATTAATTGTTATTGTATAGATATCGTTTTAGCGTACGGTGTATTATTGAAATAAAGATTCTAAATTGAGTATTAAAATGCTTATTCATACGCGGGTCGGTATTAAATGAATAGAATGGATTTCACTACAGAGTACCAAAACCACATGCAAATTCTAAGAAAACTTGAATCGGACTTTAATTCGACGTAAAACCTGGAAGGCTTC
Source organism: Morinoia aosen (assembly GCA_030386875.1). Classification (NCBI taxonomy): domain Eukaryota; kingdom Metazoa; phylum Arthropoda; class Malacostraca; order Amphipoda; family Talitridae; genus Morinoia; species Morinoia aosen. The sequence continues at coordinate 43,569,261 of CM059577.1, read as the reverse complement.
CGTGCCGAAAACTTCCTCGATCAGGGGCGATCGCTTTGAAAGTCAATGAAGGATAATAACCGTGCTTCTGAACTTGTTAGCGGTTGAATAAACCTACAACATGTGTTTAGTGGCATCATTACTGCCACACTTACGTTGTTCGGGGCACTATTTCCACAACTTTATAGGTCAAACTACCCTCTCACATTGAACCGCTTGAACAGCATCTCTCCATGCCGGGCAAAAAGAAGCGTAAATGCATAGAGCGATGCAACTGGCAGCAGGCAATTAATGTTCGATGTTGTGAAGATCCAATTTCCTTGAAGTTTCGACCTGCAGTTCATTTGCTGGAGAAAGTGCTTGCTGGCTAAAGCTGAAAAGTTACACGTAGTTCATTTCGAAGTCATCTCTGCGGAGGTTGTTTGTTTGCTGAAAAGCTCGCCATTTAACGTTTATTTGCGCTTGACGTTCAAAGTGTAGCTGTATTGCGAGCCTGGAAAACTGGTAATTATGTGTATGTTGGAACAACGGTTAATATGAAAACCACCTTGTGTGTAATAAGGCGGTTGAGAAAAGTACGGAGCTTCTCTTTGGTGAAGAAGATTCGCTTGATATTTTGAATTCTTTTTAGCACCCCTCAGGGGGATACAATTATTGTATCTATGGGAACAAGCGCTCCCAGGGGGACAATGTGAGGGCCCGAGCTAAAGGTTAGGTAGGCTTTCTTTTGTTAAAATAGAATAGGTTTTGTTGTGTTACGGACCATCTTTTTTTCGGTTCACTGCTGTCCTGTTTTTCACCGCCTACCACTTTCTTCTTCAACTTTTTCTCGTTTCATGAACTTCTTTCTTAGCTTTCTGTTTCTGTGCCCTTTCTGCATAGATTCCACGTTCCCTTAACTCCATACTAAATGGTGCCTTCTTCCTTCCTCTCTTCACATCTCATTGTTGAGGATAGGGAGGCTTAAACTAACTAATAAACTAATTCTTTTTAGCATTACTATTACCATCACATGAATATCATGGGCGCTTATCATTCAATTAAAAATTTGAAATTTAGAGCAGCACGTGCTTTTGAAACGAACATTAAGATTATTTTGTAAGCCATTATTTTCTTGCTGCCTTTCTCTTTCATACATGGAATTACATTGATGCAAGTACAACAGCACCAAAGAGACCCTTTATAGCTTGAATTTGAAGGTGTCTAAATCTTTTAGGGAATGACACCAAGGGAAAATGTGAGGTCCCAAGCTAAGGGTTCGGTGGGTTGGCTATCCTTTTGTTGAAATAAAATCTATTTTTTTGCTTCGTTAATTACGTTTTTTTCGGCTCGCTGCTTCCGTTTTTCAGCACCTACTACTTTCTTCTCGTATCTTATTTTGTATGCTATTTCTCAACTTATTGTTTCTGTGCATCTTTTGCATAGATTTCGTGTTCGCTGAACTCCATACTGAATGATGCTATCATCCTTCCTCTCTTTAGAACGCTTAAGTTGCGTTTATGAATACTTCAATTAACTTATGTAATTTAACTCATGGGCTTGCATTGCATTATTTTCAGTTGTTTTTTTAAATCTTCGCCCTGCTTATTGGGTAAGTTTTCTCAGTAAATTATTTATAGGATTTCCGTACTGGAGAAACTGGGACTGAAAAGCTAAGACTTTCCTGAGACTGAGAAACTGAAACTTTCCTGCGACTGAGAAACTAAGACTTTCCTGCGACTGAGAAACTGAAACTTTCCTGCGACCGAGAAACTAAGACTTTCCTGCGACTGAGAAACTGAAACTTTCCTGCGACTGAGAAACTAAGACTTTCCTGAAACTAAGAAATTAAAACTTTCCTGCGACTGAGAAACTGAAACTTTCCCGAGACTGAGAAACTGAAACTTTCCCGAGACTGAGAAACTGAGGTTTTCCTGCGACTGAGAAACTGAAACTTTCCTGCGACTGAGAAACTAAGACTTTCCTGCGACTGAGAAACTGAAACTTTCCCGAGACTGAGAAACTGAAACTTTCCCGAGACTGAGAAACTGAGGTTTTCCTGCGACTGAGAAACTGAAACTTTCCTGCGACTGAGAAACTGAAACTTTCCTGCGACTGAGAAACTGAAACTTTCCTGCGACTGAGAAACTGAAACTTTCCTGCGACTGAGAAACTAAGACTTTCCTGCGACTGAGAAACTGAAACTTTCCTGCGACTGAGAAACTAAGACTTTCCTGCGACTGAGAAACTGAAACTTTCCTGCGACCGAGAAACTAAGACTTTCCTGCGACTGAGAAACTAAGACTTTCCTGCGACTGAGAAACTGAAACTTTCCTGCGACTGAGAAACTGAAACTTTCCTGCGACTGAGAAACTGAAACTTTCCTGAGACTGAGAAACTGAAACTTTCCTGCGACTGAGAAACTAAGACTTTCCTGCGACTGAGAAACTGAAACTTTCCTGCGACTGAGAAACTGAAACTTTCCTGCGACTGAGAAACTGAAACTTTCCCGAGACTGAGAAACTGAGGTTTTCCTGCGACTGAGAAACTGAAACTTTCCTGCGACTGAGAAACTAAGACTTTCCCGAGACTGAGAAACTGAGGTTTTCCTGCGACTGAGAAACTGAAACTTTCCTGCGACTGAGAAACTGAAACTTTCCTGCGACTGAGAAACTGAAACTTTCCTGCGACTGAGAAACTAAGACTTTCCCGAGACTGAGAAACTGAGGTTTTCCTGCGACTGAGAAACTGAAACTTTCCTGCGACTGAGAAACTGAAACTTTCCTGCGACTGAGAAACTGAAACTTTCCTGCGACTGAGAAACTGAAACTTTCCTGCGACTGAGAAACTAAGACTTTCCTGCGACTGAGAAACTGAAACTTTCCTGCGACTGAGAAACTGAAACTTTCCTGCGACTGAGAAACTGAAACTTTCCTGCGACTGAGAAACTGAAACTTTCCTGCGACTGAGAAACTGAAACTTTCCTGCGACTGAGAAACTAAGACTTTCCTGCGACTGAGAAACTGAAACTTTCCTGCGACTGAGAAACTAAGACTTTCCTGCGACTGAGAAACTAAGACTTTCCTGCGACTGAGAAACTAAGACTTTCCTGCGACTGAGAAACTGAAACTTTCCTGCGACTGAGAAACTAAGACTTTCCTGCGACTGAGAAACTGAAACTTTCCTGCGACTGAGAAACTAAGACTTTCCTGCGACTGAGAAACTGAAACTTTCCTGCGACTGAGAAACTAAGACTTTCCTGCGACTGAGAAACTGAAACTTTCCTGCGACTGAGAAACTAAGACTTTCCTGCGACTGAGAAACTGAAACTTTCCTGCGACTGAGAAACTGAAACTTTCCTGCGACTGAGAAACTGAAACTTTCCTGCGACTGAGAAACTGAAACTTTCCTGCGACTGAGAAACTGAAACTTTCCTGCGACTGAGAAACTAAGACTTTCCTGCGACTGAGAAACTAAGACTTTCCTGCGACTGAGAAACTAAGACTTTCCTGCGACTGAGAAACTGAAACTTTCCTGCGACTGAGAAACTAAGACTTTCCTGCGACTGAGAAACTAAGACTTTCCTGCGACTGAGAAACTGAGGTTTTCCGTACTACACGAGTCTTATGTAAATTCTGTAGTGTCTAAAAATATATCCTTTTTATTTCGAATCAAAATATGGTAGAATTTTATGAAGTTCATCAACAACTTTGCTGAGAGAGAAAATAAGTGTCCGCAGCTACCAGCAGTGATCTAGTTTGCCACATCGCATGAAATAAAAACTAAGATTACAGCGGCGGAAGTGTTGGGTACGCAAATGAATGAAGCAAAAAATGTCCCACTCAATATTAGCAGCTGAATTTTACGGTGATTGAAAAAGTAATCAGTCACGCATCGTCCGCGAGCGTCAGATCCTGGATTTTTTTTCACGCGTTGCAAGCAAGTCAAAGGAGTCAACTCGGATAAATTAATTTGTTTTATCTGAGGCATCGAACAAACTAGCGACCTTTTTAATAGATGGGAGATGCGCGATTTTTACTTGTCTGAGAAATGAATAGTAGAGATGAACATTGAGCTTATGTCGCTTGGAAAAGAGGTAGGTTAACAGTTTCACCGCGTTTCCGCGGTTGTTAATTAACGGTTGGTTTGGTTAGGTTGTGAGTAGCTGAATTGGAAAATGAACTTTACTTCTTGAATACAGTTTTATCCTTCCTAAGAAACAAAAAAAAAATGCAATTGCACCGTCACATTTCACTTCGTATCAATTTTTTAAAAGGTCGCGGAACAAATGGAATGTCACTTTGAAACAGATGAAAACACTTTGTGCTAAGATTTTCATTTTCTACAACATGTACTAAGTGGCTCTTTTGCTTCGCTCGCGTGAGACCGCCTATGTTGTGGCTAGGGAGATTAAGCTAAATAACATTACTAAATTTCGTATCGCAAACTTGAATATCTTACCATGATCATGTTGAACATCGTAAGATAACTCAAATTTCAATCACCTGTTTTAATTCTCGAGGCTAAAAATGATCGAATTCAGTAAATTGAACAAAAATCATCACTCTGAAGTGAAAGAGCATCAACAGCTCTCATGTTTACGTGATTTGTTAGTTTTCTATATCCTATATTTCTATTTTCTATTAGTTTTCTATTTTGTGCGTCGTTAAATTCGCTCGGGGTAATTGCAATTTTAAATAAAAACAGTCGATAATCAGCCCATTACCACGTTCACTGCGTATTGGGCCACATGTGTACCATTCGGCAAATTGCTGATTCAAGTACCGGTGAAAGTAAACAACCTCTTATCTGTTTCACGAACTTTTTAAAACATAACTGTTATCATACATTGGAAAATGTTATCATGTTATTGTATTTTCATATTTCTTAGAGGAAGGATGAAATTTATTCGAGCACCAAAGTCGATTTCCCAATTGTACTAGTTACAACCTGACCAAGCCAACCGTTAACAACCGTGGAAACGCAGTGAACGTGTTAAAGCCATTACCACAAGATCGTTGAACTTATGTTATAAACGCTCATTATAATCATTTAAATGATTAGGTGCAAGATCAAAATGAGCACCAACGTAAAAATATACATTTATATATATATATATTTATTTTTTAGGCAAACGTTTCGGAGTGTTAAAATTCCACCTTCATTGCTGAAAATCATTTGAAAAACAAATTTTAACATTCCGGAACATTTGCCCTAAAAAGAAACATATATAAATGTATATTTTTATGTAGGTTCACCTTTTTATCTTACGCGTGAGATTCCCTAAGAATCGATCAATTTTTAAATATCATTTAAGTGATTATAATTACATATTTCATAAACGACTGTCGGACGTCACTTTCAAACCCTAATAAGAGCTAAGGGCAGCAAAAATACCAGTAGACATGATTTGTAAACGCTATTAATAAAGTACTTTCAAAATTTCACTCATCTTTATAGAAATTTTAATTATTCGTTTTTAGTGACCCGTACATGTTCCTCAAATTAACTTCATGAAATAGAAAATGAAAAAATTTCTTCTGTCCATTTTCCGCGTGACGTACCACACAATTCTCGATTCAAAGTTGTTGTAACAGTGTAATAGTTCGTGCCACCATGAAAATATAGCTACACTCTTATTGGAGCAACTACCATAACTACAGCATCTAGTGCGAGCAACACCTATCTATTCAACTGCCCAAAATTTTTGCTACGCAAATCTTCAGTTCAACTAATTACAACATTGCAACCGTTCATGCGGCAATATACATATGTTAAAACAATCTTTTTGGAGCCATTGCAACTACTACTGCAGTTATTAGTGCGACTACAACTTCACAATATTTTCGTTACGTAAATCTTTATTTCAGTAAATTACAACATTGAATGCCTCGATATAAATTAAAAACAGTCCTATTGGGGCCATTGGAACTATAACTGCAGGTACTACAACTACCTATCCAACAACACAAAATTTTCGCCCTGCGAATCTTCGATCGAAACATTCGAAGAAAGTCCTCGGCTACTCGTTTCTGAAGTTCAGCAAATTACAACATCGCAACTATTCTTGCCACAAAAAATATTGCTAATAATCCTAGTGTAGCCAACTACTATTGCAGGTACTAGTGCGACTACAACTACCCAATATTTTATAAATCAGTAAATTTCAACGTTGCATGATACAATATATATTAAAAACAATCCTATTGGAGCCATTGCAACTACTACTACTGCAGGTACTAGCGCGACTACGACTATCCAATATTTTCGCTGTGCAAATCTCCGAACGCGATATTCGAAGAAACTCCCCGGCTACTCGTTTCCCAAGTTGAGCAAGTCAGGAATCTCGGACGAGATTGAGACGCCGCTCCCCAGCTCACCGCCGATGAAAAACGACCCTCAAAATTGGAAGCTGTAGTCAAAATATATCTAAGCCATGTCTGCTGCCAGAACCAATTCCGTAGACCAGTTCTTCCAAAAATATCCGCACTACGACTGCTGAAATCACCTTGTTTTTCTCACCTTTCCTTCGCTGTATTTTAATTGAAAACTTACACGGATCTTGTTACGTTGAAGAAGTGAATCCCTTTCTTCCAACCGAGCATATTGAATCCATTTCTCGGTTAATGGAACAATACCCTTGAATTATCCGAGAAATTGGGTCACAGTCAAAATACAATCATCGCTTCATTTTGAGTGAAATCGCTTAGTGTCTTGAAGGATGCAACAGATTAGTTTTGAAAATACATCGAAAATACAGAGGGACACTTGTGTACACTGAATCATTTGCCCTCAGGGGATACAACTGTTGTATGTATGGGAATTAGAGCTCCCAGGGAACAATTGTGTGGTCCCGAGCTGGAAGTTAGGTGTGCTTTCTTTTTATTGAACTAGAAGATATTTTTTGTTCAGGTACGGATCATCTCTACTCTGTTCCCTCTTCTGTTTTTCAGCACCTTTGACTTTCTTCTTTAACTTTGATATTCTTTCATTCCCTTCATTCTCATCTTACTGTTTCTATCCCTGAATATTATGCGTAGGGACGCTCCTTATGCATAGACTCAGCATACATCTAACTCCTTACCAAAGGGTATCTTCATTCATCCTCTGTTTGGTCATCTTAATGTGGTAATGGAGGCTTAAACAAATTTAAAATAAAGTATAATCTATTAGAATCACTGGAATCACTGAAACGAGATGATCGTGTCACAGATTTATAACTTCAGAAGCATTAAGCTTTTTCACTTCAACGGTGTAAACGAGATTTGGTTGTAGGTTAGTTGGGTTAGGTTATCACAGATCAGATTAGGTAATCTCAGATGTGATTACGTTATTTCAGATCAGATTAGGTTAGCTCAGATTAGGTTAGGTTGTAGGTTAAGTTGTAGCCGATGGAAAGAGACCAGCTTATAATGAGAAGGTATAATTTTGGTAAGAAGCCACTAACCCTGGAACCTAACTTAACAAATACACCTATACCTGCGTCCTTAACAGATACCACCTGTGTGGTAGGAAAAATAAAAATACAATTACAACACAGGTAAAAACTTAGGAAGAAAGGTATCTCGCAAAATGATAAACGATGATTACTCTTTCCATAAATTCACGTTCTCGTTAGCGGAGCGTTCTTCGATAAATTTTGTTAATACATGCATGCAGTTACTTTTTATTTTTTACTGTTTGTTCGTAATTCATTAGCGGACGAATGTGAACATGGATAAATTGGGAAAATTCATGAATAATATCAAGTAAAGCACGTTTGGAACGCAATGCCACGATAAAAGAAAAAACTATTCTTACATCAAAAACTATGACCTTGTTTATCAAATTTCTTAGAAATAATGTATTGTAACCATACTTGATAGTCTCTACATTTCACAACATATTTGGAGCTTTTATGACTTTATTCGCCATGAAAACTAAACACGTGGTTTTTCTGGGGATAAAACATTTTGAGACCTTCTCACAAAGAGCAAAATTCTTCGTTACCGCAGAAATATGATCACTCGTTTGAAAAAATGAACTTAATTATAAACAATAAGTTTAGTAATAAAACGCTCTATGCTCACCAAAACAGGGCATGAGATGACTTCACTGATGTTTTGTGTATTTTTTGAGAGTAATAATATATTTATATGTATATAAATAATGTAATATATAATATGTAATGTGTAATATATATGCAATATTCAATGCATGTTCAATACAAAATACATGAAATATAATATTTTTTGATACCTACTCAACGTAACGGTGTTACAGTCCAATGCTATGTAAATACAATAAATGTTTTATGTAAGTAGGTAACGAGATTTCAAGCTGTTTGTTAGTCCGGGGGACTATTTGAACACAAGCGGTTGAAAACAAAAATATATTGTTAATAATTAATAATTATTTTTTTGAGTTTCCTATATAGCGAATAACTTTTACGAATAGATTCATACGGCGAAGGAAAATGAAAAATTGGCTTTCATTTGAAGTATTTTATTAATGGAAGCAAACAATGAACAATATATTGAAAAATCGTCTGTGAAGTAAGCATTCAAAGTTATTTGTCGCACAAAAGAGCAGCAATGTTCATTTCAATAGCTCTGTTTCAAAAAGTCCTTTTCAGTGGCCCACACATATTTCTGATGTTCACCTGATGTAGTAAAAAATGAAGAATTTTCTTTTGATAACTTTCCGCTTGCCGAGACTGGCACATTTCTTGCTTCGATCGCTTCAGCAACGCAACAAACACAGCTACTGAGCTTTGCTTGTTTCGGAGAAGTACATTCACTGCTCCGGCATTGAAGTCGGACGAGAAAGTCAAATAAATTGGTCATTACTGCTCCGAAGTCTCCTATTGCAGTAGGCAGGCCTGCATTTCCAAAGTTCGTTGGTTGTCATGGAGATGGTTCAGAGTATCATTGTTCGACGGTTGTCATAAAGCTGGGTGTCATTCATCTTTGCTAGTTGCCGTTTTACTGATTTATAATATTTTGTGCTGGTTTATGATATTAATTGTTTGCTGCTTGACGTTGTGCTGGTTTATGATATTAATTGTTTGCTGGTTGACGTTATGCTGGTTTCTGATATTAATTGTTTGCGGGTTGACGTTGTGCTGGTTTATTGCATCATGTAATGCTCGCTGGTTGCCGTTTTCTGGCAGATGATATGATTATTGCTTGCCAGTTTCCGTTGTGCTGTCGTGATTCGGGATAGCATTTGTTGGCTGGTGGTCATTGAGCTGTTTTGGGATACCATTCCCTTTTAGCAGTTTCCATTACAACTTTTTTTAGTTTCGACAAATAATGATCTAATGATTTCCAAGACTTATTGCATTAAATATTAACAATGATATTTTATGTTGGAATACAAGTTACCTTTTTGAATTTTAGTTTGGAAATATTGCTCAGGAGTCAAACTGCTTTTCTATTTTGTGGTGAATAAAGCAGTGAATTCTTGAAATTTTGTTTAATGAATTTGCTTTCAGTTTTTGTTATAACGTTGAAGTTTTTACATCCTCTTTCAGTTGCGTTTAGCTTCTATCTCACTGTGAAAAAACAAAGGCTTTGTCATGTAGTGGTTTTATTTGAACAACTGCAGAATGGAAGCCAATAATTACTAAAGTTGAATAATATTTTATACATTGCACATAATATCCATTATTAACTAAAACTCAGTCATTTCAAGTTTAGTTTAGTAAGGGATTTAATATGATATCCTACAATGCTTAATTTTGTTAAATGACTATAAACATACAAACATACGTGTATCATGGATCGTAACCAGTGTTGAATGCACTGTGATATTGCAGATACTTGTCGTGTAGCACATACGATTTTGAGTATTTTTATGTAGAAACAAAATACAAAAAACCTGATTGGAGAATAGTGTGGGGTAAAACTAATGAAATGAAAGCTATGGATGAATATAATAAAACATTTTTATTGCTTGTTTTTTTTAACTGGAAATTTTAGCATAGCTTGAAAATTGAACCTGAGAAATTGTCTGAATCATCGTTAAATGTCACCAGGCGTTGATTTTGTGAACGAAAATTCATACGCCAGTTGTGCACGAAATAAATTAATATAATATAAAAATTCAGCGTTACTGCACAACACTTAACTCACGACTTGTGAGTACGACTAACGATTTGTAAATACGACTCATGACTGGTATACAATATTGAAGACACACAAACACGACTCATACACTGCTGAGAAGCGATGTTCAAACATTTCCAAGTTAGCACTGGAATCTCTCCAAGACATCTGTTTCAATGGCTTGCCGAAAATAAAACTATTTCCCGATATCTTCCTTTTTACATTGGCAGGAAATTGATTACGGTTTTCCAGCATCAATTTCATGAGTTAAAATAAGGATTTTTTTCATCATTATATATTTTACGTTTTTGCAGCAGTGATTTAAAATTTGTTTTCACGAGAAATGTACATATTTGTGGCGTGTGCCTTTAATTATCCCCTAAATGGTTGATTTTATATCAATCCTTGTTCTATCTCATATTGTCTATGAGTTATTATTCCTATTTTGGATATTGATCCTCGGTCTATGTCATTTGTTCCGTGTGGTTTATTTTTCAGATTTGTTAAATAACGTTCAAGTCATATAGTTCCCAACATCGACGCGCAAGTTGGGTTTCAAGAATTTTCAGCCGAGAGAGGGACTTGGTGTAGTCGTCTTGAATATTTCGATATCGCTCAGTTAGTGAACTCTAATTTTCCGTCTATCCCGACACGTTGCGAAGCCCAAATACATGAACGTTTTGTGTTCCATCCAGCAGTTGACTGTTTAAGAATTCTAAAAAAAAGCGGTGAACGTCAAATTTTAATTTTCACCGGAAAGATTAACTTTTTTCACACTACGGTCTCAAAAACGAGTTGATAAAAATTTATCTTTCGTTACATTTTTCAGGCATTTGCTAATTTTACTGTCGGGAATTTTACAGATGGAAGACCAAGAAACTACCAAGAGCTTGGACAACGTTCTTCGAGATACGTAAAATTCCTTTACCTCTCATAAGATTCCACCCGTATTCTATCAACACATTTCTTCAAAATTGTTGTCCCATATTCCAGACAACGTTGTCTACTCATTTCATTGTTGAGATACTGCATCGGTTGTTCATGTATGATGGTGCAAGGAAATAGCCAATTTCCTAGTTTAACGACGCAATTTTTGGTGAACTTCATTACAAAGGAGTGAAAATTAGCTCGTCATTCAACAAATACTGTTAATGCTTCAAGTTATGAATAACGAGGAGCAACATGTCCAGTATGTTATTGATAATTATGTACTAATAATTTTCGTAAGTTTAAGTCACGATTCTCATGATATGCTGTGGAATTCGAGGATCGACCGTAGAAATTTTCTACTGCCTAATATTTTGTAGCCGAACTGAAAGGTGACATCGGTGACGAAGCTTGACCGGTGGTTACGGAGGGAATTTTCATAATGCTGCTGACCGACCAGTAGTCGAGTATTTAATTTTCACAAGTGTTTGAAGTTAAATGAAGGAACAACCCAGTCAATGTTTGCAATTTTCAAAAGTGCGTACCACAATTGACTTTCAATTTTAGTTGAATATCAAACTTCAGTTCAACACACCGCGTTCAACGGGTTAAACCGGTAACCTGAACCTGTTGGGCTTCACTGAGGCTGAAAATACATAGCTGAGAACCCTCTACATACTGAGGGCTGAAAATAGGCAGCTGAGGGCACCTGCCAAGGGCTGAAAATACGCAGCTGAAGGCACCTGCCGAGGGCTGAAAATACGCAGCTGAAGGCACTTTCCAAGGGCTGAAAATACGCAACTGAGGGCACCTGCCGAGGGCTGAAAATACGCAGCTGAGGGCACCTGCCAAGGTCTGGAAACACGCAGCTGAGGGCACCTGCCGAGGTCTGGAAATAAGCAGCTGAGGACACCTGCCGGGGGCTGGAAATACGCAGCTGAGGGCACCTGCCGGGGGCTGGAAATACGTAGCTGAGGACACCTGCCGGGGGCTGGAAATACGTAGCTGAGGACACCTACCGGGGGCTGGAAATACGCAGCTGAGGGCACCTGCCGAGGGCTGAAAATACGCAGCTGAGGGCACATGCCGGAAGCTGGAAACACGTAGCTGAGGACACCTGCCGGGGGCTGGAAATACGCAGCTGAGGGCACCTGCCGAGGGCTGAAAATACGCAGCTGAGGGCACATGCCGAGGGCTGAAAATACGCAGCTGAGGGCACCTGCCGAGGGCTGAAAATACGCAGCCGAGGGCACTTGCCTGGGATTAAAAATACGCAGCTGAGGGCACCTGCCGAGGGATGGAAATACGCAGCTGAGGGCCCTTTACCTGAAGTAATCTTCTCCAGCAAAACAAGACGATCGATTTGTGTCTGGTGGCAGCGCAATCTATGTAGACGCAGCAGCTCGTTCGTTCAGAATCATCTCGAGGCTCCCAACGCTATCGAGCTCGCTGAAATTCAGTTAACTCGGTCATTTCGGACCACCTCGAGATGTGGCTGGGGTATCTTGCAGGAACTTGATACTCATGTTTCTTATTGCCTCGATGCCGAAATTAAGTTTCGATGCTCCTGAAGATGCTCAAATGAGAATCTTTCATGAATCTTCCTTATTTTTCTCAATTGGTCTTAGATTTAAAACACAGCAATTCTTAAGCAAGTGTGCTTCAGTGAGGATGATTTGTAATTTTGTTCCATACAGGTTCGACTTTAATCGTCGCTCGACGACTCTTGGTTCAGTTTCAACTTTGCTTAGTTGTTTAATGGAAATGCTTCAGAACGAAGCATTTATGAAGGATGTGCATAAATGAAAATAATTCAAGACTTTGTTGCAGACAAGTGGGATTAGAGAGTCATTTTACGACTTTTTCTCGATATAATGTGGCTACTACCGTATGTGCCCGTTTACTACCTACAAATTTACCCATGCAAAATATTATTGGTACATTCTATAATGGATAATCACTAATCACCTAAAACAAACTTTTCATGAATGAGGTATATTGCTGGCACTACTTGCTTCGATATTCGTAATCCAGATTTTTATCTGAGCCGTTAAAACATCGATTTTCTTTTTATTTATATATTTATTTTATGCTAAGCCACTGTTTTCTGCAATATAGGCATATTCTATATCACAATGAAACTTGGTGGAGTTTTAGTTGAAGCCTAAAAATTGTGCCAAAAACGTACAAAAATCTATGAGACCAGAAAATAAAATGAGAAGAAAAATGTCAAAACGATACACTCGCTCGCTTCGGAGATTGATTGCAAGGTAAAATAAATTATCCCGCACGTAAAAAAAAGAAAGAGACAATTTTTATGCCTTCTTAATAACTAATCCAAACCCACGATTGAATTCTGCAACAAACTTTGCTAAATCTGTGATGCGTGATGAATCTACTATTTCTATGCACAACGTGCATAGATTCCGTGTTCCCTTATCTCATCTCCGCGTTAAATGGTACCTTCCTCCTTCCTCTTTAGATCGCCCTGGTGTTGCAGATAGGGAGGCTTGAACTAACATCTGATCTAATCTTTGCTAGTTTTGTGATTCTCCCTTACTGATTCTCCTATGCTGATTCTTCTTTGCTGATTCTCCTTTGCTGATTCTTCTTTGCTGATTCTCCTTTGCTGATTCTTCTTTGCTGATTCTCCTTTGCTGATTCTTCTTTGCTGATTCTCCTTTGCTGATTCTCCCTGTTGATTCTCCCTGTTGATTCTCGTTGCTGATTCTCCCTGCTGATTCTCCCTGCTGATTCTCCCTGCTGATTCTCCCTGCTGATTCTCCCTGCTGATTCTTCTTTGCTGATTCTTCTTTGCTGATTCTCCTTTGCTGATTCTCCTACGAACGTTGCTGATTTTGTGATGAGAGCCGCCGCTGTGTAGCGATAGCTCTCCGAAGTAAACTGAAGAGGACAGACACTATCAGTAAGCTCCTATCCCGAGTGGAGAGCTACGTAGCTGTCCCTTCGTTAGTTGATACGCTAAGTGCGGCGGGTTTAACTAAAGTTCAATCTTCAACGGAAATTAGAGTTAATTTTCGATATTAACTTTAATAGAAACGAACATTAAATAGACCGTGCATTGATTTAGATTCTACAAAGTATTTATGAAAATTAAGTTTGTGACTGCTGGTCGGTTGGCGGAATTCTGGAAATCCCCTCAGTGACCACTGGTGGTCACGTCACACTCAAAGTGTTGAATGGATAAGTTTTTTTTACAACGGACCATCGAACGTTCCAGTTAGGGAGGATTAAACTGATATATAATTGAATCTCCTGCCCTGTTTTCAACCATCTACTATTTTCTTTTTCGTAAACTTTTATCTTGTATCATTAATTTCCGTCTCAACTTGCTGTTTCTATGCGCAGAGGATCTCGTGAAAACCACGCTCCATGGAAAACCACGCGCCACGGAAAACCACGCTCAATGAAAACCACACTCCCTAATCTCCATACTAAATAAGGCTTTCTCCATTCTTCTCTTTGAAACACTTTTGTTGCGAATAGGGAGTCTTAAACTAACTTATATTCTAATCCATGAACATCGGTGTAAAAATCTTAAAACAAAACATTCCTAAAATGAAAATCTCCTCTAATTAACGTATGTGTGTACGTTCTATTATTCACTCCATTTTTCAGGTTGAATGGAAAGGGAATATTCCGGGGAGTGGTTCAATTTGTTTGCACTGTAAAAACTCCCCATCTGAATTCAATACTGCGAATTAAATTAGCTGGCTACATATGTACAGAGCGATGCAATTGTTTGAGGCAGTTACACTCGGCGTGAAATAAAACAAAAAGCAGAAGTAACACTTCCTCACAGAAACAGTTTCATTCGCAAATGTCATAACTTTGCATGACTTTCGCCGACGGCAGAATAAGCGTCAGCCGTGTTTGTTTGTCCGTCCCGGCTCTTGTGGTTTCAGCTTAAACATTTAGTCTAATTAGCGCTCGCTGAGGTAGGAATCTAGCAAAAGCGCTCACCAGCTGAAGTGGGAATCTACCTAAAGCGCTTGCCGCTCTCGCTTGGAATAGCAAGGATCTCTCACTTTTGAAACCTGGAAGCTAGATTGAAATGATATCACGCCCCCAAAGAATTGTGATGCAGAATGCGTAATAGCGGAACTCTGCGTGCTTGTTTGTTCAGAACTACACCCACTGTTATTGCTGGACGCTCTTGTTCAGGTTAAATGGGGAATGTTGGAGAATTGAATGTGGGCTCCAGAAATGTTGACCTGAGTTTCTATTCAAATTTGATATAAACACTCCAGCAGCTGGACCACAGAACTTGATCCTTTAGGAGAATGTCAGAGAAGGGGAATCGCTCTCGCAGTGATCTTTAATAGTTAATTTGCATATTGTTTCGTTTGCGCATGAACGGAATTATGACACAAAACTATTTTTTTCTGTATTAGTTCCACACGTAATCACCTGAATGTACAAAACACTTAGTAGTGGAATGTAACTGTATATCTCATGCTAAAACATTCATGCTCATTTGAATTGAAGTCTACGAGACATGAATACTTGTTTTATTTCTCAATTAGTTTTCCGCATATTTTGCTCAAAGTACAGAGCCTTTAATAATTGAATGTAAACTTTTGGTGTTATGTTAAAACATTATATTTGAGGTCAAGGCAACAGTTTCACCAAGCGTTAGAATTGAATGCGGCATGTCGTTAACAAAATTAAAATTAACTGAAGGGAAACTGAAGTTGACGGATGCATTCAGAAAGAAAACTCTGTGTGAATAATAAATTTTACTCGGGTTTGTTCGTAGATTTTTATAATCCATTGTTTATTTCGATTCCATGACAAAAAGAAGATCTAGTTATTCATGAGTCGTGTTTGTGAATCACGAGTCGTAGCCACTCAGGGGGGTACAACTATTGTATCTATGGGAATTAGCGCTCCCAGGGGACTATGTGTGGGCCCGAGCTAAAGGTTAGGTAGGCTTTCTTTTTGTTAAAATAGAATAGGTTATTGTTTTGTTATGGACCAACTTTTTTCGGTGCACTGCTGTCCTGTTTTTCAGCACCTACTGCTTTCTTCTTCAACATTGATCTTGTTTCATGAACTTCTGTCTTATCTTACTGTTTCTATGCCCTTTCTGCATAGATCCCGCGTTCCTGTAACTCCATACTAAATGGTGCCTTCTTCCTTCCTCTCTTTGGATAGCCTTTGTTGCGGATAGGGAGGCTAAAACTAACGACTAATCTAATCTAATCTAACCCCCATTTTCTAAAGCCCATACTAAATGGTCTCTTCTCTTCACTCGCTTGTGATCCCTTTTTACTTTATCTAGGAGGTCCATAACCAACTAACGCATCATAATACCATAGCGGTTCGTCGAACTAGCTACATGCGTTTCAGGAAAAAATCTCTTCAATAATTGCTCTCAAAGTCGCTTTTGCATCGCCGCCCGAACACCTGCGTTCAAATACAGGAGCTCTGAAGGCTTCCTCTAGTTCTACAAAAGAAGAAAGTCTGCGAGAGCGAAATCTAGGCTACAGTGAACGTGTTCCCCTACTTGTTGAGGCAGACATACAAGCCGTGTGTGGTCTGGCGTCGTCTTGTAACAACAAAACTGAGTTGCATTGAAGATTTCACCGTTTGTTGTTAATTAGGGGCTTCCGCTTCTTGGTCAACAAACTCTGAGACTCGCTGCCTCTGTCTTTTATCCATTTGGACTGCTTAATTAAGGAAGCTTTGAGAGGTATTCGATTTGCCTCAAACGCAGATGTTATGGTTGCGGCGCGCTATTAGTGGCTTCAAGAGCAACTGATTTTTTTTATTCCGGAGGCATAAGAAAGCTTGAGGGTTGTAGGATAAAGCGTGCTTGTAAAGTAAGAGACTCGAAAAGTAATGCTGATGCAGTGTGGTTAACTTCATTGATATCGTGGAAGTAAGTCCAAGCTAATTTCAAGTGAAGCTTGTGTTTATAATAGGTTATTTCAAATTGAGAAATTATTCACAGCGGTTATGATTTTCTCATTAGGAAAGTTTTTGTACAAGATTCACACAATGTGGTCTATGCAACTATAGTTGTTAGGGAAAATTTAAAGCTTTAATTATTTTATCCCAGTATAGCTAATTCAAACGGGAAAGTATGCACAAAAATTTTCCTAATAGAAATAAAAGGGAGTGACAGAATTCCCTACCTAATTGCAGGCAGGCTGAGTAATTTCTTCTAAGAACCAGAAGCTGGTCGTTTTTTGCGTTAAAAGATGGGCGACAAATTCTCTTGTTGATCAAAAATCAAACACTTTAACGATTGTAGTAGCCAACGGGCTTCATGACTCGTAAAATCTTAATTTTTTACATTAATCTTCTTCAGGTAAAGCGAAATTTACGTAAAAAATACTGCATGTTCATAATTGAATGAATTGTGGTTACAATAAAAAGTACATCTTGTGCTGAAACATGTGTTTTTATTACAACATTAATATTAAATTGGACTCATGACGGTACATATCAACCATGCAATATCAACTTCGCTTGCACTTTCAATTCTTTTTTCGGAAACCTTCAAAATTAGCGAGAGCACTGCCGAAACTAGCGGACCAAGCTGTCGTTTATTGGAAAACTGCCGCTGCTGCGATTGGTGTTGAAGAAAATATTGGCTTAGAAACGTTACAAAGTTGGACAGCCGCTTTTTGCTCACTCTTATTACGAGCGTAAGGCTGAACGGTGAGGGCAAAGCCATTTCTGGCAACACACTACTAGGGGAGAAAGGGTGAGGTCCCCAACTGGGAAGTTGGCCTCCTTTTTACTGAAGTGCAGTAGATTTTTGTTTCGCTTCGGGCCTTCGTTTCGGTTCTCCGTTGTCCTGTTTTTTCAGTACCTACTACTTTCTTCTCCAACTTTTATTTTATTTCATGACCTGTCTTCATGACGGTTTTATGCATGAGCCTCCCTATCTTTGGAACATGTTTCATGTTGCTAAAAATGCTGAAGGTAACTCATCTGATCTACTACCTCTTAGTTTTTGTTCACAATATGGGTAATGGTCATCAAATCACATAGTTCTTTTGTTTCTGTGATGAACTATGACTATAAGTGTCACCCAGTGCTATTTTCAAACATGAACGTTCAAAAAGTGTTGGCGTTCTTTCAGTGGACAGTGTAACCCTACATCGACCATCATCCTCTCTAAAAGACATTAGGAAATTACTCACATCGCTTTCATTTTCTGAATGCTTCGATGAAAATTTCCTATTTACTGGGCGTCATTTGTGGTAATTCAAGAGAAATTTCCCTAATATTTCGTTCAAGGCCCCAAAAATTTAGTCGTTTTGGGTTAAGCAATGCTGATCTTTTAACGCACGTCAAAACAGATGTCATAATCCCTCAGGGGGATACGACTATTGTATCTATGGGAATTAGCGCTCCCAGGGGACAATGTGAGGGCCCGAGCTGAGAGTTAAGTAGGCCTTCTTTTTGTTGAAATAAAATGTTTTTTTATGTTAAGGACCACCTTTTTTCGGTTCACTGCTGTCCTTTTTTCAGCACCTACCACTTTCTTCTTCAACTTTTATCTTATTTCATGAACTTCTTTCTCATCTTACTGTTTCTATGCCCATTCTGCATAGATTCCTCATTTTCTTATCTCCATACTAAATGGTGCCTTCCTCCTTCCTCTCTTTGATACGCTCTATTTTTGTAGCGGTTAGGGAGGCTTAAACTAACTTATAATCAAATCTAATCTAACAGATGTCATAAGAATAGAGTAGCTCATGATCTTGACATGAATACATGTGTAGGGAAGCACAAACTTTTTTCAGTAACCAGTCTTTTCACTTGAATTCGCTCTTTCAGTTTCATTTCGATCCCGTTGAACTGTTTCACTTAACCAAGCATTTCTAATTCATCTTTCCATCCGCGAAAAGTCATTTTTAATTGGCCTTCAAGCCCAGAAATAATGATCCCCTGCGCATCTCTTATCCAAACGCGCAAGACCAGCGCGGCGCATTTTCATTTCATCATACCAATGACTAACAGGCATTTTTAATTGCCCCTCAGGCCCAGAAATAATGATCCCGTGCACATCTCTTATCCAAACGCGCAAGACCAGCGCGGCGCATACTGTAAGCGTCTTGAAGAGTTTTCAGAGCAGATAGAAGAGGTTGTTTACGACCCATTCAATTTTCTACCCAGCAGCCTCGGCTTTGTTTGGCGAGTCCTAAATCTGGACAATCATCATTAAAGCCCTCACGGCGCGCTTACTCCTCTTACTAAACAATCTGCTTCTTTCCGGGCCTTTATGAGCTACACGAACTTCGGTCATCGCATTTTTCATTCACGGAAAATCGTTATTGAGTTGACCAAAGCTCCCCACCTGAGCGTGGCAGTTGATTCAAAATTCTCTTTATTTTAAGCCGCGATAATTCAGTTCCTTTATTTCTTGTGCCTGCTGATGGTTGTTATTAATAAAGTCATGGAGATTTATTCAGCAATTTTTTTCGTATTCGGTGCAGCTCTACGGTTAGGGGATAAATATTTGATTGGAGTGTACCATTAGAGTAACACAAATGTTTAGAGACAGGATAAATGAGTTATTCTGTCCTCAAATTAATTAATTTCGGTCCCTTTTCTGAGCTTCAACGCTTCATGTGTTTGTACATTACTCTACTTAACTCTTTGAATCGCGCTTGGTTATTTTCAACATTTTTATGCAACCCACTTGCGTTAGGAATTTTACCATAGATACTTGCACCTGCCAAAACAATTATACCCCCTTGTTAGTTACCAGAAGCTGTTAACATACTAAAGAGAAATATATAAATCCTCGACCGCAAGCAAAAATGTGCAAAATGGCACGGTTTCAGATTTAATCATTGAAAGGTACGAAATAAAAATAAGCAATTCAGGTCCAGAATGATGATAGTACGACTATGATCATTACTAAAATTGGAATAACGAGAGAAGGCGCACCACCCTATATATACTTATCTACCGATAGTTTCTCCAGTTTTAATTTCACGTAATTTTTCATGTAACCACTGAATTTCTATCATTAAGATTTCTCGGAAAAATGAAAGTCGTTCTCTTGAGGCTATAACTCCATGATTAAGGGCGCGGCTTGTTTTTTTTTTCGTTGGGATAATGAACATACGTAGCTCGCCCCAAAATGTACTTATTTTTTGACTGACGTTCATTCACTTGAATTTATTAGGTGATTATTTTTTTTAAACGTCTAATTTCATAAGATAAAATGCGTTTTCCCTTAATTTAAATCGTTAGACTTGCATTGATTTAAATGAACACATACACCAAAACAAAATACATGAGTACCAGACAGTCTATTGGCAAGTATTAAGTAACAAAAATATGTATGCGCTTAGAAAATATATGCACAGGAAAATACATACTGGCCTCTATTTAAGTCACTATGTTTACAAAATATATGATCAGGAAAGTACATACTACCCTCTATTTGAATCCCTATTAAAAAAATGTATGCGTAGGGAAATACATATTGACCTCTATTAATTTCCCTATGTTTACAAAATGTATGCGTAGGAAAATACATATGCACATATTGACCTCTATTTAAGCCCCTATGTTAACAAAATATGTGCTTAGGAAAATATTTATATTGACCTCTATTAATTTCCCTATGTCTAATTAAATGCGTAAGAAAATACATATTGACCTCTACTTATGCCCCTATGAAGCCCCCTTGCAGAGCTTGTAGCATTTCTGGGAGTTATATAAGCATTACCAGACCTCAGTGGCAGTCGCAATGCGTCTCTCTCTCTCTCTCTCGCCTCAAACTTCTTCCCTCGGCGGACATAGCCGAATTTGTCAAAGAAATTTTAACTGAAGGCTCGCAAGAAACTTGAAGAGAGTTCGCGACAATTTCCTTGAGGGTAAAGGTGGATATGTGTCATTGTCAAGAGACTCCTTAGAGACAAGGAAAATTTTCTTGGCAGTGAGGAAAGACGCATCGAAGAATGTGCAAGCTCTAACTTTATAAAGATCTCCCGCTTTATAGCACTGCCTTTTCCGTAAGCCGTAGGACCATCTGTCTCTTCATGCGATTCTTTGCCCGACATGCTGTTCAGACGATGAGCTTTCTTATGAAGCTGGTTTTTGAAAACTTAAATGGCTTTGTTGTGGGCTAAGAGCAAAGTGAGTTCTGTAGTAAGTTTATAGACGCTGGTTCTTGTTAAGGGATTAATTATCTTAAGATTCACGGGAGTTTAAAAACGAAGAATAAGAAGAATATTTAACACATTCATTGCGGTATGACCAAGTGACCCACCGGTGGGTGGCGCTCAAGTTTTTTCAGCTGTAAAACAACCGTTTGAAAACCGGTGGATCGTTTGAAAAATTTTTAGCAATTGTTTCAAGTTAATGGTATCAATTTTACTCAGTTAATATTCGTTTTTTAAAAAATGTTTTAAAACTTCTGACTTTAAATTTGAGTTGGATGTTGAACTTCAATTTAGCCTATCGGAGTCAATGTGTTCTGTAAGATTTTACAAAATACGAATTTAAAGTAACCACACTGTGTCAGTTTTATAAAACGTTTTTGAGAGACGCTCTATCTTCAGTTAGTAGTCTGAAAGATTGGGAGGAAAGAAAAAAATCGGTTATTTCATAAAACACAAGGACACGGTAAAATCTACAAGTTAATTTACGAAGGGTATGAACTCTTGGTGCTTATGAGAACCGGTTTTTCTATGAAAATATATAGAGATTCTAAAGTAAATGCCCCAATCTAAGCCATTTGAGGCTGTGTGTAAAATAGAAAAATAATAAACCACGTCCTCTGCTATATGGTCACTACACTGCCCGCTGAGAAGGCGGATGGTTTGATTTGGAGGGTTAAAATGCGATGGTATTCTGACTAAATTTAATGAGATGTATGAATCGTACAGCCGTATACGTGGTTCTTTGAAGGTTTCGGTTTAATGTATTAATGAAATTGTGATTTCACGTTCTTAAAAGGTTACCTTGGGTTATCTACATTTTTCATTTTGGCGTTTTCATGATACGGCACGAGTATAATGATCCGCTTTAAATTTGAAAAAATTCATTGATTCTACCGGTGTACATTAATACCCTTTAACGCCCCAGAGGACACCAGTGTCCTCTTTCAAAAATACCCTCAATATATTATATTTCTTGTTCAATTAGTTCCCTAATGTGTTCTTTGAAGTTCTCTGCCGGGTGGCAGTTCCTTTCCCATCCTGATATTGGTGACTGCCTGATGCCAGCGCCAGCTTAGTGACGGTGGTTGTGTTAACGGTAATATGAGTACAAAAATTTGGACGTTAAAGGGTTAAAACTTCGTCTCAGTGCCGTCTACTGAAGCAGAAAGTATCGTGCAAATTGTTTTTGAATTACGCATTTCATTGACGTGTAAGATTAATATTCTTTACCCTACTATTGATTTATAATATTGATTTAAACTTCATTGACCTTGCGAATGTTTTATTATATTTATTTAAATTTCATTAACCTTACTCATTCCTTAACAAGTAAGATGCCTAAGTTTCATTCAAATGAAGTGCTAATTGTGACATCCATCGTCAGCTTGTTTTGGGACCTTCTTTTACTGAGAGAATTACCATGTCAAATTATACTCTCAGACCTATTATAATCAATAAGTGCATAAATGTTTACGATGCCTCCCTGAAATATTTCCAATGTGCACCAACTTTAATAATGATGCCACCCTGATATTCGGCACATGGCCCAATATTGTGTATGATACCCTGACACACATGCACCGATGGGTATTATGCTTATTTGAATATTAATTTTATTGTACTGCTGTGATATTTAATAACTGCTTTAATATTTATTACTCATTCAAAGATGTTTATTGTGTCGCTCTCATGTTGAATACATTCACCCATACTTTTTATTGCATAAATTAAAATACATCCACCTTTCATTACTACGCATCAATGTTATTTATTACAAACGCAAGAGTTTAGAATGTTCATTTATCTACGTATATGCTACGCTCTGTGGCTCAGCAATAGACTATTCCAATCCGCGTCGCCAATCTCTGCGTATAAACATGGTCCCAATCCGCTTCGCCAATCTCTGCGTATAAACATGGTCCAATCCGCTTCGCCAATCTCTGCGTATAAACATGGTCCAATCCGCTTCGCCAATCTCTGCGTATAAACATGGCGATGTAGGAATTCCGTCATTGATGGCACAAGCATTCATCGAAGCGAGTTTTGCGAGCTGTTAATGAATGAAGCTCTGAAAAGAAGCCCGCTACGTGCTCTCAAAAGAGAATCATATTGCAGGTTACCTGCGTTTTGAATTACGTCGAGCAGAACTGTGCGTTTTTCTTCATGCTGGATTGTAATGGAAGCATAATTGTGTTCGTGTTCTCCTCAATTGTGCAGGATACAAAAATGTCGGTTTTTCTCTGTTAATACTGACAGGGTTGTTATTTTTGGGTGTCGTTGAAATGATCTCATTATTTGTGCGACAGGCAAAAATGTCTGATTTTATTCGTCAAGGTTGATAGGGTTATTATTTTTGGGTATCGTTGAAAAGAACGATTTCGTCCCTAGCATGAAGCGAAGGGGGAATTTCATGTGATTCCGAAACGAGGAATCGTATTTTTTTGATATTTTTTTTTCGTTGGGGATCATTCTCGTTGGAGTCGCTCTTATATTGAAGCGATTTTTGTTCATTGTTTTACAGCCTGCAGGGAATACAATTATTGTGTTCATGGTAATTAGCGCTCCTCAAGAAGAAAATATGGAGTCCTGAGATGGCAGTTAAGCAAGATCTGCTTCTGTTGCAATGGAATAGGCTTTTTGTTTTGTTATGAATAAATTTTTCGATTTAAAGCAGTCTTTCTCACTTTCACGTACTTTCGTCTTCAACTATCCCCTCAGGAGGTCACAACTATTGTCTCTATGGGAATTAGCGCTCCCAGGGGAAAAATGGTTGAGGGCCCGAGCTGAGGGTTAGGTAGACCTTCTTTATCTTGAAATAAAATATTTTTTGCTATGTAAGGACCACCTTTTCGGTTAACTGAAGTCCTGTTTTTCAGTACCTAATACTTTTTCAACTTTTATCTCGTTTCATGAACTGCTTAGCTTAATGTTTTTATGCACCTTGTGCGTAGATTCTACGTTCCCTTCACGTCAAACTAAATGGCGCCTTCATCATTCCTCTCTTTGAACATTTTTGTTGTGGTAAAGGGAGGCTAAAACTTTCTTATAATCAACCAATCCTCTTTTTCTTCTGATTGAAACAAAGTTGGTGAGATTAGAAAGGCGCTCGCTTCCATAATTCAACCTAATTTGCTGCTGTAAAATAGTTTTTTCTAGATTCGTTTGTACAGGATTACAAAACATTTCAAACGTTTCAAGACGTACATAATTTATCCTGGAGAAATTCTAACGATTTTTGATAGTCTAACTCATTCCTGAATTAATTCTAAGTTTTAGAGAGGTTTCACTTGATCATTGAATGTTTTAAGTTTTGGAGAAGGTTTCACTTGATCAATGAATATTTCAACTTTTGGTCTAACGTGATCGTGCAATATTTCGAGCGTATTGAGACGATGTTACTTTATCATGTAGTCTTGGAGAAATTATTCGTCATTGATGCATCACTTGGTTTAATTTCATGTCTCCAAGTTGTGCAATTTTCTTGCTATGTATTTTCTTTTTTTCAACGACTCATTTTCCTTTTTTTCAATTTCTTCACTTGCAAGCTGATAAGTGCTTGAGAAGTTAGTTGACTGTCACATTTGTTTTAGGGTGTTGATTTTTCTTGTACTTAAGCATTTTGTTCTTGTTCCCAGAAATTTTTATTGAAAAAATGGTTAATTAAATTTCCATTTATATAAATTTAATTTCCACAAACCAATAATTTCAGTAATCTTCACTAGACAGTAATTTAATTTCCATTCATTTGACTTTAATTTACAGTACCGTATAATTTCAATAACCATCAGCAGGAAGTTTACTTCATTCAATATTGTTTCTATTTCCAATCATTTGACATTAGTTTTTACTAACTAATAAATTTCCGTAGCCATCAGTGCGAATTTTGCACGAATCAATATAGGGTCCATTCAATTTTCCTAAAATTAATCAACTTCAAGATTTTCTAGATCTGTATTACATTTACAGGTTATAAAAAATTTACTGATCTCTTCATAATATAAAAGCTTTCTGACCGTTTTTATGAGCAAACTTTCATCCTGATGAATATTTTTTTTGTGTGAGTTATTTGTGCGTCACCCTGCTTCAAAATGTCGTTTTTGCAATATGTTTAAATTATTTTCACCATTTGCCGTTTCGAAATGTCGTCTTTGTCACATAAATGAGGCATTTGTACCAGTCACCATTTCAAAATGTCGTCTTCGTAACATATATGAATCGTTTGTACCAGTCACTCTGTTTCGAAATGTCAAGTCATAACATGTGTGCATCATTCCTAGTGAAGACGCTATTTCAAAATGCTAAGTTCTGATGAACAAGACCCGAATGAGGAGAAAATTTGAATGCGATACGGAAAATGTTCCATCCTACCCTACAGTTTTTGGCGCTTTTATCTTAGCTTTAATTAGTCCACTTTCTGCTCGCAAAGTTTCTAATTAAAGCAGAGCTTTTTCTTTGGTGTATCGTGGCAGACTAGAAACAAGTTTTGCACTGGATGATACTTACTGCAAGTGTTACTAATTTAGGAAACCTTGACTCTCTTTTAACAAAAATGCAAGTCGCTGGTACAGTAATTTGGCAGTAACTGTTGTGCATCTGTACATAAATACTAGCATACTAGCAATCACATCGCATCCGCACATAACCTGGCGAAAACTTGCTCTGTTAGTCATCTCCCTACAGGAGGATTCGACTATTTATCTGTGGTAATTAGCTCTCCCAGGGGGAAATGTGAGGTCCCCAGCTGAAGGTTAGGTAGGCCAGTTTTTCGTTGAAATAGGATAGGTTTCTGTTTTCTTACGGACAATCTTTTCCGGTTCACTGTTGTCCTGTTTCCCAGCGTTAACTACTTTCCTCCCCAACATTTACCTTGTTTCATGAGCTTCTTCTCAACTTAATGTTTCCATTCATCTTGTGCATAGATTCTGCGCTCCCTTACCATCATACTAAATGGTGTTTTCCTCCTTCCTCTCTTTGGAACTCCTTTTTAGCAGTTAGGGAGACTTAAACTAACATCAAATCCAATCTGATACGAATAATCAGAATGATAAAAATTAGGAAATTACTGCTCTACAATTATGAAACTGAGGACAGATGCATATATAAAAAAATATTAAAAGGTTCAGAACCGTTCAACACGGTGCTTGCGAGGCGACCCATCAATGGGTATCAGTTCAGGTATCAACGTGCATCAGTTCTTCCTGCTGCGAAATGACCCGTCGATGGGTCGTTGCGACCCATCCAAAATTAATGATATTTTATAAAACCACAATTAATGGAAATGAATGGGCACAGTTTATATTTGGAATGTACAAAATTACTATCAACTTTTGAGTTGGAATTGAAATTCTAAATTTAACTACAGTTTAACCTATCGGTGTCAACGTGTTGAAGTTAGATATGAATCTCATCTGGTGATATTTTTTCATCTTCCTGAATAATCTAAAAACTAATCGCTCGTAGGGGACCTATGTTCAATTTGTGTTATTCCTGGAAAGATGATGCCACAATATCTGCTGAGGACAAGCCTGAGTGAAGTATAACTTGAAAACTCGTGTAAAAATCGAACTGAGAACATACTTGGAATAAATCAAATCTGCCAACAACACTCAAAAACTGTCTTAGAGCTTTTTTTGTTCAGAAACGCCATTTAACTTTCCCATGGGTATTATCATCATTACTGCTGTGAAATTTGGTCATTTTTTTTTGCGCGTAATTTTACAAATGATTTTTTCATCTCTTTCACAGTTTTCTGTGCTCAATTTAATCGCGTGGTGAATCACAAGTGTTTTTGGATATTTGTCTTCAAACAGCATCTTTTCTCGTCCCATTATACGAGTATTTAGCGTGCTCCGAGCTTGTTTCCTTGATGTTGAATAAAAAATATATTCTATTATTTTACTTTACAATACAATTTTACGATTTAAAATACAATAATGTACAAGATCCAACAACAATGACGGCATTTGGTTGTAATTTACGCACTTCATCGATCATTAGTAGCAGCAGTGATGGTGAGAGTAGTAGTTACATTGCTTCTGTTACTAATGTTCGATGTTCATTATTTTAAACTATTTTAAAACTATCATTACCTCAGATAAGGCAGCAAATATCAATTCAAACATTGTAGCCTGAGTCACAATTCGGGCACTCAAGTTGCTGTATTGAAAGGAGTAAATTGCAATAGTCTTACAAAACAATCTACTTGATGTTTCATTAGAGGAAAATACATTGTATGGTTGAAGTGGCTTGTTCGTATTTTTTTGTGAAGGATCATCTTTTTTCCGTAATCTGCTGTCTTCCTTCTTATCACCTCTAACTTTCTCCTCCACCTTTTGCCTAATTTCATAACCTTCCTTCTTAACTTACGCTTTCTATTTGCTGGAGATCATGTGCGAGACTCGTATAGAAATAGACGAATGCATTGAGATGCCGTTTCATATTGAAATGGCTTAATCCATTCGCATTTATTGCCCTCATATATAAAGATTTCACAATGCATAGGCCTTTCCAATTCGTATCAATAGCCCAAAAAATCATCGTTTCGCATTGCAAAAGCCATTTTCAATTTGTAATAACAGCCTAAAAAATAAAGTTTTTACATTGAATAGGCGTTTTCCAACTGGGATTAATAACTCCTAAATCCCCTGATTTGTGACCATAGCAACATAATCCTGCCCCATCCGTGAAGATTTGTAGCTGCTGTCAGCTAGGCATGATGCTGATATTGTCCAGGAAATAATTACACGTTCCTAGCCTAATTTACTGCCTTAGGGAGCCAGAAATGCTTGCCAATTGTTTTTGACTTGGTCCCATGAGTTATGGCTGCGAACGATCGGCTTATGGCAGCGCAAGTTGCACGCAACCAAGTCCAGACTTCGCAACTCCGAGTTTGGATTTTTTCCGAAGCAACTTGCGACACAAGTTCGAGCTTCGTTGGGGGCTCAGCGAGGTGATGCATGCCACTTTTTCGCCAGCGTTTTTTGAATGTACACCTCAGTAATGATCACACACACGTCCTAAAATTATAGGATCTTGCAAAGTCTTGGTGTGAAACGGATACG
This sequence comes from Morinoia aosen, assembly GCA_030386875.1. Taxonomy (NCBI): domain Eukaryota; kingdom Metazoa; phylum Arthropoda; class Malacostraca; order Amphipoda; family Talitridae; genus Morinoia; species Morinoia aosen. The sequence continues at coordinate 43,541,067 of CM059577.1, read as the reverse complement.
CAAAGTTTGAATATTCACCTCAGTAATAATCAATTATAGGACCTTGCAGTGTCTTCGTGTGAAACTGATCCGCAAAGCTTGAAACGGCATTTAGATTAAATAGTCTGCTTAACCCCACTATAACAAATCACTCAGAGTAAGTTGTTACTCAATTACGGATACGTTAAATTTTTAACGATTGACTGTGTTTGCATAAAAAATGTTGAGTGAAAAACACATCATGAACTTGAATAATTTCATAAAGTTTATGAGCTAGAATAAAAATTACTCAATGGAAGCCCTACACAAAATACAGTCATTAGTATAACCTAAATTTACAAATAATTAAGCCGTCCTTGCATCCTCATCGACATAAAAATGATGGCAGGAGCAAAGAGTCGATTTAACTCGACTAAATTCAACTATAAGAGAACGAAACTTCTTCTCTGTCGCATGAAGAACTAAATTATATTTGTCAGTTCATCCTCGCTAATCAATAAAAATTTGGGTACAAAATAGCTTTTCCCCTCAACTGTAACCCGAAGAAATTTTTCCCACGATGAAAACATTTTAATTCGAAGAGAATTCGCTTCATTAAATCTAACACGCTTCTTCTGTTCACTTCCGTAATTAACGGTTTTTTCACGAAATTAAACTTCTTTTGCTAGAATTGAGTCTTGCCCTCGAATTAATTCATTTGTGGACGATTGCAGAACTAAGTACAACCTCTATTCCTGATGCCTGCAAAAAATGCGAATGCTTAGAAATAGATATGTCTGGGAGAAGCCTTCGTTTTCAGCCGCTATAAATTATTCTGCAATCACGTCTTGCCTTTTACGTCTGCATTGACTCGCGTACACGTGCACTGACTCGCGCACACGTGCATTCACTCGCGTACACGTGCATTCACTCGCGTACACGTGCATTGACTCGCGTACACGTGCATTCACTCGCGTACACGTGCATTCACTCGCGTACACGTGCATTCACTCGCGTACACGTGCATTCACTCGCGTACACGTGCATTCACTCGCGTACACGTGCATTCACTCGCGTACACGTGCATTCACTCGCGTACACGTGCATTCACTCACGTACACGTGCATTCACTCGCGTACACGTACATCATTTTTGCGAGAGCGATCGTTGAACACGTTTGCGCGGTTGCTACGGTTGGATAGGTTAGGTTAGGTTACGTTAGGTTGTAAAATGCGAAATTGAAAAACTCATTTTACTGCTCGAATTAATACATTTCTATCTATTCAAGAAATGAGAATAATGTATATGCACGATGATATTTTAACCCATTTCCTAGAAATGTATAGTAAAAAAAGGACTAGAATAACTGAAATTCTTCTCATTTATACTGGTAGGTAAATGAGTAATATTGACCCAGTGGTGCACACACAGAACGTCCCAATGCGACGTCAACGTGTGAAATAGAGGGCTAGTGTGCGTTTGGACCATAATTTATCATTAGCCAATGACGTGAACCGAGCGCATGGTTCAACATTAGTCAAATTAAGATGGATGCCGCATGACAAATGGGCTCCCTCGCAGCACTGCTCTTATGAAGACGCGAACGAGCTGCATTCAGAGACAATTCCTTACTTGTCTGAAGCATTGGATGGAGTAGCCTCCAAAGGTGAATATGTGAGGTCCCGAGCTGAGAGTTAGGTAGGCCTTCTTTTTGTTGAAATGAAATGCTATTTTGTTGTTATATTAAGGACCATATTTTTTCGGTTCACTGTATTGTTTTATAGCACCTACTACTTTCTTCTTCGGCTTTTACCATGTTTTACGAATTTCTTTCTCAACTGTTTCTTGCACCTTGTGCATAGGTTCTGCGTTCCCTCAATTCCATGCTCAATGGTGCTTTTTCCTTTCTCTCTATGGAACGTCATTGTTGCTGTTAGGGAGGCTTTAAACTAACATCTATTTGAATTTGCATGGAGTAGCAAAGAATCTTTCTGCACTCTAAGTCAAAGCTTGAGTTCTGCCATTATCCAGAGCAAGTAATAAAATACTTCGCATAACTTTATGCTTCTTAATTAGGGGCAGGAAAAACAAGTCTTCTTCTTTTGCGCTGTAATTTATCTTAATCAAATGTGAAAGGGTTAGGATTATTTTACGATCATTGAATGGTGCCCGATGAATCAAGTTTTCTCGTTGTGTGCAACAATTAACTTTGATCGAATGTTAACGATGAAATAATTACAAAAATGAGTACGATAGAAGCAGTACCGAGCGAGCTACCATGATTTTCTCAGCGATATTTTATCTGACAAATAAATTTCCGTCTTTGTTCATTGAATGGAATCACGGAGTGTTGAGTGATACTTTATTATTGTTTTACGAATACCTAACCGTAGCACATTTGAATTACGTGAAATTAGAATGTTAATATACGAATGATGTCTCAGTTATTGCCAGGGTAAATTTTGGAAGGAAAGGCAAAATATGGTCAAAGCAGTGGAACTTGGGACAGTTGATAGATATTTCGATAATAATGAAATTTTGTACAGTTGAAAAAGAATTCGAGAATAATGAACTGATTTCAGTTGAAAAATGTGTAAAAAATGAAGTTGAGTGCATATGAAGAATACTCCGAAAACAACGAAATTGTGTGCAGTTTTGACATCTTTGCGACTTTTGTATACCTCGGTCCAAGAACTACACATTCAAGCAATAGCAAGTGATGTTCAGGAAAAGAAAACTCAGGAAAATGCTTCATTAGAACGTGAGGTGAAATCAAGCGTTCATCGATGAGTACAAAATTATGACCTGCAAAACATGGTTTGAAGATGCAGGTACTGTAATGGTGTGGGGTGACATGAATGAAAATAAACACAATCGAGGACTTGATTTCCTATTTTATCTATACGCTTTGAACATGCAGGCACTGTGACGGTGTGGGGTGACATTAAACAAAATAAATGCATTTGTAGACTCTATTTCTGCGTTTTATTGTAAATAAAGCTACAGGGAAACGAAGAAGTTCATTTCAATTTAGAGTTTAAAATCTTCGTTGTATAGATCGGCCTCTTACTGGCGAATGTGTCAAGGTGCTGACTGACGCTTGTAAAAACTTTTATTCAGTGGCTCTGTACGTAATATCTAATGATGATGAACTGCATGGTTTAAATTGTAGAGGTGTCGCACTTTTATAACGGAAAAAATTTCACTGAAGAAACGAAATTAAAACAAGATAGATTCTCACGCTTGACGTAGGTTTTTAAATTTATTTAGAACATGAAATGAGCAAGGTCTTGAAAACTTGGTTGTTGGGTAAATATACAGAATTAATTTATTTTTTTGTGCCGCTATTTGCAATTCTTCTAACCTAAATACATACTATGAAAAATTCATGAAACATAACGTGCCTAAAATAAAGTACAAATAAAACGGGGTTTTGGCTCACAACACGGTACTCTTTTCTTCGGGGAAAAAACAAATTAAAATTGTTTAATTCCATTTTATTCTGTTGATGCAGTCAGAAAAAAACACGTGGTAATTTAAATGAACCACAAGAACATAAATTTACATAGATGAGCAAGCAAACATCCACTCATTTTTTGGTACTTCGAAAATGCAGAGACAGCGTCAAAAAGAATTCACGACGATTAGTTTTCTATTAATAAGAAACGACTGTAATAAGAAGCACAAAATCCAGTGCGAAGCAAAGAAAAGCTTTCACTAACCGTATCATGGCGAATAAAAATTTGAACACAACTGAACAATGTTTTTAAGCATATTGGCAACGAAATCTGAACAACCCAATACTCTTCAAAGTGGTCTTCGAAATCACTTCATGACTCTTCTCGAATTGAGTCCTCGAGTCTTTGCGATTGACAGGCTCAACAAATTTATTCGATTGAAGGATTTAGGGCAAGATTGAACCGAGCTCGACTTCATTTCCGCATCAGTGGACAATTCCGCAATCAGTACCGCATCAACTTGCCCTCATCGCTGAGATCGAGACAACGGTTCTCCTCGAAGTGTAATGAAAACAAGCCAATGTCACCCGAAAATCTATACGATTAGGCTTTTCTTGTTTCTTCAACTGTAGGAAAAGTCAGTATTTCGATTCTGGAAGATTCAAGCTCAATGTGGTAAACGACTGGTCAGCTTCAGGGCACAGCTGGCGGTATTTTGAGTATCTAGGATACGGATTCAAAGAAATAAAATAATGGGTAATGCAATCAGAGAAGCGATTTTATGATCCCACTCAGTTCTTCGGTTCCGCAAGTCAACGCATTTAAAATTTAAGAACTTGACACCTAAAGGCATCTTGAAATTTAGTATCTTTTATCGTGACGAGTATTTAAACTTCCTGTGGAGTTGTTGCGCTCAAGCACGGAAATTTCATGTCCACATGAGTCATTGCTCGACTCCTCTTCATCTTTAAACGATGAATAAATAAAGAAGGGACGGGCATTTTTTGTCTGACGGTAAATTCCTTGTTAAACTAGCTAGAAAATAGCATTCCTTGCAACGACGTGAATTTTTTGTCTGACTATAAATGCCTTGACAAACTGAACAAAAAATCGCATTCCTAGCATGGGACGTGCATTTTTTGTTTCATTGTACAAATGTCTTAAACTAATCAAAAAATGACAATCCTGGGCTGCAATCAGTCGAACAAACAGAAGCTACGACGCAACTGGAAGAAAATTGTCTTCCATTTTACGATTAAGTTAAAGAAAATCGTGGTGTCATTGTTTCTATTGCACTGGTTCCTTTGCGGGAACACACCTTATGCATTGATTCCGCTTTCACTTCACTCAATACTAAACGGTGCCTTCATCCTTCCTCTCATGGGAGACTAAAAAAACTTATGATTGATCAATCGTGGTGTAATTTTAAAATTGATATTTTTCGCTAAAAAATGTACCTGGAGTTCATACCTTGTCAATCGTGTCATCATTATATATAAGTTTTGTTGAATCACATGTCAATATGTCAAATACAAGTATGGTGTGTTTTTCAAATTGATATTTTTCGCTCAGCAATGTCCCTGGAATTCATACCTTGTCAATCGTGTTATCATTGTATGTAAGTTTTGTTGAATCTCTTGTCAATATCATGCCAAATTCCAGTACCATTATTATGAGCCGAAATTGTGGTGAGCTAATATGGGTGTATCATCTACCAGTATCTATGAATTATGACTCAGTACCCCTCTGGGGGATACTACTATTGTATCTATTGGAATTAGCGCTCCCAGGAGGAATATGAGAGGTCCTGAGTCAAGTTAGGTAGTCCTTCCTTTTGGTACAAAAAAAATTGTTTTGTTACGGAATAGCTTTTTTCGGTTCAGTGTTATCCTATTTTTCAGTACCTACTAATTTTTCTTCCATTCTAATCTTGTTTCATGAACTTATTTATCAACTTTCTGTTTCTATGTATATAGTGCACAGATTCCACGTTCCCATAAGTCCATACTAACTGGTGGCTTCGTTCTATCGAAGTCAGGGAGACCTTAACTAACATCTAATCTAATTAATGTGCCAGTATCAATGTATTATGAGCCAGTCTCATCATAAATTTGCGTCAGTATTAAGATTTCATGTATTAAGATGCATTTAAGTATTAAGATTCAGGGGGGTCGAGCGCGCCAGGGAGAGCACTGGACTTTTATATGTTTCCTAATTCCCCTCAGGAGAATACAACTATTGTATCTATGGGAATTAGCGCTCCCAGGGGGACAATGTGAGGACCTGAGCTGAGAGTTCGGTAGGCTTTTTTTTCGTTGAATTGAAATGTTTGTTATGATAAGGACCACCTTTTTTCGGTTCACTGCTGTCCTGTTTTTTTCAGCACCTACTACTTTCTTCTTCAACTTTGATCTTGTTTCATGAACTTCTTTCTCAACTTACTGTTTCTATGCCCTTTCTGCATAGATTCTACGCTCCCTTAACTCCATTTTAAATTGTGCTCTCTTCCTTCCTCTCTTTGGATCTCATTTTTGAGGATAGGGAGGCTTTAAACTAACTAATAATCTAATCTGTTTCCTAATTCTGAGTGTAATTCGGAATGAAAAGTTTTTTCAAGGTCCGTAAACACGTGAAGCAGACTCATATATACGAGCCAATGTTCATTGACCAATCGTAAGTGAACCTTAAACAGCAGACACCTGAACAATTCGGTATCTATAGTTCACATTAATTTGTACCCTCTCACAGCTCGTTCTCCATGCGCTCCTCCCTCACCCCAAAAAACGCAGAAAATGATGAGCTCCATGCACATTGAACGCATTAATCAATCCGAAATTTTTGAGACTACAAACCCTTGCCATCGGAGCTAATTAACGCTTCACTCGCTCCCTGTTTCGTTCAAAAGCCCTTAGCGCAATTGGAGCGTGAAGACGCATCGTTGAGCGTCTCTACGAGACATCAGTTAATGAGACGACGTTTTGTGCATTAGTGAATTGAACGAGGCTCCTCCTCGCCGCCATTATGCCTCATGCTGCGCTAATTGGCTGGTCAGACCTCGTGCACGCATGCGACTTGTTGGTTTCCTTTCATGACTTTCGTTGCGTCAGTTACTGTGGTAATTTTAGTAACGTGCATTACTGTGGGTAATTTTAGTAACGTGCATTACTGTGGGTAATTTTAGTAACGTGAGTTACTGTGGGTAATTTAGTAACTGGATTTACTGTGGGTAATTTTAATAACGTGAGTTACTGCGGGTATTTTAGTAACGTGCATTACTGTGGGTAATTTTAGTAACGTGCATTACTGTGGGTAATTTTAGTAACGTGCATTACTGTGGGTAATTTTAGTAACGTGCATTACTGTGGGTAATTTTAGTAACGTGCATTACTGTGGGTAATTTTAGTAACGTGAGTTACTGTGGGTAATTTAGTAACGGGATTTACTGTGGGTAATTTTAATAACGTGAGTTACTGCGGGTATTTTAGTAACGTGCATTACTGTGGGTAATTTAGTAACGGGATTTACTGTGGGTAATTTTAATAACGTGAGTTACTGCGGGTATTTTAGGAACGTGAGTTACTGTGGGGATTTTTGTTGCGTGAGTTACTGTCAGGATCCTATTTGCGTGAATTACTGCGGTAATTTTCGTTGAATGATTTATTGTGGGGACTTTCGTTGCCTGAATTACTGGACTGATTTTCCATGACTTAATTTTTGGGGTTAATTTTGATGCCTAAATTACTGTGGTTACTTTAGTAGCCTGAATAATTATGGTTACTTTTGATGCTTAAATTACTGTAGTTACAGCATTGTGACTTTAGCAGTTAAAATCATTGTGTTTTTTTAGGAATCTTTTTAATTGCCGTGCTTACTTCCAAGGCTCAAGTTACTAGGGTTACAATATTGCAACTTACGCTGCCTAAATAGAAAATAAGGTCTACTGTACTTGTTAAGGATCATTTTTTAAGTTCACTGCTATCCAGTTTTCAGCACTTCTTTTTTCGTCCACTTTAATCCTGTTCCCTGACCTTCCTGTTCCTGTATGTGGGAATACACCTTATGCGTTTCTGCGTTTCCTTGACTCGATACTAAATGATGCCTTATTCATTTTTCTTCGCTCTGGAACACCTTCGCTGTAGTTAGGTAGGCTAAAACTAATCTATCAGATCTGTCTAATTCAACTCATATTACTCTTTTATGTATCCCCTTATCGTATTAACAGAGCGAGACCTTAGGTTGAGCTTCTGCAGCACTGCAATTTCAATTAATACGATCAAGTTCACAGTAAATCGCTCAACTTTGATGCTATGTAGTGCTCAGATCATCGAGATCATCTTCATACTTCTTTACTTCCTTATGCGTTCTACCGGTGCCAATAGTAATTGCTTCGGTGATCTGGAAATGGCTTGTCACCGTCCCGATATTGGATGGAAGGGTGAAATATATTGTTTTCAGTGCATCGAAACGTTTCGTGACTCGTATTAAGTCCTTCCTTACGGAAGAGATGATAAATGTTCCCAATACAATGAGGTGTCAGTTCGTTGGTTAGGTAGATGTTTGGTTGCTTAGCTGGTTGGTTGTTTGAATGGTTGGTCCGTTAGTTGGATTGTGGTTTGTTTTTGTTTTATTTTCCGTTCGGAAGATTGTATATTGTTTGGTTTAGCAGTTTGATTTGTTGGCTGGTCTGTTGATTGGTTTGTTTGTTGATTTGTTGGTTGGTTGGTTTGTTGGTTGGTTGATTTATTGGTTGGTTGATTAGTTGGTTGGTTAATTTTTTTGGCTGGTTAATTTTTTGGCTGGTTAAGTTTTTGGCTGGTTGATTTTTTGGCTGGTTGATTTGTTGGTTGGTTGATTTGTTGATTGGTTGATTTGTTGGTTGGTTGATTTGTTGGTTGGTTGATTTGTTGGTTGGTTGATTTGTTGGTTGGTTGATTTGTTGGTTCGTTGATTTGTTGGTTGGTTGATTTGTTGGTTGGTTGATTTGATGGTTTGTTGATTTGTTGGTTGGTTGATTTGTTGGTTGGTTGATTTGTTGATTGGTTGATTTGTTGGTTGGTAAATTTGTTGGTTGATGTGTTGGTTGGTTGATGTGTTGGTTGGTTGATGTGTTGGTTGGTTGATGTGTTGGTTGGTTGATGTGTTGGTTGGTTGATGTGTTGGTTGGTGTGTTGGTTGGTTGGTGTGTTGGTTGGTTGGTGTGTTGGTTGGTTGATGTGTTGGTTGGTTGATGTGTTGGTTGGTTGATGTGTTGGTTGGTTGATGTGTTGGTTGGTTGATGTGTTGGTTGGTTGATGTGTTGGTTGGTTGATGTGTTGGTTGGTTGATGTGTTGGTTGGTTGATGTGTTGGTTGGTTGATGTGTTGGTTGGTTGATGTGTTGGTTGGTTGATGTGTTGGTTGGTTGATGTGTTGGTTGGTTGATTCGTTGGCTGGTTGATTTTTTGGCTGGTTGATTTGTTGGTTTGCTGATTTGTTGGTTGGCTGATTTGTTGGTTGGTTGACTTGTTGGCTGGTTGACTTGTTGGCTGGTTGACTTGTTGGCTGGTTGACTTGTTGGCTGGTTTACTTGTTGGCTGGTTGACTTGTTGGCTGGTTGACTTGTTGGCTGGTTGACTTGTTGGCTGGTTGAATTGTTGGCTGGTTGACTTGTTGGCTGGTTGACTTGTTGGCTGGTTGACTTGTTGGCTGGTTGACTTGTTGGCTGGTTGACTTGTTGGCTGGTTGACTTGTTGGCTGGTTGACTTGTTGGCTGGTTGACTTGTTGGCTGGTTGACTTGTTGGCTGGTTGACTTGTTGGCTGGTTGACTTGTTGGCTGGTTGGCTGGTTGGCTGGTTGACTTGTTGGCTGGTTGACTTGTTGGCTGGTTGACTTGTTGGCTGGTTGATTTGTTGGCTGGTTGATTTGTTGGCTGGTTGATTTGTTGGCTGGTTGATTTGTTGGCTGGTTGATTTGTTGGCTGGTTGATTTGTTGGCTGGTTGATTTGTTCGCTGATTTGTTCGCTGATTTGTTCGTTGATTTGTTCGTTGATTTGTTCGTTGATTTGTTCGTTGATTTGTTCGTTGATTTGTTCGCTGGTTTGTTCGCTGGTTTGTTGGTTTGTTTGTTTGTTGATTTGTTGGTTGATTTTTTGGCTGGTCCGTCGGTTGATTTGTTGCTTGGTAGGCTTGTTGATATTTTGATGGGATACTTGGGTCATTGTTTTGGTTGGTTGATTTCTACATCGAAAAAGTCCTTGCTTCTAAATAAAATAGTAAAATAACTGACTGTATATGCTCGATGGTGAGCTCCTGTTGCCTTCAGAACCTCATGCACAGTTAAGAAGAATCTAAAACCCTGTATTATGAATATCAATATTCATATTGTTCACTCAATTCATTTGCATTGGACTATTTACGTATTGATTTAATTTGACAGATTATTACACAGAAAGTGAGATTCCACGCATGCTCTCGGTGGTTCAAACCAAGAAAAATCAACTAACGAAGTAACATAACGAAATCATAAATAACAAAATTGTAAATAACGAAATTTCAAATAAGTAAACTTCAAATAACAAAATTCAAATAACGAAGTAACAAATAATGAAATTTCAAATAATAAAATTGTAAATAACGAAATAGCAAATAACGAAAAAGAAATGAATGTTGTTTAGTAGATGAACTTGATGCTTCACCTCTCACGCAATTCGATGAGATTCAAAGAGACGGAGTTTAGAACGTTATTTCTGCCGGCGACGATGCACCGTGGTATTTGTAGGTCGTGTTGTTGATAGAATTCGAAGGAACAGAAATGGAGTCAAAAAATTTGCCATGCGAACCAATTCATTTTGTTTTGAAAAATGTATTAATGAAAGGATATCACTCAAGGGGATACAATTTCAGTAAAAATAAAATATGGTCCCATGTTCATAATAGATTAATACTCGAATAGGTAACTAGAACATTTAGAAAGATTTCTAGTCGAATAGGTTACCAGGAAAATAGATTAGATCACTACTCTAGTAGAGTACTGGGCCAATAAACGGATTCCTAGAATAGCAGAATAGATTACTACTCAATTTAAAACCAATTGCTTTGACACATCTGACTTAAGTCACTCCTCTTGACATGGGTATTGTACTTTGGTATTATGTATTGAAGTCAACTTTAATTAGTTTTTTATTTTTAATAATTGTTTCATTTCTGTGTAAACTGTCCCGTTTCGGCTGAGACCGCGTTATACCACTCGGCTTGTACTAATACTTTTCTATGATATAAATCACCCTAAAATATCTTAAGGATTTAAAGCGCTCCCAGGGGAACCATGTGAGGGCCCGAGCTAAAGGTTAGGTAGGCTTCCTTTTTGTTATAATAAAATAGGTTTTTGTTTTGTTACGGACCATCTTTTTTCGGTTCACCGCTGTCCTGTTTTTCAGCACCTACTACTTTCTTCTTCAACTTTTTTCTTGTTTCCTGAACTTCTTTCCTAGCTTACTGTCTTTGTGCACCTTGTGCATAGATTCCGCGTTCCCTCAACTCCATACTAAATGGTGCCTTCCTCTTTCCTCTCTTGGAACATCTTTGTCGTGGTTTAGGGAGGCTAAAACTTTCTTATATAATAATAATAATAATAATAATAATAATAACTTTAGGATTTAAACCACTCTAATATATCTCGATAATGTAAATCACTTCACTGGATCTGTATGAAATAAATCATTCTAATACCTCTTAAGGATGTAAATTTTTACTACATTTTTTGGATATAAATGGCTGCAATGCATCTCTAGGATACGAATCACTCTAATGCATCTATAGGATACAAATCACTTTCATACATCTCCACGCACTATGTATAAACGTACTGTTCAAAACTTCATAGATCTACTCCACTGGTGAGTTGCTGATAATGATCGCCATCTTGAAGACATTATTTTCAAGAACCTAAGGATTATACATAAATGGTAAGAACTACCAACTTCGAGCACGATAACATTTCATCTTTATGTACTCCCCTCCCATTTTGTCGACTTTTCGAATCTGCTCAATCGGTTCTGCAACACCCAACCATCCAAGAAAATAAAGAGCGACGCTTTTCATTTCGAAAATTTGGGTGGACCGCAAGCAGCAGCGAATTAACCAGCCGTGATAAGCCGAAACCTTTTTTGTCTTCCGTGAACACGCGCGATCATTGCTGTGACATGTCGAGCGGGTGCTGCTTGCATTATCAGGCCTCTCTTGGGACGAGTCCAGGGCTCTAACGTGCAATTTGAAAGTACTCCCTTCAAATTGCTCATCCACACAAAAACCGTGTCTGTTGTCCCCTGGGTGTGCGACCCTATGAAAAATGTCAAACTTTAGGGCTAATGTCCGGCGTAAACTTGGTTTTATCTTGGTTTTTAAAGTTCTTGAAGCTCGGGCTTGAGGTATGCAAAATGCGCGAGAAATGCGAGAGAAAGAGTTGTCCAAGTAACTTTATAGGATGGCGCAGCGAAATGAAATTGTGGAAGAAAATTACGAAGAATGTCTCTGAATTTTTGTCCATTGATGTAGGACAAAAATATACATCGTGTGAGGTGGAATTTTTTAGCAGACGGCGGATTTTTTTGTGGTTTGGAACAATTATTCGAAGTTATCTAATTGATTAGTAAATACAGCCGAATGGAAATGGTTTATCAAACAGTAAGCGGGGGATTAATTTTGCATGCCAATTATCTCTATATTGAAACTGAATATTAAACTGTTTTGAGAAAAAGCTGGAAAACATTTTTCAGCTACTTCCCTGGAGAGACGTAATCTGTGTAACAGCAGCATCATCAAAGTGAGTCAACTATGATTCTGAAAATGATCTATACTCATCGTAGATCATCCTAGGATAAATCTATTAACATTCAGTTTCCATAAAAACACATTCACACATTACAAATGAGAAAAGTGTAATTTATTGAACATTTTTAAAATTCCTAAAATCTGAACGTTCTAACCTACATAAGATACGGAAAGGTGCAGAAGAAGCGCTTTCATATTCTGGGGAGACCACTCGCTATTTTGTGACGTGCGTGTAGCGGAATATTGAGGGCTTCTGATCTTTGCGGTAGTGCTCGGGAATTTTGATCGGATGACAGTACTCGATGCCACTCCTATACCACTGATCTCTCAATTTGGTGAAATAATTCTGAAATTGTCTTTTAAATTTCATTGGAAGACTCGCAAAAATGAATAGCATAGTTTTAAAATTACACCTTTTACGGTAAACTCGCAGCTTTGATGAATATAATTTTAAAATTAAATCTCAGCGGTAGACTCACCGCATTGATGAAAATAATTTGAATTATTATTTAAATCTCTACAGTATACACCCCGCGTTGATGGAAGTAATTTTGAAATAATGATTACATTTCAACTGTAGACACACAGCACTATTGAATAGTTTTTAAATCAAGTTCAAGTCTCAGTGGTAGACACACAGCCTTGATGGAAATCATTTTAAAATCGAATCTTACTCACATCAGTAGACACACTTCATTGATGAAAATAATTTTGAAATTTTAGGATTTCATGAGTAGGCAGTATATTAGACATCTGGAAAACATTTTTATTCAAAAAATAAGTCAACACTCAACGTAATATATTAGACCAACACTCAACGTAACATATTAGACCAACACTCAACGTAACATATTAGACCAACACTCAACGTAACATATTAGACCAACACTCAACGTAACATATTAGACCAACACTCAACGTAACATATTCGACCAACACTCAACGTAACATATTCGACCAACCCTCAACGTAACATATTCGACCAACCCTCAACGTAACATATTAGACCAACACTCAACGTAACATATTAGACCAACACTCAACGTAACATATTCGACCAACACTCAACGTAACATATTAGACCAACACTCAACGTAACATATTAGACCAACACTCAACGTAACATATTAGACCAACACTCAACGTAACATATTAGACCAACACTCAACGTAACATATTAGACCAACACTCAACGTAACATATTAGACCAACACTCAACGTAACATATTAGACCAACACTCAACGTAACATATTAGACCAACACTCAACGTAACATATTAGACCAACACTCAACGTAACATATTAGACCAACACTCAACGTAACATATTAGACCAACACTCAACGTAACATATTAGACCAACACTCAACGTAACATATTAGACCAACACTCAACGTAACATATTAGACCAACACTCAACGTAACATATTCGACCAACACTCAACGTAACATATTCGACCAACATTGAAAGTAACAAATTAGACCAACCTGGAATGTAACACGTCTGGGCCATTTCTAAAGTTAACGTTCAGGGCTTCGCTACCTAAATCTTGAAATGGACCTCGCAAATTCACGCTATCTCGCACACTAACTTTCACTCAAGGTTGGACACCCTCTCATGTAACAAATTCAGTGCGCACGTTCAACGAACATTTCAGTAGCTCAAGGATAATGTCTAAGCTCAAGCCCCCTTGAAGATCAGAAAAGTTCGCAATTTGGTTCACTGTAAAAAGTGATAGCTCTACTCAATCTGTTTTAACTGACGCTGGTCTGATGGAAGACCTTCTAGTTCCACAATCCAATTTTGTTGAAGGCGTAGTTGGCTTTCCAGCCACTCGGTCACGAGTCGTTTTGAAATCGTCGACGCAAAGTCAGGTCAACTTGTCGCATAATTGCTGTGGCAGATTCACATGATGTAACGTGGTTTGTGTGTGACTGAACAAAATTGTTTCCTGATGTCAACCTTTGGATGTAGTACGGGGTTTTCACTGCATTGGCTCTTCCTCAGTTCAAAATTCGAAGCTCTCGTTGTCGTGAATAAAACTAGAATAAATGCAAGATTTTCGCCAAGATTGAATGCATATTCAGGAATCTTTGTTTTCATCCATGATGAAATTTCTACCGTTGCTGAATAGAATTAAAGACTTGAACAACTTAACGAAAAGTAACTGTAAATAGAGGTACCAAGAACTTTAAAGTTAAGTTTTGTCTGATAAACTGAGAGCTAATGAAAGTAAATAGTCTTAGTTTTATTAATTGCTGATATTCGAGAAATAATGTAAGTAACGTATCTTAACTTTTTACGAATTAGTGGCAAATGAAGTTGAGGTTCCTGTATCGTTTGTATTTTGCGTCATTCAATTAAACACCCAATATTTCACTAAAAATCAAAGGGTGTAGCGGAAATTTTAAACTTTAAAGAGAATTCAGTTTGCCTCTTTACCCTGTATTTTTATGTTGAGAATAAATATCACCAGCACTACAGGAGAACGCAAGAACCTTCACCGTTTAATGCGTTAAGTGCGGCGTGACCCACCGGTGGTCACTGAGGGGATTGTCATAGCGCTGCTGACCGACCGGCAGTCACTGACTCAATTTTTATAAATTCTAAATGAACGCTGAATGAACGCTGAATGAAGGCACGATCCAGGTATTGTTTGCTATTTTTAAAATTTTCCCTATAATTGACTCTACATTTGAGTTGGATATAGAACTTCAGCTCAACTCGCCGTACTTAACCTGTGAAGGAAACTCCGCATATTTATGAACATTATCTGGAAGGAGCAAACAGCTTCACGTCGCGCTATGCAAAACGAGAGCAAAGACCCAACCCTGAGCATCGACCTGTTTGAAATATAATATCGACCTGTTTGAAATACAATACGGGGGCATTCACGACATGAATGCCCCTTACCAATATGTTTACTTGCATGTGAACGGGTTTCTCGCGTGCTGCTGTGACGTCATCGCTGGAAGTTTATCGGCAGTTAGTTTTCTATTCCAACTCGATTTATTTTACGGCGCGAGAGAAATTTCCCACTCCATTGCGCGTTATTCTCTGAAATGAGAGAAAAATCCCACTCCAGCTCATATTATTCTCTAAAATATGATAAATTTTTCACTTCAACTCGAGTTCTTCTTCAAAATGATAGAAGATAATTATACTCTCAGTAAAAATTTAGTATCTGATTTTCAAGTGAAAATTTTCTGCATGATTTTTGAGTTCGTCGATTTTGTTAAAAATATGCTCAATTTTCTAAACCTGAGGCAGCACTCAAAGGGATGCAACTGCTGCCTCAATGCGATTTAGAGCTTCCAGGGGAACGATGTTAAGTCCCTCACTGAATTAGGTTGGTAGGTAGGTAGGCCTTGCCATCGTTGTGATACAGAAGGATTATTGTATTTACTTTCTTATTGGTCCTAACTGAAAGTTACGCAGGTCATCTTTTTGTTGAAATAGAATAGGCCTTCAGTTTTTGTTACGGACCATCTTTTTTCGGTTCACTGCTGTCTTGTTTTTCAGCACCTACTACTTTCTTCTTCTACATGTATCTTCTTTCATGAACTTCTTTCTTAGCTTCCTCTTCTTATGCACCTAGTGCATAGATTCCGCTTTGCCTTAACTCAATACTAAATGGGGCCTTCATCCTTCCTCTCTTTGAACATCTTTGCTTTGGTAAAGGGAGGCTAAGACTTTCTTATGATCAATCTCTGGTTCTGCTATTGAAACCTTCGTCATTACAACCTGTCATGAAATCCACTGATATGATAACCACCGCCGTGACAACCACCGCCGCCATGACAACCACCGCCGCCATGACAACCACCGCCGCCATGACAACCACCGCGCCCATGACAACCACCGCCGCCATGACAACCACCGCCGCCATGACAACCACCGCGCCCATGACAACCACCGCCGCCATGACAACCACCAACGCCGCCATGCCAATCACCACCGCCGCCATGCCAATCACCACCGCCGCCATGCCAATCACCACCGTCACTACAACCACCACCGTCCCTACAACCACCACCGTCACTACAACCACCACCGTCACTACAACCACCACCGTCACTACAACCACCACCGTCACTACAACCACCACCGTCACTACAACCACCACCGTCACTACAACCACCACCGTCACTACAACCACCACCGTCACTACAACCACCACCGTCACTACAACCACCACCGTCACTACAACCACCACCGTCACTACAACCACCACCGTCACCACAACCACCGTCACTACAACCACCGTCACTACAACCACCGCCACCACAACCACCGTCACTAGACTGGCACCGGCATCAGGTTGTCACGGACATCACAATGAGGACGGAACTGCCACTCGCCAGTAAACTTCAAAGAACACATTTGAGAAGAATGAAATACGTTAAAGCTCTTTCGAGATGGACTTCATTTTTACTTAGAGAGAGTAAACATTGGCTTGCATCCTCCTACAGTGCATTTATCTTATTTATTTGTCCCCTATACATCACAGGATTACGCGGAGTTTGTTCCACATAATCTTCAAATTCAGCTAACCCAAGTTCACTCTCTCATTTCTGCAACGATATTTAAAAAAAAACTTCCTAAAACTCGATTCTTTTGGTATTTATTATGTTTGCTTAATGTTATTATTTTGCTGCTACGACCACGCTAAAGTTTCGGTCCCCCGCGGTTTTTGGAAATATTTTATACCCTGAATTATTGCCCTCAGATGAGGCACGGGGACCTCATATGCTTCCTTGACGGCTCACATTCCTCCCCGAAAATGTCGAAAATTATTTTAAAATGCCCTGGCACGCTGAGCCACGTTTGTTGCTTTTTGCAGTTCGCTTCCGAATTTTATGGCGAAAAAGTGCGAGGTGATGGTAAGTTTTGTGCGTTATTAGTAATGAAGTAGTACGTGCTTTCTGGTTTTTCTTATTTCCGTTATTTAATCATTAACAATAAACAAATAAACACACATGTGATGTCTGTGTAAGAATGGTTCTGATTAATCGTTTACATTCACCGAATAAATGGAAATGCGATGTCTGCACATCAACAATTTCGTGTAACCTTTTACAGTAACCGAAAAAACACACGTGCGAAGTCTATAGGAGAACGATTTTGTTCAATCGTTCTTATTCGCTTGATAATTTATATACTCTTCCAACGCAAAAACGATTTCGGTTAATCGTGTATTTTGCTTGAAAAAATAAGTAATTTTTACGCATCAACGCGTTCCCTCTTTCGTCCTGCTGTTCAATATTTTAAATACTATTGAATTATTCATTTAAAAAGGGCTAATGCTGTTTGAGCGTATTCCGCTAAGTTTTTTAAATATTTCATTTCGTTAATGAACCTTGATTAAAACTTGTATTCTTAAGCTTTTGTATTCTTGGTTAAAACTTTTTGCGAATTAAATGGTTTTTGGCTCAAGTTGAGTCCGTATTTCATTGCAGCTGCAGTCTACCAATGTCTTTGTGAAAATGTGTGTGTTTAAGCCATTGATGTTATTAGAACGAGAACAATAATGTTCTTACTGCATTTTCGTCGTAATTAATTATTGATTTGGAGTAAAACGCAGTAACTTAGTTAGGTAGTTGCCCGCTTACTAACTTATGTTGTTCAACTCCCTTGTTCAAATATTGTATTCTCAAATAACAGAAACACAATGGTTGAGAAAACACTCGGATTCAATCCGCTTCATTAATTGGGTTTACACTCACATCTGCCTCAGGGCATTAAATTTATCAAGGCAAGGTGCTTCAGAACAACGATATTTGTTCACTCATGGCGGACTAAATCACATGCGCAGTTTTTCTTAGTCAAGGAAAAAGGCGCAAATTGACGCGTGTTTTATTCGAGACCTTTAGCGTGATGTAACATTGGATTTAGTCAACGTTCAGTGCTCCAACGGCACGCTAGATAATCTTTTGAAAGCTCTACGCAGCTACGACCCATAAACTCTTTGCTTTAGTGGAAAAGAAGTGAGCTATTCCTGGACTTTTGTGCAGTGCTCTGGGAATTGATTGTTTGCTATGTTCGCGCCGTCGTGAACTGACTCGCGGTGAAGCGCTCGCTCTATGCGGGTGATGGAAAGCTTGCATATGTTTTCATTTAGAAATGTGCCTCTGAAGTTTAAAATACTTGAATTTAGGTTTGGAAATTCACATATTGCATTTCAAATTGGAATTTCACTGATTTGAATTTAAATTGAAACTTTTAGTTATTGGAATGTAAATTGGAACTTTCAGAGTTTGGAATTAAAAGTGGAACTTTCAGTTACTGGAATTGAAATTGGAATTTTCAATTGTTGAAGTTGAAATAGGAATTTTGAACCGTCCGACCTGGAGTTGGCTTAAATTAAGATTATATATTTGTTCACCTATGGAAAATAAACTTCAAAAAGGAAAATTTGGCAATTTTGTGATGTCAATGAACTGTAAATCTGACATGCTATTGTGTTTCATTTCGCTAAAAATCACAGTTGAAGGAATTTTGGTATAGTTCCTGCCGTATGAATAGTTCAAGGTACCCCTTTAAAAAATTCACATCCCTTGAATGACGAATACTCATGTAATGTTTTTTGTTCCAGATGCATCTAAGTTTTCTTTTATGACGCTTAACTTTCTTAAATAGGATGTTCTTATCATCGGTTCAACTATTTAAACTTCGCATGCTTGAAAAAGTACATCAAAACAAAATAAGTGTCTACTGTACAGTCAAAAAGTGAGTACAATTTTTTGGGGACCCTCAGAATATTTTAGAGTCGTGGCCCTCTGAAATGCTCGTTCTTTATACGAGGCCTGTCTAAAAAGTATCCGACCTTTGGCCAGAAAAAATATTTCGAATACCTGTCGGAGTTTGGACCCTAATCCCCTTCAAAGTATGCCCCTTGTGCTTGCACACACTTAGCCCACCGATCCTTCCACTGCTGGAAACACCTCTGGTAGTTTTTTTTTAGAATGGTGTTCAGCTCCATCGTCGCATTGCCTGTTTGACTCCTTCGATGCTGACTGTTTTCTTTGATGTCCGTGGAATTGTGCATCACGAATACGCACCGGAAGGACAAACAGTGACAAAGGAGTACTATCAGGATGTTCTCCGGCGACTTCGTGATGCAGTTCGGCGCAAAAGACCAGACATGTGGACTGCGAACAACTGGCACTTGCATCACGACAACGCGCCCGCACATTCATCCCATTTGATCCGCAATTTCTTGGCCAAACATGGAATTACGACCGTTCGCCAACCTCCCTACTCTCCAGACCTGG
This sequence comes from Morinoia aosen, assembly GCA_030386875.1. Taxonomy (NCBI): domain Eukaryota; kingdom Metazoa; phylum Arthropoda; class Malacostraca; order Amphipoda; family Talitridae; genus Morinoia; species Morinoia aosen. The sequence goes on along the minus strand of CM059577.1, from coordinate 43,521,569 downwards.
CTCCTTGCGACTTCTGGTTGTTTCCATAATTGAAGACACCACTGAAAGGATCCCGTTTTGAGAGTAGAGAAGAGATAATGCGGAACGCGACGACAGAGCTGAACACCATTCCAAAAGAAGACTTCCAGAGGTGTTTCCGGCAGTGGAAGGATCGGTGGGCTAAGTGTGTGGAAGCACAAGGAGCCTACTTTGAAGGGGATTAGGGTCCCAACCCCGTCAGGTTGTTGAAGTATTTTTTCTGGCCAAAGGTCGGATACTTTTTCGACAGGCCTCGTACACCCCTCCATACTTCATACTTCATTTACGGGACGATAAAAACGTGGGTATCGCTTGTATGAAATACGTGATGACCCTAGAAGCAAACATGTTAAATAAACATCTTTTCGAGCCTATTTCTGAGCTGTTTTTTATTTGGTGCTGACGTGTAGTAGTGTTGACGTGTGGTGGTGGTGGTGGTGCTGACGTGTAGTAGTGGTGGTGGTGGTGTTGGTGCTGATACGTAGTGGTGATGAAATTCTTCCCCGTTGAATCTCGGATGCCGTATTTTGCGCGCGGCTCCCAGGCAGCGGAAACTTTCCACCGAAACCGAAATTGTAAAGCGTTTGAAAAATTTTCCAGTGTTGTTGGGGAGCAACGACGATAAATTCTCGGTGTGATTGGGTATTATTTTTTTGTATTTATTATAAAGTTATTGTGTTGCTGTGGACCGACCACAAAAAAATTCTAGTGTTATTGTGTTGTATGTATTACAAAGTTATCATGTGGTGAATTCGCAGCTATACATTTTTCGTGTTATTGAGTGTTATTGTATTGTAGGTATCAGAGTTATTATGCAGTTGTGTAATCAACTAAAATAAATTTCAAGTGTTATGGAAAGCCAGCTAAGGAAATGTATTTTTTGCTGAGTGAATACTGCACGTATTCGTTCCTGATTAGTAATTAGTATTTCTAATAAGTGTTCAGTATTTCCAATTAGAATTCAGTAATGGTTCCTGGTTTCGTAAGATTTAAGGTTATAATTTTTTGGCTCCTTGCGGCAAGGTGCGATTTGTGACTTCAGATTTCAACTGGCATGTTGGTTCCTTCAGGGGGATACAACTGTTGTACGTATTAGAATTAGGACTGCCAGGGGGAAGATGTAAGGCCCCGAGCTGAAGGTTAGTTAGGCCTTCCTCAAGTTCGAATAGAATATGTTTTGTTTTGGTTTCCACTCACCAACTAAACGAAATGAAATAACCTATGTCAGAATTGCGCGATCGATTCCAATTTTCTTTAGCCTGTTATAAAAAAATACGATTGGGAGGTTATATGCTCAAGACGGTTGCATTTTTCAATTTGAAATTTGGAAATGGTTAACCAAAATTGAATTTTCTACTCGTGCTTCTTGGGAGGAATTATAGTATCGGACAATGTTTTCTACCTTTTTCTTATTACGTCAGGGGACGATGTTTTCTTACTTCCTCCACGTTGTGTCGGATGACAATGTTTTCAACCATTTTTCTATTGTGCTGCAGGAATATGTTTTCTTACTTTCTTCATACCGTGTCAAAGGAAAACGTTTTCTTCACTTTATTATATTGTGTCAGAGGACAATGTTTTTCCACTTTCTCCATGCTGCGTCGGATGACAATTTTTTTCCTCTCTTTTCATTGGCTGGAGGACAATGTTTTCTTACTTCCTTCGTGTTGTGTCGGATGACAATGTTTTCCTCTCTTTTCAAAGGCTGAAGGACAATGTTTTCTTATTTCCTTCATGTTGTGTTGGATGACAATGTTTTCCTCTCTTTTCAATGGCTGGAACTCGTTGCCTCTCACCACGTCGGCGACATCAGTGTCACGTCTCGACTGGATTTCTGTCCTGCTGCACAGAGCGCTCATTGTGATTCAGATGGTGCCTCTCCTGAGGAAAAATTGCCGTCGACAGGTCTGGTAATTTTTCTGTCTTGGGTCGATAGGTCAACTTGACGTTTCTCCAATGGAAAGGACGACTTTTTCCCATCCTCGATCAAAGGTTGCAACAATGTTAAGTCTTCGCGAAGGGGACCCTTTCTTTCTTATGAAGATAGATGAAAGCTAGCGGGACTGGCTTGGGTGCATGTATGGCTCTGGCGTGGGTGTATGTATAGCTCACCGGAGGTAGCTTTATTACCAGATTTTGTCGCACATCTGGGCGATAAATCAAGCTGTATTTCCACGATGAAAGTATGAGGTGGTTCTGTTTGTGGAAATGTACAGTACATTATTGAATGATTTGTATACGAATGTTGAAATTCCAAATGATAGGGTAAGGGAAGGTTATAAGGGTTTCCCGTGTCTTCATGTGAAACATTTGAAAGAAAGTTTGCACTAAGAAAATTGAGACATGGTTCGAAGTCTGACATTTCCATAATTTTCTACGAGCGAAGTGGACAGCTTGATAGATGAGTCTCATGAACAGACGGGTTTTAAAATTCTTTGGTCGTTCCAGGCAATTTTTCACGTAAAACTAGACGTCCATTACTCATAATTCGAATTCTTCAACTACTTAAAAACGAATTAACATACTATTGGTTCACAGCCCATGACGATTGTGCGTTAGTGTATCGTTACGTGAGAGGTTTTGCCACATTTAATAATGAAATCCAAATATTGTGTTAACTGTAGAATGAAAAAGAAAACAGTGAAATAATTCGGTCTGAAGTGGGATCTTTTTTGTACAAATAAACAAATAAAATGCTTTACTGGTATTGATAATAAAATCTAAAAGTCTATTTGCAGGTGCTATAAACAAAAATATAGGGCGGCAATTTATGAAAAAATGTAAACATTTCATGTACAATTTTTAACATACTGTAAAAGACTTTGTTGAGAATTGATATTGAAATCGAAACAGCCTCTTTACATGCCTCATAAAACGGACTACAGTGCGGCAATTTATGATAAAATTGACAATTTTTTAGCACAGTTCATGCCGAATGAATGAGAGGGAGCTGTGAGTGAGTCGCCCGCTGTAATTAAAACTTTCAATGGAAGATCCGGGGAAATTGGCTGCTAAAACAGGACTTTCAGTGACGAAACGGGGTTGTAAACGTGCATGCTTTGCATCAATTTCACTCTAGGAACTTTTCGTGCACTTTATTATAGCATGAATAAACATTGTTTATATGATGGGATTACGGAGAGTCATTATATTATAGACTGGTGTACTGAGAGAGTAGAATTCGTGTAAAGCTTTTACAGGTCCTACATTTAGTTTAAACTTTCAGAATGCAAAAGCTTGTTCTTCGATCGTAATTGAACATTTTTGGTGAAGGAAATTTTTACCCGTATTTTATTACATTTTTTAGTTATTCACGAAAATGGTTCCGACATCAGTTGGAGTTGTTGAGGTTTCTTTTGAAGTTTAATTTAACAAATAAAGACATAAATTCCTATCAGCACTTTCTATCTTATGTGACCGAGAGATAAATTTCAACAAATTCAGCACGCAGCGCAGTTTTTTGAGCAAGTCTTATTTTATGAGGAAAAATACCGATTTTAAGCAACGTCATTTTACGCTCATGATTGCACGTAATTTCTCATAGGGCCTTGACAAAATGCTTTCGTACCAAACTCTGTGTCTCCAACGCTTGAACATTTCAAACAACATTCCACATTGACGTTCCCCATCGCCATGTCATAAGCAGACGAACTCAAATTACATCACAATTTTCTTGTCCATATGCCATCAGCGTCGGAGACTGGAACGGAGAGAATGACTGATTTCCTTCCTTAATTATTGCTTCCCGATAACTCTCGTCTGGATGTCTGAGGGTCGCCCCCTCGCTCGATGGCACTCCAGACCCTCGTTTCAGTAGGGGTTGAGTTGGGTCCGACATCTGAGGGTAGAGTTGGGTCTACCATCTACTGAAGGTAGAGTTGGGACCGTCATCTAATGAGGGTAGAGTTGGGACCGTCATCTAATGAGGGTAGAGTTGGGTCCGACATCTACTGAGGGTAGAATTGGGTCTACCATCTACTGAACGTAGAGTTGGGACCGTCATCTACTGAGGGTAGAGTTGGGTCTACCATCTACTGAACGTAGAGTTGGGTCCGACATCTACTGAGGGTAGAATTGGGTCTACCATCTACTGAACGTAGAGTTGGGACCGTCATCTACTGAGGGTAGAGTTGGGTCCGTCATCGACTGAGGGTAGAGTTGGGCCTGTCATCTACTGAGGGTAGAGTTGGGCCCGTCATCTACTGAGGGTAGAGTTGGGCCCGTCATCTACTGAGGGTAGAGTTGGGTCCATCATCTTCTGAGGGTAGAGTTGGGCCCGTCATCTACTGAGGGTAGAGTTGGGTCCGTCATCTACTGTGGGTAGAGTTGGGTCCGTCCTTTACTGAGGGTAGAGTTGGGTCTACTTGCGACTTGTGATTACGTTCAGATCTTTTCTGATAACTTGTCTAAATTATGATATTCAGGGTGCAGAAAATTAATTGGATTGCGTACATGCCCAGCTTTTATTCAGTTTCATTTAAAGTCCAGAAACGTCACTAAAGACATTTCTACTCTACGGTATGTAACAAAGCTTTGCGTAATTATTATGGCATGGAGGACAAAACGTATGAAAAAGTAGGTAAATTTTGCGTTGACCACATAAAAAAACTTTAAACAATGTGTAGTTCTTTGGTTTTTGCCATTAACTCTCAATCAAAAAAGTATTTTTAGCCGGCGCTATTTAAGGAGAATTAATCAATCCCTCCAAAGCGCTGTGACAGAAGCAAATTCTAATTCTCGTTGCATTAAAAGTCGAGCGTTGCAGTTTCGTTCTGACTGCCCATTATGTGGTTCTTCATTGATGGATACTCTTTTTAAAATCCCTCGGTGATAGATCACAATGGCTATTCAGAATCATAGCCTGAGGGTAAAAAATGCAAGTACAAGCCTATTTATTAGAAGGGTTTCCAGAGCAACCTGTCTTGTGCGCTTTCTCCATTTTCTTCTCAGTACCTACTACTTTTACAGAATATATATTTTTTTCATTACTTTTTTTTTCAACTTACTCTTCCTCGGCATTTTGTGCATAAATTTTGAGCTCCCCTAAGCCTATACAAAGCGATGCCATCATCCTCCCTCTTTGTCTCTATTTTCTTTACAACACCTACGTTTTCTACAATTTAAATATTTTTTCACAGTTTTTCTCAACTTACTGTTTCCGTACACTTTGTGCATAGATTCCTCGATGCCTTGAAGTCAGTACTAAATGGTGCCTTCATCTTCCCTCTCTTAGAAGCACCTTAGTTGCAGCTAGGAAAGCTCGAGCTTACGTCCTTAATCTAATTTCTCCGTTTTCTTTAAAACAATATGGTCTTTATCCAGTAAAATCATATCCCTGAACGACAATCTTTCCTCACATAAATATCAATGAATGGCGCATTTGCATGACTTCTATTCTTTATGTCTGAGAGCAGGTCTGAGCAGGTATGTCTGAGAGCAGGTCTGAGCAGGTATGTCTGAGAGCAGGATCAATGTTTGATTCTTGATCAAAACACAAAAATAGGACACGAGTTACGTATACTAACGCACAATTTCAAGCGATAACAGTATTCAAACAATGGACAAAATACAAATCTGAAATTTACGCTAAATAATGTACAATTTAGTAAAAAAAAATTTGAGCCTTCGTTACGGAGTAATCATTCATGCTTTTTGAAAAAGAATGAGTAATGACTTCTGCGAATTCCACATGGGAGAATAATATTTAACTTCACTTCTGCGATACCCGATGAGTGAATAAAATTTCTGTACCTTCTTGGTTGCAATAGAACTTGTTTTCTTAGGCATAAAAGGGTTGTAATTTATTTAGGCGAGACGAGTGGCGGATGTAGAGATTATTGAACCATCATACTCTGGGCTACAAAAAAGATGTATTCTTAGATTGAGGACATGTGCCGGTTTTCGAATATTTTATCAGCTTACATTGAGAACATCTTTCGGTCACTGAATATTTTGTCCGCTGAAATCCAAAATATCCTCAGGTCTTCAAATAAGGTGATAGTTGGTCGTGGGAATATCTTTCGCTTTGCGAATATTTAGTCAGTTGGTATAAAGAATAATCTCCTGTCTACGAATATTTAATCCAGTGGTATGAACAATATTCTCCGACCTACGAATATATGAAGTGTGCAGGTATTCACTGATTGATACGAATAAAGACAAAAATTTGCAGGCTCCATGGAGACCGCCTCGTTGAAGCTTCCACGAGTTTCACAATTTTATTTTATTTTTCTATTTTTATTTTTTTTTGCAGAGGCCGTCCGCAATATCTGCCACTGTTTTATTTTTGCATATTCGCGGTGATTTTTTTCGTCTCTACGAGTGATACATAATAGAGAAAGCAAGCAGACTTTTATTTTGTTACAAGTTCTCCGTAAAATGTGGTGATTTTTGAATGGTTATCGATTTGTGCGAGCTTGAGCTCAATTTGAGCGCAAAAACGTTAATGATGTACGCAGAAAACTCATTTCCGTTCGACTGAAGTTTATAATTTAAAACGAATTTTTTAACTAGACTAATTAGATGAATAGTGAGAAAAATCCTGCTTTTACTTTGTATTGTTTAAATAATTTTAAAGCTTGATAAGCTGATTGATTAGGTTTGTGAGAGAGCGTGTGAAACGAGCTGCTGCACTTGCATGTGTTCTTACTGATTTCGAGAGTTGAATTTAACATAAGCCACAGAAATGATGTCATTTTGCGTGCCTGCATTAATTACATGAGTGGCAATTTCCCCAAACCATCATTGATTAACATCAAAACATCAGGCTACATGTCCACTGTGATAATAATCAAATCGTCTTCATTTTAAACAAAATATCTTGAGTGCATTTCTTTCGTAGCGCCTCACTTTACGAGTCGTGGCGCCTCACTTTACGAGTCGTGGCACCTCACTTTACGAGTCGTGGCACCTCACTTTACGAGTCGTGGCGCCTCACTTTACGAGTCGTGGCACCTCACTTTACGAGTCGTGGCACCTCACTTTACGAGTCGTGGCACCTCACTTTACGAGTCGTGGCGCCTCACTTTACGAGTCGTGGCGCCTCACTTTACGAGTCGTGGCGCCTCACTTTACTAGTCGTGGCGCCTCACTTTACGAGTCGTGGCGCCTCACTTTACGAGTCGTGGCGCCTCACTTTACGAGCCGTGGCGCCTCACTTTACGAGTCGTGGCGCCTCACTTTACTAGTCGTGGCGCCTCACTTTACTAGTCGTGGCGCCTCACTTTACGAGTCGTGGCGCCTCACTTTACGAGTCGTGGCGCCTCACTTTACGAGTCGTGGCGCCTCACTTTACTAGTCGTGGCGCCTCACTTTACGAGTCGTGGCGCCTCACTTTACTAGTCGTGGCGCCTCACTTTACGAGTCGTGGCGCCTCACTTTACGAGCCGTGGCGCCTCACTTTACGAGTCGTGGCGCCTCACTCTACGAGTCGTGGCGCCTCACTTTACGAGCCGTGGCGCCTCACTTTACGAGTCGTGGCGCCTCACTTTTCGAGTCGTGGCGCCTCACTTTTCGAGTCGTGGCGCCTCACATTACGAGTCGTGGCACCTCACTTTACGAGTCGTGGCGCCTCACTTTACGAGTTGTGGCGCCTCACTTTATGAGTCGTGGCGCCTCACTTTACGAGTCGTGGCGCCTCACTTTACGAGTCGTGGCGCCTCACATTACGAGTCGTGGCGCCTCACTTTACGAGCCGTGGCGCCTCACTTTACGAGTCGTGGCGCCTCACTTCACGAGCCGTGGCGCCTCACTTTACTAGTCGTGGCGCCTCACTTTACGAGTCGTGGCGCCTCACTTTACGAGTCGTGGCGCCTCACTTTACGAGTCGTGGCGCCTCACTTTACGAGTCGTGGCGCCTCACTTTACGAGTCGTGGCGCCTCACTTTACTAGTCGTGGCGCCTCACTTTACGAGTCGTGGCGCCTCACTTTACGAGCCGTGGCGCCTCACTTTACTAGTCGTGGCGCCTCACTTTACGAGTCGTGGCGCCTCACTTTACGAGTCGTGGCGCCTCACTTTACGAGTCGTGGCGCCTCACTTTACGAGTCGTGGCGCCTCACTTTACGAGTCGTGGCGCCTCACTTTACGAGTCGTGGCGCCTCACTTTACGAGTCGTGGCGCCTCACTTTACGAGTCGTGGCGCCTCACTTTACGAGTCGTGGCGCCTCACTTTACGAGTCGTGGCGCCTCACTTTACGAGTCGTGGCGCCTCACTTTACGAGTCGTGGCGCCTCACTTTTCGAGTCGTGGCGCCTCACATTACGAGTCGTGGCGCCTCACATTACGAGTCGTGGCACCTCACTTTACGAGTCGTGGCGCCTCACTTTACGAGTTGTGGCGCCTCACTTTATGAGTTCTTATTCGCTAAACGTGCCCTACATTAATAAGTATCTTTGGTCCCAAGCTAGCACCTTCTTCCCCTTGATGCATGGTGTATCTACTCTACCTTCTCTGCCCTCGAAGTAGCGTAAGTGGTGTATCTGTGTTACCTTTTCTTCCCTTGTAATAGCTGGAGTGGTGTATATGTGATACCTTCTTTGCCCATGAAATGGCTTGAGTGATGTATCTGTGTTACCTTTTTTGCCCATGAAATAGCTTGAGTGATGTATCTGTGTTACCTTTTTTGCCCATGAAATAGCTTGAGTGATGTATCTGTGTTACCTTTTCTGCCATTGTAATTGCGTAGGTGGTGTATCTGTGTTACCTTCTCTGCCCCTGAAATACCTTAGGTATTGTATCTGTGATACCTTCTCTGCCCTTGTTTTAGCTCGAGTGGTGTATCTGTGTTACCTTCTCTGCCCCTGAAATACCTTAGGTATTGTATCTGTGTTACCTTCTCTGCCCTTGTAATAGCTTGAGTGTTGTATCTGTGTTACCTTCTCTGCCCCTGAAATAGCTTAGGTGGTGTATCTGTGATACTTTCCCAGCCCTTGAAATAGCTTAAGTGTTACACCACCGTCTCTGGAGTCCGCTGTGCTAGCAGAGAGCTGCAAAGATTTCCCATTGTGATCACGTATTGGCCGAACTTCTAGCTTACTTTCAAAGCACCGGATCCCGGGCCTGCTTAAGTTTTTTGCTGACGCTGCAACGTTAAACCCACGCTAAAACAATGGCCTACTTCAGCATTTAAGTTTTTTACCGACAACTTAATAATGGACTCCAGAATTTCGTTGCGAAGAATGCATCGGGGAAAAATGTTTTTGTCTTGTCCCTGCTCTAATTAATATTGACCGCAGGGCTCTGTTTTTCATGAGATATGGAGCGCGGACTGCCGTAATGTCTCAGTTTCAATCATCTGAAAGCTCTTTCTTGCTTGCGGTAATGTTTTTACGGTCATTTTAGAGCAAAACTTCATTTATGGAATTGAAAGCATCCTGCGTTCGAATGGACTCGTGAGAATGGACTGCAGATGTTTCGCAGAAGAATCTGTCATTGAATTTAGGTACCTTTGAGGGGCTGAATGTGAATGATTACGCAATTGTAACTTGAATGGGTAATTTTATGAGTAATGAGAGATTCGAACGAATTTGAATTATAATGCAATTGTATCTAATTGAATAAAAGATATTATGAGTTATAAAAGATTAGAGCGAAACTTTTTAAGAAGTAGAGGTCTGAAGAGAATTCTGCAAGCGTTTAGCTGATCTTAATTATGCTCTGAGTTAATGGCAGAAATTAAAAATACGAGAAATCCTAACGTGAACACTTTATGTCCTAAGCTGATGATTCATTCGAGAAATGGGATTGTACAATGAAATAACACGGACTACTGAAATATTTATTTGATATTAGCTTAAATTGTTAATTGTTAATTGTTATTAGCTTAAATTGTTGGCCTCGCAGTGGCCGAGTGTATAGAGCGCTTGCGTTCTATGCTTCATGCCCAGGTTCGATCCCTGTGAGCGGCAGTTGGCGTGAAAAACGCTGATGCGGCAAATCAGGGTCGTTGCCTGCAGTATGGTCACTGTTCTCAAGGAATGTTACCTGAGCACTAAGCGAGAGAAAAATGAGGCCTAAAGCTCGGGCGTGACTAGGGGCCTGGGGAACCCCTATCATGTACATTCCCTGTAAAGTATCATGTAAATGATGCTAGCCACCCTCTACGTGAAAAGAGGAAAAGGCTTGGTATATACATATACCTATACCTAGCTTAAATTGTTGCCTAAATCTTTTAAACCAGCAGTCGAATCTTAGGTGGTGCGGGCACCCAAATTAGAATTTGATGCAGTGCGTTATTCCTGTATGATTTAGACGAGGTTGTGAAAATTACGTACTTTGATCGTACTGCGATAGTTGTGCTGCTCCACATTGACATGTATTTCATTAGGTTTCAAACTGTTAGGGCAAATGCTCTTTTAAATAAAATTGGATATGGCTATGCGACCCACAAATTTTAATTTAAACCTTTTTAATTTAGAATTTGTTATTTGTGGCAATTATTACATATATGATGATATAATTGTCGTATATTAACATATTTAGCTGTCAATCTGCAGAAATTCCGAATACGGTGTGCGATAGTATGTTGACATAATTAATTTTCAATAAGCTGAAATGTCATTAATGATACATAACATAACTCTCCTATGTTAATATGATTAGTTGTAGATATCCTGAAATGCCGACGCAGACTATAGTTCGCAATTCGAAGCAATAAAAAATTGTTTCTTGAGACAAGACAAGTATATTGTTCAACATGAATTAGGCAAAAGACATGGCATGTCATCTTTATTGGAGCCACCGAAATGAGCGGTAAAGTGCAGCATGGAAAAGAGTCTGTAAAAATAGAAAACGTGTGGCAGACCTCGGAAATCGGTTGAGTGAAATATATGGTAGTATATGATATTATTTTAGGATAATTAACTGTCAATCTGCTAAAAAATGTGCTTCAGAAATGCGCTCCAGACGATGTTGCAAGTGATATTTATCAGCATCAATTCAAGTTGCCAAGTTCCGAAAGTGCGTTGAGACTACTTGATTAAAAAGCTATGTGAGATAAGAATTTAAAAGTTCATGAGGCTTGTCTGTACTCCAATTTGTCATAAAACGGAGTGAAGAATAGTTTGAGTAGCATCTGATGAATATGAAAAGATCTTCAGGCGAAATTTGCGGCAAAATAATATCGATCAGCATCTATTCGAGTTACCAAGTTTCGAAACTGAGTTAAGAAAATCCACTGACTTGGTCTTTGACGGAGAAATCTACTTACGTGTCAAAGGCTCAAGAAAGGAAATGAAGAAACAGTGAAAACCTTGTGGGCGACGTAGAATTTAAGAATCGCATTTCAAGTTATCGACTGTTTGTGGATCAAAAAAATAAACGAAGTTTCAAAACAAGAGAAGCAAGGGCGAATTTTTGATAAACGTGAAGTCGGCGAACGGCTGAAGTGACAAGATATTAGAGATAATCACAGTACATGAAATTTGTTGTACGTACGGCATCAAACTACGAGGTGCAGCACTCAATCCTGCGTGTTTCACCATTCCACATTTTGTCTCGTTTCACATTTTTCCTCAATCCACTTTTTTCCACAATCCTGATTTTTCCACAATCCTGATTTTTCCACGTTCCGCATATTTTCCACGTTCCGCATATTTTCCACATGCAACAATTTCCCACTTTCTAAAATTTTCCGCAGCCACAGCTTTCTCGAAAATGCAGGATCGACAGTCACACCCTCTATAAAAAGTAGACACATCAATATTTGAAGGCCGAGATAAACGCATCAATAAACTGTGATGACGGGAAAAATATTTAGATGTTAAAAGCACATAAAATTCATTATCGGGCCGGCAATAAAGTATAAAAGGTAGACTTGCAAATAGTGGAAGACAGAGATAAACGTCGCAATCGCACATGTAAATATTGAAAGACAGAAATAAACAGGGCAATCGCACATGCAACTATTGAAAGACAGAGATAAACGTACCAATCGCACATGCAGATTTTAGAAGACAGAGATAAGCGTATCAATCTCCAGCAATGTTTACCCGCCCATTTGTTCGAGAAGCCTCCCTGTGTGTTCTGTGGAACCAAGAGTGTGTGCAGCGAAAACATTTTCTACTCTCTCTGATGAATCGAGGAGGACTTGCGAAGATATAATGTCAGGAAAAACTCAATGCCACAATAGCTGGCATCCGGCCTTGCAGAACATTGTTTTTTCTCTGGATCCAGTCAGAAATTACTGACGAAATCCTCATTGATTTCTGACAATGACTACCGATATCTAACAACGATTACTGCCGCTCAAAATTTATTTCTCTCCCGTCACATCTATGGTAATCGATAGCGGTCAACCGTGAAAATTCCTGTATACATCCTTCTTCAGTGAAATACAATTATTGTATAGATGGAAATTAGTGCTCCCAGGGGGAAAATGGGTGGTCCTGAGCTGAGAGTTATGTAGGCCTCCTTTTTGCTAAAATAAAGGCTTTGTGTTTGGTTAAGGACTATTTTTTTTGGTTCACTGCTGTCCTGTTTTTCAGCACATCTGACTTTCTTCCTCAACTGTTTACTTGTTTCTTAATTTATTGTTTCTATGGACACGGAACCCAGTGTGGAAAACCTTTTGTGCATAGATCCGAGTTCCCACGACTCCACAATAAATGGTGCTCTCACCTTTTCTCTCTTTGAACATCTTTGTTGTGGTAAGGGAGGCTAAAATTAATTTATAATCAATCTCTGTATATCGACTGCAAGAAATGTCTGCAATACCAAGCGTCGAACTTTGTTTATTTTTCCTTTGATCAACGGTGCCGGAAAATTGTTATTGATCACTCCTCTTTACAGTCGCAACTAATTCAGTACTACGCTTACGTGGCTACTATTGTTGGTTAGGTTAGGTTGTGAATAGCAAAATTGGAGCAACAACTTTTAATTTCGAAAATATTTTAATTCGTTTAAAAATTGTGCCAAATATAATTGTGTAATATTATTTTACCGTGTTCATTGGAACCTATTTGAAGAGAAGCAGTGAAGTAATTGAAATGCTCTACATTTATACCGGTACGTAAATGAGCTATATACCCACACCTGGCATGTCATTAAAACGTAAATTAAGATGAAATACATGCCACTGACAGAGAGTGGGTACATTTTTGAGGTACCCCATACACACGTGTACTATGTATAACTATTACATCTAATAATAAATATTTAAATGGGTGAATATTTCTTACGGTTGCTGCATTGAATAAAATAGTACTTTTTTCGACACCATTTAATTTGTTCGTTAAATCATGTTTCGCAAAAATCCTTCTTGAGTTGCTGTTTCTATGCGCAGGGGATCTTGTGCGGAAGCACACCTTGTGAATAGGTTTCGCATTCCCTTAAACGCCATTCTAAATGGTTAATTCATCCGTCCTCGATCATATAGGAACTTTATTGCTGTTAGGGAGGTTTAACTAAGTACAAATCTAACTCAGAAGTAGCATTAAATGGAATCTAAGTAGGAAAACAGCATTTGCACTTCATGAATTGCTGAAAATAACATACCCTCTAATGGGAAGCAGTTTTCAATGCTCATCTTGATAAATAGGCTTATAAAACTTCCTGAACTTATAAAAATGATGCGGAAACTTACGGTGTGAATCAGTTCTAAATGATCGCTTCTTTCTAAATATGCTCCTTTCATCTTGCTGCCACTCCTATGATTCACGAGGATAACTTATTTCTTCATTCATTCCACTATTGTACGCAATACCCGTGAAAATTCCTGTTTCGTGTACTTATTCAACATGAATGAAAAGAATAACCAATGTAAAAGAGAACATTTTTTTAAAAGCAATTATTGAACACAGGGCGGTAGTATATCTGTGCACAACTCTACAATTCGGGGCTTTAATAATGATACATATTGGTGAGTAAGAGCACGTACGTATCTGTCCGTACTGTTATTTCAGCATTTTTATATTCACTCGTTTACATCATTCGATGTCTGAAAATCATCTTTTTCTTGCAGGTGAGAGCGTGCGAAAAACCACTGAAATTAAATTCAGGTGAGCCATTAATTCAATGTAACTAAAAAATAACAGACTTTTAGAACAAGCCCACGTTCGGCTATGCAGCATCTTTTTTTGGCCGTTTAATGAGACCTAAATCATTGCTCTACGATGATAAGTTTTGGAGGAGATAACTTTTGAACTTTTTACTTTCAACTCTTCAGGAAGCGCATTTTTCTACAATTTTTAATGTTTTTAATTTGCAAGTTATATTGCTTGGAAAAATTGACGCGGGAGACGTCTGAAAGCTATCTAAACATATGAATATCTTTTCTTGTAAGTTTTTGTTGGTCCTTGAAGGAACCGGTACCACAAGGGGGTATCACTGATACGCATGGAACTGGTATCACAGATACGGATCACCGCTCCAGGAACGCACGCTGCGGCGTCCTCCTCGAAGCGCTCCTCTTCTTCCCGCTTTCGTTTCCCCTTTCTCACGGATTAAAGAACGTTGTGTTGCTTCGCTAGATTGTGAAGTAAGGTGTTCTGTGTCGAATAGACCAACAAAACAAAATACAGATATTTTTGATTCGTGTCTTATGCCGTGACCGTCTGGCGCTAGCAGCTGCATTCGAATCCATCCCCCCTTCCCCCTTCCCACCCCCTCTCCCGTTTTCCCCTCTCACTAAGCCCAGAACGTTCTGAACCTTTGCTAGCTTGTGAAATAAGGACTTCTGTATTGAATAGAGCAATAAAAATCACATAAGTATTTTCAGGGGCGTGACAGATGCGCTTGTTGGTTGGCGCTGGCTGCTGATTGGTTGGCGCTGGCCTCCCCTCTTCCCAACCCCATTTTTCCCACTTACGTGCTCAGATCGTTCTGCAAATTTGACAGCTTGTGAAGTAAGCATGTCTCTAGCGAATAAAGCAATAAAAATATTCCGAACTCTGTCCGGACGTTCCCCTTAAGGAGAGCACCATAATATATTATTTTACCCTGCGTTATTTACCGCAATTATATCAACGTATTACTTGTAAGTCTTCAGTCATTTTCAAGCACGTAGACATTTTAACACTTACCCCATATTTGAAATTCGCTAATTCACATATTTGGAAAAGAAAACATGAAATGCCATTCTAATCCAGACGGAACAGGTCTGTGATCCATGAAGACATTGAAGCTTCAGAACAAATACTAATGGAACTCTAAAAATGATTTTGTACTCGTATCGTTCTAATGATTTCGAGCAGTCGGACGTCGTGTGTGAAATTGATTTCAAAAGGAAATCATCAGGCAACTATTCGAAAATGCTAAACTGAAAGTCTTCAATTGAATTGCATACCTTAAACGTGATCAGAAAATTAAAGCATAAGTTGCTCTTCTGCGGAATTTCTTTGATGAGAGGAACGTTAAAAAGATCAGTCGGCGATATTAGATTCTTGAACATTTGTTTCTGAACCCATGCCATCTATCATGATTCAAGATTACAATCTAATCATATGGATAGGCGTAAACAATAATATATTTATCGAATTTAAAACAATTTTTATCTAGTATGTTAAAATCAGCGATGATTTACGCAATAAATGGAAATTTATAGCCAATCCAGAGAATATATTTGTCTTGGAAATCTGTGCAGGTATTTGAAATTCTTGAAAGAATGAAAGACAGAGTTTCCATCTGCTCCAACAATTCGGAGACCGCGGGCTGGTATGTGGTCACGGCAAGAAGTGAGTTTTGAAGCAGACACTTCTTCAAAAAAAAAAAATGAAATGAGAAGTGTGTTTTGTGCTTGCCGCTCGCATTCTGATGCCTGGAAGTCGTTACAAGGATTGGAGCATTATTTACAATTTTTATCTATTATAATAAACGATCAAAAGATTTAAGGACCATTTATCAATATTATCAATTATAAAACCTTCAAAGGATCATGATTATTTATCAATGAAAAATAATGATGCTAAACAAATGTTCTTGATTAATGTTCAAAGGATTTGAGGATTATTTATTAATATTATCTATTAAAATGAGCGATCAAAACATTGGATGATTATTTATCATTACCTATCAAAAATGAATGATTTGTGTTTATACGCTGTTAGATAATTGATAGGACCGAGGAAGGATGTTTTGTTTTAACCTATTAGAAAGAAATAATTTTTCTCCCGTAGCCTTCATATAATGATAGGAATAAAGCACGCTTTGTTGTTCGTACCTATGAGCACAATTATTTTTATTGATTAGCAGTTCAATAATGAAATTAAGGAACGATTTAATTATTATCTGTTAGAAATATATGATTTTTCTTTATTAGCCGTTCAATAACAATTGGAAGGCATATATGCAGAGTGTCCTGACCCACAAAACACAGGATTTTAGGACACTCAAGTTAGAGGCGTGTTGTTCATCGCAGGGTTGCCAAACTAGCTTTTCGTAGCCAAGTTACTAACTAGGAACTGAACTAGGAACTAGGCCACTCTGCCTGAAAGACATCTACGCCGCTATGAGGTGAAATTATCACTCAATCTATTCTGTCAGTTTTGCCCTCTGATTTGTGGGTTAGGACACTCTGCATATTTGCGCTCCAATTGATGGGATTGAGGAGCGTTTGATTGTAATTAACCATTAGGGAAAATGTGCTTTCCTGATCATCCGTTCAATGATAGGATTGCAGAACAATTTCTTATTAGATTAGATTATTAATAAATGCAGTACAATTTATTATTATATTGCACCTAATTCACGAAATGATTGTCCTTGATTAGCTGTTAAAAATGATAGAATTAACCCTTTAACGCCCCAGAGGACACCAGTGTCCTCTTTCAAAATTCCCCTTCAATATATTTTATTTCTTATTCAATTAGTTCCCTAATGTGTTCTTTGAAGTTCTCTGCCGAGTGGCAGTTCTTATCCCATCCTGATATCGGTGACTGCCAGATGCCAGCGCCAGTTTAGTGACGGTGGTTGTGTTAACGGTAATATGAGTACAAAAATTCGGACGTTAAAGGGTTAAAAAATTGTTTTTGATTAATATTTTTATTGTTATTATTACTACCTACTAAAAGAAAACTTTCTTCATTTGCCGTTGGATCGTGATGAGTTGTGGATAGATTTAATGTTATTATTTACCTAATAACCCCTGTAGAAGCCGTTAGATGATCTAAATCTGATTCTTTAAATGCTGTTAGATGAGAAATTTTTATTTGTATGGGCTGCTAGATTATAAACTAACTTGTGTTTTAAAATCTGGTGTGATAGATCTCGAAATTCATCATTAATCATCATTAGGGATTAATCCATCTACTACTTCATACAAAACTTACTTCTCTGGGGCCCTCCATTCAGTGTTTTAACATTTTCAAAGAACTAGTTTTCGGAGACCTTATAGTACATTTCGCAATGCTTACTTCATTTATAGTGTCTTCAATCTAGATTGCGGATTTAACATAAAATTACGCGACAAAAAAACTCGTAACTCGTAATGTTGTCTCCGGAAATTTACGAAAGGTACGAAAATTAGCGAAAATTACGAAATTTAGCGAAGGATACAAATATTTGCGCCGGATACGATAATTTGCGCTGGATACGAAAACTCAACGGCGGCTCAAAGCTAGGCGCTCATTTTCCGAGTAAGCTCTAGAGAGTCAAAAGCAAACTTCTCTTCAACAGTTTATTTCATTTTCAAGCCTGGCGACGACAATACATCTTCTGTCATCATCATTAAAAATGTCATTGAAACACACGCGCTGATAATACACTATCACAATGATATCTGAGAACAACGCGGATTAAATTCTTTAGTAGAGATTTATTTAGTACGAGTGACAGCACTATGTGTGAGGCACAAAGTGAAGCGACTGCACAAAAGCCTTTGATTAGTGCACAGCAAAACTACATTCTTTCGCAAAGGCCTTTGACTAGTGCACAGCAAAGCTATATTCTTTAGCAAAGGCCTTTGATTAGTGCACAGCAAAGCTACATTCTTTCGCAAATTGAGCATCCAATTCTGGAGTTCTCTGCCTCACAAATGCAAAATAAGGACACTCGGGTTGGACATAAAGTATATAACTCATGAGAGATGAGAAGAATGAAGAGGGGTAATTAGAGTAGAAAAAGGTAACATTGCCGTGTGTATGACCTTCAAGTTGATTTGTTTTAGACAATGTTGTTGAGAGGGAAGTCGTTTCCTTGTTCCGCAGAGGTGAACGTGAAATGAACTGAATACCTTATCAAAACCATTACTTCACGAAAGGTGATTAAGGTTCTGCTGATGTGGAGTGTGGGGGCGAGTCATCACTTGAAACACACGCTGTGAAATTTGTATACGAGATAATTAACCTTTCTCTGAGGCTGAATGCATTTCAACCACCTAAAACCTCCTTTTTCATGCCAGATAATTAACCTTTTCTGAGACTACGCGTATTTCAACCCCTTGAATCTTTTCTTGTAAGATAATTAATCCTCCTTTGAGACGTCAAGCATTAAATCCCTACACTTTAGAATTGAAAAGCTGGTGCACTAATAATTGTCATTCAGATTCCTGGTGTTCGTCTTGTCTTGAAGTCCATGTTCATGAAAAATTAATTCCATCCAGTGAGGTCCGGCAAAAGCTACAGAGTAACTGCTGAAACAGTACGCTTGAATTATGATTACCGTTTCTGTAGTAACAAAATATGCAAGTCGAAACTTGCCTATGTAAAATCGTATGATTGACCTAACTAAATGCTTTTCGATTAGATGAGTGACTTTGAACTTCCCTAACCATGACAAAGATATTCCAACGGAATGAAGGGGACAGACTCCATTTAGTAAGAATGTAAGGGAAGGCGGAATTTTTGCACAGAGCGTGTTCCCGCACAAGATCCCCTACGCGTGGAAACACTAAGTTGGGGAATAAGTTTATGGAACAAGAACTAAGTTTAGGACGAAAGTAATTTGTACTTACAAGCACGGCAGCAGTCAATAATTGAAGTCCTTAACAGTAAAGACAGATACCTAGCAAAACAAATAATCATTCTATTTAAAAAAATGCCTGCCTAACCTACAGTATGGGACCTCACATTCCCCCCCATCAAATGCATCGCAGTGGTTCAATGAACTGCCTCACAAATTTCAATTGAAATCCCTTTCAAACAACCCACCCGGCCGATGAGCTGAATTGTTTCAATCACAAAAATCTTGAATCCTGTTATCAGACGCACTAAATCCAGTTATCAGACGCACTAAATCCTGTTATCAGACGCACTAAATCCTGTAATCAGACACACTAAATCCTGTAATCAGACGCACTAAATCCTGTAATCAGACGCACTAAATCCTGTTATCAGACGCACTAAATCCTGTTATCAGACGCACTAAATCCTGTTATCAGACGCACTAAATCCTGTTATCAGACGCACTAAATCCTGTTATCAGACGCACTAAATCCTGTAATCAGACGCACTAAATCCTGTAATCAGACGCACTAAATCCTGTAATCAGACGCACTAAATCCTGTAATCAGACGCACTAAATCTTGTTATCAGACGCACTAAATCCTGTAATCAGACGCACTAAATCCTGTTATCAGACGCACTAAATCCTGTAATCAGACACACTAAATCCTGTTATCAGACGCACTAAATCCTGTTATCAGACGCACTAAATCCTGTTATCAGACGCACTAAATCCTGTTATCAGACGCACTAAATCCTGTTATCAGACGCACTAAATCCTGTTATCAGACGCACTAAATCCTGTTATCAGACGCACTAAATCCTGTTATCAGACGCACTAAATCCTGTTATCAGACGCACTAAATCCTGTTATCAGACGCGCTAAATCCTGTTATCAGACGCGCTAAATCCTGTTATCAGACGCGCTAAATCCTATTATCAGACGCGCTAAATCCTGTTATCAGACGCGCTAAATCCTGTTATCAGACGCACTTAATCCTGTTATCAGACGCACTAAATCCTGTTATCAGACGCACTAAATCCTGTTATCAGACGCACTAAATCCTGTTATCAGACGCACTAAATCCTGTTATCAGACGCACTAAATCCTGTTATCAGACGCACTAAATCCTGTTATCAGACGCACTAAATCCTGTTATCAGACGCACTAAATCCTGTTATCAGACGCGCTAAATCCTGTTATCAGACGCACTAAATCCTGTTATCAGACGCACTAAATCCTGTAATCAGACGCACTAAATCCTGTAATCAGACGCACTAAATCCTGTAATCAGACGCACTAAATCCTGTAATCAGACGCACTAAATCTTGTTATCAGACGCACTAAATCCTGTAATCAGACGCACTAAATCCTGTAATCAGACGCACTAAATCCTGTTATCAGACGCACTGAATCCTGTTATCAGACGCACTAAATCCTGTTATCAAACGCACTAAATCCTGTTATCAGACGCACTAAATCCTGTTATCAGACGCACTAAATCCTGTTATCAGACGCACTAAATCCTGTTATCAGACGCGCTAAATCCTGTTATCAGACGCACTAAATCCTGTTATCAGACGCACTAAATCCTGTTATCAGACGCACTAAATCCTGTTATCAGACGCGCTAAATCCTGTTATCAGACGCACTAAATCCTGTTATCAGATGCGCTAAATCCTGTTATCAGACGCACTTAATCCTGTTATCAGACGCGCTAAATCCTGTTATCAGACGCGCTAAATCCTGTTATCAGACGCGCTAAATCCTGTTATCAGACGCGTTAAATCCTGTTATCAGACGCACTAAATCCTATTCTCAAGATTTACCAAAGCCTACTCACAATTAGTGATCAAAGGCAATACAAATAAAAATTGAATGTTAACGAGGCATGTACACAAGCAAAACGATTGAAATAAACACACACGCGAGCGTCCATCATATACAAATTTAGAGAAAAATCGTTTGAATTTTACGCCAATAAATTGGATCGGTCTGACGTCAGTCAATGTATGGCTGTCTCGGCTTTGAATTTCTCACTAATAAGTCACTACCGTCTATGGTCAGTCTATGTTTAATGTTTCTTCAATTTTCACTCCAGTAAGTCACAACTAGCTATGTTCAGTCAACGTTTGACTGTCTCGCCTTTAAATTTCACTCCAGTAAGTCACAACTATCTATGGCCAGTCAACGTTTGACTGTCTCGCCTGCACATTATACACCCATAAGTCACAACTATCTGCGGTACACGTGCGCAAAACGTACTACGAGTTTCTCAAGTCATTTCCAGTCCCATACGCGTATCGCAGTTCAAACGACGGTCGAGTTTTACAGTACATGCTCGAGATACCTCCAACTTCAGAAATAGATGACACGATCGGCGGCTAAATCGGGGCGCATAAGGGTTCCCTGATCCCCTTGCACCGCCGCAAGGAAGGGATCAAATCCCAAGAAGTGAAAAAAGGATCTCTACATGATTTTTTCAGGGAAATTGGGATAGTTCTTCGAAGCATAAACTGGAAAGGGTAAATAATGGGAGATTGAGCCGTGTGGTAAAAGATTAATTGTAAAAGATAAATATTTAACGATTGATAGGAAACGATTGATAGTAGTAGATTGATAGTAAAACATTAATGGTAATCGATTAATGGTAAATGATTAATTGTGAAGGAATAATAAGATAAGAGTAAATGATTAAAAGTAAAAAATTATTAACAGAACATTATTAGTAAAATATTGTGTCACTGGCCTAATCTTTGCTGTCCAACTAAAAGACGGAGCAAATGCAAGTTCCGCCTAAAGTTGAGGGCTCTCACAGTGTGGGCGATGACGCGTTGAGCGGAGAGGCCTGCTCATTGCGAATATATACGAACGAGTTTAAATGGGTCTCTACATCAAAAGAGTAATGCCAACTTCAAAAACAATTTTTGAAAGTAGACATAGTCTAAATGAAAGAACATTAAATTCGTCTGAGAAATGTATTTTAATTTCTCGAAAAATACAGTTAATTTGTATGAGAAACGCAATTAATTTGTTCGGGAGATACAGTAAATTTGAAAGGGAGACGACGTAAATTTTACAGGGAAGTACAGTAAATTTGTCAGGGAAGTACAGTAAATTTGTCAGGGAAGTACAGTAAATTTGTCAGGGAAGTACAATAAATTTGTCAGGGAAGTACAATAAATTTGTCAGGGGAGTACAGTAAATTTGTCAGGGAAATAAAGTACGTTTGTCAGGGAAGTACCGTAAATTAGTCTGCGAAATGAAATACATTTTTCAGGGAAAATGGTACATTAGTCAGGGAAACGCTGTAAATTTGTTTAGAAAATACAGTAAATGTGTCCACGAATAGAGCCATAAAATAGAGCTTTAGAATAGAGCCATAAGCTTCAACTTCACTTACTTCAATTAATCTTGCAGAAGTTTCATACGATCATCAATTGTATTTGACATCCGAAGTTCCCAATAAACCATTTAAAAATATTAATACATACTTTTGATGAATGACATAAGTGAAAAATTGTGTTGCTTGAGACAAGGTAGTTGAAGAAAATTTTGGCTTCACCAGAAATGAAAAAGATAATATAAATGTGATATTTATGTATATGAATATGATATACTTCGAAAATTTCAAAAATAGATTTCCTGTTTTTCTGAAATGTTTATGGCGGGACTTCACGCTTTTGGTAGTTATATCACGCGTAGATTCAATCCATTGAGTAACTCTAGTATGTGTGGGATGATATCAAACTATATGCTATCAAACTGTCTTCTTCGCTGCTAAATATTTGAATATTTAAAGAATTTAGGGAAGCCTTTTCTGATTGAAACCCATGCTCATTCACTGCCAAAAAACTGAAAAAACGAGAAAAACCTAATTAGAACTCATGTTCATTCGCTGCTTAAACACTCGAAAAATTCTAAGAAAATCTGAATGGAACTGACATTCATTCGCTGCTTGAACTCCAAAAAAAAATTTTAGGAAAACTGTTACAGTTGGAACTCGTGTAAGAGTAACGGATTCATCAAATCAACCCTTGACAACATGCGTCATAAGATGCTGTGTAGCCTTTATAAGTCAATACTGGCGATTTTTCCTCTCGACAATGGCCGAGACACAAGTCCGTTGTTTATTTGTCCAATATAAAGAATTCTTCAGAGGCAATATTAAAGGCTTCCGAATCTTGGGTTATAAGCGTTCGCGTGTCGTTTTTTATGTGGCCATAAAAAGGCAAGCGGCAGGTCTTTAACGTCATATGGAACTGGAAGACGTATCACAATTGGACGCTTGCTTTTGTACGAGATCTTTTATATCACTCAATAACATCCTTTGGCTGCAATGAGGACGATAATAACATGCGCGGTGTCTCCCAAGCACCCTCTCGGATTCCTGGAAAAACGGAGGCGAGTACATATCGGTCCGACTTTTCTGGATCTTCGACTTGGAAAGTGATCGGCCATCCACAATTGTGACGTATCATCCATCCTCTTAGGGTCTTAGCAGACAGTGGGAAAATAATTGATCGTCGGCTGTAATTCAGGAGGTCTCATTCATGAGGTATAATGTCATCATGGATCTTATGAGGAAGGGAAAAAACCATCGACCTTCGAGGATTGCGAATGACAATTCGCTATATATCATTCGGGAGGTTTTATTTCGAGGGATCATGGGTTACAAACGATTGCTTTAATATTTGCTGGAATAAAACTTTGACCCAGAATTGAGATCAAAATTACTTTTAGTGATGCTCTACACAAATATGATTCATGAAATACTGATTTAAAATTCTTTTTTCCAGTACCGGAAAACAAAAAGGGTAGTAAAAAATGTTATTGTCGTATAAATAAACGATGAAACTGTCATAACTAGATCTGCGCTCAATATATGTGTGTAGATGGTATTGGTTAATTACGAGGGTGAAGTTCACGAGCTGGGGTAAGGAAATTCGCCTTCATAATTTGCAATGCATTTCGTGTACCTACCAGATAACGTCTAAAATAACCAGAAAGGACGTTACCAGATAACATCTAAATAAGATAACGTCCTTTCCTGACAATTTTCTGTTTGTTATTATCCTCAGAGGAGCAACTCATACTCCGATGAAAATTCAGTAGGTGCCGGACTGGGATCGAACCTAGGAAATAGGTGACACTTAGCCTTCGCGCCACGAAGAGAACCGAGGCTAAAAAGCTTCTATCATATTATTTCTGACACGCATCATGTGAACGCTAACTAGTGAACGTCTGAAAATGCTCATGGATACCAAAATTATTTTCGCATACATGGTACACGGAACACAACATTCGCACACGGCAATGATTCTGGTCAGTCCATTTCTTGCCTTAATTCGTCACCGCGATATGACCTTTGGTAACCCAATGGTAATGGCAGTTGAAACAGTCCATTGTATCTCTCATTTAACACGGTAACAGCACAGTCTCACGATGTGGCTATTGGTGCAAGGCTGAACTACAACGTCACGCGTTCTGAGAGCCAAAAAAGCGCTCTCATTAAAGCTGGAGACGGAGCAGCATCGAATGTTCCTCTTTGATCAGGGATAATTTTTCCAGTCTAAGCGAACGGTATTTAATTATTCTGGATATTGGACAGCGAAGACAGCGTGTTCGGAAGCACTTTTCCACATCAACAACTGCAGCTGGTCGTGTGTCTGTTGGCACTTTGAGGTTCCACATCATCAACTGCAGCTGGTCGTTTGTCATTTGACACTTTAAGGACAGGCTTTAGGAATGTATATTGCGAATTGTGCAAACCGTTAGGTGCTACTATAGGGTGAGGTGTACCACCTTATATCGCCTACCCAGGTGCGTTTGAAATGTACAAATTAAGTGTTTATAGCTGAATTAAATGTGTGGGAATAAGTAATGTCCATTGGTGACCTAACCTAACGCTATGGGACTAGCTGGAGGTAGATCTCATGCTTTAGTGTGGTAGACCTCACGCTTTGGCAGCACCAGACGTTTTTGTTTTACGTCAAGTTTTAACTTATGCAGAATTTTCAATTAGGATACCGTTGAATCAGTCAGTGCTTTGATTTCTTTCTACACTACCACAAACTTCTATTATGTTCAAAATTAACTTATAACTTGTAGAAACTATGTAAAAATACCCATCTGTCAATGAACATTCTTCCATTGTCAGAGTTAATCTTTGATACCCATAAAACGTTTTAATTCAATCTGCTAAAATTTTGAATTCCAACCATTACAAACTTTCAAATTTTAGCCAGCAGAAACTTTCAAATTTCATCCAGCAGAAGATTTCCAATTTCAGCCAGGAGAAGCTTTCGAATTTCAGCCGGCTGAAGCTTTCCAATTTCAGCCAACCGAAGCAGATTTCAGCGAAAAGAAGTAGATTTCAGCGAACAGAAACAAAAGGCGTAATGATGATATAGGGAGCCATTTTTGACATTACTCGCTCTGCAAACTCGCTTCACTGAGTAAAGAACACGAGCTTCCAACACTCGAAACCTTTGAATGCAACAACCAACCTTTCTTTTATTTCCATTACAACTGGACTGACAGTCCATAGACGTCCTTTGTTGCAAACCTTCAATTACCGAGGTCTTTCCATGCGAATAAAACCTGTGAGTTTGAGGGTCTCTCTTTCATGTCGTGCAAAAATAATGAACCAGAAATCATTTATTATATAGCTTGTCTGCTGCTCAATAATAGGTGATGTCCGAGTTCATGAGGAGTGCGCAGAAATTCAAACGAAAATGTTTCACTGCGTTTGCTCTGGCCCATTGTTCAGGGTAAATTCAATTTCAAAAATAGAAGCTACACATTTTCCTTTTTTTTGCGAAGGTTGACTTATCATTTGAGGATTTTCATGGTGAGTGAATTGAAGTGTGTTTTTAAATTACTTACCGGGAAGAAACGCGGATTTTAATGATGGATGAACTGAAGTGTATCTTGAATATATCCACCGGGAAAATGAGTGGATTTGGATGATGTGTTATAGACTCTTTTCTTTTAGAATCCAAGTTCAAGGTTTTTTCAATTTTTTCGTCTTTTCAAGTCTAAAATCAAAGGAGTTATTTTCCGAAAGAAAACACGATTCTTTCAACGTGGCCACGTCATTTTTACTTGTTATGATGAAAGGTGTACACAAATATGACAATGGGGTAGATGAGACTAGCAAATATATATAGGAACAATTGTTACTTAGGTCTCACGCAACTTGAGTATGCAGCGGCGACGAAGTTTTATAATAAGGTCTCGAATTGTACGTTAAATTATTAAGTGAAGTTAACACAGAATCAGAGTCAAATACGGAGTGCCGGCCGTATGCAAACAAAATAAGTGAAGTGGCACGACGAGACCTTCTAACGTCGGAGTTACGCTCTATAATGATGATGCCCTAACCCTCGTCGAACCCCTTTAAGTAGCTGTCGTGCTGCAGGAGTTACCGCGGCTGATCATAGCCGTTGAAGTTGACGCCCACAGTATCGTCGCGGCCACTCATTGCCACTCGGCCACTCTGCCACTCGCTCGCTGCCACTCGCCGATTGCCATTGTTTGTTGTGGCTATGGCCCAACCGCCAGCCTGCTGAGACCGGGCTGCTGTTGCCATCCACACGCTGCCATACTGCCATGCCGCTGCCACGCTGATGCCACCTCGCTGCCACGTTGCCACGCTGTAGTTGGGAGCGCAGGCGTCGCCTTCTCCTTTTTTGTAACGGCCGAGCCCTCGCTGGGTACACATCGACATCTGGCGCGTTGTATACTGCTGAGCTTTGAAATTTCCTGATAGTAGAGTTCGGTGTAAGCTCTCACGTCCAACCGCCCTTTACTCTTTTTTGTGGCGAAAACTTAACGGTTCGTATTCGGGACACAACAGAATCCCCCCCACCTATATTAATCAACATCCTCCTGGATGTAAAAATGGAAGTTTCCGTCTACTGAAGTCACGCATCTGAGATTCGTACTTCATTGCAGGGGCGAAATTAGACAAGCCTTGAGATTTGTGCTTCTGACGCACTTCTGAATCGAAGATCTTGAACAAGCGATAGTTTATTGTGGTCGTCGGGACGTCCTTTTCCAATTCTCTATCGAAGACCTTCTCTCTTGGCTAATGACGTTCTATCAGAGGCCTTCTGAAGACGTTCAAAGGGGTAAAAACCATCCTAATAAAATATCGAATATGCAATCGATCAGTCTATACCCGACCTCCTGCGTGTAGTTACTATGGACGTATTGCTGTCCAACGGTATCTTCTTTATTTTTTCTTCGCCGTTGTTGAATCCGTGTCTGGCGAAAATATAGATGTTCAGGGGAAAGTCCCGTCCTTCGTACGAGTGGGTGTACTGTTGCTGCAGATGGGAAGCTGGGTCCGCCTATTGCGTCACGCGCAGCTGTGGTAGCGGCGGGCTCGGACAGCTGAGTGGCCCTTTACTCGCAAGGTCGTTTGTGGTCGGCGCGCAGCAGAAGCGTATTGTGACGGCTGGCAGACCACGGTGCTGCAGCCCGGGCGTCGATGGCACACGGTGCTCACACACTCTGCCTCTCGGCCGCTGCGCTGGTGCACTGGCGAGCGGTGTGTGAGTGCTGTTCAGGCCTCCGCCTGTCGCTCGCTTGCCCAGCGTGCCGTAGTCGGTCGTTCGTCTGCCTGCCTCAGTTGACACTGAGGTGCTGTAACAACCGTTCTACATTAATTTCAGCGCTTGGTAAGATTTTTCTCTCGGATTTCTTTTGACTTATCGTAATCAATTGTGTCCATCTACTCATCACATCTCCCCCACGCCATTTACAGCCCGGTGTATCACCCTTCGATAGTGTTTTAACTAGATCAAGTAATCTAAAGCAATAAGCTCAAAGAAATCCGTTAGAGAACACAGATGAAATAAATGCACGGTAAATGAAGTTAATGAGAAATACATAATATGACATTCAATATCTCGGATAATTAGTGGGCTGCAAAGGAAAGTTCCTACGTATTAGCACGCATTCCTGGAGAAGAGCTATAAAAGACGTACGAACGGGTTACAAATTTGACATCGAGTAAAATTTTTTTTGATTGATGAGCATCATCAAGGTAAATACATAAATTGACTTATAAATCGACATTAATCATGTAATACATCCTATCTGCATTTTGCTGGAGAAATCATTCAAATTAAGTCTCAAGAAATGCCAATTTGCGGCGAGCAGCGTGACTTTCCTTGGTATCAAGGTCAGTTCAGAGGGACTAACTCCCAGACCTGACAAAGTGCGAGCCTTAGCGGATGCTTTGAGACCTAGGAGTGCTAAAGAGGTGAAGAGATTCTTAGGCTCAACCGGATTTTTCAGAAAATTCATTAAAAATTATGCTCATATCGCGGCACCTCTAACCGAGCTTACAAAGAAAACGAACTCGTTTAAATGGACTGACGTCCATCAGCGAGCTTTCGATGACTTGAAAGATAAACTTGTGTCTGCGCCTATACTTAAATTTCCTGACTTTCAGAGAGAGTTTGTGGTGGCCTAGATTTTTTTTATCGATGTCACATCAAATGTAATGATCGCTATCTCCTATTGCAGATCGCTGTCGACATATTTAAAGTTCTTCCTTCTCGTGTAATATCGCCGCTGACGTCCTATTCGTTGGTATAATATTCTATTAGTTTTATGACGTTATTTTCTATTAATTTTCATCGCACCTCTTATAAATCATTGAGACAATATTCCAGCTTTAGTTTCATTGCTGCGTCAGGTCATTTCCAAGTATGTGGGTTCTATTTCTGACACCACATATCATTACTAATTATAGCTTGCAGTTCCTATGGATAGAGGTAAATAATCAGAAGTAATCCAATGAATTTAATATTGAATGAAAAGGGACATTAGGAGGTGAGGCCTCATCTTTGAATATAACTTGCGAAATACAGAACATTTAACTCATCAATAAACGTGCATAGCGCGATACATTTTCGAGTACAAAGTCTAGACCTATTACGTGAAGAAAAGGGGATGAAGGTCAGGCTCACATAATGCAATTAGGATACTTAGCTCGGTCGTTGACGGCGTTTATGAGTCAAACACGACTCATTAAAGTAACAACGATTAACCCTCACTACCTGGCTGAACTTGCCAGGCAGCGAGGTAGGGAGCACAAGCAGATACGTCTATTGCTCACTGTCGCTGGGTAGCTTCTGCCGAGGCCGACCGTCGACGCTGCTAAGCGCAGGAGCCTAGGACGCTGTCCCTCTTGAAGAAACGCGGATTTTAATGATGGATGAACTGAAGTGTATCTTGAATATATCCACCGGGAAAATGAGTGGATTTGGATGATGGATGATCTGAACTGTATCTTGAATAAATCCACCGGGAAAATAAGCAGATTTGGATGATGGATGCACTAAATCGTATCTTGAAATTATCTACCGTGAAAATAAACAGATTTTAATGATGGACTGCTTGAAGTATATCTTTAATTTATCCACCGTAAAACTCGACCATTTTTGTGTATATTCAAATGAATTCCTGTTAGCTTCAAAAGTTTCACGAATATTTTTCAGGATTTTATCATTCAATGTTCCCGAGGATTCGTCATGGATAATCATGAACTTTCCGACCAAGATAATACGAATCCCATAATTGTTTACCGTACGAAAGAATCGGCAATATTGAAGATAAATTGCGTGTAACCGTAGAATTAGGTATGTTGGGTGTAAGCACTTATGTATATTGATATAGTATGTGGTTTATTTAATACTATATTGCCGACTTTCTAACTTTATTTGGCCTATCGTACAATAATATCCAATATCTGATCATTCGACTCTGATACATTGGACAAAAAAATGGGAATTTTAAGCACAACATTTGTAGGTGATTTCAAAGTATTTATATGTGATCACAAAATATTTGTAAGTGATCACAAAATATTTGTAGGCGGTCACAAAATATTTGTACTCGTAGGATTCGCTCATGAAAGAGCTAAACCAATTGACTGAACGACAATTAGGATAAATTAGGATAAATTAGGATGGATGGATTAATTAGTTTATGATAGAAGTCAGACCGAATGTTGGCATGATGATTAGAATATAATTATTTGAAAATCACTAGACACAAAGTATTTCATGGTACGAAGTTAATCAAATAAAATGACGGCACAGTGATAATTTGGTTTGTGTAATGATGCAGAAAATTGATTTTGAATTGTTACTTTCCCTCCCTATATATGCGCAGTGCATACTGGGTTCAACAGATCCAATGCTGAAGATTAATTACAGGAATAACTATTACGAACACAAAGTTTCATTGAACTGTATTAGATTAGATGTTAGTTCAAGCTTCCCTAACCGTGACAAAGGAGTTCACTAGAGAGGGAGGAGGAAGACTCCATATAATGAGTTAAGAGTACGCAAAACATACACACAAGGTGAAGAAAAACAGTAAGTTGAAAAAATTTTTATAAATCAAGATGATAGTTCAAGTTGAAAATGGTAGGTGCTGAAGAAAAGAACAGTGAACCGAAAAGAGGGGGATTTTAATATGACAAAAAACACTTTATTTATAAAAAATAGAAGGCCTACCTAACTCGCAGCTCAGGCCCTTACTCATTTTCTTTCTGGGAGTGCTAATTCCAATAGATACAATAGTTTATGTCCCCTTAAGGGGCCTTAATTTAAAAATAATACATTCAGTACCACATTTAACACGTTTCGTACGAATGGACCCACAGGTGGTCACTGAGGGGGTTTTCATGATGCTGCTGACCGACCATTAGTCACACACTCTAGTTTTATAAATACTTAATGAAAGCGTAATGAAGGCACGATCCCGTCAATGTCTGCTATTTTAAAATCTGCTTACTACACTTGACTTGAAATTTCAACTGAATGTTGAACATCAGTTTAACCCATCGCAGGAAACGTGTTAATTCGAAGCACACACGTTCATTTTAGATTGAGCGCTCTGCGTACTTTCCCCCCCAGCGCTCACGCTTTTTTTTGGGCATGCGAACATGAAGACACAGAGCACGCCTCCCTCGGCCTTTGAAGCGTAATTTTATGCTAACGAAATTGTCCCGTGATGCTGGACATTCTTTTTAAGACAGGGTCGACGGTGGGATTAATGAATGCAGCTCACATTATGGACCCGATGAAAAACTGAATTTTAAAAGAAGCGAGGTTGCTCGACACGTATCAAAGAGACAGCCTAAGGAGGCCCGGAGCGAAACAGATTCAGAATTGTTGTATCGGAATATTTTCGCGAAGCGTCCTTGCAATTGCCTTCTTTTCGCGAGAGCTTTGGGACTACAAAATGGGGATTTCAATATTTCCGAAATTGGGGTTTTGGGATTTCGTAATGTAAAAGAATTTTTCTTATTTTGCTTCCGGTGACCGTTTTGGGATATTTTCGTGAAAGTATCCTTATAATTGCCCTTAATTCGCGTGAAATTTGGACTTGGAAACTGAAATTTTAGCATTTCCGAGAGGTGGATTCCGGAGTTTTGAAATTTTTCTGGAGCAATACTTTATTTTCAGTGACCGTTTTGAAGACAATTTCCACGTTTTCTTGATGACTATACTTGTCGCAGCTCAGGTCTCGCAGATGCTCGTTTTTCGCTGTAAAATACTGGCGGCATGAAAGCCCCGAATACTTTTTATAGGTAACGGCTGCCTCTCAAGAGGAAAAATGCCCAAAATTTAGGCTGTGTTCGCTTAAGATAGCGCCCGGGATTGCCTATTCTGCTTTCTAACAAAGAGACTTGGATCGCGTGAGGTACTCTTGGAAAACTAAATTCGTCCGTGGAGGAAAAACCTAAAAAAGATAATCCTAATGGAGTACCCGAAAGCTGAGGCGGAAAAAAGTAAGAGGGGTTACCAAAGTTTTTAGACGCGGGCCTCGGTGCGTACGGAGAGGGAAAAAAACGGATGAAACACAAAAATGCCTTCACTATTTCTGATAAGACGGTCTCCTTCGCCCAGGATGGCGCACCGAAGAAACTATTCTTCTCGATGCCGGTAAATAAGCCGTAATTAGACTTGGCGTGGGGAAATGCAATTTCCATTTAGCTGTTTGACCGCATCGTGCGCCACTGGTGGCCACGGAGGGGATTTTTATTATGCTGCTAACCTGCCAGTAGTCACAAACTCAATTTGCATAAATACTTGAAGAAATTAAAATGAAGGCATGATCTATTAAATGTTTGCTGTTTTCAAAAGTGCTTACTACAATTGACATTAAATAATATTTGAATATTGAACTTTAGTTCAACCCAATGCGGTCAAAGTGTACAGAGACGCTGAAGCTTGCATTGTATTTAGAATACACAGATAACTTAAAATAAAGATAACTAGGAATTCACAGATAACTAGGAATACACATATAACTGGGAGCACCCAAATAGCATTGTATATGCAGAGGCTTTCAAAATCTACGTAAACTGTTCGCCATGTTTAATTAACTCTACAGTCGACTACTGTTCAGTAGAATTTTAACACGTTCCATGAGTTTTTATTCTCATAGCGAACGCATCATCACTCTATGAATTATAGCTCACGTAGAACAAATGTAAACGCATAAGCAGCAGAAGAGACGATACAAAATCTACGGCCACTCCTCGCCATGTTTAATGCAGATTTTCCTATTACGAGCGTCCGCTGAAGCTCATCGGGCGGAGCTAGCGTCACGCAGCTCTAAGGACAGTGATAAATGGGACAACTTTTGAAGGAACTTGTTAAGCCATCGGTCTCCGTCCGAAGGGTCCTCAAATTTCACACTTCGCCAAATTTTAGACGAGTTTCCTACTTAGATTCTTCCTGTTTGGCGCGAGCGAGGTATCGAAAATGCAAACTGAATTTGCCGTTGGGGAACATTGAAAGTTTGTCGTCTGGAGGAAACCATCTTCCTGGTTCTGATTTCAAGAATCAGGTTAGGCAGAGAATAAAAATTATTTAAGTCTTTCTTTGTGAATTATTCTGTGCGTTTTAGCAATGTTCTGAGGCTGCTTTAGCTTAGTCACTCACAACTGAAGAAGATTAGATTAGATTACATGTTAGTTTAAGCCTCCCTAACCACGACAAAGGTGTTCCAAAGAGAGGAGGAGGAAGGCACAATTTAGTCCGGAGATAAAGAAACGTGGAATTTATGTAGAAGGTGCATAGAAACAGTAAGTTGAGAAAGAAGTTCATGAAATGAGATAAAAGTTGAAGAAGAAAGAAGTAGATGCTGAAAAACAGAGCAGCAGTGAATCGTATAAAAAGATGGTCTGTGACAAAACAAAGAAAAACTATCCTATTTCAATGAAAGGAAGGTTTACGAATGCGTAATTCGTAAACCTTCATACCAGCGGAATAATTATTCATGTATGAATTACGCTGCAAATCTCACCTATAGCTCAATATTGATTACAAATTCGATGAGTACAAAATATTACGTTTCTCACTTATTAACTTTTTTTTTACATTAGAGATGCAAATACTTAGAAAAATACTGTAGCGCTGCAGTAAAATGTGAATTCTTTATCCGCAGTGAAATGCAAAATCATTAGCAGCAAAATATTTTCTGAGTCTTCCCAGATTACCGAAGACTGATGTTGGTCTTATTGAAGCTCTTATTGAACGCGCGTATTAGTCTCAAAAAAGCTGCACGGCATTCCACAATTTCAGGAAATGCATTCCGCGAAGTTAACTCAAAAAATAAACTCCGCAAATGCAATAGAGAATATTTTTTTGAATCGGATTCCCTCAGGAGCAGGAGTGCTAAATGCCCTCTAACAAAACACTGCCCCGAGCACCTTAGCGTTTTTCCAAGCGGGTGTTTACTTTGCTTCAATAACAATCGTGTTATATTGGCTCGATCTGGAAAATTGGAGACCCACAGGGATCTACTATCAAGAAATGTTGCGCCTAAAGTTCCCGGGGGATTTTTTTTCTCTCTCGGTCGAGCCATCAACTTAGGTTTATGAAGTGTGGTATTAATAACGATTGGTTTTAGTGTCTGTGCAATTTCTCCGAATGTTCATGCTTGTTTTTGCACATCTGAATACCGTTATATTGCACCACGATTTGTTTTAGTGTGTACTGATTTTCTTGTGAAATTTCATGTTTAATTACGCGCTTCTAAACAACGTATTATATTGCACGACGGTCGGTTTCAGAGTTTGTTTTTTTAATTTAATTTTGCATTTGCACCTCTGAATAAAGAAATATATACAGCGGCAAACTGACCATGTATACCTGCGGTACAGAATGGATTTGAATTAGAATTTTTATTTGATAGCAGCGTAAAATGATTTCCATCATGTATCGGACAGGAATGTTCCAGGAAAAACGTAAAGAAAATTTGCGAACATTAGTGAGATGAATTTTGAAACCGAAGGAGTGATGGCAGGTTTCTGATTACAAGGAAATTTGAGGTTTTTATCGAACATTATTGTTTTAAAACAATTAGGATGATAAATAATTACACATGACCTTCCAATCACAAAGAAACGATCCCTACGTACAGGAAATAACTCATTAATCAAATACCGTTCATCTAACATTGGGCAGAAAGCTGTCAGCATCAGGCGCCTTACTGTGGAACAAACTCCCCCAGAGCATCAAAACCCCTCAAACACTAAGAGAATTTTATCGACCGAGGCACTAGCGGTTGCGATACATGAATAATACAACAATACAATAATTACCAGTAAATAAAACAGTTACCGTCCCTGCAAAGACCTATTGATTCATACTTAATAATTAAAAAATTGAGCATGCATTCCTAATGAAGTAGTTAGTAGTCGAGTAGTTAAATTTACGTGTATACAGTAATGATACTTGTCCGTAACCACCTAGTCTTTTATCCATAACATGTCAAAGTGAAGTAGAATTTTTTCAGGTATAAATTCATGTGACCATTTTGGAGTCGATTTGAGCTGTTTTAATCTTGGGAAAGAATATTCGACGATTAATGCAGGTCAACAATAGCAACTTAAAATACCTAACAATATTGTACTTCATTCACAAGTCCGTGATTCACAAGTCTATGATTCACAAGTCCGTGACTCATAAGTAAGTGATAAGTACGTGACGAGCGTACCTATGGCACAGGGTTTGTTGCCTAAATGTACAAAAATAATCGTAAAATTCAAATCTCAAGTATTGTTAGCGGAATTACATCTGATAAGCGTCGACGCTGGAAAGATTAGTGTAATAAATATCCAAGAGTTAGAGACACCTGTGCGCACATTAATTAATTACTCAGTTGCAGGTATTCAAGGAATCAGAGTGCATTATGTTATACATTTTCGACTTAGTTAAGAGATTTACGAGCTCAATCGAATATTATGCCGTCATTTTTGACGAAGTGCGATCGGTAGAAGTATTATAATTCAATAAAATTGCTTATGTCCTCTAGACATAACAACGAGCGTTTCAATCTAGAATAGTAAAGCCATCTCACATTCAAATAGTTTTCTTTTATCTTCAGTGTTCGGATTATATCTCTGGAATCTGAAAATGTTTGCGGAGCGTATCTGGAATACAAGCGTCAATACTTAATTAACCGGCATAAATATATTTAAATCAGGTTTTAGAGAGATAGATGTGTTTGTTTGGTGATACGCTTGGAACATTTAACACGTTCACTGCATATTGGGCCAAGTGGGTATCACTAAGTAAATTGATCATTCAGGTACCGGTATAAATGTATGACATTTTATCTGTTTCGCGTTTTCTTTCGCGAGAACAACTCTTATCTTGCGAGGTGCTATGTTATCGTGCAATTGTATTTTCATATTTCGTAGGAAGGATTGAGAAGTGTTCGAGCAGTAAAGTTGATTTCGCTGTTCTGCTGCTTACAACCTAACCAAACCTTCCGTTAACCATCGATGGAACGCTCAGAACATTTAAATAACTTGAAAATAAATAATGGAAGATAAACGATTAACAGTAGAACCCGTATCATAAATACGACCATGACGCGCTGCAAGTTTTTAGGTAATAAAATACATGGTACCTTATAGTATTTGATTACGCTAATATAATACGATACATGCTTCACCAATATTTGTTGAATGCCGTCATTTGTGACTGGTCCGTGAACGCTGCAGCAAAATATCCCCTGAAGTGAGGAATTATTATTATAACCAACATTGGCTATTTTTTAGTATGTAACCCCTCAGGGGGATACAACTATTGTATCTATGGGAATTAGCGCTCCCAGTGGGAAAAATGTGAGGGCCCGAGCTGAGAGTTAGGTAGGCCTTCTTTTTGTTGAAATATGTTTTTTGGTTATGTTAAGGACCACCTTTTTCGGTTCACTATTGTCCTGTTTTTCAGCACCTCTGACTTCCTTCTTCAACTTTTGTCTCATTTCGTCATCTTCTTTCTTAACTTGCTGTTTCTATGCCCCTTCTGCATATATTCCTCATTCTCTTATCTCCATACTAAATGGTGCCTTCCCCTTCCTCTCTTCGATATGCTCTTTTTTTGTAGCGGTTAGGGAGGCTTAAACTAACTTATAATCTCTTAATCTTTTAGTTTGTAAATGAATTAATTTGAATAATAATTACGTTAATTATCTATATTATTATGTTCCACCTGTTTTCAATTAATATGTATAAGTTATTTGATATAATAATTAATTACAAGAACATTTCGATGTAGCAGTTATTAATTTATTTAATAATAAGTTCATTTATGAATTAATGAATAAAATTACAAAACAAGTAATATACTAATTATTAAGTTGCATGCATTAACAACCTACACTAGACAAATCGTAATAACCCAACCATGCCGTCTCAGAGGGATACAACTATTGTATCAATGGGAATTAGCGCTCCCAGGGGGACTATGTGAGGGCCTGAGCTAAAGGTTAGGTAAGGTTTCTTTTTGTTGAAATAAAATATTTTTTGTTATGTTGAGGACCACTTTTTTTCGGTTCACCGCTGTCCTGTTTTTCAGCACCTACTACTTTCTTCTTTAACTTTGATCTTATTTCATAAACTTCTTTCTCAACTTACTGTTTCTATGCCCATTCTGCATAGATTCCGCATTCCCTTAACTCCATACTAAATGGTGCCTTCCTTCTTCCTCTCTTCGATACGCTTTTATTGCAGCGGTTATGGAGGCTTAAACTAACTTATAATCTAAATCTTATAATCTTACTTGGTGCCCAGAACAAGACCAGCGCAACGCGCACGCGACTAAAGGGGACTTCTCTCACGCCAAGCTGGTAGCTTTCGCCCAATCTGAGTGGCCTCGAATACTGAATGAAGTTCCGCAGTTTGACGCGAAATTAAATTGCATCGCCGAAAACGTTTGTTTGTCGGTGAGCTTGGGAAAGAGAATGAGAGAGAGAGAGCGAGAGAGACAACAATGAAAAAATAAAAATCCCGTATTTGTTTTATAAATGAAGCAACTTTGGCTATGATATTAGACCTGCTCTTGAGAGCGCGTGCTGATGGGAGTTTCAACATCCTCCTAGGGTGCTCTGCTGTGATGCTACGTGATTGAAATAAAAATTGTTCATGTACAAAAAGGTTGCAAACGTGAAATGATTTACAACTAATAGGATTTTAAATATTTCTCAACACAGAGGTTCTGAATTGATAGACAAGCTTCGGGAAGTAAGACAAAGCCATTTTTCATGAGTTGAATATATTATCTGGAGAAACAATAAAATAACTCGTCGTTATCACGGCTGCTCCTGAAATTTTGAAAACTATTTCTTCTTGCAAATTTTATTATGACGTTAAAAATCATCACGGCCGTTTTACTTACTCGAGAGTTGATATAAGTAAAAAAAATCACAGCTTAGAGAGTTAATATTTACTTAGAAAAATGCGTACCTGAAACTATTTAAAACGAAAAGATCCCTACACAGTTTCAACACAACAGGAACGCCACTAAATTTAGATAAACCTGTTACATGTTGCGAGTAGAAGTGTCTAGTTAATTCATTTTTCGTCATTAATTTAACTCTGATAATCACCCTTCAACCTTTTACAGTCGAAACGTCGATTTGAAGCACTTGATAAATTTTTTTTTTCAAAAACCAGATAAAAAAGCAGTCTCGTTGACAGAAATAGCCTACACAAAAAACTAATGAAATCTGTGTACTGCTTAAAAACATTCCTCAGTTGAACAAATTGAATTAATGCAGTAGAATAAAACTGACAGTTGCCTAGTTGGTTGTTCGTGTGGGTACTTCGAGTTTCAATACCCTCCAGAGCTCGGTGCTTCTTCGTCTCGGAAAGAAGAAAGTTATCCATAACTTTTTCCTCTATCCCGAGGTGTACAACTGAGTAACCGTCAATGTTTGCAGCCTGGCCTTAATACGTTGACTGCGATAGGTTAAACTGAAGTTCAATTTTAACTCAAATTCAAAGTCAATTGTAGTAGGTAATTTTCATAATATCGAACATCAACTGGATCGTGCCTTCATTTTGCTCGGATTAAGTATTTATTAAAATTGAGTTTGTAACTACTGGCTGGTCAGTAGCATCATGAAAATTGCCTCCGTGTACCACCGGTGGCTCACGTATCGACCAACACGGTAGTGTTATGGCAATTGAAACACGATTGTGCTACATGATAGGGGCCATCTTAACAAAAACTATTGTGCAAGATGATGAGTGCAATATTGAAAAACTATTGTGCAAGATGATGGGTGCCATCTTAATAAAAACTATTGTGCAAAATGATAGATGCCATCTTAGTAAAAACTATTGTACATGGTAATAGGAGCCAATTTAATAAGAATAAAATTTTTAGGAGGCTCCAAGCTGTCAGTCTGTTCTATGAGCGCCTCTCAGGAAAACTTAGCCGGCCTCAACTCTTTAGTCGATTATCAGGACGAAGGAAATAAGATTAGATTAAATAGCCCAAATCCAGGTTCCCTAGCAACAAAAAAGGCGGTACAAAGATAAGGAAGAAGAAGGCACCTTTTAATATGAACTTAAGAGAACGTGGAATTTATGTACGCCTACAATGCATGAAAACAATAGGTTGAGAAAGAAATTCATGAAATGACATGAAAGTTGTAGAAGTATTACGTGCTGAAAACTGGACAGCTGTTTACTGGAAAAAGATGGCCTGTAACAAAACAAAAACCAGATTCTACATCAACAAAGAGAAGGGTAATCTAACCTTTACCTCGAGACCACACACACATTCTCCATGGGAGTTCTAATTTACATACATTAGTTGTATCCCTCTGAGGGAAACAAAGCAAAGACATGTTTGTTCTTTCCTCAGTATTATTTATTTTTAATATCAAATTGCGAAGCTATAATCATGTACTATAACTGTGTACAAGGTGAGACTGAAATGATATAGCAGGTTTAAATTCTTTAATATGATGCTTGCATGCTGAGACCATTTGACCAGCATGCCAGTTTGTAGAAAAACGCCTTTTTATTCTTTTTAGTTCACGAAGCGTTAACAAGCTCTGATTGGTTTGTGCCAAGTATTTGCTTATTATAACGCATCGCGCTATCTACCTGGCATTGATGTTATTAAATACCACTCTTCCTTCTGACTTTACGTGCCGTTGATGATTGAAATACAAAATGTGAATTAAAACAATTCAAAAAATATTCCCGAAAGTTATCAATAAGCCATACACGAATGAAACTATTACCAAGATATGCAATGTACTAGGTGTAGGTAGAGATATAGTTCTTCTGGTACCGACTAAGTCGGTG
Organism: Morinoia aosen; assembly: GCA_030386875.1. Classification (NCBI taxonomy): domain Eukaryota; kingdom Metazoa; phylum Arthropoda; class Malacostraca; order Amphipoda; family Talitridae; genus Morinoia; species Morinoia aosen. Next base: position 43,482,026 of record CM059577.1, on the reverse strand, counting down.
ATTTCTATAATATTCTATGGAAACGTTCTTATGTGTTTAAATGATACCATAATGAATACGTAATTATCAGGCTGATTGATTAAAAGTTAGTTTCAGCATCCTTTATCACTGGAAAGAAATTTGAAGAGAGGAAGAATGAAAAACACAATTTAGCATGGAATTGGAGGATCGAGAAACTTATGTATGTACAAGTATGTTCCCACACAACTTCCTCTGCGCATAAAAACAGATAACTTAGGAACGAAGTTTGAGGAACAAGATAGAAGTTGAAAAAGAAGGAAATATGTACTCGAAAACCGAACAGCAATGAACTAAAAAATGAGGGTCTTTGGTTATACTTAAAACCTATTCCACTTCAGCACAAAAAGGCCTAAAATAATTTTTAGCTCGGGACTTTACACATTCTCCGAGAGCGAGCTAATTCCCATAGAGATAAAATAGTAATGGTTGATTGTCCAATTGGCATTATAAATACTCAAGAGTTACGCTCCCGTCCAAAAGGCATCATAAATATCAAAAAGTTCAATGCTCCTGTCCAATAGACATCATAAATTCCAAAGAGTTACGCTCCTGTCCAATAGGCATTATAAATTTCAGAGAGTTACGCTCCTGTCCAATAGGCATTATAAATTCCAAAGACTTACGCTCCTATCCAATAGGCATTATAAATTCCAAAGACTTACGCTCCTGTCCAATAGGCATTATAAATTTCAAAGAGTTCAACGCTCCTGTCCAATGGGCATTATAAATTCCAAAGAGTTACGCTCCTGTCCAATAGGCATTTTAAATTCCAAAGAGTTACGCTCTTGACCAATAGGCATTATAAATTCCGAAGAGTTACGCTCCTGTCCAATAGGTATTAGAAATTCCTGCTCCAGGCTGTATCGAAAAGCTATAATAGGCTCCAGCAAGCTGGCTCTGAGTGAAGTAGCTGCGAGACCAATGTTCTCATCCGATTACAATTATTATGAGAGGTAATTAGTGCTTTGATTATGGCTCTTCACAAGCAGCGCAGACATAATTTAGAATCCTCTAATGGATGTGTTTTGGCTCACTTAGTTTGCAGTCAATAGGATTATTAGTTTACAAATTTTCCAACTCATTACGTCGACCGCGTTTCGGGGCATACGTGCATCACTAGATAAATTGCTCATTTACGAACGGGTAAAACAAATAACATTTCAATTGTTTTTGTACTTTGTTGAATGGATTCAGTATGCAAGGTGAAATTCTATCCTGCAGAAAAATATTTTGCACACTTCTTGCGAAAGATAGGAATGTATTGGAGCAGTAAATAGGATTTCTAAAATTCTGCTACTAACAATCTGATCGATCGTAGCTAACGTTCGTCCTGTAGTTATACAATCGCATTCGTTCTATAGTTTTCCATAGTTGTATTCGTCCTCTAGTTATTTCATAAACAATATATTAACACGTTCCCTGCTAAGGGACCCACCCGTGGTCACTTAGGTGATTTTCAAAGTGCTGCTGACCCACCTGCAGTCACAAACTCATTGTTTATAAATACTTAATGAAAGCTAAATAAAATCCCGGTCCAGTGTATGTTTGCTATTTTCAAATTAGATTACTACAATTGAATTTAAATTTGAATTGAATATTGGACTTCAGTTTAACCCATCGCAGTTAACGTGTTAACAGAGAAATAATCATGAGAGATGCTTTAGGTAAACGCTTATGAGATAGAAGACACTTCACTAGTCCCGTAGTTAATGCATAAACATTTCATTAAGTGGGTAATATTGAAATCATGATTTAGGTCAACGCTCATTCTAAAGGATACATTGTGCTCTTCAAGTAGTTATGACACAAACATACCACATTAATGAGAAATAATGCTATGGCAGGATGTTTTAGGTCATCACTTATGCTTAAGAAGACGTTACAATCATTGTCCAGAAGTTACAACACGAGCCTAACATAAACTGAACAAGTCCGAACTGAGAAGCAATAAACCTGACCTGAGAAACAATAAAGCTGAACTGAGAAACAATAAAGCTGAACTGAGAAACAATAAAGCTGAACTGAGAAACAATAAAGCTGAACTGAGAAACAATAAAACTGAACTGAGAAACCATAGAGCTGAACTGAGAAGCAATGAAGCTGACCTGAGAAACAAAGCTGAACTGAGAAACAATAAAGCTGAACTGAGAAACAATAAAGCTGAACTGAGAAACAATAAAGCTGAACTGAGAAACAATAAAGCTGAACTGAGAAACAATAAAGCTGAACTGAGAAATATCCATATTAAGTTGACCCGAGAAAGAACAGAGCTGACCAATAATAAGAGGGCAAGACGCTTCAGGCCAACACTTACGCAAAAGAAGACAGTTCACAAGTCGTGGAGCCGGTGTTGTTTTGTTCGGACCTCCCAAAGAGCCTCTCGGAACCAATTTCCCACGATCAGCATTCAATTGCGCCCCATCAGGAAGAAATACAAACCGCAAACTCAAAATAAAATGTATAGAGACCTGTTTTAGTGGGACATTCAATTCCAATTTGAATTCCGCGACTGTGGCATGCAAATCCAAGCATTCGTCGTTCCAGGTTTATGGAAGTTATTCCAGAATCTTTTTTTGGCAAACCGCACTCAGTGAATGTGAAGTCGGCCGAAGCCATCGGTAAAATATCTGGCTGTGCTGCGCCGCGCATAACCGGCAAGGGCGAGCAGACTGTGGGTTCCTGTATCGTAGAAGTTGAATTCGAAGTAAATTAAACGTGCGAAATAAGATAGAAGGTTGGACATCCTGTATTGCAATGCCACTATTTATTTACCTTGGGAAAAGAAGAATTCGCCTATCATTTCAGATTCGGTCTAGGTCTACGTGTAATTTTCCGACTCAAATTGGTGTAATCGTCTTTGTATTCTCGAAAAAGTCATCATAGCTTCAACTTCTCAAAAAAATGCTCTGAAGCAGAAAACCAAAAACCTTTTCTATCTCAGCAAAAGGAATGCCTATTAAACCTTAAGCTCCAGACCTCACATTTCCCCACTACATCTGAAAGTCTGGAACGCTCGTGGAGAGATGAGGCTTGTAAAGCCAAAGACTGAACGCGTGTAAGCCACTCCTCCGTGGAAGCCAGAATGCTCGATCTTTTATTCTTTGAAAGTCATTAAGCATGGGCAGTAAATATTCCCTTCTTCTAATGGACGACCACCAGCAGTGGAAGGCAAAGCTCTAATGATAATGCCTTCCTCATCCTTTACCATGCGGTGCTGCTGGAAATTTTGAGCCTTTCCGTCGATTTTTCGCAACCTTTCCTTCGATTTTTCGTAGCCTTTCCGTCGATTTTTCGCAGCTTTTCCGTCGATTTTTCGCAGCCTTTCCGTCGATTTTTCGCAGCCTTTCCGTCGATTTTTTGCAGCTTTTCCCTCGATTTTTTGCAGCCTTTCCATCGATTTTACTGAGTTTTTCTATCGACTTTACGTAGTTTTTCTATCGACTTTACGTAGTTTTTCTATCGACTTTACGTAGTTTTTCTATCGACTTTACGTAGTTTTTCTATCGACTTTACGTAGTTTTTCCGTCGATTTTTCGCAGTTTTTCCGTCGTTTTTACGCAGCTGAAGTCTCGTGTGTATCAATGAGGAGTTAACTATATCTGATCAGGTGTTGGTGAGGAGGAGGAGAAAAATTTTAGTGTTTCACTTCATAAAAGCAAGTTGTGGGCATGTTGGGCTAAAAAGAAAGTCTCCTCTGTTTTGTAAACTAAATCTTACCTTGAAAATCGTACAGACCTCTTGACCAAACATGTACTAAAATGCACGTAAAACCATTATATTTCTCCAACTCAAGTATTCGCGATCTTGGCAGTTTCGATTAGATTCTTTGTTTTAGTTCAAGCTTCCTTGAGCACAACAATAGTGTTTCAAAAAGCCGAAGGAGGAAGACACCATTCAACATGGAGTAAAGGGAACGGGGAATATTTACACAAAATGCGTTCGCACGCGATGGCCTTAAGTGTTTATGTTCACTTAGCAAAATAGTACTCGCCGTAGCGATGAAAAATCTTATTCCACTTTAGCCAAAATCATTTTTTGAAAGAAGCAGGTTAAAGCTCTTATAGAATTATTTTGTGCACATAACTCTCAGCGAAATTTTATTCTGAATGCTAAAATTAAGAAAAAATTTCTCACTTTAGTACAGAAGAACAAATTACATAACATCCATTTCCTAGATCTGACTGAAGGAAACTTTGTCATTTACCTATTCGAATGAAATAGACCATTTCCTAGGTTTGGTTTAGGAAACTTTGTCCCTAACCTATTCGAAGAAAATGAGCATAAAAAGATACGTTTATATACTTAGGGACTTACATATTCAAAGAAAACAAACAAGAAAGGATATGTTTTCTATACGTTGGTAGTGTGCACTTTGCGTTGCGATGGAAACACGATTTCTCTGAGATCCAAAAGAGCTGAGAGAAAAAGCACTCACGGCCAAATTATTACAAGCCGTAGCGAGGCGCGATGTAAATCAAAGTTCTGGGAGCGCCACCAACAAAATTGGGTGGTCGAAAAAAAAAAGCTTTCAAGTGAAAAAGAATTGCCTTCCCTCTTATCAAGTACGAGGCAGGCTTTCGAAGAGAGGAACGCTTCGCATTTCGCACAGCCATTTACGCGATGCAGTCGATTCGAATGGAAGAAAATTTGGACCTCGAGATCGATGGAAGCTTGTGAATTGAAGATGTGATTCAAGAACACGAGCTGCATTTGCATGCCTCCGAGATGTGATAGAAAGAAGTGCTCTTAGTTCATCTTTTATTCCGTGCCTTCATAGCGTCAAATTTGAGACTTGGAGCATCATTTGCAGAGATAGTTTTGAAAATTTGAGAACTGTATCTGGTATTTTTCTCAGAGCTCAACACTTAACGTAAAGGTGATAGTTCTTTTTTTCTCCTATGCCTTCTTGGCGTCAAATTTGAGACGCATAAATTGTTCATCAAACTTTGAAGGCTCTGAATTCTTTCCTAGTGAGAACCAGATTTTTTAAAATGCTCAAATTTACATCAAACATTTAAGGTTCCGAATTTTTTTTCCGGTGAGTACACGAATTTTTGAAACAAGGTATACAATCTCACTTGCACTCACAGTGACCAAAATTGCTCCCGCATGTAAAGTCTAACCGGGTAAAATCTTCAAATAATCTCACTTGCACTCTCAGGAACAACAGTTGTGGCTTTCCCAGGTAAAGTCGAACCGGGCAAAACTTCAAAATCTTGGTCCGTGTGCTGACGGTACAGGGACTCGTAAAGGGTCTCGGTTTAGTTATGCAAATGTTTCTTCTACAGAAAATGTCCCTAAAACTTGAACCGAGACCACGCCTGACTCCACACCATCAGTATGGACACGGCAACACTGAAATGGACACAGCAACCCCGAAATGGACACTGCAACCCAGAAATGGACACTGCAACCCAGAAATGGACACTGTAACCATGAAATGGACACGGTGACCATGAAATGGACACGGTGACCCTGAAATGGACCCGGCAACCCTGAAATGGACACGGCGACCCTGTAATGGACACGGCTACCTTGAAATGGACACGGCTACCTTGAAATGGACACGGCTACCTTGAAATGGACACGGCAACCCTAAAATGGACACGGCAACCCTGAAATGGACACGGCAACTCTGAAATGGACAATTTAACACTGAAATATACACCGCAATTTCAAAATAGAAACAAGTCGACCAAATTGACAACACATCGAAGTTGAAAAAAAGCTGGTATTGATACAGCGCTGGTAATGAAACAAAGCTGGTATTGACACAACGCTGAAAGAGGCATGCATCTAGCTTTCCAGAGTCAAAACAATTAACAAATTCAAAACTTATCTGCAGAACTTAGACCGACTCGGGAGAAGCAGAACCGACTCAGCTGTATCAGAACCGACTCGGCGGTATTAGGACCTACTCAGCAGGATCAGAACTGACTCAACAGTATCAGAACCGACTTGGCAGTATCAGAACCGACTGATTTCTCATAACAGGTTATACGATCTAACTTCAATGTGAAACAAGGTGGTTGAAAAATGCCTTTTGAATCTCAAGGCTTACCCTTTGAAATTGTGCCGTCATGAGAGTGGTCGGAGAGGATTTGTTTTTTGCTGTGAATCGAAGGTGCGAAATAAAGTTAGTTCGAATGTATCATTGATTTCCAACGGAAAGAAGGAAACTATTTTTTTTTCGATTCGTAAGAGATATGAAGTGATAATTTTTCTGTCAAATGAGGGGCGAGAAAAGTCGATTGGCTACCAGGTATCCCAAGCAAGTACGGTTTGCTATAGGGTGTCCCAAACAAATTCGTTTTGCTACAAGGTGTCCCAAGCAAATTCATTTTGCTACTGGGTGTCCCAAGAGAGTTCGGTTTGCTATAGGGTGTCCCAAGCAAATTCATTTTGCCACAGGGTGTCCCAAGCAAATTCAGTTTGCTATAGGATGTCGCTAGAAAATGTACTCACTTTTCCACTACTCAGTTCTCGAGTATTTTGCTTTGATACAGGTTTTCATTGAAATGGATGTAATTTAACAAAGTTGAAGTACCAAAGAACATCAAATCTGAGAAAATTAAGCGCTATAAAACATTTTTAGCAGCACGAGGACCATAAACAAAAATCACGAGAGCAATCGTCAGTTTCAAGAAATGTACATTTTTGAGGACAGCTTGTGAGATTATTTTAACCACAATTAGTGAACGATGATTTGAACATTGAGACTTGTAAAACTAGTGAATATTAGTTCAAACATATTCTTAAGTTACCAAATCGTATCGAGCGATATTTTTGTTTTGTTTTATGGATCCGAACGATGTTCTTTAGGGGATAATCCTAAGAATAAGCTAGCCGATGTGAACTCAAAATTTTATCTGAACAAGCATCTTCATTACTTGAATTCTATTTAGCTGAAATCGAAGATCTTTCAAGAAAAATTCAACGGAAAACTTTTTCTTTGAGAAAAAATTAACAAATCACGAGATCTAAAATGTCACAGAAAATTATAGACCATTCAATAAATTTGGCTTGAGTCGTATACATTTGAAGTGAACCATGTATACGAAGTGCAGCAGGAAAGTGCTAGTTCGAAAGCCTATTCGAATCAAATCACTTTCGAAAGTTCCAGAAAACTGGTACAAATGCATGGCCCTATAAGCGAACCAAACTGAATCATTAAATGGAGCAAATCACTTCCAAAAACACCATAAAATTATTCCAAAGGGATTACTCTATGAGAAAGTGAAGCGAACAAGGCTGGATACTGGAGAGGGGTGTCACTAAATGCAGCAAATCCTTCTCAAAACACCACAAAATTGTCACAAATGGATGAACCTATAGGAAGGAGATGGGAACCAGATTGTGTCATTAAATGTAGCAAATCATCCTCAGAAGCACCGAAGAATTATTACGAATGGATGACTATAAAAAGGTGAAGCAAATCTTACTGGATAATGGGAAATAAAACTGAAAATTACTTCCAGCTGAAAATCGCTTTCAAAAGCCTGACAAAATTGCCACAAATGAATGACTATAAAAAGGTGAAGCAAACCATACTGGATAATGTAAAATAAAACTGAAAATCACTTTTAGCAGAAAATTTTTTTCATCAGCCGCAAAACATTGTCCCAAAATGGATGATCCTGTAAGAAGGTGAAGCGAACTAGGCTGGATCACGAAATGCAACGAATCACTTTCGAAGGCACCAGTAAATTGTCGCAAATGGATGACCCTATAAGAAGGAGAAGCTCTGGATGCTGAAGAGAGACAGGCATCATTAAGATTCAGGCAGCAAACTGTCGGGATTATGCGCGGTCACGCACGTTTTCTCAGCAAATGCCTGCCGCAACAAGCTCTTCTAACCCTGAGGAGTGTTCCGGAGATCTGCCAGGCTTGCTCAAGACGTCTATGTGTCGGTCAACGTTCACCGGGTCTTTTTGTGTCTCAATTGATTTAGACGGTGTCCTTATTTGCTGGTGAATTGGGTTCTAATGGACTGAGTCTCACAGTTTTGATGTGTATTGCTCAGAGGGTAGGGGAAATCGTTTCATAAAATGACAATTTTCGTAAGTGTACGCCATATAGTGATGCGCACCATATGAGAGATGTACACCATATTGGAGATGTGCTCCATATTGGAGATGCACACCATATTAGAGATGTGCACCATATTGGAAATGTACACCATATTGGTGTGCACCGTATTGAAGATGAGCACCATATTAAAAATGTGCACCGTATAGTGATGAACATTATTTCAACATTTTATACGTGTGTTGCAACAGAACCAAGATCATTCGGTGAGCGCACAGTACTGCATTGAAAGCAAATAAGTTGTTCAAAAAAAAGGGAAATCGTGCTGCTAAACCCCATTTTCTCTTCACGTGAGTCACTCTTTCAGAGTAGATAAAATTAAATGATTTGAATGCTAGGATTGTCGTATGTTAACTGAATTTCAGCATTCAACTCAAATTTAACGTAAATTTTGGTCAGCAATGTTAAAAATAACGAAGATTAACTGGATCTTGCCTTCACTTAGTTTTGATTGAATATTTATGAAAATTGAGTTTGATTATTGGTCAGTCAACAGCATCATGAATATTCCCCTTTGTACCACCGGTGGCTCACATCGCACTCAGAGTCAAACCTCTCTAACCTACGCAAAAATGTTCCTAATGAGGACAAAAAAGGTTCCATTTAGTAGGGAAATAAATATACCCACATTATGTGATCTAACATCAGAGGAAATGGACATAGAAACTGTTAGTCGAGAAGGAAGTCTGTAAAATAAAATAAAAGTTAGAGAAGAAAGTAAGAAGTGCTGAAAAAATGACAGCAGTGAAACAAGTAAAGTGCTGTAACAAAGCAATTTTTTTTCTCTCAACAGAAGGAAAACTTACCTAACCTTAAGATGGGACCTCAAATCTCCCCCATGCGAACACTAATTTCCATGGATGCAATATTTCATTCCCCTTGGGGGTTATTTTTATGAAATAACACGGGGGTTTTTTGAAGGTATATTAAACAAAGAAACGACTTTCATTACCCAGCTTTTTGGAATTACCCCTCGAGCGCTGTGAAAAAAACACGAGCACGCTAAAGGACCTCTCGAACACGCTGAAGAACCCCTCGAGCACGCTAAAGAACCCCTCGAGCACGCTAAAGAACCCCTCGAGCACGCTAAAGAACCCCTCAAGCACGCTAAAGAACCCTACGAGCACGCTGAAGAACCACTCGAGCAAGCTAAAGACTCGAGTACGCTAAAGAACACGCTAATCTTCCTCTTCAGTACCGGTCCCGACGCAAAACATAACTCGTAACTGTTACAACTGAAGGACTTGAAAGTTTTCTTTCAGAGCCGTTAAGTTTTCTTTCAGAGCCGTTCACCATGGCAGGTTTTTATGCCCCTCTGCAAAGTAGCCCTGCTGCCCCAACTGATAATGAGTTTTTAAAGAGTGGGTGAAGTAGATTATAGGGAGGCAGACGTTTTAAATACCTTGAGAAGCGGTAAAGGCTGTGTAGGCTTTCAGAAGTTGGCCATGGCAGCAATCACATTTTAAACCGGCGCTCGTATCAAGGGTGATGTATGTGTTAGGCAAAAATAATTCATGTGAATGTTATTAACAAGTTTCCTGCGAAGGGACCAACATGTGGTCACTGAGGGGATTTTCGAAATGTTTCTGACCATCAGTCACAAATTTAGTATGCATGAATCCTAAGTTAGAACTGAATGAAGGCAGGATATGTTCGAATTTTTTTCGATATTGATCTCTAAAATTGACTACTTGAGTTGAGTATTGAACATCAGTTTAATTAAACCGTCGCAGTTAACGTAATAAAGGAAATGCGTAATGTTGATTAAAGGCGTTATATGGACGTGGAGATAAATAATCTTAGTCGAGGTAGATTATGCCGACTGGATGCGTCAGAATGCAAGTTTGAGAGTTTTAAGTATAAATTAAGGCGTTTTCTCAAACTCAACAGAGATAAATGAAAATGAGTACGCTTTCTTTCAAAAGTAGCAGTTTTGAATTTAAATTAAGATGATTTCCAGCTTTCTTGGCAGTTTAAATTTCAATAAGAGCTCTTTTTTACCAACATAACGGTTGTAAATTCAAATAGAAACACTTTTTCGCCAACATAATGGTTGTAAATACATATAAAAATTATTTCTCGCAAAGTTATCAGTTATTTTTATGTAATTGCTTAGCTACCTTTGACCATATAAAACAATCATTAAAAATATGATTAGAGCAGAACACTTCGAAATGATTTACGGCGGCATTTTATTGAATTGTAAAGGATTCCGCTGTCTCATGGAGACTTATTGCTGATGGATTCTTGCCCTCCAGGGAGCCACGAGAGCTGATACGCAAACACTCTGATCAACACATCTATATTTAAGCACTGTAGTCGCTCCAGCTAATAACCGGTTTGTAGGTCGACGAAAACAAATTCGTAAGTTCCTCTAATGCCGTTGCATCTGGTCTGCAACTACTTCAAAAGTGATTGAAATTGTTACGATCAATTCTACTTTAAATGTTTTAAGTACAGAAAAAAATAAAATAAAAAAATGTAATAGAATAATCCTTCGAAGAAATGATGTAAAATCTTCTCAAAAATGATTTGAAAATAAAGTACATGGAAATAAAAAAGTGCGGTGTAAAAAAAATCATTTAAACATTTTTAAAAACATTACCTCAGAAATATAAGATCAATGTAAAATGAATTGAAGGTACTAAAAATGTATCATGAAAGTAAAAATAAATATACAAAGTATGACACGGAGAAAAACAAGGAATAAAGTACAGAAGAACAAGAAAATGAAAAATATATACATACATGTGACACATAAGTATGAAAGGAAATTAGGCTGGTACTGACAAGGAATATATCTATTCACTATTTGCAAAGGGTACGGGCACGTTTTAGAATGTAATGAGAAAATCATATACCCGAAGTTGTATCCGAGTTCCTTCAATGGAGTCACTTTGCTTTAATAAATGTTGCTTCAGAGCCAATGATACACCAACGCAGTTCCACCCTACACACGTCGTACAGTGTGTTGTCTGAGCAACGTGCAAGTATATCATTATGGAAATGGATAACACCTGACAAAGTGATAATATTTAGTTTCTGATTTACGATATTTAGTAATTTGCGATATTTAGTCAGTAATTTGAACTATTTAGTAAGTGATTTACATTATTTAGTCTGTAATTAACGTTTTTTAGTTAGTTATTTATACTATTAAGTTAGTGATCCACACTATTTAGTTAGTTATATACGACATTCAATGAGAAATTAGATGTTCAATCATTGTTCCTTCTAGATTACTGGGTGTTGGTATTCATATTTGCATTTTCCTACATTCGGCTACTGGGTTAAGGTGTGCACAAGATTTTTCATGAAATTAATTGTATACGTAAGCTAACGGTAATGATTGCTTTTACCTCCTGCAAACTGTAGGTAAAAATGCTACTGAGCATTACGCACCCACGATACAAATGCTACTCAGCATTGCGCAGTCACGATACAAGTTCCAGTCAGCATTACTCGCCCACAATTCAAATGCTACTTAGCGTTACGCACACACGATACAAATGCTACTCTGCGTTACGCACACACGATACAAATGCTACTCTGCGTTGCGCACCCACGATACAAACGCTACTCTGCATTGCTCATCTAGGGAACAAATAATGTAGATTGCCCAGCTGAGATACCTTACCACTTGGAATGAAATCAACCCTATAAAATCTTGTACCAACCATACAGATTGCATTGTTACTTAGTTACCACAGCGATGATTGGGTGGCTGCACTGTGAACGTCTGAAATTCTGTTTTCCTTATTAACTAACCTGAAATATTTCCATAGCACTTGACACCGAGGGGCAAACTATATTATAAAAACAGGCTCTTAGCCAAGCACTCTGTGGAATGAACATTTCAGTTCCAGAGCACACACCAGAGCACCCCAGATTATAGTATAATGTATAATTCAAAAAAATATTAAAAGTCTTAGGATATTTTAAATCCAGGTCTCTCTAAACAAAACAAAGGTGTTCTAAAGAGAGTAAGAACGAAGGCACCATCTAGTGTGGAGTTAAAGGGAATGCTTTATCGATGCACAAGGTGTTTTTTCGGCACAAGATTCCTTCCGCATAGAAACAGTAAGTTGAGAAAGAAGTTCATGAAACCAGATTAAATATGAAGCAGAAAGTAACAGGTGCTGCAAAACACTTCAGCAATGAATAAAAAAATATGTTCCATGACAAAAATAAAATAAAAACGTTCCATATTAACAAACATAAGGCTTACCAAACTGATAGCTCTTGACCTCCAATTTTGCTCCTGGAGAGACACTCCAGAACATTGAATGAAATTATTTTTGAATGGAACATTGAATGATTGAATGGAATTGGTATTCCGTTTCTTGCACATGACATTGAGACTCGGAGCACTGTGACCAACACAGAATGATGGATGACTCGTAATGAGGACGTTGCCGAGGTCTTTTGATGCAACAAATAACTCAATTAACAACTCATTCTGCTGCAGGAAGGAACGGAGCTCAAAGGAATGCGTTCATTTTTCCACGGGGTATAATTATTTACGGACGTGTAGAAATAAACGCACGCATCGCGCAAAATTGTATAGTTTTTTATTATGCAGTTTTTTCATTTGTAAGGCCTTTTTTTTTTAAGTTTATTCCCGAAGCTACCGGGCGATTTTTTAAGTTTTCCAAATTCGTACGTTTTTTGAGTTTTTTCTCGAATTTTTGAAGGGGTTTTTATATATTTCTTAAAATAATCCAGGTGATTTGTGTGGGATTTTTTTATATAGTTACCCTGAGAGTTTTGTAGTTCTTTTCAAATTAAACGGTCGATTTTTTGCAGGATTTTTTCCTGAATTCACGCTGAGATTTTTGGAGAGTTTTATTGACCAGTTGACGGGATGTTTTTGTAGAGTTTTTTCTCTCATTTGCTAACGAAAAAATGATCATTTTCACACAAGATGCATAGAAACATTAAGAAATTATATTTCCAATAGGGCGGTTCTTCGAGAATCTTATTCGTAGAATAAAAAGAAGAACCAGAGTAAAAACGAACATTACATTTAATGCAAACTTTTAGACATTTGAAGAATTTTGTGAAATATATATGATTTTTGTTTTTAAAATAGACCATTTTTTTTCTTTCTCCTGTTCCAGCACTGATGATGGAATTTCAATTCCGAAACATTTGCATTCAATGTAATGTTCGCTTTTACTCAGGTTCTTCTTTGTATTCAAGAAACAGTAAGTTGAGAGAGAAGTTCATGAAACAAAAATTGAAGGAGAAAGTAGTAGGTGCTGAAAAGACAGGAGAGCAGTGAATCGAAAAAAGATGGTCCTTTACATAACAAAAAACATTTTATTACAACAAAAAGAATGCCTACATAACTCGCAGCTCAGGAACTCGTATTTTCTGCCTGGGAGCGCTAATTCTCGTAGATACAATAGTTGTAGCTCTCTGACGGGCCGCACAAACAATGAGAGATGAATAACGACAGAATATCTTCGAAAAATGTCAACTTTTTTTCTTGTGATTAGAATTAGAGGATCAGCTGAGGGACTTCAACCAAATAAAGAATACCAAAATTTAATCTGACAAATCAAACAGACCTTGGATGCGAGAGAGTTAGAAAGCTTCTCTATTAAACGAAACTTTCCTTTTTGTTCCGTTACTCAGCGTGATAGGCTGAACCTGTCAACGTTTGTTTTCCACTAAATTTAGCAATAATTCTTTTGAAAAACTCGTACTACAACGTTAGGAGTTCGTGAATGATTGTGTCTATTTGCCAAGAAACTGACAAGCTTGACAAAACTTTCCTGCAGAGAGACAACTCCCAATCAATTCTTCTTGTCAAGTCGGTCCCGACAATTTGAAGAGAGCTTCTGAACTTGACGCTAACTTACGGAGACTTGGCAGTGGACTTTGAAACTTCGTAAGCCCTTAATGAGAAACCAGGAATCATTATAAGCGTTCCTAAGCCTAAACTTTGTGAAAGGTAAATAAGATTTTAGTCCGTAGGCACAACTTACGCACGGTCGCTAGCTCGCTCCTATTCGACCGTCGGAATATGAGTGATGCGCGAGATGCAATTTCTTGAACCTAGGAAATAAGTGGGTGCAAAAGCAGTTCCATGGCTAATTTTTACCTATTAATTCAGCAGCTTTTAATACACATTAGGCGCAAATAAAAACGAATGAAGCTTATGTTCGGCAGTTACGATTGTTAAAAATAAAGAAAATGGGTTCGTCAGTGACGATTGTCAAATAGAAACGAGTAAAGCATATGTTTATGAGTTACGGTAGTTGGAAAATAATATGCTGTCAAAGATGGGGGAATAATTTCAATTCAAAAACATTTTAAGTCGAAATAAATATCAAAAATATAAAGATTTTAGCACGGAAAACTTTGAAATTTATCCACGACTTTTTTAAAATGTGGAGTCAGATTTTCCCACCGTTGCGCACGGTTAAATTTCTAGCCAATTTAATCATTTTTTTAAATTATTGCTATTTTCTCAAATCATTTTATTTAATAATTGTATACTGCTTGAAATTTTTATTCGAACATATTCTACAATCGCATCAAAATTTGTTCATCGATCATTTATATTCTGGTTGATTAATACGCCAAATTTCAGATTTCCACATTCTTATTTTAAGTGAAATCGAACGTTCGTTGGTGTTCATGAATTCAATAATTTTGAAAATAATTTTCATGTTGCATTTGAACACGTTTCCTGGAAAAGACTTACACCAAGGAATTTTTCGTAAATCTGTTGACCAACCAGTAGTCACAAATACAATTTTCATGAATACCCCATCAAAACTAAATAAAGGCATGATCTAGTTAATGTTCGCTCTTTTCATAATTGGTTACTACTATTGCCTTTGAATTCAAGTTGAATGTTGAGCTCAAGTTAAACCCATTACGGTTGAAGTAATAGCAATTACTTCAACGCAATTTTGTATGTATGAAACCTAGGTAATAGTCAAGTACGTTTTCCACATCTGTTTGAAAACAGAACCTCAATCATGAAACTCCACTGTTGAAAATTTTGTGTTACATTTATCTTAAGCCATCAACTAACTCAGACATCTTTTTTCACATACGAATTTAACTCATCTGTTTTCTCGAAAGTTTTCAATGAGATTTTTCCGTGCGAATCATTTAGCTCAAAATTAAAAGGGTACAGATAACCTGGTCATACTCATCGATTTATAACATCATTTAACTTCAAAGAGTACAGATAGCTTTCTCAAGCTCATTGATTCAACAGAGACATTTCAGCATTTCGGTGTGAATCATTTAGCTTCTAAAAGTATAGTTAGCCTGGTTGTGCTCAAGAGACACTTCGGTGTGAATCCTTTAGCTTCTAAGAGTATAGTTAGCCTGGTTGTGCTCAAGAGACACTTCGGTGTGAATCATTTAGCTTCTAAGAGTGTAGTTAGCCTGGTTGTGCTCAAGAGACACTTCGGTGTGAATCCTTTAGCTTCTAAAAGTATAGTTAGCCTGGTTGTGCTCAAGAGACATTTCGGTGTGAATCATTTAGCTTCTAAGAGTGTAGTTAGCCTGGTTGTGCTCAAGAGACACTTCGGTGTGAATCATTTAGCTTCTAAAAGTATAGTTAGCCTGGTTGTGCTCAAGAGACACTTCGGTGTGAATCATATAGCTTCTAAGAGTATAGTTAGCCTGGTTGTGCTCAAGAGCCACTTCGGTGTGAATCATTCAGCTTCTAAGAGTATAGTTAGCCTGGTTGTGCTCAAGAGACATTTCGGTGTGAATCATTTAGCTTCTAAAAGTATAGTTAGCCTGGTTGTGCTCAAGAGACACTTCGGTGTGAATCATTTAGCTTCTAAGAGTATAGTTAGCCTGGTTGTGCTCAAGAGACATTTCGGTGTGAATCATTTAGCTTCTAAGAGTGTAGTTAGCCTGGTTGTGCTCAAGAGACACTTCGGTGTGAATCATTTAGCTTCTAAAAGTATAGTTAGCCTGGTTGTGCTCAAGAGACACTTCGGTGTGAATCATATAGCTTCTAAGAGTATAGTTAGCCTGGTTGTGCTCAAGAGCCACTTCGGTGTGAATCATTCAGCTTCTAAGAGTATAGTTAGCCTGGTTGTGCTCAAGAGACATTTCGGTGTGAATCATTTAGCTTCTAAAAGTATAGTTAGCCTGGTTGTGCTCAAGAGACACTTCGGTGTGAATCATTTAGCTTCTAAGAGTATAGTTAGCCTGGTTGTGCTCAAGAGACATTTCGGTGTGAATCATTTAGCTTCTAAGAGTGTAGTTAGCCTGGTTGTGCTCAAGAGACACTTCGGTGTGAATCATTTAGCTTCTAAAAGTATAGTTAGCCTGGTTGTGCTCAAGAGACACTTCGGTGTGAATCATTTAGCTTCTAAGAGTATAGTTAGCCTGGTTGTGCTCAAGAGAGACTTCGGTGTGAATCATTTAGCTTCTAAGAGTATAGTTAGCCTGGTTGTGCTCAAGAGACATTTCGGTGTGAATCATTTAGCTTCTAAGAGTATAGTTAGCCTGGTTGTGCTCAAGAGACACTTCGGTGTGAATCATTTAGCTTCTAAGAGTATAGTTAGCCTGGTTGTGCTCAAGAGACATTTCGGTGTGAATCATTTAGCTTCTAAGAGTGTAGTTAGCCTGGTTGTGCTCAAGAGACACTTCGGTGTGAATCATTTAGCTTCTAAAAGTATAGTTAGCCTGGTTGTGCTCAAGAGACACTTCGGTGTGAATCATTTAGCTTCTAAGAGTATAGTTAGCCTGGTTGTGCTCAAGAGAGACTTCGGTGTGAATCATTTAGCTTCTAAGAGTATAGTTAGCCTGGTTGTGCTCAAGAGACACTTCGGTGTGAATCATTTAGCTTCTAAGAGTATAGTTAGCCTGGTTGTGCTCAAGAGACACTTCGGTGTGAATCATTTAGCTTCTAAGAGTATAGTTAGCCTGGTTGTGCTCAAGAGAGACTTCGGTGTGAATCATTTAGCTTCTAAGAGTATAGTTAGCCTGGTTGTGCTCAAGAGACACTTCGGTGTGAATCATTTAGCTTCTAAGAGTATAGTTAGCCTGGTTGTGCTCAAGAGAGATTTCGGTGTGAATCATTTAGCTTCAAAGAGCACCGCTGAGTAATATTGAGTGCTACGACACTGCAGTTGCCGGTTGCCAACAGCACTCGGAGAGAGTTAGGCGTGGCGTCTATAAATACGCCGCCTCAGGGGCCGGCACTTGGAGTACAAGTGCATGAGCGAAGAGTCCATCCTGAAGGGCTTGATAGCAGCAGATGTTTCCGTTCGACCGGACGTTGGAAAATTCACAGTTTGCGTACAAATCAAAGTTTAAATTAGACAAGCTCAATAGGTTGCTTGCGATCCGACCCATCGATGGCGCGTGCTTAAGTTCTTCTTGCTGCGAAACGACCCGTCGAGGGGTCGGTTGAAAAATTTCAATAATCTGTGAAAAATAATAGCATTTAATAGACCCAGTTAAAATTGGATACTTATAAATTTGCTAACAACTTATGACTTGAAAAATTTCAGTTGAATGTTGAAAACTTGAGTTTAACCCATCGCAGTCAATGTGTTAATATCCATTCAACAAAATTATATAATAGCATCGACCAATGCTTACTAACAGCAGTATTTTGAAATGTTAATCATTTATAAAAATTTCTTGCATGTGATTCATTTAGTTAGCATATGCCTCCCTAACCACAACCGAAGGGGTTCTAAAAAGTGGAAGGAGCTAGGCGCCATTTATCACACAAAATGAAACTAAATAAATGCAAATTTTGTTCGACATTTTTCAGAAAAAATTAGATTTTAATATATAAAGACGCTTCTAGAAAATGAGTTATTTAAGAATTGAACTATTAAATTATTCGAGAGTTGAATTATTTAGTAGGCTATTGTGATTTAACGATGAATTAGTCAAGCCATACACGAAATGGACTGATTATAAGTTAGCTTCAGCCGCCCTCACGGCAACGAAGGTGTTGAAAAACAGGGAGGATGAACGCATCATCTATAGTATGAAGTTAAGGAAACGCGAAATTTATGCTCAAGGTGTGGGTATGCCCGGGACCTTCTGCGCATACAAACAGTACTTTGAGAAAGAAGGTTAGGAAACCAAATTAAAGTTGACGAAGAAAGTCAGAGGTACTGAAAAACAGGACAGCAGTGAACCGAAAAAAAGGTAATCTTTAACAGAACTAACAACATTTTATTTGAACAAAAAACGTACCTACATAAGTCTCAGGCCGGAACCTCACATTTTCCAACTGGGTTTGCAAATTCCCATAGATATCATACAATAGTTGCACCTCACTAAGACGCCAGAGCCACAACACTGAGCGAGGTCAAAATATGGAAATCAAAAACAATAAAATGAAATATGTAACGCCGGCATTCAACAAAGTTATTCACCCGTATCGATAAAATTTTCTTACTGAATTGTTTTACTATGAAAATCATGTTTCATAATTTCAAGCATTAGTCGTATGGGAATATCGATATCCTTCCAGTTCCTCAATATACTCCTATTAATTTGTACAAATTCTTTAATTTAACATAATTTAATCTACCTGGCCGCGTTACAATAGTATGACCTACAAAATAGGCGGCCGCAGTGGAACAGTTATCCACGATTTTAACACGTTCGCTTCGTTTTCGTGATTGCTACGCTGGAAAAATGTAATTGCACGATAACATTTTAACATGTTCGCAATTGTCTAATTTGAGTTAAGGTAGAGAAATCAGTAAAATGTTAGCCAGTGTTTTGGTACGTTAGTAGTTTATCGAGTGGTAAACTACTAACGTACCAATAAATAGTGAATGTATCAATTTAATGTGCAACGTTGCCACAATGTGGTCACGCCCAGTGATTAATAAACGTAACTTCCTTCAATAATAATTCAATATGAACTCTAGTGACAGATTTAACAAGTTCCCTGCTATGGGTCGAACAGAAGTTCAATGTTCAATTCAAATTTTAAGTCGATTGTAGTGACCCATTTTGAAAAAAAAAATTATTAACTGGATCGTGCTGTCATTCAGCTTTGGTTAAACATTAATGAAAATTGAGTTACTGACTGCAGGTCGTTGATCACAGGCAAGGACCTTTGCAGGAAACGTGTTACCAGTTGTTTTCGTTCATTATGCTATGCTGTACGTAAATCATTCCAAAGGTTTCAAACTGGATTCAGATTCAAGAAAAGCTTTCACGGTTTGACTTTCGATTTTCGAAGAAACCCGAGTTTTTCACATCTTCATTTTGCAACAAAATGCACTCCCTGTTTTTGCGGGCTTCGTTCTTTGAACTCCCCTCGAGCCTCCACAGAATGTTTTTATTGATTATAGCAATGGAAAATCGTATTTGCGCTCTCGAACCTCGTCGAGGCGTAAACAAACTTGTGCAGGTACGGTAATGAGCTTACAAACCGACTCCGACCTTCGCAATTGAGGCGAGTTGTTTTAAGATCACGTACAAATGTATTACAAATCACGCCTTTAATATTTGACCCCTAACACTTTGCCTCATGACATTTTCCCTCTTGACACTTTGCCACTCAACATTTTGCCTCTCAACATTTACCTTTGTCATTTCACCTTTGACATTTCACCTTTGACATTTCACCTTCGACATTTCACCTTCGACATTTCACCTTTGACATTTCACCTTTGACATTTTACCTTTGACATTTTATCTTTAATTAATGCTTTTAACACGTTGGTGGCGACGAAGCCGCCGGTGTACACGGAAGCAATTTTCACAATGCTGCAGACCGATCAGTAGTCACAAACTCAGTGACTAATACATGACCAAAGCAAAGTGAAGGCACGACTCAGTTGTGTGCTATTTCAATATTATTTACTACAATTAAATTTAAGTTGAATATTGCAGTTCAGTTAACCCACCGCGGTCAGCGAGTTAACTCGATGGCCACATTTACGCGGTTGCGGCGACGAGTCAGGTTGTAACAGCAGAATTGAAAAACTGACTTGACTGCCCGAATATTTTCCTATCCTTTTTAAAAATGGGAATATTTGGATGCGCAATTTTAGATCTCGAGCACTAAAATCCATTTTTGAAACAGGCTGTCCAATAATTGAAACGCTTCTCATGTACATCGGTACGTATATGAGTAATTTACCATGTGGTACACACATGTAACAAATTGAAGTAAACGTTACAAGTAAAAGTTCTATTTCTCTTCGGAGAGATATTACGTGAATTATACCGCAGCTTATTTTAAGGAGCAGCGTGTGCAATATTTTAATGTAAGATCGTTTTTGCCGTATTCATTAGATGCTTATGAAAACTTTGAAGTTGGTTTGAAGTTGGTTTGAAGTTTAGAGATGTTTTTGTACGGTAGTTTAGTACCGTACCAGGGCCGTACCAGCGCGGTATCAGTACCCTATTAATACCATATTAATGCTGAGAGAGAGACACGAGCATGGAATGTAATACAGACTATGTCAAATTCGAAATGTTAGTCAAATAAATGTAACTCTGGGAAAAGAAGTGTTCCGAAAAGAGCAAGGATGAATGCATTAGTTATTATGGAGTTAAGGAAACACGGAGTCTATGCACATGGTGTGTTCCCGCACAAGGGGTCCAGAGCAGATGAATGGAAAATAGAAAGTAGTTCTTGGACTGAGATGAAAGTTAAGGACGGAAGAAATAAACTCTGAAAAACAGGACCGCAGTGAAAAAAAAGATGGCCCTTTATAAAACAAATCGGAACTAAACACCTGGTCTATTTCGACAAAAAGAAGGCCGACCAAACGTCACCTCGGGACGTAAAGATACACAGTGGAAGTACGTCGTTATAAGTAATTTTACAAATTTTGAAGCAATGAAAGTCTTATAATCTATTTACTGAAGCGCTTAATTTTAATTAGAAAAGCTTAGAACACATTTCGAGGCGACACGCGATTTAATTTTGTTTTTCTGAATACAATGATTATAACTTTGGACGCTAGCTAAGTCACTAGCTCTATTAAAATAATAACTAAGTACAGTTAATTTTGGCTGCGAATTTAGATATTCAGAGGAGACTTAGAACGCGAAACAATACTGAAAATAACAGGTCTTAAAGCTAAAGCCGAACCATAATCCTGTTTTGGCCACAGACTTTTAGAGCAAACTATTTCCAGACAAAGGTGTTTACAGCGAGCATGATTACAAACATGAATTTGAGCATCATCGTGAATGTTGTTTTTCTGTTCAACGATTTTTGCCACTTACGATCATGTTTAAGCGTATGAGAGATAAGCGGCTTTTATATATAACGAAATTAGAGTTCTAAATTTTAAATTATGGAACAAATAGAGATGAGAAATTAGCTTGCAGTTGTGCTGAAGCAAGACCGGCAACAAACACATTTTGTACTTGTTTTTACGCTCTCCTTTAGCAAAGCATGTAATCAAGACAGCTTCGTGCAGAGACAAAGAAGTCAGACGATCAAATTTTATGCCGTTTAATGGAAATACGATTTTCAACAGAAATACGAAAACTTCTATCTCAAATAAAGTCAGCAGACATTCGAATTCTTGGCCTACCGGCACTGGTACGTCAGGTTCGTGCTAAGGCAAAGACGTCGGGCTTTACAATTCTATGCTTTCAAACACAAATACGATTTCCTGCACAGACAAAGACGGGCTTTAAAATTGCATGCCTTCTGACACAAATACGATTTCCTGCACAGACAAAGACGGGCTTTAAAATTGCATGCCTTCTGACACAAATACGATTTCCTGGACAGACAAAGACAGCAGACCTTCAAATTCCATGCTTTCCGAAGACCCTGTCTGCAAATTGTAAGCTTTCTGCCAACTAGAAGAGCTCTTCCGGAACTTTTCTCCATCGCTTCTCACTCGCAAGTTCGCAACTATCATGGCATTGTCGTTTGAAAGGAGCTTTCGCAGATGCAGCCTCCCTATGCCCTCCCTTTGTTTGCTTGAGACCAGAAAAAACTTGCGAACACGAGCCATGAAATTGTCTTGAAAAGTTGCGTTTCTGACGAAACTTGTGAACTCAGGAGGTCCGTAAAATTCTTCATAAATACGGGGAATGGATGACACTTCCGTGACGAACTGCAACTCCACGTGACAGCACCGGTTTTCGTAAGTGTGAAATTACATTTTCTTATGTTGATTTCTGGCTAGATTTTTAGAGGTTTTTCATGAGCGTAATACAGAAGATTAGATGTTAGTTTAAGCCTCCCTAACAGCGTAAAAAGGCGTTCCAAAGAGGGGAAGGAATATGGCACTAACAGGTATTGAGTCAATTAAGGGTATCTCCTACACTAAAATTTACCCAATTTTTCAAATTTCCCTTTTTGTATTTCTATTACAATGAGGTAAACGAAAATGCATAACGATATGAAAAACTGAATTCTGAACACAATAGTTTCTATAAATTTTTCGATTTTAGTAATAAAAACTTAATGTGCAAACATATAAAATTATATATATTTGCTACAATTTTAACGTAGAAGCGGTGATTTTGGCTTCATTCGACGCGGTAATACAATGGAAAAAGCGTATAGAAGCAGAATTCCATTTGAACTCCAAATTAGATATTAGGAGGACCTATCCGGAATACAAAAAAAATATTTTGTCAAATAATTTGATACTTTTTTTTAATTCGAAGTTTGAAAAAATTTTCATTTTCAAGTTGCTGCAACCTTTATAGTTTTGAATGAGACCAAAATTAAGCTTCTAAGTTAAAAATTGTAGAAGGAGAAGTGTTTTGAGCTAATTTATATGTTGTATATGTATGCACAATAACTTTTATTCTATTTCGAAAATCGAAAATTTTAGAGAAGCTAATGTGTTTAGAATTCACTTTTACATATCTATGCATTTTCGTTTCCCTAGGTGCAATAGAAATGTGAACAGTAAAATTTGAGAGATAAGGTAAATTCGGTTATGTCAATGTAGGAGATCCCCTTAAAGGGAACGCGCAATCTATGCGCAAGGTGCACAGAAACAGTGAGTTGAGAAAGAAGTTTATGAAACGAAATAAAAGTTGAACATATTAGATGCTGAAAAACAGTACAGGAGTGAACCGAAAACAAATGGTCCTTAACATAACAAAAACATTCTATTTCAATAAAATGAAAGCCTACCTAACTCTCAGCTCGAGCCCCCACACGTTTTTCCGTATTAGTGCTAATTCCCATAGATATAGTAGTTATTTCCCCCTGAGGGGTCATCATTTCTATATAGAGGATGCATCATTTCTGCATGATGGAACATCTCTGCATGCAATGGGTTGGATGCGGATTATCAACAGTAACATGACGGACAATACCAACAGTTAACGAAACATGGTCATGAAAAATTCGGCTTCCACGGGTGCAATGCAATAAAAATGGCAGGGACAACAAATAAGGTTTGACGCCTGTTGCCAAAACTTTTCCATAATGTAAATGAATTTTTTTTTACTTCAGGTTTAGCTTTGACAGGAACCTAGGTTTACTTGACTAATATTAGACGCATGAAGACGCGAATAAAGTCTCCACAAATAAGGGCGAAATGGTGATTCTCCATTTCAAGTAGCTTCTCAGAGGCCGAGGCAACAGATGACGAATTTTTTATTCCAAGAAAACTTACATTTTGCTCAGGCAATCGTTACTTCAGAGGTTGACAGCCTTTTATTGACGAATCTGTGTTTCAAATGAGCTCTCTTTGAAGTGCATCATGAGACCAATAATAAGGTTCAGTCTCAGAGAGCACTGAAGCCTTTGAAGCTGGAATACATCTATTGGTTTTCCCGTTCTGTACTGCGTTTGTTTCTGATGCGGACGCAAGGCTTGCATGAATCTAGATTTTTGGCATATCGTTTTAGGTAGGCATATCCTTTTAGATTGGCATATTCTTTTAGACAGGCATATTCTTCTAGATAGGCCTATTCTTTCAGATAGACATATTCTTTTAGATAGGCATATTTTTTAGATAGGCATATTCTTTCGAATTAGCATAAGCTCATTTTTTGAGCATGCGTCTTCGATTTTTCGCAAAGACACATAATTTTAGCTGCTCGAGTATACCGGGTGCACCGAATGAGAGAATTCGAGTAGATTAGATTACAACATAGGGTGCAACTATAGCGTGAGGTTTATCGTCATATATCGCTTACGCAGGGGCAGTTTGAGGTGTAAAAATTCAGTGTTAATCGCTAAATTAAATGTATGAGAATGAGTATCATCGATTAGGAACCTAACCTCACGCTATAGCACTAGCTAGAGGTAGATCTCATGTTATAGTGTGGTAGACGTCACGCTATAGTACTAGCTAGAGGTAGATTAATCTGTGGTGCTCCTGTGGTGACGGGGATTGTGGTGACGGTGGTTGTGGTGACGGTGGTTGTATTCCCGGTGGTTACCTTAATAAGCAGGCAGAATAAACAAACAAAAGTACAAACAGCCCTGCGCTGCTTGCAAGCTCCAGTTAACGAAGTCCGTAATTAGCCGCGGATTTTGGTTAATGAGGAAGTATCCCATCAGCTCGCCTCTGCAACAATACATGAATTAATTAGCTGCAATTATGAATGTTGGTGAGTATGATCAATTTTCAGCAATGGGAAATAGAAGCTACACAATGTTGATGTCTTCAGAATAGCTTCGTTGAAAAGTAGGTGATCTCTGCTAACATTACATGGTGACTGGTGATAACGAAGTATTAAGAAATTGAAAAACATTTTGTTAGCTTCAGAGTTGCCTCAGAACTGATGCCAGAGTTGCCCCAGTACTGAAGACACCAGAATTTTCTCGCAACTAAAGATGCCAGAGTTTTCCCAGAACTAAAGATGACAGAGTTTTCCCAGAACTGAAGATGCCAGAGTTGCCCCAGAACTGAAGACACCAGAGTTTTCTCGCAACTAAAGATGCCAGAGTTTTCCCAGAACTCAAGATGCCAGAGTTGCCCCAGAACTGAAGACACCAGAGTTTTCTCGCAACTAAAGATGCCAGAGTTTTCCCAGAACTGAAAATGCCAGAGTTCTCCAGAACTGAAGATGCTAGAGTTGCCCCAGAACTGAAGATGCCAGAGTTGCCCCAGAACTGAAGATGCCAGAGTTGCCCCAGAACTGAAGATGCCAGAGTTGCCCCAGAACTGAAGATGCCAGAGTTGCCCCAGAACTGAAGATGCTAGAGTTGCCCCAGAACTGAAGATGCCAGAGTTGCCCCAGAACTGAAGATGCCAGAGTTGCCCCAGAACTGAAGATGCCAGAGTTGCCCCAGAACTGAAGATGCCAGAGTTGCCCCAGAACTGAAGATGCCAGAGTTGCCCCAGAACTGAAGATGCCAGAGTTGCCCCAGAACTGAAGATGCCAGAGTTGCCCCAGAACTGAAGATGCCAGAGTTGCCCCAGAACTGAAGATGCCAGAGTTGCCCCAGAACTGAAGATGCCAGAGTCGCCCCAGAACTGAAGATGCCAGAGTTGCCCCAGAACTGAAGATGCCAGAGTTGCCCCAAAACTGAAGATGCCAGAGTTGCCCCAGAACTGAAGATGCCAGAGTTGCCCCAGAACTGAAGATGCCAGAGTTGCCCCAGAACTGAAGATGCCAGAGTTGCCCCAGAACTGAAGATGCTAGAGTTGCCCCAGAACTGAAGATGCTAGAGTTGCCCCAGAACTGAAGATGCTAGAGTTGCCCCAGAACTGAAGATGCCAGAGTTGCCCCAGGATTCAAGATGTCAGAGTTGCCCCAGAACTGATGATGCCAGAGTTGCCCCAGAACTGATGATGCCAGAGTTGCCCCAGAACTGATGATGCCAGAGTCGCCCCAGAACTGAAGATGTCAGAGTCGCCCCAGAACTGAAGATGTCAGAGTCGCCCCAGAACTGATGATGCCAGAGTTTCCCCAGAACTGAAGATGCCAGAGTTACGCGAGAACTGTTGATGCCAGAGTTGCCCCAGAACTGAAGATGCCAGAGTTGGCCCAAACTGATGATACCAGAGTTGCCCCAAAACTGAAGATACCAGAGTTTCCCTAGAACTGAAGATGCCAGAGTTTCCCCAGAACTGAAGATGCCAGAGTTTCCCCAGAACTGAAGATGCCAGAGTTACACGAGAACTGATGATGCCAGAGTTGCCCCAGAACTGAAGATGCCAGAGTTGCCCCAGAACTGAAGATGCCAGAGTTGCCCCAGAACTGAAGATGCCAGAGTTGCCCCAGAACTGAAGATGCTAGAGTTGCCCCAGAACTGAAGATGCCAGAGTTGCCCCAGAACTGAAGATGCCAGAGTTGCCCCAGAACTGAAGATGCCAGAGTTGCCCCAGAACTGAAGATGCCAGAGTTGCCCCAGAACTGAAGATGCCAGAGTTGCCCCAGAACTGAAGATGCCAGAGTTGCCCCAGAACTGAAGATGCCAGAGTTGCCCCAGAACTGAAGATGCCAGAGTTGCCCCAGAACTGAAGATGCCAGAGTTGCCCCAGAACTGAAGATGCCAGAGTTGCCCCAGAACTGAAGATGCCAGAGTCGCCCCAGAACTGAAGATGCCAGAGTTGCCCCAGAACTGAAGATGCCAGAGTTGCCCCAAAACTGAAGATGCCAGAGTTGCCCCAGAACTGAAGATGCCAGAGTTGCCCCAGAACTGAAGATGCCAGAGTTGCCCCAGAACTGAAGATGCCAGAGTTGCCCCAGAACTGAAGATGCTAGAGTTGCCCCAGAACTGAAGATGCTAGAGTTGCCCCAGAACTGAAGATGCTAGAGTTGCCCCAGAACTGAAGATGCCAGAGTTGCCCCAGGATTCAAGATGTCAGAGTTGCCCCAGAACTGATGATGCCAGAGTTGCCCCAGAACTGATGATGCCAGAGTTGCCCCAGAACTGATGATGCCAGAGTCGCCCCAGAACTGAAGATGTCAGAGTCGCCCCAGAACTGAAGATGTCAGAGTCGCCCCAGAACTGATGATGCCAGAGTTTCCCCAGAACTGAAGATGCCAGAGTTACGCGAGAACTGTTGATGCCAGAGTTGCCCCAGAACTGAAGATGCCAGAGTTGGCCCAAACTGATGATACCAGAGTTGCCCCAAAACTGAAGATACCAGAGTTTCCCTAGAACTGAAGATGCCAGAGTTTCCCCAGAACTGAAGATGCCAGAGTTTCCCCAGAACTGAAGATGCCAGAGTTACACGAGAACTGATGATGCCAGAGTTGCCCCAGAACTGAAGATGCCAGAGTTGCCCCAGAACTGAAGATGCCAGAGTTGCCCCAGAACTGATGATGCCAGAGTTGCCCCAGACCTGATGATGCCAGAGTTGCCCCAGACCTGATGATGCCAGAGTTGCCCCAGACCTGATGATGCCAGAGTTGCCCCAGAACTGATGATGCCAGAGTTGCCCCAGAACTGATGATGCCAGAGTTGCCCCAGAACTGATGATGCCAGAGTTGCCCCAGAACTGATGATGCCAGAGTTGCCCCAGAACTGATGATGCCAGAGTTGCCCCAGAACTGATGATGCCAGAGTTGCCCCAGAACTGATGATGCCAGAGTTGCCCCAGAACTGATGATGCCAGAGTTGCCCCAGAACTGATGATGCCAGAGTTGCCCCAGACCTGATGATGCCAGAGTTGCCCCAGACCTGATGATGCCAGAGTTGCCCCAGACCTGATGATGCCAGAGTTGCCCCAGAACTGATGATGCCAGAGTTGCCCCAGAACTGAAGATGCCAGAGTTGCCCCAGACCTGATGATGCCAGAGTTGCCCCAGACCTGATGATGCCAGAGTTGCCCCAGAACTGATGATGCCAGAGTTGCCCCAGACCTGATGATGCCAGAGTTGCCCCAGAACTGATGATGCCAGAGTTGCCCCAGAACTGAAGATGCCAGAGTTGCCCCAGAACTGAAGATGCCAGAGTTACACGAGAACTGATGAGGCCAGAGTTGCCCTAAAACAAAATGTCCTTTAGTAAGAAGAGCTGGAACTTATGAATAAAATAAACAACATCAATAAATGTCCCGAGATCCAACCGAATATCATTTTTCAACGCAAACAGGTCAGATAAGAAAGAAATCACGCAAGCGAGGTGCTTCTTTTTGTTACTTTTTGATTTTCCTACGCCATCTATTATCTGTGTTTACTGAAAGAAGCTCCATAAATTTCTATTAGGGCCATAATTACACCCATAAATCGTTGGCAGACTGGCGCCTAACAACACTGAGCAAGCTGCTCTGAAGGGCAAAGGCAGCGCGAGATTTTGCTCTAAAATCTCAAGCTGAAAAGTCCGGTCGAAACCAAAAAATTTCGGGTGTCAAATCCCGTCGAAAAAAATATTCAGTGTCAGATGACGTCGTTTGTATCGACCTGGGCTGGATTTATTGGGATTTTCGTAGCTGGAATACGGCGTATCCGTGCTACAGTGAAATTGTATAGAAAAGAAAGAAAGAAAAACAGTTCATTTCCAATAAAGTTCAAACATGAAACGTTGAAACATTGGGTTTTAAAATACCTCAACATTATCACCCTTAATTGATAATAACACATAGGTATGGTAATACCCATGTAAAAACTGGAAACAAATAAAATGATTGACAGAAAAGCGCAACAAAAATGAGTTCCCTTCGTTGCGTAATCTGATTTTGACAGTGCATTTAAGTATAAGTAACTAAGAGAACACAATCCAAGCAACGCTTAGTTTAAAAATGCATTCGTTTGTGCGCACTCATATTCATATAAAAGCGAAAGTCGCATTCAAATACCTTAACTTACAGATTCTTAATTGCTATTCATACCTGGTTTTCGTAATACCCATTTAACTGTTGAAACGAATGATTCGGATCCTTAATTGCTATTCATACATTGTTAACGTAATACCCATGTTAATGTCGAAATATGATTCGGAGAAAAGCACACAAAAAACGTTCCCCTTCGTTGCGGTATTCGGATTTTGGTTATACATTTAAATACAAGTGACTAGTAAAACATAGTCCCTGTGACGCATTGCTGAACGGGATAAAAAATTTTCCATTTCAGCACATAGATCGGAAAGTATAATAAATATGAATTAAAAACATTTTGGCAATCCAAATTCGTACTTCTATGTGCCTGATGACGTAACTCGGGTTAAACAAATAAAGTTTAAAATTTAGCTTTAAGCATTACATTAGTACATTAATATGCATTAAGATCAGTTTAAAACTTCCTTACAACAACAATGTAAGGATAAAGGCACCTCATAGCATGGAGTTATGAGATGGTGTGGAGTTAAGCCTCATTGTGTTAATCGAACACCGAATCTCCTCACAAGATGTGTTCCTACACAAGATTCACTGCACATAGTAACAGTGAGTTGAGAAGGTAGGTTATGAAACCAGATAAAAGTTGATGAAAAAAGGTAACCAGTTCTAAACTAATGTACTCGAAGTTTCAGAGTACACTTCAACTGAAGTTCAATATTCAACACATATTCATATTCAAATGTTCAAATAAAGCAAATAATAAAGGTAAATAAAGTCAAATGTTTAAATACAGCAACTATGAAAATAGCGAACGCGAAAAGGACCTTACCTTTATATTCAACTCATATTCAAAGTAAAATGTTTTATATCTAATTTTTAAATAAAGCAATTAAGAAATTTAAGTAAAGTTAAATGTCTGTATAAAGCAACTATGAAAATAGCGAACATGACCGTACCTTTATTCAGCTTCGATTAAGTATTCATGATATTGAGTTTGTGAGTATTAGTCGATCAGCAGCATTACCATGTTACCTACATTTGATGAGTGCTGCGGTTAAGTTAGGTATCAAGAAACAGAATTTGAATGCGTACTTAAACTGCTCGTATACATTTCTACTATTTTTAAAACTTGTAAAAATTATAGCCTAATGACGCTCTGTCTGTTTCGCTAATATATGTTTTACAAAATGGTAGTAAATGATTTGAAATACTGCTCATTTATACCAGTAATTGAGCAATTTGCTTAATGGTACACATTTGCTTAAGTACATATTCAATGTGTTACGAAAATTCCCTCCGTGCACCACCGGTGGTACACGTCGCACCGAACACGTTACCGTGCGGCAGGCAAAAACACTCAGAGCCTTCGAATGTCAATAGTTGACATAATCGTCTCGAGACTCCAACAATAGCCACAGCAATATGGGGGTTCTGCACACCAGAAATGTTGCAACTTGCGCTGCCAATGGATTTAGCGGAAAATGGGTGAACGCTTCGTCACGGAGAGAAGAGACATCAGAGTTAGATGTTGTTCACATTACATTGATGCATTTGATTTTAGATTGTGCTCTGGGTTTTGTTAGTAATGTTTGTCCAAGCAATGCCCTAATTTGTCCGTGGATTATGTTGGTAATATTTATCCAAGCAATGATCTGATTATTTTCACGACTGGAAAATGAGAATATTTAGCGTTCATGAACCTAATTGTGCATTTATTCATGTCGCACAATAAGATATCCAAAACTTTTAGTCGATTAGGTGAATGATCAAAATAATAGCAATTGCCTCAAGATGCTTATTGACATTAAATGAAAATAAGCACGAACAAGGTTCTTGAGAAATGGTGTTATTTTCGAGCTTAGCAAGAGTCCGAGCCTACAAATATTGTAAATGAAGACGTTTTCTGAAAATGTGAAGTTAAAGCAAACTGACATTTGTTAAAACAAAAAGTTGAAATAAACAAAATGACTTTGCCCAATGTTTTGGAGTCATTTCACCTGACACACGTCATGCTTGAATTCATTGATGGCGAACCCTAATTTGTGGCATGAACATGAAAATAAACCCCGCACATTTATGCATTCAACCACTGTCATGAATATTAGCTTACTTATTTCTTGGATTTCTACGGATTAAATTAAATGACCTTGAAATTATCGAATTTAAACCCCAGATGTCATACTATTTGTATCAAGTGTTTGAAAATAAGCAGTATTTCTTTTCATTCGTTTTTCATGCGTCACCAATTCAAACACTGTGGCTTAACTGCCGGTCACGGACTTTCAGTGTACGAACTACAGTGCATACAGGCAGGAGGTATCAAAATTATTAAGATGTGTATTACGGTAAGTTGAATAAAAACTTTCAGTTCAATGCTAAACTAAAATTCAACTAGAATATCCGGAATTAAAATGAATAAGGTTTACTGGAGGGTTGAACTTAAATTTTTGGTTCAATACTGAACTAAACTTTAATCTTAATTTCCTAAATTAAAAGAATGAAACTTTTATTGCTGGGTTGAACTTAAATTTTCTGTTCAATATTAAACTAAAATTCAATTGGAATACCCGACGAAATTAAAACAAATACGAGGTCTTTGGAACATGCTTTAATTCGATTTAGGACATTTAAAAATAAGATTGTGGTGTGGCCAACCGTGAGTCACAATCAGTGGACGTGTCAATCATTGATGATCGAAGCGTGAGAGGATTTAGGAGATGTCAAATTGATTGCAACATCCTGTGATTCTGCGCTCTGTAGCGCCAGAGAAATAAATATATTGTTTCTCGATGCTTATGCGGAGAGCAAGTCCCTCACAACTGCGTTCTTCCACGTAATCTGATGACCAGTTCCATTCGAATCACATTCGTAAATCATATAAAACAAAACTAGAGTCATTGTTCAAGATTTTAATTCTAAATATATTCCCGAGGAAATATGTAATTATTATTTTAGGTTAATAGTTATTGAATTCAGATATTTCACAAAAAGGTAATCTTTCGAGAGTCTCCGAATTATCTTTGCTGTTTGCTTCATTGAGTTCCAGAATTTTCTTCGTTTATTGACTTAATAACATCACTCTATTCAGTTAGACGATGTAATTCCATCTATTTTTACCTTGTGATACTGCGAGTGGTTTTCCATACGAAAACGCAGCGTTTCGAAGTCAGAGGTGATGTCAGACTAGTGCTGCCAGAGCTGGATGGTGTTCGCCTTGTACACATTCAACCGATTCGGACTTGGAGTAAAAAGTGCTGGCGCTAACAAACTAGAGCTCCTAACGCTACTTTCAGATCTCATTTTGAGATTTGAGGGATGGGCTCTAAATTCTTCTGTAGTACAATGAAGGAATAACACTAATTGAAGAGCAAAAAACTCAAATGCCTAGTCTGCAGTGTATAGCGGGAGTTGAAGTAGAAAATAGAAAATGAGGGATTCATCATGGAACAATTGTTTGAATGAAAATTATTTTTTACCTGTCTTTTTCACAATTTATTTATGCAATTTGATTAGATAAGTTAGTTTAAGCCTCCCTAATTGCAACAAAGGCGTTCCAAAATGAGTAAGGACGAATGTACCATTTAGTGTAAAATAAGAGAAACGAGGAATCATCACAAAACTGGATTAAAGATTCGCACAAACGTGTGCTTACTTCATAAAAACATTTAGGCTTTCCCTCTCACAAACAAAGCCCTGTCGCAAAAATGCGAGCCGCCTGAAATAATTACACAGAACTTCTCACTCAGAACAGTAGGCCTTCTGACTCTCAAACGTAGGCCTTTGACTCACAAATTTTCCAGGCCAAACTTCCGTCCAATTAAGAGTCGTCTCCTTCGGGAGAAGAATTAATGGCTCCAAATAAATTGCCGGATAAAATGGAAACCAGCGCACGACTAATTTTACGGTTATACGATCCCGTTATAGAAATAAGCGACAGCTGTTACAATTTTTGCAATTAGCGATGTAATAATGAAACTGGGTCATGGGAGGGGGTGAGGGGGAGACATTTTGTGTTCTTTTGATTATAATAATAGGACAAAACGAGGGTAAACGATTCTCTTATAGGTAGAAATAAGCGACAGCTGTTACAGTTTTTGCAATTAGAAAAGTAATAATGTAACTGGGTCATAGGAGGGGATACGGTGAGACATTTTGTGTTCTGTTAATTATAATAATAAAGTAAAACGAGGATAAACGACCCCATTTTAGGTAGAAATAGGCGAAAGCGGTTACAATTTTTGTGATTGGAAAGGTTATAATGAAACTAGGGTATGCAGTATGGGTCACATATTTTGTAATAGTATGGAAATCCTATTGATATGAACGAGTTAACGGCGATGGGTTTAATAAGAACTTTAGAAGTTTACCTTTGTAAGTGACCCGAGGTTTTTCATCTGGGCCCTGCAAAACTAGGCTAAGTCTAGATAGACAATATGGATGTCCAGTATTTATGTATAGGCATTCGCATTGTAGTAAACTCCTCAGCGGAATACAGCTATTATATCTACGGGAATTAACTCTACCAGGAGAAAAATGTGAGGTCCTCCACAGTTCGTTTCACAGTTTCTATACCTCCGTAGAGTGAGGTGACGACTATTTTGACTATCGGAATTAGCGTTCCCAGGAGAAGAGGTGACGTCCTGAGTGCAAGAAAGGGGGGTCTCAATGTAATCAAAATAGAACCGGTTTTTCATTTGTTGAGGGACATTTTTAATTCGGTTTTCTACTATCTTGTTTTTCAGCACCTTCTTCTATCTTTAATTTTAACTCATTTCATGCCCTTATTTTCTATCTTGCTGGTATCTATGCGCCGGGGTTCCTTTGTGCATAGATTCGTTGAGATGTTAGCTCCGTACTAAATGGTGCTTTCCTCTTTCCTGTCATTGGAACGCCTTTTTTGCGGTTAGAAAAATCTAAACTTATATTCTAATCTTCAGAGATTCTTTAGAATTTTTGCGTATCGTTCTCGCAGCGATGTAGGCTTCTATTTTTTGAAAAGCGTCAGCTAAAATTTTTGAATCGTTGAAAACTATCAGAATACACCACAATTTGGTGATGATCTTTTCCTATTCATTTGCTGCAGCGCTCATTATGTTTTGACCTCTTCGAAATACGTCAATGCATCGCCGCCCTCGGTCGTTTCTTTGGCCCTTTTCACCCTGAGCTAGCAAAGCAGCATCTAGCAAGCTCGCGCGAGCTATCTAGCAGATGGTCTGCGAGACTGGTAGGTAGGAATAACATTTTCACTTCGAATGCTAGATGCTGGATAAAACGTCCGAGTTCAGTGTGAAGGGCTCGTAATGGTGTTATTCCTACCTACCAGTCTCGCAGACCATCTGTTAGATAGCTCATACGAGCTTGCTAGATGCTGCTTTGCTAGCTCATTGTGAATTAGGCCTTAATCATTCTTTCCTACGTCCATCATGCACTCCTAGTTCTTCGGTAAATGTCAAGGAAACTTTTTGAAAGGGCGTCAATATTCAAGTATTGAGTTGGCCAAAAAGTTCTTTCATTTTTTTGAATGTCATCTTTCCGACCTCCTAAAGATAATTTTTATATTCTTGTTCTTTAAATCCTGTACTCGGCACAGCGAGCATGCTTATGTCAGTGTGTAATACGAGTAAGCCTACAAGTAGAGAGGTTCTAACATTTTTGCTTGCATTCGAGCACTTGAAATGATCAACAATGCTAAGCACTACTGACATCTAATGTTTTTTATTCTAAAAAAAGAAAGGAGAGCAGTAGAGACGACCCACACACACACGGCACATTTGTGTCAGAAACTGTTGGTTTCTTTCGTTTTTGTAGTAAAAAAGCATTAGATATCGGTAGTGCTCACCTTGGTCAACTATTTCATGAACTCGAATGCTAGCAAAAAGGTCAGAATTTCTCTACTTGGAACTTCATTGCACACTGACGTAAACATGCTCGTCGTACCGCATACAAGATTTAGAAAATGAATACAATGCGATATTTTGAAGGTCGGTAAGATGACATTCAAAAGACGAACTTTTTTGCCAACCCATACATCACGCAATGAACATGAATCGTTTCCAAGGCATTGCTTCGATCCTCTATAATGCAAATTCAACTCTTCGAAAAATGTCAATGAACTTTCGAAAATGGCTTTAATTTCACATCATCGGCGATAATAGCTTCCATGTCACTCGCCCCTACACCCATTATGCCCCTCTAATTTTTCGAAAAACGTCAGCAAAACTCTCTAAAAGCGCTCAAATTTCACTTCATTCGCGATAATCGTACCCCATATCGTTCGCCCGTACCCCCATTATGCACCCGTAACTCTTAGAAAAACGTTTACAAAACTCTCTAAGAGAGCTCAAATTTCACATCGCTTGCGATAATCTTTTCACTCTCGTTTGCCCAAACACCAATTACTCACCTCGAACTCTTCGAAAAAAGTCAACAAAATCCTTAAAAAGGGGCTCAAATTTCACATCATTTGCGATAATGGTTTCCATGTCACTCGTCCCTACACCCATTGTGCACCTCTAATTCCTCGAAAAACGTCAACGAAACTCTCTAAAAGCGCTCAAATTTCACATCATTCGCGATAATCGCTGCCATGTCGTTCGGCCCTACACCCATTATGCACCCGTAACTCTCGGAATGGTTTCACCTCGAACGAGCCCCTCACGTTGCGTCCTGTTGTCCCACGATGCTTGAGCTGTCGAGCAACGGGACATAACCGATATTAACGGGAGTAATAGATGGCTTATCGCAGCAATATTACTCGACCTCTGTGAGAAAAACCAACCATAACAATACCAAGCTCATGATTAAAGGTTTCCCGCTGCTCCATTGCATTCGTAGGAATTGGGACGGTGGAAAGGAGAGACTTGGAAGAAAACCATGAAGTATCGTGGTAGTTTCCGAGGATTACCGAGATTACTGAGTGAAATGATGCATTGGTATCGTATGGAGGATTACTGAGTGAAATGATGTATTGGTATCGTATGGAGGATTACTGAGTGAAATGATGTTTGGGTATCGTATGGAGGATTACTGAGGAAAATTATGTATTGGTATCGAATGGAGGATTACTGAATGAAATGATGTATTGGTATGGTATGGAGGATTACTGAGTGAAATATGTTGGTCTCATTAGAATCAAGAAGGTTTCCTGCAAATTTGTATACTTCATTGTACCACGGTGACTAAGCTTTTTGTAAGGTTCTTCACCTAAGAGACATTCATGACCCATGATACATTCTTGACCTATGGTACATTCTTGACCCTTGGTACATTCTTGACCTATGGTACATTCTTGACCCATGGTACATTCTTGACCTATGGTACATTCTTGACCTATGGTACATTCTTGACCCATGGTACATTCTTGACCCATGGTACAATCTTGACCCATGATACAATCTTGACCCATGGTACATTCTTGACCTATGGTACATTCTTGACCTATGGTACATTCTTGACGTACGACACATCAAAAGTACTTGCTGATACATATTGTCTTGTCAGAGCACTCGAAGTAATAGCATTCTGCAGTGATAATCTTTGCCACCCTCGACAATACCTGCCATTATCGCTGAAGGAATCGATTTCAGGTTTTTGATTATAGTTATGCAGCCTATCTTTTTTCATTGTTTACTTTCCCTTCTCTCTTCCCTGTCTACTCTCCTTTAAATTTCTACTGCCTATTTTATTTTCTCTTTCCACTCTTTACTTTCATTTTCGTTTTTACGACCTACATTCTTTTTATTCTTCAATGATTACATACTTTCAAATCTCTCCATACTGTCTTCTTCCATTTCGCTTTCCACCGTTTACTTTCTTTTCCCACGGTTAATTTCCACTTCCTTCTCTATTGTCTGCATGCTTTCCTTCCTCTTCACACTTCCAACTCTTCTTCCAATTTCCACTGTCTACTTTCTTCACTGTTTTCTCTTTGTCTTTCCACTGTCTACTTTCCTTTCCTTCTCCCCTGCCTACTTTCCTTTCATTTTCCACTGTCTACTTTCCTTTCTATTTCCGCAGTCTAATTTCCTTTCCTTTTCCGCAGTCTACCTTCCTTTCTTTTCCATAGTCTACTTTCCTTTCTTTTTCCGCAGTCTACTTTCATTTCTTTTTCCACTGCCTACTTTCCTTTCTTTTTCCTCTGTATACTTTCCTTTCTCTCACGTACGCGGCTGGCGTGTCGCGCAACTAGACCTTCATGAGCTCATTCACTTTTTATTGACTTATGCTCAATTATTTTCACGTCTGTACAACTTCAATGGGCAGAAAAGCAAGAGAATGAAGGCTTCTTCGTCTCATGGCAGGTCAGAGTTGAGTATTTTGGTTTTGCTTCAGAACCCCTCAAGGGGATACAATTACTGTATCTATGGGAATTAGCGCTCTAAAGGAGAAAATGTGCGAGGGCCCAAGCTGCGAATTTGGTAGGCTTTCATATTGTTGTAAATAAGTGGGTTTTTTACTGAAATTCATCACCTCTGAGGTTAAGGACCATCGCTTTTGGGTTCTCTGCTGTTCGTTTTTCAGCACCTCTGGCTTTCTTCTTTCACTTTTATCTTGTTTCATAGCCTTCTTTCTTAACTTACTCTTTCTATGAGCACGGGATCATATGCGGGAACATACTTTGTACATACTCGTAGATTCCATGTTCCTTTAACTGTATTCAAAATGGTGCCTTCGTCTTTCCCTTTTTTACACATCTTTGTTACGGTAAGAAAGAGTAAAACGTATTATAAATCAATTTGTTCCGGAAATTTTTTCGGTTCACTACAATTTTTTCCAGTATTTATTGCATTCTAAAAGATAGTGGCTATCATTTAATTATTTCCAGGAATTATTTATTTTAAGCACTTAAAATTTGTTTATCATTTAATACATTCCGAAATTTCTCATCTATTATTGCATTCTTAAAATACTTTCTAGTACTTTTAACTCATGTAAAGCAATTGTGCAGTTTAAAAAACTATAATCGACGACTTTGGAGCCTAGCTATGACAATATAATGACAAAGTAATTCACAGCAATCCCAGCAAATGTTACTGAAGCCTTTTAATATTTCCTATTGAGTAACAGTGATGAATTTTCTGGAAGACTTGACAACACCTCGTGATTCTTACCTCAGCACAATCACGAAATTGTGGAAATTTATATTGCGCCTGCAACATCGATGAAACATTTTTAGAATTTCCGACTGGAAAATCGTTAGCTTGATATAAAAAAATATAGAAAAGGGCGTTGCCGTGAAAGGAAAAGGATAAATTTCGGAAATGGACAAATTTCGGTGGCTCTGGAACGAGGAATCATAAGAAATATGAAAATTGCAGGCCATTAAATTGTTTTCGCCAATTTTTTCGAGCTTGGAAAGCATATGAGACGAGCAAAAATGATTCAGGAAGCAACATTTCTGAACCTATCTGGAAAACCTATCTGGTTTTCTGGTCTAGAAAACCTATCTGGTCTGGAAAACCTAGGAACCATGTATTGAAAGTAAGGTTCACCAAACGCCTGCTAACTCTAAGTGTGGAGAATTTAGGAAGCAACTAGAAAAAGTTTCAGAAAACATCCGAAATGTAAATTCAGAAAATTTAGGAAACAGGTGAAATAATTGTTCATAAAAACATCTCCTAACTGTAAGTCCAGAAAACCTTGGAAACAACTAGAAAGAGCTTCATAAAACAATTCTATAAGTCTGGAAAACCTGGAGGCAAGTGCAAAAGGTTAAAAAACATCACCAAACGGAAGTTATAGAAGTCCTCAGAGGCAAGTGAAAAAGGCTGTGAAAACATCTCCAAACGTAAGTCTGGAAAACTTGGAAGCAAGTGAAAAAGGTTAAAAAACGTCACCGAACCGTAAGTCTGGAAAATATAGTATGCAAGTCAAAAAAAGATTCAGAGAAACAATTCTGAATCGCAAGTCTGGAAAACCTCATAAACAAGTGAAATAAGGTTAAAAAACATCGCCAAACCGTAATTCTAGAAAACCTCGCAAGCAAGTGAAAAAGGTTAAAGAAATCTCCGAGCCACCAGTCTGGAAAACCTGGAAGCAACTCCGGATCGCGACCCCGCAGCATCTTTTCCAATACTTACATGGCCGCTGCTCGTGGAATCGCGTTAACAGACGACACTCGGGAGACTTCCCTGAGCTTGTCTACAGAATTTTCTGAAAAACTGTGTCGCTCTAAAATATTTCGCCCGAGAATTGACAAAGTTAAGGAAAAATAACGTCGAACTTTCAAGATTATGTGCAGCAAGTCCTTTGGATTTAAGAGATGAAAACATCGCTCGAGGATATGTTGCTTGTACCAAATAATTCGTGAGATTATCTGCTGTTTTTATGGGATTTATATCTCCAGCATATGTTGCTTATACCATATAACTTGTGAGGTTATCTGCTGTTTTTATGGGATTTATATCTCTAGCATATGTTGCTTATACCATATAACTTGTTAGGTTATCTGCTATTTTATAAGAAGTATATCTCTAGCATATGTTGCTTGCACCATATAACTTGTGAGGTTATCTGCTATTTTTATAAGATGCATAAACAAAATTGTATATCTCTAGCATATGTTGCTTCCACAGTATAACTTGTGAGGTTATCTGCTATTTTTATAAGATGAATAAACAAAATTGTATATCTCTA
The DNA here is from genome assembly GCA_030386875.1 of Morinoia aosen. Taxonomy (NCBI): domain Eukaryota; kingdom Metazoa; phylum Arthropoda; class Malacostraca; order Amphipoda; family Talitridae; genus Morinoia; species Morinoia aosen. The sequence goes on along the minus strand of CM059577.1, from coordinate 43,442,634 downwards.
GCATATGTTGCTTCCACAGTATAACTTGTGAGGTTATCTGCTGTTTTTATAGGAAGTATGTCTCCAGAATATGTTGCTTCTATTATTTTATTTTATTTATTAGATTATCTCTTTTTTATGAGGCATGCAGGTTTTATTCCTCATAAGTATATTACCTATATTTTTAAAGGAGGCACATCTCTAGGGGATATTGCTCCAATCATCCGTAGTTTCCCAGGTCTAATATTTTATTGAAGAACGTATGCACATGCCACGCGCCGATAACTTTCCTTGATGGTACAAGGTGTTGTAGCTACATTCTTCATAGAAACAAATCGCTAGAATAAGTTCCTTCGATAATTCATCAGTTAGTGAAATGAGTATTTTTTTCGTACAGAATGTATGTGTGCACGTACGAAGCTCTCGGTTATGTTGCTATTTTAATTCAGAACTTTCAAAGAGATCAATTTTAACGAAAGACTTCCTCTCTCTGTAAACATTTTGCGTGAAAACCCATTCATTAGAACGGCATTTTTTGTTGGCTCGTTCTTACATTTTATTTGCTCACTCCTTTTTTGCTCACTCCCGTGAGTAAAAAAGATTTGGAAGCGGACCCTGAATAAAACAATCCTAAAAACCTCAGTTTTCGAAAATCACGGTTGTTGTGTGACTCATAATTATTCATTTTCTCATTTTTCCCCAATAATTTCTCACCATTTTCAAGCCCGCTGAGCTACATTAACGTCACTTATGCTACTCAATATAAAATATTCTCTCAAATTTCCGCTCACAATTCTGGACCCAACGCGCTCTAAATAAAACAAGTGCAACACGAGCATCAAGGAGAATACGCGCTGCAAAAACCGACCGCCTTCTGAAGTATAAGGTTACTCTTTAGCATCTGCGCTGTCATTTGAGCCGACGACGCTGTTCCCTGTGAGGTCTTCTCTCTTAAATTTAGATGTTCCGGCGTCTATCAAGACCTACCTTGGGGGTTTTCTGTCTAAATTTGAACTTCTCTTGTTGGACATGATGTCGTGAATTCGAATTAACTCCCTCAGACCACAGTACATCCCTGTTCTGTACGGGAAATACGGTGTTTCTGGTTTTCTTTAAATGTATCTTTCTTTTGGGGGAATTTTTATGGTCTTTTTTAAATGTCTTTCTGTAAGGAGAATTTTCCTGATTTTTTTTATGTATCTCTCTGTTGAAATAACTTCTGGTTTTCTTTAAATGTGTCTTGAATACGTGCTCACTGTGTTAGTGGCGTGTATCTTGAATACGTGGTCACTGTGGTGGTGGCGTGTATCTTGAATACGTGCTCACTGTGGTAGTGGCATGTATCTTTACGTTCTCGTGGTAGTGGCGTGTATCTTGAATACGTGCTCTGTAGTGGCGTGTATCTTAAAAACGTGCTCACTGTGGTAGTGGCGTGTATCTTGAATACGTGCTCACTGTGGTAGTGGCATGTATCTTTACGTGCTCGTGGTAGTGGCGTGTATCTTGAATACGTGCTCTGTAGTGGCGTGTATCTTAAAAACGTGCTCACTGTGGTAGTGGCGTGTATCTTGAATACGTGCTCACTGTGGTAGTGGCGTGTATCTTGAATACGTGCTCACTGTGGTAGTGGCAGGTGTTTTAAGAAATTTTCGTTTTCTTGGGTTTTGCCTTGAAAACTTGCAGACGTGGGAATTAAAGATAATTTCTTATGCTTTCGTGCAAATTTGAATATTGTTACTGCTTTTACCCAGTTATGTGATATGCGGTGCAAATCTTGATAAAATGGATTTATTATTTTATTTTTGAATGCGAATATATGAATAAATGGGCCTTATTCTTTTATTTTGGGGTGCAATTAGGGAGTATTTAGGCTTTATTATTTTTAGGGGGATGCAAATCATGAGTAAATGGATTTTCAAGTTCATTTGGGAAACTTCTGTTTTCCCATAATAAAGATTTTCCATTTTTTTGCCATTGTTGTGGCAATTTTTGTTTATTATGCTGGGGGCAAATATTATCCACACAATTGGTAGCAGAAAATTTTTGAGTTCTTCCTTACAGAATTTAAATATGAAGAAGATGAGAATATTGAAAAATTCATGGGTGTCTTCATACACTTTTGTATAACCTAACTTCGTTTATTCAGAAAAGACTTAATGAGCATAATATTCTATGTGTAAACACATAATTTGGAGAGAAATGCACTAATCCCTATTTTATATGGAGAGTTCTTTACCACGTTGCTTGCGTATTGGTACATAGTGTACCACTAAGTAAACTGCACAATTAGGTACCGGTGTAAGCAAATAGCATTCCAACTATTTGACTTCCTTTTACGGAATAAACTTTAGCGCGCTAGGGAACAGTTATCGTGCAGTGATATTATTCACACTTTTTGGAATGGTTGAAAATGTATTCGAACTGTAATACCGGTTTTTCAGTACGGCTTCTTCCAACCAAACCAAACCTGCCATAGCAGCCGCACAAATACTCGTGGCGTGTTCAAGTTCTCGTTTTTATCCTAAATTTAGGCTCTGAAAATCCGAGTAAATACACCTGAATGTTGGCAAATCTACGAAAATCTCGAGAAAAATTTGAAATATTTGCCGTTTATTTCCTGAACGAGAACGTTCAACCTTACAAGTATATTTTGAGCGCGAAAAATAGGTTAAAATAGGCTTCCTGTCGGCTACTCTCCCGTAATGAGAAAAGGCCTGGTATATGTATGTACTCGTATATGAATGTTAATGATAAGTGCACAAATGCCAGACTACTTGTTCATTAGTAAAGGTATAAATATTAAATATAGTAAAGGTATAAATATTTATCGTTAATGGGAGTAATAATAGATAGATTCATTCTATTTTGAGACTGCTGGCGTATGAGTAATTTGTAATGTGTAAGAGACAAGTTTCAGGCTAATTAAGTGTTGTGAGTGATGGTATTAATCTCCATTCATTCTCGCACATTTTCAGCAATTCTTCAGGTTTTATAACAAACGTCAGTGTGTGATACTATTTGAGCTTTCGCATAATTATGCAGAAACTTCGTCATTTTTAACCGTCTTTCTAGGACTATCATGGCCATAGTTAGGATTTTGCCAATTTTCGTGCCTACATTGCTTCTTTTAATTTTCACTTATTCTTCGGGTTCTCTTCTTAGTATTTTCTTCCTCTTCGCTCCTAACTTGCTGTTTCTTCGCGCAGACTAACTTGTGCGGGAACACGACTTGTGCTAAGTTTTCCCGTACGAGCATTTCAACGCTTCATGGCGCGTCCTGAAATCGGCACGCACACGCATCCATCGTCAAATTAAGATGTAAATCAGAAATGGCGCATCAGAAAATTGGCATACACTAGCATACATCATCAATTTAAGATGTAAATCATACGTTGTGTTTCAGGAAATTTGCATGCACTCGCAGCCATCATCAAATTTGGATAAGGAGCATCCACATTTTTCTGCATGTTCTTTTTTACTCGTAAAAGAACTCGCAATGTTCACGTGGAAGAGATCTAAACTTCTAAACGCACATTTTCTTCAAGCGCTAGAATACCAATGGCTTCAAACATCTAAGACCACATTCTCTTCTATAGCTAAAATACTTCAAAAGTCCACGGAATTCATATCTCTAAGACCACATTCTTCCACAGTTAAAATGCCTCACGAAGTGCATGGAATTCAAACCTCTAAGACCACATTCTCTTCCATAGCTAAAACGACTCACAACGTCCATGGGATCTCCTCTACAGCTGAGATGCCTCACGAGGTCCGTGAAATCTAAACCTCTAAGACCACATTCTATTTTACAGCCAAAACGACGCGCAAAGTCCATGGGATTTAAATGACCATATTCCATTTCACAGCTAAAACGACTCAAAAAGTCCATGAAAACCAAACCGCCAAGACCACATCTACAGCTAAAATTCCCCGCAAAGTCCACGGGATCTCTTCTAAATCTAAAATGCCTAGCACAGTCCATGAAATTCAAACCCGAAAGACCACGTTTTGAGCGCCAGAACACAGCTCCGTGTTCCCGCGCATGATGACAGCGAGAGTGCAGGTCGGAGTCACTCCAGTCACCCGCCCCACAGAGAGCCCTCAGGCGGCCGCAGCGACATCAGGGTGTCCCACAACACCGCTTGTGGAGCCACACAATCGACTTTGTAACCACTGCCTCGCAGTTTTAATATGTAGTTAAACTCGAAGTTTTTTAAGTGAAAACGGTCGTGTAGCTAGAGAATACGCGTGAATACGTGAGAAGAGAATATTTGCGTCCTAGAGAATACGTGTGTCTTAAATGTGTCTATTCGCGTTGGTTGTTGCAGTTAAACGAAGTTATTTAAGTGAAAATGGTCGGGTAGTAAGAGAATACGTGTGTCCATTCGCGTGTTTATCGTGTCTATTCTATTTCGAGTAGTCTATTTGCGTTCGTTGTTGCAGTTAAACATGTACTTTTCAAGTGAAAATGTAGCGAAAGAATACGTGTGTCCTAGGGGATTTTATTTGCGTTGGTTGTTGCAGTTAAACTTGAACTGCTTCCGTGAAAATGGTCTTGTAGCTAGAGAATACGTGTCTACTAGTGATTTCTATTTGCCTTGGTTGTGATGAGTTAGTCGGTCTATCTAGCTCGCTTGAGAAAAAAGTTTAAACAATTTAAACAATTTAAACAATTTATTTACCACAGGTGATACAGAGGTAGAATGATTCTTAAGTCTAGTACAATGGTTAAATTTGAGTATAACTACCTGTGGGCCCGAACAAGTTCAGCGACTTCTAGGGCATCCTATCATCACGTTATTCTAAGGTGTACAATAATGTTTAACCTAGTTTACTTAACCTAGTTTCGCATTAGACTGATCATTGAGATAATTTACTAGATATTTTATGCTGTATTTTACAATATAGGTCAAATCGGCTATATTTAACAGTATGTTCGATAAAACGATTCAAGAGCAGATAACCAGAATAAAACGATAACCCAAAGCAAGTTACATCATTACATTATCATTAGTTACATGTAGGAGGCAAAATTTGACATGGTGATCTTACACGACTAGTATTCTGATAGGAAGTGAGACTCAAGATGTCTTTTGAATACTTTGTACGAATTACATTTACGGATCTCCGCAGGTATAGAGTTCCAAGTTTTGGTTCCAACGAAGAGGATACTGTGTTGCGACCGGGCCTTCGAATAATAAGGAAGCATGAATTTACTTCTATTTCGGGTTAAATGGTCGTGATGACCAGTTTGCGCAGTCAATAATTGTCTTAGGCTATTGTCGCCATCATTTCTTAATGTTTTGTAAATGAAATTACAGATGGAGATTTTGTAGAGATCCGAAAGTTTAAGTATTTGTAAATTTTTGAAAGAATCATTTGTGTGAGCATTATATTCTAGGTTCTTTACCGCTCTGACAGCTCTTTTCTGTAGAGTAAAAATTTGGTTAGTTTTATTTTTATCAGTTCCGTGCCATGCTTCTATTCCGTATTGCAAGTATGGAGAAATAAGCGTTCGGTAGAGCATTAGTAAAGCTGTTTCAGGTAGAAAATTTTTAACTTTATTTAGGATTCCGATGGATTTCGATAATTTAGAACTAATATGAGTGATGTGCTCTTTGAAGGTCAGATGTTTATCTATTATGATGCCCAGAAACTTACATGAGTTGGTTTCTTCGATTTCACCTTCGCCAATTTTAATGCATGGGAGAGATACATCTTTCTTGTATGAGAATGTAATATAATTTGTTTTATCAATATTAAGGCTTATTTTATTAGCTTTGAGCCACGATGAAACCTTATGAAGTTCATTATTTATACTCTCCACAATCATAGCTGGATTATGGTTCGGAAGGACCGCAGAAAGCGTACTGTCATCGGCAAAAAGTATGAATTTGAAGAATGATGAAGATTTTACAATATCATTGATTAAAATCAGAAACAGGAGAGACCCAAGAACAGATCCTTGTGGAACTCCATGGCTAATTGTCTGTGGGTCTGATTTTGCGTCGTCAATGACAACGTATTGCTTCCGATTTGTTAGGTATGATCTGAACCAATCATGGGCAATCCCTCGAATGCCATAACAGTGTAGTTTCGAGAGTAGTATTTTATGGTCCACACAATCGAATGCTTTTCGGAAGTCAAGAAATACAGAGAAGACAGGTTTTCCTTCATCTATATTAGAATAGAGGAATTCTAAATGATTTAATATAGCCTGTGTTGTTGATTTTTTAGAGCGAAAGCCGTATTGTTTATCGTAACGAAATGATTTTTGTTCAAAATAAGAGTACACTTTTTTATACACAATCTTTTCGAATACTTTGCTAATAATTGGTAGAATGGAGATAGGTCGATAATTGATTACACAGGTTTTTTCACCACTTTTGAAGATAGGGGTTACTCTAGCAACTTTGAGGGAGTTCGGGAAAGTGCCTAGTAAGAGAGACTGGTTAATAATATTTGATATCAGTGGGGCTACAATGTCAGCAATAACTTTAAGTACTTTAGTCGGAAACGTTTGTAACCCACTCGATTTATTTTTCATGTTGTTTATGCACGTAATTACATCGGAGTTTGTAGGCGTAAAGAAAAAGGAGTTGGGTTCTCGAATATGATCCATAAATTCCAGGTGATCAGTAGGTTCACTTGGAATACCATCAGCTATAGTTTTCCCTACGTTTACGAAGAAGTTGTTGAAGAGATTAGCAATTTCTTTTTTCTCATGGTATTTCATATTATCTTGAATGACATATTCAATTTTCTTTTTATCGGCATTATTCGGTTTACAGAAAGAGTTAAGGAGATGCCAAGTCTTTTTAACGTCAGTTTTGAATTGAGTAAACTTGAGCGTAAAGTAGTTCTTTTTTGATGTTCTTATCTGGTTTGTTACATAGTTTCTGAATCGGTTATACGTTTCTCAAGATATTCGCCCTTCGCAAAGCAGGGCTAGGTACGCTTGACGTTTCTTTATATTTATTACGATGTCTCTAGTAATCCAGGGCTTTTGTTTACTTTTCGGGGTAACTGTACGAGTGACAATTGTGCAACACTTATTGTATGCGGTGATTATAGTTTCAGTCAACTTTACTACTGCTTCATCAATGCTCTTAGCATTAATATTTTGTTGAGAGATGTGCAATGTAGGCATTGATTCTTCTAGAACTTTGCGCATTTCTTCAAGATTTGATTCGTTTATTTTACGATGTGAGTAAGTTTCAGCCCGTGCCTCGGTGCAAGCAATATAGACATTTTTCTTAATAAGAAAAACTGGGAAGTGATCTGATAAGTCAGAAGTAATTATTCCAGCAAGAAAATCACTTGGGTCTGTCATAAAGATATTGTCAAGCAGCGTAGCACACTCTGAGGTTATTCGTGTAGGCATTGTAATGATCGGAAGGAAGGATTGAGACTGAAAGGTTGTTAGGAAATTTGAGATTGGTTCATAGCTTTCATGTTTCAGTAGATCATAATTGAAGTCACCGCATATTATTATGTCATTGTATAAGGGCCTGTTTAGCTGAGAAATAATACGATTCAGCTCATTCAGGAAGGATATAGGGCAGGCTGTAGGAGGCCTATACACCGTTCCAAGCACAATGCGTTTACCATCTCTAGACAGTTCCACGAAGAGTGATTCTATATGATCCTGATTCATTGTTGCACTTGCTATGGTTCTCGAGTCTATGTTGTCCTACTAAAACGGGGGATCCAAAAAATATACTCAACCATTAACAATTAGTCCCATCTTTTTGTTTTGTTTCGGGGCAACTCACTTTTCTTTTGTCGCATACAATTTCTTCAATTCAATATTCTTTACTTTCATTTTACTCATAGGACTTGTATCTACATCAAGTCAAAATACAAGAGTTCCGGGCAGTTAAAGAGTGACTACATATGTTTGGAGAACTTTGTAAGTGGGATCTAGACAAGTTTTTTGTGGGAGTTGCCAAATTCGTAACTTTGAAGATGGCTCATCCCCTCATGGGGATATAACTATTTTATTTAAGGGAATTGAAGCTCCTATGGAATATGTGAGGTCTCGAGCTAATGGTTGGGTAGGCATACCTTCTGTTGAAATGGAATACGTTTCTTATTTTGTGACGGACCATTTTTTTCTGCGTTTCATTATCTCCAAACTACTGTAAAGGTGCGTTCCTCCTTTCTCTCTTTGGAACGCCTTTGTTGCGGTTGGGGAGACTTAAACGAGCATCTGATCTAATCTGAAGATGGCTGAAGAAGTCAATGCCACGATACAATTAATAAAAATTTTATGATTTTTTGACGTTGTATAATAAAATTATCTTGCTCAGAAAAACACAATTGGAAAAAGATTTGGCCGAATGTGATGTTTGTTGACTAATGATCGGTGAATCGAATCAGAACTGGTCACATTTGTTCTTGCAAAGTAGCTCCTAGCAAGCTCGCATGAACTATCCAGCAGATGGTCTGCGAGAGTGGTAGGTAGGAATAGCATTGTTATGAGCCGTTGCCTTCACACTGAACTCGTATCTTGTATCCAGCATCCAGCATGCGAGGTGAAAATGCTATTCCTACCTACCACTCTCGCAGACCATCTGCTGGATGACTCATGCGAGTTTGCTAGGTGCTACTTTGCACGAACAAATGCAACCAGTTCTGATTCGATTCACCGATCATTAGTCAACAAACATCACATTCGGCCAGATGCAATTCCTATCTACCAATCTCGCAGACAATTCGCTCGATAGCTCATGCGAGCTTGCTAGGTGCTACTTTGCAAGAACAAATGCAACCAGTTCTGATTCGATTCACCGATCATTAGTCAACAAACATCACATTCGGCCAGATGCAATTCCTATCTACCAATCTCGCAGACAATTCGCTCGATAGCTCATGCGGGCTTGCTAGATGATACTTTACTAACTCGGTGTGAAATGGGCCCTAGGCTTCCGTACTATTTTGGTAGTGTTGAGTTTTTGACTTGAGTGATCAATTTCATCTTCTTGTATGCTCATTGGTTTCAAAACAATTTTGAACAGTTTTTAAGAGATTAAAACAATTCATTTACCACCATCGATACAGCCGGAGATTGTTCATTAACACGTTAGTTGCGATGGGTTAAACTGAAGTTCAATATTCAACTCAATTTTAAAGTCAAAAGTGATAAGCAAATTTGTAACTATCAAACATTAACTGGGCCTGTTAAATGCCATTAATTTAGAAAGGTTGTAAGAAATTTTCCAAACGACCCATAGATGGGTCGTTTCGCAGCAGGAAAAACCTAACTACGACCCACCGGTGGGTCATACCGTTATGAATGTGTTAAGTCTAGTACAATGGAAACATTTGAGTATAGCTATTTGTGGTGCCGGAGAAGTTCAGCGACATCTAGGGCATCTACACTATTTAAGGTGTACAAGTATGTGTGTTTAACCTAATTGATTTTTCCTATCTGCATTTGAAAACAAAACAGAACGACAGTGTAGGACATTCTTGACTTGGAATCACACTCATTGTTTAACAATTTTTGTACCTAAAAGATTTCGCCACCCTAGAGGGAAGATGTGAAGTCCTGAGCTGAGAGTTAGGTAGGCCTTCTTTTTGCTGATATAGATTAGGTTTTTGTTTCATCGCAGACCATCTTTTCTTCGAATCCTAGCAATCTGGTTTTTTAGTACCAACTTCTTTCTTATTCAACTATAATTCTGCTTCATACACTTCCTTCATAAATTACTGCCCCTGTGTGCAGGGGATCTTGTGTGGGGACACACGGCGTACATACATTCTGTGATCCCTCAACTCCATTCTGAAACGGGCCTTCTTTTTCCTCCCTTTGGAATACCTTCGTCGGGGTTTATTAAGGAGGCTTAACACGTTGCTTGCGATACGACCCTCCGATGAGTCGTGCTTAAGTTCTTCCTGCTTCGTTTCGACCCATCGATGGGTCGTTTGAAAAATGTGGACAATCTTTTTTAACTAGTGGTATTTAATGGACCCCAGTTATAGTTGGCTTTTTGTAATATTGCTAACATCTTTTAACTTTAAACTTGAGTTGAATATTGAACTTCAGTTCAACCCATCGCACTGAACGTGTTAAACTAAATGCTAATCTGATAATCTAACTAATGAACACTTTTTCTCGAACATGACGCGATTTTAGTTTAATTGACCAAAGAATAGATTCAGTAAATCAAATCAGAATCGGTTGCATTTGCTCCCGGTGAAAGGTAATTTTTTTATCAAAATTACCTGGCGAATTTTACGTTGAAAACACATAAGGAGTTCTGACCGGCAATTTTAACTCAGTGAGAGCAGTATAAGCCCAAATTTATTCACCACTGGAGCGAAGCATTGCCTAATTTGTTATGCAGTTCCTGCGATCAAAGGGGGCCGCTCTGCAGTGGTGGCGTCATGGAGTATCAGCCTTCGGTGCTTGGTGCTTTTTTTGGTGTCGTCATCGCTGTGTCTATTTGATATTCGGTAATTTTTAATTCCATGGTGTGCTGCATAATTAGGTTCAGTTTTGATTGTTTGTCGCTGGTTTGGTAGTTAAATTAGCAGGATTACAAGTTAAATCAGTGGGATTGGTAGTCAAATTAGCAGGATTAATTGTAAATTTGCAGGATTGATAGCTAAATTAGCAGGATTGCTTGTGAAATTAGCCGGATTGCTAGTTAAATTAGCAGGATTGCTGGTTAAATTAGCCGGATTGCTAGTTAAATTAGCAGGATTGCTAGTTAAATTAGCATGATTGCCAGTCAGATGATACGGAGTGTTCTTCAGGGACATGGGAAGGCCGATGAATTTAGATTTGTCCGTCCCATGCTATGGAGACCAGGTACTGTCCCCATACTGTCCGTGATATGAGTACTATCCATGATTTATGTTTAAGGAGCATTTGAGTACTGTCCATGATATTTTGTTTTAGCATTTCCGTACCGGTTTCATTTCAGATATGAGGTAATGTATAGCAACCGAATATCACAGTCCAAAGTTAATTCAGTTCACCTGTCAGTGGATGTTAAAGTTCACTTTTGTTATGAGATATTATGTATCGTATTTATTGTTGAATTTGTGTCCAAATGTGTTCTTTGAAGTTCACTGGCGAGTGGCAGTTCCTTCCTCACTGTTATGTCGGTGATAATCTGATGCCAGTGCCAGTCTAGTGACGGTGGTTGTGGTGGCGGTGGTTGTGGTGATGGTGGTTGTGGTGGCGGGGGTTGCGTTACTACTACTATGAAAAAGAATAATTTAAAGTTTAAGGAGTTCAAATATTTGCGCCTTAAATCACGAGCAATTCTATACTCTCATTCATAACCAGGTCATCCATTAAAGCCTCGAGGTCATCCATTAAAGGTTCCAGTTCATCCGTTAAAACCTCCAGGTCATCCGTTAAAACCTCCAGGTCATCCATTAAAGGCTCCAGGTCATCCATTAAAGGCTTAAGGTCATCCATTAAAGGCTCCAGGTTATCCATTAAAGGCTCCAGGTTATCCATAAAAAGCACCAGGTTGTCCATAAAAAGCTCCAGATCAATCATAAAAGGGTCCAGGTCATCCATAAAAGGCTCCAGGCATCCATTAAAGGCACCAGGTTATCCATAAAAGGCTCTAGGTCATCCATAAAAGGCTCTAGGTCTTCCATAAAAGGCTCTAGGTTTTCCATAAAAGGCACCAGGTCACCCATATATGGCCCAAAAGAGCCTACCATAAAGCATCGATGCCTCGAGGCCGTCCCGCCTGAATCAATAGGCCCCCTTAAAATTCCCTGCCTCGGCTTGAACTAAAAAGAAATTCTCAAAATTCAAGTCGAGGAGGACCCGAAAACCGAATTAAAAGCGGCCTTCCGTTTCATGCTAAACTTTTCAACGGGTCTTCTGGAAAATTTTAGGCTCTTAGGAAACAGCATAGGCCTATCTTTTCTTCGTCTTCTTATTTCTTCTTCTTTTGCAGCATAATATGTGCATAATTGGGAGCTCTTTTTTGCTTTCTTCCTAAAGTTTGAGAAGATCAAATAATAATTACATCGTGACAGGAGGTGGTGACTGCAAGTTACAGTCACTTTTGGCTGTACAGTTCTTGTTCAAAGTAGTGACTTGCGTTAAATTTTGCCGCTACATTTTTCAAGCACATACAACAATTCCTCCAAAATCAATGAATCTGAAACACTTTTGTCTACGATCCTGTCTGCACCACAGTCAGCACCAGAGTGTGCAATACTGTCTGCAACACTGTCTGCACCACAGTGTGCACCACAGTGTGCACCACAGTGTGCAACATAGATCAGTTTGTTCACTTGTTTGGCAGCTCGAGTCGAACACATTGTTATGCCTACGTTCTTTTGACCTGCCAACCGTACCTGCCAAGTATCTTTGTCCGGCGCTGGTACCATGTGCTAACGTACCTGTCTGGTACACCAAGTGTCCCTGTCTGGTACACCAAGTGTCCCTGTCTGGTACACCAAGTGTCCCTGTCTGGTGCTCAAGCTGGTATAATTCAGATCGTTCAGTGAAAATGAATGTAAAATACAACGTTAAAATTGGAAACAAATGAATGGTTCAGCGTACAAAACTGGACATAAATGAATGGTTCAGCGTACAAAACTGGAAATAAATGAATGGTTCAGCGTACAAAACTGGAAATAAATGAATGATTCAGCGTACAAAACTGGAAATAAATGAATGATTCAACGTACAAAACTGGAAATAAATGAATGATTCAACCTACAAAATACCCGCGATGTTCACATTTCAGTTCCCGTAGCTATGCGTATTTCAGATCGAATTTTATTTTGTTTCGGTGTGATTTCAATGTTTCGTTTGGGGGTGATGGTCTCATAATTCATGTTAGACCACTAGCAACTGATTCTCATCATTTCTTCGTGGTGTTGGGCTACTAGCAACTGATTCATATCATTTCTTCGTGGTGTTGGGATACTAGCAACTGATTCTCATCATTTCTTCGTGGTGTTGGGCTACTAGCAACTGATTCATATCATTTCTTCGTGGTGTTGGGATACTAGCAACTGATTCTCAATATTTCTTCAAGGTGTTTGACTACTAGCAACTGATTCTCATAATTTCTTCGTGGTGTTGGGCTACTAGCAACTGATTCTCAATATTTCTTCAAGGTGTTGGACTACTAGCAACTGATTCTCAGAATTTATTCGTGGTGTTGGAACACTAGCAACTGATTCTCAATATTTCTTCAAGGTGTTGGACTACTAGCAACTGATTCTCAGAATTTATTCGTGGTGTTGGACTACTAGCAACTGATTCTCAGAATTTATTCGTGGTGTTGGACTACTAGCAACTGATTCTCAATATCACTTCATGGTGTTGGACTACTAGCAACTGATTCTTAATATTTCTTCGTGGTGTTGGACTACTAGCAACTGATTCTTATACTTTCTCCATGTAGTTTAGTTACTGGAAACTGATGCTTATTATTTATTCGTTTCAGGTAGGAAACATCGGAGACATTGGTCACATCTGAGGAGGGTATTGCATGACTTCACGTTCTGCAAGTGATGCTCGAAAAGCGCGGCAAAATCTTCAAGGGGAAGGCAAGTTCTGAGCTTTCAATAACTGCGAGTCGACCGGCGTTGAAATTTTAAAATTAGAATCATTGAAGTTTGAATGTGCGATTTAAATAAACGTGATTTGCTTTCTTATCGAACAATGTACGATAATGCAAGCAAATAAGAATAAATGCATAATATTACGGAATATAAAGAATAATAATAATTTTTTGACGTTTTGACTCGCTGTGTATTTGATAGCTTCATTTAATCGCTTTTTCGCTCCTAAGCTATTGTTTTAAAAGCATAATCGACATAATATAACTATATCATCAATATAATGCTGTTTATTCGGATTAAAGGACTCAAATTTCTGCTACTTGCTTTTGATAATATTATTAAAGCAATTTGGATGCCTCCATTTATGTATGATCGGGTTCATGTTATATTATTTCCTGTTAGGAAGTTGGGAATTGATTTCGAATAATTATCTTACATTCTATACGAATTGAAATTAAATTGAATTCGTTTACTGAATTGATAAAATTAGAATTGGAATTCAATTCATTTCATTTATTGAATTTATGAAATGGGAATTTGAATTAAATTCAATGCGTTTCCTGAATTTGTAAAATGGGAATTGGAATTAAATTATATTCATTTACTGAATTCGTAAAAAACGCGCCAGGTCATCTGTGGTCTCATTTGGGAGACTACACAACTGACTTCGGTCGTGGTTTGGTATGTTGGAGGAAAGCAATAATCCTCGAAAATTATAGAAATCAAACAGATCGTTACAGTTGCAGAAATTTGTTGCTTTTCTCATATGAAAATAATTCCTTATATTGGGTGGTGTGCTCTTAGCCATGTGACCCCTCAGGGGGATACAGGTATTGTATCTATGGGAATTAGCGCTCCCAGGGGGACTATGTGAGGGCCCGAGCTAAAGGTTAGGTAGGCTTCCTTTTGTTGTAATAAAATAGGTTTTTGTTTTGTTACGGACCATCTTTTTTCGGTTCACTGCTGTCCTGTTTTTCAGCACCTACTACTTTCTTCTTCAACTTTTTTCTTGTTTCATGAACTTCTTTCCTAGCTTACTGTTTCTGTGCACCTTGTGCATAGATTCCGCGTTCCCTCAACTCCATACTAAATGGTGCCTTCCTCTTTCCTCTCTTGAAACATCTTTGTCGTGGTTAAGGGAGGCTAAAACTCTCTTATATAATAATAATAATCTTAGCCATGTGATGAAATTCATGTATCGAAATGCAAATACGTAAGCATAGAATGTATATACAACATATTTCGTCATGAGAGGTTCAGGTAGGCAAAAAATGCGTATAAGGTATAAAATGCATATGTGGGTTTTGTACCGAATATTGTAACACAATACTTGTTATATAAAACGCAATATGTAACTCAATATGAAACATTGAGTTACGTGTAACTCGATATATATTTGTTATATATAATTCAAAATGTCTCTAATCGCTCACCAGATTCCGACCGCATAAACTACTTTTGAACTTGACTAGCCAGGGGACACTCCTGTGTCTTCCATTGCTTCCTTTCCTTCCTCTCGGTTCCCCACCTCCTACCTCTACTTCCCCTCGTCTCCCCACCTCCTACCTCTACTTCCCCTCGTCTCCCCACCTCCTACCTCTACTTCCCCTTCGTCTCCCCACCTCCTACCTCTACTTCCCCTCGTCTCCCCACCTCCTACCTCTACTTCCCCTCGTCTCCCCACCTCCTACCTCTACTTCCCCTCGGTTCCCCACCTCCAACCTCTACTTACCCTTGTTTCCCCACCTCCCACCTCTACTTACCCTCGTCTCCCCACCTTCTACCTCTACTTCCCCTCGTTTCCCTACCTCCTACCTCTATTTCCCCTCGTCTCCCCACATCCCACCTCTACTTCCCCTCGTTTCCGTACCTTCTACCTCTACTTCCCCTAGTCTCCCCACCTCCCACCTCTACTTTCCCTCGTTTCCGTACCTCCTACCTCTACTTCCCCTCGTTTCCCTACCTCCTATCTCTCCTTCCCTTCGTTTCCCACCTCCTACCTCTACTTTCCCTTGTTTCCCACCTCCTACCTCTACTTCCCCTCGTTTCCCCACCTCCTACCTCTAATTCTCCGTGTTTCCCACCTCCTACCTCTACTTCCCCTTGTTTCCCACCTTCTACCTCTACTTCCCCTCGTTTCCCTACCTCCTACCTCTATTTCCCTTTGTTTCCCACCTCCGACCACTACTTCCCCTTGTTTCCCACCTACTACCTCTACTTCCCCTTGTTTCCCACCTCCTACCTCTACCTCCCCTTGTTTCCCACCTCCTACCTCTACCTCTCCTTGTTTCCCACTTCCTACCTCTACTTTCCCTTGTTTCCCACCTCCTACCTCTACTTTCCCTTGTTTCCCACCTCCTACCTCTACTTCCCCTTGTTTCCCACCTCCTACCTCTACTTCCCCTTGTTTCCCACCTCCTACCTCTACCTCTCCTTGTTTCCCACCTCCTACCTCTTTTTTCCCTTGTTTCCCACTTCCTACCTCTACTTTCCCTTGTTTCCCACTTCCTACCTCTACTTTCCCTTGTTTCCCACTTCCTACCTCTACTTTCCCTTGTTTCCCACCTCCTACCTCTACTTCCCCTTGTTTCCCACCTCCTACCTCTACCTCTCCTTGTTTCCCACCTCCTACCTCTTTTTTCCCTTGTTTCCCACTTCCTACCTCTACTTTCCCTTGTTTCCCACCTCCTACCTCTACCTCTCCTTGTTTCCCACCTCCTACCTCTTTTTTCCCTTGTTTCCCACCTCCTACCTCTACCTCCCCTTGTTTCCCACCTCCTACCTCTACCTCCCCTTGTTTCCCACCTCCTACCTCTACCTCTCCTTGTTTCCCACTTCCTACCTCTACTTTCCCTTGTTTCCCACCTCCTACCTCTACTTTCCCTTGTTTCCCACATCCTACCTCTACTTCCCCTTGTTTCCCACCTCCTACCTCTACTTCCCCTTGTTTCCCACCTCCTACCTCTACCTCTCCTTGTTTCCCACCTCCTACCTCTTTTTTCCCTTGTTTCCCACTTCCTACCTCTACTTTCCCTTGTTTCCCACTTCCTACCTCTACTTTCCCTTGTTTCCCACTTCCTACCTCTACTTTCCCTTGTTTCCCACCTCCTACCTCTACTTCCCCTTGTTTCCCACCTCCTACCTCTACCTCTCCTTGTTTCCCACCTCCTACCTCTACTTTCCCTTGTTTCCCACTTCCTACCTCTACTTTCCCTTGTTTCCCACCTCCTACCTCTACCTCTCCTTGTTTCCCACCTCCTACCTCTTTTTCCCCTTGTTTCCCACTTCCTACCTCTACTTTCCCTTGTTTCCCACCTCCTACCTCTACCTCTCCTTGTTTCCCACCTCCTACCTCTTTTTTCCCTTGTTTCCCACTTCCTACCTCTACTTTCCCTTGTTTCCCACTTCCTACCTCTACTTTCCCTTGTTTCCCACCTCCTACCTCTACTTCCCCTTGTTTCCCACCTCCTACCTCTTTTTTCCCTTGTTTCCCACTTCCTACCTCTACTTTCCCTTGTTTCCCACCTCCTACCTCTACCTCTCCTTGTTTCCCACCTCCTACCTCTTTTTCCCCTTGTTTCCCACTTCCTACCTCTACTTTCCCTTGTTTCCCACCTCCTACCTCTACCTCTCCTTGTTTCCCACCTCCTACCTCTTTTTTCCCTTGTTTCCCACCTCCTACCTCTACCTCCCCTTGTTTCCCACCTCCTACCTCTACCTCTCCTTGTTTCCCACTTCCTACCTCTACTTTCCCTTGTTTCCCACCTCCTACCTCTACTTTCCCTTGTTTCCCACTTCCTACCTCTACTTTCCCTTGTTTCCCACCTCCTACCTCTACTTCCCCTTGTTTCCCACCTCCTACCTCTACCTCTCCTTGTTTCCCACCTCCTACCTCTTTTTTCCCTTGTTTCCCACCTCCTACCTCTACCTCCCCTTGTTTCCCACCTCCTACCTCTACTTTCCCTTGTTTCCCACCTCCTACCTCTACTTTCCCTTGTTTCCCACTTCCTACCTCTACTTTCCCTTGTTTCCCACCTCCTACCTCTACTTCCCCTTGTTTCCCACCTCCTACCTCTACCTCTCCTTGTTTCCCACCTCCTACCTCTTTTTTCCCTTGTTTCCCACCTCCTACCTCTACCTCCCCTTGTTTCCCACCTCCTACCTCTTTTTTCCCTTGTTTCCCACTTCCTACCTCTACTTTCCCTTGTTTCCCACCTCCTACCTCTACTTTCCCTTGTTTCCCACCTCCTACCTCTACTTCCCCTTGTTTCCCACCTCCTACCTCTACCTCTCCTTGTTTCCCACCTCCTACCTCTTTTTTCCCTTGTTTCCCACCTCCTACCTCTACCTCCCCTTGTTTCCCACCTCCTACCTCTTTTTTCCCTTGTTTCCCACTTCCTACCTCTACTTTCCCTTGTTTCCCACCTCCTACCTCTACTTCCCCTTGTTTCCCACCTCCTACCTCTACCTCTCCTTGTTTCCCCACCCCCTACTTCTACTTTTTCTTGCTCCCCCTCTTCTTGCTTCTTTTTCTTGGCCTTCCCTTTCGCTTTTCTTTCATCTGACCTGTTCTCCACTCAACAATTTCTATCCTGTGCTTTTTCCGCCAGTTTACTGACATCTTTCCCTGTATTTCGTTTGTACTTCCCTTTGACAGATTTCCAATCGCTTCTTTCTCTTTTTTCCACCTTAAATATTGAAAAAAACACCTCCCCGTGCCTCCCCTCACACACCTCCGCGCCCCCTCACATCCCTCTTCGTCCCCTCACATCCTTCTGCGTCCCCTCACACACCTACGCGTCCGGTTACATCCCTCTACGTCCCCTCACATCCCACTTCGTCCCCACACATCCCTCTTCGTCCCCTCACTTTTCTCTGCGTCCCCTCACATTCCTCTTCATCCCCTCACTTCCCTCTGCGTCCCCTCACGTCCCTCTGCGTCCCCTCACATTCCACTGCGTCCTCTCACATCCCTCTGCGTCCCCTCACATCCCTCTGTGTACCCTCACATCTCTCTGCGTCCCCTCACATCTCTCTGCGTCCCCTCACATCCCTCTGCGTCTCCTCACATCCCTCTGCGTCTCCTCACATCCCTCTGCGTCTCCTCACATCCCTCTGCGTCCCCTCACATCCCTCTGCGTCCCCTCACATCCCTCTGTGTACCCTCACATCTCTCTGCGTCCCCTCACATCTCTCTGCGTCCCCTCACATCCCTCTGCGTCCCCTCACATCCCTCTGCGTCTCCTCACATCCCTCTGCGTCTCCTCACATCCCTCTGCGTCCCCTCACATCCCTCTGCGTCCCCTCACATCCCTCTGCGTCTCCTCACATCCCTCTGCGTCCCCTCACATCCCTCTGCGTCCCCTCACATCCCTCTGCGTCCCCTCACATCCCTCTGCGTCCCCTCACATCCCTCTGCGTCCCCTCACATCCCTCTGCGTCCCCTCACATCCCTCTGCGTCTCCTCACATCCCTCTGCGTCCCCTCACATCCCTCTGCGTCCCCTCACATCCCTCTGCGTCCCCTCACATCCCTCTGCGTCCCCTCACATCCCTCTGCGTCCCCTCACATCCCTCTGCGTCCCCTCACATCCCTCTGCGTCTCCTCACATCCCTCTGCGTCCCCTCACATCCCTCTGCGTCCCCTCACATCCCTCTGCGTCCCCTCACATCCCTCTGCGTCTCCTCACATCCCTCTGCGTCCCCTCACATCCCTCTGCGTCCCCTCACATCCCTCTGCGTCCCCTCACATCCCTCTGCGTCTCCTCACATCCCTCTGCGTCCCCTCACATCCCTCTGCGTCCCCTCACATCCCTCTGCGTCCCCTCACATCCCTCTGCGTCCCCTCACATCCCTCTGCGTCCCCTCACATCCCTCTGCGTCCCCTCACATCCCTCTGCGTCCCCTCACATCCCTCTGCGTCTCCTCACATCCCTCTGCGTCCCCTCACATCCCTCTGCGTCCCCTCACATCCCTCTGCGTCCCCTCACATCCCTCTGCGTCCCCTCACATCCCTCTGCGTCCCCTCACATCCCTCTGCGTCCCCTCACATCCCTCTGCGTCCCCTCACATCCCTCTGCGTCCCCTCACATCCCTCTGCTTCCCCTCACATCCCTCTGCGTCCTCTCACATCCCTCTGTGTCCCCTCACATCCCTCTGCGTCCCCTCACATCCCTCTGCGTCCCCTCACATCCCTCTGCGTCCCCTCACATCCCTCTGCGTCCCCTCACATCCCTCTGCGTCCCCTCACATCCCTCTTCGTCCCCTCAAATCCCTCTGCGTCCCCTCACATCCCTCTGCGTCCCCTCACATACCTCTGTGTCCCCTCACATCCCTCTGCGTCCCCTCACATCCCTCTGCGTCCCCTCACATCCCTCTGCGTCCCCTCACATCCCTCTGCGTCCCCTCATACACCTCCGCGTCCCCTCATACACCTCCGCGTCCCCTCATACACCTCCGCGTCCCCTCATACACCTCCGCGTCCCCTCATACACCTCCGCGTCTTCTCACGTCCTTCTTCATCCCCTCACATCCCTCTGCGTCTCCTCACATCCCTCTGCGTCTCCTCACATCCCTCTGCGTCCCCTCACATCCCTCTGCGTCCCCTCACATCCCTCTGCGTCCCCTCACATCCCTCTGCGACCCCTCACATCCCCCTGCGTCCCCTCGCGTCCCTCTGCGTCCCCTCACATCCGTCTGCGTCCCCTCACATCCGTCTGCGTCTCCTCACATCCCTCTGCGTCTCCTCACATCCCTCTGCGTCTCCTCACATCCCTCTGCGTCCCCTCCCATCCCTCTGCGTCCCCTCACATCCATCTGTGTCTCCTCATACATATCCGCGTCTCTTCACATCCTTCTTCATCCCCTCACGTCCCTCTGCATCCCCTCACGTCCCTCTGCATCCCCTCACGTCCCTCTGCATCCCCTCACGTCCCTCTGCATCCCCTCACGTCCCTCTGCATCCCCTCACGTCCCTCTGCATCCCCTCACGTCCCTCTGCATCCCCTCACGTCCCTCTGCATCCCCTCACGTCCCTCTGCATCCCCTCACGTCCCTCTGCATCCCCTCACACCCTTCTGCGTCCCCTCACACCCTTCTGCGTCCCCTCATGTCCCTCTGCGTCCCCTCATATCCCTCTGCGTCCCCTCATGTCCCTCTGCGTCCCCTCATGTCCCTCTGCGTCCCCTCATGTCCCTCTGCGTCCCCTCATGTCCCTCTGCATCCCCTCATGTCCCTCTGCGCCCCCTCACATCCCTCTGCGTCCCCTCACATCCCTCTGCGTCCCCTCACATCCCTCTGCGTCCCCTCACATCCCTCTGCGTCCCCTCACATCCCTCTGCGTCCCCTCACATCCCTCTGCGTCCCCTCACATCCCTCTGTGTCCCCTCACATCCCTCTGCGTCCCCTCACATCCCTCTGCGTCCCCTCACATCCCTCTGCGTCCCCTCACTTCCCTCTGCGTCCCCTCACTTCCCTCTGCGTCCCCTCACTTCCCTCTGCGTCTCCTCACTTCCCTCTGCGTCCCCTCACTTCCCTCTGCGTCCCCTCACGTCCCTCTGCGTCCCCTCACATCCCTATGTGTCCCCTCACATCCCTATGTGTCCCCTCACATCCCTCTGCGTCCCCTCACATCCCTCTGCGTCCCCTCACATCCCTCTGCATCCCCTCACGTCCCTCTGCGTCTCCTCACATCCCTCTGCGTCTCCTCACATCCTTCTGCGTCCCCTCACATCCCTCTGCTTCCCCTCACATCCCTCTGCGTCCTCTCACATCCCTCTGTGTCCCCTCACATCCCTCTGCGTCCCCTCACATCCCTCTGCGTCCCCTCACATCCCTCTGCGTCCCCTCACATCCCTCTGCGTCCCCTCACATCCCTCTGCGTCCCCTCACATCCCTCTGCGTCCCCTCACATCCCTCTGCGTCCCCTCACATCCCTCTGCGTCCCCTCACATCCCTCTGCGTCCCCTCACATCCCTCTGCGTCCCCTCACATCCCTCTGCGTCCCCTCATACACCTCCGCGTCCCCTCATACACCTCCGCGTCCCCTCATACACCTCCGCGTCTTCTCACGTCCTTCTTCATCCCCTCACATCCCTCTGCGTCTCCTCACATCCCTCTGCGTCTCCTCACATCCCTCTGCGTCTCCTCACATCCCTCTGCGTCTCCTCACATCCCTCTGCGTCCCCTCACATCCCTCTGCGTCCCCTCACATCCCTCTGCGACCCCTCACATCCCCCTGCGTCCCCTCGCGTCCCTCTGCGTCCCCTCACATCCGTCTGCGTCCCCTCACATCCGTCTGCGTCTCCTCACATCCCTCTGCGTCTCCTCACATCCCTCTGCGTCTCCTCACATCCCTCTGCGTCTCCTCACATCCCTCTGTGTCCCCTCCCATCCCTCTGCGTCCCCTCACATCCATCTGTGTCTCCTCATACATCTCCGCGTCTCTTCACATCCTTCTTCATCCCCTCACGTCCCTCTGCATCCCCTCACGTCCCTCTGCATCCCCTCACGTCCCTCTGCATCCCCTCACGTCCCTCTGCATCCCCTCACGTCCCTCTGCATCCCCTCACGTCCCTCTGCATCCCCTCACGTCCCTCTGCATCCCCTCACGTCCCTCTGCATCCCCTCACACCCTTCTGCGTACCCTCACACCCTTCTGCGTCCCCTCATGTCCCTCTGCGTCCCCTCATATCCCTCTGAGTCCCCTCATGTCCCTCTGCGTCCCCTCATGTCCCTCTGCGTCCCCTCATGTCCCTCTGCGTCCCCTCATGTCCCTCTGCATCCCCTCATGTCCCTCTGCATCCCCTCACACCCTTCTGCGTCCCCTCATGTCCCTCTGCGTCCCCTCATATCCCTCTGCGTCCCCTCATGTCCCTCTGCGTCCCCTCATGTCCCTCTGCGTCCCCTCATGTCCCTCTGCGTCCCCTCATATCCCTCTGCGTCCCCTCATTTCCCTCTGCGTCCCCTCATATCCCTCTGCGTCCCCTCATATCCCTCTGCGTCCCCTCATATCCCTCTGCGTCCCCTCATATCCCTCTGCGTCCCCTCATATCCCTCTGCGTCCCTTCATATCCCTCTGCGTCCCCTCATATCCCTCTGCGTCCCCTCATATCCCTCTGCGTCCCCTCATATCCCTCTCCACCCCTCACTCTCCCTCACCACAATATTGCCTCAGCACCGCAGCCTTTGATTACTTATTTCATCCCCTAGCCTAATCCTTAGGGGAACGTTCAATAAGGGGTAATTTTGATTTCTCCAAGCCTACGTTTCCGTGCACTTTCTCTGCGCCTACATTTCCGTGCATTTTTACTCTATCTACTTTCCCCTGTATTTTCATTACGTCTACTTTCCCGTACACTTCTCTTTTCCCGCACCATTTCCACCATCACATTCCTGTATATTTTCCACTTCCCTCACCATTTCCACCATAACATTTCCTGCACTTTCCACTTCCCTAATCATTTCCACCATCACGTTCCCGTACACTTCCCACTCCCCTCACCATTTTCACAATAACATTCCCGTGCACTCCCCACTTCCCTCCCCATTTCCACCATCACGCTCCCGTGCACTCCCCACTTCCCTCCCCATTTCCACCATCACGCTCCCCTCACTTCAACATCGATGCAATATGACGGTCCGCACCAAATGCCCTGCTGACGACTCCTTCTAGAGAAAAAAGTGCATTTATACATGAATTACAGCGATACATCTCCCTTTTAAATCCGCCAGCGCGCGGATTCACATTAAAAGGAACAGTTAGTGTGAATAATACAAGTTATGTCCATTACCGCGCCAGAGCTGTAATGATTTTCGCTCGTGAGAAATTGAAAATAACCATTTGCCTTGGCTGGCGAAAAGAGCGAAGTCCATTGGCTGAAACTCGCGAAGGGAACCAAGTCCCTTGCCTTGAAGGGTAGAGAGAACAAAGTCCCTTGCCTTGACTGGTAGAGAGAACAAAGTCCTTTGCCTTGACTGGTAGAGAGAACAAAGTCCTTTGCGTAGACTGGTAGAGAGAACAAAGTCCTGTGCCTTGACTGGTAGAGAGAACAAAGTCCTTTGCGTAGACTGGTAGAGAGAACAAAGTCCTGTGCCTTGACTGGTAGAGAGAACAAAGTCCTGTGCCTTGACTGGTAGAGAGAACAAGGTCCTATGCCTTGACTGGCAGAGAGAACTAAGTCCTTTGCCTTGACCAATGAAGGGAACGAAGTCCCTTGCCTTGACTGCTGAAGGGAACGAAGTCCGTATTGACTGGCCATCGGATATAAATCCTTCGACTTGACTCGCGAAGAAAACTTGAAACTTTGCCTTGACTCGTGAAGTTCCTTGCCTTGACTGGTGAAAGAAACCAAGTCCTTCGACTTGACTAACTGAAGTGTTTTTAATTCAGGTACATGTTGGGTCTATTTTTAGCTTTACATCGTATGAATTATGGGGTACAGAACTCTGGATTGAGTGAAGGGAGAGAACTCCGGATTGAGTGCAGGCAGAGAACTCTGGATTGAGTGCAGGCAGAGAACTCTGGATTGAGTGCAGGCAGAGAACTCTGGATTAAGTGCAGGCAGAGAACTCTGGATTAAGTGCAGGTAGAGAAATCTGGATTGAATGCAGGTGAGAACTCTGGATTGAGTGCCGGTAGAGAACTCTGGATCGAATGCAGGTGAGAACTCTGGATTGAATGCAGGTGAGAACTCTGGGTTGAATGCAGGTGAGAACTCTGGATTGAATGCAGGTGAGAACTCTGGATTGAATGCAGGTGAGAACTCTGGATTGAAGGCAGGTGAGAACTCTGGATTGAAGGCAGGTGAGAACTCTGGATTGAAGGCAGGTGAGAACTCTGGATTGAATGCAGGTGAGAACTCTGGATTGAATGCAGGTGAGAACTCTGGATGGAATGCAGGTGAGAACTCTGGATTGAATGCAGGTGAGAACTCTGGATTGAATGCAGGTGAGAACTCTGTATTGGATGCAAGTGAGAACTCTGGATTGTATGCAGGCAGCGAACTCTGGATTGAGTGCAGGCAGAGAACTCTGGATTGAGTGCAGGCAGAGGACTCTGGATTGAGTGCAGGCAGAGAACTCTGGATTGAGTGCAGGCAGAGGACTCTGGATTGAGTGCAGGCAGAGAATTCTGGATTGAGTGCAGGCAGAGAATTCTGGATTGAGTGCAGGCAGAGGACTCTGGATTGAGTGCAGGCAGAAAACTCTGGATTGAGTGCAGGCAGAGAACTCTGGATTGAGTGCAGGCAGAGAACTCTGGATTGAGTGCAGGCAGAGAACTCTGGATTGAGTGCAGGCAGAGGACTCTGGATTGAGTGCAGGCAGAGAACTCTGGATTGAGTGCAGGCAGAGGACTCTGGATTGAGTGCAGGCAGAGAACTCTGGATTGAGTGCAGGCAGAGGACTCTAGATTGAGTGCAGGCAGAGAACTCGGGATTGAGTGCAGGCAGAGGACTCTGGATTGAGTGCAGGCTGAGAACTCTGGATTGAGTGCAGGCAGAGAACTCTGGATTGAGTGCAGGCAGAGAACTCTGGATTGAGTGCAGGCAGAGGACTCTGGATTGAGTGCAGGCAGAGAACTCTGGATTGACTGCAGGCAGCGAACTCTGGATTGAGTGCAGGCAGCGAACTCTGGATTGAGTGCAGGCAGAGAACTCTGGATTGAGTTCAGGCAGAGGACTCTGGATTGAGTGCAGGCAGAGAACTCTGGATTGAGTGCAGGCAGCGAACTCTGGATTGAGTGCAGGCAGCGAACTCTGGATTGAGTGCAGGCAGAGAACTCTGGATTGAGTGCAGGCAGAGAACTCTGGATTGAGTGCATGTAAACAAGAGCATCTATCTGTAGTTTGTACGCTCAGTGAAAAGAATTTTGAGTAACTTTACCTAAACTTTGTAGATTTACTCCGAAGAAGAGCAGCCATTGCAGTCAATGAGTTGATAATTTAATGAGAGCAGCGGTTAACATCTTTGATTTAATAAATTAAAAACGCAGTTGTTGACTTCAATTAATTAATACTTGGATATAATTCCAATTTCTTTATAGCGGTCCTATTAATTTATGTAACATGACCACAATCACTCCACTAAGTATTGAGCTATTGATTCTAAGAATGCATGCAATTAGTCTCTACATTGGCTCGCATACAATTAATCTCAAGCACTCTTCTATTTATTGTGCTATTGAGACTAAGAATGTGCCCATTCAGTCTCTATATTGTCTCATATCCAAATAATCTCAATCATTCCTCTAATTATTGTGCTATTGAGACCAAGAATGCACGCATTGCGTCTCTACACAAGCTCCATATTAAAAGGAAACAAATCCATTACACCGAGAAGAAGAGTATCACATTCCTCCATACTCATCTCAGCCTGCCAAGACTTGAGAATTTTCCTTAATGATTTCAATTTATAGTTCAAAGGACGCAGGATTTTGCTGGTGTTGCGGGCAAAATAGCGAGACTGAGGCGTTTACAGCTCAGTCACGGACTAATATGAAAGTTGAGGCGACGTTTCCGGAAACTGTGCCACCACATCCCCGTTTTTCCGACCCAACTCGCGCCGCGTACAGAGGAGGAAAGCAGCTAAGTTTGTGGCTTGCGTTAAATTCAACAGAGGGAATGTGACGTGCGGGGCACGTGTCCGTGAAATGTTTACTGGTTTTTGAATGCTGCTTTTGTGAGAATGTGACGTACGAGGGCACGTGTCCGTGAAATGTTTACTGGTTTTTGAATGCTGCTTTTGTGAGAATGTGACGTGCGGGGCACGTGTCCGTGAAATGTTTACTGGTTTTTGAATGCTGCTTTTGTGAGAATGTGACGTGCGGGACATACGTTACAGAAATATTTACTGGCTTTTGAATGTTGCTTCTCACAGAATGTGACGTGAGAGGCAAACTTTCTCGAAATATTGACTGTTTTTTGAATACTGCTTCTTTGTGAGCTAAATTCGGCTGAAGGAATATGACACGTGGGAACAAACGTTACTGGTTTTGAACGTTTCTAATTGGTGAGTCAAATTCAACTGAGAGAATGTGACTTCTGGAACAAACGTTCCTGAAGTATTTTCAGGTTTTTGAATGTTGCTTCTTAAAGGACCCGTGTAGCGGGTGTTTGCCTGGACACATGAATTGTTTTGAGGATTGCACTAATTTGACTGGCTTGAAATTTTGCTAAGCGAAAGACGTAGTAAACGTGCGAAGGAGCAAACTTTTAAATTTCGTTCTCCATGTGCCAAAAATGTTGTACGAAATTGCATGGGTGTGACGGTGCATCAAAGAAATGAAGACGCTTATTTGGAATTTTTTATTTCATGTGCCGAAAATACTTACCGAACACTTCCCACTTCCCTCACCATTTCTACCATAACATTTCCTGCACTTTCCACTTCCCTAATCATCCCCTTTCGTAGGGGTGTGAACGGTTCGAAAATATTACCTACCGAATTTTTGTCAAACTTGCGTTCCTGCTTGACGGATTCGAATATAGACGAGCAGCGCTAATGCAATTTGTTCAATGTAGAGAATTTTTCTAATTCAGTCTCCACCGATTAGAGAATTAGGCTGATACAATTTTAAGCTATTAATTAATAAAAATATCTTTTGGGTTGCGAAGATGTCTTTGAATGAAAAAGTAGCACAAGCATATCAGTATATGTATGTAAATGGAGCGATTTAACAGCTAAATCGCTCTGTTATGAACAATGAGAAAAAAATGTATGCATCCCAAAATTTTACACAGCATTGCTTATTATATGGTCAATGTTATGCTAAAAAAAATTCTACGCTCTGCGTCTTACGCTGAACACAAGATACTGAACGAAAAAAAATTACGTTAATGGAAAAATGACGTTATTACTGAACAAAAACAGGCAATATATTTTCCTCGGAAAACCGATCTCAAAATGAATCAAATACCCCTCAGGGGGATACAACTATTGTGTCTATGGGAATTGGCGCTCCCAGGGGACTATGTGAGGGCCCGAGCTAAAGGTTAGGTAGGGCTTCTTTTGGAAAAATAGAATAGGGTTTTGTGTTGTTACGGACCGTCTTTTTTCGGTTCACTGCTGTCTTTTTTTAGCACCTTCTACTTTCTTCAAATTTTTCTTATTTCATGCACTTCTTTCTTGGCTTACTGTTTCTATGCTCCTTGTGCATAGATTTCGCATTCCCTCAACTCCATACTAAATGGTGCTTACATCCTTCCTCTCTTGAAACATCTTTGTTGTGTTAAAGGGCGGGTAAAAGTTTTTTATATAATGATAATAATAATAATAATAATAATTAGAATAATAATAA
Source organism: Morinoia aosen (assembly GCA_030386875.1). Classification (NCBI taxonomy): domain Eukaryota; kingdom Metazoa; phylum Arthropoda; class Malacostraca; order Amphipoda; family Talitridae; genus Morinoia; species Morinoia aosen. The sequence continues at coordinate 43,414,800 of CM059577.1, read as the reverse complement.
TAATAATGATGAATCAAATATAAATTTTAGGCTAGGAACCTCCACTGTATGGTTACCGACATCTCTTATATTTCGTGCAAAATAAAAACGGGTAAAACATACTTCGTAGGAACACCAGAGTTGAATGCCTTGGCTAAGGCTCTTGTTGAGCTGCTTATCTACGCAAGAAATGCAGGCGGGAAAAAATCTAAAATATTCTGCCGTCATCTGGTCCTTGCTCACGGGTCATTAGGTGATGCGGGAGTGGGGGCTGTTTGTGAGGGGCTGTTTGTGAGGAGCTGTTTGTGGGGGGCTGTTTGTGGGGGCTGTTTGTGGGGGGCTGTTTGTGAGGGGCTGTTTGTGGGGGGCTGTTTGTGAGGGGCTGTTTGTGGGGAGCTGTTTTTGGGGGGATGTTTTTGGGGGGATGTTTTTGGGGGGCTGTTTTTTGGGGGGTGTTTGTGAGGGGCTGTTTGTGAGGGGCTGTTTGTGAGGGGCTGTTTGTGGGGGGATGTTTGTGGGGGCTGTTTATGGGGGGCTGTTTGTGGGGGCTGTTTGTGGGGGCTGTTTGTGGGGGGCTGTTTGTGGGGGTCTGTTTGTGGGGGGCTGTTTGTGGGGGGCTGTTTGTGGGGGGCTGTTTGTGGGGGGCTGTTTGTGGGGGGCTGTTTGTGGGGGGCTGTTTGTAGGGGGCTGTTTGTGGGGGGCTGTTTGTGGGGGGCTGTTTGTGGGGGGCTGTTTGTGGGGGCTGTTTGTGGGGGCTGTTTGTGGGGGCTGTTTGTGGGGGCTGTTTGTGGGGGGCTGTTTGTGGGAGGCTGTTTGTGGGAGGCTGTTTGTGGGAGGCTGTTTGTGGGAGGCTGTTTGTGGGGGCTGTTTGTGGGGGCTGTTTGTGTGGGCTGTTTGTGTGGGCTGTTTGTGTGGGCTGTTTGTGTGGGCTGTTTGTGTGGGCTGTTTGTAGGGGCTGTTTGTGGGGGACTGTTTGTGAGAGGGTGGGGCTGTTAGTGAGGGACTGTTTGTGAGAGGGTGGAGCTGTTTGTGGAGGGCTTTTTGTGAGAGGGTGGGGTTATTTGAGAGGGTCTGGCTCTTTGAGAGCGAATGTTGCGCTTCATGAAAAGAAGGGGCTTTTTGTGAGAGAATGGGGAGAAAAATTATAAATGCCTTTTATTCTGATACTAAAATCTTGCCTACAGTGCACCAAATATTATTCTTACTCTTAGTTTCATGAGTATTTTGATGGTCATAAAATTGTACTATGTAAAATCCAAACTATAATAAGAGGGGTGTCCGTACGTCTGTCTCTCCGAAGCCAGCCCGCAGTGTGTGATGAGCTTATCTGTGATACAAGCTTCATCAACTCCACAATTTCCAGTGCATTAATCCACCAGATTCGACAAGGAATGAATATCCCGTGAATTCTAAGGAAATAGGAACGTGTGTCATGTAATTTGTCGTACATTATTAAGCATTTTTGACGGGCTGTGTGCACTCGGCCTCATTACCATTCGCGAGATTGATTTTTTTATTTTTTACGGCCTCTTTTTCATTTCACCTTCTTTCTTATTTCAAGCAAGGGAGGTTGTACTAGTAATCCATAAAAGTTGAACATTGTTTGTAAAAAAGAACTTCACTACGAAATTTACGCTTCATATCAAAATAGGTTTGTCAGAAAAGTAATATTGAAACATTTCTTTAGGTATCCGGGATTGCTATGTCCAAGTTTAGGTTTTAGGTCATTTATAGTAAAAATTTAAGATCAATAATATCAAATTTATTTAAAACTTCAAACAGAGAAAAACTCACCCATGCGAAACTGCGCTTACGGTATACTAAAACTCGTACGAAACAGCGATTAAAATGGAGTTAAATAAAACTAATTTTCACAGAGTCCCAACGTCGTTCCTCTTTAGCCTGTTTTCTGACTTCAGGCTTTGGTTCAATTTAAATTATATATTTTTCTAATGTAAGTGCTGTTGATGATCACTGTGTCCTAGTTAGAAATTTCAAGCTTGGATTGATAAAAGATGAAATAAAAGTTTAACCCTCGGCGTTCTGGAATTGGCATTCATTTAAACGTGTTTATTTTAGTCATTTTCTATCAGCCTTTATTATTTAATTTCGTTAGTTTTTATTGATGGTAGGTTAGTGGTTACGCATGGGTAAGTCATTAACATAACCTAGTAGCTATGAGAACGGATTTATGAACTTTGAACTTTATAATTTCATATCTCCTATTATTAATGACGTACGCGGGGTGTCTGAATGAAACAAATGTCACTTTCTTGTTGACTTCCCAGTAATCATGTATTTTGATTTAATGTGCGTGTTTATTGACATAAATAAAAATCAAAAGACTTAAATCAAAGAAAGGAACATAAAATTTAAGAAAATCAAATGTTATGAATCGTCTTGAGAGCCGCACTTAGAGCTCGAAAATTAACGAACAATAAAATATTTTCCCGGCACTCCTATATATGCATTGCCATGGAGCGATCTTTAATTCTCCATAATTAACAAACAAAAATATTTTTCCGGCACCCTTAAAAATGCATTGCCATGTAGCGATCTTTAATTCTCCATAATTAACAAACAAAAGTATTTTCCCGGCATTCCTAAAAATGCATAGCCAGGGAGCGATCATTCAATCTCCATAATTAACAAACAAAAGTATTTTCCCGGCATTCCTAAAAATGCATAGCCAGGGAGTGATCATTCAATCTCCATAATTAACAAACAAAAGTATTTTCCCGGCATTCCTAAAAATGCATAGCCAGGGAGTGATCATTCAATCTCCATAATTAACAAACAAAAGTATTTTCCCGGCATTCCTAAAAATGCATAGCCAGGGAGTGATCATTCAATCTCCATAATTAACAAACAAAAGTATTTTCCCGGCATTCCTAAAAATGCATAGCCAGGGAGCGATCATTCAATCTCCATAATTAACAAACAAAAGTATTTTCCCGGCACTCCTAAAAATGCATAGCCAGGGAGTGATCATTCAATCTCCATAATTAACAAACAAAAGTATTTTCCCGGCACTCCTAAAAATGCATAGCCAGGGAGTGATCATTCAATCTCCATAATTAACAAACAAAAGTATTTTCCCGGCATTCCTAAAAATGCATAGCCAGGGAGCGATCATTCAATCTCCATAATTAACAAACAAAAGTATTTTCCCGGCACTCCTAAAAATGCATAGCCAGGGAGCGATCATTCAATCTCCATAATTAACGAACAAAAGTATTTTCCCCACACTCCTAAAAATGCATTGCCAGGGAGCGATCTTTAATTATTCTCCATAACATTATTAACGAAAAATATTCACATCCATCCGTGATAGGAGAATAGTTATCCGTCCAGTTACCGCTGAAATTTCTTTCACTGCGGCATATGCGGGCCGCCTCTCAATGAAGGCTACACGCCGGAATTAGAATTCTCGCCAATATCTTGACGCGCGTCCCATTTTTCTGACGAACACCAAAATGGCTTCGTAGTTTTACACTTTGACCGCGACGTGAGATGCTGGTGTAGTACATGGAGGCGATATTCATTACACTGCTGACCGATCAGTAGTCACGACCCAATTTTCATAAATACTCCACTAAAGCTAAATGAAGGCTTGATTTCGTTCATGTTTGCTGTTTTCAATATCGTTTGCTACAATTAACTTTGAATTTGAGTTGAATTTTAAACTTCAGTTTTTGGCCTACTGCAATCAAAGTGTTAAGCCGTTTGTGTTTAGGGTGGAGTATCATGAAGGGATAAAATGCCCTTTAATCGTCGGATATAGAATTAACTGTTAATTTTAGCCTCCCAAACCACAACAAAGGGGTTCCCAAGAGATGAAGGAAAGAAGCACCTTTTAGTTTTGAACCAAGAGAACGGGTAATCTATGCACAATATGTGTTCTCTTTCAAAAACCCTTCCGGATAAGGCTACTCTATTTATTGAAAATGAGATTCTTTTGAATTAGCTCACAGGTACTTAACAAACATTAACTGTTCATAAATTTATTGGTAAGAAAATTGGTGATTGACGCTCGGAAATATCACGCATTAATTGAAATAAAATGAATAGAATAAATTGAATGTGACTCGTGTGCGGGGATTCAATAAACAGTAATTTCATGACAACCATCTTTGGTGAACTTGAACAACATGAATTAAAATTACTCATAGTTATTCAACATTTTGAAAACACTTAACTCCTCATGAAAATGCACCTCGTGGAAAACTTGACGTGGAATTCCTCAAAATGAAAATGCCCATTACGAAGAATGTTCCTCGAAAGGTTCATGAAAATGTTCATGACAGCGATCATTACTCGACAGCGATCATTTTTCGAAATGAAAGAAAGTATTCACGTGGCCACGGCAGCGATCATTGCTCGAAATAAAAGAAAATACTCACGTGACCACGACAGCTATCATTTCTCAACAGCGATCATTGCTCGAAATGAAAGAAAATATTCACGTGGCCACGACAGCGATCATTACTCGACAGCCACCATTGCTCGAAATGAAAAAAAATATTCACGTGGCCACGACAGCGATCATTACTCGACAGCCACCATTGCTCGAAATGAAAAAAAACGTTCACATGAACACGACAGCGATCGTTACTCGACAGCCATGCATTGCTCGAAATGAAAGAAAACGTTCACGTGGTCACGACAGCGATCATTACTCGACAGCGACCATAGCTCGAAATGAAAGAAAATGTTCACGTGACCACGAAAGAAAGAAAAAAAAGAAAAAAGAACCACAGCGATCAATGACACGTTCGATCGTTAAACTAAAAACGAGCGTTAAAGCAGACACTCGAGCCCTCAATTAGGATTTTTACGCCCACTGGAGTCCGACATTTGTCCATGATAGTCAATTCTCACTTTGCAAGGGCAATTATTCAAAGTAATGTCCTCTTTATGGTGCCCATAAACCAGCACCTGATGCTGGTCTTCAAATGGGTCCATAAAATCGTGCTCTGTTAACTCTATGTGACTGCACCCAAAAAAAAAGGGTTCGGAAAAGTGTGTCTTCCGCGTACCTGTCGAAGCAGAGCTGCGAATAAGGTAGGCCTTCTTTTTGTTGTAATAGAAAAGTTTTTTTTTGTTCAGCTAAGGACCCTCTGTTTTCCGTTAGCTCCTGTGCTGTCTTTCCATTCTTCAACTTCTATCTTGGTTCATGAACTTCTTTCTCATCTTACTGCTTCTATGCCCCTTGTTCATAGATTCTGCGTTCCTTTAATCCATACGTCTTAAAATACATGACATCTAATCTATTTCCCATTCTTGTTTAATTTGAGATAATTTATTTCATGAAATGTGTAATGTTATACTTGAATTGTTCAGAAAACACGAAAAAATTGATTTTCTTCACTTCTACGTAGTAAAATATGATCCTGGAATTTACACAATGAATGAAGATCATGTGAAAAATAATTTTGCATCATTTTGCACCCACTTTTCGAGCACCCAATCTAATTATTTCGCGTCCTAGGTCAAATATCTTTCTTTTCGACAGGAAAATGTATGCAAATTTATTACAAGAAAGAAGGCCTTCCAGGTAGAGGTCTCCTTAGGGGAGCACTTTTTCATGTAGTTTTTATCAAGTCGAGCAAAATTCAATTTGTTATTTTGCATCACTTCGCCCACCTTCAAAGCCATCATCAAGACTAGCGAACTTCAAAAGTCTGGCGTTGTTTTCAACCTAACCCGATTTTGGATATTGAATAAATCATCCTTTGTTGATCGCCATAGAGTGTCGTACAGATTACTTTTCTGGAGGTGATATTAGTTGGATCATGACAGAGCCTGAAGCGAAAATGCGTGTGTTTATTTTAAAATCGCTCGTTTTCTGGTCGACGTGAAGCGAAAATCTGTGCAGACAGGCGGCTTTAACTAAGGGGTATATCCCCTTAGAAGGATAAACTATTGTATTTATGAGGATTAGTGCTGCCAAGGGGGGATTTGAGTAGGAAAGCAGGTAAAATCCAGTGGTTTTAATGAAAATCCCTCCTAAGGAGAAATAAAATAATATATGTCTGAGTTAGGGCTTCCAGGTGGGAACCTAGTTAAAAAGCAGTTAAAACCAAATTGAACATATTAGTTCAGTAAAATATTGTTATAATTGGAACGAGAAACATAAGTTGAGATGATTATACATCCACAATTTCACCCAGACTTGTCTAATATATATGACTCGCAAATGTATTTGAGTGAACCGGTTTTATTTTAATTTGATTATACATTTTCAGTGCATATCAAAACAATCTTTCTTTATCAAGTAAGAACCCCTCAGGGGAATACAGTTTTGTATCGATGGGAATTAGCGCTCCCACGGGGATAATGTGAGGCCCGACCTGAAAGTTAGTTGGGCCTTTTTTTGCTGAAAAAAAAAATTTGTTCTGTTCTGAACAAACCCAGCTTTTTCTCGTTCACTTCTGTCCTGTTTTTCAGCACCTACAACTTTCTTCTTCAGCTTTGATCTTGTTTCGTAAACTTTTTTCTCGACTTGAAATTTCTATACACTTCGTGCATAAAAACTTCGTGCCTCAAACGAACAAAACGAACCTTATTTTTTGGAATTATTTCATTTGCTTTGGAAAGCATTCGTAATTAAGAGTTGAACTGCTGCTCTAGATTGCCCAAAACATAAAGCGTCGAATGCCCGCAAGGAACAAAATGAACCTTGTGTTTCGGAATAATCTCATATGTTTTTGAGAGCATTCGTGATTAAGAGCTAAACTGTTGCTCTAGATTGCCAAGAACATAAAACTTTGAATGCCCCAAACGTACAAAATAGACCTGGTTCTCAGAAATTATTTCATTTGTTTATAAGAGCATTCGTGATTAAGAGTTGAACTGTTGTTCTACGTTGCCCAGTACATAAAATGCTCCAGATGAACAAAACGGACACTGTGGTTTGGAATAATCTTATTTGTTTTTTAAAGCATTCGTGATTAAGAGTTGAACTGTTGCTCTAGATTGCCCAGAACATAAAGCTTCGAATGCCCCAACGAAGAGGGCGGAGGATTTGTGCAAATTAGACCAGGATCCAGGGTTTTATCCAAGGGAACCGGCATTTGCCCGCCGGCTCGAGAAGGAGGAATTGTGCCACTCCCTCGAGGAATTCCCCTATGCAAATTCGACGCTATTTTGCTCGCGAGATTTTGTGACGCTGACACAAAACACGAGATGGATCTCTGTGTCATAGTTAGAGCCCAGACAGACATTTGCATTTACAGTTGATGAAGGGCAGCTCAACGCCTCCAAGACATGGAAATGAATACGTACCTCATCATTGAGACCGTCATTGTAGCGCGATCTTCTTCTGACAGCCCGCGTGACATCCTGAAAAATTTAGACTGGCACACAGTCACGTTAATTGCATTCTGAATATTTAGACTGACACACAGTCATGTTGATTGCATTCTGAATATTTAGACTGACACACAGTCACGTTAATTGAATTCTGAATATTTAGACTTCCACACAATCACGTTAACTGCATTCTGAATATTTAGACAGGCACACAGTCACAGAAGCCGTTCATTGCATTCCGAAAAAAATTACAGACACAGTCAGGTTAATTGCATTCTGAAATTGACGTTCGAATTTTCCAGAGCTTGTTTCTCAGACACGAAAGTGTCCACTTTCTTATCTTCCTGAGGTTCACGGGTCGGTGGGGAAATTTCTCGCTTTCAAAGCCTACCTGATTCTTTAAGCATAAATGGAGTTCATTTTTGACCAACGTCAAACAAGGCGCTTTTGAAGACCACATTTGATGGCTTTACAAGTCCTTCATCAGTTCGTCGATGGTCTAAATGAGATGTCGACAAGCGCGACTTTTAGAGCTGCTAGAGGGGAGCATCTGAAGTTTTGCGCCCCGGAAATGTAAACAAAGATAAGGGCTGCATCGGTAACGAACGAAAGAGAAGATGAGGGCTGCATCGGTAACGAACGAATGAGAAGATGAGGGCTGCATCAATATCGAATGAACGGTTGAAAAAGATTAGGGTGGCATCAATATCGAACGAACGAATGAGGAGATGAGGGCTGCATCAATATCGAACGAAAGAATGAGAAGATGAGGGGCTGCATCAATATCGAACGAACGAATGAGAAGATGAGGGTTGCAACAATATCGAACGAACGAATGAGAAGATGAGGGTTGCAACAATATCGAACGAACGAATGAGAAGATGAGGGTTGCAATATCGAACGAACGAATGAGAAGATGAGTGCTGCATCAATATCGAACGAACGAATGAGAAGATGAGGGCTGCATCAATATCGAACGAACGAATGAGAAGATAAGGGTTGTCTCAAAAACGAACGAATGAATAAATTGGAAGATGGGGGCTGCATCGATAACGAGCGAATGAATATACAGAAATGACACTTAAGAACAATGCTCAAGAAGAATATCCATATGCCTAAAAACCCTGAAAGTTTAGGTAATCCGTAAACCTCCTGTGGAGCTTTTAAAATTCCTTGAAACGTTTCCTTTCTCCCGTACCAAATTTTTCTCCTTGATTGCTTGTGTATTCGGTCGAGGACTTTACGATATAGCCCATTTTGCCGTGTTTTTGCCGCTTTCACCTTGCAGGCAGGAGCGAAATTTTTCACGCTACATGAGATTCAAGCTCGGCATTGCTGGCAGTAAAATGGCTCTCGAGCGGACACCAAAGTAAACCTAATCTGTTAAAGGAGCCGCCGACGCTGACGTCGTGAACTGCGACGCCGTCACGGCGCAGCGATAGCGCACGCGTGCCGGACAATGCGAGCCTGGGCAGCAACGTGTGGGCGAGTGACCGGCGGACGGTGGAGTTTGTGTGTGGACTTTGTGGGTTTGTGTAAAGGTGAGTAAGTTAAATTCAGGTGTTTGTGGTGAGGTGAGCGAGTGAAATTTGGGCGTGGACTTTGTGGGCTTGTGGTGAGGTGAGCGAGTGAAATTTGGGCCTTAACTTTGTGTTATTATGGTAAGGTGAGCAAGGGAAATTTGGGTGTGATTTTAATGGGTTTGTGGTGAGGGGAGCAAGTGAAATTTGGGTGTGAAATTGTGGGCTTGTGGTGAGGTGAGCAAGTGAAATTTGGGTGTGGACTTGGTGTGGGTTTATGGTGAGGTGCTTGAGTGAAGTTGAAATTTGGGTGTTTGTGGCAAATTGAGCAAGTGAAGCTGAAATTTGGGTGTTTGTGCATGGTGGGGTAATCAAGTGAAATATTGGTCTGATCTTTGTAGGTCTGTGGTGAAGTGAGCAAGCGAAACTGAAATGAGGCTGTAATCATCGTGTCGTCGTTGTGGTTGCTGAACACATGCTTGAAACTGTTGAAACTGTTTTCATAATTCTACTGACCGATCTGTGGTCACAAACTTAATTTTCATGAATACTTGATCCCAACAAAATGAAAGTACGATCGAGTTAGTGTTTGCTATTTTCAACCTTGCTTACTACAATTGACTTTAAATGTGAGTTTAATATTAACCCTTTAACGCCCACATTTTTATACTCATATTAGCGTTATCACAACCACTATCACTAAACCGACACTGGCATTAGGTAGTCACTGTTATCAAGATGTGGAAGTAACTGCCTTTTGGCTGTGAAGTTCAAAGGACACATTAGTGAACGAATTGAATAAGAAATACAATATATTATTGTTAATTTTGAAAGAGGACCGTACAGTCCACTTGGGCGTTAAAGGCTTAAACTTCATTTTTACCTGCCGCGGTCAAAGTTTCATATCCGTCAATCCTCAATTTATCAACGGTTGGTGATGTTGAACAACGAACCCTCACGAGCACGGCTGTAAACCCAGAAACTGATCCCAAAGACCAATCCCGAATAAGTTTGGTCTTTCCTAAAGGTTAGCTAGGCCTTCCTTTCGCTAAAATAGGGAAGGTTTTTTTGCTCTATTACAGACCAACTTTTTTTTGGTTCACTGCTGTCCTGTATTCCAACCTCTTTGTTTTTATTCTACAACGTTTATCTTGTTTCATAACCTTGCTTCTTAACTTACTGTTTCAACGCGCTCTGTATCATATGCGGGAACTCACCTTGTGCATAGATTCCGCGTTCCCTTCATTGCATACTAAACGATGGTTTCATCTTTCTTCTCTTTGAACATATTTGTTTTGGTAAGGGAAGCTACGATTGATTTATAATCAATCAGTCATTTGCGTATATATTACGCGTTCCCTTAATTAACTCCATAATATATAACCTCAATTTTCAGTTGACCTCAATTTTCAGTTGAAGATTGAATTTCAGTTTAACCCATTGCGGTCAAAATGTTTAGTGATCGAGGAGAAAAATACGGGATTCTCCGTCAATTAATTCCACGATCGGCGATAATACAGGTAATTTTTTTGTGAACGCCGATATGGTATATGTTTCACTTGCGTATACGGCTCGTCAAAAATGACGGGATTCATTCGATTTTTCTTTCGAACAAATTTTGCAGATGTGGATACAAACAAATATATCCATCCCAACAGTACCCGCCATTAAAATATTCTTGTACTTGTGCACTGGTGAAACTCGTATCACAGATACGGTCATTGAGCGTCCTTGTGAGCGTCACAGAGAGGCGGAAGCAGCAGGCAGCAATCAAATACAAAAATAAATGAACGACCAAGGGTATTATTAGGTAAGATGATCCATTTCATCAAGTCCAGTACTAATTTATGGTGATCGCTCGTGAATGTATACCATGAATAATTTTTTCCGTGCCTGTCAGATACAATTTAATTTATGAATAGTGACTACTTGCAATGGAATAAAACACATTTTATTCATTAGTCTTTCATATTTTTTCGTGCAGTGGCTCCAATACGGTGGTACACGTTACATAACATTGATTACATTGATATTTCTTCGATCCGAAAGAATTATAATACCTTATTTAAAATTACTAAATAATTTGACTCCATCATTTTTCAGATACCAATAATTACTTTTTGGCCGAAAGGCTATGACATTTGATGTTTACACGATCCAGTAATCAAGCTTATTCAGGAACACATGGGGATTGGCTGAACATATTCAATTGAGGCTACAACGGTTTTCAGGCCAGTCCCGCAGTTGCATCGCTTCACAATTCCAAAGAACTCGCCTTTAATCTCACGCGCTGCCTTCAATTGCGCCGCCAACACCAGAAATGTAACCATTTTATCTAATTGTAAAGTGTCGTATCCATGATACCGAGCCCTGAATTAATTATTAAAGCTTAACAGACGCACGCAACTTGGCCTTCTCCTTTTGGCCTTTTTTGACCTTCTCTTTTTGGCCTTTTTTGGCCTTTTTGTTTTGGCCTTTTTTGGCCTTTTTGTTTTGGAGCAACACGTACTTTCATGCCGGCAATTTCAGAGGCATTAAATACGTAAGGTTGCCGGCGTTTCGTTTTTTTTACCATCTGCCGTGTGAAACTTTGCAGCTTTAAAAGAGTTTGGTCGTGACAGCGTGAAATGGAGGCCGAGGGTTTCACTTTATTGTACGTAGACTTTTTCTCCCTTTTTTTGTTCGAGCGTCTTCCAGTTTTCTTCTAAGCTCGAGGCTAGGGCAGATTTTTTCGTAACGACGGGTTTACAGTTACTTGAAAAGTTTCATGAGATTAAGCGTCCTGAAGAAACAGAAATTAAATCAAGTTAAGATTTGGTTTGAAGCATTTGAAGTTCACGGAGCACATGACTCTGCAACTGGAAAGAATATCGCTTAGCGTTAATTGTTTCATCAACATTCAAAGTTGGGACCAGATTCACTCGAAAACACTATTTTCTCACCTTTTTTTGAGAAGTTGACCTGCGAGTTTGATGTGGTAAAATCAGCAATGCTGTATGTTTACAGTATTTTTAAATTTTACAGCTATGCATAAGTTTGGGGAACCTTTTTGAACATAAGTATAAAAATTCATTTTATTCATGAAATGCTGGAGTGTTTGTCAGAGACCGTTTTAAAATAGCTAACTTTCTTCCGTCTGGCTATTTCTATTTTTAGGAAATAAAAACACACCTTGTGGATGGACTCCTTGTTTGCTCCATATTAAATGATGACTTCTCTTGCTTCATGCTTCATGATGCCTTCTTTTCTTCTCTTGAAGTCATCTTTGTTGTGTTTACTGACTCTCAAACTAACTGAAAATCAATCAAATATCTACTGTAAACTACCACGATGTTTTCATCTTTATCAAACTTCTTTGAGTTACTTGCAATCATTGTGCCCGCAATGATTGCGTGACGATGTTTTTGAGCCAAAATTCCCTCTCCAACTAGTTTTCATGCTTACGCATTAGTTTTTTCATTATCTTTTTGCGTCTAATAGATTTTTATTTCTTTAGAGTCCCGTTCTTCATCCTTCATTCATGTGAAATAACTTGATCAGGTGCAACTTGTACCTCCCAGATATCGTTTCAAGTAAAAAAAGGAACTCTTTCTGGTTGTGGAAGATGTTATTACAAAAACATTGACTTCCTTAAGAAATAAAAACATGTAATTGATTTAATTGGTTGGATAACACGCAAAAAATCCTAAGAATCTGTGCAGTCATTTTCTATTTTTTTAGAAAACGTGAGGTCCGGAGCTTGTGGTTACATAGGCCTTCTTTTTGTTGTAACAGGGTAGGTTTGTGTTGCTTTCAAGGACCATCTTTTTCGGCTCATTGTTGTCTTGTTTTTCAGTTAATTACAGTTTTGTTTTTCAGTCTTAATTTTTTCCACATTCATCTTGTTTCATAAACTTGACTCACTATTCCCATGCATAAGGGACCTTGAGTTTGGAAGCACTTTCTGTATGGATCCCACGTTCATTTAGCTTTGTACCAAATGGTGTTTACTTCCTCCCAATCTTTCGTACTCTATTATTGTGGTTAGGGAGGCCTAAACTTCGTTATATTCTGATCTAGCCTCCTAATATTAGCGTATTCGTTGATGGAAGGTCTTTGTTCTTTGATGGACGGCCTTTGTATGAGGCAATTTTAGAAAACACGACATTTTTGAACAGGGTATTACTCAATTCGAGGTACGACATTTGAAATCAACCTTTCTTCACTAGCTATAAAATAACTAATGTTCTATTCCACCCCGCGTGTTGGCCACAGAAGTTCGTTTCGTGGCATACGTTTTCAACGCACATTCGAGTTCATAAGTGGTCTCTTAAACTATAACGGGGGCGTCGACGACATGAAATGCTTTCCAAGCTATGCGTTTTGCATTCGTTTTACCATTAGAAATACTCCCTGTACTCCCTCTCAACAAATACCCTCTTTTCTTTCTACCTCTAACATTTCCCATAAAAACCAGCGTCACGCCTCTGCGATTTCTCAATGCATTGAACTCTAAACAAAATATGTGCAAAAAAGTTATTGGGAGGCTTCCTGATCTTATGTAGAAATGAGAGAACTAATAATTCCGTATAAAACATTTACTCGTTTTCAAAATTGCACGTAAATCAATAAAATTGAACATTTCGAGCATTCGCTCATCTTCAGCAAAATGAATGCATCTGAAAAAACATTAAATGAATTAGAAAGTTGGTAAATGGAAATAACTTACCTTAAAAACTACCTGTTAACTATTGAAAACGGAAAAGAACTAAGTTGGTTGTTTAAAATTGGCTTATTTCTTAAAATGAATAGCCTCTAAAATCCTCAAATCAAAGGAAAATTTAAATCTAGAAAGAATTTTGAAATTTCTGGTGTTAAATGGGCTATTACAGTGCTCTGAATGATCCCTAATAGCTGAAAGCGAGGGACTAGATAAAATATTTCCTGTGCGGTAACTCCTACCTCGATGCTCGGCCACCCTGCAGCCTAGAGCACGCTACGTCAAACCGACGTACTCAGATGCGTATCGTGCACAACAAAATTTATAAATCAGGGAGGCATGCGTTGCGGTAGGAAAAATGTCTTTGAAACGAAAAAATGATCCTATTTTGAAAATAATAACTAAAACTACCCTAAAATTTGTTCCTGGAAAGTATTAGGCCAACAATTCTAAAATTTCTTTCTTCATTTCCTCCGGATGAGGTCCAAAATACGGAAATGAAAAAGAAGTGAATGTCCTCACAAATTGATTCCACAGAAGGCAGTTTATTGAGCTTTTTTTCCAAAAATTGTTCAACATGAGATTCTATAAGTCGTGTTGAAACAAAATACACAGTAAGACTTACCCTAAAGTAACACGCCTAGAAATTACCTCGAAAATTGACCTGAAAAATTACTTTTTAACCATACCCTGACAAAATACCCTGAGGAAAACCTTAAACAAAGACCCTGAAAAAATACCATGAAAAATTACCCTGAAAACTTACCCTAAAGTAATACGCCTAAAAATTGCCCTACAAAAATGCCCTGAAAATATCAGCCCATAGCACCTCGACTCACGAGCTACTGAAGTCGTTAGCTGTTAACTTTGGCATTTATTTGCCCGTGATAAATTACGCGTGACGATTCCTGGCCGGCGTTGCTGCGGCATAGTGCTGCCATACATGGTGACGTATGGGCGGAGTTGGGCAGTTTATGAGAGGCCTTAACTCTGTCATGTATGGTAACAAAAGACCTTAACTCTGTCATGTCTAGTAACAAACGACCTTAACTCTGCCATGTATGGTGACGGGAGGCCTTAATCCTACCATTTATGGTAACAGGAAGTCCTAACTCTGCCTTATATGGTGTGTATAGAAAATCTAAGTCAGAAAAGAAGTTCATGAAGCAAAAGGAAAGTTGAATATAAAATTAAGAGGTGCTAGAAACAGGACAGCAGTGAACCATACGGGTAGGAGGATGGTCCGTAACAAAACAGAAATGTTATTCTACTTCAACAAAAAGAAGGCATCACTCTCAGCCCGGGACCTCACAGTCCCCCCTGGGAGCACCCATTAATATCGACCCAATGCTAATATCTCGACGAGCAATTGTAAACAAATTGTTGAGCTTGATTGGTAGGAAAGGTTGTTGAAAATAATTTTAAAATCACTCAGATACACAAGGCTGAAAAGCGGCTCTGATCGACAAGATTGCGAGGCGAGATTGCGAGGTGAGATTGCGAGGCGAGATTGCGAGGCGAGATTGCGAGGCGAGATTGCGAGGCGAGATTGCGAGGCGAGATTGCGAGGCGAGATTGCGAAGCGAGATTGCGAGGCGAGATTGCGAGGCGAGATTGCGAGGCGAGATTGCGAGGCGAGATTGCGAGGCAAGATTGCGAGGCGAGATTGCGAGGCGAGATTGCGAGGCGAGATTGCGAGGCGAGATTGCGAGGCGAGATTGCGAGGCGAGATTGCGAGGCAAGATTGCGAGGCGAGATTGCGAGGCGAGATTGCGAGGCAAGATTGCGAGGCAAGATTGCGAGGCAAGATTACGAGGCGAGATTGCGAGGCGAGATTGCGAGGCGAGATTGCGAGGCGAGATTGCAGGGCGTCATTGCAATGCACGATTGCCGTGTATGATTGCAAGTTGCGTTTGCTAGGTAATATCGCTTGATATTAAAAAAATCCATGAGGACTAGAATATCAGATAACTCATGGCCGGTTGAGGTGTGCACATTTCATACATATTTTGTCGCTCCACGTTGAAGTATATAGATTAAAAATATATAAATATTTTCTTGATTTATTTTAGCTTTTCATTGCAATGGAACGTCACTTTCAGTGTGTACGAATGCAAATAAATTGAGTAGGAATATATTATCATTCAATAATTTCAAGCTGTTATAGCTAAAATACGAGCGTATTCACCTGCGTGGTATGTTACAGAATTTCTATTAAAGTGCTTCTGAGATACGCGATTAATTTCTTTAAATTTTGTTTCCGTCATAATATGATTTTAGATCTCAAGCTGAGAGCTAGGTAGGTCTTCTTTTTTTTGCAATATGTTTTTTAATGTTTAGGACTACCTTTCTTCATTTCACTGCTGTCCTGTTTTTCAGCACTTACTACTTTCTTCTTTGACATTTTTCTTATTTCATGAACATCTTTCTCAACTTACTGCTTCTATAGATTCTGCGTTCTCTTATCTCCATCCTAAATGGTGCCTTCCTCCTTCCTCTCTTTTGAACGCTTTTGTTGCGGTTAGGAAGGCTTATACTAACATTCAATCTGTTGTCCTCTAATATGATTTAAGATAGTCCTTTCGTGTCAGGTTCCCGTATTTTTAGTTGCTTTTGAAATTATAATTTTTATTTAAAAAGCTACTTAATTGTGAAAAGTTTTTTTAATTACCACCCCTCAGGGGGATACAACTATTGTATTTATGGGAATTAGCGCTCCCAGGGGAAAAATGTGAGGGCCCGAGCTGAGAGTTAGGTAGGCCTTCTTTTTGTTGAAACAAAAGTTTTTTTTATGTTAAGGACCACCTTTTTTCGGTTCACTGCTGTCCTGTTTTTCAGCACCTCTCACTTTCTTCTTCAACTTTTATCTTATTTCATGAACTTCTTTCTCATCTTACTGTTTCTATGCCCCTTCAGCATAGATTCCTCATTTTCTTATCTCCATACTAAATGGTGCCTTCCTCTTTCCTCTCTTCGATACGCTCTATTTTTGTAGCGGTTAGGGAGGCTTAAACTAACTTATAATCTAATCTTTTTTAATTACCATGGAAAGTTCGTTATATTCGGTCGCTCCATATTTCAGTAAAAGTTTTGTATTTTCTGGAATACCTTTTACATGTGCACATGCTTTTTTGCTCAGATAGAATGACGTCAAAAAACGACATACGATGATTTTTCCACATTCTAATACTTTGAAGGAGTAAAGAACCACTTGGGACAATTAAAAATAGTTTAGGATGCATAGTTATTGTTGTTTAGTATAACCGAATTGCTAACGAATTTAGTATGCACAGTTTGTGTAGTTTATTGTACACGAATTGCATACGAGTTTAATAAGCTCAGTTTAAGTAGTTAAGTACAAATGAATTTAATATTAATTTTTAGTCGCAGTTTATATATTTTAGAACATACGATCTCACTTTATTTCCAAATCCAATCTTTACATAACAACGTAGTAACATTATTTAACGTGTTTGTTTTTTCTCGTGCTTGCCAAAAACTGATCGCCTCGCAAATTTAGTACATATATTTCTTGCTAAAATTTACCTCATCCTCAAAGTTCCTCAACATAAAAGCTTTTTCAGCGAATCACGAATTTCCCAAAAAGTTAAGATCTCTTATAGATTACTTCAAGTTTCTTTCGACTTGAAATATTTTCTACAAACATAAATTCAATTTTAAAAAGGTCAACAGTAACAAACTGCGAGTCCTGAAAATGTTCTATATTTTAAAATATGTTTCACTTTTTAAACTCACAAGAAATCTGTTATACGATTGTGATATTCCTTTCAATAATCGATGAAAGCTGTCAATAATATCGATAAACCTTTTCTATAGTCTAAAAACTCCTTTAATTATTCTATAAACTCCATTAATTATTCGCTAAGCCCTTTCAGTAATCGATAAATCCCTTCAGTAATCGATAAGCCCCTTCAGTTATCGATAAGCCCCTTCAGTTATCGATAAGCCCCTTCAGTTATCGATAAGCCCCTTCAGTTATCGATAAGCCCCTTCAGTTATCGATAAGCCCCTTCAGTTATCGATAAGCCCCTTCAGTTACCGATAAGCCCCTTCAGTTATCGATAAGCCCCTTCAGTTATCGATAAACCCCTTCAGTAATCGATAAGTCCCTTTAGTAATCGATAAATCTCTTCAGTAATCAGTAAATCCTTTAAATATTATGATCGAAAACCCCTTCAAAAATCGATAAGCCCCGTCAATGATCGACAAACCGCTTCAGTAATCGACAAACCCCTTCAGTTATCGATAAACCGCTTCAATAATCGGTATATCCATTCAAAAATCAGAAAATTCCTTCAATATTATTATCGACAACCGTTCCAAATGTTTATAAGCCCCTTTAATAATATAATCGATAAGCCCTTTCAAATGTCAATAAGCCCCTTCAACAATCAATAAACCCCTGAAACGAACGATAAGTCCCCTCATTGGGCTGCCATTGGACGCGCTCACGTCATTTCCACCCGGATTCCGCTTGCATGTCTGCCTGTATTGGCGTGCACCCTAGTTCTCTACCTTCTACATGGCGCACAGAAACATTATTAGAGATTTAAATTTTATCTCTTATTCATAAATTGTTTGGGCTTTTTCACTGTAAATTTTTCGCTGTTGCATTTATAATTTTGACCGACTTATGCACAAGTTATACATGAGTGGCTAATGTTAGCGGTTGAAATTTTGCCTCATATTCCTATTTTATTGGTACCTCTCCAGTGGAAGTTTTTCGCCGTTGCACCTATAGTTTTGGCAGCGCCATGCAAAAGTTATACTTGGGCGGCCTAAATCATAAATGCTTCGGCGAAAAAGTTAGACTGAGTTTTGTATCAGCGCTACTCAGAGTATACATTTATCTAGCATTGGACTGGAATATTACGGGCTTGTTGCCCGTACAACTTCATGTCCATTGATTTCTGCTCTTTGATGGCAGTTTTGGTATTTAAGTTTTTGTACAAGGTGGGCCTCTATTGCCGTTAAAAAACTAATCAGTAATTTACGTTAGCTGTAGTTCGTCGCACACTACTCAACTAAATTAATGCAATGGCAGGGACATGTTAATCAACCTTTCAAATTCGAGCCTGGTTCTATAGAGAAAGCATTCATCGTTGTTATATTTCGGTGCGAAGTCGTGTTGTGCCTAAATCTGTGATGTGTCGTGTTGTGCCTAAATCTGTGATGTGTCGTGTTGTGCCTAAATCTGTGGTGTGCTCACTGAGCTGTAAATGGTACCTTAATTCTTCCTCACTTGGAAACGCCTCTGTTATGATTAGAGACTTAAACAAACTCATAAACTTATTCAATTTTTCTCCTAATAAATGAGTCTTTAGAGTAACACAGTGAAATTATTGGCTCAAAACTATCAGTACAATCAAGTTATTGGCCATAAACTACCAACAGAATAAAGTTATTGAAAATGAAGTAACAACAAAATGGAATTATTAGCAGTAGAAAAGAATGCAAGGAAATTATTGAGCATTAGTAACAAAATTAATTTTTTGACCATAAAGTATCAACAAAATAAAGTTATTGGCCATGAAGTAACAACACAATTAAGTTATTGGCTATAGAGTAACAACAAAATAAAGTTATTGGCCATGAATTAACCACACGATAATTTATTGCCCATGAAGGTACAACACAATTAAGTTATTGGCTATAGAGTAACAACAAAATAAAGTTATTGGCCATGAATTAACCACACGATAATTTATTGCCCATGAAGTAACAACACAATAAAGTTATTGGCCATAAAGTAACAGTACAATAAATTTATTGGCCATTAAGTAACAGTACAATAAATTTATTGGCCATTAAGTAACAGTACAATAAATTTATCGGCCATGAAGTAACAACACAATAAAGGTTTTGGCCATGAAGTAACAACGCAAAAAAGTTATTGGCCGTAGATAACCATAAACTAAAATTATTGGATATAAAGTAGCAACACTATATTTATTGGCCACTCGTTCTGATTACACATGTCAACCAAATTCTACTTGATTTTCGAATTAAAATGTTAGCTTTTTGAAGAAAGTTGATATAAATTACACGTTTTGGACTGGAGTAGCTCGTAATATTTGAGTTCAAGTTGCCTTATCGTGAAAAGTCCTTTGGCTGGGAAAATATTGGAAATTTCATAAACAGAGACACTCACGATTAAACTTCAGGGCGCCAACGTTTAAACTAAAAGCAATCGAAACTGTAAATGAAAAACAACGCCCGTTTCTTAGCTTTATTATATCTTCAACTCGACGACGTGGAAACTTCCTAATCTTATTAGGTTGCAACGAAATGTTGGCCCAGTGAAGAAAATATCCGAGAAGTTTATTACGGTCTCACCCGCTCAAAGTTACCCACGCTTCACCGTTCTCGTGCCTCAAAATGGCCATTCTTTTAACTCGTCTTCAATCAAGAACTTCGACGCCAAAAAAACTCCACAAAAACTGAGAGGTGCCAAACGCAGCCGTGGCTTTCTTTTTTATTAAAACTTTCAATCTTATATCTCTGAATCTTTTCCATTGAAATTTCTTCTCCGGCGAAAGATCGTTCGATCGGAAAAGATTGGTCGGAAATACTTTGCGGAATATTATTGAAGGATAGTGGTAGGAGTTTGAAGCATTGCACGTGTCGGAAATAGGGGAATAGAAAAGTATATGGAGTGAAATTGATTTAATGAAAAATGGCATTGTTGTTATGCCAATTCATATCAGAAAACTGTGAATGACACACGTGTAATATCCTGTACCAGGTCGCTAAACCGATCTTCTGGTAATTTCTGTGTTTTTTCTGCAGGACCGCTGCACTTAATTTGCTCCACTTTGCCTAGACCGTGAAAAAAAGTCACAATAACACAAGAAGCAACACATTGTGGTCAGAC
Organism: Morinoia aosen; assembly: GCA_030386875.1. Taxonomy (NCBI): domain Eukaryota; kingdom Metazoa; phylum Arthropoda; class Malacostraca; order Amphipoda; family Talitridae; genus Morinoia; species Morinoia aosen. The sequence goes on along the minus strand of CM059577.1, from coordinate 43,394,393 downwards.
CTCACAGTTAGCCATAGCAAATGTCTGCCCCCGTGCGTTGGGTGGACTTTGTGTTGTTTGACGGTTGGCTGTTGGGTTCTGGCCTCAAGTCTGGTAGGGTTAGGGCTGATTCACACCATACTGCCGGGCACGTGCCAGGCACATGCCAGGCACGCTTCAGTTCCCTATTCTTTAATGTATTCCTAGGCAAGCATTCACACTAGCCGAGCCAGGCACGTGCCATGCCAGTCACAGTCCCGTTCCGATCGAGGCAAAAGATATTTTGACCGGGACGTGACTGGCATGGCATGTGCCTGGCACGGCTAGTGTGAACTAGCAACGGTTCAGTGACGTCCTAGACTTCGTATAAGGAGGAGTCGTGTTATTTGTTTCTGTGCCAGCGGCAATTGTTAGTTTCATGAACTTCCATCTGTAATAGAAAATTCTGACGACACAATGCAGTGGGATCATGCAAAAGGTGAGTAAACAATTGAATTAAGAATGAAATTTTATTTATCGGTTATATAAACAAAATTCGCTCATCCTAACTTTGATATTAATGTCGGTTTATAATCTTGAAAGTTATCAGTGTCATTTCCTCTGCATGTACTCAAATTGAGCTATGACAGAGTTCTTTACTTTCTGTGTTATTCACGTTAACATATAGAGAAACTAATACATAATTTCAATGCGCAATATATTGAATCGTTACATGACATGTGACCCTAAGCACACCATATGCTTTTAGATGAAATGCTAATTGAAGGTGTGAAGCTGAAGCCTGAATTGTACGATCTTAGATCTCCACACTACAGTGATGCGGTGGCCAAACGAAGAATTTGGACAGAAATGGGCCAGCAGATGGGTTTTGAAGGTATGGTTTTTAATATTATGCATATTTATATTTTATCATTTTGCCATGGCACTGACCCTACTGGAGAGCTGAAATATTCTTTCAATGTTTCTCTGACGCCAAAAGCCTCCGTTGTTGCATTTCCACCTCTTCCTTTCATTGGAAGTAAATTTGCTGTATTGGGAGAGAGAGTGTCAGTGCTTTCCGCGACCGATGTGATGTTAGGGTGTATAATATTGTGAAGTATGCATGTTGTTGTAATGATTGCACTAGCATTCATAGGATTAGCTTTCAGTTTCCTGAAATATAACCTGAAGGCTTGAGCTAGTATACCAAATGAGCATTCAACCGTGCTCCGTGCTCTAGATAACCTGTAGTTAAATATTCTTTTTTTCACACAATGTTCAGTTTGTGTGCCTGGGTATGGCCGCATTAAATTTCTCATCAGAGGGAAGGCTTCATCTCCTACTATTACATAGGGTGCAACCACTTTGGTCCCAGGAAGTGCGACATCATTTGGTACGAAGCTGGTTCTCGTCGAGATGTTTGCAAAGTTTGGAGTTGGTAAAAACTCCATTGTCACTGTTCTTACCATAGGATCCTACATTTAGCCATATGAAACGGTAATTTGCGACAACCAATGCTAATAGCACCACAGAAAATGTCTTCTTATAGTTGAAGAAGAGGGAGCCACTATTTGCAGGTGCGTCAATAACTACATGCTTACCATCTAGTGCACCAATGCAATTGGGGAAGTTCCATTGCGTCCAATAGTCACTAGCAATTTTGTCCAGGTTTTCTCACTCGGAGTTGGAATAGCTTCTCTCATTAGATTCTTTACTATCGCGTTGCATACTTGTAGAACAATACTTTGAACGGTTGAATGGCCAAGACGGTAGCTGTAAGCTATTGTTCTGTATGAGACCCCTGTTGCCAGAAATTTGTAACAGGAAAACGTATAAGTAAAGTTATTATTTTATTCATTTTCAAGCTCTAAGTGCAAAGATCGGTGGGAGAGTCTGCGAGGACAATTTCGTAAGCAGATAAACAAAAAAACAAAAAGTGGTCAAGCTGCTACTAACAGTACAAAATGGAAATATGAAGATCAGATGTCGTTCCTGCGTCCATTATTAAAGGATAGACAGCGAGTAACGTCTCTACAAGATGAAGCGGAAATTATGGGCCAAAATGAAGACAGCAACAAACATTAGCTCTGCAGTGAACAGGCACACCAAGAAAAAGACGAAGCTTCTGAATGTAATGTCGAAATCCCTCTGATAGAACCTAGCAGGCGTAAAAGAAAAAAGGAGCAAACTGACACCAGCGCATCTGCTACACTGGTGAAGTACTTAGTTGAGAAAAAAAAAAGAACAGCCCACACACCCCATAGACACCTTTTTTGCATTGATGGCAACGACAGTCAAGAAATTCACACCTGCTGATCAACACTTCATCAAAACAAAAGTATTTTCTATAGTAAGTGGCGTTGAACTCAAGTATATTGCAAACGAAAATGCTGGAACACATGCAGCTCCACCATATGCATGCCCCTTGCCAACTTCATCACCTGCTCTGTTCTTTCAATCTACTCCATCCCCCGCAAGTCCTAAACAAGGTGAATTCAATCACACATACCAAGCACCATCTTTCCAGCCTAACTTTACCCTGTTGCCTAACAATGAGGATTCAAACAATTCGACCCCCTTTTAAAAATGTAGCTCTAGCAGTAGGAAAAATGATTTATTTTATAAGTTTAATTTGCGTTTCATTAAGATGGATTAGCTAATGTTCAGATGAAAAGGGAAAACGTTTATTTTGTAAATGAATATAGAACATTCGATTGTTCAAATGGAAAGAAGTACTGTTTATGTTTTAGTTCAATGTTCAATTTTAGGGTTTATTTGCGTTTCATAGAAATGAAATATAACTTCTTCAAATGGAAAATAATAGACGTTTATTTTATAAATTTTGTTTGCACAGCAAGACATTTTGTCACAGCAATTGTGTTTTACAAGACATATCGCAGAGGAAATTGAAAAAGCTGCATGCAGTGTATTTTTATCTTGACCATTGTAAATGCATAAAACACTCACGATAAACAAAATATATAGCTTTAAGTACGAAGGTAATGTATATAATAACAAAGTGCTCAGGAAATAATGATGATACATAAAACAAATAACTAATATTTTGATTGTTGGTTCTAAAATTCGCATTGAATTCACTCAAACCCATTCTAATTTTTCCGTTGGGAGAAAATAATGCCTCAAAATTTGTAGGTCACTTTAATTAAATGTTAAGATAAAATGGGGAGTTACATATTTCTTTTACCTTATACATACAGCTAGCTTTTCTCTTGGAGTGATTGCTTCTCTGTATGGCGTATTTTCTCTTTCCAGCTCATGTTGAATTTTTGATAGAATTTCTTCAGAAGTTCCAATATTCATCCGAAAATAGTTGAAAAATTTGCTTTCATCATCAATGAGACGTGGGTACAACGTGTGGAACTCGCCTCCACTTTTTCTGCTTTCCAGCATTGGATGAACCCAGAGTTTCCTTTTTTTTTCCTTTTCTTTCTTTCTCTTCATCACCTAGAGCAACAGCAATGAGTACCAAATCGAAGGGAGAAAAATCACACATCCTTCATGTTCAGGTTTCGAATATTCGACTGGGTGAACCGGTGTAAAAATAAGAACAAGGATTTAAAGTTTACTCAAGTTGAACATATGAAACGAAGTGATATTTAGAGCGGGACACTTAAATGCACGAAATTAAGAATAGGTAACAAAATAGAACTAAATAATAAATACGGACGCCAAGGCAGCTATAAGTAATGACATTAAACAATATTAATTTCGAGCAATTCTGAGTAAAGTAAACAGAGAAACTATGCAAGTAGGCGAACAAGTAAAGGCCAAGAGAATGGACTGCTTCGAGCTGGCCAGATGGCAGCTTCTAAGGTAGGCCGTAAAGTTGTTGATCGACGCGAAGTCAAGTCCACCTAATGTCGCAAGCATAGGAGCTAGGAAGGTAACTGGCTCCCGGAAACAGCCTCCCGCAGTCTCTGGCACTCTTCGGCTGTCACCTCGGAGTTGCGTAGAACAAGTGAACGACTTTACTTCTTTACATATAGGAACCCGGTCATATTGTGGCTGGAACTTGTCAGAGTATCTCAGTGTGGGGGACGACTGGAGACCTCACTGGTGAACAATCAAAACCAAGCTGTTACACACTAGAACATGAAAATGAAAATATTGGAAATATTGTCAGGGCTATACCGGATAAATAAAGCACAAAACTATCCTAAAAGAAAACGCACCTCCGCCTCGAGCGGTGACTGCTGAAGCTGTGAATGAAATCCTAGGTCACCTTGATTAAATAAGAAAAGATGTTGCGTTCAGCACGCGTTTTCTTCCGACGCAAAATTACAGTAAGAAAGACCGATGAACAAAAAGAGAGCTGAATTCCAATACGGGGCGACATAAAATAAGAAAAAGTACGACGCACAAAATTTTAATCCCTACGACTTTCCATTCCTTGACATACGCCCCCACCAAAAATGATTCCACCGGAATCAGAAGTGGAATGGAAAGTAGAATTTACATTGTTTATTTTACCTCATTCATTCAATGACTTAATACACTAACTTAACCTTACAAGCGGCAAGTAGCCAACAGAACAACATCTACTTTAACAGTCAACGGAACACAATTAAGTACAACTTCAAATTCTGCTGTGCATGTCAGCACCCACATTTTCGGAACAAGCAATGTGAACACGAAATTTGTATTCCTGAAGAATTAACGACAATCTTAACAGACGGGAACTTTTATCTCTGAATTACATCAGGTAAGACAAGGGCAAGAACTAATGTCCCGAACTAATCGCATGAACATTACGTAAGACGCGCAGGCAGTTTACATTACAAGCCACATGGCACACGCACAAACTGCACGAGACCCAAACTAGTGGCGAAAGCCGTAAATTTTAGAGACCTTTTCCTCAGTGGAATTAGATTCCCACAAATTTGGAAAAATAGATAACGGGCCTTTGACCCTTCCTTTTGAACAAACCTTCTGACACACATAGCAAGATTTACAATAGCGGGTAATATCTGCACTAGCTCCGGGCCAGAAGAAATGCTCGAAAATTCTTATTGCGGTTTTCCTATGGGAAAAATGACAAGAAAAGGGTGAATTATGGGCCAACTTTAAAACTGCTGACCTACCGTCAAGAGGAACAACTAACAATTTCGTGCCGACCTCATTAAGTCGGGGACTAGCAACACACTTTCTGAAGATTAATCCCTGTTCTTTTACATATTTTACAGAAACTCCCCCTCTAGTTCTGTCCACCCGTCCCGACTCTACCTTCGACCGGACGTTTTCCAAAGTGGGACACTTTTGCTGCATTTCAGCAAACTTGTCTGGTGACAAATTTAGAGCGTCCACTTGGGGCACAACCAAAGGATGAATTTTTTTCCGTTCAACAGATTTAGTTTGAACTACATTAATAGCATTATGCACAGCCATAATTTTACTTTTGTTGGGAGCTTTGGCTCCCTCCACGTTCCCAATGAGAACTGAACAAGTTTTCAGAGGTGCCTTAGCCGCCTCTGTCCAACCCTCGAAAGATGGACATTTTATGTAACATTTTACGACAGGGAATTTATCGACTCTGCCCAGATAATCGGTTAATACACAGTAGCGCACAATTTTTAATTCTTTGACAAGGTCATCGGACACAACAACGCAGGTGCAACCTGTATCTCTGAGAATATTTGAAACTGAATGACCATTAACAGTTCCCTGCTCTAATTTCCCGCACCCACTGACGGCAAAGCAATTATTAACGTTATGTTTATAGGTTAACGGGTTTTGAGGACATTTATTCTTTTTATGGCCAGAAAGACCGCAAGCAAAACATTTTACTTTACTGGGATTGATCAAATTTTTGTGACCCTCACTAATATTAGATTCTGACGAGTCAAAACTGTGATCACCGTTTCTGGCAACTTTAGGGTACGAGTTTCTCGCAGTTGCGAAGCTATCTGCCAACTTTGTCATCTGCTCTACAGAGCTGCACTCGTGCTCCTTAATGAAGACTCTTAAATCGGCAGATACACTGGAGAGAAACTGATCCATTAGAACGAACTCCCTCATTCCCTCAAAAGTCTTCTCACAACCAGAGCTATCGAGCCAATAGTCAAATAACCTACCTAAATTTGTTCCGAACTGTGCGTAACTTTCGTCTACACCAATTTTAGCAGCACGGAATTTTGCACGATATTGGTCGGGCGTTTGTTTAAACCCTTTCAAAAGAGCTGCCTTAAGTAAGTCATAGTTGTCGGTCGTAGAAATAGGTAAAGAGGAATAAATACTAAGGGCTTTGCCCCTAAGGAGTGATCCCAGCTGAACCGCCCACTGATTTTCCCTAGACCATGACAACAAGGAAGCTATGCGCTCAAAGCGAGTTAAATAAGCAGAGATATCATCTCCGTCATTAAAGACAGGAGGCTTAGGAGAATCTTTACATGAGAGGCACCTAGGGAAAGGAGAAGAAACAGCAGTGGTATCGCTAGAACCCCGAAGCTCGGCCAATCTAAGCTCGTGCTCCCTTTCTTTCTCTCTTTCATCGGCTACTAATTTCTCTTTCTCTAATTCTCTTTCTCTAATCCTATCCTCACGAGCAATCGATTGTTGCCTCTCAACATCTTCGCGAGCAATCTTCTGCTGCTTCTCAATAAACTGAGCCAACTCTGAGCCCTTTAAACCTAAGCTTTCACCGAAAGCTTTCAATGACTGAAGGTCAGACATTTCTAAAAATTATTAGGTCAGGAATCACAAATGCTACAAAATGGAATACTTCTCCCCCCCCAAGAGACAGATATTCAGGTTCCTAATGACCTCGAATGGGAAGTTTTCCCGAAGAAATTGCCGATAGCAATTCTTCCACTACTCCTAATTATGAATTAGGAAACAAGAAGACACCGTGTGATCACGGGAAGATGCACTCTTACCTCCGGTAAGTCACCTCCAGCTCCAGCCACAACCGTCTCATCACAAACCGTGCTCATACGAAAACCAGAAACTGACGAGGCTCACGACTAGACACTGAACCAGCGCTCTGCAGTCGCTGCTTAGCTGAGGCAGTCGACAGAACGATTAAATGGGCACGTACACTTAAGAAATATCAACACCTACATATACCTAGCTAACCTAACTAACTTCACCGGTCACCACAAAAGTCGATCCTGTCTACAGCGCCAATGTTCAGGTTTCGAATATTCGACTGGGTGAACCGGTGTAAAAATAAGAACAAGGATTTAAAGTTTACTCAAGTTGAACATATGAAACGAAGTGATATTTAGAGCGGGACACTTAAATGCACGAAATTAAGAATAGGTAACAAAATAGAACTAAATAATAAATACGGACGCCAAGGCAGCTATAAGTAATGACATTAAACAATATTAATTTCGAGCAATTCTGAGTAAAGTAAACAGAGAAACTATGCAAGTAGGCGAACAAGTAAAGGCCAAGAGAATGGACTGCTTCGAGCTGGCCAGATGGCAGCTTCTAAGGTAGGCCGTAAAGTTGTTGATCGACGCGAAGTCAAGTCCACCTAATGTCGCAAGCATAGGAGCTAGGAAGGTAACTGGCTCCCGGAAACAGCCTCCCGCAGTCTCTGGCACTCTTCGGCTGTCAACTCGGAGTTGCGTAGAACGAGTGAACGACTTTACTTCTTTACATATAGGAACCCGGTCATATTGTGGCTGGAACTTGTCAGAGTATCTCAGTGTGGGGGACGACTGGAGACCTCACTGGTGAACAATCAAAACCAAGCTGTTACACACTAGAACATGAAAATGAAAATATTGGAAATATTGTCAGGGCTATACCGGATAAATAAAGCACAAAACTATCCTAAAAGAAAACGCACCTCCGCCTCGAGCGGTGACTGCTGAAGCTGTGAATGAAATCCTAGGTCACCTTGATTAAATAAGAAAAGATGTTGCGTTCAGCACGCGTTTTCTTCCGACGCAAAATTACAGTAAGAAAGACCGATGAACAAAAAGAGAGCTGAATTCCAATACGGGGCGACATAAAATAAGAAAAAGTACGACGCACAAAATTTTAATCCCTACGACTTTCCATTCCTTGACACTTCACAAGTGATGATGATAAAGGGACTGATTCGTGCACGGCTCTTGACCGAGCCGAACATGTGAACACATCAGGCAGGGAACGGGCCGTGCCTGGCATGTGCCTGGGACGTGCCCGGCAGTATGGTGTGAATCAGCCCTAATTAGGGTTAGGGTTAGGTTCAGGGCCTCGAGTCTGGTAGGGTTAGGGTTAGGTTCAGGTCTGGTGGGGTTAGGGTTAGGTTCAGGGTCTCAGGTCTGGTGGGGTTAGGGTTAGGTTCTGGGTCTCATGTCTGCTGGGGTTAGGGTTAGGTTCAGGGCCTCAGGTCTGGCTGAGTTAGGGTTAAGTTCTGGGCCTCAGGTCTGGCTGGGTTAGGGTTAGGTTCATGGCCTCAGGTATGGTAGGATTAGGGTTAGGTTCAGGGCCTCAGGTCTGGTGGGTTAGGGTTAGGTTCAGGGCCTCAGGTCTGGTAGGGTTAGGGTTAGGTTCAGGGCCTCAGGTCTGGTAGGGTTAGGGTTAGGTTCAGGGCCTCAGGTCTGGTAGGGTTAGGGTTAGGTTCAGGGCCTCAGGTCTGGTAGGGTTAGGGTTAGGTTCAGGGCCTCAGGTCTGGAAGGGTTAGGGTTAGGTTCAGGGTCTCAAGTCTGGTAGGGTTAAAGACCACGTGAAATAATTTGTTAAACAAAATTACACACTATATACTGTTCGTATATCAATAAGGTTCAACATGTAGGAAATATGTGAAGATATTTATAGTAAGATGAATACGTTTTTGTCACGAGGTGCATCTCGCGATGGTACTCACATCGTGATAAATTACTCGGATGGTTCCAAAGGAAAACTGCACAATAACATTAGTTTATCTTAGTGTTTGTCAATCATTTAACACACTCACCACGTGCTGGTACATACGTGTACCACTGGGTACACTCCTCATTTACGTGCTGGTAACACTGGCTATCATTCCACAGATTTCACTACCTTCGTTTAAATTAGACCGTGGCGTACAAGTTTGAATGATTTCGTGCAATTGCATTTTTCCGCTTGTTAGAAATGATAAGAATATAATCGAGCAGTAAAAATGTATTTTCAATTCTGCGTCTTCCAACCTAATCAACCGACCGTAGCAACGGCGGAAAAATAGTCAACTTGTTGAAATTGAATCAAAATTGTGAACACGTCATCTTTTGCTGAGCTGCTGAGAGGAGTTGCTATTGTATCTTCGTACACCTGTACACTACACAAAGACTGCTAATTTCTATGCTGCAGCTGCATTATATGCATATACCATATACCACATATATATATATACTAAAAAAGTATTGTATATGTAGAATACAGCTAGTTTAGCAATAAATATCATAATTTTTTTCACTGTCCATAAAACTTGACTTCGGCTGGAAAGAGTTGAACGCAGTTGTCAGAATCGCCAAATTTCGATCATTATTTGCGATTATTTGATGTAAAATATATGCGATCAGTATTTGATGTAAAATATATGCGATCAATATTTGACGTAAAATATATGCGATCAATATTTGATGTAAAATATTTGCGATCAATATTTATTGTAAAATATATGCGATCAATATTTGATGTAAAATATATGCGATCAATATTTGACGTAAAATATATGCGATCAATATTTGATGTAAAATATATGCGATCAGTATTTGATGTAAAATATATGCGACCAATATTTGACGTAAAATATATGCGATCAATATTTGATGTAAAATATATGCGATCAATATTTGATGTAAAATATATGCGATCAATATTTGATGTAAAATATATGCGATCAATATTTGACGTAAAATATATGCGATCAATATTTGATGTGAAATATATGCTATTAATATTTGATGTAAAATATATGCGATCAATATTTGATGTAAAATATATGCGATCAATATTTGACGTAAAATATATGCGATCAATATTTGATGTAAAATATATGCGATCAATATTTGATGTAAAATATATGCGATCAATATTAGATGTAAAATATGTGCGATCAATATTTGATGTTGAAATGTTTGAAATCAATATTTGATGTACAATAAGTGCGATCAATATTTGATTCAAAAATATTTGTGATCAACATTTGCAATGTAAAAACCTGACTCCACGCATGATCCATCCAGCTAGTAGCGAACGCTCGATGTTTTCTGACAAATAAATTTCCTGGACATGAAAATTGGGATTCGTGGAGCAGCAAAAGTTTTTTTATTCAGTTATCCTCTGCATTCATGTCCTGCCGGTCGATGACCTCGCCTTTTTTCGTGAGCACTGATCTCTACATTTTGTTAACGCCATTTATATCACCAACATTTTATTAACAACATTTTTATCACCAACATATTTTTACCAACACTTATGACTAAAATTTTTGTTACCGACATCTTCATTACCAACATTTTTATTGCCAACATTTTTATTACCGACACCCCTCAGGGGGATGCAACTATTGTATCTATGGGAATTAGCGCTCCCAGGGGGACTATGTGAGGGCCCGAGCTGAGAGTTAGGTAGGCCTTCTTTTTGTTGAAATAAAATGTATTTTGTTATGTTAAGGACCACCTTTTTTCGGTTCACTACTGTCCTGTTTTTCAGCACCTCTGACTTTCATCTTCAACTTTGATCTTATTTCATGAACTTCTTTCCCATCTTACTGTTTCTATGCCCTTTCTGCATAGATTCCTCATTCTCTTATCTCCATACTAAATGGTGCCTTCCTCCTTCCTCTCTTCGATACGCGCTATTTTTGCAGCGGTTAGGGAGGCTTAAACTAACTTATAATCTAATCTTTTATTACCGACATTTTTATTACCGACATTTTTTATTACCGACATTTTTATTACCGACATTTTTATTACCGACATTTTTATTACCGATATTTTTATTACCGAAATTTTTATTACCGAAATTTTTATTACCGAAATTTTTATTACCGAAATTTTTATTACCGACATTTTTATTACCGACATTTTTATTACCGACATTTTTATTACCGACATTTTTATTACCGACATTTTTATTACCGACATTTTTATTACCGACATTTTTATTACCGACATTTTTATTACCGACATTTTTATTACCGACATTTTTATTACCGACATTTTTATTACCGACATTTCTACTAATGCCTTTGAAATTGGTAGTTACGCAGGGAAAATAGAAGTTTGACAAAATTTACTCATGCTTGGCATGTGTTTTTCAAAGTTTTTAAAGCAAATTTCGTATCAAACATAGTTTTAGAAAGTAATTTGCACGGAATTTGATTGGTTTTAATTGATAATCAATAATTTCGTTGAATTGATTGTTTGATTTCCTTGAAGTGATCATTTCCCAAGAAATTGGTATGAATGTCATAGTGAATGTTTTTTTTTCTAAGAATCTCGTAAACAACTGTAAAATATAACTATATTAAATCGAGAATACTAAACACACCAAAAATAAAAACCTAATAAACTAATTAATTTACATATTGATGCATCGCAAATTAATCAAGTTTCCATTTTGTAACATGAAAAATGAATCAAATTGTTACTTTGATGCATTACAAATTAATTAACTTTCCATATTGATGTGATCATTCTCTTGCGGTGCGATAAACAATTAACGATATAATCATACTATTACGGTGCGATAATCAATTAATGATGTGGTCATGCAATTACGGAACGATATAATCATACCGTTACGGAACGATAATCAGATCGTTGAAAAATCTCCTATTCAAATAGTTCAAATATCGTCTAAGTTGTTTGACTCGCCTAACATTGTCATTATTCATGAACAATAATTACACATTTTCTCCTATCTATTCTTACGTGAATGAATATGAATTAATATTGAAACGTTCATTATGGTTATTCAGGTGCTCGAGAAGTAGCGCTCCCTCGTGGAAAATATGTGGTCCTGAGCTGAGTTAAGATGAATTCTTAGTTGAAATACAGGAGGATTTTGGTTTGTTACGGACAATCTTTTTTTTCGATTTACTGCTGTGCTGTCCTCCAGCACCTGTTTTCTTCAACTTTTATCTTGTATCGTAAACTCCAGTCTCAACTTACTGCTTCTCTGCGCAGGGAACCTTGAGTGGGAACATATCTCGAGTGGGAACATGTCGCGAGTGGGAACATATCTTGAGTGGGAACATACATTGAGCGGGAACATATCTCGAGTGGGAACATGTCGCGAGTGGGAACATGTCTCGAGTGGGAACATGTCTCGAGTGGGAACATATCTCGAGTGGGAACATATCTCAGGTGGGAACATACATTGAGTGGGAACATAACTCGAGTGGGAACATAACTCGAGTGGGAACATAACTCGAGTGGGAACATAACTCGAGTGGGAACATATCTCGAGTGGGAACATATCTCGAGTGGGAACATATCTCGAGTGGGAACATATCTCGAGTGGGAACATAACTCGAGTGGGAACACATCTCGAGTGGGAACACATCTCGAGTGGGAACATATCTCGAGTGGGAACATATCTCGAGTGGGAACATATCTCGAGTGGGAACATATCTCGAGTGGGAACATATCTCGAGTGGGAACATATCTCGAGTGGGAACATGTTGCGAGTGGGAACATGTCGCGAGTGGGAACATGTCTCGAGTGGGAACATGTCTCGAGTGGGAACATATCTCGAGTGGGAACATATCTCGAGTGGGAACATATCTCGAGTGGGAACATATCTCGAGTGGGAACATATCTCGAGTGGGAACATATCTCGAGTGGGAACATATCTCGAGTGGGAACATATCTCGAGTGGGAACATGTTGCGAGTGGGAACATGTCTCGAGTGGGAACATGTCTCGAGTGGGAACATGTCTCGAGTGGGAACATGTCTCGAGTGGGAACATGTCTCGAGTGGGAACATATCTCGAGTGGGAACATATCTCGAGTGGGAACATATCTCGAGTGGGAACATATCTCGAGTGGGAACATATCTCGAGTGGGAACATATCTCGAGTGGGAACATATCTCGAGTGGGAACATACATTGAGTGGGAACATACATTGAGTGGGAACATACATTGAGTGGGAACATGTTTCGAGTGGGAACATATCTCGAGTGGGAACATATCTCGAGTGGGAACATGTTCGAGTGGGAACATGTCTCGAGTGGGAACATGTCTCGAGTGGGAACATGTCTCGAGTGGGAACATATCAGTCTCGAGTGAGAACATGTCTCGAGTGGGAAGATATCTCGAGTGGGAAGATATCTCGAGTGGAAACATACATTGAGTGGGAACATATATTGAGTGGGAACATGTCTCGAGTGGGAACATATCTCGAGTGGGAACATATCTCGAGTGGGAACATATCTCGAGTGGGAACAAATCTCGAGTGGGAACATATCTCGAGTGGGAACATATCTCGAGTGGGAACATATCTCGAGTGGGAACATATCTCGAGTGGGAACATATCTCGAGTGGGAACATATCTCGAGTGGGAACATACATTGAGTGGGAACATACATTGAGTGGGAACATGTCTCGAGTGGGAACATATCTCGAGTATGAACATATCTCGAGTATGAACATATCTCGAGTATGAACATATCTCGAGTGGGAACATATCTCGAGTGGGAACATATCTCGAGTGGGAACATTTCTCGAGTGGGAACATATCTCGAGTGGGAACATATCTCGAGTGGGAACATATCTCGAGTGGGAACATATCTCGAGTGGGAACATATCTCGAGTGGGAACATATCTCGAGTGGGAACATATCTCGAGTGGGAACATATCTCGAGTGGGAACATATCTCGAGTGGGAACATATCTCGAGTGGGAACATATCTCGAGTGGGAACGTATCTTGTGCTTGGATTCCCGATTCCGTAAATTTCATTCTAAATGGTGCTCTCATCCTTCCTCTTTTAGAAACCCCTTTGTTTTGGCAAGGCAGGCTGGAACTCACTCATGTGGTCTGATCATCAAAATTCTTTACCAGTTCGACTCAAGAGTACTTCGTTGTAATTCATAATTTGTCTGTAGGCAGTTAAGTGAGTAAAATTAGGCTATCTTCAGGCAAAGGTAGGTCTATGGTTCATCAACTTTTCGTAACTGTAACGGCATCGAAGAAGAACACAAAATTTCCATTTTCATGCATGCAAGGAGTATTTCCTTTATTCTCTCATCATTGCCATGAATTTACATTGATTTCCTAGTTTCGGCTCATCATGTTTGTTATCATGAATTATCCATATATTTTCACGCTAGTTAATCAATGAATTACATGAATTAGCATGCTAGGCGTTAACATAAATTATCTGGTTATCATCATGGTAGTTATTCAATTATCTTGCAGAACTGTCATGCTAGTCATTCAACGAGCTAGTTTTTCAATTCATCATGCTTGTTATTATTGATCTCATCATGCTAGTTGTTATTCAACTCATTATGCTAGATATTTGAACTTATAGTACAAATACGAACATATGGAATTAAAACAGCTAAAAGGTTCATTGAGACAGCGAAAACAAGGAGGAGAAGCGCTGTTTCAATTTATCCTCTGCCATCCATTACGAAATTAATCTTTCTGAAGCCCCGCCACGCGTAATGACCAATTTATATTCATTGCGCTCAAATATATTAATCATGTTAAATAGGGACTAAAGCGATGCTTTGCGGTCCAACTTTGATTTTCCGAGAGGCCTAGTCCGGAACACCAATGTGAACGAATACCGGTGATTAATTCCAATCTTTTTAGCGTGAAATTAAAGTTTTCTTGCCTTAAGGTTAATGCACATTACGGGAATTTTTAAAATAATAGCGAGTACGAATGCGCAAGAAAGCGTAATTTCTCTTCGTTTCGTTCTTCATAATATAATTTGAAAACCCTTATGAATCGTGCAACAAAATCGCGTGTCAGGTTTTCTGATAATTAAGAAAATTTAACACGTCCACGTAGGTTGTAAGTAGCGTAATAGGGAAATCGACTTTGATGCTTGAATACATTTTTATCCTTCTTGAGAAATATGTATATACAAAATTATTGTACGACACGTTTCACCGGGTATGATAACATATTTTTTAAGTGATCGTGAAACAGATGAAAAGTCATTCAAATATACCGGTGAGTGAATGAGCAATTTACCGAATGGTACGTACATGTATGGCCCATTACACGGGGAACGTGTTAAATACAAAACAGATATGAGAATTTTTTCAGTTTTCTGTGCCTCACACGAAACAGGAACTTTCGCTTGCGTTTGATTTACTATATGGAAGCGCAAAAAAGTATTTTATATGATTTAAATTGAACATTTTTTACCGACATTTTTATTACCGACATTTTTATTACCGACATTTTTATTACCGACATTTTTATTACCGACATTTTTATTACTTACATTTTTATTACCGACATTTTTACTAACGCCTTTGAAATTGGTAGTTACGCAGGGAAAATAGAGGTTTGACAAAATTTACTCATGCTTGGCATGTGTTTTTCAAAGTTTTTAACGCAAATTTCGTATCAAACATCGTTTGATTAATTCCAATATTTTTAGCGTGAAATTAAAGTTTTCTTGCCTTAATGCACATTACGGGAATTTTTAAAATAATACCGAATTAATATTACCGAAGGCCTTAAAAACTTGAAAATCTAGAATATTTAAAACCAATTACTTTCACATAGATCTAATAACGTTGTTTTAATGCAACTGAAATTACTCTCGTCTTCTCACGAGCTTTTTATCATTGTTTTATTATAAATAGCACTATGTCAGTTTACGCATTGCAATAACCAGACAATCATATAAAATTACGAGCAGTTTTTGCAATACAATATTTGTCAGTGATCAAAAGCACTTTCCAATGAAAGGGCAGCCTAATATTCTCCACTGATCACCAGCACTTTTCAATGAAAGGGAAACCCAATATTCTCCACTGATCACTAGCACTTTCCAATGAAAGGGTAGCCCAATATTCTCCACTGATCACCAGCACTTTTCAATGAAAGGGAAACCCAATATTCTCCACTGATCACTAGCACTTTCCAATGAAAGGGAAACCCAATATTCTCCACTGATCACTAGTTCTTTCCAATGAAAGGGTAGCCCAATATTCTCCACTGATCACCAGCACTTCTCAATGAAAGGGAAACCCAATATTCTCCACTGATCACTAGCACTT
Source organism: Morinoia aosen (assembly GCA_030386875.1). Taxonomy (NCBI): domain Eukaryota; kingdom Metazoa; phylum Arthropoda; class Malacostraca; order Amphipoda; family Talitridae; genus Morinoia; species Morinoia aosen. Next base: position 43,378,261 of record CM059577.1, on the reverse strand, counting down.
TCCAATGAAAGGGTAGCCCAATATTCTCCACTGATCACCAGCACTTTTCAATGAAAGGGAAACCCAATATTCTCCACTGATCACTAGCACTTTCCAATGAAAGGGTAGCCCAATATTCACCACTTATCACTAGCACTTTCCAATGAAAGGGTAGTCCAATATTCTCCACTGATCACTAGCAATGAGAGGGCAGCCCTAATATGCCCTTGTGATCACTAGCAGGCCCAGAAATAGCAGTCCCTAATGAAAGCAAGCCGAAGCGACGCTGTGAGCCATTGGAAAAGAAACTCTCCGCCTTCGCCTGCTCGACAGAGCCTCGGTTTTCATCATTATCGGTTGTTTAAGGCCGGTTAAGTGCTGTGCCAAAATCTGTGTATTCCCTTGCCGCGTTTTGAGTCTGTTCTTGCACGGCCCTCTTGCCAAGAGTGGTTATAAAGAAGAATGCTTTGAAATGAAGTGTATCCTACATCTTTCGTGAAATCGCATTTCCTTGTCAATTTAAGTTCAAGGATTCCTAGAAATGAAGTGTGTTCATCCCTCGTTCAGATGAGTAGATGTAACTTAAATATCGAGTTTCTGTGGCACTTGAACTTCAAAGTTTCCTGATTTCGTGACGAGAAAAATAAAATCTGTATTTTTTTCCATTGCTTTTCAGGTCCCTGAGCAAGGAAACATGGAAATAACACGTCCTCAAAGTTTAGAATTGCAGCACAATTGTAGGAAAATTTTGAGATAAGATAAAACGAAGCTGTATTGGAGACATTGCATTTCACGTATAACTTCCAAGTGAAGAAACGTGGAAATAACACGTGTTCAAAGTATAGAATTTCATCACAGTTTTAGGCAAGGAAGCAAAGTTTGCGACTCAAGGATAAGCGTGCCGTAGACTTGAGTCCGCACGCGTGCGTGCCAATTGGCAGTTACAAATGGAGACTGATCGACTCCAGTCACGGCCGAATCTGTTCCTGCTCCACCCAAGTCTCAAGTAGGATCAATGTTCCGTGTTAGCGTTGCTGTGCTTGTGTGTGGAATATACCGAGGATTCTATGAAGCCAGAGTTAATTTCAATGAAAAGAGAGCGGCAAGGATGAACGAGTGAATGGTAATTTTAGAGGAAGGAACTTTTTGGGTTAACCCCCGTCATCATCCAAGAATAATTTCCCAGGAGTTCTGACTACTGAGAATTTCTGAGTTCCTAGAATTTTTTGAACAGCTATCGTCATCCATGAATAATTTCCCAGGAACGCTAAATACCTAAAATTTCAGAATTTCTAGAATTTCCGAATACCCAACATCAACCAAGAACAAGTTCCGAAGAGTTCTCTCCAAGGGGGACTATGTGTGGGCGCGAGCTAAATGTTAGGTAGGCTATCTTTTTGTTGAAATAAAATGTTTTTGTTATGTTAAGGACCTCCTTTTTCGGTTCTTTGCTGTCCTGTTTTTCAGCACCTACTACTTTCTTCTTCAACTTTGGTCTTGTTTCATAATCTTCTTTCACAACTTACTATTTCTATGCCATTTCTGCGTAGATTCCGCGTTTCCTTAACTCCATACTAAATGGTGCCTTCCTCCTTCCTCTCTTTTCGCATTTGTTGCTGCGGTAGGGAGGCTAAAACTAACGACTAATCTAATCTAATCCGAAGAGTTCTGAATGCAGACAAATTTTGAATTCCAATGATTTGCATATTTTCAAAATTTCTGAAATCCGAGATATTCTGAACTCCAAAAATTTCTGATTCGGAATAGTACTAAAGCTACGAAAGGCTCCTCTTAATGAGCCTAAAATAGTCAGTTCTTTGAACGCTGTTTGGCAATTTTAACTCTTTCCCTCGTGTGCAAAATCACGAGTACACAAGCAAAAGTTCTTCGGGTTAGTAAACACATTTCCCACGAAGGGACCCACCGGTGGTCACTGAGGGGATTTCCATAATGCTGCTGACCAACTTGCCGTCACCAACCAAATTTTATAAATACTTATTGAAAGCTATATGGACCCACGATCCAGTTAATGTTTGCCATTTTAAAAATTGCTCACCACAATCGACGTTACATTTGACTTGAATATTGAACTTTAGTTTAACCCTTCGCCGCAAACGTGTTAGGATTTGGTAACTGTTACATGCTCTTGGATTTTTTTGAAGTACAATAAAGATAGTGAGTGAAATGATATTTTTCAAAAAATTCACTATGCAGAAGCGAAGAAGTTCGTGGTGAGTTTTCTGAAAAAGTTAGATTTGATTTTTGGTAATCTCAATTTCATTGTAAGTGACATAATCAGCATTTTCGAAAATGAATTTTTCGAAAACGGAAAAAAATTTTACAATGTATAACATTATCATTCAGGGCGAAAATTGTTATTATACAGTATCTTTTTATTTTTCAGTGCAAATTTATCGTGATATCATCAAGACTTCCTTTATCCGCAGTTCATTAACTAGGGCAATATTTATTTACTACTCAAAATTGTTGTTGGTCAATGGACTTCAATTAGCAAAGCATGACTGATATTTTTTCCTTTCGCTTTGGCGGATCATTTCAAAAGGAACATTAGTTCCAGCGCACGTGTTACAAAACTCGATCCATTTATTAATAAACTGGAATCAAAGAGCTCGCACACTTTAACCTGGGCCAGGAAGTGTGAAGAATACAAACTGAACGCCACCACAAAGAGATTATGAAAGAGCTGATAAAAGGAATTTAATATTAGCACACTAAGAACCAATGGAAAGTGCTGGAGAGCAGTCTAGCTGGAAGACAGGATTATACTCGATGGTGTTTGCTGAGAATGATTGAAGAATTTTTGAAGTAAATGATTGAACAGTTTTGGAGTGCATGATTCAGTAGTGTTTGATGTATATGAATGAACAGTTTTGGTGTGAATGATTGATCAGTGTTTGTTGAATATCATTGAGCAGAGTTTGGAGTGCATGGTTGAGTAGTGTTTGATGTATATGACTGAACAGTTTTGGTGTGAATGATTGATCAGTGTTTGTTGAATATCATTGAGCAGAGTTTGGAGTGCATGGTTGAGTAGTGTTTGATGTATATGACTGAACAGTTTTGGTGTGAATGATTGAACCGTGTTTGTTGAATATCATTGAGCAGAGTTTGGAGTGCATGGTTCAATAGTGTTTGGTGTGAATTATTGAACAGTGTTTGTTGTAAACCAATGAAAAAGTTTAGAGTACAAGATTCAGCATTGTTTGCCATGAATGATTGGACAGTGTTTGTTGAATATCATTGAACAGAGTTTGGACTGCATAATTCACAAAGCCAGCACAAAACGAGGCAGAATATAAGCCTTTCAGGCATATAGTTTTGTCGTCGCGTGAAGGCAGCATTCGGAATAAAGCCTGGAACGGTGAACGCGACATTCGGAGTAAAGCCTGGAACGGTGAACGCGACGTTCGGAGTAAAGCCTGGAACGGTGAACGCGACATTCGGAGTAAAGCCTGGAACGGTGAACGCGACATTCGGAGTAAAGCATGGAACGGTGAACGCGACGTGAGTTGCGATATGACGATGATGCGATGTATGTTCATGTGAAGTGATATAATTGAGCAAGAATGTAATGAGTAATGTAATGAGGAATGTATTGAGTTGAATAATGTAATTGAGAAATGATGTCACTTCAACTTCGGGGATTTTGTTCTTGTACGGTTTTTGTTTGCCGTCAACATTTTCTTAAATGAAGCTTAGGGTTCAATTATTCGCTTCAGTTTTACGGTAAAAGGTTCTAGAAAAAATATTTTCTCATCATTAATTTTCAAATAAAAAATATTCGAGGATTTCTCTGAAGAAAGCCTGACGGGCATTAAAATACCAGTTCATCCAAATTTTTATCCCATGTAGGAGTGTGTGTGAGAATTGTTTTGTGTTAATATTTTTATACAAATCCAAGTTCTTCGAGGGAAATTCGTTCTACGATATTTCTCTTAATGGTTTTTTTTTATCACAGATTCTCAGGAATTCAATGTTTTATTCAAAGCATAAGAAATTAGTTCAGTTTTCGCTGCAAGTTAAACAATCTCGCATCTCGTGGAATACTCATCCAGCAAAATTAAATGCTACGAACAAAGTTATTTGTCAGTGTTCACCAAAAGAATTTGTATTTCAATTTGCTTCTCGCTCCCAGGGGGATTATGTGAGGTCCTGAGCTACAGGTTAGGTAGGCCTTTTTTTTGTTGAAATTGATTGGTTTTTTATTTCGTTACGGACCATCTTTTGCGCTTTCACTGCTGTCCTGTTTTTCAGCACATACTACTTTCTTCATCAATTTTTATCTTGTCCCATGAACTTCTTTCTTAGCTTAGTGTTTTTATGCACCTTGTGCGTAAATTCCGCGTTCCCTTAACTCCATACTAAATGGTGCCTTGAGCCTTCTTCTCTTAGAGCATCTTTGTCGTGATAAAGGGAGGCTTAAACTTTTATAATCAATCATTTTGCTTCTATTGTAACATTAATTTTTTCCTTCTTTCACTGGAAAAACTTTTACCTAGGGATTGAAACTCCACATGAGGATCCGTAAGAGCATTATAGTCATTTTGAACCTTCCGAGTACTGTTCTTTGATGAGAACTTTTCAATTGCAAATGATTTTTTAACCAACTTTCCTGAATTCAATTCACTGTTGAAGAGAAAGCGCGAAAGGAAAACGTGAGGCGCTACAAAGAGGGTATGGCATTTTGAATCTCTAGAATACTCATATGCATTGTAATCACATGAATTGGAAACCCTGTTTTTAACCAACCATTTTCTCAAATTGGCTTACATGTTACCGAGAGAGCGTGTAAGGAGTTGTTAAGTTATTAATGTATTTTTTTGGTATCGAAAAGGAATTATTAACGGAAGTTGTGGAATAATTAATCCACAACTTATCCGGGGGATTAATTAATCCAGTCCTAATGGAAGTTGCGGCATTTCGAACTATTAGAAAGCTATTCTTTCGGAATTTTTTTTTTGGACAGTCAGTATTCGTGAATATAATTTAAATTATCTCTTGCAAGGGAAGCGCAAAAGAACAAAAGTACGGCTGTATTACAGAAGTACGGCTGTTGTCCGCATGGAAACACAAGCGTGTTGTATTCGTTTTTTCAATTTATATTTAAATGTGTTATCAAACCTAAATAACGCAACAAACGGAATGCATTGTTCCATGCTTCTCGTTCAATAATTTGTTCCGACTATTGACATGGGCAATACGATATTCATGAGTCAACTATAAGGGTTTTTATGCTACAATATTTTAAAAACCAGCGATGGTTTTTGTATCATCTTCATCGGAAATAAAAGCATTTTTCTCTCTAATTTTTTTGCTTTGAAATCAGAAGTTGAAGGTTTTCCTTGGTGTCCTTGGTCAATACAACCAAAGGATACAACTATTTTATCTATGGGAATTAGCGCTCACAGGGGGAAAATGTGTGAGGGCCCGAGCTAAGAGTTAGGTAGGCCTTCTTTTTTGAAACAAAATATATTTTTGCTATCTTAAAGGACCATCGTTTTTCGATTCACTCCTGTCCTGTTTTTCAGCACCTACTACTTTCTTCGTTAACTTTTATCTTGTTTCGTGAAATTATTTCTCAACTTACTGTTTCTATGCCTCTTCTGCATAGATTCCGCATTCCCTAATCTCCATCCTAAATGGTGCCTTCCTCCTTCCTCTCTTCGATACACTGTTGTTTGAAGCGGTTAGGGAGGCTTAAACTAACATATAATCTAATCTACAACCATCGCCATGACAACTTCGTCATTATTTGATGAAAAAATTAACCTCAAAATTTCAACCGATCACAAGAGTCCGATCTGGGCACACTGCCTATTATTCCAAGGCCTACGCTGCAAAAAAAAGCCGGCAGGTAGCCTGGCACACTCGCCGTCGCGCTCCAAAATTGATGCTTCGGTGAAGGATGGAGACGAATGGTGTTGGGGCAACCCTGTCTCTTCCCCACCCCTCACCATTCCCCTCTGGGTGGGAAAGTGTGAGGAATCCCACCCCTCCCCATTTTCCCTCGATGGAAAACTGTCAGAGGTATCTCTCCCGATTTCTCCTGGGTGGAAAACTGTGAGGGGTCTCTCCCCACCCCTCCCCATTTCTCCCTGGGTGGAAAACTGTGTGGGAACTCATTCCCACCCCTCCCCATTTCCCCCTGGGTGGAAAACTGTCTGAAGGATCTCTTCCCACTACTCCCCATTTTCCCCTGTGTGAAAAACTGTGAGGGATCTGTGATGCATTATCCTTTTTCGGGTCACTGCTTTTCTTTATTTGAGCACTTTTGCTTTATTTTTTAAATTTTCTCTTGTTCCACAAACTTCTCCTTACCTACTGTTTCTATTCACCTGTTGTGTTGATGTTGCATTCCCTTAACTCTGTACTAAATGGCGCTTCCATCCTTCCTCTCTTTGAGCATCTTTGTTTTGGTAAGGGAGGCTAAAATTAATTGATACTCAATCAGTCCATAGTGCATTTTTCGTTCGTAATGAATTCTAAAAATTATCCTAAGGACTGCAGAATTTCATTTTACAATGGAAAAAAATTCATCGCGCAGAAAAAAGAAGAATTGTAAAGGCTTCTCAACGGGATAAAAAAAATCATTATTTTGGTTTTTGAATGATCCAAAGTCATAAATTGTATCGTTCACGAATAAAGTCATTCAAAAAATTTAAATACCTAAAACGCAAATTATCCGTTCAATATTTGAATACTTCATTATTATGTTATTTTAAATGCATTAAAGTCATATCAAGTGCTATTACCTAACGTAATCATTTTTAGCAAGTTTAATTAACATAAAAATAAAATTGCCAGCTTTATACGATAGAAATCTAGTATTATGGGTTTTCTAATATTCCAAAGTTATATCAAGGCGCTCGAAAGTCATATCAAGGCGCTCCAAAGTCATATCAAGGTGCTCCAAAGTCATATCAAGGCACTCCAAAGTCATATCAAGGCACTCCAAAGTCATATCAAGGCGCTCCAAAGTCATATCAAGGGGCTCCAAAGTCATATCAAGGGGCTCCAAAGTCATATCAAGGTGCTCCAAAGTCATATCAAGGTGCTCCAAAGTCATATCAAGGCGCTCAAAAGTCATATCAAGGCATACGAAAGTCATATCAAGGTGCTCCAAAGTCATATCAAGGTGCTCCAAAGTCATATCAAGGTGCTCCAAAGTCATATCAAGGTGCTCCAAAGTCATATCAAGGTGCTCTTGTGTCGTCTCAAGGTGCTCATAAATCATGTCAAGATGCTCATAAATCATGTCAAGATGCTCTTAAGTCATATCAAAGCACATTCAAAAACGCAATCATTTTCAATAAAAATTTCATGCTCAAAAATCAAGTCGCCAGTTCTCTAATAAAACTAGTATTCGGAAAATCGTGTAAATTTGCTTGGCCGTGTGTCTTGCTATTGCAAGCACGCGCCCGTACTTAAAAGTTCAGAGTTGAAACTTTCGGAAGAACGTTCCTCCTGAGGAATAATGCCTTCGTTACTTCTAAAATTACGGCAAATCAGTATTCCTTTAAAAATGCCGTGGAATGAAAAAGGTTTGCTGATGATTTGCGTGATCGAAAATGTTTCCATAATGGTTCAACAGATAGCATTTTTTTAACATACGAGATTTCAAACAAGCGTAATTTATTTTTAATTCCCTCTTCGGTCTTCGAGTTATAGACCATATTATGGGAATCTCAACTTTACAGGATAAATATAATTTGTCCACGTAATTCAGATGATGCGATGCCTTCGCTTTATTCAAGTTTTGAAACAACAGGTCAAATTTTTGTCTGCCTAAACAGAGAATCGAATCGAATGATGTACCTACTATGTACTTTAAAAATGATTGTTAGTTCGTGAGCTTACGACTTTAAGATTAGGTTAGGAAATATTTAAAATTTATTGGTTGTTACGCATTTCTTGTATCAAATTGTTAACGTTGTAAGGCCTGATGGTGTTGTTGCTGCTTCGGCCATTGAGTTCTATTTTGAGGCGAGAGATCGAAGCGGCGGCCTTACTTATAGACTCCTCCTGCGGTTTGTATCGGTGATACGAACTTTTTATTGGATAAATTAACATTGAGACATTTTAGGATTACTGAACATGAAATGACTAGAATCGAGATTTGAGGGGTAACTAAAGTAAGGCACTACAAGTGGTGACCCCAGAACGTAACCATGACGGATTCTATGTTAGGAAATATTTAAAATTTATTGGTTGTAGTGCATTTCATGTATCAAATTTTTTACAATAACTACGACTTCTATGCTAAGAAATTCTAATCCAATTGCTTTTAATGCATTTAAACGCTTCAACTTTTTTTGTTGTGAATGTTTTTTTTCACGTAGTGTATTTTGGTGAAATTATTTGGTTCGCTTTTATGTAAAATCGAAAACACTCAGACGATAACAAACGAGTCCTTTAAAATAGCGCGTTTACTGAGAAATATATATGATGAAATTTGCCTTTTTCGAACGTCTCCAGTAATCGAATTGACAGTCCAGACATGGTATCCTTGGTACGCGCACGTTCGAAGTTGTGATGAAAGTCGTTCAAGTTTTTGGGAATCTCGTTCCGTTTTGTATGCCTCTCATGGGAATACAGCTATTAAATCAATGGGAATGTGCACTCTCATGGGAAAAATGTGAGGTCTCGAGCTGAGAGGTAAACCTTTATTTTTGTTTGAATAACATGTTTTTTGTTACGTTAAAGGATCATGTTGTTCGGTTCGATGAAATCCTGTTTTTCAGCACCTACTACTTTCTTCTTCAACCTTTATCTTGTTTCATGAAATTCTTTAACGCATTTGTTGTGGTAAAGGAAGCTGAATCTAATCTAATTTCCTTCCAACATATATACTGATGTTTATTCTTCAAGTTAGACACAACAGCTGAAAAGAAAGCTGAAAAACTATCTACGTCACCCCTCAGGGGGATACAACTATTGTATCTATGGGAATTAGCACTCCCAGGGGAAAAATGTGAGGGCCCGAGCTGAGAGTTAGGTAGGCCTTCCTTTTTGTTGAAATAAAAGTTTTTTTTGTTATGTTAAGGACCACCTTTTTTCGGTTCACTGCTGTCCTGTTTTTCAGCACCTCTCACTTTCTTCTTCAACTTTTATCTTATTTCATGAACTTCTTTCCCATCTTACTGTTTCTATGCCCCTTCATCATAGATTCCTCATTTTCTTATCTCCATACTAAATGATGCCTTCCTCCTTCCTCTCTTCGATACGCTCTATTTTTGAAGCGGTTAGGGAGGCTTAAACTAACTTATAATCTAATCTAATCTAAACTATCTACGTCATATTTTCCAGCATTTAAATTACTATTTTTCTTCCTAACTTGACCACAATAACTAAAACGAGCAGAAGCAAAACTACATTGTTAATCATACTATTTCAGCAAGATAGTCTTCCAATGATTCCGTTAATATTTTCACACAGATTAGAAAAAAAATTACTTAAAACGAGTGGAAACCAAACTTTGCCGCTTCCCAAGCTGCCTTCAAATCAGATACCTGGTGAGTCAAGATTGAATTCGTATCGACAAATTCAACTGATTGTTGCCCTTCGTTTGGGATCGAGGAAACCATGTCCATTGAAGCGTCATAGGTTGTTGTCGAGGAAAGACATATTGGACAAGACCTTCGTTCAACTCTGGCATGCAATCCCCGTAGAGTTATTGGCTCGACACGCTCCCGTCAAATACGAATGTTACCGTCAATAATTAGAGATCAGCTCTGAGAAATCATCAAGGAATACTTGTAATCCTTGCGATTTACGTTCGGTTTAATTAAAGGATGTAGGGGAATAGAGTACAATTCCATAGAATCTGGGTTACGAAGACTTGTGCATCTGAAGCTTTTTTTTTTAATGTGTGCATTAATGATAGGTAAAGCTGTGCTATGGGAATGGTTAGAGAAATATTATAGATTGCTGAACGTTTCTGTATCTTATTTTACCTTCAGGGGGATATAAATATTACATTAAATGGGAGTTATCGCACCGTGTAAAAAATGTGAAGTCCCGAGCTGAAGCTTAGGTTGAGCTTATGAAATAGAATAAGTTTTTTGTTTTGTTACGGACCATTTTTTAGCGCTTCACTGCTCTCCTAATACTGTCTTCTTCCACAATTATTTGGTTTCATAATTTACCATATTCAAAGTGACCATTTATTTTTTTCACTCACTTTTTTTTTGAGTTTCTAGAAACTCGCTGTTTCTATGCGCTGGGAATCTTGAGTTGGATCACACCTTGTGTATAGATTCCTCTTTTCCTCAACTCCATACCAGGTAGCACATGCCTCCATACTTTCTTTGGAATACATCTTCTGTGTTCAGGAAAGCTTAAACTAACTTACCAAATTTGAGGTTTTTTATCAGTAGCCCCTCAGGGGGATACAACTGTTGTATCTATGGGAATTAGCGCTCCCAGGGAAATTATGTGTGGGCCCGAGCTAGGGGTTGGGTAGGCCTCCTTTTTATTTAAATAGAATAGGTTATTGTTTTGTTACGGACCATCTTTTTTCGGTTCACTGCTGTCCTGTTTTTCAGCACCTACTACTTTCTTCTTCAACTTTTTTTTCTTTCATGAGCTTCCTTCTTAGCTTACTGGTTCTATGCACCAGGTGCATAGATTCCGCGTTCCCTCAACTCCATACTAAATGGTGCCTCCCTCTTTCCTCTCTTAAAACATCTTTGTCGTGGCAAAAGGAAGCTAAAACTTTCTTATAAAATAATAATATTAATAATAATTATTTTTATCAGAAGTATTTAGTATTAAGAGGATAATGAATAAACTTCAAGAAATTGAGTAATTTTTTTTGTATAAATCCCAAATAGCTTCACTTACGGCATACTGCTATGCGTTTCGCTAAATCAATTACGCAGAACCTTAGTCGTGCGACTGCTGTGTAACTTCAAGATGTTGGAGAGCATTAAACACTGTTCGAGTCTATATAGTACTTGTTACTGAAATTTATGGTTATTTGTGCGTTTTCTGGGTTGCAGGTTTGAGAAAATGAGAGATTCGTAATATGCATAATTCATCGTGTTGATCGCATTCCCACATTTTTGAATGGGAACCTGCATTTGTATATAAATAGTTGAAACATTACTTGAAATGAAACGCAAAGAAAGCTCACAGAAGCTGCCTGATAGAAGTCAAAAGGTCATTCATGATTTTACACTATGTTGAGAAAAACTAAATTTTCACTAATATCTTTCTGCAATTGGGCGACAGTGCATAAGCTCCGAATGAAAATTTTATATTTGTGATTAATATTAGACAACAGCTGTGACAAAGTTTTACTACTAAACATAAACTCATTTTGGCCGAACGTTTTGCATTTTATGAGCTACAAACTAAAAGACTTGAAAACACACAATTTTTTAAAACCTTTTTGAAAATTCCCGACTGATGTCCATGAGAGGAAAAGTTAATTATTGTTGGTTGCTCACCGTGGCCGAGTGGTTAAGAGCGCGCCCTTCGCAGGAAGGTGTCGGCTGTTCGAATCCCGGCAGTACCGCCAGGTATTTCTCCCCGTTGGGAAAAGGGAAAACTCAGCCCCTATTCCCCACTCGACCCAGGTGTCGGAAATGGGTATCGGCTTGACCGGGGGTACCGTCATGAGTCCTAACGTTACCTTTGAGGCATTTTAAAAACCAATAAACAAGATATATTTCAGTCTGGATTCTAATAAAACATCTTTTCATTCTTTCTTTCTATCTTGCTAATCAAAATTAGAGCATGTCCCTGAAGCTGGGACGTAGTGCAGTTTATCAGGTGCTCATAAATGTCGTATGTTAATTTATCACTACTTCACTCAGTTTTTCGTTAATCACAAATTGATGCAGAAGACTGAAATTTACAAGATCTCTCGTTTAAAATTCATGTAGTTCTGCTGAAAAATGCAAATTACGACGGCTTTTGCTTTGAGACTTATTTACGAAAACACTCGATTAAAATTGATCTACAATGGGTTGAAAAACCTAAATAAAGGCAAAAGATTATTCTTGTTGGGTTTGTGGTTTAGCTTAGAGAAGCTGCAAATTAGCGCAAGTTAGGTTTCATCTACGCTATTCAATATAACTGCAGTAGAATGGAAATAAATGGCCAAAAATCGATCTTTGGCTTCCAAATTTATGAGTAGACGATCGGGACATTTTCCAACATATGAACCAAATGCATTATTCACCTTAAGATACTTCCCAGTGAAAGAATTACATAGTATCCGGGAAGTTCATACATGGTATTTATAAGGGGAGTCCCAAAATGAGCTTGTGTAGCTTGTCCATGCATTGCCCAAACAGCATTCTTCTCTATGGCCCGCCTTCCAGCTTTGAATGATCAGTCCTGGACATGAGGAAACGCTTAGACTACACATCAGTCTATGTCGTGGACTAGTGGTCAAGAAAACGTACACTTTCGTGGACTAGTGGTCAAGAAAACGTACACTTTCGTGGACTAGTGGTCAAGAAAACGCACACTTTCGTGGACGTACGTGTGGTCAAGAGCACATACCCTTTCGTGTAGATTTTTGGAGGCTTAGACGGTTATTGGGTTAGAGGGTTCAAAACCCCGCTGTACGATCCCTTTTTTTCTTCCTGATGGCAAATTGAAGAAAAGTAGTCACAGTTCCCGTTCCTATCTAGGCATTTAGAATGGGTAGGTACCAGCTATACCTAGAGAGTAGAGTGATTTTTGAGCAAAGGCAGTCGAAAAATGTATAAGGTGTTCATCAATTTTATAGGAATGGATTTTTTTACTGCCTGTGTTTCTTTTTATCGCAAGAAGAGAAGAAGTACCAACTCTACCGAAAATGTTAAGTGGCTTTCGAGAAAAAATTCAGAAAAAACAGTATACAAGATATTACACATTAACTCCTTGGGAGTAAATCCTCTTTCTTTTTTTGCTTTCATTATTCCTAATTTTCTTTCTCTCATTAAGAGCAGAAGCGCAAACTTTACCGAAAGTGTAATGATGCATTCAGAGTGACCATTTAGAAACAACGCACAAGGTGCTATAATATATTAACTCCGTTGAAATTAACCACTTTTTTCTCCCACTGTTTCTTTTTTTGGCGTTAAGAGCAGAAGTTGAGCACAGGTAGGCGACGCAGCGCTTCTCTTCTGATTTCTTCACTCTTTGAGTCTTTACAAAGATTCGAGTTGCCTGTTTTTGTGTGCGTAGTGAGTTATGCTAATCGAGACACTCGAATTTAAACTTTTCTGCAGTAACTTGAAGTTGGAACCATTGGTGAGGGTCACCGTGAAAAACAAGGTACCGAAAACGGTGCAGGCAATGTAAATGTTACGGAAAATATACATGAAGTTTCTGGACCTATTTACATACGCTTTGCGGGCTACACATTAAACTTAAAATTCCGACCAGCATTGTTGATAGTGACTTGGTATCTCGAACTTATCATTTACGTAATTTCAGTTACGCAGTCCAATCTTACCTCTGACTAACGAACATCCAAGGTATTTTCTGAGCAGTAAACACATATTAAAGTCTTACGCAAAAGTATTTCTTACATCATTTTATTATTTTATAATTGAATTTCACATACGCTAGTATCACAGTTTTTCACATAACGCGAAATAGGAAAATAATTTTTTTCACCAGGCAGAAGTACGAAAGAATGATTCAGCTTTAATTTGAAGTACTTATTCTTTCAAAATATGCATTGGTTTGAAGGGCTTAAAACTCGACCATGCACAGAATTCTAACGAAATCAGATGGGCATATTTCATTGCTACTATAGCGTGAAGTCTACTGCCGTATATCGCCTAACCAGGTGTAGGTTGAGATCTACAAATTAGGTGATTATCGCTAAATTAAATGAATGGAACTAATTAACATCCATTAGTAACCTAACCTCATGCTGTAGTACTAGTTAGAGGTAGATCTCGTAGTGTGGTAGCCCTCACGCTATAGCAGCACCCGTATTTCTCTTTAATTCAGTGTACATTTTTCCCTCAGGCATCTTTGATTTTAGCCCCGTTATAAGGGGATACAGCTTTTGATTGTTTCTATTGAAGTTTGGGGTCAGAGGGAGAACATGTGGGGTCCCAAGCTAAAAGTACGTTGGGCCTTCCTTTGGTTGAAATAGAATAGGTTTTTTGTTGTGTTACGGACCATCTATTTTTCGAATTACTGCTATCCTGCTTTTCAGAATTTACTAACTCTTCAACTTTTATTGCGTTTCATGCACTTCTCCCTCAACTTTCTGTGTCTATGTACTTTGTACATAAATAATTCCAAATTACTTCAAGCATAAACTAAATGGAGCCTTCCTTCTTCCCCTCTTTGGAACACTTTGGTTGTGGTTAGGGAGGCTTAAACTAACATCTAATTTAATCTTCAAATTCGACCACGCATCAAGTCCTATTGAACTTTAATTGTTACGTTTCACTCTTCTCCAGTCTAACTTTTTCCCCGGAGCATATACGATTCTAGCAACCAACCAAGCATAGCACCTGTATAGGGCGGCAAAATTAGAGGTGCAACTGCGAAAAAGTTGGCGGGATTGAGGGAGATTCCGATGCGTGTAAAAGTCATTAACTTTATTAGTCAGCAAATGCTTATGAACCAGCGACGGACATTGTTCCGACCGAGTCCCCCTCGTCGGGAAGGCTCTTGGCACTCGAGTGCAAAAGTTGAGCTTTTCTGACGGCGAACATAGCCTGATTTTCTTGGACCGCCCATTAACCTCGCTCTGGCTCTCATTATCTCCAAAGACTTCCTGGCTCTTCATTTGCAACCCCAAAACAGGACAAAACTCAACGAGCCGCTCGAAAAAAAATAACGCCCGCATTTTTAGGACCAGCAGAAGATGCCTTTCACATAGTCCTCCTCCCCCTTCCCCCCAAGCACACCCCCTCCCCCATCCACATTGAGTCCCTCCCCCCTTCACATAGGGTTCTCCCTCTTCCCCTTCACGCAAGCCCAGCAGAAGACACTGCAGTTTTACGAAACATTACTCCCTCGGAAATTGTCCCCGACAGTCGTCCAAATGAAAATTCCTGCTCCGTGAGATTCGCTGGAGTTGTGAGCACTTTTGAAGGTCTGCTTATTCGAACAGGAGTGTCGTTTGTTATGTTGGGACGCTTGTGCATTTAGTTAATTAATCATTCGTAGTGTTCTTGTTTGAAGGGAATTAGTTATAATTCCACAGCTTATACGTGAATTTAGCTAACTACTCGTAGTGTTCATGTTTGAAGGAAATAGTTATAATTACACATCTTTTAAGCCGTACCAGACAACTCACGTTTCCCCTCTAATATATTCCCCCTAAAAATCGATAGTTATATTGACCTCTGAGAAATAATCATGGAACGTTGAGTACATATAACTAAATTTAGAAGAATTGTTACATAAAGTTTCCGATGTCTGACAGACATCTTGTAGGTTCATTTCATCTTATTTTTGCTTACCAATCATAACAGAATTAAACGTGGAAGCTTTTTCTCGTAACAAACACACTGAAATAACTGTTAATACTTGAAACAGTTGTTCTGAACGTCCAAAATACTGATACGATTTAGCGAATATCTTCCTGTAAAATTCATTTTTGAACATGACATATATTTAACTTACCTAATTATCTAACCTAACTTGACACAGATCTAACTTATGTAATTACCTTACCTATTTTAACATAGGTTTAACTTATTAGATCACGTAGTCTTAATTGCCAGAGATATAACGTAAATAATTCTCTAATGACGTGACATACATTAAGTGTACGCTGCTCGTCTCGCTTGTAGGCACATGTCCGGCCTCGAGCTGAACTCCTGCAGCTTAAGCGAATTTGACGCGGTAGACGGTCGCTGATTAAGTGTCTACTTTTATAGATCGAATTTTATCCACTACTTTAGATCTACTTTTTCTACTTTTATAGATATTCTTTTGTCTACTTTTATAGATCTACATTGTAGACTTTTACAGATCTACTTTTGTCAACTTTTATAGATCTACTTTTGTCTACTTCTATAGATCTACATTTGTCTACGTTTATAGTATCTACTATTGTGTACTCTATACTACTGGACTGAAGTCTCCTCTACCTTCGTTTACTCCATAGTGTCTACTTTTATACTGTCTGCATCCCCGTTTATAGCGTCTACTTTTCAAACTACTTTCAAGTGTCTATCTTCCAGCGCTGATGTAAATTTCATTTCAAATTATGTGACGTGTGCTGATTGTTAGCGTTCAGTCACAAAACTGAGGGTCACGAAACTGGAACTGAGGGTAACGAAACTGGATTTGAAGGTCCCGAAACTGGAGTTAAAGGTCCCGAAACTGGAGTTGAAGGTCCCGAAACTGGATTTGAAGGTCCTGAAACTGGAGTTGAAGGTCCCGAAACTGGAGTTGAAGGTCCCGAAACTGGAGTTGAAGGTCCCGAAACTGGAGTTGAAGGTCCCGAAACTGAAGCTGAAGGTCCCGAAACTGAAGCTGAAGGTCCCGAAACTGGAGCTGGAGGTCCCGAAACTGGAGCTGAAGGTCCGGAAACTGGAGCTGAAGGTCCCGAAACTGGAACTGATGGTCACGAAACTGGATCTGAAGGTCCCGAAACTGGAGCTGAAGGTCCCGAAACTGGAGCTGAAGGTCCCGAAACTGGAGCTGATGGTCACGAAACTGGAGCTGAAGGTGACGAAACTGGAGCTGAAGGTGACGAAACTGGAGCTGAAGGTGACGAAACTGGAGCTGAAGGTGACGAAACTGGAGCTGAAGGTCTCGAAACTGGAGCTGAAGGTCTCGATACTGGAGCTGAAGGTCTCGATACTGGAGCTGATGGTCACGAAACTGGAGCTGAGGGTCACGAAAATGGAGCTGAGGGTCACGAAACTGGAGCCGAGGCTCACGAAACTGGAGCAGAAGGTCACGAAACTGGAGCAGAAGGTCACGAAACTGGAATATGACAGACAGAAACGGGCCAGAAGATCTAGTGCGACCGCGCGATTGGATTCCTGATATGGAAATTTCGTTATTAGGGATTTGAATGTTATTGGATGGAGTACATGAATGTTATTGGATGGAGTACATGAATGTTATTGGATGGAGTACATGAATGTTATTGGATGGAGTACATGAATGTTAATAGATGGAGTTCATGAATGTTATTGGATGGAGTACATGAATGTTATTGGATGGAGTACATGAATGTTAATTGATGGAGTACATGAATGTTAATGGATGGAGTACATGAATGTTAATGGATGGAGTACATGAATGTTAATGGATGGAGTACATGAATGTTATTGGATGGAGTACATGAATGTTAATGGATGGAGTACATGAATGTTAATGGATGGAGTACATGAATGTTAATGGATGGAGTACATGAATGTTAATGGATGGAGTACATGAATGTTATTGAATGGAGTACATGAATGTTATTGGATGGAGTACATGAATGTTAATTGATGGAGTACATGAATGTTAATTGATGGAGTACATGAATGTTAATGGATGGAGTACATGAATGTTAATGGATGGAGTACATGAATGTTAATGGATGGAGTACACGAATGTTAATGGATGGAGTACATGAATGTTAATGGATGGAGTACATGAATGTTAATGGATGGAGTACATGAATGTTAATGGATGGAGTACATGAACGTTATTGGATGGAGTACATGAATGTAAATGGATGGAGTACATGAATGTAAATGGATGGAGTACATGAATGTAAATGGATGGAGTACATGAATGTTAATGGATGGAGTACATGAATGTTAATGGATGGAGTACATGAATGTTAATGGATGGAGTACATGAATGTTCATGGATTATCGGAAATAATTCCTCAAAATTGTACGTCTTTTGTGCGTCTGTCGGGAGCGTTGTTCTGCGAGTCTGAGGTTGGCTGTTCCGGTCGGGTCGAAGCTGAAGTGGGTCGTTGTGGCGGGAGGTTTGGCAGAATGCTTTTGAACTCCTTACAATTCTTTTTTGAAACTCCTTAGAATACTCTGGAAGGTTACCTCAGTTTTTAATGACGCCAGTGTAAGGATCGTATGTTTGCTTGGTGGAGGCTTGTTCGGGGCCTTCGTTGGATGGAGTACGTTGGAGCATCGGGCTGCATCGTGGCATACGCTGCGCTCTCCACCTCTTGAGACGGGACGGTGATGGAGGAGGCTGTACTTGGCTGGAACTGGGGCAATTCATTATTCTAAATTCTTCCTGTGTCTGTTATCTCTTTACTGAATTTTGTTTGTGTGAATGATTTCTTTCTTTAATTTAAGTTGCTTACTTTTTGCTTAAATTCTCCAAGTGTCCTTGGCTATTAACTCGGCCAGTTGGCCATTAACTACAGTTACTTCGGTAACCTTAAATATTAACTTTTAAGAGAGCGGTTCTACTAGTTTCTAGGTTGCGCAAGCGACCTGGTATCGACCTGCACTCATTTACCTTATTTCTAAAGCATTTGAACCTCTTACTATACTTACTATCTTTCACGTCATGGACACTTTCCTACTACTGATTTCTGCTTAATTTCTCAATAATTAATTCTTCGCCTAAAAGTTCCTACACTGAGTGCCATTTATAAGCTCAGGTGTGTATTGTTGTTTATTTATTGTATAATCAGTCGAATTGGTCGTATATCGTGAAATTCTTTGAACTTGTCGACTTGTTTTGTCAGTTTTTGGTATCGGTCGTTAGTCCTTGTTCTAATACAACGTAAATTCTTTTCTGCAGTACTTCTTATCGTCGCAGCTCCGTTCTTCCCCTGGATTGTCGGCAGTCTGCTCCATTGAGGGATTGAACTTAGGTAATTGAAATTGAAACTTTTGTTATTAAGCTGCTGTCGAAATTTGCACTTAATCTCGTTCGTTAGTACGTATCGTTTGGTTTTAGAGTTCTCGGTTGTTTTCTGTTTTCGTTCATTTATATTTTGAATTGTCTTCCAGCTAGTGCTGAGTGTTGGTGGCCCATCCGTTCCACTCCCTGGTGTCGAGAGGATTCCTGAGAATCACTTTGAAGGCGCGGCAGTCTAACTTCTGCGGCCGATCTCCCTGCGTGACGGTGTCTTGCCACTTTGACGCTACTACCGTCTCACCTAGTCCTTCAACTTACTCTCTGAACTTACTTTTAGGACCTCAAGCTGCGAACCTACCTTTCCGAGCTGGCTTACCCTTCGACCTTGCCGGAGTGGTAGAACGAAAATTTACTACCATTGCTGTCAATTTTAATTGGGTTATTTTGCCCATTTTAAAGCAATAAACTTGTATCCTTATGAATTTTAAATGTAACACTTGAATAAAGATTAAACGGCATACTCTGCCTGCGACCTTAATAGGTCTCGCTGTTAAGGCGCTGACCGCAATTTAATTATGTTACTCTGCCGTTGCAGTTTATTGAACGTTCTAAATTAAATCTTTGCGAAATTTCTCGTTCTTTCCTTAACTCGATTGTGTGCGGGCTTGAGGCCATTATTCCTGACACAAGTTAGTACTGAGCTTATAAGCTTCTTCCTTCCTTCCTTCTTTCTTTTCTTGTCCTATTCCTGGGAGAATTAATAATTACTTTGTCTTAACCCTTTTTTATTCCAGCTGTTCCGGTAAACTTCCAATTGGGCTTGCTCTCCAGATAAACATTTCCCTGTGTGTGCGCTAACTCTCTATTATCAGGATGGACGGAACTCTTCCGAAAAAGCGAGGCGTGTATAAAAGGAAAATCACTCTCGGTCTCAAGAAGGCGAGAGAAGCGCGGATTGCTGGATCCGTAGCCGAGTTGGACGCCCATTGCGACCTCGTGAGGCATAATTTGGAACAGGTGAGAGTATTTGATGAACAGATAACGAGTGGGATGGTAGAGAAAAAATGTTCTGATGACGATTTGAATACTGAAATAGATGAGCAATTGGCTTATGGTGTAGAAATTGAAGTGGCTCTGGGAGACTTGTGCAAACCTGAGCGTCCTATAGCTGCGGCGAAGGAAGAATTTTTATTGGCCAAAGATGCCAAATTACCTCAATTAAAAATAGAACCCTTTAGAGGAGATTCTGAAGATTCATTGCGGTACCATTCGTTTCTTGTCCAGTTTAATGATGCGATTGGGTCGAGGAAAGGTCTATCTAATTCAGCAAAGCTGACCTATCTCAAGAGTTTTCTGTCAGGTTATGCGGCCAAATTGGTTAGTCATTTGACTCTCAGTGACGTTAATTTTGCTGTAGCGTTGGCTCTTTTAGAGAAAGAATTTCTTGATAAGAAAGCAGTTGTTAGGGATTTGAGTTTGAAATTGTTTGGTCTGAAGTGTAAGTTTGACAAATCTTTCGGTGAAATTAGATTATTTATTAGCGAAATCAGGGGTTTAATATCGGATCTAAAAACATTTGGATGTGACATACTAGGAGAACATGCTAGTAACATTTTAGTGGGCCACTCTGTTTTTTCAAGGCTACCTGTCCTTTTCAAGCAAGAGTTGGTAAGAAAGTTAAATAATAATTATCCCTCCTTGAACGACCTTTTAGATAATTATCCGGAGGTGCTTACGACTTTGAATATGAGGTCCTCTGTGGGTAATGAAGTGCAGGGTGCCAGTAAACCAGTCGTAAACCTGCCCCAGGTGCCTAAGCAAGCGGGTAGTCAGGTATTTGCCAATCCTGCTTTACCTTCTGAACGAAGAGCTTGTAAGTTCTGTTTCAGCCGCAGTCATAGTATGTTGCACTGCTCGGCTTACCCTACTCATCAAAGTAGGCTAGATAGGTGTTTAGAATTGAAAATTTGTCAAAACTGCACTAGTACAAAGCATGATAAGAACGCGTGTAACGCGGCTTTAGATTACGTGTGCAAGTTTTGTGACCGTAAAGATCATGTAGCCGCTCTTTGCAGGAAGGTAAAGGGTCCTGCCGTGCAGGCAAACTATTGTTTCAATTCTGCATCCGATTTTCAATCTGGTTATATTTTGCCTACCCTTACCCTTCCAGTGAGTAGGGGAAAAAGTGTGACCAAAGCCAGGTTTTTGTTAGACAGCGGATCTCAACGCTCCTACCTGTCGAAGAAAATCTTAGATAAAATAGATTGTTCTTCAGACCTGAGGCTAACTAGTTTCACGGTAAATACTTTCTTGGATCAGGGTGTGAGAAATTTTGCTGAAGTAAGTATTTATATTGATGTGCTTGACGGGCGTAAGCCACTGCAGGCCCCCGTTTTAGTGGATCCTAATTTCCACATGGCATTTGAAGTTAACTCGTTGCATAAGGCAGTTTCAAATTTAAGAAAAAACTTTTCTTTGGCTGACAGTTCCTTTGAAAGCAGTTCTGCTTCAGATATGGTTGCACTTGACGGGATTCTTGGAATTGACCTATTGCAGTGTCTGGCGGAGTTAAAAACTGTTCCATGCATGAATGGGGCTGCGTTCTCGTACTTGAACAAGGTAATCCCTGTAGGGAACGTGGAACATTTCTTGAGCCGTAAAGAGGCGGTGTCTATGTATCATAGTTTGCATTTGGCTAGTGCAAGTAGAGAGTCGGCCATTGATTTCGTTATGGACCCACGCCCATGTAATCCTGACCCTATTGGTAGTGTGCTGGAAGAGAGTAACGTAGAGTGTCATTTGGATAAAATTTTCCAGTTGGAATCTATCGGGTTGTCCGATGATGCTGTGAGTGAATCTGACCAAAAACAGGTTGACAGGTTCGATTCTGGTATAACGCTAAAAGATGGGAACTATTACGTAAAACTGCTTTGGAACGACAAGATAACAAATGTCAATAACAATTTTGCTGTGTCTAGGGCAGTCTTAACTAGAGTTGTGCAGAGACTAAAACAAAAGGGTGTCTATGAGAAGTATAACGAGGTTTTTCGTCAGCAGCTGGCAGACGGTGTTATTGAAGAAATTCCGTTGACTTCACATGACAAAAGAATTTTTATTCCCCACAGAGAAGTTATTAGGACTGACCCAACTTGCACCACTAAAGTACGACCTGTTTTGAATTGCAGTGTAAAGGTGGGGCAGAGTCCTTCACTCAACGAGGCCGGCTTTACTGGTGTCGATTTAATGGCAAATTTGTTCGACCTTCTGATCGGGTTGCGTCAGGATAAATATTTGGTTTTGTCGGATATCCGTAAAGCATTTCTTCAAATAAAACTAGCAGATGAAGAGGATAAAAATAGATTTTGCATCTTATGGGAAAGAGACGGACAACTTGTTGCATATAGATACACCACCATAGTGTTTGGTTTTGTTGCTAGCCCGTTTATTTTAAATTTTGTAATAAGGCATCATTTGAAAAAATACCCTGATGATTTGTGTAATTTTTTCTTGAAGAATAGGATGTACGTTGATAATCTTTTCTTAACTGGTTCTAATCCGGCTAAGCTGTTAGAATTGTATCGTCAAGCTCGTTCCCGTATGCTCGATGCTGGGTTCAATTTGGTATCCTGGTCGTCTAACTGCGAGTCCTTGCAGCAGGTTTTTTTGACGGACGAGGTGAGTGCTTGCCATGAACAAAGCTTTGAGAAAGTATTAGGTTACAGATACGATAAATCGTCTGACCAGTTGAGTGTGCAGATTGAGGATGGTACCCAGGAGGTGGGGTTTACAAAAAGAGCTGTACTTTCCCGCTTGGCTCGTTGTTTCGATCCTCTTGGCTTGGTAGGTCCGATAACGGTTAGGGGTAAAAATTTGATGCGGGAAATCTGGAGAGCGGGATTGACGTGGGATGAAAAACTGCCGGACAACTTGCTTCTAACTTGGAAATCTTTAGCTGGAGATATGAGTAAATTGTGTAATTTTAAATTTAATCGTAGATCATTTGACTCCGGGGATAAAATTAAATTGGTTGTGTTTACCGACGCATCCAAGAGTAATTATGGATTTTCTGTTTATGTACTTTCCGAAAAGGCGAATGAATCGTCTTTATTATTTAGTAAGACCAAAGTGTCGCCCTTAAAAACTAAAAGCTTACCTACTTTGGAGCTACTAGCTGTTTATATTGCCTTGAAATGCGTTTTGAAATTGATGCGAAATTTAAATAATGTCACTATTTCAGATTTGTTCGTAGCCACCGATTCACAAATCGTGTTATCCTGGATATTGAATAAAACCGTTAAATCTAAAAATGTTTTCGCTGATAATCGAGTGAAAGACATTTGTTCGTATCTAGTAACTATCAAGCAGAATTTCAATCTAGACTGTTCCTTTCGCTATGTTTCCTCTGGTGAAAATCCAGCCGATTTGATCACTCGTGGATTAACTTTAACTGAATTTACTAAAAAACTAACTTTCTGGCAGCAGGGCCCTCAGTTTCTGCAGTACTCAATGTCTTGGCCTCCTAATTCTTTGGGATGCATTTCCGAGGTTAACAAAAAGTTGATCATGTGTTCTCAAACGACTTCTCCGGAGGCGCGTAAACCGATCTTTCCTGCAGAGAACTACTCTAATTTTGATAAACTTATTGGAGTTACTGCTCGCCTTTTCGCATGCTCATTTAGGGCTAGACAGTGTAAGTTTACTAGGTTAGACTGTGTTAACAAAGCTAAAACTTACTGGCTTAAATTAGAGCAGAAAATTCATTTTGCCGAGGCATATTCTTACCTGCTTACAGAAGATTTTTCCGCTCCTCCTCCACAGGTGGTTAGAGACCTAAATCTCTACATAGATGACAATGGCCTACTTCGATCGAAGGGTAGGCTCAATAAATGCCTTTACATAGATTCCCATGTTGCTAACCCGATCTTGCTACACAGGGACAGTTATTTAACCAAACTGATAGTGAGGAACTGTCATGAGCTTTGTAAGCACATGGGGTTCAGCTCTACCCTCAATGTTCTTCGTAACAAAGGGTTTTGGCTACCAAAAGGTAGGCCTCTAATAAAAGAAATTTTACGTAGTTGTGTGCTCTGTAAAAAATACAATTCTTTGCCTTTCCGTTACCCGAAGCCAACAGATTTCGTGAGTGATAAAGTAAACTTAGTTAGACCCTTTCAAAATGTAGGCGTAGATTTTACAGGTCACTTTAATGTAAACTATGGTAACCAGTTTGTAAAAATGTATTTAGTAATATACACCTGTTTGAGCATTCGTGCAGTGCATCTTGAGCTCGTACCCGATATGTCGGCAGCTGCTTTTCTGGCCTCCTTTGTTCGTTTCACTAATAGGTACGGCTTTCCAAGTGCATTGTACTCCGATAATGCTCCTACGTTTTCCCAAGCAGCAGAGTTCCTTAATTCTTCCTTTTCAGATGATTATGTATCAGAGCATTTATGTCGAAATAATATAAAGCATGTGAAAATTCCACTGTACAGTGCCTGGTATGGTGCGGCTTGGGAACGCTTGATAGGTGTTGTTAAAAAATGTTTATATAAATCAATTGGAAAAAGTAAGATAGAATATTTTCAGTTCTTCACGTTACTTTCCGACATACAGGATGCGGTTAACGCTCGTCCATTGACTTACCGAGACACGGATGACCAATCGCACAAAGTTGTCTCCCCTAACGCATTCCTTAAACTTTTACCTTCTGCTAGCTTAACTTTTGGACCCGTAATCGGGAGTGAATTACCGCGTCCTTCTCGTGAGGTTCTAGTAAAGTCACTAGAACTTAGAGAAGAGACTTTAGAAAATTTTAAAAATTTGTGGTATACAGAGTATTTGCTTTCCTTACGGGATCGTGATAAGAATTCTTACCAGCCCATTTGGAGTGACAGAATTAAATTAAATGATATTGTATTGATTTCTAATCCTGTAAAACCTCGACCCATGTGGGCTATGGGGAGAGTAGTTAAATTATTTACCGGCTCTGACGGGCGTACTCGCTCTGTTGAATTGATTAGATCTGACCGATCTGTAGGACAATATGCTGTTTCTCTTTTGTATCCTTTAGAACTTAACTTAGATAAAATTTCTTCTTACACTCTTCCTGTCGGCAGCGGTGATCTTGGTGGCGACGGACCGCGGGTCGCGACTGGAGCACGGCCTCGGAGGGCGGCTGCAGAGCGATGCTTGTTGAGGCTTGCAGAATAAATTAATGTTTTTCTCTCGCCCCCGGGAGTGTATCGGAAATAATTCCTCAAAATTGTACGTCTTTTGTGCGTCTGTCGGGAGCGTTGTTCTGCGAGTCTGAGGTTGGCTGTTCCGGTCGGGTCGAAGCTGAAGTGGGTCGTTGTGGCGGGAGGTTTGGCAGAATGCTTTTGAACTCCTTACAATTCTTTTTTGAAACTCCTTAGAATACTCTGGAAGGTTACCTCAGTTTTTAATGACGCCAGTGTAAGGATCGTATGTTTGCTTGGTGGAGGCTTGTTCGGGGCCTTCGTTGGATGGAGTACGTTGGAGCATCGGGCTGCATCGTGGCATACGCTGCGCTCTCCACCTCTTGAGACGGGACGGTGATGGAGGAGGCTGTACTTGGCTGGAACTGGGGCAATTCATTATTCTAAATTCTTCCTGTGTCTGTTATCTCTTTACTGAATTTTGTTTGTGTGAATGATTTCTTTCTTTAATTTAAGTTGCTTACTTTTTGCTTAAATTCTCCAAGTGTCCTTGGCTATTAACTCGGCCAGTTGGCCATTAACTACAGTTACTTCGGTAACCTTAAATATTAACTTTTAAGAGAGCGGTTCTACTAGTTTCTAGGTTGCGCAAGCGACCTGGTATCGACCTGCACTCATTTACCTTATTTCTAAAGCATTTGAACCTCTTACTATACTTACTATCTTTCACGTCATGGACACTTTCCTACTACTGATTTCTGCTTAATTTCTCAATAATTAATTCTTCGCCTAAAAGTTCCTACACTGAGTGCCATTTATAAGCTCAGGTGTGTATTGTTGTTTATTTATTGTATAATCAGTCGAATTGGTCGTATATCGTGAAATTCTTTGAACTTGTCGACTTGTTTTGTCAGTTTTTGGTATCGGTCGTTAGTCCTTGTTCTAATACAACGTAAATTCTTTTCTGCAGTACTTCTTATCGTCGCAGCTCCGTTCTTCCCCTGGATTGTCGGCAGTCTGCTCCATTGAGGGATTGAACTTAGGTAATTGAAATTGAAACTTTTGTTATTAAGCTGCTGTCGAAATTTGCACTTAATCTCGTTCGTTAGTACGTATCGTTTGGTTTTAGAGTTCTCGGTTGTTTTCTGTTTTCGTTCATTTATATTTTGAATTGTCTTCCAGCTAGTGCTGAGTGTTGGTGGCCCATCCGTTCCACTCCCTGGTGTCGAGAGGATTCCTGAGAATCACTTTGAAGGCGCGGCAGTCTAACTTCTGCGGCCGATCTCCCTGCGTGACGGTGTCTTGCCACTTTGACGCTACTACCGTCTCACCTAGTCCTTCAACTTACTCTCTGAACTTGCTTTTAGGACCTCAAGCTGCGAACCTACCTTTCCGAGCTGGCTTACCCTTCGACCTTGCCGGAGTGGTAGAACGAAAATTTACTACCATTGCTGTCAATTTTAATTGGGTTATTTTGCCCATTTTAAAGCAATAAACTTGTATCCTTATGAATTTTAAATGTAACACTTGAATAAAGATTAAACGGCATACTCTGCCTGCGACCTTAATAGGTCTCGCTGTTAAGGCGCTGACCGCAATTTAATTATGTTACTCTGCCGTTGCAGTTTATTGAACGTTCTAAATTAAATCTTTGCGAAATTTCTCGTTCTTTCCTTAACTCGATTGTGTGCGGGCTTGAGGCCATTATTCCTGACAGGATGGAGTACATGAATGTTATTGGATGGAGTACATGAATGTTATTGGATGGAGTACATGAATGTTAATGGATGGAGTACATGATTATTAATGGATGGAGTACATAAATGTTATTGGATGGAGTACATGAATGTTAATGGATGGAGTACATGAATGTTAATGGATGGAGTACATGAATGTTAATGGATGGAGTACATGAATGTTAATGGATGGAGTACATGAATGTTAATGGATGGAGTACATGAATGTTAATGGATGGAGTACATGAATGTAAATGGATGGAGTACATGAACGTAAATGGATGGAGTACATGAACGTAAATGGATGGAGTACATGAATGTTAATGGATGGAGTACATGAATGTTAATGGATGGAGTACATCAATGACATGAATGTAAATGGATGGAGTACATGAATGTTATTGGATGGAGTACATGAATGTTATTGGATGGAGTACATGAATGTTAATGGATGGAGTACATGAATGTTAATGGATGGAGTACATGAATGTTATTGGATGGAGTACATGAATGTAAATGGATGGAGTACATGAATGTTATTGGATGGAGTACATGAATGTTAATGGATAGAGTACATGAATGTAAATGGATGGAGTACGTGAATGTTATTGGATGGAGTACATGAATTTTATTGGATGGAGTACATGAATGTTATTGGATGGAGTACATGAATGTTATTGGATGGAGTACATGAATGTTATTGGATGGAGTACATGAATGTTGATGGATGGAGTACATAAATGTAAATGGATGGAGTACATAAATGTAAATGGATGGAGTACATGAATGTAAATGGATGGAGTACATGAATGTAAATGGATGGAGTACATGAATGTAAATGGATGGAGTACATGAATGTAAATGGATGGAGTACATGAATGTAAATAGATGGAGTACATGAATGTAAATGGATGGAGTACATGAACGTAAATGGATGGAGTACATGAACGTAAATGGATGGAGTACATCAATGTAAATGGATGGAGTACATCAATGTAAATGGATGGAGTACATGAATGTAAATGGATGGAGTACATGAACGTAAGTAGGTGGAGTACATGAACGTAAGTAGGTGGAGTACATGAATGTAAATGGATGAAGTACATGAACGTAAATGGATGGAGTACATGAACGTAAATGGATGGAGTACATAAATGTTATTGGATGGAGTACATGAATGTTATTGGATGGAGTACATGAATGTTATTGGATGGAGTACATGAATGTTAATGTATGGAGTACATGAATATGAATGGATGAAGTACGTGAATGTTAATGGATGGAGTACATGAATGTAAATGGATGAAGTACAAGAATGTTAATGGATGGAGTACATGAATGTTAATGGATAGAGTACATGAATGTTAATGGATGGAGTACATGATTGTAAATGGATGAAGTACAAGAATGTTAATGGATGGAGTACATGAATGTTAATGGATGGAGTACATGAATGTAAATGGATGAAGTACAAGAATATTAATGGATGGAGTACATGAATGTTAATGGATGGAGTACATGAATGTAAATGGATGAAGTACATGAATATTAATGGATAGAGTACATGAATGTTAATGGATGGAGTACATGAATGTAAATGGATGAAGTACAAGAATGTTAAAGGATGGAGTACATGAATGTTAATGGATGGAGTACATGAATGTTAATAGATGGAGTACATGAATGTAAATGGATGGAGTACATGAATGTAAATGGATGGAGTACATGAATGTAAATGGATGGAGTACATGAATGTAAATGGATGGAGTACATGAACGTAAATGGATGGTGGAGTACATGAACGTAAATGGGTGGATTACATGAATGTAAATGGATGGAGTACATGAATGTAAATGGATGGAGTACATGAATGTAAATGGATGGAGTACATGAATGTAAATGGATGGAGTACATGAATGTAAATGGATGGAGTACATGAACGTAAATGGATGGAGTACATGAACGTAAATGGATGGAGTACATGAACGTAAATGGATGGAGTACATGAACGTAAATGGATGGAGTACATGCATGTCAATGGATGGAGTACATCAACGTAAGTAGGTGGAGTACATGAATGTAAATAGACGGAGTACATGCATGTCAATGGATGGAGTACATCAACGTAAGTAGGTGGAGTACATGAATGTAAATAGATGGAGTACATGCATGTCAATGGATTGAGTACATGCATGTCAATGGATGGAGTACATGAACGTAAGTAGATGGAGTACATGAACGTAAGTAGATGGAGTACATGAACGTAAGTAGATGGAGTACATGAACGTAAGTAGATGGAGTACATCAATTTAAATAGATGGAGTACATCAATTTAAATAGATGGAGTACATCAATTTAAATAGAGGGAGTACATCAATTTAAATAGATGGAGTACATGAATTTAAATAGATGTAGTACATCAATTTAAATAGATGGAGTACATCAATTTAAATAGATGGAGTACATCAATTTAAATAGATGGAGTACATCAATTTAAATAGATGGAGTACATCAATTTAAATAGATGGAGTACATCAATTTAAATAGATGGAGTACATCAATTTAAATAGATGGAGTACATGAATTTAAATAGATGGAGTAAATCAATTTAAATAGATGGAGTAAATCAATTTAAATAGATGGAGTACATCAATTTAAGTAGATGGAGTACATCAATTTAAGTAGATGGAGTACTTCAATTTAAGTAGATGGAGTACATCAATTTAAATACATGGAGTACATCAATTTAAATAGATGGAGTACATCAATTTAAATAGATGGAGTACATGAATTTAAATAGATGGAGTACATGAATTTAAATAGATGGAGTACATCAATTTAAATAGATGGAGTACATCAATTTGAATAGATGGAGTACATCAATTTGAATAGATGGAGTACATCAATTTGAATAGACGGAATCATGTACATCAACATAAATTGACTCGCTCTTGAATTGTTCTTTGAGGGTGAGCGATACAATTTTAATTTTAATTTTTAGTAATATGAGCAACTTATTTTTCGCATTATATGGATGGAACTGTGAGGCGAGAATTTCCAAATTGAAATTCAATTAAAAACTCATCAGGGGGATACAACTATTGTATCTATAAGAATTACCGCTCCCAGGGAGAAAATGTGAGGTTACGAGCTGAGAGCTAGGCAGGCCTTCTTTCTGTTGAAACATATTTTTTTTATGTTACTGACCATCTTTTCCGGTTCACTGCTATCTTGTTTTTCTGTTTGTATTACTTTCTTCTTAAACTTCTATCATGTTTCGTGAACTTCTTTCCCAACTATATGCACTTTGTGCATAGATTCCGCGTTCCCTTCTCTCCATATTAAATGGTGCCTTCTAAGTTCCTCTCAATGAAACGCCTTAGGTGCGGTTAGGGAGGCTTAAATTAACATCCAACCTAGTCTTTTAAATTCTTACGATGGAGTAAATTTTTGATTTGATTGCGTTAGATTTCCTGGATGACGTGAACAACTGCACGTGTTTGCCTTTCAAACGAGTTCAAGGAGTTTATTTAAAATTATTTGGCTGCGTTCTGATACCTTTGGTGTCTAGAAGTTGAGAAGAATGTTTGGCTCTGAAGAGCGTTTTCTGCTCATTGTCAAAACTAATTTAATTAAAATTTCCTATTGCTTCATAATATCTTGGATTAATTACCTCGCACAAAAAACAGATACGGAAAGGAACGCCGTTTTTTATGATGTCCATTACAAACTTTACGCATATCAATAGACACCGGAAATAATAAGCCAAAGATACAGCACCAACACTTGTTTACCCATGACAAGCTTCTGAATCTCAACATGAAGTGTGAAAAATGTTTCATTACCTTTCGCAAAAATTAAGGCATTCCATGAATGATATTATCTTGGAACCGCTGTTATTCGATGCAATTTCACAAAAAGCATCTTGAAATACCGACTTTGTTGGGGATATTTTTCGGAACACAACTTGCAGCATTCGCGAGGCTCGTGCCAAGGGAATTCTTAAATTATTTCGTCGTAGGTGGAAGGCTTTTGAATTAACTCGGCTTTCGATTAGCTCGACTTTCGTTCTAGTTTTTGACCTAACCTGGCCTTTGTTCCAGTTATTGAATTAACCTGGTTCTCATTCTAGTTTTAAATTAACTCGGCTCTCATTCCAGTTTTTTTATTAACTCGGCTTTCATTCCAGTTTTGCTTTAAATCGTTTTTCGTTTTAGTTTTCGAATTTACTCGACTTTCGTTCCAGCTCTTGAATAAACTTGGCTTTCATTCCAGTTCTAAAGCAAAATCATGCTCTAGCATGACGTTGAAACGCCTCTGCTGGCATTGAAATTTTCACTTCATCGTGTAAATCTGACGAGAAAAGTTACTCAGCTATGAAGCTCCATTTCAATGGATGATATTTAAGGACGCTCGCGTCTAATTAGCTCCCTTTTTATTGGCACAAAAACCTGTAGTTTTGCGCTATCACGATTCATGCTTAATGAAGTGGAGAAAACATTTATTCAGTACGGAAAGGTGAGAATTGAGTGCGAAATTATCTGTGTACATGAGATATTAATAATCTTACGTCAGCATGAGAAAGTGATGGGCTTAATATCAAAGAATATTGTTTAGTACTTCTTACACATTGTGCCTCTGTATTTTTGTGATGTGAGCAAACCATCATCGTCTCCTTAGCAGTTTTAAATAAAGAAAATACTCCTAGGTTCACTGCTGTTTATTTTAATTAAATTTAATATCGCTTCAAAACGAAACTGACAACATGAGAGCTCTTTTGGTTCCCGGTAACGGATGCCAATTCCAAAACCTATTTCTGTACTCTAGAAATGCAAGCGCATGAATCTTTACCTGACGAAACAAAGCAAGACCTGAAACGCTCAGCAATGTAAAAGTAATTGATGGATGGACTCCATCGTCGCCCGTTTTTGGGATCCAAGCTCTTGGTCACACAAAAGCCAACGGCTCATTTTTCTCGAGACGAAGTCCTGAGTGTTGCAGTCAATTTCTCAGTTGAATTCAGTGCTGCTGTCAATGTCTCTTGGAAAAGACCTGATGGTTGTTGGTAAAGTCCTGAGTGTTGCTATCAAATTTTTGAGTATTTTCGTCAACGTCTCGATGAAAAGTCGTGATTTTTGTCTTGAGTATTGCAATCTAAGTCGTGGGTGTTGCAGTCAATGCCACGATGAAAAGTCGTGGGTGTTGCAGTCAATGCCACGATGAAAAGTGTCGCAAGTGTTGCAGTCAATGTCTTGATGAAAGTCATGAGTGTTGTTCTTAATGTCTCGATGAAAAATCGTGAGTGTTGCACTCAATTTTTCGATGAAAAGTCGTGAGTGTTGCCGTTAATTGGCGGGCCGAGTTTCCCCAGGAGTTGGGCCGTCTCACGGCCCGCAGAGCTGCTTAGGCCCACTCCAGACAACGCAATGCAATTAGCAGCTGGCCTGGGCCCTAGGAGTGGAGACGGAGTCCAGAGACTACCCAGTCCATTGCTGGAACTCCTCATGTCTTAGTGAATTTTTGTACATTATCGAACGCTATGCCATTAAATTTTAGTACATTGTCGAACGCTATGCCATTAAATTTTAGTACATTGTCGAACGCTGTTCTATTAAATTTTAGTACATTGTCGTACGTTACGTCATTAAATTTTAGTACTTTGTCGAACGTTATGCTACTAAATTTTGGTAAATAATCGAACGCTATGCAATTGAATTTTAGTAAATTATCAATCGTTATGCTATTGAATTTTAGTAAGTTATCGAATGCAACGCCAGTAAATTTTAATTCCTACATTATCGAACGGTGTGCTATAATTTTGTTTATTCCTCGAGTGCTTCAACGGAAATTTAGAGTGAGATGACATGTTACTCTTTAACCACCACTTACTTGCTTTAATTTTGTTTGATTTTATTTCTCTGTAGTTAATAATAGCCTCTTTAATTCGTGCACTGTCACTTTTAAGGAAACGTTTAACATTTCTTCAAACTTTTGAGCAATTTCGAAGTACTATTCCAATTCCAGAACTTGATCGTCGGTCACAAAATAATTGAGGAAGAGAAAATTTGATTCTATTTGTACGCATTTTCGTAATTTGCGTTTATCTTCATCCACCTTCTTGCATCGCTGAGCTTCTCATTTATCACAACTTGTATGGTTTAAAATATTTGTAGTTTATCTTCAGGATGGCCTTTTACGTTTATACTGAAAGGGTTTTATATGAAAAATGGGATGCAAGTGAATGCATTTTTCGTTTATACTGAAAGGGATGAAAAATTGGATGCAAGTGAATGCATTTTTCGTTTATACTGAAAGGGATGAAAAATTGGATGCAGGTGAATGCATTTTTCGTTTATGCTTAAATGAATAAAAAATTGGATGCAAGTGAATGCATTTTTCGTTTATACTGAAAGGGATAAAAAATTGGATGCAAGTGAATGCATTTTTCGTTTATACTTAAAGGAATAAAAAATTGGATGCAAGTGAATGCATTTTTCGTTTATACTGAGAGGGATAAAAAATTGGATGCAAGTGAATGCATTTTTCTTTTATACTTGTAGGAATAAAAAATTGGAAGCAAGTGAATGCATTTTTCGTTTATACTGAAAGGGATACAAAATTGGATGCAAGTGAATGCATTTTTCGTTTATACAGAAAGGAATAAAAAATACGATGCAATTAAAGTGGTGTGCGCACAATTTAATGTTTTTTATGAGAAGAATGTAAGCTTAGCAATTACGAGCAGTGATTTGATTATACGTATTTATTGGTTTATCGTTCCCTATTTTAATTTTTGTTCGTTCATGTTTTTTGACATTGAAAATTGTTTCGGAATGTCAAATGACCTGAAATTCTATGGCATGAAGTTATTGAATATGCATTCTATTCACTATATTCACTAGGTGTTACTGGTGTTATCCCAGATGAATCAAATTTGAATTAAAAATGTAGTTCTTATAGACCAGAGGTTCTCAACCAGGGGTGAATTTACCCCTAGCGGGTAAAAAATTATATAGTCGGGAGTACATAATTGAGGGTCTTGATAATTTGAAAAAAATCACTTCAATTTAATTTGGAAAAAATGAGAGTGAGAGAATGTGAAGAAAGTACATGTGTGTTTTGTATGGGAGAAGGGGGTAAATGCTTCAAAATACATGAAGCCGAGGGAGTCAATGTGGGAGGAAAGGTTGTGAATGGATGCTCTAGACGATAGCACTTTTACTTTTGATGTCATTTTCTTGAAAAATGAATTTATCAGGCGTCGATATCCGATTTTTTATTTTCCTGGCACTTATTATGATTGACTTTTGTAGCCAGGTAACTATTTTGATTGACTTATGTCACCAAATAATTATTTTGATGGACTTTTGTTAACAAATAATTTATTTTGATTGACTTCTGTAGCCAAATAATTATTTTGATTGACTTTTGTAACCAAATAATTATTTTGGTTGACTTTGGTACCTAACCAAATAATTATTTTGATTGACTTGTGTAACCCAGTAACTATTTTGATTGACTTGTGTAGCCAAATAATTACTTCGATGGACTTCTGTAACCAAATAATTATTTTTATTGCGTGTCTTCCAATTCGAATCCTCAAAATTATTTTGAAACTCTTCACCAGCAACGGAGTCATAATATTGAACAAATTTTATTCGTAATCTTCGCAACTGGGAACTTAAGCAACAAATATTGATTGCACCTATAAAAGAAACTAATTCCAGCATTTGATGCGTCATATTTGTAAGCTCAAGGACTCGTAAAGCACCAGAGATTGAAGTAAGAAGGCGATAAAAGAAGATTCTTTTGAGCTCCAGAGAACCCTGCGGTGGGCCCAGATCTGGCCTTAAGTTCATCCAT
Organism: Morinoia aosen; assembly: GCA_030386875.1. Taxonomy (NCBI): domain Eukaryota; kingdom Metazoa; phylum Arthropoda; class Malacostraca; order Amphipoda; family Talitridae; genus Morinoia; species Morinoia aosen. Next base: position 43,343,727 of record CM059577.1, on the reverse strand, counting down.
CCCATCATTTGCTACCCGAATTTTGTGGAAGCAATTACACAAATGGGGCATTAATCTTGGGCATAAAGTTTGCTTCATCAATTTCAACCAAAGCCCGAGCCCCAGAGGACGATTTCCGGCGACTCTTACAAGGAGCACTTGAGGAGAGACTGACTGATAAGGTTAACTTATTTCATTTATATCAGAGAAGTTATCGGGCTCTAAGAAGTTAAATGAAAAAAGTTCAGAGAATACTCCAGTTTATTATGAGCGTAACTTCTGCGGATTATTCACGCAAGCCCAATAGGTTTTGGAGTTCTAGGGTAGAGTACATCGACCGATATCTGCAGCGTCTTCCATAGGCCGTCCATTCTGGGACACGATCGAGAGGAGCGAGTCTGGAGCTTAGGTTGTCCTGAAATGCATTAGGTTGTCCTGAAATACTGGTAGGTTGTCCTGAAATTGTTTAGGTTGTCCTGATTTACGCTGTCCTGAAATTATTTGGGCTGTCCTGAAATTCTATAGGTTATCCTGAAATTATTTAGGTGGCCGTGAAACTCTTTAGGTTGTCCTGAAATGCTTTAGGATATTCTAGAATGATTTAGGCTGTCCTGAAATGCTTTAGGATATTCTAAAATGATTTAGGCTGTTCTGAAACGATTTAGGTTATCCTGAAACGATTTAGGTTATTCTGAAACGATTTTGGTTATCCTGAAACGATTTAGGTTGTCTCGGAATGCTTTAGTTCGTCCTGAAATTATTTAGGCTGTCCTGAAGTGATTTAAGTTGTGCTGAACTGATTTAGGTCGTCCCGAAATCCTTTACTGTAGGTTATCCTGAAGTAATTGAGCAATTTCATTTACTGTTTCAGTTTTTGAACGATTAGGATCCTTTCCTGTTAGTTTTTGAACGGCCACAACCCTCTTTAGTCCTTTTTTTGAGCGATCGGTACACATTTCTGCTCGTTTTTTGAACGATCACCGAACTTTCTTCATTGCCTAAGAAGGTAAAGCAATTGAATGTTTGTCTAAGAAACTGGGACATTTGCCGAGTTTATTAAAAATTTAAGAGAACAAACATCTAAAGCACTGCATCTAAGTTTGCTTCTCGGATATTCCAGTCCATCAAATTGAAATTACTGTGCTTCTATATTTTTTGCTCCTCTCTTTTTAATTTCTGAGTGAAATAGACTTCAGGTATGAGTTGAATAACATACTTCAGCTTTAAATGCCGATCCCAAAGTCCCTACGCCGTAAGTATTCTCCTTGCTAACCCTTTGATTTGCAAAGTTTTTATGTAAATTTTCAACTCATCTTTTTTGATAGGTTTACTTGATCTCAACAAGGCTATCCAAATCCTAAAGCCCAGATCTGTTAATTCTGACATTTCTTTTCTCTAGGCTTTTTTCTTAAATATTATTTTTGTAACAAAGAATGCCTAATCTTTGAATTCATAAAATTCTAATCCAAAGGTTTTTCGAATTCATTTTCTTCTTAACACGTTTCTTGCTTAGGGACCCACCGGTGGTCACTGAGGGGAGTTTCATAATGCTGCTGACTGGCCTGCAGCGATAACACAACTTTTATGAATGCTTAATCGAAGCTAAATGAAGGCACGATGCAGTTAATGTTTGCTATTTTCAAAATTGCTAACTATAATCGCCTTAAAATTTAAATTGAATGATAAACTCCATTTTTACCAGCAGAAGTCAGTGTTAATCGAAGTTAAATGAAGGCAAGATCCAGTTAATGTTTATAATTTTCAAAATTGTTAACTGCAATTGACTCTAAATTTGTATTGAATATTGAACTTCAATTTGAAACATCGCAGGAAACCCGTTATATTCTGAAATTTTGGTGTCCCATAAGCTTTCCAATCACTTGCAACTCTGAAAATCGACCTCGTTGTCCCTGGAATCGTGGATGCGAAAAGGACGACACTCCTCATTCTCTAAACAGGCATGAACATCCAGTCTATTGGCAGTTTGGAAAACTCCGATCGAGAATCATTCCAATTCATTTCGAGCCTGTGAAATGGCCAAGCTGGGACCATAACGGAATCGCCTTTTACGGCCCTCAAATAAATCATGCGCCAAAAATGGAATTGTGGCCTCCAATCGGAAATTTTTTGGGAAGGTTGTTCTCAAATTTCCCCAAGTTGGCCGTAAGACATGTCTCCCTCGTGCATACAGGAGCTTTTGGGTGGGCGAACATGCCTGCAAAATCAGGGCATCGGCAGTTTCATGTTTATCGGACGGTCCTATAATTCACTCTAGAGAGCGCCGCCGGGTGCTTATGCAAACAGTCATAAAAGAGATGGATGAAGATCACCTTTTGGTGATAAATCTTGCTGGTGTTGCTCCGGCTTCCTTATTCACAAGTCCATTCCTGATTGAAGTGCGTGCTGGTTTTCGCAGCGACTCGAACAAAATCAGAACTGAGCTCGACGGCTCCTGGTAGGATAGGACTTGATGGTAGAGAAGAGGGTTGCCTAGTAGCTGTGGTTTTAAATTAATAATGAGACATTTTCAATCACACCGCTCACTGTGGTCTTGCTGTTAGAGGCAAGTGTTTCCTAGTAACTATGGTTCAACAGTTTGACTGCGACGTGAGCCACCGGTGGTCACGGAGGGTATTTTCATGATGCTGCTGACCGACCAGTAGTTACAAACTCATTTTATAAATACTCGGATCAGAGCTAAATCAAGTAACGATTTAGTTAATATTTTTTTTCAACAATGCATTCTATAATTGACTTTTAAATTTATGTAGAATATTGAAATTCAGTTTTACCTTCCGCAGTCGAAGTGTTGAGTTAGTTATGAGAAATTTATAATAAAACCGCTCAGTGAAAACAGAAAAAACTTACCGCACATGACTCATAAGAAAAACATTTGTATACTTCGCTAATGAGAGTTTGTATATTTCGCTAATGAGAGTTTGTGAACGTCGCTAGTGAGAGTTTGTATACTTCGCTAATGAGAGTTTGTATATTTCGCTAATCAGAGTTCCTGTACTTCGCTAGTGAGAGTTTGTATACTTCGCTAGTGAGAGTTTGTATACTTCGCTAATGAGAGTTTGTATACTTCGCTAATGAGAGTTTGTATACTTCGCTAATGAGAGTTTGTATACTTCGCTAATGAGAGTTTGTATACTTCGCTAATGAAAGTTTGTATACTTCGCTAATGAGAGTTTGTATACTTCGCTAATGAGAGTTTGTATACTTCGCTGATGAAAGTTTGTATACTTCGCTAATGAGAGTTTGTATACTTCGCTAATGAGAGTTTGTATACTTCGCTAATGAGGGTTTGTATACTTCGCTAATGAGAGTTTGTATACTTCGCTAATGAGGGTTTGTATACTTCGCTAATGAGAGTTTGTATACTTCGCTAATGAGAGTTTGTATACTTCGCTAATGAGAGTTTGTATGCTAAACTAATGAGAGTTTGTATACTTCGCTAATAATTCAAAATGTTCACGTCAAGAAAAGTCAAATCAATATTGGAGGTACTGAGGTGAATTACGTGAACTTAGGGTCATAATGTTGATGATCATTTGTATCGTCGATTTTAATTTGATTGGCTGATTTCATAGTACGCTTGATGCAAAATATTTACAAATGCACCCAAAACAACAATTTCAAGTTGTTTTTGCGTCCAACAGTTTTTTAAGCTGTTGACTCAAAAGATGATATTGTTGTTCAATTTTTCCCTTGAAAATAGAATTTCTCAAATTAGATAATAAATTTCAATGTAATTTTTTTACTTTCGCCAATTTTATTTCCGTCCACATAATCGTAATTACAAAACTCTCATCGCTGCGCCCTTTTGATGATCCGTATTAATGATTTACTTGGGATGACTTGTACTTACGAGGGAACATGACTCATTAGGGCTTCGACTGCAGCATTTAAAGCTGAAGTATATTATTCAACTCATAGTTGAAGTCTATTTTGGCAAGTAATGTTGAAAATAGCAAACATTCATTGAAACTGACAGCAAATATAGGCATCTTTTAGCTTTAATTTAGTAATGATGAAAATTTAGTTTGTGACTACTTGTTGGTCAGCAGCATTATGAAAACTCCCTCAGTGACCACCGGTGGCTCACGTCGCAGTCAGAGTCTTAAGAAATAAATTTTTGTGACTGGTGACCACTCTAACTCTCAAGGTGTTATAAAATAATTCACAACAACTGTGCAAATCAAAATGAGAACAAGCAAGTGGTATTTAAGCACGATCATTCTGTTGCACAAAAATAATATTCCTTTCGCATTTTAGGGAATGAACACATTTGTTCGACCGTGTTAGCTGAACGGAAAGACTATTTTCTTAACTCCATTCGACTTAAATGCGCATAGCTCACAGTGTTTTTGGGAGTGGTATGTAGCTATGATACCAGCGGTGAATTCGACATCGTGAAATTTTCGAAAAGTTGAAGTGATATATTCCTGAAGAAAGTTCTTTCTTTTGAGCTAAGCGCTTATTACACTAAAGCCATCTAAATTTATATTGCACAAAATCCCCAGAAAACCAACGATGAATCGAAAAATTGTAGGTTTTACGACGTGTTAATTAAAGGAATCATTTTCGATCTTGTGAACTAAGCTTGCATTATGGCCACGGTAGAGAAAACAAGTTAGGTTCAAACCTGTCATTTTTTCGGTGACGGTCTGGTTTTGCTGACGTCACGGCAACGAACCAATAGCAACGCTCATATTGCATCTGGTAGCACTGCTACCTTCAAATCTGGCTCCACTGTTGGCTTAACGACATGGCGTTTTGGTGACGTCATGAAGTTGGTTTGTAATAAAGCCTTTCTATAGGCTAGCCGAAAAAGAGGAAGTGTATTTTCTCCCTTAGAAATGACCCTACCTTGTTTCCTATGCCGTAATTATGGCCAACTCAATTCATGGCACGAAATTACTAGAATCACCTGAAAACAAGCAACGGATCAAAGTACCATAGAATTTACGGGAAGTTAAGCAAAAATTAAAGGACAAAAATAATGCTTTTTTGAACTAAACTTGCATTACAGCCAGCTGAATGCATCGCACCACATCGCTCGGAAAAAATTTCAATGCTCACCTATGAGAGCTTTGTCCGTCGTTGATTAGTTCTTGTGCAAATTAGCTTTACAAGTGAAGGAAACACTGGAATTCCCCGTAAAACCTTTAATTTTTAAGAAGAAGTCGGGTCAGAAAGTAATGCCCTCGGAGGCTTAATGAAGGGATGGGGTTACGAAGGGGAACGAACCAGAAAGACGTCGATGATGAATCTCTAAACCGAATAATTTGCTCTCAGATTTTGTTAGTTCAGTATTCAATTCAAATTAAAAGTTACTGGTAGCAGGTAATTTTGAAAGTAGCAAACTTTAACTGGATCGTGACTTTATTTAGCTTTTATTAAATGTTATGAAAATTGAGTTGGTAGCTACTGGTAGGTCAACAGCATTTTGAAAATTTCCTCCGTGTACCACAGGCGGCTCACGTTGAGACCAAAGTGTTAATACCACTGAAGTCCTGTCATGGACTATTCAGCCAGTATTCAGCTGGTTTTAATGCAAGGTTAGTTAAGGGGAACGTAATTTTTAGTTTATTTTCACTTCAACTTTTCGGTAATTTTCTGAGCGTGATGTACTCCAGCAACAATAGCTTTGAAAGCTTTGTAGTGGACTACTTACAATGGATTTCCTATGCAAGTAGTCCACTAAACCTTTCCACCCTACGTGTAAAGTACTCTCGTTGGATTTAAGCGGCGTGAAATAACTTTATTTGTGTGGTGTACACGAACAAAAATGTCTTAATTACTCTCATATGAATTGAGCGATGTGAAGTACAATGACCATGTAAAGAGATCTTTGATAGTTCAGTCTTTCCCTAAAAATCGATTTACCAGCAGTCTTCTGCGGGGTTTATTCAAACATGTTGTGTGGTCGATGTTAAATTTTTATGGACTCTATAATCTGAATACTGTAAAAGGTGAAATACATGAACATCACATTTAAATGAATCTTCTATTTTCACTAAAATGTAAGTCAATGCAGGTTGTCTTTCGCATCATTGGAGGGTATAATATTCTTTGCCTGCTCGAGATATTTCCGCTGGTTTGATAAACAAAAATCATCTCATCAGCGCATTGATAAATACATTAGGTTATTTATATTTTCAGTTCCCTACAGTGTATCTTATACGCTCGATTGAGGTCACCTATAATTTCAATTCCCTTCAGAAAATAAAGGGTTTGGGGATCCAATGCTCGAGTGATCGTGCCAAATCGGCGAATTTTTGCATTGTGATTTTTTTAGAACAGAGAAATCCAAAATGTTTCACAATAGAATCGAATAGTATCTACGAGTGAGTAAATGATAAAGTTTTGTTTCACACCAATTCGCCTAATAATACCCTTGGTGTGTTTATTTAGCTGCGTGTTTGTTAGGTGTCCGCTCCTTCCGCCGCTCTGTGACGCTCACAAGGATGCCCAATGACCGTAACTGTGATACGAGTTTCACCAGTGCACAAGTACAAGAATATTTTAATGGCGAGTACTATTGGGATGGATATGTTTGTTTGTCATCCACATTGCTAGATTTATTTATTTATGTCAAGGTACACTAATTTTAGGAAACTATCTCCCTCCGAAAACAGAATGGATTATGCTGGAGTTCATCACATTCCGTTCGCACAGCGAAATTTGATCCCGGTGAAGACATTGAAATTTGAATCCTCAATTTTTGTTTTTGTTCGTTAAATAACTAAATCTTTAATAATTTTTTGTTTCTGTTATAGGGAAAAATGTGAGGGCCCGAGCTGAAAGTTAGGTAGGCCTTCTTTTTGTTGAAATAAAATGTGTTTTTTTTTTGTTATATCAAGGACCATTTTTTAGTTCACTGCTGATCTGTTTTTCAGCACCTACTACTTTCTTCTTCAATTTTATCTTTTTTCATTTACTTCTTTCTCAACTTAATGTTTCTATGCCCCTTCTGCGTAGATTCCTCATTCTCTTACCTCCATACTAAATGGTGCCTTCGTCTTTCCTCTTTTCGATACGCTCTTTTCTGTAGCGGTTAGGGAGGCTTAAACTAACTTATAATCAATTATTTTCAATCATTGTTTCTGCTTTTAGTAATATTATGAAACTATGAACTATTTATTACTCACAAACTTATTTTTCAAATCAAAATAACCCTTACTAATTGGTTTTTGTCGTATAAGTAATGACCTATTCACGAACTAGTATAATAATAACCTGTTTACGACCTAGTCGTATAAATAATGCTTTATTTGCAACCTAGTCGAGTAAATAATGCCCTATTTACGAGGTAGTCGTATAAATAATGCCCTATTTACGAGGTAGTCGTATAAATAATGCCCTATTTACGAGGTAGTCGTATAAATAATGCCCTATTTACGATGTAGTCGTTTAAATAATGCCCTATTTACGAGGTAGTCATATAAATAATGCATTATTTACGAGGTAGTCGTATAAATAATGACCTATTTACGAGGTAGTCGTATAAATAATGCATTATTCACGAGGAAGTCGTATAAATAATGACCTATTTACGAGGTAGTCGTATAAATAATGCATTATTTACGAGGAAGTCGTATAAATAATGACCTATTTACGAGGTAGTCGTATAAATAATGCCCTATTTACGAGGTAGTCGTATAAATAATGACCTATTTGCGAGTTATTCGTACAAATAATGACCTATTATCGCGGTAGTCGTATAAATAATGACCTATTTACGAGGTAGTCGTATAAATAATGCCCTATTTACGAGGTAGTCGTATAAATAATGCCCTATTTGCGAGTTATTCGTATAAATAATGACCTATTAACGCGGTAGTCGTATAAATAATGCCCTATTTACGAGGTAGTCGTATAAATAATGCCCTATTTACGAGGTAGTCGTATAAATAATGCCCTATTTACGAGGTAGTCGTATAAATAATGCTCTATTTACGAGGTAGTCGTATAAATAATGGCCTATTTGTGACCTAGTCCTATAAGTATTGACCTATTTACGAACTCGAGCGCTTTCTTAGCGCAATAAAGAAGCTTCTGCAAACTTACGGAACTCCTCCTGGAGAAGCTCTAGTTTTAATTAACTTTTGGCACCTGCTACAACCGCCCAATGTTCCTCTCGACGCTGATTTCTAACTTATCACCGGAGAAGTTAAGAAAAACACATCAACGCTCGCCAATTCTCGCTAACGGTCGTCGCCAACTCTCGCTGACGGTCGTCGCCAACTCTCGCTGACGGTCGTCACCAACTCTCGCTGACGGTCGTCACCAACTCTCGCTGACGGTCGTCGCCAACTCTCGCTGACGGTCGTCACCAACTCTCGCTGACGGTCGTCGCCAACTCTCGCTGACGGTCGTCACCAACTCTCGCTGACGGTCGTCACCAACTCTCGCTAACGGTCGTCGCCAACTCTCGCTGACGGTCGTCACCAACTCTCGCTGACGGTCGTCACCAACTCTCGCTGACGGTCGTCACCAACTCTCGCTGACGGTCGTCACCAACTCTCGCTGACGGTCGTCACCAACTCTCGCTGACGGTCGTCACCAACTCTCGCTGACGGTCGTCACCAACTCTCGCTGACGGTCGTCACCAACTCTCGCTGACGGTCGTCACCAACTCTCGCTGACGGTCGTCACCAACTCTCGCTGACGGTCGTCACCAACTCTCGCTGACGGTCGTCACCAACTCTCGCTGACGGTCGTCACCAACTCTCGCTGACGGTCGTCACCAACTCTCGCTGACGGTCGTCACCAACTCTCGCTGACGGTCGTCACCAACTCTCGCTGACGGTCGTCACCAACTCTCGCTGACGGTCGTCACCAACTCTCGCTGACGGTCGTCACCAACTCTCGCTGACGGTCGTCACCAACTCTCGCTGACGGTCGTCACCAACTCTCGCTGACGGTCGTCACCAACTCTCGCTGACGGTCGTCACCAACTCTCGCTGACGGTCGTCACCAACTCTCGCTGACGGTCGTCACCAACTCTCGCTGACGGTCGTCACCAACTCTCGCTGACGGTCGTCACCAACTCTCGCTGACGGTCGTCACCAACTCTCGCTGACGGTCGTCACCAACTCTCGCTGACGGTCGTCACCAACTCTCGCTGACGGTCGTCACCAACTCTCGCTGACGGTCGTCACCAACTCTCGCTGACGGTCGTCACCAACTCTCGCTGACGGTCGTCACCAACTCTCGCTGACGGTCGTCACCAACTCTCGCTGACGGTCGTCACCAACTCTCGCTGACGGTCGTCACCAACTCTCGCTGACGGTCGTCACCAACTCTCGCTGACGGTCGTCACCAACTCTCGCTGACGGTCGTCACCAACTCTCGCTGACGGTCGTCACCAACTCTCGCTGACGGTCGTCACCAACTCTCGCTGACGGTCGTCACCAACTCTCGCTGACGGTCGTCATCAACTCTCGCTGACGGTCGTCACCAACTCTCGCTGACGGTCGTCACCAACTCTCGCTGACGGTCGTCACCAACTCTCGCTGAAGGTCGTCACCAATTCTTGCTGACGGTCGTCACCAACTCTCGCTGACGGTCGTCACCAATTCTCGCTGACGGTCGTCACCAACTCTCGCTGACGGTCGTCACCAACTCTCGCTGACGGTCGTCACCAACTCTCGCTGACGGTCGTCACCAACTCTCGCTGACGGTCGTCACCAACTCTCGCTGACGGTCGTCACCAATTCTCGCTGAAGGTCGTCACCAATTCTTGCTGACGGTCGTCACCAACTCTCGCAGACAGTCGTCACCAACTCTCGCTGACGATCGTCACCAATTCTCGCTGACGGTCGTCACCAATTCTCGCTAACGGTCGTCACCAATTCTCGCTGACGGTCGTCGCCAATTCTCGCTAACGGTCGTCACCAATTCTCGCTAACGGTCGTCACCAATTCTCGCTAACGGTCGTCACCAATTCTCGCTAACGGTCGTCACCAAATAAAATCAAAAACACTATAATTACTCTATACTACTCTGTAATATGAAATAATACTCTGTGAATATAATAGGTAAACTCTTCAATTCTTGCTTATGAAAGGATTTTGAGAGTCTCAGAATCATAAATGTTGAATTGTTTTCAACAACTCATGTACCGCATGCGGTACATGAGTTTACGCATCCAGTTTACGCATGCTGTTTTCCTATTGGTTGCGAAGTATCCAATGAGAAAGACTGTATCACATTTTTGTTGAAATAAAATGGGATTAATTTTATTCAGGACCTTTTTTTCGGTTCACTGCTGTCCTGTTTTCCAGCACCTCAGACTCTGTTCTTCAACTATTATCTTGTTTCGTAACCTTCTCTCTTGACTCACTCTTTCCATGCGACGGAGGTCTTTTGTGACAGAACGCACGTTTTGCATAGATTTCTCGTTCCCTAAACTCCATACTAAATGGGGCCTTAATCCTTTGCATCTTTGGAACACCTATGTAATGGTTAGGGAGGCTTAAACTAATCTAATTCAAGCTTTCTAAAGCAGAGTTCTAAATTTCATTTAGCTTCCGAAATCTTCCTGTCGATAGACAGAAATGAAAGATTTTCCGCAACTTATGCTTGGTTGCATTTCACCTTGGTTCCATTTCATATGTTATTCTATATAGAATTGCTTCTACCATAGATGTTCTGGTATTTTCGACTTAGAATGAACTGAACATCAAGAAGAAAAGTGTGGGATTGATTTTAACGATATTTCAATAATTTTAACAACATGTAGGCAAGTATTTTATTTTCAAAATTAAATAAATATCGACTTTAACCATACTGATGGTAAGCCTCTTTTTTTCTAAATTTAATATTGATTTTCCCAACGTAAGCTTTTGCACATATTGTACCTTACACATGATTACACACAATTTTGCTCCGACTTCGAGTCAACCTGCAATATAGTACAAACCTCAAACTAGAAATTTAGAAATTAATTAGCTTTTTTCCAACTGTAACAAATGCAAGAAATAAACTTGATAAAACATGAATCATGCTAATAATACAAGTAAACCATAATGGGCAAAGGATCAATGGATTGTTCATGATAATATAGTTCGAACTAATTTTCTCTGCCAGTATTTAACACTTAGACTTGAGCAGGTAAAATAGAAGTTTAATACTCAACTCAAATTTAAAGTCTCTTCTAGTGCGCAATGTTGAAAATACCAAACATTTACTGGATTGTGTTTTGTCTTCGTTTAGTTTTCATAAGGAATTTCTTGAAATTAACAGTTGGTAACTACTGGTCGGTGATCATCTCTAGCAAAATGCTCTCCGTGAACACCGGGGACTGACGTCGCAGTCAAAGTGTTAAGTACCTTTATTCGACGAAACTAACTTTAACCTTAAAAGTTCTTGCAGAAATGGACTGAGGTCATATCATTCTTAAGTGAAATTTTCACGTTTGTCACCAACGTATGTATGTATAATTATAAACCGCTTCAATTTTATAAAATTTTGCTCTTAACATATCGAATATAGCGCATTCAAACCGCGCAAAAATCCGTGCGTATTATTTGTGTGGTCAATTTTTCAGGCTCAATTATTTTTTAGTAAATCCGGGTGGATCAAAAAGAGCTGTATTATACCATCTGGTATATCCTGGTGAAGCTATATCAGCTGCATTATACCATCTTGTATATCCTGGTGAAGTTATATCAGCTGCATTATACCATCTGGTATATCCTGGTGACACCACATCAGCTCTACATTATACCATCTGGTATATCCTGGTGAAGCTATATCAGCTGCATTATACCATCTTGTATATCCTGGTGAAGTTATATCAGCTGCATTATACCATCTGGTATATCCTGGTGAAGCTATATCAGCTGCATTATACCATCTGGTATATCCTGGTGAAGCTATATCAGCTGCATTATACCATCTTGTATATCCTGGTGAAGTTATATCAGCTGCATTATACCATCTGGTATATCCTGGTGAAGCTATATCAGCTGCATTATACCATCTGGTATATTCTGGTGAAGCTATATCAGCTGCATTATACCATCTTGTATATCCTGGTGAAGTTATATCAGCTGCATTATACCATCTGGTATGTCCTGGTGAAGCTATATCAGCTGCATTATACCATCTGGTATATTCTGGTGAAGCAACATCAGCTCTACATCATACCATCTGGTATATCCTGGTGACACCACATCACCTGCCTTATACCATCCGATATATCCTGGTGAGGCAGCATTATACCATCTGGTATACCCTGGTGACGCTACATCACCTGCCTTATACCATCCGATATATCCTGGTGAGCCTGCATTATACCATCTGGTATATCCTATTGACGCCACATCAGCTCTACATTATACCATCCGATATATCCTGGTGAGGCTGCATTATACCATCCGGTATGCCCTGGTGACGCCACATATCAGCCGCATTATACCATCTGGTATGCCCTGGTGACGCCACATATCAGCCGCATTATACCATCTGGTATGCCCTGGTGACGCCACATATGAGCTGCATTATACCATCTGGTATGCCCTGGTGACGCCACATATGAGCTGCATTATACCATCTGGTATGCCCTGGTGACGCCACATATCAGCCGCATTATACCATCTGGTATGCCCTGGTGACGCCACATATCAGCCGCATTATACCATCTGGTATGCCCTGGTGACGCCACATATGAGCTGCATTATACCATCTGGGAAATGTGGCTGAAGCAAAAAAATAACATTTTCCCCTTCTGAAGCTTCGAGTCTCCTAGCAACATAATCACTTCTAACGAGCCACCGTCGAAAACTTCGTAGGTATTTTTCGTCTTCTCAATAAAGCAAACAGCATCGTCGTAAAATCGCGAGTTAGATCCCTAAAAACAGCTTGGGAATATTGTTTTTTTTTGTTGTTGTTGTAACGAAAAGATTTTTCTGATGGACGGATTTGAAAATTCATCGCATCGCTTGTAAATTTTTTCGAGTTGATAGAGTTCATTTTTCTTGGGCTCAGAAGGATTGACTTCGACTAAAGTTTTCTTTTCCGATATTGAAATCAGTTACGTTGGGAGAGTTGAAGTTGGTGAGGGTTAAAGTTGATTTGGGTTGAAGGAAGTTATATTAAAGTTTTTTCAACGTTTTTATCAAAGTTTTTTCAACGTTTTTATCAAAGTTTTATCGAAGTTTTTTCTCCAAGTTTATGAACTTTTATCAAAGTTCATCAAGGTTTCTGAAAGTTTACCATAGTTAATCAAAGTTTTTTATTGAAATGTATCAATGTTTTTTTACCTTATCAAAGTATTTCAAAGTATATCAAAGTTTTTTGAAGCCACACCCGCACTGCAGAGAAGACAGCGCATCGCTTGAAACATTAGTCGCCAAGTTAAAGGATTTTCGTGCAAAGTTTATCTGCCCCATCAAGTCTTGAAACGCTCAAAGTTTGCGTGTGGTAGCAGACAAGGAGAAATGAAGGAAATCTGTGGCAAGTTTGGCAATTGTCAAAATGTCCGTCTGGTTGTACATATCATATGAACTGAAAATTGTCGTACTCCTTTCATGATTTCTCTAGAATGTTGATTTTAGTTCAGATTTTATTTAAATTTTGGGGGGTTTTGCAGTATTTAATTTATCTATTTTATTTAGAGTAAATATCATGTGGTGAACAAATTATTTTGTTTTTGTTTCGCACCATTTATTTTGTGTATTCGTTCTTTTATAGTGAATATTCTGTGGTAAACAGATTTATATTTGTGTGTCTTGCTCTATTTAGTTGATTTACTTATTTTTTGTGATGTAAATATTCTATGGTAGACAAATCTGTTTTTTCATTGCACCATTTAGTTGGGTTACTTATTTTTTGTGAAGTAAATATTCTATGGTAGACAAATCTGTTTTTTTATTGCATCATTTAGTTGGGTTACTTATTTTTTGTGAAGTAAATATTCTATGGTAGACAAATCTGTCTTTTTATTGCACTATTTAGTTGGGTTACTTATTTTTTGTGAAGTAAATATTCTATGGTAGACAAATCTGTTTTTTTATTGCACCATTTAGTTGGGTTACTTATTTTTTGTGAAGTAAATATTCTATGGTAGACAAATCTGTTTTTTTTTATTGCACCATTTAGTTGGGTTACTTATTTTTTGTGAAGTAAATATTCTATGGTAGACAAATCTGTTTTTTTATTGCACCATTTAGTTGGGTTACTTATTTTTTGTGAAGTAAATATTCTATGGTAGACAAATCTGTTTTTTTTTATTGCACCATTTAGTTAAGTTACTTATATTTTGTGAAGTAAATATTCTATGGTAGACAAATCTGTTTTTTTATTGCACCATTTAGTTGGGTTACTTATTTTTTGTGAAGTAAATATTCTATGGTAGACAAATCTGTTTTTTTATTGCATCATTTAGTTGGGTTACTTATTTTTTGTGAAGTAAATATTCTATGGTAGACAAATCTGTCTTTTTATTGCACTATTTAGTTGGGTTACTTATTTTTTGTGAAGTAAATATTCTATGGTAGACAAATCTGTTTTTTTATTGCACCATTTAGTTGGGTTACTTATTTTTTGTGAAGTAAATATTCTATGGTAGACAAATCTGTTTTTTTTTATTGCACCATTTAGTTAAGTTACTTATATTTTGTGAAGTAAATATTCTATGGTAGACAAATCTGTTTTTTTATTGCACCATTTAGTTGGGTTACTTATTTTTCAGGGTAAAAATTTTACGGTAAACAAATTTGTTTGGAGAAAAATGACTGCACGAAACAATTGTGAAATTTGATAACTCAATCTACTTTCAAAGCTCATAGTATCGTTTACAAAATTATTCCGTTGTTCAATATAATTATTGTTGTTGTTTTCAACAAAGTTTTCATGTTTTGTGTGATCTTCGCGACACTGCTGGAAATCTTGGACTTTTTTTTTTCTCACTATTATCCAGTAAGGAACACGTCGGGGTAGCAGAAATGTTATGTACGGGAATTAGCGGCTAAGGGCAGATAATTGTGAGGGCTCGAGGTGAAGGTATTATTATTAGGTCTTTCTATTATTAAAATAAAACTGCTTTGTGTTTTGCTAAAGGCCATATATTTTCAGTCACTGCTACCCTGTTCTTTAGCACCGACTACTTTCATGTTCAACTTTCATCTTATTTCATAAAATTCTTTCCCAACATTCTGTTTCAATGTACTGGGGATCTTGCATGGGAACACACCGTGTGCATTGGTTCCTCGTTCTCTGGACTCTGTATTAAATGGTGCCTACATGCTTCCTCTCTTTGGAACTCCTTTGTTGCGTTTAATGTGGCTTGAACTCACCTGCCTAAAACAATTTACCTCAATTCGGAACACACAATTGGCCATTTGGTCGTTTCTGAATAAATGTCTCTACTTAATGACTGCAAGATTTTATTTTAAGGACTATTTGTTCTAAATTGATTGATATTCATCCCGAACTTGTCCCAACGCAAAAACGAGATGTTAAAATAATAAAGGATGGCATTTTAAATAATCGTTAGAAAACAAATTGCGCTATAGAATTTCAGCTTTGAAAAAATTCTTTTTCATTTCCGTCGGTGCAGGTATGCTAGTTGTTACTGTAACTACTACTTACACCTTGCTATTAACCTTTTTATTATGGTATCTTAGATACCTGCATCGCCACGGTTCTTAATATAACTACTACTTAAACCTCCCTACTACCAGCGCTATATCAGTATCGCAGACACCGGTATCACCACAATTTATTAATAATCCTTAGGGTTAATACTACTCAAACCTCCCTACTACCAACATTATACGAGTATCAGTATCGCAGGTACCTGCATCAACAGCTCTAACCTCCCCACTACCAGCACTATATCGGTATCGTAGATACCTGCATCAATAACTACAACTTTAAACTCACACAACCGGTATCACAGATACCTGCATAACCCCGATCCATCAATAGCTTTAGACTGCCTCTCACCCCCCCAAAAGCGCAGACAAGCGCCGTGCCCTCTCTGAAAGAAGCCGCCCACCAAAAATCCCACTTTACTGGCCCTCACCACGACACTCGAGCCTTGGCACCGAGCTCTAGTGTCCCTCTAATTGAAAATTTGCCGCTATATTGAGCAATTCTCCCGTCCAATGAACGCAGACTTCAACAGCTGACCGACCCGCTCGTCAAACGGCGGTCGCTCTGCTCTGAGCCCGCGTGGCTTTCTTTGCTGGGGGAACTTTTTGGGATGTTTTTTTCTTCAAAATTCTTAGGTTTGGGTTTTTTGTTTTCTAGGTTACTTTTTGAGAATTTTTTTTTAATTCACTAGTTTCGGTTTTTCTTTTCTGGTTAACTTTTTGGAGGTTTGGTGTTCTTTTTTTAAATTCGTAGGTTTTGGCTTTGCTTTTCTGAATAAATTTTGGGAATATTTTTCGCTCTATTTTGTAATATTCTCAAGTTTGTTTTATTATTTTCATGATAACTTTTTGGCCATGGGTTTTTCGTTCTATTATTTTAAATCCACAAACTCGTTTTCTTCTTTTTTGGGTAAATTTTTAGAAATGCATTTATTTTTTCTTTTAAAGCCTCAAGTATTTGTTTTTTCATGCGTGATTCGAGTATGACCTGTCAACACTGCAGGCTGCGATATACTGCATGGTCTATATGGGGCAATTTTATTTTACAGAAACCAAAATTTCGGGTTTCTGGTCCGAAAAAGCCAATTTGGCAACACTGGCGGCTCATTCCTTCGAGGGCGTCGGTACAGGCTTTGCTTCAAACATAGTTTGCTTACTGGAGCGAGTTCGAAATTCTGGCGTTTTTAGTGAATCTGTTTTGTGAATTCGAGTAAAATATGCTAGTGCCGTAATTTGCCAGTAAAAGGAATTAGCGCTTCCAGGGGAACTATGTTAGGGCTCGAGCTAAAGGTTAGGTAGGCTTCCTTTTTGTTGAAATAGAATATGTTTTTGTTTTGTTACGGGCCATCTTTTTTCGGTTCACTGCTGTCTTGTTTTTCAACACCTAATACTTTCTTTTTCAACTTTTCTTGTTACATGATTTTCATTCTTAGCTTACTGTTTCTGTGACCTTCATGCGTAGATTCCGCGTTCCTTCAACTCCATACTAAATGGTGCCTTCCTCCTTCTTCTCATGGAACATCTTTGTCATGGCTAAGGGAGGCTAAAACTTTCTTATATAATAACAATTATAATAATAGTTATAATTAAAGTGCCAGTAAAAGGATGAGTAATAGTGTTCGCGCATATCCCCGAGCATATTTTCCATTCTCATTATACCCTCAGCATATTTTCCATTCTCATTATATCCCCAGCACATTTTCCATTCTCATTATATCCCCGAGCATCCCAGGGGGACTATGTGAGGGCCCGAGCTGAAGGTTAGGTAGGCTTTCTTTTTGTTAAAATAGAATAGGTTTTTGTTTTGTTACGGACCATCTTTTTTCGGTTCACTGCTGTCCAGTTTTTTCAGCTCCTACTACTTTCTTCTTCAACTTTGATCTTGTTTCGTGAACTTCTTTCTCATCTTACAGTTTCTATGACCTTTCTGCATAGATTCCCCATTCTCTCATCTCCATACTAAATGGTGCCTTCCTCCTTCCTCTCTTTGATACGCTCTTTTTTTTTGCAGCGGTTAGGGAGGCTTAAACTAACATATAATCTAATCTAATCTATATCCCCGAGCATATTTTCCATTCTCATTATATCCCCGAGCATATTTTCCATTCTCATCATATCCCCAGCATATTTTCCATTCTCATTATATCCCCGAGCATATTTTCCGTTCTCATTATATCCCCAGCATATTTTCCATTCTCATTATATCCCCAGCATATTTTCCATTCTCATTATATCCCCGAGCATATTTTCCATTCTCATTATATCCCCGAGCATATTTTCCATTCTCATTATATCCCCGAGCATATTTTCCATTCTCATTATATCCCCAGCATATTTTCCATTCTCATTATATCCCCGAGCATATTTTCTATTCCCATTATTATCTCTTGCATATTTTCTTCACCCCTCGCTATACCGAACTAAAAACGCCAAGTTCTAGCGGGCAGAAGACGTGGATTTTCATATGTTTAATTAAAGAACATAATTTCAGCTCCAGGCTGCTCTGCAAAACTTGCTCGAGCAATTAGCCAGCAGCACATGGGATGATTAGTTTTACTTGTAATTCTTCTAACAGAATAATAAGTCTCGTCATTTTATCCCGAGAATGGAATAGCATGGCAGATAATTACCCGAGCTGATTAGTGTAAACTTGCTCAAGTTTCCAGATGTGGTGCTTAATTTTCTATCAAACTCTGTACAGTTCTTTTTGTATCATAAGTAAATTGGTGAGCGTAGTATTTTGAATCATGCATGTTCATTTCATATCTTTTACAAATTTTGAATGAAACTCTAAACAGTTCATTTTGCATCATAGGTAAATTGGTGATCGTAGTGTTCTAAATTATGCCTGTTCATTGTAAATCTTTATAAAATATTGGGTTGAACTCAATACAGTTCATTTCAGGGTTGCGGAGTCGGAGGAATAAATTTGCGACTCCGACTCCGACTCCACCTTTCCAGAATTTGGCGACTCCGACTCCGACTCCGACTCCACCTTTTCAGAATTTGGCGACTCCGACTCCGACTCCACCTTTTCAGAATTTGGCGACTCCGACTCCGACTCCACCTTTCCAAAATTTGGCGACTCCAACACCGACTCCACCTATTCGCAATTTTGGGACTCCAACTCCACCTATTCATAATTTATAAGATGAATATTTTATTTCTTAACTAGCGTACACAGTCCGTCAAAAATGACGGGATTCAATACCTTTCTTCAACAAATTTTCGTTCGAGTGGAGTTTTCATGCTTAAACTCATTCCGAAGGTAACTTATTTTTCTTTTTAAAGTAATAAAAACTTGGAACACAGTATTTTTGAGCCGCAAGAGAAGTAGTTATAGCCATTCGTGTCGTATCCTAGGTACAGAAATTCAACATTACTGAAAGCAACTGCGAGCTTGTGTATGTATATTGTAATATGCAATAGAGTGTATTGTAATACAGTACATTGTAATATACAATACCCCGCCGAACTCGGTATCCACGATTTGAACTCTGGTATATAAGGCTCTGGATCTCTCAATTGTTTTGAAAGTGGCATTATAGCTAGAGCACTTGTACGAAAATGAGTGTATTAAATGACCGTTAACTGAAACCAAGGCCGCCAGTGCTAATTTTTTCCCATCGATTCTTAAGAGCGTGACACGAAACGTATAAATAAACACACGACTGTCATTCTTAGTAGTAGACGGTTGCAGATGTTGAAACCTGTACATATGTTCACTATATTCTTTATTAATGAACGACTTTTGAATTGACTGCAGAATGTTAATTATCAAGTTACTAGAGTACATGGTTGATGAAAAATGACGGGATTCGATGGTATCGTTTTAAAAAAAATATCAAGATAAAGACGACAAACAAATGTACCCATCCTAATAGTACACGCAATGAAAATGCAGCTTTCTCCTACTTGTGCACTGGTAAAACTTTCCTCACAGTTACGGTCATTAAGCATCTTTAAGAATGTCGCAGACGCACACACCAACCAAGCAAGCAACAACATTGTATTATAATTTAAATTATTATTCGGCAAGAAGTTTAAAAAAAATTTTCATACCTTTTTACTGCGATTTATCCGCATTTTCGTGACAGATTCGATTTTGACGCAATGTTTTTTATTTATAAACAAAAGTGAGCAGATGCCAGGTTTTTATATTTCAATTGTATTCATGATACTGTCCAAGCAAGCAGATTCCCATTGTAATAAAATAGGAGAAATTACGCACGAGAACATATATTTATTTACAAATTGACGGACACCTGGGTTTTTATTATACCGGGTGTCCCAAAAAATGTCCCCGATTTTTCAATTAATTATATCTCCGCTTTAAATTAAAATAATTGAATTATCTTTTATTCAAAATGTAATAAATTTTGTTTCCTTTTCGAATAATTTAGGTATTTTAAAATCAGTTGAATAAACACTTTACAATGATCAATTTATTGAAAGGGGTAGAAAAACTAATTGTTCAAAGGAAAAGTTTTTTAAGCAATATTGATACTCTTCCTTATTTTGTACTCCCCAAAAAAATGAACAAACAAAAATATAAAAAAGTAACAAATCATTACCATAAATAGCGTTTGAACAAATAAAGTAATTCAGTATCCTTCGACATACCCTCCATTTCTCTCAAGGCAAGTATTACTTCTGGCCACCATTGAACGAAGAGTTTTACAGATTATTTCACTGTTTTCTTCCATTTCTTGAAACACTGTTATTGAAAACACTTGAAACCTCTCAGAGGGTTTAAATACTTGGTGGTATGTAGAATACATCGTTATGAAATTATTCTGAACAGTAGGTGTTGAGAAATGAAGAAGGACACCAGTGTTGCTTTTAAAACTTTCCCTTTGAACAATTAGTTTTTCTACCCTTTTCAGTAAATCGATCATTGTAAAGTGGTTATTCAACTGATTTTCAAAAACTTAAATTATGAAATTGAAAATGAAATTTACTACATTGTGAAACACAGACAATTAAAATATGTTAATTTAAAGCGGAGATCAAATCAATTAAAAAGTCGGGTACATTTTTGTGGGGCACCCGGTATAGCGTTGATTATTCTCATACAATAAAAGGGCAAGTGTCCCCTTAAACAAATAAATAAATTAGTTTATGTATTTCCTGTGCGTAATCTCTCCTATGTTATTACAATGGAATTTTAGGATTTAAAACTTAAGGGCCACTGTTCGAACATTTATTTCAAGTACAGAAGAACTTCAAGGGAACAACAGCAAGTCGTTTCCCGAGATGCGCAAAAAGGGAAACAGTACCCAAGTTAGGCGTATCTTGAGGATTTCAACAGTACGCACAGCAGCGTCCTCTGTACTATTTTTATTATTAAATTCCTTTAAAACGGAGACCGAAGATCTTCTTTAACGAAATGTTAGTTTTAAAAACGAAACTCATTAAAAATAGAAGACAACGAATGGACGTGGCCGGTCATAAGCACGGTACTCCGGTAGGAAGTTTTAGTGGCGTTCTGAGTAGATAGAAACGGAGTTTCAAGATGTCTGGTCGCCGACTAGCTGAATATCGTATCTTATTGCAAGATTGCATACTCGTATAGCACTAAGATTTTAACAATTAATTTACAATTAATTACCTTGAATAATAAGTGCCTGTTTACCAGGTCGAGGAGTTTAAGTCGCAGAAAGAGACTGCTTTTTACGCAAGAGAAATAAGTTAGAGGTGCCAGACCGACTTTTATTAAAAGGGCGACATGCTGCCCAAGCAGAGTAAGCTCAAATATAATTTAATTAGTGAACGCCAGTGCGTCTCGAGCAATGTTAATTTAAGCGATTTTAGGTTAATGCAGGTCTGGTAGAAGCTCAAACATGCTTCATTCTAGAAAGGAAAATTTAAACAAAAAACGAAAAGAAAAAATGTAGCTGCAAAACAAAAAGAAGAAGAAAAGAAAGAACTAATTTCAACAGTTTCAAATTCTTGTCTGTCAACTATGACACGCCATCTGAAGGAAACTTTTTCTTCCACAAAGCCGCCATCAGAAATACGGATGGTTTTCAACAGGAAATTTCATTGAACAAATAAAATTGGCTGTCCGTCTTTGTTGGTTGGTCTGTCTCCCTTTCAAGCTCTTAAAGATGCTTAATGACTGTATCTGTGATGCGAGTTTCACCAGTGCACTAGTACTAGAATATTTTAATCGCGGGTACTATTAGGTTGGATATATTTCTTTATGATCCACATGTGGAGAATTCGTATATAGACAATATTAAATCCCATCATTTATCACGGGTCGAGTACGCAATTTTATATACTGAGTGTTTCAGAACACGAGGTACAAAATTGCACACCAAGTAGAAAATGGCTAAATAAACACTTTTAATTCCATGAAATTTTTCCCCAAAAATCGGGGTCGTGAGATATTAGCTGTTTATTGTTTTATATGATGAAATTTAATGGCACAATTACTCGCAATATTTAGTTTGAATTTACTTTACAAAAATTGTTCAAAATGTGTTCCACCTACATCAATGCACTTTTCGAATTTTAGCCTTAACGACTGCCGGATATTAGGAAACACGTCTGGCATTAAGGTATCTCACCTGCAGCCACTGCAATTCTGGTCACAAGATCTTCCTAAGACTCAGTGAGTGTAGCATAAACAAGACTCTTCATGTGTCCTCAAAAAATGAAATCGAATGGAGTCATGTAAAGAGATCTAGGAGGTCATGCGACTAAAAGATTTCGCCCGATCAACGTAAATTCAAATAAATATTGTGAGTGATTTATTCATTAAATTTCTTCCTTTAAAACAATAAACGGCTAATATCTCAATGTCTCTTTCTTCGGAAAATTTCATAGTAGAAAAATTTTTTATCCGGACATCTTCTACTTGGTGGGCAAATTTTTGCCTCTTATTCTGAAACACCCTGTATATTACTGACAAGTGTCTTCTGAGTAGGTAAAGTAGGCACTGCCTACACTGAGAAGCATAGATATGTATCCACAGTTTTTTCATTACTAAGTAAGCACTCATTCAGTGAAATTATAATAGTTAATTCAATGACCATGCTTAAAATCCACAAAATGATATACATGTTGATAAAGTAGGCGTGATTTGCACACTGCCTTTTATTCTCTGTGTCTACACTATGCAGGGTAACAATGCAGAAAAGGTGTCATATTATTGCTCAACACTTTTTTATACCTCGGCTTTAATAGGCAAAAGTTGTTTTATTTTCGTCGCAGGAGACTGAAGTTTTCGGAACGTTTTGTTTACGAATAAAAGTCACTTTTAGCGTCTCTGCGTGTGATATGATACTATCTCTTATTCTCGTCTAACTTTTTACTTTATGTTTGACACTTTGTTATTTTAATAAACGCCCATATTCTTCTCATTTCATGTTTTTTGGAGCGATTTGAAAAGTTTCCAGTATGAAAATTTGTACTATCGCATAAATGTAACAACCATTGCAGCTGAGATAGTGCGTTGTTTTCAGTTACATTATGTGTGTGACTAAGTGAAATTTTTGCTAGTGTGTTATTATTTTCATTGCAGCTCGTTTACATTGTATTTTAATTTTTCATGTGTCTGAATGCCGAAATTGATTACCTTACAACATTTTTAAATCTTCCATACGAAGAAGTAATTAATTATGTAATGCTGCAAAACGGTTACTATTTCAGTGTTTAAAATTGTACATGCATAATATAAAATTCTCTATTTCAGCGTATGCTTACTTGAAAACTGGGGAGTGATGCGAAGATAAAAATTCAACAAGATAATGAAATAGTGAAATACAATATAACTCTGAAAGAACCAAACAACATTCAAAAAATAACTTTAGAAATGAGCATAAATTGTTATTAATAATACATGTTAACTTGACCTAAAGACAATGAAGCCATATCAATTTTGATAACATAACCTGAGAACTAGAAGTCTTTATGTGCCAGACCATAGCTTCAAGTTTTGACAAAGACTACTCATTGGCAATGAATCATAACATAAATACTAAAAATATTTATGATCACAACATAACTTTAAGTTTCTGCAAAGACTAGTCATTATCAATCAATGCATCATTAAGAGCGTACATAGTTACCACTCCTTACGTGAGTACAATGTATTGCATCAGCTGAAATGTTCTACACGTAACTTGCAGCACATTTAGTACTATTTTCTACTTCCTGTGTACTAATTGAAGGGGAAATGAACGAAACAGTAATATACAGAACAAATTTTCAATGCTTCAAATTGCTAATTCTTGCTTAAATAACTGCAAAATATTCATTATTGCTCCAGTACAATTATATTTCTTTCTTGCATTTATCATATATAGGAATGCAAACCCACAACGACTAGACAACAATGACGGTATTAGGTGATAGGTATAAATACGCTGTTTCAAACTTAAAACAAAATAATCAACAAAAACATTGCGTATTTTTAAATTTTCAGCAAAGTATTCTAACTCTGTTTTGTTTACTCTCGGTTTTAAACAATTGTAAATAATTTTTAGTAAAAATGAGAATCGAAGACAGCAAAAAATAGCGACTCCAACTTCGACTCCACCCCATCCGAATGAACGACTCCGACTCCGACTCCGACTCTACCACACTCGGAAAAGCGACTCCGACTCCGACTCCACCACACTTCAGAGAAGCGACTCCGACTCCGACTCCGACTCCACCCTAAAACATGCGACTCCGGCGACTCCGACTCCCGACTCCGACTCCGACTCCGCAACCCTGGTTCATTTTATGATTTTTTTCAATTTTAGATCAAACTCTGAAGCGTTCATTTTGTATCACTGATACAGTAGTGAGCGTATTGTTCTGAATCATACATCTTCATTTTATGACTTTCTTAAATTCGTTACTTTCGGGGGTTTTATTGTACGTAGATCAGACGTTAATGTGCTTACAGCGTCTATGAATAAATTAATATTTACTCTTTTACTGTGACGTGACCACTGGTGGTCACTGAGGTGATTTTCATAAAACTGCTGACCGAGCAGCAGTCACAAATCAATTTCCATGAATACTTAATCAGAGCTAAATAAAGGCACGAGCCTGTTAATGTTTGCTATTTTCGAAATTATTACCTACAATTGACTTTAAACTTGAGTTAAAAATTGAACTTAAGTTTACCCCCTCACGGTCAACTTGTTAATTAATCGAACGATCGCCGCACTGGCAACATATTGTCAAAAGTAAACGATGTCGGAAGTATTTCATGTGATAAAGGATTAAATCTGAGAAACTGATGAAGATGTAGCCTTGTTCGTACCCATCATCGTTGGTGTTGAATTGATTATACGTGCATTTTCTGCGTAGCAGAAAATGCAATTATCTTCATAATTATTATCTTCTTACAATTATCTTCATCATGATTATTAATACTATCTTTGTCATGAAAAGAAAATGGGAGACTCGTAATCTGAGTAATTCATTAACACGTTAACTGCGATGGGTTAAACTGAAGTTCAATATTCAATTCAAATTTAAAGTCGATTTTGGTAATCAACTTTGAAAATAGCAAACATTAACTGAATCACGCGTTCATTTAGCTCTCATTAAGTATTAAAAAATTGAGTCAGTGACTGCATATGGGTCAGCAGCACTCTGAAAATAACCTAAGTGACCACCGGTTGGTCACTTCGTAGGAAATGAGTTGACATGCTGATCGCATCCCACACATTAGAAAGGCCACCTTCACATCGCTCAGGCTTGGCATTACGAAGCAAATTTGTTCATGAGAGACGAATTTACTCGGTAAATACTGTTACTCGAGGCATAATGCAGCATACAATTTCCAATATCTATCTCGTCAATTCGAAAGCAAAGTTCGGAAAGAAACAGCGATCGGAGAAACTCGGCAATAAGTGAAAATTGCAATTCTAAAGCGGCATTCGTTTGGCACTTTTGCCATCCAACGACCGATCTCGTCTGACGTTTCCCATAAGAACTTTGCACTTTCGGATTGATTCGGAAATATCGCCAGGGAGCGACTTTCCCTCGAAACTGCTAAAGTTCCTGAAGCAAAACAGCAGTTTTGAAATATATTGTGCGCTGCTGGGCTACGATGTGAAGTGAAGAATTTGATGTACTTGCTCTTGAATTAAGGAAATGCTGCTACTGCGTAGCTCAACGCGTTGACTACCAAATCGCGGATCGAAAGGTAAATTTGCTTAGGTTGTAGAAAACAGAATTGGAAAATCGACTTGATCGCTCGAATAAGGTTCCTTCCGTTATAAGAAATGTACAAAATATAAGTGCACGATAACATTTGCCCCTCAAATAAAATCCCTTCAAAGTGAGGCCGCAAAATTGTTGAAATGCTATGCATTTTCATTGGTGCACAAATGAACCATTTACCTTGTGGTACATATTTGTCCCAATACGTAGTCCCCTTGTTAACTCGTTCCCTGCTTCTTGGGTCATGTGTGTCCACCAGGTAAACTTTTCATTCACGTACCGGTATATGTGAATGGTATTTCATCTGGTTCGCGACCTCTTTAAGAATAACTGTTAACATACGGGGTTGAAATGTTATCTTGCAATTGCATTTCTATATTTCTTGAGAAAGATAAAAATATTTTCGAGCAATAAAGTCGATTCCTTCAATTTGGTACTTACAACCTAACTAAACCAACCGATATGAACCGCAGAAATGCTATAAACGTGCTAATTAATTGTTCCACGTTCGTCTACCTGCACCAAATGCGAAAAAACTCCACGGTGAAGCCTCACATTATTTCACTAACAACCATGCTTATATTACCCGAGAAAAGATGGAACGAATCTTCTCCAATACCTCGATCGTAAGTAGAAATCCATTTTTCTATTCTCTTGGCTCCCCCCGAGGGTAAGTCTCTTTGTGCTCTATTTTTGCGTTGCTTTTAAAATTAGAAAGACAAAGAACCAAAATCAGCTTATATCAACTGGGGAACTACACTATGCATCCTCGTATCGGAGATGCCCATGCGAAATGTCTCTTTTTACTCACGTTTGTGGCAGCGAAATGAAAGCTGCTTGAAGCCCAGGCATTTTCTCCACTAACTTCAAAAAGGTCCGAGTTTTTTTAGTTTGAGAATTGAATTTTGTTACTTTAAGAGGGTCTGAATTATGCGACTTTGGGAGAGTCTGAATTATGTTACTTTGAGAGGGTCTGAACTATGTTACTTAGAGAGGGTCTGAATTATTTTACTTAAAGAGGGTCTGAATTATGTTACTTTGAGAGGGTCTGAATTATGTTACTCTGAGGTGTGAATTATGTTACGTTGAGAGGGTCTGAATTATGTCACTTTGAGAGGGTCTGAATTATGTTACTCTGAGGTGTGAATTATGTTACTTTGAGAGGGTCTGAATTATGTAACTTTGAGAGGGTCTGAATTATGTTACTTTGAGAGGGTCTGAATTATGTTACTCTGAGGTGTGAATTATGTTACTTTGAGAGGGTCTGAATTATGTTACTTTGAGAGGGTCTGAATTATGTTACTTTGAGAGGGTCTGAATTATGTTACTTTGAGAGGGTCTGAATTATGTTACTTTGAGAGGGTCTGAATTATGTTACTTTGAGGTGTGAATTTTGTAACACCCGTCACGACAACCGTCAACACGACAACCGTCAACACGACCACTCGTCAACACGACCACTCGTCAACACGACCACCCATCAACACGACCACCCGTCAACATGGCCACCCGTCAACACGGCCACCCGTCAGCACGGCCACCCGTCAGCACGGCCACCCGTCAGCACGGCCACCCGTCAGCACGGCCACCCGTCAGCACGGCCACCCGTCAGCACGGCCACCCGTCAGCACGGCCACCCGTCAGCACGGCCACCCGTCAGCACGGCCACCCGTCAGCACGGCCACCCGTCAGCACGGCCACCCGTCAGCACGGCCACCCGTCAACACAACTGTCAACTTAACAGCCGTGTCAGGATCTCATCATAACTTCCACCATATCGGTTGACTTGCTTTGTTGTTATATTCCTACGGCAACTTACGGAAGTTGACGAAAATTTGACTATTTCAGTAGAGGAGTTTGGAATTCATTGTCGTACACATTTTCATACGAATGTTTTTGAATGTGTTTCCATACGGATGTTTTCGAATACATTTTCGTACGCGTGTTCGCTTGTTTGTATACGGTGGTATAAATTTGATTCACTAGTTTCTAAATGTTAAATGCTATATTTAATTAAAATTTTCTCGGAATTTTATTTGTAATACGTACTTCAGAATATTGCATTTTTGTCCTTCAATCGCTTTCACTGGTTTAAAGATAACAGTAATAATAGCAATGCAAGATATTTATTATTGATATTCTTATTATAATTACCATTATTATTACTATCTTTATCATCGTTATTACTACCATCTTTCATTTTTATTACTATGTTTACCATGATTATTAATACTATCTTTATCATTATTATTGCTATTATCTTTATCGTCAGTATTACAATTATCTTTACCATGATTATTAAAACTATCTTTGTCATGATTATTAATACCATAAAACTTGATTAATTGCATTTCATGGTATCTAAGCTTTACAATAGTATCGCCTTAAATTAAAACAGAATAGCCTCAATTTGATACTTTATATTCATGCATCCCCTCGAAATGTGAAAGAATTTTGTTATTTCTTTTTGCGATTCAAACGTCCGAGTTTAGACATAAATGTGATTTATTGGGTACTAAATTGAAACTGTCCTTTCATTTGCCAGGCTTTGCTTTCAAGGGCGAAATTTATTTTTCCTTGCACTTGCGCGAAATGATGATTTAATACAGGCGTTTTGATGCCGTCGTGCGCTCGGTAGAGGTGTAAATCTGTTTTTCATTGGTTTTGAAATCTGAACATCCATTGAGTTTTTTCTGAAAAAGGAACTTTTAACTGATGGGAGTCTAAATTCGTTCTACATTGGAAATGAACTCTGAACATCCATTGAGTTTTCTCTGAAAAAGGAACATTTTAATGATGGGAGTCTAAATTCGTTCTACATTCGAAATGAACTCTGAACATCCATTGAGTTTTCTCAAAAAAAAACATTGTAATGATGCACTCGACAGGAGCGTGAATTCGTTTAAAATAGTAAATGAAATCTCACCATCCATTGGGTTTTCCCTATGAAATGAACATTTTAATGAAGCATTCGATGGGAGCGTATATTCGTTTTATATTGGATGTATTAGATATTAAATAACATTTATGTCTAAAAAGAAACATTGGAATCATGCGCTCGATAGGACTGAAAATTCGTTTTACACTGGATATGAAATCTGAACATTCATTGAGTTTTCTCACAAAATGAGAAATTAAAGCTGCACTTATAGGTGTTCTAGTAAATTTTATGCTGAAAATGGAATCTGAATATCCTTTGAGCTTTATGTGAGGGCCCAAACTGACAGTTAGGCCTTCTTTTTTGTTGAAATGAAATGTTTTTTGTTGTGTTACCAATCTTCTTTTTCGGTTCACTGCTGTCCTATTTTTCAGCACCTACTACTTCTTCAACTTTTATCTTGCTTCATAAACTTCTTTTTCGACTTACCGTTTATATGCCCCTTCTGCATAGATTCCGCGTTCTCTTATCTCCGTGCTAAATGGTGCCTTCCTCCCTTTTCTCTTCGGAACGCATTTTTTTAGCGGTTAGGGACGCTTAAACTAACCTTTGATTTAATCTTATATAGCTTGGAAAAAACGCAACGTACATAAAAAGTCGTGTTTTGAGCCTGTGATGTGCCAGCAAGCAAAGTGAAGTAGGCGATCTATCAAAATCAGCTGGAGAAAGTCAAGCTTTGATCCTCAGTTACATTCAGAAGTTGCGTTTAACTTCCCGTGTCATGAAGCGCTGACCACAGAACGAAGAGGCACTGACCACAGAACGAAGATGCACTGGCCACAGAACGAAGAGGCACTGACCACAGAACGAAGAGGCACTGACCACAGAACGAAGAGGCACTGACCACAGAACGAAGAGGCACTGACCACAGAACGAAGAGGCACTGACCACAGAACGAAGAGGCACTGACCACAGAACGAAGAGGCACTGACCACAGAACGAAGAGGCACTGACCACAGAACGAAGAGGCACTGACCACAGAACGAAGAGGCACTGACCACAGAACGAAGAGGCACTGACCACAGAACGAAGAGGCACTGACCACAGAACGAAGAGGCACTGACCACAGAACGAAGAGGCACTGACCACAGAACGAAGAGGCACTGACCACAGAACGAAGAGGCACTGACCACAGAACGAAGAGGCACTGACCACAGAACGAAGAGGCACTGACCACAGAACGAAGAGGCACTGCCCACAGAACGAAGAGGCACTGCCCACAGAACGAAGAGGCACTGACCACAGAACGAAGAGGCACTGACCACAGAACGAAGAGGCACTGACCACAGAACGAAGAGGCACTGACCACAGAACGAAGATGCTCTGACCACAGAACGATGAGGCACTGACCACAGAACGAAGAGGCACTGACCACAGAACGAAGATGCACTGACCACAGAACGAAGATGCTCTGACCACAGAACGAAGATGCACTGGCCACAGAACGAAGAGGCACTGACCACAGAACGAAGAGGCACTGACCACAGAACGAAGAGGCACTGACCACAGAACGAAGAGGCACTGACCACAGAACAAAGAGGCACTGACCACAGAACGAAGAGGCACTGACCACAGAACGAAGAGGCGCTGACCACAGAACGAAGAGGCACTGACCACAGAACGAAGAGGCACTGACCACAGAACGAAGAGGCACTGACCACAGAACGAAGAGGCACTTCCACAGAACGAACTCCTGTGCTCTACAGAGCGAACAACATAATAAAGAGCGCTAATTCCCACCAATCTTTCCGCCAGACACTCGGGAGTGTGACCGAGGGAACGTTGGTCCTATTTACGCAAAAAAAAAGTTTTTTTTCGTTGTGTGTCCATCTGGCGGCGTGTTGTTGTGGTGTGTCCATCTGGCGGCGTGTTGTTGTGGTGTGTCCATGTGGCGGCGTGTTGTTGTGGTGTGTCCATGTGGCGGCGTGTTGTTGTGGTGTGTCCATGTGGCGGCGTGTTGTTGTGGTGTGTCCATCTGGCGGCGTGTTGTTGTGGTGTGTCCATGTGGCGGCGTATTGTTGTGGTGTGTCCATGTGGCGGCGTGTTGTTGTGGTGTGTCCATGTGGCGGCGTGTTGTTGTGGTGTGTCCATGTGGCGGCGTGTTGTTGTGGTGTGTCCATGTGGCGGCGTGTTGTTGTGGTGTGTCCATGTGGCCGCGTGTTGTTGTGGTGTGTCCATGTGGCGGCGTGTTGTTGTGGTGTGTCCATGTGGCGGCGTGTTGTTGTGGTGTGTCAGTGTGGCGGCGTGTTGTTGTGGTGTGTCCATGTGGCGGCGTGTTGTTGTGGTGTGTCAGTGTGGCGGCGTATTGTTGCAAGTGTTGCATCCCCAAAAATTTTGATTGAGTAGATCTGCTTTCACTAACACTCCAGTATCGCTTTTAAACGCAGCAGTGCGAAAACAATTAAACATTGAGCTATCAGTTGATAATTTTGTCATTCAGAATTAAACTTTCGTATTCCCAAATGCGTTCATTTCATTCCATAATGACACTTGCGCATTCCCAAATACGTTCACTTCATTACAGAACGAAATTTTCGTAACCCCAAATACTTTCCCTTTATTCCAGACCTAGCAATCAAGTGAAATCTTATTTAATGATAGTTGTATTTGAAAGCTATTATGTTAGTGTCACTTCCAAATTAAAATACTTGCAGGTTTTTTTACTGTGCACGGTAGAGGAATGCCTCCTGGATTTTAGCATTGAACATCATTAGATGTGAGCGAATAAAACGCACTTGAAACAGTTTTTGCTGGCGCTGTAGATCGGAACAGCATATATGTGAGCTGAATAATGCTTCTTCTTCTTCTTCAGCAGTTATTGCTCAGTAATTGTTCGGTATTATTTCAACAGTTTTTCAGCATTATTTCAGTATTAGTTCCGCACTTGTTCAGCACTAGTTCAGCACTATGTCGAGGCTTTCTAAACTGCAATATAAGTAAATATCCACGCAATGGTTCTAGCCTCTTCCTTAAAATAACCTAGTTTAAGTGAAATACGCCAAAAATTGAGATAATACAATGACAGGAGAGTAAACCATGATAATTTGGATGGACCTCGTGGTCCCATCTCAATGCAATAATATATATGAATTTTAAACCGCAAAATTAGGCAAGTAAACGATTGTTGCGCCTGGATTTTATCGTTACAATCAAAAAACTGAAATGCGCGTACTTTTGAGGTGGAAAAGTGCAAAATCGTTGCATTTTTACATCCTTTCATACCGCAGCGTTTCATTCTCGCCTATCACGACGCTAAAATGTACAAGCATTTGAAAATGCATAGTAGGAAAGTAAACATTCAGCAAAAATCCAACATCCTCTCACATCACCACCGCCTATCCGAAAGTACTCAATCGTCAGATATCCTCCATCCCTCACACCACAACCGCCTATCAGAAAGTAAACAATCATCAGATATCCCATATCCCTCACACCACAACTGCCTATCAGAAAGTACGCAATCCTCAGATATCCTTCATTCCTCACACCACAACGCAAAAATATACCAGTATTTACGAACCGCAAAGTAGGAAAGTACGCAATCATCAGGTTTCCTCTATTTCTCACACCATAACCGCCTATCAGAAAGTACACAATCGTCAGATATCCTCCATCCCTCATACCACTACGCAAAAATACACGAGCATTTGGAACCCGCAAGATCAGAGCACCGCTGCGATTCGTTGGTCCCGTCATATGACCAGCAAAAAAGCGGCATCCAAACTTGAAAGCCCAAGATCAGGCTCATGCATCGGACCATGACAAGCCCGCATCAAAGGATGCTCGACAGCCCTCTCAAGTATCGGCCAGGCTTTATTGCAACAAACCGGGACCCATCAATCTTGTTCCCCGGGCCAACAGGTCCAATCTCGGGGGCAGAATTTTGATGAAATCCATGAAAAATTCATGCGACAGTTAAGGGTTGCGTTAGGACTTGTCGGTACGTCCGTTCACAGTTGCCTTTTTTTATTTGGTCTTGGACGGCTTGTGTTTCCAATTACGAATTGGGTAGTCTCTTGCTTGTGCAAATTCCATAAAGTAACGCAGAGTAAATTTGAGGTAACTTGGTGACCTTTAAGGTAACTTGGAGAAATTTTGAAGTAACTTAGAGATACTTTCAGGTATCTTAAAGTAACTTTGAGGTAAGATAGGGTACCTTTGAGATAATATTGGGCAACTTTGAGGTAACTTAGGGTAACTTTGAGGTAATTCAAAGTAACTCTGCAGAGTCTCTTTGAATGAAAGTGAGACCAATAATTCAGCACCGCAAGTTAAAGTAACAGGATGAAAATTTGGGCTGAGATCTCAAGCGGAGGTAGTCGCTTTAGCTCAGTTGTTCAAGTGAAGTATTTCTTTATTTTCTAAATTCTCTTGTTTATTTCATGCCAGCTGACTTGACTTGTTTAGTGATTTCATCTTACCTAGAGTGCAGACCTCAGCATAGTAATACAATCGCTTAAATTCTTAAATTCTTCAGTGATTCTTCCTCAGTGATTATTCCTCAGTGATTATTCCTCAGTGATTATTCCTCAGTGATTATTCCTCAATGATACTTTCTTAATGATTACTGTTCCCCAATGATTACTTCTCATTGATAACTCGTTTATGAACACACATTTGTGCGTAGATATGAATCTATGAACGCATTTATGCGTAGATTCCCCGTTCCCTTAATTCCGCAACAAGATAGTGCTTCCTGTTTTCTATCTCAGGAACGAATTTACGTGTTTATAGGGAGGTTTTAACGAGCTTTTATTGAAATCTGTAAATAGTTCTTGCTTGGGCGTTCAACAAGCAATTTTAAAAATTTCAATGAATAAC
The DNA here is from genome assembly GCA_030386875.1 of Morinoia aosen. Lineage (NCBI taxonomy): Eukaryota > Metazoa > Arthropoda > Malacostraca > Amphipoda > Talitridae > Morinoia > Morinoia aosen. Next base: position 43,310,205 of record CM059577.1, on the reverse strand, counting down.
TTTAAGTTGTGATTCCCAAGTAATTTTTCAGAGAAATTCTTGCGTAAATTTTTCCTCTGGAAATTCTCAAGCAATTATTTTCTCAATAAACTCTTAAGTAGTTTATTTTTGCCCATTGAATCACATTTTTGTACAGTGACTCATATTCAACAAAGTCATACAATTGACTACGACTCTCTATTATAATACATTATTTTCATGTATCGATTTTTATTTTTAAATGAGCGGTCTTCCATTCTTTCTTCCTTTCTTTCTAATACCGAAATTCGGTGCCGAATTTCACGCTAATGTGAATTTTACGACGCGTCCAAACGTGCCTGAGCTGCGTCCTGCGTCACCCGTCGTGATGGTGCCTGAAAATATCCTTCAAACCCAAGATATGTTCCTGATGTTGTTTTGACTGAAAAAGATATGCTGTTGTTTTCACTGAAAAAGATATGTTGTTGTTTTGACTGAAAAAGATATGCTGTTGTTTTGACTGAAAGTGTCGCATGTTCTGAAAGTACCGCATGTTCCTGCAAACACGAGATATGTTCCTGCTGTTATTTTGACTGAAAAAGAAATGTTCATGCTGTTGTTTTGACTGAAAAAGATATGTTCCTGCTGTTGTTTTGACTGAAAGTGTCGCATGTTCTGAAAGTACCGCATGTTTCTGCAAACACGAGATATGTTCCTCCTGTTGTTTCGACTGAAAATATTTCCCGTTCTTCAAACAAGATCTACTGCTGTTGTGTAAACTAACATTATCACATCTTTTTTCAAAAAAGGTACTGTGGTTGTTTTGACTAAAAGTATCACATTTTTCTTCATGCACATGATTAATTTCTGTTGTTGTTCCGCATAAAATTATCACATGTTCTTTGAAGCACAGTACATGTTATTCTTTTTGTTTGGACTGAAATTATCACGGGGTACTTGTGAAAATCATGAACTCTTTGCCTTTATTTACCTTTATTCAACAAAGAGTGTGTTTTTCAACAGTAATAATTCTAACTGATTTCTGGAGTGTAGAAGATGCGGGTTTGTACACAATCACAATGAAATCATGCATGAACGTGGAACATTTTTCCGGTAATATGGCTATATTTTTTTAGAGCCCGGCAGATTTAGGTTTTACTATGAACGCTCACTGATAGATATTCTATCGCAATCTTTGATCACGAATCGCATACAGTGCAGAAATTATCTAAACTAATGAATCTAATTCAATTGAGTTATATTACATGAATGTAACGTTTCATCAATAGTTGACGGTATTCTGGTAATAACGAGGTAAAATAGTTTCAAGTTACAATATTTTCAAGTTACAATCGTTACAATAGTTATAAGTTACCAAATTACAATAGTTGCAAGTTACCAAATTACAATAGTTGCAAGTTGCCAAATTACAATAGTTGCAAGTTACCAAATTACAATAGTTGCAAGTTACCAAATTACAATAGTTGCAAGTTACCAAATTACAATAGTTGCAAGTTACCAAGTTACAATACTTACCAGTTACCAAGTTACAATACTTACCAGTTACCAAGTTACAATATTTACCAGTTACCAAGTTACAATACTTACCAGTTACCAAGTTACAATATTTACCAGTTACCAAGTTACAATACTTACCAGTTACCAAGTTACAATAGTTACCAGTTACCAAGTTACAATACTTACCAGTTACCAAGTTACAATATTTACCAGTTACCAAGTTACAATATTTACCAGTTACCAAGTTACATATTTACCAGTTACCAAGTTACAATAGTTACCAGTTACAAGTTACAATAGTTACCAGTTACCAAGTTACAATATTTACCAGTTACCAAGTTACAATATTTACCAGTTACCAAGTTACATATTTACCAGTTACCAAGTTACAATAGTTACCAGTTACAAGTTACAATAGTTACCAGTTACCAAGTTACAATAGCCCCAAGTTACAATAGCTACGCGAGAAATAGTTCTCGGGCTCACACGAGCAGCGTTCAATAACTGGCCGCCAAGCTGAACTTTGATGAAGTCTCCGGGGCTTTGGTTGACTCCACCACCACCATCATACTGGTGTTGGCGGAAGCCTTCAACGGTAGACATGGTGGTAGCCTTCTTAGTTTTTTCAACCATATTTCAATGCTCAAGAATTCTTCTGAAGGAACGTACTTTGAGGTAGATTTTCGGTTCCTCTTATTAGAAACCAAATGCCATCTTCTTCTTCCTTTCTTCATAAGAACCAAATTTTTTACGGCCAGGGAGTCTTGAAATAACCTAAACTTAGCAACATATTCAGATGGATAAAGCTTTTGAATCAATGGGAATTGGCATTCCCAGGAGGAAGATGCAAGGTCCCGAGCTAAAGATTAGGTGCCACTACCTTGTGTTGAAGGGAAAACGATTTGACTGGTTTCGAGTCATCGTTTTTTTGGTTCATTGGAATTTTTTTAGTGAGTAATACTTTTTTCTGTATTATTTATTCAGTTTTATTGACTTCTTTGAGTATTGATTGTTCTATTCGCAAGGTGTGAAGACATACCTTGTGCATGGATTCCCTGCTTTCGTAATTAGACACAAAACGGTACTTTCTTTCTTCCTCTTTTGGAAACCCCTTTAATGTAGTTTGCAAAGCTCAAACTAACTTATAATACATATAAATATATACTTGAAAAACTCACGTAATAGATATTTTATCCATTATTTCATAGTTTATCCACGTTTTTTTAGCGTAAGAACGGAAATTCGAACGCTCCTTTGAACGAAATGGTAAATAAAAACAAGTAATTTTTCAATAAAACGAAGCACATTCGAAACCAAAGTCCGTCCCCTCAGGGGGATACAATTATTGTATCTATGGGAACTAGCGCTCCCAGGGGGACAATGTGAGGGCCCGAGCTAAAGGTTAGGTAGGCTTTCTTTTGTTAAAATAGAATAGGTTTTGTTGTGTTACGGACCATCTTTTTTTCGGTTCACTGCTGTCCTGTTTTTCACCGCCTACTACTTTCTTCTTCAACTTTTTCTTGTTTCATGAACTTCTTTCTTAGCTTTCTGTTTCTGTGCCCTTTCTGCATAGATTCCACGTTCCCTTAACTCCATTCTAAATGGTGCCTTCTTCCTTCCTCTCTTTACATCTCATTGTTGAGGATAGGGAGGCTTAAACTAACTAATAAACTAAACTAAACCAAAGTCCGTGAACTAAATTTCATTCTCTACCGTATCTTTAATTTTAGAGCTGTTGTGCATCATTGGTGCTAAATAAAATCATATTTTTTTCGCATCTGAAGTGTTGCATGTATACCGTCTTTGGAATTACCTTTAAAAACTTTACATTAATTATTACGTGTATAAAATATCACGACGATCGACAGCTTCATTAGTGCTGAACAAAATCTTGATTGTCTACACTTGAAGCCTTGCATGGCAAGAGTTTTCGAAATCATCATCAAAGCCGTCAAAGTTGATCATTAGTCACTGAAAATATGACGACCAAAAGCTTCTTTAGTCACAGGGAACTTTTGTGCCTCCGAGAAAACAAGCATTCCTCCTCTTTTTTTTTGCGAATCCAGGATACATGTTCTAATGATCTTCGGACATCATTTTAAAATCTTATCATTTATGCATTTATTTCATCTTGATTTTCATTAGGACGTTACGCCTTCATCCACCGAGTAAGAAACGTTTTTCTGATGTGTGCGAGTCCGATATATCCGTTTGTAATTCGATTATAGAGTGTCATTTTAAAAGTACTTGTTTTTTCAGTCTGCATCATCTCCCAGAGTTACGTAACACTTGAATCGCGTCTAAAAAGTAATTGTTTTTCGTGGTTTTTCGTAGATATCTGGGATACATGCCCCCCTGAAGAGGTACGACTATTTCATCGATGGAAATTAGCGCTTCCAGGAGAAATACGTGAGGTCACGAGCTGAGTGCTTGGTAGGCCTTTCTTTTGTTGAAATAAAACAGGTGTTTTGTTTTGTTACGGACCATCTTATTTCGGTTCACTGTTGTCCTGTTTTTCAGCACCTACTACTTCCTTCTGCAACCTCTATCTTGTTTTATGAACTTCTTTCGTAGGTGACTGTTTCTGTTCACCTTGTATACATAGACTCCGCGTTCCCTTACATCCATACTATCTGGTACCTTCCTCCTTCCCCTTTGGAACACTTTTGTTGCAGTTAGGAAAGTTTAAAATGACATCTAATCAAGTATGCATGTTTGTTTCATGATTTTTATTTGTCAAAAAAATTATCATCGATTTATTTGAAATCTTCTTTCTTTCCTGGTGCAACATTGAACTGAAAAGATATCTAGAAACTAATTGCGATTTTGAGTAAGTATCTGGGATAAATATTTCCAATATCCCTTTAGCATCATTTGAGTAACTCTCTATTTTCCAATAAATCTATTTATCTTCCTTGAGCTACATATATAATTTATATTACGTCTTTAAAACTATTATTAGTCTTAATTCTGCATCCACGATACACGTTTCTTCCATGCTTCTGACATCATCTGAGACGCTCCTTGTTTACACATACAGTATGTCCCACAAAACCCAAGCCGAGTATTTATTTTCCCGTATCAGTAATACCATCATAAGAATACCATAAGCATTTGATATCAAGCAAAATAATGCGTTATTACTAATTGCTACTGATGCGAGTATTACTGATACGGGAAAATAGAAACTCGGTTCGGGTTTTTGTGGGACGTGTTGCATATCTAAATGCGTATTTGAGACACATGTTACTTTTTTACTTCCATCATTATTCGATACAGCCTTCATTTAATTTTCTATCTAAAAATGCATCCAGAATACATGTTTTTTTTTATTTGGCAGCATTCGAAGAGCTTTTCGTATTCTTATCAATCCGTGCGTATCCTGGATACGTGTATCTTGCATGCTTCTGCATCATTTTCAGAACTTTCCGTTTCATTTTCAATTTATATACGTATCCAGGACACAAGTTTCTTTTATGCTTCAGCATCATTCGGAAAGATCTTCGTTTCCCTCTAGAGGCATATGCGAATTCTAAATAGTTTTTTTCTACGCTTCCAGCACAATTCGAAATGGTCTTCGCTCCCTTTTCTATCTAAATTCGTATTCAGAATAAATGTTTTTTTCTCCAGCATCGTTCGTAGAGCTCTACGTTTCCTTGTCAATCTATGCGCGTATCCATAACCCTTGTCTCTTTTGCGCTCCCGGCTTCGTTCTAAAGATCTTCGTTTCGCTTCAGATCTATACGCGAACTCAAAATTCATGTTTTTTATACTTTCAGCATCATTCGGAGAGCTCTCCGCTTCCCTGTCAATAGATGCGTGTATCGAAGACCCATGTTTCTTTTACACTCCCAGCATCACTCGAAGAATAATTCTCCATTTCCTTATCAATTTATATGCGTAACCAGGGCTCATGTATCTTGTATGCTCCCAGCATAGTTCGGAGAACTCTCTTTCCTTTAAAAATGCTCTCCTACCTGGAGCTACATTGAAGTTGTTTGCGCGTGTGCGCAAACATTTCCGCACTTCGGTACATTTATAGATCTCATTAGTTTCGCAAAGCCTCTCACTTTGGCAAGAATTCCTAATTATCCATTGTTGAGGAGACAAACATGACCGGTCTTGTTTCCACAACACCAACAACACTCGCTAATAAGCGGCAGGTTTTCGCTGTAAGAACTGACGTCGACGAAACGCGTATGCCTTATGAATACAAGACATATTATGAATATAATCGAGGAGCTTTGTGCTATTCCTGTGCTAAATTGGAAAAGAATTACGATAATTCACCGGCTAAAATCGTTATCTTTTTATTGATTATCGGAAAATGTTCTCAATATGCTTGAAGCTGTTTTTTTTTTTTTTTGCTCGGTATCCCTAGAATTTCACGTGCCAATATAACTGCAATGAAACTTACCTGCGTAGGAGGTGTTCTCTCAAACTGCGCTTGGATCTTCAAGGTCCTAGGGAGAAAATGTGAGGTCCTGAGGTGAGTGTTAAATATGCCGTCTTTTTTTTGAAAAAGAACTGGTTTTTATTATGTTACAGGCCATCATTTTCCCCTCATTACTGTCCTGTTTTTAGCCCTTACTTTGTCATTCGATTTTTATCTTGTTTCATAAACTTCCTTCTTATGGTACTGTTTCTCTACGCAGGGGAATTATGGTGTGAACACACCTTGTGCATAGATTCTCCGTTCCTTAGTAAGTGCTGAAAAAGCAGTGAACTGAAAAAAAGATGGGCTTTAGCATAATGTAAACCGTATTCTATTTCAACAGTATCTTTCTATGATTTCGCTATGGAAGTTTTAATTCTCTCATATACTCTATAGTTTGAGTTCCCTAATGGACCCAGTATGGATTTAATTTCTAAACAGATATTCGCTTAGCTTGAGTCGCAGCCGGTGCTTGTGTGTGTGTGTGTGTGTGTGTGTGTGTGTGTGTGTGTGTATGTGCGTTTACACGTACATGGATGTGAGCGTTTGTGTATACGCAGGTATGTCTGAACGCATACAAATAAGTATGTATATAAAACATATGATTCCGAGTTTGTACTTCCATACGAATGTATGTAGGTGTGCATCAATTTACGTACACGCGGATGCATTAATACACGCACATACGCACGCCTCCGACACCTCGAGCGCCACAAGTTGGGCTTAATTGAGGATTTCATTTAATTCTATTAAGAAGTTTCCGTTGCTGGAGGCCTTATAGTTGTGTGGTCTGTGTGGTCTCTGTGTTCACTGACACCTGGTGAAAATGTTCTGCCAAGTTTTTTGTAATTTTCATTAAACTGACAAGAGAATATTTTCATCCCATTTTGAGAAACTTTTTGCTCGTGCAGAAACAATGACTTCTTCCTTCGTTGTAACACTCCGGTAGGTGAATGTCTCCATTTTTTATGAAGGTCTGCTTGAATAATAGGCACCTACTCTGGGAGACGTGAGGGTAATTTACTTAGACTTAGCCTGATGAGGCAGTGAAACTCGCTTCGGGTTCTGAAGGGACAGATGTCTGAGGGGACAGATGTCGAGGGATATTTCTGCAGAAATGGTACCAAAGTGATTTTTTGAATGGGGTATCAAAGGGATTTCTTGAGAGCATTATCAAGAGGATTTTTTGAGAGGGGTGTTGAAAGGTTTTTCAAGAGGGGTATTAAAAGGATTTTTTCCAGAGGGGCGTGAAAAGGACTTATCTACAGGGGCATGAAAGGAATTTTTTAAGAGGGTTATCGTAGGTTATTTTCATCAGGGGTATCAAGAGGATTTTTTAATTAACAAGAACATCAAAGGGATTTTTTTGAGTGGTATTGAAGGAATTTTTTTTAGTAATATCTAAGGATAATTTGTGGTCCCAAGGAATTTTTTTTGAGTGGTATCAAGATGATTTTTGAGAGAGTTAGAGAGCTCAAGTTATTCGTGAAAATCTTATTTGAATCATGACGTGAGGTTCACAGATATACGTAAAAATATAAAAAATAATTCCTTATAAATAATTAAATTGATGGATTCCGCATTGTGCGAGAGCGATGGTCACGCTGAATTTGGAGCAAGTAATTTCTAATTTTAATGCAGCGCTGAGAAATAAAAAACGTACGTAGGAATAATTGTGATGAGCAGTGAAAACATTATTAATTCAGTACAAGAACAAGAACATGACAGTATAACTTTGCTATAACGAGGCAACTTCTTCTTTCTTCCCTAGGAACATATATTGCAGGGTTAGGAAGGCAGGTATTAGCCGACAACTAGCTGACTAATGTTTGCCCGACTATCTGTAAAATTCATTAATGCCATAATTAATACTCAATCAATAGTTACACAGAGTATCCTTTGGGGACACTGAATGGTAGAACGTGTGCTGGAACAGGATCATTGCATTTTTCGCAAGTACCAGTGCAATTACCCCTCACTAACGTAATTACCCTTCACTAACGTAATTACCCCTCACTAACGCAATTACCCCTCACTAACGCAATTATCCCTCACTAAAGCAAGTACCCTTTACTAACGCAAGTACCCTTTACTAATGCAAGTACCCTTTACTAACGCAAGTACCCTTTACTAACGCAAGTACCCTTTACTAACGCAAGTACCCTTTACTAACACAAGTACCCTTTACTACCGCAAGTACCCTTTACTAACGCAAATACCCTTTACTAACGCAAGTACCCTTTACTAACGCAAGTACCCTTTACTATTTCAAGTACCCTTTATTATTTAAAGTACCCTTTACTATTGCAAGTACCATTTACTATTGCAAGTACCCTTTACTATTGCAAGTACCCTTTACTATTGCAAGTACCCTTTACTAACGCAAGTACCCTTTACTAACGCAAGTACCCTTTACTAACGCAAGTACCCTTTACTAACGCAAGTACCCTTTACTAACGCAAGTACCCTTTACTAACGCAAGTACCCTTTACTAACGCAAGTACCCTTTACTACGCAAGTACCCTTTACTAACGCAAGTACCCTTTACTAACGCAAGTACCCTTCACTAACGCAAGTACCCTTTACTAACGCAAGTACCCTTTACTAACGCAAGTACCCTTTACTAACGCAAGTACCCTTTACTAACGCAAGTACCCTTTACTAACGCAAGTACCCTTTACTAACGCAAGTACCCTTTACTAACGCAAGTACCCTTTACTAACGCAAGTACCCTTTACTAACGCAAGTACCCTTTACTAACGCAAGTACCCTTTACTAACAAAATTACCCCTCACTACCGCAAGTACCCCTCACTAACGCAATTACCCCTCACTAACGCAATTACCCCTCACAAACGCAATTACCCCTCACTAACGCAATTACCCCTCACTAACGCAATTACCCCTCATTAACGCAAGTACCCTTTACTAACCTATCAGTGCAAGTACCCTCATCAACACACGTACCAGTTTCAAGGGTCGCTAATTACCGCTCAGCTCCCGCTAACTTGTAATGGATTCAGATGACAGAGACGGAAATCACTGCATTACTTGAAGTTACTGTATCTGTACAGCTGTGTTATTACGTGTGTTCTGCACGTGTGTGTTTGTTCGGCTGTGTTTATACACGTGTGTACAACACATGTGTGTTCTTTGCTAGATGTTGTGATGCTCTCTACAGGCTGAATGTATTATTAACACGTATCGTTAATGGCATCGTTCACTCGTTAGCTCCGTGTATCCCTAACGTCATGCTAAATAGTGCTTCCATCCTCTTCTTGAAACCCTTCGTTATGGTTTGAGTCCTCCAGACATAGCAAAAAAGAGTCGAGTCCTGTAGGCACAACATAGGCGAGTCGAGTCCTGTAGGCATAACGTGGGCGAGTCGAGTCCTGTAGGCACAACATAGGCGAGTCGAGTCCTGTAGGCATAACGTGAGCGAGTCGAGTCCTGTAGGCATAACGTGGGCGAGTCGAGTCCTGTAGGCATAACGTGGGCGAGTCGAGTCCTGTAGGCACAACATAGGCGAGTCGAGTCCTGTAGGCATAACGTGAGCGAGTCGAGTCCTGTAGGCATAACGTGGGCGAGTCGAGTCCTGTAGGCATAACGTGGGCGAGTCGAGTCCTGTAGGCATAACGTGGGCGAGTCGAGTCCTGTAGGCATAACATAGGAGAATCTAACACTACACCGCGACACAAGAGTCATTTCCACCCTCCCCAGAGACCTGCGTCGCCATGCAGGAGAGATAATGAGCTGTCGAGCTAAAACTTTTGCTTTCCTTACAGGGTATCGGCTGCTGTGTGTGTGTCGTACTGTGGCAGCAAGTGTATCGGCTGCTGTGTGTGTCGTACTGTGGCAGCAAGTGTATCGGCTGCTGTGTGTAGTGGCGTACTGTGGCAGCAAGTGTATCGGCTGCTGTGTGTAGTGGCTTACTGTGGCAGCAAGTGTATCGGCTGCTGTGTGTAGTGGCGTACTGTGGCAGCAAGTGTATCGGCTGCTGTGTGTGTGTCGTACTGTGGCAGCAAGTGTATCGGCTGCTGTGTGTGTCGTACTGTGGCTGCAAGTGTATCGGCTGCTGTGTGTAGTGGCGTACTGTGGCAGCAAGTGTATCGGCTGCTGTGTGTAGTGGCGTACTGTGGCAGCAAGTGTATCGGCTGCTGTGTGTGTCGTACTGTGGCAGCAAGTGTATCGGCTGCTGTGTGTAGTGGCGTACTGTGGCAGCAAGTGTATCGGCTGCTGTGTGTAGTGGCTTACTGTGGCAGCAAGTGTATCGGCTGCTGTGTGTAGTGGCGTACTGTGGCAGCAAGTGTATCGGCTGCTGTGTGTAGTGGCGTACTGTGGCAGCAAGTGTATCGGCTGCAGTGTGTAGTGGCGTACTGTGGCAGCAAGTGTATCGGCTGCTGTGTGTGTCGTACTGTGGCTGCAAGTGTATCGGCTGCTGTGTGTAGTGGCTTACTGTGGCAGCAAGTGTATCGGCTGCTGTGTGTAGTGGCGTACTGTGGCAGCAAGTGTATCGGCTGCTGTGTGTAGTGGCGTACTGTGGCAGCAAGTGTATCGGCTGCTGTGTGTAGTGGCTTACTGTGGCAGCAAGTGTATCGGCTGCTGTGTGTGTGTCGTACTGTGGCTGCAAGTGTATCGGCTGCTGTGTGTAGTGGCGTACTGTGGCAGCAAGTGTATCGGCTGCTGTGTGTAGTGGCGTACTGTGGCAGCAAGTGTATCGGCTGCTGTGTGTGTCGTACTGTGGCAGCAAGTGTATCGGCTGCTGTGTGTAGTGGCGTACTGTGGCAGCAAGTGTATCGGCTGCTGTGTGTAGTGGCTTACTGTGGCAGCAAGTGTATCGGCTGCTGTGTGTGTGTGTCGTACTGTGGCTGCAAGTGTATCGGCTGCTGTGTGTGTCGTACTGTGGCAGCAAGTGTATCGGCTGCTGTGTGTAGTGGCGTACTGTGGCTGCAAGTGTATTGGTTGCTGTGTGTAGTGGTGTACTGTGGCTGCAAGTGTATCGGCTGCTGTGTGTAGTGGCGTACTGTGGCTGCAAGTGTATCGACTGCTGTGTGTAGTGGCGTACTGTGGCAGCAAGTGTATCGGCTGCTGTGTGTAGTGGCGTACTGTGGCAGCAAGTGTATCGGATGCTGTGTGTAGTGGCGTACTGTGGCTGCAAGTGTATCGGCTGCTGTGTGTAGTGGCGTACTGTGGCTGCAAGTGTATCGACTGCTGTGTGTAGTGGCGTACTGTGGCAGCAAGTGTATCGGCTGCTGTGTGTAGTGGCGTACTGTGGCAGCAAGTGTATCGGCTGCTGTGTTGTGGCGTACTGTGGCAGCAAGTGTATCGGCTGCTGTGTTGTGGCGTACTGTGGCAGCAAGTGTATCGGCTGCTGTGTGTTGGGGCGTACTGTGGCAGCAAGTGTATCGGCTGCTGTGTGTTGGGGCGTACTGTGGCAGCAAGTGTATCGGCTGCTGTGTGTTGGGGCGTACTGTGGCAGCAAGTGTATCGGCTGCTGTGTGTTGGGGCGTACTGTGGCAGCAAGTGGTGTGAACTCCAGTGATGTGCTTTCTTCTTTTGGGAAAGAGGTGACTTATTTTGTTCTTGGGTCACGGCGAATGTGTGTATTTGTGTGTGGTATGTAGCGACTGCAAGAGTTATATCTACATGCGCACATAAGCCCTATTAATATATGTTCGTTAAGTTCAGGCTGCAGGTACGCCAGATAGCGCTTTGAGTTGAAACGCAATTTTAAGTTAATTAATGTTGTATTGGTATATTTTCTTGGATATATATATGTATGAAAATTCCTAATTTTTTAATAATTAATGCACTTCTAAGTAATTGACCAAAACGCAGAAGCATAAAATTTAAACATTTCTCTAGTCATATTATGACAAATTCTGTACAACGATTTGAAAAAGACAACATCTGAATTTCATTTAGACACCAAACAACCTTTTCATTGTTTGGGAATTTCCCTCCTACATATATTTCTATTTTCCTCAATCTATTTTTCTATCTTATTGGCAATATTATTGCTCCTGTATTAGAAATATTATTACTGCTGTATTAGCAATATTAGTGCTCCTGTTTTAACGATAATATTGCTCTTGTATTAGCGATATTATTTCTCCTGTATTTGCGATAGTATTGCTATAGTATTAGTGGTAATATTGGTATGGTATTAGCTATAGAATTTCTCCTGTATTAGCAATATTATTGCTCCTGAATCAGAGATGCTATTTCCAATGCGAAGCCTAAAACCTTCTTACACGGCCAAAGGTTAAGCCCTTTCCATAATTGTGCATCTACAAGAAAAACTTGAAACAGTTTAACACTTTAGGTACTGACGGTTACTCTAGTGCCAAAATCGTCAGTGGTTCCAGTTTAGGGTATCTAAAATAATTTCAAAGTAATTCAACTAGCGAAGAAATATTTTGAAATAACTATCAACATTTTAAGTACTTGTGAAACTATTTTTTCGGCATTCCAGACTCCTGCTCGAGTAAATTACCATTGATTACCTGTAAGTTCACGTCTCAGAGTCCGTCCAACTTATTCAATAACCTTTGTATTTAACTTGAGCAAGTTTTTTCTGACCTTCGTTCATTTTCTGATAAGCTTAGGCAAAAACTTATCAATGTTTTATTTGAAAATTCGGAAAGTTCATTTTTAATGTAGAAATTTTCTCTCTCCAAGCGTAAAGCTTCAAAGATTCATAATGTTTCAAAATGAAAATAAAGAATTAGGCGCTGGCTTAAGCGAAAAACACCCACACTAGTGCAATTCGATAGGTATTTCAGGGCCCTCAAAACTTTATCTCCTGAAAATTTTTCCATAAACCAAATGAAATTTCGTTCTCAAAGGATTGAAACAACAAAGAAAATAAACCTGTTTGATTGCTCACAATCAAGTTCTCCAACCCGTGAGGCTTCCTTCCTAGAGACTGAACATCCACTGTGAGTTTGGATTATTAATGGGCTGGATAAATGGGGTGGATATAGCTATTATTAATGGGCAAGAGCTGTCTTGCATCTCTGCAAACAAATCCGTCCAATTGCAGTCTCATCCAGTATGAAGCACACGCCAATTTTCATTTGTGCCTCTAATAATTCCTCTTTGAAACAGCTCGTGAGATAAAGGCTTCACCAGATAGAGGCCATTATTCGGAAGTGGATGTGATTAAACGAATGAAAGGCAGTTAGAAACTTGGTCCAAACTGGAGCAATCGAAACCAAAGCCGACACGGTTTCCACGGTTCCCTTCAATGGGGCGTCACGCTAATCTCCCTTAATTAATGACTCCACTCAAACTAACGTGAGTAATGAACAAATGCACACACTCGGAGCTTCTTGTACACGATGTGGAAGGCAAACCACACTTCGCTGTGTCCGCCAATCAGCGCACGGCTTACGATGTGGAAGGCAAACCACACTGCACTGTGTCTGCCAATCAGCGCACGGCTTACGTTGTGGAAGGCAAACCACACTGCACTGTGTCTGCCAATCAGCGCACGGCTTACGTTGTGGAAGGCAAACCACACTGCACTGTGTCTGCCAATCATCGCACGGCTTACGATGTGGAAGGCAAACCACACTGCACTGTGTCTGCCAATCATCGCACGGCTTACGTTGTGGAAGGCAAACCACACTGCACTGTGTCTGCCAATCATCGCACGGCTTACGATGTGGAAGGCAAACCACACTGCACTGTGTCTGCCAATCATCGCACGGCTTACGATGTGGAAGGCAAACCACATTGCGCTGTGTCCGCCAATCAGCGCACAATTTTCGCAAATGTAAAAAGAGTATGGACGCATTTTTGAAACGTAATTAAATGCGACGGTAAGGATTTTACTCGCAAATAATGTTCTTCTCTGAGGGAATTATGTGAGAATTAAGGTGAAGAATACGCTCAAGCGTCATCTAACGGAGAAATATTTGAGATTGAATTCTGATTGTTATTGGATTTTTCAAGTCGCTTTAAAAACATTTAGTCTTCGAATTGAATATAACATTCACAGTGAAAGCGTTTCTAACAATGAAACTATGTAATCAAGTATTCAAATGCTGGTGGTAGAGTTTAGGATGCAAAAATTTATTTCCCCTCAACTCCTCCATTTACTTCAAACGAAATGGAAAAGCTCTGAGTTTCCTTACGTTATTTTTGATGGCAAGACGTGCTATTGATGCCCGTTCTATTTGCAATTAATGTTATTATCTTAGTCAATAATAGCAAAATAAATTATATAGATGGAAATTTATGCATATTTTCCTTTTTGCCATTGAATTCATTCATCTATGTATCAGTTTCTGCAGTTTCTTGAGATACGCCTGATGTACTCAATTCTCTGTACCTAAAGGTAATAAGGTTTTAACTTTATTGCGAGTATTTTCAGGGAACCATCCGCATCATCTTTTTCGGAGTCAAACTTAAAACGAAAGTTTATCAGCATTTAAAATAGTAATACTGTCTTGGGTGTTGAAGTTTCTCTCATTATTATATCACCTCACATTGCAAAAACAGCGTCTGGGTTCCACGAGCTATAGTCTCGTAAACACCATCCATTGCCGAGAAACCATTTAAACATCAACGTAACTTTTGTCTATTTATATGCATGTTAACCTAACTCGGACTGTTCGTATCTCTGACATGAATAGCGCGAAGTCGTTTGTTGTTTTAAAATATTTGTTAAGTTCTACATGCAGTTAGTGACTAACTGCATCGTCTTTAAGTGATGCAGGAGAGCTGATCTTATTTGTCGATGTGCGAAAAACATTAAATTCAACAAATTCATTTATGTAACATTTAGTCTTTTACTATTTCAATTGTAGTTAAAGAGGTGTAGGCTAACTCATTCAATCTAATATGTTGAATATATCTACGTACAGTATTAGCAGATCATTGAAGATAACAAGCAGAATTTATTGTATTGTATAACCAATTTTATCTCCTTGGAACACACATAACTTTCCAATTTTATCTCCCTGGAACACACATAACTGTCCAATTTTATCTCCCTGGAACACACATAACTGTCTAATTTTATCTCCCTGGAACACACATAACTGTCCAATTTTATCTCCCTGGAACACACATAACTTTCCAATTTTATCTCCCTGGAACACACATAACTGTCCAATTTTATCTCCCTGGAACACACATAACTGTACAATTTTATCTCCCTGGAACACACATCATTGTCCAATTTCATCTCCCTGGCACACACAACTGTCCAATTTTATCTCCCTGGAAGACATATAATTAGCTGTCCAATTTTATCTCCCTGGAACACACATAACTGTCCAATTTTATCTCTCTGGAACACACATCATTGTCCAATTTCATCTCCCTGGAACACACATCATTGTCCAATTTCATCTCCCTGGCACACACAACTGTCCAATTTTATCTCCCTGGAAGACATATAATTAGCTGTCCAATTTTATCTCCCTGGAACACACATAACTGTCCAATTTTATCTCCCTGGAACACACATAACTGTCCAATTTTATCTCCCTGGAACACACATAACTGTCCAATTTTATCTCCCTGGAACACGCAACTGTCCAATTTTATCTCCCTGGAACACACATAGCTGTTCAATTTTATCTCCCTGGAACACATAACTGTCCAATTTTATCTCCCTGGAAGACATATAATTAACTGTCCAATTTCATCTCCCTGGAACACACATCACTGCATGCATTATTCTTTTAATTTAATTTAATTCGAACCAGGCATCAAGGATGTACATCTAGATGGAATATTTAGAAATATTTATTTTCCAAAATTAAGGCTCGAGAATTCAATACATCCAAGTCCTCAATTTTTGGAGCATCTGTTCTATATCATGGACGTTCTGGTTGAGAGACGCATCATACAGAACTTTTTTTACCGACGCAAACCTGTGCACGGTTATCTTCCAATTTTTGATGATCAAAAATATGAGGTCCCGAGCTGAGAGTTAGGTAGTTCTTCTTTTTGTGGAAATAGAATGTCTTGTGTAATATTAAGCACCATCTTTTTTTCGGTTCACTGCTGTCCTGTTTTCAGCAAGTACTACTTTCCTTCTTCGAATTTTATATTATTTCTTAATCTTCTTTCTTAATTTACCGTTTCTATGCCCTTTTTACATAGATTCCGCGTTCCCGTAACTCCACACTTAATCGTGCCTTCCTCCTTCCTCTCTTTGGATCGCCTTTGTGGCGGATAGGAATGCTTAAACTGACTAATAATCTAATCGAAGTGTCGAAGCATATTTCTAGACATATTTACCGCGCATGAATAACCGTCCATTTTATTCAAAGCTCCTGTTTTAAGTTTATTAGAGTAACCTCGTTTCTTTTTCAGCTTTCGGAAGTTTCCAGGTTTTCCCCAGCGCCCTGGCATAAGCTGGAGGAGGTCTGATTATCTCTAAAGTCTTAGGGAATTTCCTCCTCGTTTCGCGCGCGTATTATGGTATCGAAACATCTTGCTCGAAAACTAATCATTTTTTAATGGAACTTTCGTAAGTACTGAGACAAACTTTAAAGAGGTTTCGATGCAATATATTGATTTTGTTGTCCTAATAAGATAGTGGGACACTTAGGTTGCCAGAAGAGGGGAGGCGAGTGAAGGGGTCTGTGGAAGAAGAAAATATAAGTTCTGGTAAGCTGTTCAAATAATGAATGTCATTGGGCCACATATACCATTGAGGAAAAATTCTTTTCTTTAGCACCAACAGTTGACCAACTGTTTAACACATTCATTGCGGTATGATCCACCGGTAGGTCGTAGTTAGGTTGTTCCTGCTGCGAAACGACCCATCGATGGGTCGTTTTGAAAAATTCTAACAACCTTTCTAAATTAGTGGTATTTAACAGGCCCAGTTAATATTTGATATTTACAAATTTGCTTATCACTTTTGACTTTAAATTCAAGTTGAATATTGAACTTCGGTTTAACCCATCGCAACTAACGTGTTGAACTATTCTGGTGAGCTGTTCGATAGCTGCTAAGCTATTCGGATTAGTTGTTAAACAGCTGTTCAACAGCTTTTCAACATGTAATGTTCAACAGCTCTTCAACTACTCGGGGTAGGCGTTAGCTGTTCAACAGCTGTTCAAGAAATTAAGGCGAGCATTTGAACTATTAAATAAACATCACCGAACAACTTCTGTCTAGATAAAATCCATGTATTAACCATGATAATTTCCACATTAAGAAATCTGCCTTTTAATGACCGATCTAACCGAGGCAAGATTTAAATATGAATATTCAAATGTTTGCCCTTCAAGCCAACTCTGATTTTAAATTCAGAATAATTTAAATTCATATGCAATAATGAAATTAACTTGTATTAATGATATTACTTTGCATCAATTAATTAACTATATTAAATGTTTGCAGAAGTGTTCGAACGGGAGTTGATTGCATAAAAACTAGGAGAAAATCTGCGGCAATGATCATATATAAAGAAGGTTGTTGAAATCTCGAAAGGACTTTCAAAAGTGCAGCAGCGTTAATTTAACTTTGAAAAGAGGGTTTAAAAATATAAATTATTTTTGACATATGCAATAATCAGAGAGCGCTTTTTTGTATCAAGTGTTTTGTGCATCTAACACCATATTTAGGCCGTGAAAAATCTAATAATTAAATATGAAATCAAATCAAATTTCATCACTTAAACCAAAACACTCATCGAATTACGTATGTAGTTTCGAATCTATCAAAAGCACAAAATTAACACTTTGCTTGCGGCAGGTAAAACTCAAAGTTAATATTCAATTCAGATTTATAGCAAATTGTAGTAAGCAATGTTGAAAATACCAAACAGTGACTGGATCATGTTTTCATTTTAATCGTTCTTAAGAATTCAGTTCGTGGCTGCTGGTCGGTCAGCAGCACAATGAAAACTCCAGTGACCACTGGAGAGTCACGTCGCTATCAAAGTGTTGATAAAATGTGTTCAATGAAGTCGCAGAACGAATGAATTGGGAAATTTCTCTGATTATAGTATGTAGAATCAACTGACTGATGATTTCTGTCTTTAATCATATGTTTTTACGAAGGATGACATCTGTCTGCGGAGAGGAGACCCTGGTGAATGCGCCGTACGCTTTTGCGATAACACATTTTCTAACGCGAGTAATACCTTCAAGCTATATAACATACTTCAATATTGCGTGAATAAATGGTGGTATTTCCTTTCAATTAATACCTAGCATTCAATAGAAATCATAAAAATTATGATCCCCTCACTCAACATATTCCTTTTCATTTACATAGCATGGGAATACAAGCTATCAGCATAACTCTCTGCTTATCACCTGGTGTGTCGTTTCTTCTGAACACAACATGAAGTTTATTTAGCTGTAGCTGCAACTACAGTTTCCGTAGCTTTAAACTAACAAGGCAGGAGAATCAAACGATCGGCTACGCACTTATCTGTGTACTGGCCTCCGTCGGTTACAGTTTCCTCTATATAATCGTCTTGCCCGGAAGTCAGGCAAGCGAGCGTAACAAAGACTTCCCAGCGCTCGGAGAGTGACAAAGACATCCAGAGCTGAGCGTGACAAAGACATCCGGCGCTCCCAATGCGATGCACATTTTGATAAATAACATCTCCTATCATTTAGCAAAGTTTATGTGCATATAGCCTATTCCTTATCCCATAACGTGGAGAAAATCTAAGCAACCTATTCCCTATCCTCTAGTAAAGACAATACATTTGTAGTCAATTCCCTATACCTTGAATTCCCTATCCCCTATAACCAACTCTCTTTTCTTCATACAAGGAAATGTATATGTTACCTATTCCAAATTCTTTAATTAACAAACAGAAAACTTATGTATCCTATTCTCTACACTTTAAAATGGAAAATACAAGTTTAACCTTTCTGTGCCTTTTAACAAAGAAAATCTATCTGTAACCTATTCCCTATACTTTCAATCAGGAAATATATACGTAACCTATTCCTCAACAAAAAGAATACATACTTTCAGCAGCACCTTGAAACATTCCTCATTATTTTTAAACGATTGCTTTCCTAACACGAACAAACTTTTGCAGCGTCTTATACAATGATTTTCTTTCAATTCTAATCGATATAAAGCCCGTTGTCCTAAGTATCCGAGAAGGCATAAATTTTAATTTCGACCCCTTGCAGCTGGCAATGGATTTATTAGGTCTTGATTTCTTCGTTTGCAGTGACGGAAAATATTTTCAGTAATTACAAGGTCGTTAGGAAGCGAAGGCCAGCAATTGGTGTGCCCATTTGCTCGTTTAACTGTTCTAATAAACTTGTATTGCCCTACCTTCTCTTCATCAGACTTTGGAAGAGTTACACAGATTTTTATAAGGTTCTTGATACGTGGGATTTTGTGATGGTTCTATTGCTAGAAAATTGGAAGTAATTGAATTTTTATTCAATTCTTGATACGTTCATTAATAGATTTCCATGCCGTTTTTCTGCTCGGAAATTTAAAGAGATATTCACTATTATTCAGATTTTTATTTTATTCTTAATACCTCAATAGTGGGATTTCTCAGCCAATATTTTTCGAAAGGAAATAAAAATTAATTCACCGTTTTCTATGATTTTGGTGACCCGTTAACCGTACCTCACCGTTCTCTTGGGAAAGTAAATTTATAAATAAGTATTTTTCAATCTTAAAGCCTCTGTACGGTGTTCCCTAAACGTCTTCTCAATGGGACACTTGAAAATTAATTAGGCGTTTTATGCAATTTTAGGAATCTTTGGTTCTCCAATACGAAGTTCCCTCTTTATTACGAATCATAGGAATTATATTCTTCAGCGTTTTACATGAAGTGAGAAAAAATATAATGCAAATTCAAGGGTTTATTCATTTTAAACTTTTTCAAAATAGCCTGCCCCTTTTTTACCTTTTATACCTTTCAAAATAGCATCTTCATTAGTATTCGGAGGAATAATAATTATCAGTGTTTTAACACGTTCATTTCGGTATGACCCACCAGTGGGTCGATTGAATAATTGTTAACAATCTTTTTGATTAATGGTACATATATAACCCAGTTAATGGTGTGGTGGTGTTTTTTGGTGTGGTGGTGTTTTGTCGTGTGGTGGTGTTTTTTGGTGTGGTGGTGTTTTGTGGTGTGGTGATGTTTTGTCGTGTGGTGGTGTTTTGTAGTGTGGTGGTGTTTTATGGTGTGGTGATGTTATGTGGTGTGGTGATGTTTTGTCGTGTGGTGGTGTTTTGTAGTGTGGTGGTGTTTTATGGTGTGGTGATGTTATGTGGTGTGGTGGTGTTTTGTGGTGTGGTGATGTTTTGTGGTGTGGTGGCCCCTCAAGGGGATACAACTATTGTATCTATGGGAATTAGCGCTCCCAGGGGAACTATGTGAGGGCCCGAGCTAGAGTTGAGCTAGGCTTCCTTTTTGTTGAAATATAATAGTTTTTCTTTTGTTACGGACCATCTTATATCGGTTCACTGCTGTCCTGTTTTTCAGCACCTACTACTTTCTTCTTCAACTTTTCCTTGTTTCATGAACTTCTTTCTTAGCTTCCTGTTTCTGTGCACCTTGTGCATAGAGTCCGCATTCCCTCAACTCCATACTAAATGGTGCCTTCCTCCTTCCTCTCTTGAAACATCATTGTCGTGGTTAAGGGAGGCTAAAACTTTCCTACATAATAATAATAATAATAATAATAATGTAAAGTGGTGGTGTTCTGAGGTGAATTTAAAATGTGCTTTTTTACAGAAGTAATGCGTCGTTTTGAAAAATTTCGTTAACACATTTACGACCCAAAATTTTATTTTCCTTCTTGATAAAAATACAACTTAAATTAATAAGCTTGTTTATTTTAGGTTTTCAAAATATCCTGCAACTGCTATTTTTTTAGAAATTGTGACTTTAGTGATGCAGTTCTACATTATTTTCGACACTGGGATAAACCAATGACATTTCATCTGTTTTAGGACCTTTTTAAAAGTAACTGTGATCACACTAGGTTACATGTTATTGCATGATTGTATTTTCCTCGTTTCTTGGGAAAGATGTGAGGGCCCGAGCTAAAGGTTAGGTAGGCTTTCTTTTTGTTGAAATAGAATAGGTTTTTGTTTTTTACGGATCTTTTTTCGGTTCACTGCTGTCCTGTTTTTCAGTACCTACTACTTTCTTCTTCAACTTTTTCTTGTTTCATGATCTTCTTTCTTAGCTTTCTGTTTCTGTGCACTTTGTGCATAGATTCTGCGTTTACTTAACTCCATACTAAATAGTGCCTTCTTCCTTCCTCTCTTTGGATAGCCTTTGTTGCGGATAGGAAGGCTTAAACTAACTAATAATCTGATCTAATCTTGGGAAAGATGAAATTATATTCGAGCGGTAAAGTCAATTTCCTAATTCTGTTACTTATAACCTAACCAAACCCACCGTTAACGGAAACGCGGTGAACGAGTTAAATTTGAGTTTAATATTGAACTTCGGTTTTACCTGCCGTATTGAAAATATTTTTAGGCCACTCTCCAGTTTTGATTGTAGTCCTGATACCCTGTGGAAGAATGCGTAATTTTGAGGTGAATAGATTCGGAAAATGATTTTTTCGCGGTGATAGCTTGCCTCGATACGGAATTTTTCCCCCTCAGGGGGATACAATTATTGTATCTATGGGAACTAGCGCTCCCAGGGGGACAATGTGAGGGCCCGAGCTAAAGGTTAGGTAGGCTTTCTTTTTGTTAAAATAGAATAGGTTTTGTTGTGTTACGGACCATCTTTTTTCGGTTCACTGCTGTCCTGTTTTTCACCGCCTACCACTTTCTTCTTCAACTTTTTCTTGTTTCATGAACTTCTTTCTTAGCTTTCTGTTTCTGTGCCCTTTCTGCATAGATTCCACGTTCCCTCAACTCCATACTAAATGGTGCCTTCTTCCTTCCTCTCTTTACATCTCATTGTTGAGGATAGGGAGGCTTAAACTAACTAATAAACTAATAAACTAAACTACGGAATTTTTCTCACTGTAAATCTCTCCTTAAAATGGATGTTCCTTCTTATCAATTCTTATCGCTGAAACGGGTGCGCCTGAACATAAACCTCCTTAAAAAACGATCTCTTTTCAACCCAAGTCCGCGACTAACAAGGACTATTTTTGAAATAAATCCTGTCGCGAAACGAATCAGTGATTGAGATGAATCCCACAGCAGAACGTGTTCTATTCTAAAATAATTCCTGATATAGAAGTTTAATTTTCTTCTGTAAAATAAATCATGTTTTGAAACGTTTTTCTATAAAAAATCTGCCGCGAATTTTTCTCTCGATAAGTCCTGTTTCGAAATAAGTTCATGCTTCATATCCATCACCAACAGTATTAAATACTTCATCAAGATCTAGAAATAACTTCCCCCGATGCGTCCCATCAATTTACAGAAAAAAATAAGTAAGGCATTTTCTATGAGGTTGGCATAAAATGTTCAAAATTGTTTTTTCAAACATATTAACCATAAAATCTCCAGTTGGAAATTGTACAAGAATATCATGAAAGCTAAGTCAGCAATTGAACACAAGATGAGGAGAGAAAGTTGAAGATGTATTCCACTACAGTGCCATCTCCAAGGAGACTCACTGCTGATTCTGTTCATTCATTCGTTCGTTCATTCTTTCATTCATTCATTCTTTCACTCATTCATTCATTCACTTATTTATTCATTCACTCATTCATATATTCATGCATTCATTCATACTGACTCATTTATTCATTCACTCACTCACACTCATTCATTCACTCATATCGTCATTCATTTATTCACTTATATACTCATGCGCTCAATCACTCATTCACTCATTTGCTCACACTCATTCGCTCATTGACTCATTCATTAATTCATGACGTACATACACGTAAAAGGCATAACGACGTCATCAAACTCACCAGCTCGCTCGTAATTAAGCCCGTCTAATTAATTTAGTGAAGGTCTACTTAGAAGATGTTACATAAAACTCAATATTATTGACGCGGTCACTTTCTTCTCAGTAAACGTACACCTTCTGTGTACGTTTACTGAGAAGTTTGTGAAGAAAGGTCTTCTACAAGTTAATTTGCTCGTTGTACTTCACATAACTCTGCTTGTTGCGTGGCCCCTCAGGGGGACACGACTATTGTATCTGTGGGAACTAGTGCTCCCAGGGGGAATATGTCAGGTTCCAAGCTGAAAGTTAAGTAGGTCTCCCCGTTATTGAAATAAAATAGTTTTTTTATGTTACGGACTATCTTTTTTTCGGCTCACTGCTGTTCTGTTTTTAAGTGCCCACCACTTTCTTCTTCAGCTTTTGTCTCGTTTTATAAACATAATTCTTGACTTTCTGTTCCTATGTACCTTGTGTATAGATTCCGTGTTCCCTTAGCTCCATACAAATTGGTGCCTTCATCTTTCTTCTCTTTGGAACACCTTTATTGTGGTTAAAGAAGCCTAAATCTAATATAAGATATATAAGTATCTAATCAAATATAAAAATCAAAAGAAGTAATTTCCTCCAGGCCGCATTAGTTAAAGATTTTCTTATAAGTAATGATTTAACACGTTGACTCCGAAGTGGTACATATGTGTACCACTAGGTATATTGCTCATTTATGTACCTACCGGAATATGCAAATAACATTTCAACTATTTTGCTACCCTATCCGAAATAAATTTTAGGGTAAAAGGTATCACATTATGGTTCAAGTGTATTCTTTACACTTCTCAAAAGGGTTAAAAATGTATTAGAGAAGAAAAGCCGGTTTTTCAAAACAACTTCTCCAGCCTAACCAACCTGGCCGTAAGCAACCGCGCAATCGGAGTCAACGTGTCAACATGAGCCAACTGTCCAAGCTCCTTGTTAGTAATGAGTTGCGATATGAGCTTAAAATTAAATCGAGACTGAAACATAATCTTTCGCCATTGAAAATCCAGCCATGGTTAATGACCATCTTCTTTAGCGTCTTTTGAAACGAGACGTCGGTTACCGACCATTTTCAGGCTGTGAAGTTTGAAGGAAAAGATCACTTACTGTCTTCCCCACACATAAAACAAGACCGAAGACGCAAGTCATTTTCTTAAATCAAGAATTGTTTCATTTCAAGTTCTTTGGTTTTGTTATAAAAAACAATCATTATCTTGGGTCAAGATTTGGTTCATTTCGAGGTCTTTGACTTTTCTATCAAGAAAAAACAAACATTTTCTCAGGTCAAAATGTGGTTCATTTCGAGTTTTTTGGTCTCATTTCCGAAAAAAAGCAAGGTTTGTTCTATTTTGAGTTTTTGGTTTGTTTTCAAGGAAAAAAACATTTTCCTGAGTCAAGGTTTGTTGCATTTGTGTTTTCTTTCACAATACGCAGCATGCCTGCTGCTTTAAAGCTGAGGATATCTATAGTTACTATGCGGATTTTATTGTTATATTATAGACATGTTACTTGAATTTCATGGGTGTAATGGATACTAAAAAAAAATTTTATCTGGATATTACAGGGATATTATTGGTAAATAATAGGCATATTACAGAGATATTATCAAGATATTACTGGGATATTATTAGGATATTACTGGGATATTATTGGTTAATAATAGGCATATTACAGGGATATTTTAAGGATATAACTGGGATACTAAAGGACATTACAGGGACACATTAGGGATATTATGAGGTTAATAAAAGGATACTAAAATAAATATTGCTGGAATATTACAGGTATATTGCAAGGATAATATAGGTATATAACAGTGATATTACTAGGATATTTTAGGTATGTTGTAGGTATATTTTAAAGTTATTGTAATGAAATTACTGGGATATTACAAAAGGAACATTATGAGGATATTTTAGGGAAAATATTAGGATATTATAAGAATATAATGAGGATATTTTAGGGAAAATATATGGATATTATAAGAATAATATGAGGATATTATAGGAATATTATAAGGATATTATAGGAATATTATGAGGATATTTTGAGGATATTAAAATTAGATTGAAGTTTCTCAGCTGACCAGGACCATGAGGCAGTCTTTGGAGCAGCCGCAGAGGCCGGTGTGGCCGAACGGTCTCCTCTCATTACGCACTTGAACGGCCCCGACCGCCGGGGACCTGTAACTCGAACAAAATTTCGAAAACATTTCAAAGTATAATTTGCTTCAAGTTCCCTGGAGATGGTTTCCCAAATGTATGCTAGATGTGTTAGTTGCATGCAGCACGTTCGTTCCTCATAGTATTTCGCGCTTAAGAACATTCGTTTTACGTAGAATTACGTTCTTCATAGTTTTTCTGAGCTTAAGAACATTCGCTTTACGTAGATTTACGTTCTTCATAGTTTTTCTGCACTTAAGAACATTCGCTTTACGTAGATTTACGTTCTTCATAGTTTTTCTGCACTTAAGAACATTCGCTTTACGTAGATTTACGTTCTTCATAGTTTTTCTGCACTTAAGAACATTCGCTTTACGTAGATAGACGTTCCTCATAGTATTTCGCGCTCAAGAGCATTCGTTTTACGAAGAATTACGTTCTTCATAGTTTTTCTGCGCTTAAGAACATTCGCTTTACGTAGATTTACGTTCTTCATAGTTTTTCTGCACTTAAGAACATTCGCTTTACGTAGATAGACGTTCCTCATAGTATTTCGCGCTCAAGAACATTCGTTTTACGTAGAATTACGTTCTTCATAGTTTTTCTGCGCTTAAAAACATTCGCTTTACGTTCTTCATAGTTTTTCTGCACTTGAGAACATTCGCTTTACGTAGATAGACGTTCCTCATAGTATTTCGCGCTCAAGAGCATTCGTTTTACGAAGAATTACGTTCTTCATAGTTTTTCTGCGCTTAAAAACATTCGCTTTACGTAGATTTACGTTCTTCATAGTTTTTCTGCGCTTAAGAACATTCGTTTTACATAGATTTACGCATTATTTTCGTATTATTTTTATGCGTCGAGGACGTTCGTTTCACATTTGATTTGATTGTATGTAAGTTACATTTTAGGACTTGCATGCAAGTTTCGGCCAGGGAGCATGCCATGCGTCTGTAAAAGTCTCCAATTTTTTGGTAGAATTGTTTAACGGGTGCCACTATAGCGTGAGGTCTACCGCCATATATCGCCTACCCAGGTGCAAATTGAGGTGTACAAATTATGTGTTTATCGCTAAATTAAATGTATGGAAATGAGTAATTTCCAATAGTGACCTAACCTCACGCTATAGTACTAGCCTGAGGTAGATCTCATGCTATAGTGTGGTAGACCTCACGCTATATCAGCACCCCTCACGCTATAGTACTAGCTAGAGGTAGGTCTCATGATACAGTGCGGTAGACCTCACATCTACACACTGTACAGAACACACAGCTGTACAGTGTACAGTACACACATCTACACACTGTACAGAACACACAGCTGTACAGGTACTATACAGGATACATCCGCACTGTTTTCATTACAAAATTTTGCTCTAACTTTATCTGTTGAATTCAAACATGAATTCCAGGCATTCGTTTGAGGCACTGCATAACGCGGGAGAGTTTCAACAAACTCTTACGTTAGAACTCTATATGCGTGCACATTGCATTGAAATTCTGTCTATCTGTGCCCAGAAATGCGTGCTTTCGAGCGTGCAATTTGATGCCGGAAAAGGGATCAACGTTGCTATCTAACCGGGTAAAATCATGCGTCTAAATATGAGAATTTCTGTGCCTATGTGAATGTGTTATCGCTCCTGAGCATCTAAATTCACGTGTCTAAACCTCTAAATTCACGGGTCTAAGCATCTAAATTCACGGGTCTAAGCATCTAAATTCACGGGTCTAAGCATCTAAATTCACGGGTCTAAGCATCTAAATTGACACACCTAAGCTTATGAATTGACACACCTAAGCATTTAAATTCACGGGTCTAAGCATCTAAATTGACACACCTAAGCTCATGAATTGACACACCTAAGCATCTAAATTCACGGGTCTAAGCATCTAAATTGACACACCTAAGCTTATGAATTGACACACCTAAGCATCTAAATTCACGGGTCTAAGCATCTAAATTGGCACACCTAAGCTTATGAATTGACACACCTAAGCATCTAAATTCACGGGTCTAAGCATCTAAATTGACACACCTAAGCTTATAAATTGACACACCTAAGCATCTAAATTCACGGGTCTAAGCATCTAAATTGACACACCTAAGCTTATAAATTGACACACCCAAGCATCTAAATTCACGGGTCTAAGCATCTAAATTGACACACCTAAGCTTATAAATTGACACACCTAAGCATCTAAATTCACGGGTCTAAGTTTCTAAATTAATGCACCCGAGCATCAAAACTCATACATTCAAGCTTCTAAATTCGCTCACCTAATATAAATCTACGCACATAATATAAATTCTATCACCTAAGCATCAAAATTCGCACACTCAAGCATGTAAATTCCCGCTCTTGAGCGTCTAAATTCGCTCACCTAAGCATATAAGTTCAAGCAACCAAGCATGTACCTAAATTCCCGCCCTTAATGATATAAATTCCTCTTCATTTCCTAACCCGCTGGGGTCATTTGCAAAGCGTGCAATAATAAGCAAATTTTCCGATGATGCGTGTGATTCAATGACAAGTGTCTTATAGTTTCACTTCAATAACAACATATGTAAACGTTATAAAATACCGGACAAATATGCAGCAGTTAACAATTCAAGCAAAGGTTCATTTATTCATTAAATTAGTAACGGTGATCAGAGTAAGCGTAATTTCCTGGAGTAAGGGTAATTTCCTAAAACAATCGAAATTTCTCAAAACAAGCACTATTTCCCATACTAAGCGTAATTTCCCAAAACTAGCGTAATTTCCCAAAACAAGCGCTATTTCCCATATTAAGCGCTATTTCCCATATAGGCGCTATTTCCCATATAAGCGCTATTTCCCATAATAAGCGCTATTTCCCAAAATAAGGGCTATTTCCCAAAATAAGCGTAACTTAAAATAAGCCTAATTTCCCGAAATAAGCGTAATTTCCCAAAATAGCGTAATTTCCCAAAATAGCGTAATTTCCCAAAATAGCGTAATATCCTGAAGTAAGAGTAATATCCTAAAAGATCCGCAATTTTGTAACAAATTAACTTAATATTATAGAATAAGCGTAATTCCGCAGAGCATGCGTAACTTCCAGCACGCAGCAGCAACAGCGTCAGTGGTGCGCAAAACTTCAGCACCGAAAGTACGATTCCTAAACATTTTCAGCTGACGCTGCGCTGGTGACAGAGCCAAATGTTGGCAGTCAGATCGTAATTCGTCTCCCTCAAATCGCGCTCTTATGTTTGCGCAGGAGGCGATGCAGATTGCGTCGCTGTTGACAACTTTGACAATTAGGCAACTGGTGTAGACAATCAGGCGACTGGTGTAGATATTCAGGCAACTGGTGTAGACAATCAGGCAACTGGTGTAGACAATCAGGCGACTAGTGTAAACAATCAGGCGACTGGTGTAGACAATCAGGCGACTGGTGTAGACAATCAGGTGACTGGTGTAGACAATCAGGCGACTGGTGTAGACAATCAGGCGACTGGTGTAGACAATCAGGCGACTGGTGTAGACAATCAGGCGACTGGTGTAGACAATCAGGCGACTGGTGTAGACAATCAGGCGACTGGTGTAGACAATCAGGCGACTGGTGTAGACAATCAGGCGAATGGTGAAGACATTAAGGCAACTGGTGTAGGCAATCAGGCGACTGGTGTAGATATTCATGCAACTGGTGTAGGCAATTGGGCGACTGGTGTAGATATTCAGGCGACTGGTGTAGACAATCAAGCGACTGGTGTAGACAATCAGGCGACTGGTGTAAACAATCAGGCGACTGGTGTAGACAATCAGGCAACTGGTGTAGACAATCAGGCGACTAGTGTAAACAATCAGGCGACTGGTGTAGACAATCAGGCGACTGGTGTAGACAATCAGGTGACTGGTGTAGACAATCAGGCGACTGGTGTAGACAATCAGGCGACTGGTGTAGACAATCAGGCGACTGGTGTAGACAATCAGGCGACTGGTGTAGATATTCAGGCAACTGGTGTAGACAATCAGGCAACTGGTGTAGACAATCAGGCGACTAGTGTAAACAATCAGGCGACTGGTGTAGACAATCAGGCGACTAGTGTAAACAATCAGGCGACTGGTGTAGACAATCAGGCGACTGGTGTAGACAATCAGGTGACTGGTGTAGACAATCAGGCGACTGGTGTAGACAATTAGGCGACTGGTGTAGACAATCAGGCGACTGGTGTAGACAATCAGGCGACTGGTGTAGACAATCAGGCGACTGGTGTAGACAATCAGGCGACTGGTGTAGACAATCAGGCGACTGGTGTAGACAATCAGGCGAATGGTGAAGACATTAAGGCAACTGGTGTAGGCAATCAGGCGACTGGTGTAGATATTCATGCAACTGGTGTAGGCAATTGGGCGACTGGTGTAGATATTCAGGCGACTGGTGTAGACAATCAAGCGACTGGTGTAGACAATCAGGCGACTGGTGTAAACAATCAGGCGACTGGTGTAGACAATCAGGCGACTGGTGTAGACAATCAGGTGACTGGTGTAGACAATCAGGCGACTGGTGTAGACAATCAGGCGACTGGTGTAGACAATCAGGCGACTGGTGTAGACAATCAGGCGACTGGTGTAGACAATCAGGCGACTGGTGTAGACAATCAGGCGACTGGTGTAGACAATCAGGCGACTGGTGTAGACAATCAGGCGACTGGTGTAGACAATCAGGCGACTGGTGTAGATATTCAGGCAACTGGTGTAGACAATCAGGCAACTGGTGTAGACAATCAGGTGACTAGTGTAAACAATCAGGCGACTGGTGTAGACAATCAGGCGACTGGTGTAGACAATCAGGTGACTGGTGTAGACAATCAGGCGACTGGTGTAGACAATCAGGCGACTGGTGTAGACAATCAGGCGACTGGTGTAGACAATCAGGCGACTGGTGTAGACAATCAGGCGACTGGTGTAGACAATCAGGCGACTGGTGTAGACAATCAGGCGACTGGTGTAGACAATCAGGCGACTGGTGTAGACAATCAGGCGAATGGTGAAGACATTAAGGCAACTGGTGTAGGCAATCAGGCGACTGGTGTAAACAATCAGGCGACTGGTGTAGACAATCAGGCAACTGGTGTAGACAATCAGGCGACTGGTGTAGACAATCAAGCGACTGGTGTAGACAATCAGGCGACTGGTGTAAACAATCAGGCGACTGGTGTAGACAATCAGGCGACTGGTGTAGACAATCAGGCGACTGGTGTAGACAATCAGGCAACTGGTGTAGATATTCAGGCAACTGGTGTAGGCATTCAGTCAACTGGTGTAGACAACCAGGTGATTGGTGTAGACAATCAGGCAACTGGGTTGCTTAAAGCTTGTTGCTTTCGTGTTGCTTAATTATCGCGTTTATTGTGCCTCAAAATGAAACTTTCGTGAGGCCTAATTTTCACGTTCATTGAGCCACAAAATGAGGCTGGATCGTTTCGAATGCGGGCCAAAATGACGATTTTGAAGCCCTAAAATTTGAAGTTGAACAGCTCAGGTATCTCGGTATTATGCATGTATTTCAAAATGAGCTACTGAAACTCACAGAAAAAAATTCCTTGGTACTTAATATGTTGACGGCGATAGCTCATAATGAAATTCAAATTCAACTCAAATTTGAAGCCAATTCTAGCAAGCAATTTTGGGATGGCAAACATTAACTGGATCGTGCCTTCATTTAGCTGTCCTTTCCTGTTCTGAAAACATGCCTGACCAAGGTCATGATTGATAACAAAATTTGACGAAACAGTCAGTATTCTGAGATCAGGGTTGAAAACCGTCTCCTACTCAGAGTAAAATGAAAAGAATAGCAAATGTAAAAGAATGTTCCCTTTTACATTGGTTCTTCTTTTCATTTTACGCATTAGATTCCCAAAAAATCCCCCTTTCAATGCTATTCGTCACAGGATGTGGTCTTCTACCCAGCTAGAATTTTGCTTTATTATATGTATTATTGTTTATCTTTTTTAGAGGTCCACATAATGGCGACCAAGTAAAGTAAAAGTATCAGCATCATGTACAATTTAAGTTTTTCAAAGATCCCAATAATGAACGAAAGTGTAAAGAAACGCGCATTTGAAGTGATCATATTGTCTTACAATAGTCAGTAAGTAATGCTGGACTAATTTATTATTGCGTTATCATTATATTATTAGTACGATGTGTGTGGGGAAAAAACGCAGTATAGGCTTATGGTAATAGTCTGTCAATCAAAACCTTGAACATTCGTGTAAGGAATGAATAAAATTTCATAAATTGGAATGTATCAGTAAGCACATACTTCGCTCGCCAAAAATGATTGTGAAAAGAGTTCTCAAAGTTTTTTTTTTTTGTCCTGAGGGTTACGAATTTTCTGGAAACTTTCATTAATCCCGTGAAGTTCATTTACAATATACGGAGTTTCATCACCGAAAGTTCATTCCTAATTTTAAATATACCAAGTTTAACCACCGGAAGTTCAGCCACAATTATATATATACGAGGTTTCACCACCGAAAGCTCATTCACAATCTTCGAAGTTTCACCACCGAAAGTTCATTCACCATCATATATATATATATATATATATATATATATATATATATATATATATATATATATATATTTACGAAGTTTTATCACCTACAGATAATTTACAATATTCGAAGTTTCACCACCGAAAGTTCATCCACAATCCTACACATACAAAATTTCACCACTAAAAGTTCATTCCAAATATTCGATGTTTCACCAACGAAAGTTCTTAGACAATTATAGCCGCTGTCTCGAAGTCGAGCAAAAACCCCGAGACGAACATTTCCAATCCCGAATCGGACAGCGTTCTTGCATGTGGTTCAATCCCATACCTCGCACGATCCCATGTCAAAAGCATAAAGCTACACGTCTTTCTTTATGTAGCTCGAGATTCACCATCGTCCTTGGAATTGCCGGAACATTTCCACGTTGTGCCAAAGGCTCAACTAACACGCATCCTAGCAACCAAAGGATCCTTCCAGTGTCTGGACGATCGACGATGAAAGCGAACCGATTTTGAGGGAGAGTCTTTGACTGCTTTGATGCAGTGACGCGGGAATGAACTTGTGCAGATGAAGACTGATGCTCATCTCGGAATGTGCTCAAAAGGAGAGGGTCTCTGGAGTCGCACCTGGCGTTCATCACACGGAAGGGTTGTTTTAACTGGGAAGAGCGATGTGGAATAAGGTTGACATGGTTTAGAGTGCATATGAGTTTAACTGGGAAGAACGATGCAAAGTAAGGATCACGATTGCTTGTGAGTCAAACTGCTGCGGATTGATTTTTAGAATCTTAGCGTTTGTCGATGCGCATCATTCTCGCACAAATCATATAAATTTGTTATTTTTTAGAGGGAAGAGCTTACTGACCGCTTGTCATATGAGAATGTGCCCTGGAGAATTAAAATACTCTTAAAAAGTACTTTGAAGCTCACCAGGTGTTTATATCTGTGCGATTCCTTCCATGATGCTTGGAATTCTGTTAATAATTATCATGCCTGGAAGTTATCGAGACTCTCACCCCAATGACATTGTATCCATGAGTTCTTAAAATATCGTCTATCATGCCTTGAAACTTACCATACGCTATCAGTAAAATATTTTGTATGGATACCAGGAAAATATCAATTACTTCACCATAAAAGCTCACTATAGGCTTACTTCAATGAGATTGTATCCTGGATACCCGAAATTATGACAATTATTATTTCACTTTAAAGCTCTCTGGACACTTCTATGCAATTGTATCCTGGATACTCGAAATAATGTCAATAATTATTATGCCTTGAATCTTACAAGACGCTCAACTCTCTAAGATTATTTCCTGGAAACACAAGATACTGTAAATAATATGCCTTCAAGCTCCTCACGCGCAAATATCAGTGAAATTGTATCCTGAATACTCAAAATATTTCCAATGATGCCCTGAGGCTGATAAACCGCTTTCCTTAATGAGCTTTCGATCAGGATCATGAAAATGCTGCCAATCGTGTCCTGGAGCCAATCAATCACACAATTGCAGCTGTTGTGAATTCTTTGCTCAGACTCGGAGCTAATAATCCACTATAATTGGATCCCCAAATGCCAACGATGGTTCTATGGCATGACTGATCAGATGTTCAGCGCACTGTTTGTATTCCTAAAAGTATTTCTTGGGTTCTAATTTATCAAACTGTTATGCATGAAAGTTAAGTATTTAGTAGTTTTCTTCTCGTAGACCTTTAAATCTCTAAAAAAGGTGAAAATTTATGTGCAGAATAATAAAAATTCAAGCTGGGTTGAAGACCATATTCTGAATAGGAGACGGTTATAAACCCTCATCTCGGAATACTTTCATGATTAATTAATCATGACACTTTTTCGAAGTATTTTCCATATCACTCTATATCCTGTCTGTTTCTTCGCCGGTTGAGTTGCCAGTGCTGTTTTTTATTCATTGCGTATCGATGGCAAAATAGCAAACCAAAAAGAAAATGGTGGGTCTCATAAATTGTAATAATAACTGATTCGAAAAGCGAGGTATGATTGTATTTCATCAAAGCACGCCAAAATGAACTTGTGACTAGAAAGTAAACAGTCCAGAGAAGCAATTTTCTACAATATGACCCGTCAAATAACCATAAGAAAGTAAGAAGCTACTATTTGAAACCTCTACTCCGAATGGACCTAATCTAAAATTCTAAGGTAATAGCTTGATAATTATTGAAATCACTAGTGTACATAGCCCGTTAAAATTAAAGGGCTTCTAAATTTTCTTTGCATAAATTTTCCCTCATCGAGTGCATATGAAACCCTCATCGAGTGAAAGCTTTCAGATTAAGCGACTATAAGTCCCGCATCGAGTGAATGCTTTCAGATTAAGCGAATATAAAACCCGCATCGAGTGAATGCTTTCAGATTAAGCGACTATAAGTCCCGCATCGAGTGAATGCTTTCAGATTAAGCGAATATAAAACCCGCATCGAGTGAATGCTTTCAGATTAAGCGACTATAAGTCCCGCATCGAGTGAATGCTTTCAGATTAAGCGACTATAAGTCCCGCATCGAGTGAATGCTTTCAGATTAAGCGACTATAAGTCCCGCATCGAGTGAATGCTTTCAGATTAAGCGACTATAAGTCCCGCATCGAGTGAATGCTTTCAGATTAAGATGGTATAAAACCATCAATACCTTCAGATTAAGCTGAAATAAAACCTTCATCGAGTGAATACCTTCAAACAAAGCGGATGTAAAACATCCATCAACCTCCTTTCAAAGAAACTGACAATACCCGCATCAAGGGAATACCTTAAAATTAAGCTGGCATAAACCCTCAATATCTTCAGATTAAAATGGTATAAAACCCTTGTCAAGCTGTACTCTGCAGACCGAGTGTCAGTCCCGTTTTTACAGACCCCAATACTGGAGTAGGAACGTATTCAGGACCGTAAGGGTGTAGGTGCGAGCGATGAGGTGTAAGGGTGCGTAAGGGTGTAGGTGCGAGCGATTAGGTGTAAGGATGCGTAAGGGTGTAGGTGCGAGCGATGAAGTGGCGGCTCTATGGGTGCACTTCAACCATAAAATTGCCCGGGTCCCATCGCTGGACTCAGGAAATTTTTATCACTAGGCGAGTGTTCATCTAAAAGTGGCCCATATGACGGTCAATTTTATTGTCAATATAATTGACAATAATGAATATTGACAATTTAACTGATCGTCTGTGGGCTTGATTGACGACCGTCAATTAATTGACTTAGTGAGCAAAAAAATTGCATCAATATATTGAGTCAATTATTTTGACAATTAAGTTGATCGTCTATGGGCCGCTCTACGCTTGAAATGGGTTTGATGCGTCGTGTGACATGTGTGGGGAGTCTAAATGGTTACACACGAATTTAAATCGTTGTGGGAGTGGCTACGCCTGAATGTGGCAAATTGAGCAAATATTGCCACCTGTACGTGAGTAATTGAAGAAATAGTACCGCCTGAATTTAAGTAATAATGAAGAAATAGGAACACCTCAATTAAGACAATTAAGGAAATGGCACAACATGGAAATGGCAAGGGAGGAAATGGTGCCTCCTGGATTTAGGTAATTAAGGAACTAGCACCATCTGGATTTAAGTAATTAGGGAACTAGCACCGCCTGGATTTAGGTAATTAAGGAACTAGCACCACCTGGATTTAGGTTATTAAAGAACTAGCACCACATGGATTTAGGTAATTAGGGAATTAGCACTAGTTAGATTTAGGTAATTAAGGAACTAGCACCACCTGGATTTAGGTAATTAGGGAATTAGCACCACCTGGATTTAGGTAATCAGGGAATTAGCACCACCTGGATTCAGGTAATTAAGGAACTAGCACCACCTGGATATTGGTAATTAGGGAATTAGCACCACCTGGATTTAAGCAACTTAAAAAATTGCGCTATTTACGTTTAGGCATTTGAACAAATAGCTTGCAAGGTGCGAATTTTTGTATTTTTTAATTCCTGTGCTGACTTAATGCAAATCCATCTTCTAAAGAATGCTGTTTGGGTTTAAAATGCTTAAAAAAGTCAAGTAATTGACAAAAAAAACATTTTCTCAATGTACTTTCGAATTCTGTAACTTGTATATCTAAATTAAATTTTGATTCATTAATCAAGGGACAAATTGACTGATAATTTTTCCTAGCCCATTACATCATTTGACAAATGTTTTGGTGATTATTTTGTTACACCTTTCATTTGTGGTATGAAAGTGATTTTGAACTCAATTGAAAAATTGCCACCGACACTGTACATATTAGAAAAGTGAGGTCCAATCAACGCAGTTCTACGCAGTTCAGCGCAGTTCTACGCAGTTTTACGCAGTTCTTCACAGTTGTGCGCAGTTCTGCGCAGTTGTGCGCAGTTCTGCACAGTTGTGCACAGTTCAGCGCAGTTCTGCACAGTTCAGCGCATTTCTGCACAGTTCTGCACAGTTCAGCGCAGTTCTGCACAGTTCAGCGCAGTTCTGCACAGTTCAGCGCAGTTCTGCACAGTTCAGCGCAGTTCTGCACAGTTCAGCGCATTTCTGCACAGTTCTGCACAGTTCAGCGCAGTTCTGCACAGTTCAGCGCAGTTCTGCACAGTTCAGCGCAGTTCTGCACAGTTCTGCACAGTTCAGCGCAGTTCTGCACAGTTCAGCGCAGTTCTGCACAGTTCTGCACAGTTCAGCGCAGTTCTGCACAGTAACTTTCACTCGCAGAAATCGCCGCAGCATCTGATGCGGTGCCCGAGGCGGCCACGGCTGCAGAGAACTGCGCTGTTCTCTACTACTTGTTTGCTCTAAATGCCGCTATTGTGTCAAAGTGGACTTTTTTGAGCTGCTTGGCGTAATTTAAATAAAAATGAAGATTTTTCATAAGGCACAATAATTATTGATCCATATTCATTAGGGTCTGTTTGCCAATAATTTCGATAATTTTAAACTCTTAACTTTTTCATATTACGTCTGATGATGGATCTTTTTTCCATGACTGTGTATCGAACTTATGCAATGTTTCATCAAATTTGCTTATAATTTAGATAATTTAAAACCCTTTTATCCCTTTCACAATACATGTGATGGTGGATCGCGCTCTCATGATTGTGTGTACCGAACTCATGCTACGTTACATTATATTGATGTTTTTACCCGGCTCAAAACGACGGAAAATAGAATAGTAAATGCGGGAGTAGATTCTTTTTGGATTACGTATGAACGCATGACGTGTCGTGATTATTTTGGGCAAATTCCGCTAAATCAATCTATGTAGCAGAAAAGAGTTTCAAATGAAGTAGCTTTGGTGAACTTGAAGTTGTACTTGATACGTTCCCCGCGTATTGTGTCATGCCTGTACCAATGGGTAAGATGTTCATTCACGTACCGATATAAATGAATGACTTTTCATGTTTCGTGACCATTTTAAAAATTAACTTATCTTCTGAGGTGAAATCTAATCGTGCTATTGTATTTTTTCAAATTCGTTAGGAATAATGAAATTATATTCGAGCAGTAAAGTCGATTTACCAATTCTTCTACGTACAACCTAACTAAACCAACCGTTAACCACGGAAACGCGGGAAACGCTTTAAGCCTTCGAGCGTAGGTGATCTTTCTTTTTAGTATTGAAAGTTTCCTCCCATGGAGCAATAAAAGAAGTTTTACTCATTTAAAATTTTTCACAAATTTTTGATGAACAGGAGTCGTTAAAACTTTCATTTCGCTAAGAATCGGTGAAAAATTATCCGTCTTTCAAGATATGATTGAGAAATTTTCTATTTCGGAAAGTCCGTTCCGGAAATTTGCTATCTAGAAAGCAACTGCTTAGAAATTTGGTAAAACTGTATCTGAGTTATTTCCATTGAGACGGGCAAGAAACTTTCCTCCCTACAGCAAACAGTCTTCCTCTAGCAAACGAACATGAAATTTTCCTTCATTTAGAAAAGGAGCCAGAAAATTTGCCTTCTTTTAGCAGACGATCACGAAACTCGCCTTCCTCTTACAAACGGGAAGAAATTTTTATTCCTCTAGCAAACAGTGAAGAAATTTTCCTTCCTTCAAGAAACAGTCAAGAAATTTTCCTTCCTTCAAGAAACAGTCAAGAAATTTTCCTTTCTTCAAGAAACAGTCAAGAAATTTCCCTTCCTTCAAGAAACAGTCAAGAAATTTCCCTTACTTTGAGAAGCAGTCGAGAAGTTTTCTTTGTTTAAAGGTAAGCTAAAATTTTCCGAGCCTTGAAGAATAATATTATTGTTGGAGAACTTTTCTTCTTATAAGACACTATAAAGAAATTTTCACTCCCTAACGAACATGCCGTTAAATTTCCCCTGTGAAAAAATGGTCAAAACAGAAAATCTGGAGCTGACCAAGAAGTCTCTCAAGGTGAACAAAGAATTGCTTCTAATTTTCCAGCTCGGTGGGAAGTAAGCCCCCATCATTACAGTGCTCCGTTTTTAATTATAAGAAGCCTTAAGTGATTCTCAATTCGTTCTCTTGCCCTAATGCCGCACGTATTTATGTCTTTCAATTCATATTTTTGAGGCCTTCAACTTAGTTTCCGTTAATATACCTGGTTTATTAAGGTCCGGGTAGAATAAGGATTCATATTGTTACATCAGAAAGAAAATAGAGTATTTAACGTGTTGAATCATACAAAAATAATATACATGTCATATCATATACAAGGGATTAAATATGGGAATATATCATGTTATATCAAAAATATGGAAACTTGACCGGCTAAATAAAAATATAGGGAAAATTACGTGTTATACAAGTAAAAAAATAGGATTTATCCGTTTGTATCGAAAATTAACGGATTTAACCCGTTATCTTTAATAAAAAGTATGGATTTTATTTGTTACATCGAATAAAAACTAAGAGATTTACCCTTTTCTTTATAAAGGATGGGATTTAACCTGTAATATCAAATAAAAATATAGTATTCAACTTGCTATATCCAATGAAAAATTGGGGATTTTATCCATGTGAGTTTCAAGTCAGTATAGATAAAAATAGGTCGGTGGAGACATTTTCTTTTCTGTATTTTTTCCTGTTGGCTTTCGAAGAACACTGCGTGCGTGAAATTTTTCACTGAAGAATTACGAGTTGCATCGTTAAAATATATTTATTCGTACGTTGGATATAATTTTGTTTCACAAGATTTTTATGCGATGATGAGATATTTCTTCACAGATGATACAAGTGTTCGGAAGAGAAATATAGTGATTTAATTAGATATTTGTTCAGAAATAAAATAGTTGATTCCACACTGGGTATCTCTGTGTACTTGTAGAGTGTGAAATATTTTATCCCACGGGGGGAGTAAATGGGATAAAATTTTGAGATTGTCTCGTTTTGGGTTAAAATTTTGTTGCGAAAACTGATATTTTGACTATCACTAGCAAAGTTTTGTTTTTGACAATTAAAGTATCGTTGTGACATGTTAAATTTTATTAGTGACGAGTTGAATTCCGTTGCGGACATAGTAAAATTTCTAAACAAGTGAAATTCCGCTTGTGATAATTTAAATTCCGTTAGTGACAAGTTAAATTCCGTTAGTGACAAGTTAAATTCCGTTAGTGACAAGTTAAATTCCGTTAGTGACAAGTTAAATTCCGTTAGTGACAAGTTAAATTCCGTTAGTGACAAGTTAAATTCCGTTAGTGACAAGGTAAATTTCGTTAGTGACAAGGTAAATTTCGTTATTGACAAGTTAAATTCCGTTAGTGACAAGTTAAATTCCGTTAGTGACAAGTTAAATTCCGTTAGTGACAAGTTAAATTCCGTTAGTGACAAGTTAAATTCCGTTAGTGACAAGTTAAATTCCGTTAGTGACAAGGTAAATTTCGTTAGTGACAAGGTAAATTCCGTTATTGACAAGTTAAATTCCGTTAGTGACAAGTTAAATTCCGTTAGTGACAAGTTAAATTCCGTTAGTGACAAGTTAAATTCCGTTAGTGACAAGTTAAATTCCGTTAGTGACAAGTTAAATTCCGTTAGTGACAAGTTAAATTCCGTTAGTGACAAGGTAAATTCCGTTAGTGACAAGTTAAATTCCGTTAGTGACAAGTTAAATTCCGTTAGTGACAAGTTAAATTCCGTTAGTGACAAGTTAAATTCCGTTAGTGACAAGTTAAATTCCGTTAGTGACAAGTTAAATTCCGTTAGTGACAAGTTAAATTCCGTTAGTGACAAGGTAAATTTCGTTAGTGACAAGGTAAATTCCGTTATTGACAAGTTAAATTCCGTTAGTGACAAGTTAAATTCCGTTAGTGACAAGTTAAATTCCGTTAGTGACAAGTTAAATTCCGTTAGTGACAAGTTAAATTCCGTTAGTGACAAGTTAAATTCCGTTAGTGACAAGTTAAATTCCGTTAGTGACAAGGTAAATTTCGTTAGTGACAAGGTAAATTCCGTTAGTGACAAGTTAAATTCCTTTAGTGACTAGTTAAATTCCGTTAGTGACTAGTTAAATTCCTTTAGTGACTAGTTAAATTCCTTTAGTGACTAGTTAAATTCCGTTACAGGCATCGTTTCACAAAAATGCCTCAGATGGCTTCAATGGAGATGAAATGAAGAGAGAAGCAAACGAGGAGTGTATGCATTTTATACAGCTGTTATTACTTTTAATGATTATGTACTTTGTTCAACATTTTTTGGAGACTAACTTACTGCAAAGCACAATTCCGTGTTCCGTGTTCCGATCTGAATGGTTAAAACAGGAAAATAAGTTCACAAAAGGCTGCTTTTGTAAAATTAAACAATAAATTACAAGTAAAGACTTTCCAAGGGTATAAAATACTGTAAAACTGGTGTCGTCAGGGTATGTTATTGACGAACGCAAAAAGGGAAACCTCGTAAAACCGACATTTTATACGCCCTAAATTAATGTTAAATAACAATTCCTCATGCTACCACGACGGCATCATCCTCTATTACTTTGCATTCGCAATAATTCTGAGCAACCATGAATATCGCTCTATATTTCATGTGGGAAGCCCTTTTAGCGAAGTTCCAGAAAAAACCTTGAGATTAATTAAGACTTGGAGGCTGGTATCAAGTTTACGGAGATTTTTAATTCAGCTATAAAAACGACCGGATGTTTGGGCGACGTTTTCAAGGTAACAGCTAGAAATTAATTAAACCCTGATATTTTAATGTTATTGTGGAGTCCGTGGATAGGCTTGATTTGAAACTGCCGGATGATAAACAGAAAGTTTTCTAACGGAGTTCACATTGCTGATCATTTCCGCGAAGCTTTTTTAAAAACTGCGGCGGATGAGAAAGACATTTGCATGAAAAACTGAGCGTCGGAACGCATTTTTTTGCATCTTGAAATGAAAGATGCAGCACGAGTTAAAGAAGTTTAAGCTTCATTTTTGCGGTAACAAATAAATTTCAATTGCATTGAAACAACACGTGGTTTCCCCACGATAATTCTCCTTCAAGATCGCAGCAACCTCAACAAGATGCCATAAAATATTTCATCACTTTTTAAATTCGTACATCGGATTCATGAAATTAAATTGCAATGTTCAAATACCTTCATGAAAATAGAGTTCTATGCAAATAAATGTTTTAAGCGGTTTGAATGTTGGGCATATACAGCGAAAGCTACTTGCGTCCGGTACAATTAAGCATGGTATATAGTGGAATTAGAGCTCCAAGGAGGAACAAGTGAGCTTCCGAGCTAAAGTCTAAATAGACCCCCCTCTTGTTAAAAAAAAATCAGTATTTAGTTCTGATACGGATTAATTTTTTGCTATTCATACCTGTCCTTTTTCCATCATCTATTACTTTCTTCAATAAATTTGATTTTTGTAATTTTGTAATTTTGATTTATGTGTAATTTTTATTTTTTCCCCAAACTTCAATGCGAAGATTCTGGGCTAACTCAATTCCTCATTAGATACCGCCTTCCTCCTTTCGCTCTTCGGAACACCTTTGTTGAAGTTAGGGAGTTTCAAACTAACTTATAATTTAACCTAATCCTCTGGTCCAGGTCCACTGTATGAGTATTTGGGTCATCGATTTGAAATATCGTAAGTTTTCAGTCTCGCGTATGACAGCTTTAGTCTTAGGTATGGCAGCTTCAGTCTCGCGTATGACAGCTTCTGTCTCGTGTATGACAGCTTCAGTCTCGTGTATGACAGCTTCAGTCTCGCGTATGACAGCTTCAGTCTCGCGTATGACAGCTTCAGTCTCGTGTATGACAGCTTCAGTCTCGTGTATGACAGCTTCAATCTCGCGTATGACAGCTTCAGTCTCGTGTATGACAGCTTCAATCTCGCGTATGACAGCTTCAGTCTCGCGTATGACAGCTTCAGTCTCGTGTATGACAGCTTCAGTCTCGTGTATGACAGCTTCAGTCTCGCGTATGACAGCTTCAGTCTCGCGTATGACAGCTTCAGTCTCGTGTATGACAGCTTCAATCTCGCGTATGACAGCTTCAGTCTCGTGTATGACAGCTCCAGTCTCGCGTATGACAGCTTCAGTCTCGCGTATGACAGCTTCAGTCTCGCGTATGACAGCTCCAGTCTCGCGTATGACAGCTTCAGTCTCGCGTATGACAGCTCCAGTCTCGCGTATGACAGCTTCAGTCTCGCGTATGACAGCTCCAGTCTCGCGTATGACAGCTTCAGTCTCGCGTATGACAGCTTCAATCTCGCGTATGACAGCTTCAGTCTCGTGTATGACAGCTCCAGTCTCGCGTATGACAGCTTCAGTCTCGCGTATGACAGCTTCAGTCTCGCGTATGACAGCTCCAGTCTCGCGTATGACAGCTCCAGTCTCGCGTATGACAGCTCCAGTCTCGCGTATGACAGCTCTAGTCTCGCGTATGACAGCTTCAGTCTCGCGTATGACAGCTCCAGTCTCGCGTATGATAGCTTCAGTCTCGCGTATGACAGCTCCAGTCTCGCGTATGACAGCTTCAGTCTCGCGTATGACAGCTTCAGTCTCGCGTATGACAGCTTCAGTCTCGCGTATGACAGCTTCAGTCTCGCGTATGACAGCTTCAGTCTCGCGTATGACAGCTTCAGTCTCGCGTATAACAGCTTCAGTCTCCCGTATGACAGCTTCAGTCTCGCGTATGACAGCTTCAGTCTCGCGTATGACAGCTCCAGTCTCGCGTATGATAGCTTCAGTCTCCCGTATGACAGCTTCAGTCTCGCGTATGACAGCTTCAGTCTCCCGTATGACAGCTTCAGTCTCCCGTATGACAGCTTCAGTCTCGCGTATGACAGCTTCAGTCTCGCGTATGACAGCTTCAGTCTCGCGTGTGACAGCTTCAGTCTCGCGTGTGACAGCTTCAGTCTCGCGTATGACAGCTTCAGTCTCGCGTATGACAGCTTCAGTCTCGCGTATGACAGCTTCAGTCTCGCGTATGACAGCTTCAGTCTCGCGTGTGACAGCTTCAGTCTCGCGTGTGACAGCTTCAGTCTCGCGTGTGACAGCTCCAGTCTCGCGTGTGACAGCTCCAGTCTCGCGTATGACAGCTTCAGTCTCGCGTATGACAACTTCAGTCTCGCGTATGACAGCTTCAGTCTCGCGTATGACAGCTTCAGTCTCGCATATGACAGCTTCAGTCTCGCGTATGACAGCTTCAGTCTCGCGTATGACAGCTTCAGTCTCGCGTATGACAGCTTCAGTCTCGCGTATGA
This sequence comes from Morinoia aosen, assembly GCA_030386875.1. Lineage (NCBI taxonomy): Eukaryota > Metazoa > Arthropoda > Malacostraca > Amphipoda > Talitridae > Morinoia > Morinoia aosen. Next base: position 43,267,076 of record CM059577.1, on the reverse strand, counting down.
CAGCTCCAGTCTCGCGTATGACAGCTCCAGTCTCGCGTATGACAGCTCCAGTCTCGCGTATGACAGCTCCAGTCTCGCGTATGACAGCTTCAGTCTCGCGTATGACAGCTCCAGTCTCGCGTATGACAGCTCCAGTCTCGCGTATGACAGCTCCAGTCTCGCGTATGACAGCTCCAGTCTCGCGTATGACAGCTCCAGTCTCGCGTATGACAGCTCCAGTCTCGCGTATGACAGCTCCAGTCTCGCGTATGACAGCTCCAGTCTCGCGTATGACAGCTCCAGTCTCGCGTATGACAGCTCCAGTCTCGCGTATGACAGCTCCAGTCTCGCGTATGACAGCTCCAGTCTCGCGTATGAGAGCTTCAGTCTCGCGTATGACAGCTTCAGTCTCGCGTATGACAGCTTCAGTCTCGCGTATGACAGCTTCAGTCTCGCGTATGACAGCTCCAGTCTCGCGTAGGACAGCTCCAGTCTCGCGTAGGACAGCTCCAGTCTCGCGTATGACAGCTCCAGTCTCGCGTATGACAGCTCCAGTCTCGCGTATGACAGCTCCAGTCTCGCGTATGACAGCTCCAGTCTCGCGTATGACAGCTCCAGTCTCGCGTATGACAGCTCCAGTCTCGCGTATGACAGCTTCAGTCTCGCGTATGACAGCTTCAGTCTCGCGTATGACAGCTCCAGTCTCGCGTATGACAGCTTCAGTCTCGCGTATGACAGCTCCAGTCTCGCGTATGACAGCTTCAGTCTCGCGTATGACAGCTTCAGTCTCGCGTATGACAGCTTCAGTCTCGTGTGTGACAGCTTCAGTCTCGCGTGTGACAGCTTCAGTCTCGCGTGTGACAGCTTCAGTCTCGCGTGTGACAGCTTCAGTCTCGCGTATGACAGCTCCAGTCTCGCGTATGACAGCTTCAGTCTCGCGTATGACAGCTTCAGTCTCGCGTATGACAGCTTCAGTCTCGCGTATGACAGCTTCAGTCTCGCGTATGACAGCTTCAGTCTCGCGTATGACAGCTTCAGTCTCGCGTATGACAGCTTCAGTCTCGCGTATGACAGCTCCTGTCTCGCGTATGACAGCTCCTGTCTCGCGTATGACAGCTCCTGTCTCGCGTATGACAGCTCCTGTCTCGCGTATGACAGCTCCTGTCTCGCGTATGACAGCTCCTGTCTCGCGTATGACAGCTTCAGTCTCGCGTATGACAGTTTCAGTCTCGCGTATGACAGCTTCAGTCTCGCGTATGACAGCTTCAGTCTCGCGTATGACAGCTTCAGTCTCGCGTATGACAGCTTCAGTCTCGCGTATGACAGCTTCAGTCTCGCGTATGACAGCTTCAGTCTCGCGTATGACAGCTTCAGTCTCGCGTATGACAGCTTCAGTCTCGCGTATGACAGCTTCAGTCTCGCGTGTGACAGCTTCAGTCTCGCGTGTGACAGCTTCAGTCTCGCGTGTGACAGCTTCAGTCTCGCGTGTGACAGCTTCAGTCTCGCGTGTGACAGCTTCAGTCTCGCGTGTGACAGCTTCAGTCTCGCGTGTGACAGCTTCAGTCTCGCGTGTGACAGCTTCAGTCTCGCGTGTGACAGCTTCAGTCTCGCGTGTGACAGCTTCAGTCTCGCGTGTGACAGCTTCAGTCTCGCGTGTGACAGCTTCAGTCTCGCGTGTGACAGCTTCAGTCTCGCGTGTGACAGCTTCAGTCTCGCGTGTGACAGCTTCAGTCTCGCGTGTGACAGCTTCAGTCTCGCGTGTGACAGCTTCAGTCTCGCGTGTGACAGCTTCAGTCTCGCGTGTGACAGCTTCAGTCTCGCGTGTGACAGCTTCAGTCTCGCGTGTGACAGCTCCAGTCTCGCGTGTGACAGCTCCAGTCTCGCGTGTGACAGCTCCAGTCTCGCGTGTGACAGCTCCAGTCTCGCGTATGACAGCTCCAGTCTCGCGTATGACAGCTCCAGTCTCGCGTATGACAGCTCCAGTCTCGCGTATGACAGCTCCAGTCTCGCGTATGACAGCTCCAGTCTCGCGTATGACAGCTCCAGTCTCGCGTATGACAGCTTCAGTCTCGCGTATGACAGCTTCAGTCTCGCGTATGACAGCTTCAGTCTCGCGTATGACAGCTTCAGTCTCGCGTATGACAGCTCCAGTCTCGCGTATGACAGCTCCAGTCTCGCGTATGACAGCTCCAGTCTCGCGTATGACAGCTCCAGTCTCGCGTATGACAGCTCCAGTCTCGCGTATGACAGCTCCAGTCTCGCGTATGACAGCTCCAGTCTCGCGTATGACAGCTTCAGTCTCGCGTATGACAGCTCCAGTCTCGCGTATGACAGCTCCAGTCTCGCGTATGACAGCTCCAGTCTCGCGTATGACAGCTCCAGTCTCGCGTATGACAGCTCCAGTCTCGCGTATGACAGCTCCAGTCTCGCGTATGACAGCTCCAGTCTCGCGTATGACAGCTTCAGTCTCGCGTATGACAGCTTCAGTCTCGCGTATGACAGCTTCAGTCTCGCGTATGACAGCTCCAGTCTCGCGTATGACAGCTCCAGTCTCGCGTATGACAGCTCCAGTCTCGCGTATGACAGCTCCAGTCTCGCGTATGACAGCTCCAGTCTCGCGTATGACAGCTCCAGTCTCGCGTATGACAGCTCCAGTCTCGCGTATGACAGCTTCAGTCTCGCGTATGACAGCTTCAGTCTCGCGTATGACAGCTTCAGTCTCGCGTATGACAGCTCCAGTCTCGCGTATGACAGCTCCAGTCTCGCGTATGACAGCTCCTGTCTCGCGTATGACAGCTCCTGTCTCGCGTATGACAGCTCCTGTCTCGCGTATGACAGCTCCTGTCTCGCGTATGACAGCTCCTGTCTCGCGTATGACTGCTCCTGTCTCGCGTATGACAGCTCCTGTCTCGCGTATGACAGCTTCAGTCTCGCGTATGACAGCTTCAGTCTCGCGTATGACAGCTTCAGTCTCGCGTATGACAGCTTCAGTCTCGCGTATGACAGCTTCAGTCTCGCGTATGACAGCTTCAGTCTCGCGTATGACAGCTTCAGTTTCGCGTGTGACAGCTTCAGTCTCGCGTGTAACAGCTTCAGTCTCGCGTGTGACAGCTTCAGTCTCGCGTGTGACAGCTTCAGTCTCGCGTGTGACAGCTTCAGTCTCGCGTGTGACAGCTTCAGTCTCGCGTGTGACAGCTTCAGTCTCGCGTGTGACAGCTTCAGTCTCGCGTGTGACAGCTTCAGTCTCGCGTGTGACAGCTTCAGTCTCGCGTGTGACAGCTTCAGTCTCGCGTGTGACAGCTTCAGTCTCGCGTGTGACAGCTTCAGTCTCGCGTGTGACAGCTTCAGTCTCGCGTGTGACAGCTTCAGTCTCGCGTGTGACAGCTTCAGTCTCGCGTGTGACAGCTTCAGTCTCGCGTGTGACAGCTTCAGTCTCGCGTGTGACAGCTTCAGTCTCGCGTGTGACAGCTTCAGTCTCGCGTGTGACAGCTTCAGTCTCGCGTGTGACAGCTTCAGTCTCGCGTGTGACAGCTTCAGTCTCGCGTGTGACAGCTCCAGTCTCGCGTGTGACAGCTCCAGTCTCGCGTATGACAGCTCCAGTCTCGCGTATGACAGCTCCAGTCTCGCGTATGACAGCTCCAGTCTCGCGTATGACAGCTCCAGTCTCGCGTATGACAGCTCCAGTCTCGCGTATGACAGCTCCAGTCTCGCGTATGACAGCTTCAGTCTCGCGTATGACAGCTCCAGTCTCGCGTATGACAGCTCCAGTCTCGCGTATGACAGCTCCAGTCTCGCGTATGACAGCTCCAGTCTCGCGTATGACAGCTCCAGTCTCGCGTATGACAGCTCCAGTCTCGCGTATGACAGCTCCAGTCTCGCGTATGACAGCTCCAGTCTCGCGTATGACAGCTCCAGTCTCGCGTATGACAGCTCCAGTCTCGCGTATGACAGCTCCAGTCTCGCGTATGACAGCTCCAGTCTCGCGTATGACAGCTCCAGTCTCGCGTATGACAGCTCCAGTCTCGCGTATGACAGCTCCAGTCTCGCGTATGACAGCTCCAGTCTCGCGTATGACAGCTCCAGTCTCGCGTATGACAGCTCCAGTCTCGCGTATGACAGCTCCAGTCTCGCGTATGACAGCTCCAGTCTCGCGTATGACAGCTCCAGTCTCGCGTATGACAGCTTCAGTCTCGCGTATGACAGCTTCAGTCTCGCGTATGACAGCTTCAGTCTCGCGTATGACAGCTCCAGTCTCGCGTATGACAGCTCCAGTCTCGCGTATGACAGCTCCAGTCTCGCGTATGACAGCTCCAGTCTCGCGTATGACAGCTCCAGTCTCGCGTATGACAGCTCCAGTCTCGCGTATGACAGCTCCAGTCTCGCGTATGACAGCTCCAGTCTCGCGTATGACAGCTCCAGTCTCGCGTATGACAGCTCCAGTCTCGCGTATGACAGCTCCAGTCTCGCGTATGACAGCTCCAGTCTCGCGTATGACAGCTCCAGTCTCGCGTATGACAGCTTCAGTCTCGCGTATGACAGCTCCAGTCTCGCGTATGACAGCTCCAGTCTCGCGTATGACAGCTCCAGTCTCGCGTATGACAGCTCCAGTCTCGCGTATGACAGCTCCAGTCTCGCGTATGACAGCTCCAGTCTCGCGTATGACAGCTCCAGTCTCGCGTATGACAGCTCCAGTCTCGCGTATGACAGCTCCAGTCTCGCGTATGACAGCTCCAGTCTCGCGTATGACAGCTCCAGTCTCGCGTATGACAGCTCCAGTCTCGCGTATGACAGCTCCAGTCTCGCGTATGACAGCTCCAGTCTCGCGTATGACAGCTCCAGTCTCGCGTATGACAGCTCCAGTCTCGCGTATGACAGCTCCAGTCTCGCGTATGACAGCTCCAGTCTCGCGTATGACAGCTCCAGTCTCGCGTATGACAGCTCCAGTCTCGCGTATGACAGCTCCTGTCTCGCGTATGACAGCTCCTGTCTCGCGTATGACAGCTCCTGTCTCGCGTATGACAGCTCCTGTCTCGCGTATGACAGCTCCTGTCTCGCGTATGACAGCTTCAGTCTCGCGTATGACAGCTTCAGTCTCGCGTATGACAGCTTCAGTCTCGCGTATGACAGCTTCAGTCTCGCGTGTGACAGCTTCAGTCTCGCGTGTGACAGCTTCAGTCTCGCGTGTGACAGCTTCAGTCTCGCGTGTGACAGCTTCAGTCTCGCGTGTGACAGCTTCAGTCTCGCGTGTGACAGCTTCAGTCTCGCGTGTGACAGCTTCAGTCTCGCGTGTGACAGCTTCAGTCTCGCGTGTGACAGCTTCAGTCTCGCGTGTGACAGCTTCAGTCTCGCGTGTGACAGCTTCAGTCTCGCGTGTGACAGCTTCAGTCTCGCGTGTGACAGCTTCAGTCTCGCGTGTGACAGCTTCAGTCTCGCGTGTGACAGCTTCAGTCTCGCGTGTGACAGCTTCAGTCTCGCGTGTGACAGCTTCAGTCTCGCGTGTGACAGCTTCAGTCTCGCGTGTGACAGCTTCAGTCTCGCGTGTGACAGCTTCAGTCTCGCGTGTGACAGCTTCAGTCTCGCGTGTGACAGCTTCAGTCTCGCGTGTGACAGCTTCAGTCTCGCGTGTGACAGCTTCAGTCTCGCGTGTGACAGCTTCAGTCTCGCGTGTGACAGCTTCAGTCTCGCGTGTGACAGCTCCAGTCTCGCGTATGACAGCTCCAGTCTCGCGTATGACAGCTCCAGTCTCGCGTATGACAGCTCCAGTCTCGCGTATGGCAGCTCCAGTCTCGCGTATGACAGCTCCAGTCTCGCGTATGGCAGCTCCAGTCTCGCGTATGACAGCTCCAGTCTCGCGTATGACAGCTCCAGTCTCGCGTATGACAGCTCCAGTCTCGCGTATGACAGCTCCAGTCTCGCGTATGACAGCTCCAGTCTCGCGTATGACAGCTCCAGTCTCGCGTATGACAGCTCCAGTCTCGCGTATGACAGCTCCAGTCTCGCGTATGACAGCTCCAGTCTCGCGTATGACAGCTCCAGTCTCGCGTATGACAGCTCCAGTCTCGCGTATGACAGCTCCAGTCTCGCGTATGACAGCTCCAGTCTCGCGTATGACAGCTCCAGTCTCGCGTATGACAGCTCCAGTCTCGCGTATGACAGCTCCAGTCTCGCGTATGACAGCTCCAGTCTCGCGTATGACAGCTCCAGTCTCGCGTATGACAGCTCCAGTCTCGCGTATGACAGCTCCAGTCTCGCGTATGACAGCTCCAGTCTCGCGTATGACAGCTCCAGTCTCGCGTATGACAGCTTCAGTCTCGCGTATGACAGCTTCAGTCTCGCGTATGACAGCTTCAGTCTCGCGTATGACAGCTCCAGTCTCGCGTATGACAGCTCCAGTCTCGCGTATGACAGCTCCAGTCTCGCGTATGACAGCTCCAGTCTCGCGTATGACAGCTCCAGTCTCGCGTATGACAGCTCCAGTCTCGCGTATGACAGCTCCAGTCTCGCGTATGACAGCTCCAGTCTCGCGTATGACAGCTCCAGTCTCGCGCATGACAGCTCCAGTCTCGCGCGTGACAGCTCCAGTCTCGCGCGTGACAGCTCCAGTCTCGCGCGTGACAGCTCCAGTCTCGCGCGTGACAGCTCCAGTCTCGCGCGTGACAGCTCCAGTCTCGCGCGTGACAGCTTCAGTCTCGCGCGTGACAGCTTCAGTCTCGCGCGTGACAGCTTCAGTCTCGCGCGTGACAGCTTCAGTCTCGCGCGTGACAGCTTCAGTCTCGCGCGTGACAGCTTCAGTCTCGCGCGTGACAGCTTCAGTCTCGCGCGTGACAGCTTCAGTCTCGCGCGTGACAGCTTCAGTCTCGCGCGTGACAGCTTCAGTCTCGCGTGTGACAGCTTCAGTCTCGCGCGTGACAGCTTCAGTCTCGCGCGTGACAGCTTCAGTCTCGCGTGTGACAGCTTCAGTCTCGCGTGTGACAGCTTCAGTCTCGCGTGTGACAGCTTCAGTCTCGCGTGTGACAGCTTCAGTCTCGCGTGTGACAGCTTCAGTCTCGCGTGTGACAGCTCCAGTCTCGCGTGTGACAGCTCCAGTCTCGCGTGTGACAGCTCCAGTCTCGCGTGTGACAGCTCCAGTCTCGCGTGTGACAGCTCCAGTCTCGCGTGTGACAGCTCCAGTCTCGCGTGTGACAGCTCCAGTCTCGCGTGTGACAGCTCCAGTCTCGCGTGTGACAGCTCCAGTCTCGCGTGTGACAGCTCCAGTCTCGCGTGTGACAGCTCCAGTCTCGCGTGTGACAGCTCCAGTCTCGCGTGTGACAGCTCCAGTCTCGCGTGTGACAGCTCCAGTCTCGCGTGTGACGGCCTCAGTCTCGCGTATGACGGCCTCAGTCTCGCGTATGACGGCCTCAGTCTCGCGTATGACAGCTTCAGTCTCGCGTATGACAGCTTCAGTCTCGCGTATGACAGCTCCAGTCTCGCGTATGACAGCTCCAGTCTCGCGTATGACAGCTCCAGTCTCGCGTATGACAGCTCCAGTCTCGCGTATGACAGCTCCAGTCTCGCGTATGACAGCTCCAGTCTCGCGTATGACAGCTCCAGTCTCGCGTATGACAGCTCCAGTCTCGCGTATGACAGCTCCAGTCTCGCGTATGACAGCTCCAGTCTCGCGTATGACAGCTCCAGTCTCGCGTATGACAGCTCCAGTCTCGCGTATGACAGCTCCAGTCTCGCGTATGACAGCTCCAGTCTCGCGTATGACAGCTCCAGTCTCGCGTATGACAGCTCCAGTCTCGCGTATGACAGCTCCAGTCTCGCGCATGACAGCTCCAGTCTCGCGCATGACAGCTTCAGTCTCGCGTATGTAAGAAGTTTCGCGTATGTAAGAAGTTTCGCGTATGTAAGAAGTTTCGCGTATGTAAGAAGTTTCGCGTATGTAAGAAGTCTCGCACATGCTAAAAGTCTCGCGTACGTTTAAAGTCTTGCGCATGCTACAAGTCTTGCGCATGCTACAAGTCTTGCGCATGCTACATGTCTTGCGCATGCTAAAAGTCTCGCACATGCTACAAGTCTCGCGCAAACTAAAAATCTCGCGCATGCTAGAAGTTTCGCGGACGTTAAAAGTCTAGCGTACGTTAAAAGTCTCGCGTACGTTAAAAGTCTCGCGCATGCTAGAAGTCTCGCGCATGCTAGAATTCTCGCGCATGCTAGGCCTTCAGTCTCGCGCATGCTAAAAGTCTCGCGCATACTAGAAGCCTCGCGTTTCCGAGACCCCCGGCCGAGTTTAGCCGAGGCTAGAAGCTGTCATTGGGGCGCCCTGACCGTAAACCTCGGGCCTCAGCAGGAGACTTGCCCCAAAATCAAGCCATAAATTGCGGTATTTTTTCGCAGGCACCAAATTGAGTGACGGACTCACCTCCTGCCGCGTGCGTTCCGAGTATCTGGCTCCTGAAATTTTGCTTTTTCGTCCTCCTTCGCTGATAATGATTGTGTGTTTTTTTGGGGTCTGTGTAGGGGTGGGAATTAGTTCCCGTTATTTGTGGGTGCCTTGTAATGAAATTTGATTTTTTCCCTCCTCTTCTAAAAATAATGGAATAATTATGTTTGGGTTCTGTGTAGTCGTGAAAATTAACCCTTTTTATCCTTCGCTGAAAATAATAATGTGATTATTTTGCGGATTCGATTTATGAATAAAAATTAATTCCGTTTTTCCCCCCTCAAAAAATGATTATGGTCCCACAGACGTGTGTTTTAAGAGCGCTGAAATTCTTCCGTGATGTGACTTGATTTTGTTAAGCTTCAGCTGAGAAAATTTTGCCCTTTACTCGTGGAAATTTTTTTTGTGACGTATGTTCTCAAACATGATGAAATTACGGAAGATATTCGACTCAGAAATTATCTCTGGGGCACTAATACTAAAATAAATAAAATTAATATCCTTATTCGGGCTTGAATCAAGTATGCTTTTAGTTCAATATCGCACCTGCTTGATGCTAGAAGTGGAAATACCAGCGGTATTTTCACCAGACCGCTCCCATCAGGGGACGCCACCATTGTATCTTTGGGAATTAACCCTCCCATGAGAAGTGTGTGAGGTCTAAACTTAGGTAAGCCTTCCTTTTTGTTGACATAGAACAAGGTTTTTTGGTTTTGTGAAGCACCATTTTTTATCAGGTCACTACTGTCCTGTTTTCCAGCACCTACTTCTTGTTTTCTCAGCTTGCATCTTATTTCATAAACCTCTTTCCCAACTTACTGTAGTTATGCGCTTACTGTAGCTAAACGTCTTTTCCAACTTACTGTCTCACGTGGGAACACACCTTTTGCGTAGACTCCGCGTTTCCTAAACTCTATAATAAATGATGCGACCTGTCTTTGAAACACATTCGTGGTGCTTAGAAGAAGATTAAACTAACTTATTTCATCGAGTCTGTTGCCCTGAAAAATGTGAAATTTGGCATTGGTTCCCAACCAAGCGAATCCCGGCTAATGTTCTCGTTGGGTGTGCGCACATTTATGTATTTGCGTGACCTGGTGTACCGATAAAAGTTCAAACGTTCGCTGGCGCTCGCGCGGAATCCCTTATGGCACAACTTATTTCTTCGTAGCGTTTACGCAGTCGTGAAAATCAGACTAATAACCTGCAATTCTCTGTTCCAGGTACGCCGGCTCAACCTACGTCACATAGCGTGAGTCAAGATTAGGTACAAGTCATTACGAGTCTCCTGTAAAGATAAGGCAACTCTTACCCTCTGAAAATTACAGGCAAAATTACACATACAATCGCCCTTAAGTGCTTATTCCCCTGATAAATAGCGCGGCAACTGGACCTCTAAAAGAGATTAATTATCTTTACGAGCGAGCGCGAGGTGGGGTTTCTTTTGGAGCCGCCGCTCGGGCGTGTCTCGGTGCGTCGCTTTCTTGTTTGCGACGTGTAATCAACATGTCAGGCCACCGCCACGTGGTTGTGAGGGAAAAACGAGATCATCCCAGGGAAATATGGTGGTTTCTGTGAAATGGGCTCTTTGTAGTTTCTAGTGTTGTTCTACTTTGAAAACATTTCATGAGTTATATTTGAAAAAATTTTCTTGTGATGTGTTCTGTGATATGTGACTCTTTGAAGTTGGTAGGTTCTACTGTTGTTCCAGTTTGAAATGAATTTCATGAGTTATTTGATTGGCATGACTAGTTTTACTGCTGTGTGTTCTGTAAAATGCCGCTCTTTGTAGCTTGTAGGGTATACTGTTGTTCTACTTTGATGGCATTTCATGAGTTGTATGATTTGCCTCGCTAGTTTTCTAGGCTTCACATGTGCATGATATGTTTAGTTTTTACTAATGCTGTTGTACTAGTAATATGCGTTCCACATTTGTGTCCATTAACTACGTATTTCTGTATTTTGCGCAAAGAAAATTTTTGGCCTACATTACATCATGCGCATTTTATTCATTTCTGAACTTTGCATACGTAGCCTATGACTTTACATAATTATATGTTTGATGCAAAAATGCTTCCTCATGTAACATCTTATTCCGATGCCCATCACCTATGCAATAAATGGCCGAAATTCACACATGTGCTTCATAAATACGATGTCAGTTAAGCTATACCAAAAATAAGGGTAACTTCCACCGCTCTTCAAAATTTTATTATGGGGATTATTATTTTATTAATGAATTTATTAATTCAATTTTTTTTTTGGGGGGGGGGGTGATATGATGTGAACATTCATCCCGAAAGGTACAAGTATGCGACGTAAGTGGTAGTGTGTGTACTGTGTTGCTTAATTGTGTGACGTTACTGACTGTGTACGTCATATTGTGCAGCTTGTGGAATGTATCCAAACGTGTGCGTCGTAAACTGTAACTTGTGTAACGTAATTGATTTTGAGTGACCCAAGACCTCCGACAAAAAACGGAAAAAGGTTTTACACCCAAATATTAGATAGATTGGAAACACAAAATGAATAGGTTAAATTTTCTTATTGAATATTTCTTTTATACGAAGGTTATTTCAAATCAATGATTGAAAATACCGCAGTAAGTACTAGAATATCCATCAAACTTGTTGAAATAACTGAGAGTAAAGCAATTAAAATGTACTCTTCAAGTATGTCATATGTTAGAAAAAACTATCACTTGCTAAGAAACGAAATAAATTAGAAATTAATTTCATTATTAGGTTTGTTAGGAAATTGAAATATTTTCTCTTGTCTATGCGTAAATTGAAGAGTTTCCATTTGAAATCGTAGCTACGACTAAGGTTCATTTGATTCCACAAATTCTCTACAGTAAGTCGTGGTCTTGACGGTCTTCTTCTTGAAACCTTCACAAAATTTCAAATGAAATCTTTACTTCGTCCAAGTCTGAATTTAAATATGAGCTTCGTCAAAAACTGAATTCAAATTTAAGGTTCGTCAAAAATTGAATTAAAATCTTAGCTTGACCAAAGTCTGAATTTAAATTTAAACTTCGTTAAAGTCTGATCATTCAATGCTGAACTTCGTTCAAGTTTGAATTTAAATATAAGCTTCGTCATTTCTAAATTGACACCTAAGCTTTAAATCTTAATTCACATGAAAGCTCCGCCAAGGTCTAAAATTAAACCTAAGCTTCCCCTAAGTCTCAATTGACCTTGAGTGACGCTACGATACGAATCGTATTACTTGAGTCTTCGTTCCAAAATTCAATTTGGACCCAATATCAATTAAAATCTTTGTATTATCTAGGTTTGTTTTCTATATCTTGTCTTTGACCAGCAACTCATTTTGAAAGCTGGTCAAGAGAGGGGCGCTGACCACACAAGCCCGCCCTCTCACACACACACACACACACACACACACACACACACACACACACACACACACACATCCCCACACACACAAGCACACACACCAACCCCCTCACATACACACACACACACACACACACAAAACTCTCTTCACACAAAAACACACACACACAAACGCACTCATACAAACTTCTCTTCTCACACACACACACACACACACACACTCACAAACTCCTCTTCACACACACACACACTCCTCTTCTCACACACACACACACACACACACACACACACACAAACATACGCACACACACACACGTATGCTCGCAGACACAGAACATAAAATTAGATTCTCTAGCAGATTGCATGCGGAGGAAGTCTTTTACTTGCCAAGGGAACTTGTCTCGGCCACATCCACAGCTTAACGACTCCAATATGCTTTCCCTAAATTAGAACAATGAGCTCTCTATTCTTCGTTGGACACAAAATGTAGGCTTTTTCTTGCCGCTATTTGAAAGAGGATAAGTTTTTAGAGTTGAAGTTTTATTCCTTGGGGATTTTTTTCATCGTTTTTGTGGAGTTTGAGTTGTGTGACGATCTTAACATGGTGTCTACTACGAAAGCAGCCAATTTAAAAATGATGTTGTTATACGTACAATATTTGTGATGAATGCAGCGTTCATTTTGAAAAGTATGCCAAATAGACAAAATTGTTGAAATGAAATGAACGCTTCAATACTGTTCTTTTCATCAAAGAAACCTATCTCAACCTTTTAGCACGTATATTTTACAAACTACAACATTTTGAAATCGGTTCATTAGCGGCTACTTCATTATGCACTCACACACAAACTCCTCATCACTAGCACTCAACACAAACTCCTCTTCACTCACACGCACACACGCACGCACATTAGCGGACACCCATTACTGCTAGGACGAATAAAAGTTATGCACCAGAACAAACAGCTTATTTACGGAATGAATGCGACAATCAAATCCCAAAGCTACAGGAACTGTACAATCTGTACAAGAATTCAGAAGCCGTCCTCACCGCATGCTTTATACGGCGCTCCCCGCAAAAAAATCCCCATTATACTTTCCCAGTGGAGGCAATTTTAAAATAGTACTACGACAGCACGATGATAAAAGCGGCACTGCAATGAAATTTGCTTACGAGGCTAGACATGACAAGGTCCGTGACCGGCAAGCCCTCATTACGAAAGCGTCGCCGAAAAGGAGCCTAGTTATCGTGTTATGGAGTTGGGCGGAGGGGAGAGGTGCAGCAATCTCCTAATGCACCCTGTTGAAAGGTCTCTGCGGCGCTGGTACAACAGAACAGCGTCATACGCTTTCGAAATATGATGACACTTTTGACGTAAGTAGCAATATTCCATGCCGGCGTTTCCCTCCCGTGCCGAATTTGATTGGAATCTCGCGTGGTTTACGGAGAGACTGATTCCAGTCGTCGATGTGCGTTTCAGTCGGTGACGTGGGTTTCCAGTTGTCGACGTGGGTTTCCAGTTGTCGACGTGGGTTTCCAGTTGTCGATGTGGGCTTCCAGTAGTTGACGTGGGTTTCCAGTCGTTGACGTGGGTTCCCAGTAGTTGACGTGGGTTTTCAGTAGTTGACGTGGGTTTCCAGTAGTTGACGTGGGTTTTCAGTAGTTGACGTGGGTTTCCAGTAGTTGACGTGGGCTTCCAGTCGTTGACGTGGGTTTCCAGTTGTCGATGTGGGTTTCCAGTAGTTGACGTGGGTTTCCAGTCGTTGACGTGGGTTTCCAGTAGTTGACGTGGGTTTTCAGTAGTTGACGTGGGTTTCCAGTCGTTGACGTGGGCTTCCAGTAGTTGACGTGGGTTTCCAGTCGTTAACGTGGGCTTCCAGTCGTTGACGTGGGCTTCCAGTCGTTGACGTGGGCTTTCAGTCGTTGACGTGGGCTTCCAATCGTTGACGTGGGCTTCCAGTCGTCGACGTGGGCTTCCAGTCGTCGACGTGGGCTTCCAGTCGTCGACGTGGGCTTCCAGTCGTCGACGTGGGCTTCCAGTCGTTGACGTGGGCTTCCAATCGTTGACGTGGGCTTCCAGTCGTCGACGTGGGCTTCCAGTCGTCGACGTGGGCTTCCAGTCGTCGACGTGGGCTTCCAGTCGTCGACTTGTTCAGAGACCGAAACTCCGAACTATCGGCTTCATGCGTCATTGCTTCAGTCTGAAGTGAAGCTCGCTACCTCATTTCGTGATTGCTCGTCCGTTATGGTTTTCCTGAGAAAATGAGGTATAAATTCCTGGGTAACTACGTCGGTGTAAATCAGCATGTTGTCCGATTGTTATCGTGGCTATTGGATTTTTATAGCGTGATATTGGTCATTTTGTGTGTGCATGTTTCGAATTGTTTTAGGGGATGTTGAATTTTAATGGCGTGATTTCAGAAATTGTATATGTACATGTTTGGAATGGGTTTCGAGGATTTGGTATACTTTTAAGTAATATAAGCAATTGTACCTGTACGTATTTAGAATTATTTTCGATGACATCGGATCTCATTTGTATGATATTTGAGGCCAACTTTCAAGTATTGAGATATTAACTACGCTCTTTTAGATAATACGTAAACAATTTTCGAAAAGATTTGATTGCATGTTTGCATAATTGTATCAGTAGTTGCTTCGAAATGTACATAATATACCCCCTTGGATCAGTTCTTGCTTTAGAATGTGAATGGAATTTCAAGTTGTACCAGTAATTACCACGAAATACACATAAAATTTCAAGTGGTATGAGTTACACTTTCAAAATATGCGTTGAATTTCAGGTTGTATCAGTTATAAATGCAAACTTTACGTAATATGTCAAATCATTTTTTATACGTGAATACTATGAAACTTAATTTCCCGGAGCCCCTCAAGTATTTGCAAGTTTAGAGCACAGAAGAACAATAATATTGTTGAGTAAAGATTACTCACAGCTGATAGAAAATAGGAGCGACGTTATAAACATTCAGCTGAAGAATTAACTTTTGTGATAGTTGAATATTCTGTGTTAAACTCGGTAATTAACCTCACATCTTAAATATTATAAAATTTCAACTGAAACTACTATTCAACCGGAGAATTTGCCCGTTAATATGGGTAACGTATATGAACTGAACGCTGTAATGAACCGCATGATAAATACAGGGTGGGCCAAATGAAGTCATCTGATGTTGTTTGGCTCTAAGCTTTTTTAGAAATAAAAAACCTCGATTCTGTTTTTTTATATGTTTATTTGAACCTTTGTAATCAGATTGTTTAAGTCGAGAAGATGATATCGGCCAAATGGGCGCCGCCACAATTGATTGCTATACGGGCTCGTTTTATGGCATTTTTCGTCACTTCGGCGAGAACTTCGGGCGACAGATTCTCGCACTCGTGTCGAATGTTGTCCTTAAGTGCTTCCAGGGTCTCGGGCTTGTTCACATACACACGGGACTTCGAAAAAAAAAAAAACACAGAAAAAAGTCTGGAACGATCTAATCGGGCGATCTTGCGGGCCAGTCCAAATCGCCAAAACGAGAAATCAGGCGACCAGGGAACGCCGCCTTCAGAATATCGGTTGTGGCTCGCGCACACAGTGCGCGAGCCACAACCGATATTTACATCTGTCAACTTCACAATTGTCAAAACAGATTTTACATTGGCAGCAATCTGCACAAAAAGAGGCATATTACAATGGGGTGACTTCTTTTGGCCCACCTGATATAATAAAACATTAATTACAATTTTGCACGTAAAAACATTTCAAACGCCTGACAAAACTCTTTCTGACAACGTGAATCTGAATCAGAATGATTAAAAAAATCGCAGAAAACAAATCACTTCTTACGTTTTCTTACTGCTTCACAAGAGGCTATAAGTAATTGAAAAACAGATTAACTATTTAATCATTTGAGACTGCCCAAGTATAAAGAATGCTTTCTGATATGAATTTTTCATGCCAATAGATCTACTAATCGCACTAGCAGACAACAGCGTTCGGCCTTCTCTGTGTTTTTTCGTCAGGGGATACAACTATTGTGTTATGGGGAATTAGCCCTCCCAGTGGAATATGGGGGATCCAGAGCTAAAGGTTGGGCAGGCCTTTCTTTCGTTGATATAGAATAGATTTTTGTTTGCAATGGGCCATTTCTTTCGGTCCACTGCTGTCCTGTTTTTGAGCACCTACTGCTTTATTTTTTACCTTTTATCTTGTTCATGAATTTCTTCCTATGCCCCTTTTGCATAGAATCCGCGTTCTATTCAAGCCCGCACTAAATGATACCTTCATAATTCCTCTCTTTGTAGCGCCTTCGTTGCGGTTTGAGACGCTTCAACTAACGTCTTATTTAAACCTGTCTGTGAATTTTAAAAGCGAGATGAATTCAACCGCCCACTCATTAAATAAATGTCTTGTGTATCTTGAACCACCAGACTTTCTAATAACGATTTTATACCTTTCTTATAAAAGTTGCAAAGTGTTATAATAATATTTTATAATTTATAACCATACCTAAATTGGTAAACACATCAATATTGGTTTCATTAGCCCTTAAAAATCTTTAACCATTTAATCTATAAGTGGATAAAAAGTCATTCCAATTATAACAAGTAATTGAACACGTACAACTTTAAAGTAATATACATTCAACCCTATTAAACTATTTTATACATTATTACCATTTACGTTAGGTTATTAACATCATTAATTATGATCATGAAATTTTGTAGCAAAAATATTTGATGAGCCTAAAAAATCAAATAGATTTTTTTTGTTGACGCGAGTGGCCTTGCTCGTGAAAGGCTTTGCTCCCTAGAATTTTTTTGCGATTTTGACGTAATTTTGAGGATCCGGCGAGGGAATTATGGAAAGAATGACGCTCTAAGTAGCACGACAGGCCGTAAAACGAAAATGCGTTCGCTCCCGATTTCAAAGAAACGTATTTAAACATGCCAACTTTGAGTGAACTTTATCTTGCTTTCTTGACTTCATGAACGTGGTAAATAAAATTGAAGTAAGAGAACGAGTAAACTCGTAGTGAAATAACGGAGGAAATAAAGTTGAAGTAAGAGAAGGGGTAAACTCGTAGTGAAATAACAGAAGTAAATAAAGTTGAAGTAAGAGAACAGGTAAACTCGTAGTGAAATAACAGAAGTAAATAAAGTTGAAGTAAGAGAAGGGGTAAACTCGTAGTGAAATAACAGAAGTAAATAAAATTGAAGTAAGAGAACGAGTAAACTCGTAGTGAAATAACGGAGGAAATAAGTCGAACTAAGAGAACGGGTAAACTCGTAGTGAAATAACAGAAGTAAATAAAGTTGAAGTAAGAGAACAGGTAAACTCGTAGTGAAATAACGGAGGAAATAAAGTTGAAGTAAGAGAACAGGTAAACTCGTAGTGAAATAACGGAGGAAATAAGTCGAACTAAGAGAACGGGTAAACTCGTAGTGAAATATCAGAAGTAAATAAAGTTGAAGTAAGAGAAGGGGTAAACTCGTAGTGAAATATCAGAAGTAAATAAAGTTGAAGTAAGAGAACAGGTAAACTCGTAGTGAAATAACGGAGGAAATAAAGTTGAAGTAAGAGAACAGGTAAACTCGTAGTGAAATAACGGAGGAAATAAGTCGAACTAAGAGAACGGGTAAACTCGTAGTGAAATATCAGAAGTAAATAAAGTTGAAGGAAGAGAAGGGGTAAACTCGTAGTGAAATAACGGAGGAAATAAGTCGAACTAAGAGAACGGGTAAACTCGTAGTGAAATAACAGAAGTAAATAAAGTTGAAGTAAGAGAACGGGTAAACTCGTAGTGAAATAACGGAGGAAATAAAGTTGAAGTAAGAGAACAGGTAAACTCGTAGTGAAATAACGGAGGAAATAAGTCGAACTAAGAGAACGGGTAAACTCGTAGTGAAATAACAGAAGTAAATAAAGTTGAAGTAAGAGAACGGGTAAACTCGTAGTGAAATAACGGAGGAAATAAAGTTGAAGTAAGAGAACGGGTAAACTCGTAGTGAAATAACGGAGGAAATAAAGTTGAAGTAAGAGAACAGGTAAACTCGTAGTGAAATATCAGAAGTAAATAAAGTTTAACTGAGAGAACAGGTAAACTCGTAGTGAAATAACGGGGAAATAAAGTTAAAGTAAGAGAACAGGTAAACTCGTAGTGAAATAACGGAGGAAATAAAGTTGAAGTAAGAGAACAGGTAAACTCGTAGTGAAATAACGGAGGAAATAAAGTTGAAGTAAGAGAACAGGTAAACTCGTAGTGAAATATCAGAAGTAAATAAAGTTGAAGTAAGAGAACAGGTAAACTCGTAGTGAAATAACGGAGGAAATAAAGTTGAAGTAAGAGAACAGGTAAACTCGTAGTGAAATAACAGAAGTAAATAAAATTGAAGTAAGAGAACGAGTAAACTCGTAGTGAAATAACGGAGGAAATAAAGTTGAAGTAAGAGAACGGGTAAACTCGTAGTGAAATAACAGAAGTAAATAAAGTTGAGGTAAGAGAACGGGTAAACTCGTAGTGAAATAACAGAAGTAAATAAAGTTGAAGTAAGAAACGGGTAAACTCGTAGTGAAATAACAGAAGTAAATGAAGTTGAAGTAAGAGAACGGGTAAACTCGTAGTGAAATAACAGAAGTAAATGAAGTTGAAGTAAGAGAACGGGTAAACTCGTAGTGAAATAACAGAAGTAAATAAAGTTAAAGTAAGAGAACGAGTAAACTCGTAGTGAAATAACAGAAGTAAATAAAGTTGAAGTAAAAGAACGGGTAAACTCGTAGTGAAAGAACAGAAGTAAATAAAGTTGAAGTAAGAGAACGGGTAAACTCGTAGTGAAATAACAGAAGTAAATAAAGTTGAAGTAAGAGAACGGGTAAACTCGTAGTGAAATAACAGAAGTAAATAAAGTTGAAGTAAGAGAACGGGTAAACTCGTAGTGAAATAACAGAAGTAAATAAAGTTGAAGTAAGAGAACGGGTAAACTCGTAGTGAAATAACAGAAGTAAATAAAGTTGAAGTAAGAGAACGAGTAAACTCGTAGTGAAATAACAGAAGTAAATAAAGTTGAAGTAAGAGAACGAGTAAACTCGTAGTGAAATAACAGAAGTAAATAAAGTTGAAGTAAGAGAACGAGTAAACTCGTAGTGAAATAACAGAAGTAAATAAAGTTGAAGTAAGAGAACGAGTAAACTCGTAGTGAAATAACAGAAGTAAATAAAGTTGAAGTAAGAGAACGGGTAAACTCGTAGTGAAATAACAGAAGTAAATAAAGTTGAAGTAAGAGAACGAGTAAACTCGTAGTGAAATAACAGAAGTAAATAAAGTTGAAGTAAGAGAACGAGTAAACTCGTAGTGAAATAACAGAAGTAAATAAAGTTGAAGTAAGAGAACGGGTAAACTCGTAGTGAAATAACAGAAGTAAATAAAGTTGAAGTAAGAGAACGGGTAAACTCGTAGTGAAATAACAGAAGTAAATAAAGTTGAAGTAAGAGAACGAGTAAACTCGTAGTGAAATAACAGAAGTAAATAAAGTTGAAGTAAGAGAACGAGTAAACTCGTAGTGAAATAACAGAAGTGAATAAAGTTGAAGTGAGAGAACGGGTAAACTCGTAGTGAAATAACAGAAGTAAATAAAGTTGAAGTAAGAGAACAGGTAAACTCGTAGTGAAATAACGGAGGAAATAAAGTTGAAGTAAGAGAACGGGTAAACACGTAGTGAAATAACAGAAGTAAATAAAGTTGAGGTAAGAGAACGGGTAAACTCGTAGTGAAATAACAGAAGTAAATAAAGTTGAAGTAAGAGAACGGGTAAACTCGTAGTGAAATAACAGAAGTAAATAAAGTTGAAGTAAGAGAACGGGTAAACTCGTAGTGAAATAACAGAAGTAAATAAAGTTGAAGTAAGAGAACGGGTAAACTCGTAGTGAAATAACAAAAGTAAATAAAGTTGAAGTAAGAGAACGGGTAAACTCGTAGTGAAATAACAAAAGTAAATAAAGTTGAAGTAAGAGAACGGGTAAACTCGTAGTGAAATAACAGAAGTAAATAAAGTTGAAGTAAGAGAACGAGTAAACTCGTAGTGAAATAACAGAAGTAAATAAAGTTGAAGTAAGAGAACGAGTAAACTCGTAGTGAAATAACAGAAGTAAATAAAGTTGAAGTAAGAGAACGGGTAAACTCGTAGTGAAATAACGGAGGAAATAAAGTTGAAGTAAGAGAACAGGTAAACTCGTAGTGAAATAACGGAGGAAATAAAGTTGAAGTAAGAGAACAGGTAAACTCGTAGTGAAATAACGGAGGAAATAAAGTTGAAGTAAGAGAACAGGTAAACTCGTAGTGAAATATCAGAAGTAAATAAAGTTGAAGTAAGAGAACGAGTAAACTCGTAGTGAAATAACAGAAGTAAATAAAGTTGAAGTAAGAGAACGAGTAAACTCGTAGTGAAATAACAGAAGTAAATAAAGTTGAAGTAAGAGAACGGGTAAACTCGTAGTGAAATAACGGAGGAAATAAAGTTGAAGTAAGAGAACAGGTAAACTCGTAGTGAAATAACGGAGGAAATAAAGTTGAAGTAAGAGAACAGGTAAACTCGTAGTGAAATAACGGAGGAAATAAAGTTGAAGTAAGAGAACGGGTAAACTCGTAGTGAAATAACAGAAGTAAATAAAGTTGAAGTAAGAGAACGGGTAAACTCGTAGTGAAATAACAGAAGTAAATAAAGTTGAAGTAAGAGAACGGGTAAACTCGTAGTGAAATAACAAAAGTAAATAAAGTTGAAGTAAGAGAACGGGTAAACTCGTAGGGAAATAACAGAAGTAAATAAAGTTGAAGTAAGAGAACGAGTAAACTCGTAGTGAAATAACAGAAGTAAATAAAGTTGAAGTAAGAGAACGAGTAAACTCGTAGTGAAATAACAGAAGTAAATAAAGTTGAAGTAAGAGAACGGGTAAACTCGTAGTGAAATAACGGAGGAAATAAAGTTGAAGTAAGAGAACAGGTAAACTCGTAGTGAAATAACGGAGGAAATAAAGTTGAAGTAAGAGAACAGGTAAACTCGTAGTGAAATAACGGAGGAAATAAAGTTGAAGTAAGAGAACAGGTAAACTCGTAGTGAAATAACAGAGGAAATAAAGTTGAAGTGAGAGAACAGGTAAACTCGTAGTGAAATAACAGAAGTAAATAAAGTTGAAGTAAGAGAAGGGGTAAACTCGTAGTGAAATATCAGAAGTAAATAAAGTTGAAGTAAGAGAACAGGTAAACTCGTAGTGAAATAACGGAGGAAATAAAGTTGAAGTAAGAGAACAGGTAAACTCGTAGTGAAATAACAGAAGTAAATAAAATTGAAGTAAGAGAACGAGTAAACTCGTAGTGAAATAACGGAGGAAATAAAGTTGAAGTAAGAGAACGGGTAAACTCGTAGTGAAATAACAGAAGTAAATAAAATTGAAGTAAGAGAACGAGTAAACTCGTAGTGAAATAACAGAAGTAAATAAAGTTGAGGTAAGAGAACGGGTAAACTCGTAGTGAAATAACAGAAGTAAATAAAGTTGAAGTAAGAGAACGGGTAAACTCGTAGTGAAATAACAGAAGTAAATAAAGTTGAAGTAAGAGAACGGGTAAACTCGTAGTGAAATGACAGAAGTAAATAAAGTTGAAGTAAGAGAACGGGTAAACTCGTAGTGAAATAACAGAAGTAAATAAAGTTGAAGTAAGAGAACGGGTAAACTCGTAGTGAAATAACAGAAGTAAATAAAGTTGAAGTAAGAGAACGAGTAAACTCGTAGTGAAATAACAGAAGTAAATAAAGTTGAAGTAAGAGAACGAGTAAACTCGTAGTGAAATAACAGCAGTAAATAAAGTTGAAGTGAGAGAACGGGTAAACTCGTAGTGAAATAACAGAAGTAAATAAAGTTGAAGTAAGAGAACGGGTAAACTCGTAGTGAAATAACAGAAGTAAATAAAGTTGAAGTAAGAGAACGAGTAAACTCGTAGTGAAATAACAGAAGTAAATAAAGTTGAAGTAAGAGAACGAGTAAACTCGTAGTGAAATAACAGAAGTAAATAAAGTTGAAGTAAGAGAACGGGTAAACTCGTAGTGAAATAACAGAAGTAAATAAAGTTGTAGTAAGAGAACGGGTAAACTCGTAGTGAAATAACAGAAGTAAATAAAGTTGAAGTAAGAGAACGGGTAAACTCGTAGTGAAATAACGGAGGAAATAAAGTTGAAGTAAGAGAACGGGTAAACTCGTAGTGAAATAACGGAGGAAATAAAGTTGAAGTGAGAGAACAGGTAAACTCGTAGTGAAATAACGGATGAAATAAAGTTGAAGTAAGAGAACAGGTAAACTCGTAGTGAAATAACGGAGGAAATAAAGTTGAAGTAAGAGAACAGGTAAACTCGTAGTGAAATATCAGAAGTAAATAAAGTTGAAGTAAGAGAACAGGTGAATTCGTAGTGAAATAACGGAGGAAATAAAGTTGAAGTAAGAGAACAGGTAAACTCGTAGTGAAATAACAGAAGTAAATAAAGTTGAAGTAAGAGAAGGGGTAAACTCGTAGTAAAATATCAGAAGTAAATAAAGTTGAAGTAAGAGAACAGGTAAACTCGTAGTGAAATAACGGAGGAAATAAAGTTGAAGTAAGAGAACAGGTAAACTCGTAGTGAAATAACAGAAATAAATAAAATTGAGGTAAGAGAACGAGTAAACTCGTAGTGAAATAACGGAGGAAATAAAGTTGAAGTAAGAGAACGGGTAAACTCGTAGTGAAATAACAGAAGTAAATAAAGTTGAGGTAAGAGAACGGGTAAACTCGTAGTGAAATAACAGAAGTAAATAAAGTTGAAGTAAGAGAACGGGTAAACTCGTAGTGAAATAACAGAAGTAAATAAAGTTGAAGTAAGAGAACGGGTAAACTCGTAGTGAAATAACAGAAGTAAATAAAGTTGAAGTAAGAGAACGGGTAAACTCGTAGTGAAATAACAGAAGTAAATAAAGTTGAAGTAAGAGAACGGGTAAACTCGTAGTGAAACAACAGAAGTAAATAAAGTTGAAGTAAGAGAACGGGTAAACTCGTAGTGAAATAACAGAAGTAAATGAAGTTGAAGTAAGAGAACGGGTATACTCGTAGTGAAATAACAGAAGTAAATAAAGTTGAAGTAAGAGAACGGGTAAACTCGTAGTGAAATAACAGAAGTAAATAAAGTTGAAGTAAGAGAACGGGTAAACTCGTAGTGAAATAACAGAAGTAAATAAAGTTGAAGTAAGAGAACGGGTAAACTCGTAGTGAAATAACAGAAGTAAATAAAGTTGAAGTAAGAGAACGGGTAAACTCGTAGTGAAATAACAGAAGTAAATAAAGTTGAAGTAAGAGAACGGGTAAACTCGTAGTGAAATAACAGAAGTAAATAAAGTTGAAGTAAGAGAACGGGTAAACTCGTAGTGAAATAACAAAAGTAAATAAATTTGAAGTAAGAGAACAGGTAAACTCGTAGTGAAATAACGGAGGAAAAAGAATTAAATGAATAGAACGAGTAAACTCGTAGTGAAGTTGAGCATGAACTTCAGATTAACTAGCACACTCGAGTCATACTCGAACTTAAAACTTGAGATGATCTTCAGATACGTTGAAGTCAGGGACAGTACTATCAAGTTAGATTTTTGTCGGCACGGATTGTGTCGCCTCTCGCTTCTAGCTTCTAAATGCGGCTCTTTGGAAAGAAATTGCTATTCGTAGTCAGTTTATGGAATTTAAATCAAGCTTTGAAAGTCAGATGAAGAAATTTCAAATCATGCGTTTCATGTCAATAAAAAAATTTAACACTCATGTTCGTGGTCAGTCAGCCTTTAAGGGGATGCAACTATGGAAATTGGCACTTTCAAGGGAAAAATGTGAAGTCCCGAGCCAAAGATTACGTAGGCGTTCTTCTTGGTTGAAAAAAGTTTTTTTTATCCAGTAACGGACCATCTATTTTTCGGTTCTTTGCTGTCCCGATCTTTGGCCCCTACTACGTTCTTCCACAACGTTTTATCATGTTTCATAACTTCTTTCTGAAGTCGCTGTTTTTAATGCTACCTAATGCATAAATTCCGCGTTCCCTGAAGTCCGAACTAAATGGTGTCTTCCTTCTTCTTTTTGCAATGCTTCATGTCGTTTTATTATTTAATAAAATAATGTTTTTACTATTAATCAGTATATTGAATTAAAAGTATTTAAGGAAATACAACTATCGCCGGGCACCACCCAGTACTACGAAATTCATTTTCCTTTCACACTAGTGAAAAAAATTCTACAATTAAGTTTCGTTCAATGGAAACTGAAGTTCAATCAACTGCTTTTAGAGGAGGTTTCATAGCCTACCATTTGCTGGATGCCTTCTTTACACGTGACTTAAAAATTGACAACTAAATACTTAGGCTCATCCAAGTTCATTAAATGAACATAAGAATGCTAAATTTGGCTAAATAAGGAATAGTTGGTAAAAGAAATCATAAGCTGGAGTCTCGCTTAGCAAGTGTGTGTTGTAATGATAAAAAACGATTATTTACTGTAATTTCTTGATTATTTCATTAATCAACTTGATTAATTTAGTACTACGTGTCAAAAATAAACTGTTTTCACAGTTTAACCATCTGCTGGAGTCTCGCTGGATTTGTATTAGCTATTAAACATAAAAAAATTCTTATATGAATACATGTGCAAAAGACTTGACTATTTTCGCAGTATATTAATTACATACACACCCGCCGTAGTCTCTCATAACTAATATTGTATATTTATAGAACACAAAAGATTCTTTATATAAATTCCTTGAGAGAATAGAAGTAACTGTTTTCACAACATAGAAATTACTTGCTTTGGCCTCTCGAAACTTTTTTATAACATAAAATACGTAAAATTCTGTTGTGCAATTAAAGAAATAATTTAAGAATCAAGAATCATTTTTTTCACTGTAGTAACTATGCAGCTACCGGATACTTACTGAACCCGTGTATGTTTGAAAGATACATAGGATTCTCTAATTCAAGAACATTTATAAAAAGAACCAAATTTTTTCAAAATATAATATTTAGCTCTGCAAAAAAGAGCAATCAGAGCGGTAAAGAATCTAGAATATAATACTCACACAAATGATTCATTCAAAAATTTACAAATACTTAAACTTTCAGATCTCTACAAAATCTCCATTTGTAATTTCATTTACAAAACATTAAGAAATGATGGCGACAATAGCCTGAAACTATTATTAAGTGCGCAGACTGGTCATCACGACCATTTAACCCGAAATAGAAGTAAATTCATGCTTCCTTATTATTCAAAGGCCCGGTCGCAACACAGTATCCTCTTCGTTGGAACTAAAACTTGGAACTCAATACCTGCGGAGATCCGTGACAGTAATTCTTACAAGGTATTCAAAAGAAATCTCGAGACTCACTTCCTATCGGAATATTAGTCGTGTAAGATCACCAAGGCAAATCTTGTCTCCTACTTGACTGTTTCCAATAATATTTGCCATGGGTAATATGTAATATGTAATTTGCCTTCAGTCTGCTGTTAAATCTTTTATCGAATATACTCTTAAATATAGTCCATATAACCTATATTGTAAAATGAAATATCTGATACCGAGTAAATTATCTCACTGATCAGTCAAATGCGAAACTAGGTTAAGTGATTTAGGTTAAACATTATTGTACACCTTAGAATAATGTGGATGGTAGGATGCCCCAGAAGTCGCTGAACTTATTCGGGCCCACAGGTAGCTATATTCAAACTTGTCCATTGTACTAGACTTAAGAAACATTCTACCTCTGTATCTCCTGTGGTAAATAAATTGTTTAAATTGTTTAAATTGTTTAGTTAACCGTCTACTGGGGTCTTACTAAACGCGTGCATATTATTAACCCCGATCTATCCTCTAATTTAAATAAAAGTGTGAAAGAATCATATTTTCTCACAATATGATAATAACTGTACAGAATTCGCACTAAACGCATGCATATTTTAACCACGATCTATCCTCTAATTTGAATACAAGTATGAAAGAATCATATTTTCTCAAAGTACAATAAATACCGTATAGAAATCGCGCTAAACGCGTGTCTAGAAGCCATGTCTCATCCTCTGTCATCGCATTACGTAGAAATATTATGCAGGTCTGCTTGACCATGCACGAAAAGTTCATTACTCGCCATAATCGGAGTCGTTTCACGTCGCAACCTGCTTTGCATTCCGCGCCGCAGTTGTCCAGGCATCTCATTTTTTCGCTCCGCTTTCTTGTTAGAGCCACACAATGTGACAGTAATTTGGCTGTGAGAAATAGGTTTAGGCTCGCAAGCGTGAATGTTTGCTCCAAATTAGCGGGTTTAATTCTTTTATTAAGGATTTATAATTCTTGCCATGTGGTAAAGAGGGGAGGTGAGGGAATGCCGTGTAATGAAGTACGGGGGTGAAGAATGGGAGTGATATTTTTATCGCACCTTGCATGCCAGTTAAGAATATTGATGACAGCTAAATAGTCTATGACCGTAGCAGCTGTTCAATGAGTTTATGGTTATTACTAACATTGAATGTTAATTGGAAGGTTTAGCCCGTTCCCCGCGTATTGGTAAATATGTGTACCGGTCGGTAAATTGCTCATTCACGTACCGGCATAAATGAGTGACTTTTCATCCATTTCGCGACCTTTTTAAAAAATACCTTATTATACCAGGTAAAATGTTATCGTACAATTATTGCATTTTCATGTTTTTCAGGAAAAATAAAAACGTATTAACCCGCGCACTGTAACTGGTCGCCTCATTTACCAGGCTCACTGGTTGCCAGACGTAAGGCATAACCCCAAGTTGTTATACACCAAAATGATCGTCTCAGCGAGTGCTACACAGCTGGAGCCAGAAACCCCCACATTGTGGGGGTTAAGGCAGAGCTCCAACCACTTGGAAGTTGGGAGGGGTAAGCACAGTCAGTGTGGTAAATGAGGCGACCGTGAGAGGGTGTGCGTGCGAACAGTCAGTGGCAGCCTCAGTTACCAGCGAAACTACTCAGGGCCTTATTTCGCCTTATTTCGTAAAAATGGCAAATAAGACAAATCTGAAGTCAGTAGCGTGTAGAGCAGTATTTTATTCATATTGTGTGAAAATTACAAGTTTCGAAACACTATACTTACAGTAATATAACCAGACATGCAAACATGCATTTATGTAGGAACTAAAACGAAGAATGGATAACACCTAGTAGACATAAATGGTCATAACTTTTTTTCTAATTGTTGTAGAGGAAAAATAAAAACATCAGCAGGTTTGGAAGGATTTTCTGCATAAAATAGCAGTGAAAAACATAACATTGTTCCCAAAACAAAAAAATGGCCATTGATCTCTTTGAAGCAATGTTGTGCAAAAATCTACGGAGTTTGACTCCATATTACAAAGAAACGGTTCAAGTTATCAAAAATCTGACAACATCAAAGTGTAAAGCAACATTTTTTACTCATTACTTCATATTTTTACATCTCTGCCTATTACGGTAAGTGAACAGGGAACGGCAGATTAACGCGGGTAAATTGACTACTTTTCTGAGGGATGCGCGACCGTGCGCGGGTTAAAGCAAGAAAGTCGACTTCCTAATTCTGCTACTTACAACTTAGCCAAATCAACCGATGTTTTAAAAACCACAGAGACGCGGTGAACGTATAAGGAGTTCTTTCTGCTTCAAGAGTATACATGGTGATTGTTTTTTTATAGCGTTAGGAGATGCGTGAGAATTGACTGGTAATTTCGTCTTTTGTTCACAAAAATCAACTATTGGAGAGTCAGCTGATTTCTTTCATCATCAAATATCTTTCCTGTGATCAGAAGATATCGAAGTAAGTACCTTAGCCCCTCAGGGGAATAAAACTTTTGTATCTATGGGAATAAAAGCTCGTAGGTGGAAAATGTGATATCTCGAGCTGAGGATTACGAAGGCCATCTTTTTGTTCGCGTAAATGTTGCTTGTCTTGTTAAACTCCATCTTTTTTCAGTTTAATGCTGTGCTGGTTTTCAGCACCTCTTACTTTCTTCTGCAACTTTTATCTTGTTTCTGAAGTCCTTCGAAACTTACTGTTTC
The DNA here is from genome assembly GCA_030386875.1 of Morinoia aosen. Classification (NCBI taxonomy): domain Eukaryota; kingdom Metazoa; phylum Arthropoda; class Malacostraca; order Amphipoda; family Talitridae; genus Morinoia; species Morinoia aosen. Next base: position 43,239,203 of record CM059577.1, on the reverse strand, counting down.
TATGCGCAAGCGATCCTGTACAGGCACACCCCGTGTGCATAGTTACCGTTTCCCCTTAACTCCATAATAAATTGCATCTTCATCCTTCCTCTCCTTGAACATCTTTGTTGCGGTAAGAGAGGCTAAATCAACTTGGAGTCAGTCGTTATTACTTCCATCCATGTTTGAAATTGACTTGCTGCTATATAGTCGCGAATGTTGCGCATTGATATCATTTTAAACCGAGTTGAAGTAGAAACACAGCATTGCATTCACATTTACAGTTTATCCCGTATACACTTCCAGTGAATGTTGCACTGCACTTTCATGTTGAATGTTGCGCTGCTCTTTCGTGTTGAATGTTGCACTGCAATTTCATGTTGAATGTTGCACTGCACTTTCGTGTTGAATGTTGTGCTGCCTTTCATGTTGAATGTTGCACTGCACTTTCATGTTGTCTCCATGGTCGTGTGTGCTGCATGTATGTTAAAAATTTAAAAATTTCAATTTCTAATTCAAATTAAGAAAAATATGAAATGCATATTTGAAGAGAGGAATCTGAGTTTCAGGATTAAAGACACTCATGAACGTTTGTTTCCAGAGGTGAAATTGAGGGTTTTGCAATTATGTAGAGCATCCATTAGCGTGTATTTACAAGGCGAAGGTTCGGGACATTTGATGAATAGTTGGGAGAGTCGTAAGCATATATTTCTTGGTCAAAGCTTAAGTATATAGATACATATGTAGGGAATTCGTAAACTTACTTATATTCTTAACAAGAAACTGAAATCTTAGGAAAGTATTATAGAAATTTTTAAAAATACAGGATATGCCAGGAACCTAATACTTTTACTCGGAACCGAAATTTTTGTTCGAACGGTGTACGAAATTGCTGAATAGCTTCATACATCGATTGTTAGGTGTGATATGCAAACTTGAGAGGTAAGAAAATTCAAAGAAAGTTTGTCTGATCCACTACGAAAACGTTTCAGATTCCAGCGCTATCAATTATTGTCGCGTGAAAATCAGCGAGTCTCTGGAAAAAAGACATGGTTGTTGAAAAGTTAAAACATTGAAAAACCTAACGAATGAAATAAAATTAAACTCGTTGAATACACAGAGAGTTGCTTATAGACTATCTAAAAGGAATATGAGCTGAATGTATCGTTTCTTTACTTTATAATATTGTTTCATATTATAATTGTATTTCAAATTATTGTATTATGATTTCAATATGATTGAATGATTTTAAAATATTATTGTATCATATTATAATTGCATGTTATTATATTCATGTACTATTATACTAATGAATTATTAAATTATTCTGTTTAGTTTTCACTCACACATATGCCACGAATAAAGATCCTCGATATCTTTGGGGTTGAACGCACCTCATAAGAAGACTAAACTACAAGCTAAATTTGAGCTGAAAAATCAAAATTACAAGCATCAGAATTATTTCCTACGTGACGCAAAAAGAAACGCTTGGACGTCATCGACATTGCTTGCTAACATTTAATTTAATTTCGCGAATTACAGTCGCTGATTTTCGGTGAGAACGAGAGCAAAAATCTACCGGCGCAAATTGAATGTTTGCCTTCATTCTCAGCTCCGGTGTCCCTTCCATTTAGATTTGATGTTAGCGCACGAGGCTTTGATAAATAACTTGTGTACACGGCTCATAAAAAAGGATGAGAATCAATTGTGTTCACTGAATCATGTAATCTGGTCGTATTACAGGTACGGTCATTTAGGACATCCAGCTTCTCAGGTCGTATAACAGATATGGTCATTAAGCACATTCAACTAGTCAGTTCATATCACAGACACGGTCATTAAGTACGTCCAGCTTGATTCCAAAATTTGACAAATTAACAGCCTCATTTCATCATATATTGGCTTTAATATTCCCCTATGAAAATCCTTATGAGCGTCACAGACACACGGAACAACGAACCAACCAAGCAACCGATTGTGTATTATCATTTAGATTTTAGTGGATACTACCAATGCTGCTCATCAGCGTTGAATATGGGAGAGATTTAACGCTAATGGGGGAGGATTGTATTGCTTGGGTGTTGAGAAGTTTCGATTCCAATTTTCCTTTCCAGATGAATGTTTATTTTGCGTTTTCTGAGGGAAAAAATCGAAGTTTAGTATGTGAGTAAAAGCCAAACTCAGAGTCGGTTTTAAGATGGGAATCTGTGAAATTAATAGCCTGATAAGTCTTCCTTTGGTAAGTCGTGGTCAGCGTGCGCGATTTTCAAAATTGCTCACTTTATTTAACTTCGACTTTCAGTTGAATATTGTACTTCAGTGTAACCCATTGCGGTCAACTTGTAACGGAGATACATTGAGGTACCTTAAAATGAAATGCTAATTTTGAAATCAACGGCACCCTGTTGTTGAAAACCGTTTTTCGTTTTAAATATTAAAAAGTGGTTGATTTCCATGCGTTACGCTGATCCAAACACCTGAAGTCCAGAAGGAAAACAGGTAATATTTCTCACACGACCTCGGCCTTCGAGGCATTGAATAATCAAGTACGTCGTTCGAAATCATTCAAACCGCCATTCAGCATTTCCAAGGATTTCCTAAACTTTGCTAACATTCACCTTTGAAGAAACGTGTCCCATTCAGCATTTCTAAGAACATCCTAAGCGTCAGCTCTGGAGAAACACGTCCCATTCAGTATTTCCAAGGATTTACAAAACATTCCTAACGTTTACCTCTAAAGAAACACGTCCAATTCAGCATTTCCGAGGATTTCTTGAATGTCCCTATCGTTTACCTCCTAAGAAATATCTCCCATTCAGCATTTACAAGGATTTACAAAACGTTTCTAGGGTTTACCTCTAAGGAAACATGTCCCATTCAGCATTTACAAGGATTTACAAAACGTTTCTAGCGTTTACCTCTAGAAAACATGTCCCATTCAGCATTTCCAAGGATTTTCAAAACGTTTCTAGCGTTTACCTCTGAAGAAACACGTCCCATTCAGCATATCCAAGGATTTTTTGAACGTCACCTCTGAAGCAACGTCCCGGTTGCACACTAGACGGGCGCGGTTTATTCGATATTTTTATGGGCTCACCAAATGGCATGCAACATTGAAGCGTCTAGGGTGCCCCACACAAGCGACGTTAGCGCTGTCGGCCTTCTCAGATAAACGGAATTTATTGCAGGACTTCGATCACGCTTGGATCCTTCTCGCCATTAGCGGCTGCTCTGCGCCAAATCCTTCCTGCATTGTCAAACAAAATTCAGCTAACGCTCTCATAAGCTATGAGCTTTGTGGGTGTGTGCTTGCTCGAAAACGTGTGTGGGGATATTTAGTTGTTAGATGGGATTTGGCAGACATTCTGATTTGGGATTTAGCAAACATTTTGATAATGCGGGATTTAGCAAACATTGTGATAATGCGGGATTTAGCAAACATTGTGATAATGCGGGATTTAGCAAACACTGTGATAATGCGGGATTTAGCAAACATTTTGATAATGCGGGATTTAGCAAAGATTGTGATAATGCGGGATTTAGCAAATATTTTGATAATGCGGGATTTAGCAAACATTGTGATAAAGCGGGATTTAGCAAACATTTTGATAATGCGGGATTTAGCAAACATTGTGATAATGCGGGATTTAGCAAACATTGTGATAATGCGGGATTTAGCAAACATTGTGATAATGCGGGATTTAGCAAACATTGTGATAATGCGGGATTTAGCAAACATTGTGATAATGCGGGATTTAGCAAACATTGTGATAATGCGGATTTAGCAAACATTGTGATAACGCGGGATTTAGCAAACATTGTGATAATACGGGATTTAGCAAACATTTTGATAATGCGGGATTTAGCAAACATTGTGATAATGCGGGATTTAGCAAACATTGTGATAATGCGGGATTTAGCAAACATTGTGATAATGCGGGATTTAACAAACATTGTGATAATGCGGGATTTAGCAAACATTTTGATAATGCGGGATTTAGCAAACATTGTGATAATGCGGGATTTAGCAAACATTGTGATAATGCGGGATTTAGCAAACATTTTGATAATGCGGGATTTAGCAAACATTATGATAATGCGGGATTTATCAAACATTGTTATAATGTTTGTGTTTGCTCGCGACGAATCCGTAGAAATTAGTTCACTAGATAAAATTGAACAATCATTTTAATAAGGCATGAGGTTTGCGTTCGCTCACGAGTACATAAAAATTTGTGTATTCGATGAAATTAATAACGAAACATTCTGATGTTTGTATTCTATAGCCCCTCAGGGGGATAAAATTATTGTATCTATGGGAATTAGCGCTCCCAGGGGGACAATGTGAGGGCCCGAGCTGAAGGTTAGGTAGGCTTTCTTTTTTGTTGAAATAGAATAGAGGTTTTTGTTTTTTTACGGACCATCTTTTTGGGTTCACTGCTGTCCTTTTTTTCAGCTAGCTCCTACTACTTTCTTCTTCAACTTTGATCTTGTTTCATGAACTTCTTTCTCATCTTACTGTTTCTATGACCTTTCTGCATAGATTCCCCATTCTCTCATCTCCATACTAAATGGTGTCTTCCTCCTTCCTCTCTTCGGTACTCTTTTTTTTTTGTAGCGGTTAGGGAGGCTTAAACTAACTAACTAACTTAAACTTAATCTAATAATCTAATCTTTTATTCTATAGACGAGTATATGAAAATTTATTTATGAGATGGAATTTAGCAAACATTCTGAAAAGTTATGAGGTATGCGTTCGTTCGTAACAAATCTAGGAAAACCTACTTTATGAAGTTAATTTAGCAAACGACCACATTACGCTCAAGGGAGGAAATGGCAGGTCTTGAGCCAAATCTTACCCATATTTTTTTATCAAATTATAAGTTTTTCCACTACGTTCATTAAATACGATTCACTACTGAGCTGTTATTTAGCACTTACTTCTTTCATTTTCAAATTTTTTCTTGTTTTAATAACTTTTTTTTCATATCATTGTTTCTATGGGCAGGAGAACCTGCGCTTGAGCATAGTTTCCACGTTCCCTTAAATCAACACTGAATGATTTCTTTATCCTTCATATTTTTGGAATACTTACACAGTGGTTAATGAGTTTTGGACTAAGATATTATCTAATCCATACACAACATACAACATTTAGACGTTTTGTGGTTTTGTTTACCTTGAAAATAACGTACTTTTGTTTGAAGTAAAGTCAGTATTTTTGTTTACAGTAGCTATGAATTAAGTTCACTCATTTTTTTCGTATTGCAAAATTCCCCAGAAAATTACTTTTTTGCATCGTAAATTTTTCCACAAAATTTCTCTTTTCGCATTGTAATATTTCTCAGAAAATCTCACTTTTTGCATCATAAAATTCCTCCAAAAATGACCACCCTTTCTGCATCATAGACTTCCCTAGAATTCTCCCGTTCACGTTGTAAAATTCCCATAAAAATTTCCCTTTTCACGATGTAAAATTCAGCGTAAAATTCCCATAAAAATTTCCCTTTTCACGATTTAAAATTCCCATAATTCCCCTAAAATTTCCTTTTGCACGTTGTAAAATTCCCTTAAAAATTTCCCTTTTCACAGCGTATAATTCCTCAAAAACTCTCCCTTTTTGCATCGTTAAACTTTTGAGAAAATCTCCCCTTCCCCATCGTAAAATTCCCCAGAAGATCTCCGTACCAAAATAAAAAACATGCACTGTTCGCGTGGAAGACTCCACCTGCTCAAAAAATGCTTCAAAATGTTAGCTAATTCCTTCTCTGGGGATCAACTGCTGAGGGCAACCTCCTATTGTATTTTCTAGTTCTCAGAAACCGTGTTGATGTGTATTTATTTTTGCCTCTGCGTAGCATTCGCTTGTTTTTCTTTGCCGCGAAAAAATATTTGTTGAAGATAACAAGCATCATTTGCAGTCGTGGTGGATGATTATAATGTTGTTAAATGTAAAAAGCACGTTACTCGTGTTTCTCAAACATGGCTGTCATTGATAGTTTTAAAAATATTTTCCAAGTGTTTTTGGTGAGTATTTTTCAAATGTTTTCATTTAGGACTGAAGAAATTCAAATTTACATTGCTTATTTTTCCCCATGTCTCCCCTTCTTGTCATCGGAATAATTTTTCATAACGAATATAACTTAAAGCCCAAACAGACTTATCCGTACATTACTTGTGTTTTCCAGGCATGGACTCGTGTTCTTCGAAATTATTTTTTAAAAAAAACGTAGCTCGTATTGATTAGATTTTCACTTGCATGCGCTCACTTTTGTCGTATCACATGCTCAAATTTTTGCCCTTAATTTCGTATGTTTCAGTCTAGATTTGGATGTTAAATCGTCGAATTGCATGGTTATGAAACAAATCCGATAGCCTTTTATTCTGCGTATACGTTATTCCCGCTGATAGTGTCGTGTGAAATCCGTAGATTTTGCCACTGTTTTATAATTTGTATTATCACTTTTTGAAACGATGTGAAGATGTTTTATTAAATCAAAGAACACCATTTAGTTTAATAGTGGCAAATTTTTGAACAATATACAGGATTTTGCAGTACAGCTCGCGCCATAATTTCAGCGGTAAACTTGGCCACGCTGCATGCGTATTCTTCTGAAGAACCATTGAGTTTTCCGTGGGTATAAATTCATAAATTTCCGAGTAGAAAAATCGCAAGTAGCGTCGCCGAGTTGAGAAAATGATTTACGCTTCTGGCTGAACAGCTGCAACGACGGAAATTCTTTGAAACTCTTATTTTTGAGCGACGCGTGAATAAAAATGGTTCTCATTTTTTAGGATTTTCATTGAAATGAAGTCAACTGACGTCATTAATGTGCAAGCCCTTTTCGACATCCCAAAAGCCTTTTTTGACATCCCGAAAGCCATTTTCGATATCCTAAAAGCCCTTTTCGATATCCCAAAAGCCGTTTCCGATATCCCAAAAGCCGTTTCCGATATCCCAAAAGCCCTTTTCGACATCCTTCAAGCCCTTTTCGACATCCTTCAAGCCCTTTTCGACATCCAAGAAGCCATTTTCGACATCCTAAAGCCATTTCGACAACCCAAGAGCCTATTCCGACACCCATCTATCTACTTCCCCTAAACTCCTTTCTCCCTTAACCTTATTCTTCCTTCTCTAGACTTCTCCCCGGTTTTCCAACCTTGCTTCTTTTCCCCAACTTTCTCCCTCCTTCCCATATCTACCCTCTTTCCCAACCTTCTCCCTCCCAACCCTACACCCTCTCATCCTTTCACCTCCCAACCCTCCACCCTCTCATCCTTTTCCCTCCCATCCCTTCCTCATAACACCCCCCACACACACTCCCCGTAGGCCTAATTAAAGCAAAGGCACAGCTACCCGGAGTCCTGATGGAGCTGAAAACAAAGAAGCTGACTTAGAGTAATTCTCTCATACATATCATTTGCATGGCATTTTAACTCAGCGTGTTTGCATCATCACTGCCGAGTCGTTCCCCTAATTTCTGGAAAACTTTTGCAGCTTTTCTCGCGCTCTGATTTCAGCCGTTTGATTGCAATGGCTCGTATCCTCGGACTCTGAAATTTGTAGTTTTTGGAGCCCTATGGTTTTGTACCTGGAATTTGGGAGTAATATTGGTGCGATCTGGCTGTGAGACTGGGAATTTTAGAGTGATTTTAGTGCCTTCTGAGTCTGACTGTGAGACTTGCATTTTGGGAGTAATCTTAGTGCCCAGTGCGTGGGAGACTTCTAATTTGAGAGTGACTTTGGTGCCCTTTGACTGGGAGACTTGTAATTTGGGAGTGATTTTGGTGCCTTTTGACTGGGAGACTTGTCATTTGGGAGCAAATTTCGAGTGACTCTGAGGCTTATGGTTTTATACTTGTCATTTGAGAGTAATTTCAGTGGCTTGACTGAGAGACTTGAAATTGTATAGTAATTTTGGTGCGCTCTGACTCTCAGAGGTACAAGTTGACTGCCATTGGTCGTGCATATTCCTTCAAAGGATATAGGGCAGGGAATAAGCTAAAGTGAGTTAGGTTTGTCTATCCTATGCTCTGGGGACTGGTGCCCCCAGGGGAATACTGTTAGGTCCCCTCAACTATACATAGGCCTTGGGGACGTATGTCATAGGTGCCCACTTTCCTTCTCTCAATTTTCATTCCATATTCGTTCTTTCTTTCGTTCTACCTTATCTTTCATTCACTTGATTTTTCTATGCGCAGGATATCGTGTGGGAAATTCATCTTGTGCATAGATTCCCCGTTTGCTACAGCCCATGCTCAATGGTCCTTCCTCTTTGCTCTCTTCAGCAGTGGATCTCTTGAGTCATTGTAGTGGGAAGCTATGTAATCTTAAACTAACTTACAAAACAATAGTACAGTGAACAGTACAATGAATAATAAAAGTACAATAGTACCTAAAATCCCGAGTTATATTCACGCATTGAAAAGAACATCCAGTATTGCAACACATTCTGGTGAATAAAAATTATTACAACATATTCGGATGAACAACCATTATTGCAACATATTCACGTATTCAGCTGAACAAACATTATTGCAACATATTCAAATATTCAGATGAATAACCATTATTGCAACGTACTCACATATTCAGATGAATAGCCATTATTGCAACGTATTCAAATATTCAGATGAATAACCATTATTGCAACGTATTCACGTATTCAGGAGAGCAACCATTATTGTACCGCATCCAAACTACCCAATCAAGCCAACAAAATTCGGAATGAAACGTCACTTTCTCCAGCGCCCTCCCCACTCGTCTCTTCATCACTTTAATTAAGAAAAACTGAGCACTAAACTTGATGTTAACACTCGCTTTATGACCCTAACATGAGATCCATTCGAGAGCTTTGAGATCGTCGCCATGGCTTTATTATCCCTACATTAAAGTGTCCTAGGTGCTGTCTTATAGGTGTCTCTAGCACCTCCTGCTCACCTATTCCCATTGGAAATGATTGGAGAAAAGCCTCTTACCTAAAAAAATTGGAGTTTCGTAAGTAGATTCATTCCTACTCGTGGTATAAATTCTGGGTACTCGATCGTGACTGTAACCTTGTAATAAATTAGAGAGTACTGTAGTTAAATTCATTCCTGTTCTTGGTAGATATTCTGTGCTATAACTGTAACCTTCGAAATTAAACAATACTGCAATTAGATTCAAATGTACTCAGGGTAGAATCCTGGATACTTGATAGTGACTGCAACCTAAACAGAAAAAAAAATTAGACAGTACTGTAGTTAAATTCATTCCTACTCTGGGTAGGTATTCTGGGCTATAACTGTTACCTAAAAATTTAGACAGTACTGCAGTTAGATTCATATCCACTCTGGGTAGGAATTCTGGGTACTTGATCGTGACTGTCACCTAAAAATGTTAGGCAGTACGTGGTTGGATTCATCCTTGCTCATAGTAGCAATTTTAGGCACTTGATCGTGATCATGATGAAAGTCGCATAGATCTATTGAAGGCAATGAGTGAAGCTTCCAGGGGAGTGTTTGAGTCGTTGCTTTTTTTAACTTTTGAACTGTATGAACAAGCGAGCATGAGTGTTGGCTGCTCCAAAGACTATGTTGAAGTAATCGAAAACTGAGAAAAAGTAGGATCTAATTTCACGGTAGCGAGGAAGTTTGAATTCGTTTTGCCAAAAGTTCAGGTCGTATGTTTTTAGTGTTTATAAACTTATTTGAGCTTCCCTCTAAAAACGCTTCCAAATTCTTATAGCTTTTTATGAGGTATTAAAGAATGGGAAATGGTGAGTAAATTGATTAGTTTAAATTAAGATTGAACTCAAGTTGAACCGTTGTCAGGGAAAGATGAATTAATTCGTATTCACATAATTTGTCTATTAATTATTCGTCCATATACTTCAATAAAACGAAAAGCCTAATTAATAGCCACAGATAAATTTAAACGCAGATTCATAGGCTGTTCTGAGCTGAAAAATAAGTCAACATTACTGCAAAAACTAAAAAACGTTACTCAAATTCAGCGTTGCAACCAGAAATTTTTTTTAAGGAAACTGTTGAATACCTGACTGCGACGCACAACCATCGGTATTTTCTGATTGAAAAATACAGGGTTCAGCATTTACTCCTGCGTTTTTGAGTTCACTGTGGAAGCCTAAAAATGCGGGATTTACTGCTGCACCCTGTGTTTTCTTGGTAAATCATCGAATTATAATGAGATAATTCGAAAACATCGCTTCATGAAGGAGCAGTAACCTAATTTTTCTTTGTTTAACCATGACTCAGCTTGAAAATACATAAATCATCGTTCTTCTGCATTGTTGTTAACGATTTAAATTAACATTCCTGCTGTATTGTTTGCGCTCTTTGTCCCTTTTAATTCTTTTAAATAACTCTTAATCTGATTTCATCCTCTCAGTTTTGGGGTCCGGTCTTCCCTTCTGCAACATTTTAACATATTTTATGCAGTTTTCCAAGCTTTTGTTTTGAGTTTTGGGAGGAAAGTTGAACTCCTGAGGGAGCGAACTCCGGTTTTGACTCGCATACTGTTTTCTTACTATGCTTTCTTACCACGAAATGTTCTCTTATCATGAAAAACTGGCTGGGTCTGGAAAACTATTTAGAACATGGAGCTCTCTGCTTCCGCGATGATATTTCGTTTCTTCGAAACTTGTTTCGGAGTAGGGGTAGGAGTTTTTTTTTTATACACGTACCAGTTTTTTTGGTATTACATACGCAAGTCTTTCATCATATAGATATCAGTATACAAGTATTTTCGTAATGCATGTTAGCTTTTAGTATTATAGATACCAGTTTGATCGTAATGGAGACGTCAGTTTTTCGTAATATTTGAACAATTTATGGATACCAAATTTTGGAGGAAAAAGCTACGAACTGGTGGCTGGTCCCATTCAGCTTCTCGTAGTTTTGACATATGAAATAGGTTTCAAATTAATGCTCTCAATAACTATTTTTTATCATAGCATCGACTCCTTCTGATTAAGCTTAATGATAGATCACAATTTGTATAATTTTTGTGCTCATTGAGTTTAGCTTGTGAAACTAAATTTAACTATTTTTCTGCACACTTCACCCCCCAGTGGGATAGAACTATTGTATCTATGGGAATTAGCACCTCCATGGGGACAATGTAAAGTTCCAAGCTGAGCGTTAGGTAGGGCTTCTTTTTGTTGAAATAAAATGTATTTTGTTATGTTAAGGAACACCTTTGTTCGGTTCACTGCTGTCCTGTTTTTCAGCACCTACTACTTTCTTCTTCAACTTTCACCTAGCTTCATGAACTTCTTTATCAACTTACTTGTTCTCTGCACCATGTGCATGTACTCCGCGTTCCTGTATCTCCATGTTAAATAGTGCCTTCCTCCTTCCTCTCTTTGAAACGCCTATGTTAGAGAGGCTTAAAATAACATCTAATCTATTCTGCCAGTTTAACCTTTCAGTAAGTCAGAATGAGAGACCAAATATTTTCACAATTTTTGTGTTTATTGAACTTTGAAAGTGGAATTACATTCTCGATTTTTTTTGTCCATTTCATCGAAACGGTAACTGTTAAAACAACCACTGCGATTCTAGAACAACTGACCAGAGCATGATTTTCGTGTGCGTAGACATTCTATTCATAATTATCTTTCAAGAAAACAGCTTCGAGGATATTATTTTACGCGGTAAAAATATTCCAAGTGAAGTTTATTCAAACCTTCGCTCCGCTGAACCTAAATAATAATCCGCAGTGTCGGGGGAAATTATATGCATATTCGTTATATGTTTACGGGTTGAAAATATCTGAAGTGATGTTAATTTAAACTTTCGCGTCGTTGAATTTAAATAACCCGCAGTGCCGAGGGGAAAAATTAAATATTCGTTTTATATTTCCTCATAAACTGAACACCGTGAACCAATAATCTTGTGCGAGGACGTTCTATTTCTTGCTTCCATCTTCACTTGAGAACCAACCTATCGCGCTATAGTGAAATGACTTCTTGTTTATCGTTGTTGTGTGAGGCACATGTGAGAGCCCGAGCTAAAGGTTAGGTAGGCTTCCTTTTTGTTGCAATAAAATAGGTTTTTGTTTTGTTACGGACCATCTTTTTTCGGTTCACTGCTGTCCTGTTTTTCAGCACCTACTACTTTCTTCTTGAACTTTTTTCTTGTTTCATGAACTTCTTTCCTAGCTTACTGTTTCTGTGCACTTTGGTCATAGATTCCACGTTCCCTCAACTCCATACTAAATCGTGCCTTCCTCTTTCCTCTCTTAGAACATCTTTCTCGTGGTTAAGGGAGGTCTTCTCTTTATATGTTTCTCGTGGTCTTCTCTTTATATATTTACAATTGTTTAACTACAGTAATACTCATCGGGCGATTCTTAGGGAATCTTATTTTCAAAACCAAAAGAAGAACCAACGTTGTAGAGAACATTTATTGGTACAAACGATTCGGAATATTATCGTCCCATCTTCAGTGCAATACAACTTGGTAAAGGGAACGGTGAAAATTCAGAAAATTCAACTTTCACTGTTCCCTTTACCAAGTTTTACTGCGCTGAAGATGGGAAAATAATATTCCGAAACGTTTGAAACGATAAATGCTCTCTATAGGAGGGAGGGTCATCTTTTTTTATTATAATTGATTTACTTTGAGTAGGTTCGTGGCTCCTTCAAAATATTGCAGACAGAATAATCATCTCCCTTTTCAAGGAAAATTATTTCAATTACGCAACTCTTCAATGGTGTTCATTATCAATGAGTTCTATTGAACGCAGTTCTCATACTACGAAAATCAAAGTTACAAAAAAATTTTTAACTAAAATGTGAAGAAAACCAAATACGCATAAGCCCCAGTAATCAGTTAATAGTTATTTTGTAATAAACACTTCTTAGGTAGAAAAAAAAATTTCTTACCACCATCCGTAATTGTATTCATGATCTCTTTAATAAAATAATATTTTCTTCACACAACCGTTCATAGTTCTATTAATGATCGCTCTAATGAAAACACTATTTTCTTTACACTCCCATTCATAATTTTATTAAAGATTTCCCTGATAAAATAATAATTTCTTTTCACCACCATCCATAATGCTACGAAAGATCTCCCTGATAAAAATAATAATTTCTTCCCATCACGATCCATAATTCTATTTAAGAACTCCCTAATCATATAATATTTTCTTCATTCTACCATCATCTAACTTGCTGAACTTGAGACAGGTTTTCTGAGTACTATAGATGATATCCCAGTTATAATTCGAGTCTTTTGCTTCCAGCGTTCAAAGAAGAATGGCATTTTCATTTTATGAACAGAGACCATCTCACTCGCTTTCATCGAGACATGTCTCCTTGCTAATTATATTAATAGCGAAATAATCTTCTCACTCGTACTGTACTTTTACCTACTCTTGCTCCCAGCGTTCAAAGAAGAATTACGTTTTCTTTTATAAAGTTCGATCCTCTCGAGACTGATTACCTTTTTAATTAATTTCACCAAATGATTCCCTAGTAGAGCTAAAAATATTTCACCCACCCTTACTTTCAGCGTTCAAAGAACGATATTTTCCTTCTAAAAATTAAGGCCATCTCACTTGCTATTTTCGACACAGGTTATCTAGCTAATTCTATTAAATGATCCCTTCACTAAGACCGATAATGCAGCACTTCCATTTACTTCCAGCTTCCAAAGAAGAACAACATTTCCTCCTGACGAACGGAGATCACCTCACTTGCTGGTTTTGAGACGGATCTCTCTCGTCCGCCTCAAGCGGGGACCATAAATATAACGAACAAGCGGGAACCATGAGTGCGAACAATAACTGGCAACAAGTGGGAACAATAATAATTGTTTCACTAACTCGAGGCGGCAGGAGCAGTTGGCATTAGGGTAATTGGCTGGAGTCTCCAGAGCACCTGGTGCGAGGACAGTCTTCTCTCTCTCTCAAAAAAAAAAAAAAAAACGAAAAAAAATTCGTAGCTTTTAGAATGTGTGCTCAGCTCGCGATGTAGAGGAGTTATGCCGCCATAGGAATCGTTATCTAGCGTCAAAGTTTCTGTTAACGTGAGATTTGTGTTTTTCTGTTGATGTTTTGCTGGAATTCACTTAATTTTTGATTGAAAAGCTATCGAAAGGAATTATGCCACTAAAAGAATTGTTCGTAGCTTAGAATATCATGATAAAAACAAACGTTTCGGAAAGCAAAAAATCCATCTTCAGTGCTCTGATTTTTATAATCCGAAATGTTAATTTTTATCATATTGTTAGCTATACATTGGTTTTCTTTTTTATTCTTATAGTTTGATTGCATAGAAATCAGCCTATTTTATGTATATATAGGAATCTTGAGTTAGCGTCTAAGTTGGTGTTAGTGCAAGTTCTATGTGTTCTTATTGATGTTTTGCTGTAGTTTACATAATTTTCCAATGAAAAGTTATCTAGAGGAATTAAGCCACCGGTGGAATCATTGTTTAGCGTCAAAGTTTGTGTTAGTGAGTTTTGTGCATTTAGGTAATTTTTTTGCTTGAGTTCATGTAATTAGGAACAAATATCTCTGTTTTGTAGTGCTTTTGGTAGACTGGCATAGTACCAGACTCAAGCTCCTCAAGAGATTTTACAGAATTGTGCTACTGGAGGCATCATTATCTTGCATCATAGCTGATGTTCACAGTTTTGTATGATTCTTTTAGCATTTTACCTAAATGTACACAACTTTGAAAAAAAACGTTTTGCAGTGCTGTTGGTGGACTGCTATACCCAACTCGGAGCCTTAGGATATTTTTAGAGCGCTTCTTCTCTTCGTTAAGCGGCGTCTTTAAATGCTGCTACGTGAAATGAAGTTATATCAACCTACCGCGTTTGCATAATGTCAGTTTAACCCGCGTGATGCGGGCCGTGCCATTTCTTGGGACTACCAGAAACGTAAGTTCGTTTTAAATTTAGAGCTCTGAAGGAAAGCGAAACGCAACTGCAAATCGCCTCCGAGTTTCCTCGTGACCCTGCCCAGCTGAAGCGAAAGGATACACCATATTTATTCGCAATTTTTTTCTGAAATAAAAAACTAAGCTGAGTATTAGGCTCAAAAACGTGCAGTGGCACTGAGTATCTTGCATCGCAAAATGCAGCATGTTGTACGTGGAATGTGTTTTGAAGGAATTGTGTTGAAGTGAAGGATGAATTGTGTATTGCGTAGGAATATATGTAGAAATTATTTCTAAGTGGATCGAAAATAGATTATTACGCACGAACGTATGTAGAAATTATTTTGAAGTAGGTGAAAAATTAATTATTATGTGCGAATAAATATAGAGATCATTTTGAAGTAGAACGAAACCAAATTATACACGAATTAATATAGAAATCATTTTGAAGTAGTGAAAAATAGATTATTTGTACGAATAAATATAGAAATGTTTTTGAAGTGGATAAAAATTGATCATTACTCACGAATAAGCGTAGAAACTTTTTTGAAGTAGGTGGGAAATGTATTATGACACACGAATAAACGTGAACGTACCTATATGCTCACCTCGCAACCCGCGGTGAAGCGCACTTTGCCTTTCGTATTTTAGTTGCATTAGAACGCAATACTAAAGAAGGTGAGAATTTTGAATATGTTTTTTCCGTCAACACCTCATGGTCGAGCGTGGAAAGTGAATCATCGTGCGCAGGTAGGAAATTAATATTCATGAATATTTAAACATTCAACATATAAGTATTCAATATAAGTTTCCAAGAAACATAAACATACATATTAATTGTGTATAAATAACATCGGTAAGATGGTGTCCTTCCCGATAAATTCCTGATTCAGGCTTCCACTGCCTTCTCTTAAATGCGGGATGGACTGTCGTACCCTGTATTTATTTTGTCGTACCCTAAGAATGTCCGCTGGAAGTGTCCGGTTCCTCCCGCCGTGATTTCCTCCCAGCAAAAGAAAGATGTCCGCTGGAAGTGTCCGGTTCCTCCCGCCGTGATATCCCCCCAGCAAAAGAACGATGTCCACTGAAAGTGTCCGGTTCCTCCCGCCGTGATATCCCCCCAGCAAAAAAACGATGTCCACTGAAAGTGTCCGGTTCCTCCCGCCGTGATTTCCCCCCAGCAAAAGTGTGTCTTGAAAGCGGCTCTGCCCGTATTTCCACTCACGTTTTACTTCACTCACTTTTGTTGTGTGGCCAAAGTTACTGGTGTTCTTCTTCAAAAACTCCTGTAAGGATTTTAGCTCGAATTAAAAGAACTTTTTTCTTTTGTCTCCATTATATACTCTCATGAAATGACTCATTTCCTACTCGGAGAAGATCTAGCTTGTCTTGCTGGATGAAGAACTGGTTTTCCAGGATTGCAGGGACGAAACTCTTCAATAAACTTTGTTTGATAGGCATGAATACATTCAGAATAATAAAAGTACGTACGTTCTTTTCAACCGCAATATTTTGATGCATTTTTTGGTGCATCACTCAAGTGTGTGAGTGATGTTTGCGAAAAATAGTGATTTCTGTCATGTCACCACTTCATATAAGTAATGCGTCAACACTTGCGCTTAAACGTCATCAGAGCAGCAGACGACAGTTCTTGTCGAAGGATAGTGGCATAGTACTTGTTTCTCTCGGAGAAACATGGAAATTTTTTATTCAAAAAAGGTTGAAATTTTTTCCTTCTGTTTAGTTTAAATCGTTGTAAATCGTAGAGTTTGTCACTTACCCAGTCTCTTTAGTGAGATTCTTTAGTTAGACGAAGAATTTTCCGAAGAAAATTCGAGCTGGAGTGTGAGTGCGTAGATGTTTTTCTTCTTAAGTACGTATCATTGAGAAAAATGATTAATCAAGTTCATATCTGAGGAGTTTTAGCGTGTGGAGAATGAATTAGAAGAAAATTATCGTTGGCAATCCAAAGAAGTAATTATTCAAATTCTTTTATGCTGATTTTGACGATGAAAAAATAAATGAGAAAAAATATCGTTCATTAGTAATCCTTCCTGAAGGACACAGAACGTAGAAAATCCATGTTATTAAAAAAGCTCTCGACAGCAAAAAAGTGTGACAAATATGGCCAAAAACGGCATGAGTGTAAAAAAAGTAACGCTGGATAAAAACAGCGCTATTGCTTGGTTACATTTTTATCCTTTCTGAGAAGCGGGAAAATTATAATTGCTCGATAACATTTTAACTTGTACGCCATGGCCTAATTCAAATAAAGGTAGTGAAATAATTGAAATACAATTCGTTGATACTGGTGCGTAAAAATTTACTCAGTGGTTCACATGTCTAACAATACGCAGTCAACGAGTTAAAGTGCCGAAAGCAATCCTCTGCATGAACGTCCATTGAAACAAAATCACTATTAAAATAACAAAATATAACCCAAACTAAATGCCACATTAAATAATTTATATCCCGGCCACGAGTAGGTCAAAATTAGAAGTAAACTTTGGATCGCTTCACCCTAATTCTGCGATATAATTGACAGCTAAGAAAGTTTCACAACCACGGAATTGAAGTAAAAAGTCGAGTGTGGCCGGAATATCGCAGCCTTCGTGTCCGTGAAGTCTTCGATGCGACTGATAAGTCACGCAATTTCTCCAGTGTCCGCACCGAAATGTTTTCTGTAATTCAATTTCCACTCGACTTTATGGGTCATGAAAGTAACCGAAAGCAGCAGATGTGAACGCCTGTCAAAGGTCGCTGGCACTAAATTTTTACTGCCAATCGTCGGTAAATTTTTACTGCCCGACGGAAGAACGCGCGTCTCGTGTTTTTTTTTCCTTATCTGTTTCTGTTAACTCGTTGGCCGCAATGGGTTGAGCTGAAGTGTAATATTTAACTCAAGTTTAGTGTAAATTGTAGTAAGGAACTAGCAAACATCAATTGAACTGTTCCTTCATTAAGCTTTGATTAAGTCTTTATGAAAATTTAGTTGGGGACTAGTCCGTCAGCAGCGTTATGAAAATTTCATTTTTATGAATGTTATTTTTATGAAATTCCCACGGAAGGACCCCTCAGGGGGATACAGGTATTGTATTTATGGGAATTAGTGCTCCCAGGGGGACTATGTGAGGGCCCGAGCTAAAGGTTAGGTAGGCTTCCTTTTATTGGAATAGAATAGGTTTTTGTTTTGTTACGGACCATCTTTTTTTAGGTTCACTGCTGTCCTGTTTTTCACCCCCTACTACTTTCTTCTTCAACTTTTTCTAGTTTCATGAACTTCTTTCTTAGCTTCCTGTTTCTGTGCACCTTGTGCATAGATTCCGCGTTCCCTCAACTCCATACTAAAAGGTGCCTTCTTCCATCCTCTCTTAGAACATCTTTGTCTTGCAATTGACCCTGTATGACCCACCGTCCTTCCTGAAGGACATTTGAAAAATCCCATTCATTTTCTTTCAGGAAAGCTTTTTTAAGCAGTACTGCATGTAAGTGAAGAGCAGAGGCGTTGTGCTTTAATAAATGAGCGTAGTGTGTCGTAATATTTTGCTCACTAAACTGTCAAATGCTTCTTAGTTTGGTGGAGCGTGAAATGCCTGTAGGTGATCATACACTCCGTATATTTGTGTAAATTTATTTGCTTCTAGCGAACATAAAACGCCACAATAATTCATGAACATGTAAAACCATTCAACATTCCTTTGAAAAAACTTTTCAATCAAATAATTTTGTTTTGTAGAATTATTCAGTGAGTTTTCAAATGTCCTTCATGTAGGACATTGGGTCGTTACGCCAAATCTTTTATACCACAATGGATCCACCCAGATTCTAAACTACCTCTCCTACATGCCGCATTGCAGAAGTTATTGCTAAAGAAACAAGTGGTGATGCGATGTTGAAGGTGCTTCTACGATAATTGAACAAGCTGAGTCTATTATAAAGTTTATTTATCGACATATCAATACATATAAATAATTATATGTGATACGTCAGCAGAAGGAACACCATGGAGAATTGTACCTGAAGAAATTCACTTATAAATGACAATTGAAACAGGTTCTAGACATGACCCATTAGATTTCACATGATTTAGGTATTGTTTTATTTCATTTTGATTGTCTTTTTCTCAATAAGTATTCCTGAGACATATCTACAATTTTCCTTTTCATACGAAATTATATCAATATTTAAATATATATACATTAATTACAACTTTTGGTGGGTAAAATATGCAATCCAAACCAAAAACTTGTACATTTCAACTGTATTTGCCATGGTTTTAGCTGAGAGATATTTTTTGTCCCACTCTGATGAACTCCATTCGGCATGTCCTAACGACCCAATGTCCTTCATATAGGACGTTAGAATAAAAATAAAACTATTTCAAAAGTTTGCTTTCCAGTCATTGAAATTACTCTAAGTGACCATAAATTACTCATCAGAAGTAAAAAAGAAAAAAATTTAATGGCGGAAATTAATTTGGGTTATGGAGGGTTAAGGGAGGCTAAAACTTTCTTATATAATAACAATATTAATCCCATGGAAGGAATTTTCATCCTTTGGAAATTCTAAATTCCTTGTACACCGGCGGCTCATGTCGCGACCAACGCGTTAAAATTAATGAAGTTTTTACTGTATTTCTGTAAACAAAACTGAAATTTTCGTCGTTCTGTATGAGATCGATTAATGTTTAATGCTCGTCTGTAATTTAGAAATGAAACGTTTTAAAGCAGACCAGTCTATCAGCGGCTTTCCTCTCTACCGGTGATTTTAAAATTAGGAGACTGTGAAAGAGATGATCATTTGTTATGTAAATGATTGCCGGGAAATATAGCGCTGTGTTTTGTGTTCAACTGTTATGTTGGACTTTGCATAAATCAGCGTTTGTAAATTGGACAAAATGCGCAATTTTTCATGCTTAAAACTTCTTGTAAAATGAATGTAGTCACAAAACTTCCTAGTAGAAAAATACATAGCTTGAAATACAATTTTTTTCTATAATCGATAACCTTTTGTCTAAAAAGCAGTTATACTTTAACCCTATCATTGCAGTAAATAATTGTAAGGAAATTCAAAACACCAAGTTGGGATTTTCAAAGTTTTGAGAACCTCTGAAAACCACAACTTGGTGTTAGGAATTTATTTCCAAGTTTTTATATGTTATCTTAACGTTTTAAGAACTTCTGAAAATCCCAACTTGGTGTTACGAATTTATTTCCAAGTATTCATGTGTTTTGTTGAAGTTTTGAGAACCTCTACCATTTGAAATATTTGTGTTTTAGTTCAAGACTCCGTACCCAAAGCCGAGGTGATCTCATGAACGTAAAAAACACGATCATTTGGTTGGGACACTAGAAAACAGGGAATCTGTGCACATGGTGTGTTCCCGCACAGGATGCACGGAAACAAGTTATGAAGGAAGACAAAGAAAAGGCTGTATGGAAGGAAAAGAAAGTGATGGAAAGTGATGCACGGAAACAAGTTATGAAGGAAGACAAAGAAAAGGCTGTATGGAAGGAAATGAAAGTGATGGAAAGTGATGCACGGAAACAAGTTATGAAGGAAGACAAAGAAAAGGCTGTATGGAAGGAAAAGAAAGTGATGGAAAGTGATGGAAGGAAACAAGTTATGAAGGAAGAAAAAGAAAAGGCTGTATGGAAGGAAAAGAAAGTGATGGAAAGTGATGCACGGAAACAAGTTATGAAGGAAGAAAAAGAAAAGGCTGTATGGAAGGAAAAGAAAGTGATGGAAAGTGATGGAAAGTGATGCACGGAAACAAGTTATGAAGGAAGACAAAGAAAAGGCTGTATGGAAGGAAAAGAAAGTGATGCACGGAAACAAGTTATGAAGGAAGACAAAGAAAAGGCTGTATGGAAGGAAAAGAAAGTGATGGAAAGTGATGGAAAGTGATGCACGGAAACAAGTTATGAAGGAAGAAAAAGAAAAGGCTGTATGGAAGGAAAAGAAAGTGATGGAAAGTGATGGAAAGTGATGCACGGAAACAAGTTATGAAGGAAGACAAAGAAAAGGCTGTATGGAAGGAAAAGAAAGTGATGGAAAGTGATGGAAAGTGATGCACGGAAACAAGTTATGAAGGAAGAAAAAGAAAAGGCTGTATGGAAGGAAAAGAAAGTGATGGAAAGTGATGGAAAGTGATGCACGGAAACAAGTTATGAAGGAAGAAAAAGAAAAGGCTGTATGGAAGGAAAAGAAAGTGATGGAAAGTGATGGAAAGTGATGCACGGAAACAAGTTATGAAGGAAGAAAAAGAAAAGGCTGTATGGAAGGAAAAGAAAGTGATGGAAAGTGATGGAAAGTGATGCACGGAAACAAGTTATGAAGGAAGACAAAGAAAAGGCTGTATGGAAGGAAAAGAAAGTGATGGAAAGTGATGCACGGAAATAAGTTATGAAGGAAGAAAAAGAAAAGGCTGTATGGAAGATAAAGAAAGTGATGGAAAGTGATGGAAAGTGATGCACGGAAACAAGTTATGAAGGAAGAAAAAGAAAAGGCTGTATGGAAGGAAAAAAAAGTGATGGAAAGTGATGGAAGGAAACAAGTTATGAAGGAAGAAAAAGAAAAGGCTGTATGGAAGGAAAAGAAAGTGATGGAAAGTGATGCACGGAAACAAGTTATGAAGGAAGAAAAAGAAAAGGCTGTATGGAAGGAAAAGAAAGTGATGGAAAGTGATGGAAAGTGATGCACGGAAACAAGTTATGAAGGAAGAAAAAGAAAAGGCTGTATGGAAGGAAAAGAAAGACATGTTCTGAAGGCCTGTCAATAGCTGAGGGGACTTAGCAGTATTCCGCCTAGGGGCTTCAACCCCCACAACATACAAACCAAACTTAAGTCGATTTCCTAAGGGACGATCTGAAAATTGAAAGTGTATGTTACGGTAAATTTTTACTGCTCGACGGAAGAATGCGCGTCTCTTGTTTTTTTCCTTATCTGTTTATGTTAACTTGTTGACCGCGGAGATTAATGGACATTAATAAATTAATAATGCAACCCTTAAGATATTATACGGAAATTTATGTTTCGAAGTTGCGGAAGTTGAGAAACCAAACGTCAGTAAACATTCTGTTCCCTGAAGTTTGTTATGTCCCAGATGACTTCTGAGAGCTGAGGTTAGGCTTCTGACTTCTGACTTCTTCTGGCTTCTGACTTCTGACTTCTGAGAGCTGAGGGATATTCAGCTTGATATCCTTTCTACATCCTTGTACTACCCAGTTTATTATATACACTGTATATCGCTAGATACTGTTTTTTTTATATCACCGCACGTTAAATGAACATATTGCAAATGTATTTTTTTACAATAATGTTTGCTGATTTTGAGTGATCATTATCCTGGAAAAATCTATTTGAAGAGAGTTAAACATTTTTTTAGTTCATTTCAATCATGAAATAGTAAGACGATTTAAACCGCACGTTCGTTAAGCAAACTGTACGTTGAAGCTTACTCATGCGAGAATTTTCATTTTGATGAAAATTTATTTTCCAGTAACTCCTCTTTCAGAGGATAAAAAGCAAACGTTATTTTCTGGGATCTTCACACCTGAATCGCTCCTACTGACACTTTTACCGCAAATTTATCAACATCCACACTCACGTATAAGACTCAAAATTACTAACTCATTTCGAAACTACTTATTTTTTTTCAATGTAATACATCATATCATTTCAGGATCAATTGCAATGAAGTTTGAAGTTTATTTCAGATTTTTAATAAAATTTACTTTCTTATGTCAATCGGTATCCCTGGAGCTCTCAGACCACAACGTTCGCTTTTTTTTAAATGGAAAATAAAAATATTTTTTACGATGTCATTCTAACATCGGAAGAAATCTGTCATTAAAACACAGGTCGTGTATATTCATTTTTCTATCTGTAGCTCACAAATCTTTTCCCTGTTACAGAAGGAGATGTTTGATTCAATTTGAAACATGTTTTACTCCCTCACGGGTGTAAAAGTTATTAAATCATGCCTATTAGTAGCTTATGTTACAGAATTTATATAGCTTATATATATAATTTAAGCTTATATATATATATATGCACTGTTAGTAGATATTTGTTTGGTGTCCGCTTGAGTAGTCAAATGTCAAGAAAATCTACAAGAGACCGTGATACGCGATTCAGAGTTGGTCATCATAAATAGCTTTACAAGTAATCAGAATGTAATTGTACATCTATAATATTTAATATTAATAGTGTATTACAAAATTACCTCTCGGTTTAATAATTTCCGTGACTGTCGAACATTGTGGAATACCGTCTTTTTTGGACAGTCTTGCACTACGTCAATAGTACAAATACTCATGAGATACATGTAGGGTTTTAAAGGTACTGCAAAAATACTTGATAATTTAAATTCTCGGACAAGAACTTGCTCATGTACATTCAGTATGCTTAAATTAGATTAGTCAGCTTAAGCCTCCCTAACGACAAATATGTGCTCCAAAACGAGTATAGAGGAAGGCACCATTTTGTATGGAATTTAGAGAACCGGCAAGCTATGCACAAGGTGTGTTCCGACTCGAGATCCCCTGCGTATGAAAACAGCGAGTCAGGAAGGAGGTTTATGAAACAAGCTAAAATAAGAAAGTAATAGGTGCTGAAAAACAGGACAGCGTTGAACGGAAAATAACTGGTCCTTCATAAAAAAAACGTTCTATTTCAACACACGGAAAACCTACCTAACTTTCAGGTCGGGACCTCACATTTAACCTCTGGGAGTGTTAATTTTCATCGATACAATAGTTGTGTCCCCCTAAGTGGTTCGTGGTGATAGTTCTATCATATTAATCCAAATAAAATTTTGAGACTAAGTCATGAACTTCAAGATACTACTAACCACAACCATTCACTGCAAATTCAAAATCAAGTCATTTTCTTAAGCGCACGATTTTTACCCATAACATCACTCCGTACTTCTTTCGCCTATGTACAACACACATAAAATTGATCTAATTCCGGCGAAAATGAGACAGCCTATTCATGCAGAAATATTTTTCCTGCCAAAAGAAACACTTGGAGTTTATCAGCTTTGTATTAACTGCATATTAACTCGTAATTCTTCCCCCTGGAACATGCATGTGAAATTCAAATAATTCCAGCATAAATTTTGTCTCTCCACCTAAGAGAAACTCTTTGGCTTTATCACCCGTGTATTTGCTGGATATCAATCCGTGATTAATCCCCTACAACTTTCTACATGTGGAATTCAAATAATTTCTGCTGAAATTGTATTCCTTCCCCTAAGAGAAACACTTTGGCTTCATCAGCTTTGTATTTGCCGCGGCTTTCCTCATTACAAACACAAGTGCGGGCCGCAGCCCCACGTGTTTTCTGGACGCTCTTTCGGCGATAGGAAAATAATTCTTTCGCGGCCCCGAGATAATTCTTTTTGTTGGCAGCCGTAAGAAAATACGCGAAAATGAGCCGAGAATTTTAGCCAGGTGAGAAGTGTTCAATGAGTTCATTAGTGCTGCTGGGGCGCAAGAAATGCGGCCGAAGCGATGGGGGACCTTCTGATGCCTGCAAAAGCCAAAGTTGCTGCACCTTTCTATAGGAAAAAAAGGATGAAATGTAACAAGCAAAAAATTCTGTAGATCAGGTTCTACATGAACGTGTTCCTACGAGAGGAAGGGGGAAACAACCGTTTTAAATGAAATCATGCACGTTTCAGAGAGGAAAAAAGAACAAATATAATAGAAAAACTTTGGGAATTTTAGATTGTATAAAATTTTGAGTTCGTTTTTGCTTCCCTAATCGCAAGTAAATGCATCCCAACGAGAGGAAGGAGAGAAGCACCACTTTAGGTGGAATCGTGCAAGTTTCAATATTAGAAAAGGAAGAAATTTAATAGGATAAAAGCTTTGGTGTATTAGATGTGATATTTATATTAGAAACTCGAGTTTGTTCAAGCATTTCTAATTACCACAAAGGTGTTCCAACGAGAGGAAGGAAAAAACATTTTGAATGTAATAATGCGCGTATCTATGAGGGTAAAGGAGCAAATTTAATATGACAATGCTTGGGCATATGAGATTATGAATATTTTCAAGCCTCCCTAATTACCACAGAGGTTTCCTCACGATGGAAAGGAGGAAACAGCCATTTTGAATAGAATCCTACGCTTCTGTAAGCGGGGAAATTAAGAAATAAATTCAATAGGAAAAGTCACCAAATTATAAATTATAAGTTCGTTTAGGCAGCTATATTCGCAAAAAAAATGTATTCCAACCAGAGGAAGGAGAAGAGCACCATTTTGAATGAAATATTGCACGCTTCAATAGGAGTAAAGAGATATAGTTGGTTGGGAAAAACTTATGTACATCAGTTTTTTTTAGATTATGCATCAATTTTAAGCATCCCTGATCACCACAAAGATGTTCTCTTGAGAGGAAGGTAGGAACCACCATTTTGTGTGGACATGAGGGAACAAGGCAACGATGCACAATTTGTGTTCCTACACCTGGCGCAAAAAAAACAGATTAAATAAAGTTTATGAAACATAAATATTAAAGAAAAAAAGCTATATGGGCGGAAAAAGGGCGGCAATGAACTGAAAAAAGATGGTCCATAAGAAAACAACTAACCTCTTCTATCAAAAAGAAAGCCTATCCACCCCTCAGTGCCGGATCTCACATCTTCCCTAGCGAAGTACTTAAAACGTTTCCTGTGAAGGGACCCTCCGGTGGTCACTTAGGAGATTTTCATAGTGCTGCTGACGAACCTGCAGTCACAAACTCGTTTCTTATTAACACTTAATAAAAGCTAAATGAAGGCCTGAGCCAGTTAATATTTGCTTTTTTCAAAGTTGATTACCGCAATTGACTTTAAATTTGAATTGAATATTGAACTTCAGTTTAACCCATCGTAGTTAACATGTTAACTTAGATGTATTCGTATCTTAGAAGCACTATTTCAAACTTTCGTTGTCCTAGCGGCAGCGCTGGTAGCGTAATCCCACTGCGAAGCCTTAAACTGCAGCGTATCAAATAATTGTTCATTCCAAGGGCCGACAGGGCTATTATACCATTAATCCCTGCATCCAACACAGGGATGATTAGAAGAAGTGTAATAGATTCCCAGCTTTGATAATCCCCAAATGAGATTCATTTTCTTTTGCAACGTTCTCGTTGGTATTATTGCGCAATGATCGCTCGAACTCAGTCCCTAAGATTTTAATCCGATTAGTAGGAACGGATCATACTTTTTAATTGTCATAGGCGGTTTCAAAGCTGCATTTTTAAATATTGTCTGGAATCAAAGCGTTTCTTAATCAGTTTCGTCATTGAAACCGAAGAAAATGATGTTTCCCTTGTAGATGCACTCATTAATAAATTTGAAAAACATTGCATGTTGTTACTCAACTTTTGCGAGGCATTCCAATGGAAGAAGACCAAGTTCTTCGATCGTTTGGTAGTTTGCGCTTCAATTTGGCATGGGTGTCTCGATATTCCTCCGAAATTTACTTCTCAAAGAAGTTTTGTTGATAACACTGCGGTGATCTGGTACATTTTTATTTAATTTATTAAAACATACATTGCTTATTGCTTCATGTAGAAATTTGTTTTCTGTGCGTGTTTGTTTTTATTGAGGCATACAACCAAAAAAACTGGAAAAATCCTTATCAATTCATTAAAAAAAACAAATCTTATGACCAAGTGGAATTTTACCTTGTGCTTGTCAGCGAAAAAAACAAGTACCTCATTACTATATTAGGAACTATATCTATAATGATATAATATTAAATTATAGGTGCTCGTTCGTATTACTTATTTACCGACACAGTAGTGCACAGAATATTAACACTCCCACGGGGGATATGTGAAGTCTCGAGCTGAGAGTTAGAAAGGCCTTCTTTTTGTTAAAATGAAATGTTTTCTGCTATCTTGAGGACCATCTTTTTTCGGTTTACTGCTATCCTGTTTTTTAGCACCTACTACTATCTTCTTCAACTTTTATCTTGTATCATAGACTTTTTTGATTACTTACTGTTCCTCTTTTCCTTAACCCCATACTTATTGGTGCCTTTTTCCTTCCTTTCTTTGAAACGCCTTTGTTACCGTTAGGGAGGCTTGAACTAACCTCTAATCTAATTTGTGCTCAGAGTGCATCTGAATACGTCGGCTCTGTCACAAGTACGTCGCGCGTTAGAGGTGGGGAATAAGTCAGTAGAAATATCACACTCAATTTTCTTCTTGTTACTCATCAGTCAAAAACTGCTCCCAAAAGGATTATAAGTGATAAGTTATGACAAAATAACCTAATTTTAATTGTTCACCTGCAGTTTCTAAATCTGTTGGAAGCCCATTCAAAATGACATTTAATCTAGATCGGCTATGATTAGAGTTTAGCGTGTTTTCTAGAGGAAGCAATTTTTCAACAAGCACTTTGAATTTCTTCATTTTCTAGGTTTCATCATTGTTTCCGATAAATTTTTGTTAAGAATAATTTGTCAAACCTAAACCAAATTTTAGTGATCAGATTAATCAATTTAGTTTAATGTCATCAACAGTAGTTTCTAGTTAGTCACCGCAACTAGTTTCGAGCAGGTAAGCCAGGTGCAGGTACGCCTTATTTTTTATCTTCTCCGAGAGGTAGATATAAACCACAACTTTCTACTTTCCTGGTATACTTTACATTTTCTACTTTCCCATCAGGCGCAGGTAAACCCTTACTATTCTACGTTTCTGGGGGGTGCAGGTAGACCTTAACTTTCCCACTTACCCGGGAAGTACAGGTAGACGTTGTGGTATACGCACAAGGTGTTGCCACCGAGGTAGACTGAGGTGAAGTCTTCCTTCTACTGACAAGTAAGAGACCGCGAGAGCTCCGTTGTGTTGCGCTGAAAAGTTGCTCTCATTACTGGAGCTGGCTTAGCCACACAAAAAAAATTACAGAAATTATGAATGTGAAGCGCTTGAGTCTGGTGTATGGAAGTTGCTTTTTTCCTTCACGCACTGCAAGCGCTTTTTTTTTGTTGCTTGTTTCTGTTGCAAGTGACGCAAACGCTTATGTTTTTGTTGCAAGTGATGCAAACTCTTATGTTTTTGTTGCAAGTGATGCAAACGCTTATGTTTTTGTTGCAAGTGATACAAACGCTTATGTTTTTGTTGCAAGTGATACAAACGCTTATGTTTTTGTTGCCAGTGATACAAACGCTTATCTTTTGGTTGCAAGTGATACAAACGCTTATGGTTTTGTTGCAAGAGATACAAACGCTTATGTTTTGGTTGCAAGTGATGCAAAAGCTTATGTTTTTGTTGCAAGTGATACAAACGCTTATGTTTTTGTTGCAAGTAATGCAAACGCTTATGTTTTTGTTGCAAGTGATACAAACGCTTATGTTTTTGTTGCAAGTAATGCAAACGCTTATGTTTTTGTTGCAAGTGATACAAACGCTTATGTTTTTGTTGCAAGTGATACAAACGCTTATGTTTTTGTTGCAAGTGATACAAACGCTTATGTTTTTGTTGCAAGTGATACAAACGCTTATGTTTTTGTTACAAGTGATGCAAACGCTTATGGTTTTGTTGCAAGTGATGCAAACGCTCATGTTTTTAAAAATACCAGGTTTTCATGTGGGCCACACTATCTCCCAAATACATTTTTTTTTGTTTCACTTCTTGTAATATTCGAATTCACGAATGCTTTTTTTTGGTTCACTTGTGTTAACATTCATACTCCAGAAGCATATTTTTTGGTGCACTTGTTTTATCTTTTCGTTAAACGAATTGCAAGGGTTCATATACCTATTGCGATTTTTTATCGAAGTGTTGCTAAAACTTTGTTCTATGCCATTTAATGATTGCGAGTTAAAATCATATTTATATATTTATGACGGTTTCATGAGTGAGGAAAATTTCATGTCTGAAATGAGACACGGAAATACAAGAATGTAATGAATAATGACAAATATATACACGTTTTTTTATGAAGGTTTCGAATTTGAGAAAAATTTCTTGTCTGAAATGAGTCACCAAAGTACAGAACAATAGACAGAAAAGGCGATAAAGAATGTATGCGAGACACGAAAATAAACGGATGGATTGATAAAGGACAGGGGACCAAAAATAGTCATTGAAGAATGTATACGAGATACGAAAATAATCGAATGGAATAATGAGGAATAGGGCACCAAACATAGTCGATAAAAGTATATATGTTCCCCAGGTCTCCACTGTAGGAAAATAATCAAAATAAGTTGATACATTTGGGCTGCAGAGGCCGCCTCCTTAACTGGATCATGGAACAAGCGATAAATGATTTAAGGCCTTCCTTCTTCTTCGTGGGAGGACTTCAAAGGATCAATTTTGGTTGGATTTTCGGCGTCGGCCTCGAAAGAAATCAAGCGCAGGTGGCAGTTGTGCGTTTTCTTTGTCCTTCGCGGTCACGCTATAGAAAACGCACAAAACATTTTTTCCTTTAAATTACTTTGGCGGTTGAAGACGCGGGGGTCGTTTTGGAAGCGCCACTTTTTCCTTCTTGGAAATTTTTAGGATATTATGAATCGTCTGTCTTTGGTGCGCGGGAATCAATTGACAGGAATTTTATGAATTAGGATTTTTTTAATTTCCTTCATTGAGACGCATGAGTGAATTTCAGACGTCCTTTCAACAATGCGTGAAATTTCAAAATTCTAATGCAAATTACTACAGTCCAAATGATCTTGTAAATTGGCGAAGTTTGGCAATAATTTTCGTCAATATACTCGTATTACTGACTTCTGTGAATTGAAGCACAAGTAAATCACTATCCGTTTTGAGAGTAATGTATTTCTTTGTTCTATTTATATACTAATTATTGTTCGTGATGCGTACAAAATAGATTATTTAATGTTAAGATTCCTTGCAGCATTGAGATTGGTCTCTACTAAGACTGATTCCCTCAATTCAATTTGTATCAATTCGACGAAAATTGAAATATACGATGGATACTTGCATTTAGGGTTTTTTATTTTAATGTCTAGGGAAAAATTGAAAAATACGTGTTATTGATCAACCACCATCTCGGAGAAAAATCAGAAAGTATTCGATAGTTTAAAGCCATCATCGTCCAACTACAATAAAAATGATTACAAAAAGTCTGCAAGTGTACGTGTAAATACCTTTATTTACACTAAAATCAACATTGAAATATGTATATTTATCAATATCTACAAACAATTTACTCAATAATTTTTCTGGTGTACCCGAGCCACTCACACAATATTACTTTTTTTACGTCAGCGAGTTAGTGTGGACTCAAGCCACTTCAACAAATTTTTTTGTAATTCAGCGAGTCAGTGGGTGGCATGTTCCGTGTCCGTCCCAGCGGTGAGAAAGAAGACATCAGCAGGCGGGTGGTAACTCTAGACAAGCGTGAGAGGCGGAGAGAGACACCTCTGGAAATGACCATTCAAGGCAATAATTCGTACCTGACAGGCCTTTTTGAAACGGACGCCACACGGCCCTGAATCATGCTCCACCGCTGCGGAAAGTGAATTGTTGTTCACAGAAAAGGGAGTTGTTGTGCCTAAAAAATAAGTGAATTATGCCTAGGGAAAAAATTACAGTTGAAGACGTGTAAAAATTCTAATCTAATGTTCATAGACTTGGGGAGGGGTTCTACCTAAAGAAAAGGTATTTATGCCTAGTGAAAAATAACAGTTGAATACGTGCAAAAATTGCAATCTAATGTTAGTAGACTTGCGGTGGGGTTGTACCTAGAAAATAAGTGAAATATGTCTAGGAAAAAATGTTCTACAGAGTGGAAAGTTTTGATCTAATGTTCGTACAATTGTCGAGAAGAGCAGGAACGATAGAAAAAAATTGACTTTCGTAGCCAGTTTTGAACTGAGGTGTACGCGCTTATTTTTTTATGGTTTTTACTCGAGTTTTTCAGGATTCAAGCTGAGTATTTACACAACATTTCTGATTCAAAGTTGTTTTCCAATTCCGATGAATCGAGATGGAAGCGTTGGTAAACTCCTCTATTTTTTCACGATTTTAATTACATTTACACAATGTTTCGCGTGTAAGGTTGCTTTTCATTTTTAAAAGAAAGGTAGATGAAATTCAACTAAGTGTATGTTATGCAAATGCTTGCAAATAGCTCTGAAATGAGCAAATAACAGTGACTATTTTTACATGTATGACGGTGACTATTTTTAAATGTATGACGGTGACTATTTTTGCATGTATGACGGTGACTATTTTTTCCCTCCAACCTTCTTCTATTCCTCAAGCGAAATAAACCTCATTTATGTGCTTATTCCGCTGCCACGGGGAAAGTGTGAGGTCCCGAGCAGAGAGATAGGTACGCTTTCCTTTTATTACAGGAAAATATTTCTTGTTTTGTAGAGGCCCATATTTTTTCGGTTCAATGCTGTACTGTTTTTCAACACCACTGTTTTTTTTCTTCCACTTTTATCTTGTTTCATAACCTTTTTTCTGAACTTACCGTTTCTATGCGAAGAGAATTCTATACAGGAGCGCACTTTATGCATAGATCCTGCGTTCCTTTAACTCTTTACTGAATTATCCCTTCATTTCTTCTTTCTTCGAACATATGTGTTGTTAAGGAAGGCTGAAACCAACTTATAATCAATTAATTGATTTTACCCGGGGTCCCAACAATTTTCATCACTCTTTTACCGCTAAGCACTCAATTTTTGTTTTGATGGGTATGATTAGTAACAAATGTTTAAACTTAATGAGTTTAATTTCTGACATATTTGTCTTGACGTTAAAAAAAATTAAATGTCGTAAGGAACTCAGTTGCCCCTACCGCAAAAAATACAAGAGTAATCGGTAGTCACAGCATAATGTCAATTTTTCGATCAAGTTAAATTTGTAAGACAACCACAATTGTTGGGACAACCACAAATTTTGGGACAACCACAAATTTTGGGACAACCACAAATTTTGGGACAACCACAAATTTTGGGACAACCACAAATTTTGGGACAACCACAAATTTTGGGACAACCACAAATTTTGGGACAACCACAAATTTTGGGACAACCACAAATTTTGGGACAACCACAAATTTTGGGACAACCACAAATTTTGGGACAACCACAAATTTTGGGACAACCACAAATTTTGGGACATCCACAAATTTTGGGACAACCACAAATTTTGGGACAACCACAAATTTTGGGACAACCACAAATTTTGGAACAACCACAAATTTTGGGACAACCACAAATTTTGGGACAACCACAAATTTTGGGACAACCACAAATTTTGGGACAACCACAAATTTTGGGACAACCACAAATTTTGGGACAACCACAAATTTTGGGACAACCACAAATTTTGGGACAACCACAAATTTTGGGACAACCACAAATTTTGGGACAACCACAAATTTTGGGACAACCACAAATTTTGGGACAACCACAAATTTTGGGACAACCACAAATTTTGGGACAACCACAAATTTTGGGACAACCACAAATTTTGGGACAACCACAAATTTTTCTGACAACCACAAATTTTGGGACAACCACAATATATGGGGCAATCACGATTTTTGCAACAATCACGATTTTTGTTACGCCCACAATTTGGTTGAAGTCTTGAATTGATTTATACGTTCTTCACAATGAAATTCTCGGACTATATACAGTCGAGACTAGTGATTATTTTCTCGATGACAAGACTACCTAAGACGGACATCATTCATAGGAAACTCTTAAAATATTATGTACTGTTTTGAAACGTTCCCTCACAGCAAAGGAGCTAATAGAATGCAGATTAAACCTGCATCAGCTTTTCTTTTGTACAACAAAACTTGCAAACTCAGCAAAATTTGGTCAATTCGAAAACCTAAAAGAAGAGCTAAAGAACTGCCTCGGCCCTGATTCCTCAGAAATTTAAGGATGTTTCAAACCAGGAGAAGTTTATGTTTTCTTTCAGATTCAGGAAAAATTGAAGGATTTCTTCAAGTTGAAGAAAATTAATGCGCTTTCAGTTTACGGAACGCGTCAAGGGTGCCTGAAACTAATGCGAGCTGGTTTCAGTGCAGTTCCCTTGAATAGTGTGACGGTTGGCTGAAACTGGAGAAAATTTATTACTCTTTCTTCTCGGGGCCTTAACCAAATAAATGATGCCAGGAATTTTTCGGTATTCATTTTTTCTTCAGCATCAAACTTCACGAAAAGTTTGAAGGGTCCATAAATTTGAAGAAAATTTGTGTGTTTTGCCTAAAAATGTAGGAATATGAAGAATGCCCCAACCCAATCAAAATTTCCGCGCTGAGTATCTAAAAATATGTTGGGCATCTCAACTTACTCTTTCTCTGCACAGGGTTTTTTGTGTGTGAACACACCTTGTGCATTTATTCCGCGTTCCCTGAACTCTATACTAAATGGTGTCTTCATGTATCTCTTTTTGGGCGATTTCTTTCGGGAAAGATGGCTGAAACTGACTTATATTATGAACAATACTCAAAATTTACCGCTGGAAAATGGTAAATTATTACTCATCATTCAAGGTTGAACATTAAAGGGTAGCTTAAAATTAATGATAAATTGTCGCATACTTCCTCGTTCAAAAACGGCTAACTATATCAATGATCAATAAATACCCTTGAAAATGCCGGCAAGATCAGTAATCAATAGACGCAGTTAAAATAGTTAACAAGATCCATAATCATTGAACAGTTCGCAGTTGTAAATCACATGTTACCCTTTATAGCCAAAAACTCTTCTCACATTAACACTTTGACTGCGACGTGAGCCATCGGTGGCACACGGAGAGAATTTTCATGATGCTGCTGATCGACCAGTAGTCAAAAACTTAATTTTCATAAATACTCAATCAAAGGTTGTTCTCTAAAATTAACTCTAATTTGAGTTCAAATACTGAACTTCAGTTTAACTCGTAGCGATCAACATGTTAACTACGTACTGGTCCATTTATGTGCCGCTAGGTTAATAGCTAATTCATGTTTCGGTATCAATTGACAGTATTCCAAATATGTCACTAACTTTATTTGAAATAGAATATAGCGTACAAGTTACAATATTATCGAGTTAATATATTTTCCACGTTCCTTAGAAAACCTAAAAATGCAATTGAACAGTAGAGAAGGTTTTTCCAATTCTGTAAGTGCCAACCTAGACAAACAACCGTAGCAAACGTAGTTAACGAGTTTAACACGTTCAACACATTTCTGCGGTTGTTAACGGTTGTTTTGGTTAGATTGTAAATAGCAAAATTTAGAAATCGGCTTTACCGCTTGAATATAGTTTATATCAATCCTAAGAATTATAAAAAATACAATTGTCGGATAATTTTTCACATCGTTTGTCAATAATTATTTTTTAAAGAAAATGTCTCCTAAGAAATGAAATGGCATTCATTTATACGGGTACGTGAATGAATGGGCAATTTACCTATTGAAACACATATGTCCCAAAACGCGGGGAACGAGTTAACACTTTGACTGCGACGTGCGCCACCGGTGGTACACGGAGGTAATTTTCATGCTGCTGCTGACCGGCCAGTAGTCGCAAACTCAATTTTCCTAAATGTTTAATCAAAGCAAAATGAAAACACGATCCAGTTCATGTTTGTTTTTTCCAAATAGCGTTACTACAATTGACTTTAAATTTTAGTTTGGCATTGAACTTGATATTTAGTAGTCGCAGTCAAAGTATTAGTTAAAAGACTCAGCCTCTTGCAATCATGAGAAGCGTTGCTTCTTCGCAACCAAGCAAGCGTCCCTGCAGCGATCGTCCCTTACGATCTCCCTGAACAAAGCGACCAAAGCCCGCTGTGTGTATGGGGAACCCGAAAAAAAACACCTTTTTGTTTGTTGAAGAAGTTAGCCATTACCCGGAAAGTGGCTCGAAAGGTAGCACTGAATAAAAACGCCGCTCTAAAAGGAAAGCCCAAAGGGTGGTCCCAAAAATAGGACCGAGATTTTGGATCCGAGAATTAGTTGTGCTTCGCAGATTTCCCCGGCCGAAAAACAAAGGGTGTGTGTGTAGCTGAGGTGCGTGTCAGAAGTTGCTTTACCGTCTGCCTGAGGGTTCTGCTACTGCTGTTGTTCTGTGGAAAACAACAGCAACAGCCCGATTATGTGGTAAAGAACTGGTCTGAACTAGGAGAGTTCTTCTATTTTCGCAAATTGCTCGAAATTGATGGTACAGGAATACGCTGCGCTTATTTAGTAATTTCAATCCCTGAGGAATACTTTCTTTACGTTATCCTGTCCCTATAAATGCGTATATAGTCCCACTTTTTAAAATGTATGTATACTTGTGGTGCAAGAAAAACCAATGATTTGTTTGTGTGATGGAAATTACCAATATTATGGATTTATTAATTCGATTATCTTAGCTGGATGAGAAAAATCAGGAATTGAACTTGCCATTTTACATGGCATGATAGACGTGTTTTCTAAGTAGAGCTGTTTTAGAATTGAACGTAGTAACTTTTTTTGTAGCGATCAACTACGAAACTTTGTTTGCCGCACTGGCCGCAAATTTTTTTAATTAGTTAGATTAGATTAGATTATAAGTTAGTTTAAGCCTCCCTAACCGCTACAAAAATAGAGCGTATCGAAGAGAGAAAGGCTGAAGGCACCATTTAGTATGGAGATAAGAAAATGAGGAATCTATGCAGAAAGGGCACAGAAACAGTAAGATGGGAAAGAAGTTCATGAAATAAGATAAAAGTTGAAGAAGAAAGTCAGAGGTGCTGAAAAACAGGACAGTAGTGAACCGAAAAAAGGTGGTCCTTAACACAACACAAAACATTTTATTTTAACAAAAAGAAGGCCTACCTAACTCTCAGCTCGGGCCCTCACATTTTTTCCCTGGGAGCGCTAATTCCCATAGATACAATAGTTGTATCCCCCTGAGGGGTTTTAATTAGTTATTAGAGGCCTTTATTTGCAAGGCTTACCCCTGTAACCGATATTTATGATTTTTGAAACAGATAGGTGTGTTTTGTTTTGTATTGTTACAGGGGTTCATTGCTGTCCTGTTTTTTAGAACCTACTACTTTCTTCTTCAACTTTTATCTCGTTTCCTAAACCTTTTTTTGTCAACTCAGTCCCTATACACCTTGTGCACAGATTCCACGTTACCTTTATTAAGTTTGTATTAAATTGTGCCTTCCTCGTAGCACTTTTTGGATCGCCTTTGTTGCGCCGCGGGAGGCTTAAACTAACATCTAATCTGATCCAAGAATATATGTTATATTAATGCAGCAATGTCGGCAATAAAAAATTTCAAACGATTTTGTACCATGTAAATCCGTCATGAAATTTAGAGCGCCGGATAGAAATGAGACTAATACAGTAAGGTTAGCAATCAAAAACTGCAAATGATTCTAGTCCGTAGAAATTAGTGTTGAAATTTAGTGTACCGGATAAATATGACACTAGAATTACATTCAAAAATATTTCAGAATATTGAATCCATGTGAACATTGTATTAAAATCCACTGTCATATTCACATTAATCCCTACAAAATAGCCCAGAAATTTAGCGTGCCGGACA
This sequence comes from Morinoia aosen, assembly GCA_030386875.1. Lineage (NCBI taxonomy): Eukaryota > Metazoa > Arthropoda > Malacostraca > Amphipoda > Talitridae > Morinoia > Morinoia aosen. The sequence goes on along the minus strand of CM059577.1, from coordinate 43,202,816 downwards.
TTAGAAGAGCATTTCAAATTTTTTTACAATATTGAATTCTTAGTAATATCGTAGCCAAAATCGAATCCAATTTCATATTGAAGCTAATCCAAAGAAATTTGCCCTGAAATTTACGAGCCAAAACCGTCACTTTTGCGAAGGCACGAGGCCCGAAAGTCAGAGCTGGCTGCCTGACTGAAAGCAAGTCCCGCATTTTTTTGCTACCATCGGGAATCGATGCAAGAAGATGCTTTGCGTAGATCACAAATAGACGGCCTATGGGAAAGCACTGTCTTTCGAAGGTCAAATACGCATTCTTCCTGAAGCTGGAAGGGCGTTCAAAATGTTTTGTTGTACTGATTTATCCCCTCCTTGGAAGTGGAAGGTGAAAGGCAAATATATTTGGTGAGAACATAGTGTTGCCTCGTTCTGTTCTGTTAGATATAGTTCTGTTTTTGGAGTCTAAATTGATGATTTTGAAACCTAAGTATTATTCTAGGAAATAGTTCTGATTTTTAAAAATAGTTCCCTTTGAAACTTTGTGTTGCATAATGAGATCTTACAAAGGATATTTTTAGCGCCTTTGTCTTAGTTGAGATTCACCAGAACAGGTAAGTTGAAAATGTCCCCTGTTATATGCCTCTGGTTCTGCACAGCTTGAAAATAATTAATAACCTTTTTGCTGTTAATAGTTTTTCTTGAGGCAATGAAGGACAAAGGAATTGACTAAACTGTAAAAAACTCTAATGTTTTACTGAACCTATGAAAAAGAGCCTGCATTATTGTTATTAATTGTTTATGATAAGCGAAGCCAAAGGAATACTTGGGTATTAAAAATTTATATCTTTTGCCAAACCTGAGGTAAAAAGCTGCACTTTAAATAAATCAGGTGCAAGTTACGTGCCTTAAATTTGAATTTCGACTTTGGCCAAAAGTAAAAAACACTCTTGACTCATCCATTAAAATAACGGTAGGCCAGTGGAAAGCAAATCTTCTACTGAATTATTCAACGAGATAATGAATAGAATGAATTCACTGGAATTAATTAAATAAAATAACATCATTCAGCAAATGGAAAAAATGAATTAAATGAATGATGAATAAACGGTCACATACCGATTTACATCCACACTTGAAATCGCTAGAGTATTCCTTGCTGGGAGACAGCTACTGCACATTCGGGAATAAGCACTTCCAGCGGGAAATGTGAGGTCCAGAGCTGATATTCATACTTCTTATACTGAGGCTAATATGATATTCATGCTTCTTATACTGAGGCTAAAATGATGTTTATACTGCTTATACTCAGTCTAAAATGATATTCATGCTTCTTAATTAAACAGAAGCTAAAATGATGTTCATATTGCTAATACTCAGGCTAAAATGATATTCATGCTTTTTAAACTAAAATTCAAATGATATTCATACTTCTTATACTCAAGCTAAAATGATATTCACCCTTCTTTTACTCATACCAGAAAGACATTCATACTTCTACTGAAGCTAAAGTTCGATACTGCGTTCCATGATAATTCTGCCGATGCAGGCCTGAAAAAATTTTCATGTTTAAAATCAGCGCTAAATATAGGGGCCGGGCGCGTGTGGGAGCATTAGTTGTAGGTTTACGAGCGTCCCAAGGGTGCGAGATGCAAAATGTGTCTAGCGTCGGTCTCATCTGCTGCTGCCTAGAAGTGGAAATCTATACGGGAAGCGTGTTCCACTTCTTGATCGCGTTACGGTTCAGAAAGTCGACTAACGTCATTTCCATTCAATTTTAGTACTGTACGTTATATTACCATTAAATCATACGTTATATAAACGTTTGTAAACTGTGTTCAAAGGTATTATGTTCTAAAAAAGTAGCGTGTTTCGCTTTTTGGCCGCGTTAACAGGTTAGAAATTTTACTGTCATTTCCATGCAATCATACGTTAAATAAACGTTTACAAACCGTGTTAAAATATATTGTGTTCTATACGAGAAGCGTGTTCCACTTGTTGATTGCGCTACGGTTCTGAAATTCAACTATCGTCATTTTTATGCAATTAAACGTTATATGAACGTTTATAAACCGTGTTCAAAGATACTGCGTTCTATTAGAAAGCCAAGGTCCAATTTTTGATTGCGTTAATGGTTCAGAAATTCAACTAACATCATTTCCATAAAATCGAACGTCCGTACATTATTTTGTATGTTCCACAAAAACCCGAACCAAGTATTTAATTGCCCTGTATCAGTAATAACCGTAATTATTTCCCGGATCAGTATTAATCAGTAATACCGCATGATATTGCTTGAAATTAAATGCTCATGGTATTCTCACGATGGTATTACGGATACCGAAAATCTGAATACTCGGATCGGGTTTTTGTCGGACCGTGCATATAAACTGTGTTCAGAGATATTATGTTCTATATGAGAAGCAAGATCCCCTTTTTGATCCCGTTAACATATCAATAATTCGAAAACCGTCATTTGAAATCATTCATTGGACACATAGACTTATGATATTCACATATGCCGCCGCCACGTATTATATTAACATGATTGTGCCGATACTTGTACGTGAAAATTGATGATTTTTGTTTTTTTTTCGTTAGTGCCTGTGCGAGATTTGAACTGACAACACGGGACTTGGAGACAACCCAAAAACTCACTTGATTTTTTTGATGATATTTTAATTTTGATTGTAATGGTAACGTTATAACGTCGAGCAATTCGAAGTCATTCACTCCTTTGAAAACGAGAGCTGAAGTTCAGTTACTTAATCACGTTGATGGTTGAGAGATTAAATTGTAGATAGGTTTAAGCCTCCATGAACGCATGAAAAGGTGTTCTGTAGAAAGTTAGTATTAATCCTTATTCCATTTGGAATTAAGGGACCAGGGAACCTGCGCACAACACGTGTCCCCACACCCTGCGCAGGGCGACACTAAGATAGAAAGAAGTTTACGGAACAATGGAAAAGTTTAAGAAAAACCTAATTTATCTCCCATTCAGAACTTCTTGAAATAAGCCGTAGCGTTCCACAAGGATTGGTTTCGGGGGTTGTTTTCCTTCTGATATTCATCGATGTTATATGTAAGTGTACATCTTTCTTTAAATTCATTCTTTTTGCAGTAAATTAGGTATAATTGTAGACCTAAGAATAGTGTTGATAGTCGGATGCCCAAGAACTTATTGAACTCATTCGGGCCCACAAGAAGCCTACTTAAATGTTAATTTACTTCTGTATCGATTGTGGTGAATGAATTTTTTAAATTGCCTAAAATTGTTTTAAATGAGACTAACGAGTACCTTGTACCGAATCTAGTTATCTATGTGGCGTGACCTAACATACCCAGAACTTGGCATAGTTATCCCTAAGGGAAAAGCAACTATTGTATCCATGTAAATTAGCGCTCGTCGGGGGAATATTTGAGGGTTCAAGCTAGAGGTTAGGTAAGCGTTCCTTTCGTTGAAATGGAATAAATGTTTTGTGTTTTGTTATGGACCCTATTTTTCGGTTCATTGCTGTCCTGTTTTCACCGCCCACTATTTTCTTATTCAACATTCCATTTTATTTCCTATCAACTTTTATTTTGTTTCATGAACTTCTTTCTCTACTTATTTCAAAGTTTCTATAAACCTTGTACATGGATTCCGCGTTCTCTCAACTGCATAGAAAATAGGGCCTTTCTCCTTCCTCTCCTTGGAACGCCTTTGCTACGGCTAGAGACGCTTAAACTAACAACTAATCTAATCTCATCTTATCTAATTTGGTATTTTAAGAAATTTTTTATCATCTAAACTTATGATTGTCAAAGACTCGATTTGCTAAGAAATTGAACTCGTACAGTACATTCTATCCCGGCACTAACTGCAGACAGAACAAGGGAGTGAATTATTCATATATTGCAGATGTGTTTTTTTTTCACTCACCAAATTTTGCTTCGTAAATTTTGCATTGCACTGCAGCGTGCACATCAAAATTTCAAATGTAATCTTGCATTTGTAGAGAGTAGCGTATCACTAACTTCTTTTTGCGCAACAGCACAATAATTCAATCAAGTGTTGTTTTTTTTGTAGGAGAAATATGGTGAACTCTGAGTCATAAAAAACGCAGGAGAAAGATAGGTTTTAGGAAACCTATATTTTGTAATCCATCTGACACGGACTTGACATTTCCAAGAGATTATTTAAGAGGGAGGAGAAAACACGACTTTTTAGATATATAACCAATGCTGCAAGAGCCATTCAAACATTTATGGACGTTTCTATACACGGTGAAAGAAGTAAAACATTCCTGGAAATCCATGACACTCCGTCGGTTTCACGTATGATTCAATTTTTACTTCTGTATATATTTTTTATATTAATCATTCTCGTGATCATTTATTGCGATGTTAAAAATGTTAATATTTTTCATTGTTCGCATTCAAATTTTTTTGCTGTATACCTTACCAGCAAATTTGCTTTCTTGCTAAAGTGAGAAACATGACCTCATCGAACAAATATGTTGGGCTCAATGTAATTTACCATCATACCTACGTTCAGCTGATGTTTGTTAATTGTTAATTAAAAGTAAATGTTGATGAATTCATTCGGCTATCTCTGAGGAGAAGACCAATATTTTAACACTTAAATCACGTTCAATTAGTAAGTTTAGGTCTCCCTAACCGCAGCACAGGTGTTCCAATGAGAGGAAAGATGAAGGCTCCATTTAGTACGAAGCCAAGAGTACATGGAGCATACGCACGAGGCGTGTTTTCTGGCTTAGCAACAGCAAGTTAGGAAATAAGTTTATGAAGCAAAGTAAGAGTAGAAGAATAACGTAGAAGGCGCTAGAAAACAAGACAGCAGTAACCTGATAAAAGATGGACAGTAAAAAAATATAAAAATATGTATTTCGTATCAACAAAAATATTGCCTACCTTACTTCCAGCTCGATACCTCACATTCTCTCACTGGGAGCTTTAATTCTCATAGATGCAACATCCTCCCGAGGGACAACCAATAAAGAAGAAAAATTCAAGTTTTGCTTGGCAAATAATTATCTTACAGTCACAAGTTTTGGCACATTAGTGTTCAGATTTTGCCGTATTATCACAGAGAACTAACACATAAAAATTTGCAGGAACCTAAGATACCGCAATGTAAAATATAACATAAGCATTTATTTTTACACAATATAAAATCGAACATGAGCGTTAAACTTGCCAGATTGTAGCATAGAACAAGAACACCAAATTTTCCAGAACGTAAAAGACAGTAAACGCAATAAATTTGCCACAATGTATATGGAAAATAATAGATTTTCTATAATATTCTAGAATACTAATTACTTTTATAGAGAAAGACCATTGAATTCACAAGAATGAAATGCGAAGCAAGTGATTTGAATTGGCCATAACGTAAAATAGAGCTATAGCAGTAAATTTTCTAGAACGTATTTCGAAAAACGGCCGTTAAATTTCCTATAACGAAAATATAGTATAGGAAAAGACCATTAAAAAGTGTAATGTAAAGAAAGAACATTGAATATGCCAGAACGTAGGATAGAGTAGGAGCATTGCAAGAAGGGAGGCTTCGGCGTATGTCATTAGCTTTGGTCTACTGAGGATGTGGACAAACTGGGTCTGAAAAGTTATAAAAAAATGAATATCTCATAAAGTGCAAGCGTCTTGAGTGCCTCCACAGACACAGAAAAAAGAGCGACACTCAAACGTCGCGTCGTAAAATCTCCTTGGAACGTCAGACACGGACCGCGACGGCTCTGAAGCTGTGAGCAGCTGAATTTATATTTTTCTTCGCTGAAGATTTCAGCAGTGGCTATTGAGGATTTATTCTTCAGAATTTATATTCTTCTTTACTAAATATTTATTTACTTTCTAGAATTTATATTCTCCTTTGCTATATATTTATTTACTTTCTAGAACTTATATTCTCCTTTGCTGGAGATTAATTTTTTTTAGAATTTATATTCTTCTTTGCTGAAGATTTCAGCTGGAGCTATTAGGGATTTATTCATCAGAATTTATATTTTTCTTCGCTCAAGATTTTAGATGTGGCTATTGAGGATTTATTCTTCAAACTTTTTATTCTTCTTTACTAATACATGTTTATTTTTGCGAATTTGTATGATTCTCCGCTGATGTATGATTCTCCGCTGAAGATTTTTTTATTGTTTACAATTGATATTGTTCTTTGCTGAAGATACCATGCAGCAGTTGCTATTAGGGATTTATTCTTCAAAATATGTATTTTTCTTTACTGAAGATTCCGGGAAGCCTGTGGAAAGGGTTCTTCAAGTTAAATCGTTTGAGACTTATAATTGGTTTTAGGTTTCAATTGCAACATTAGACATTTTGATATTCTTGAGTCTCTAAAATTAACCGGCGATGTTATTTTTTCGGAACGGATGATACAAAAGCAAAATTTCAGGCTTAGGTGATCTGGATGTTTTTAAATCAGGTGCTGTTTTTATATTTGAGTTGCAGAAGAGCATTTCTGGAAAGGTAAATCTGGCGACTTCAAGTGTTCAAGTAAATAATGGTCAAGACTTATTTTCTTAGAAAAATTTAGTAGCACAGCTCACAGCGCAAGTCCGCTTAGAATAACTTACGCTGCCTGCTGCACTGCTACGACCACGTGAATTGTTCGAGTGTTTGTCTCCAGTTCACATCTGAGCAAATCTTCGCATCCATAAGAATCGGTCCACCGCAGGACATCAAGAAGATTTTAATAGATGCAACTCATATCACATTTCAGAACATGGTAACGTATTTTTCATTACATTTTCTTCGTTGGTCATAAAAATTCGAAGTGCTTCAACACTTTCATCGCGACGTGAGCCACCGGTGTACACGGAGGGGCTTTTCATAATGCTGGCGACCAACCAGTAGTCACAAGCTCAATTTTCATAAATAATTAATCAAAATAGGCACTATCCAGATAATGTTTTCTATTTGTAAAATGGCGTACCGCAACCGATTTTAAAATTGAGTTGAATATTGAATTTCAGTTTAACCCATCGCAGTCAACTTGTTCAACAACATTCCATTTCTATCGTTATTACAAATTCAGAGGATACAAATTAAAGTATCTCGAATAAGATATTTTTTGGAATCCATTGGATTTTAGTAAACAAAAAATTCATTTAACCTTAATATCACTAATCCTCGTACCCGAAGACATCGTCGATGGAAGTAGAATTATTCCCAAAAATAAAATTCAAGTATTTCAATTTTCACTCATCCTCTCGACAAATTAGAGACAGCAACATTTTTCGACTTTCAGGTTTCAGGAAGACACACAAGAATCACAACCATTCCATAATTTCATTCCTCCGACAAATTCGAAAATGCCAACTTTGGCAACTCCCACATATGAGGAAGGCAAAAAAGAAGCATGAGGTTCATCATATTCACTCATCCCTTCTACAAATCCGAGATCACAAACTTTGGAAATTTCCAGATTTCAGTAAGACAAAAAAATAACCATAAGGTTCTTCATTTTCACTCATCCCTTCTACAAATTCGAGAACGCAAACTTTAGCGACTTCCAGATTTGAGGAAGACACGCACGAAGCGCTAGGACCCGGACATTAGCATGTTCCCTTTCGGGCTCGGCGTTGTTCCATTTTATCTAATTGAAAATACGGTCGAAGTCGTTAGCATATAGAGAACTGTCATGGGCTTACATTCCGCAGCGTCAGGAACTGTAGGCTGAGAGCTCAATAAGAATAGGAATAGAAGCAGACACGTGCCATAGCCGGCCTGAAATGGAACTATGCGGAACCTAGGTCGCACGTTTCCGAATAATGCCGTAATTGCTGCTTGAAATTGCAATAAACGCTGCCTATAGGGCGTGACTGAAATGAATATTTTTTTCTCGTATTGAATTTTTTGTATGCGTGGTATGAGCTTTTAATCCGACGATATTAACTCACTAAACCGTGTCAATTAAGAACAATAAACCAGAAGGCTCACGCAAACTGAAATTCGAAATAAACTACTATAGGTAATTTTCTGTTTTATTTCAGTTTGGAACTGCTGAAAGGAATTACGTTTGATGGGAAAAAACACAGTGACAGAAGTTTGAACTATCATCATCTGTAACTGGAAGTTTTACACAATATGTATGAGAAATTTGATATTTCATCGGATGTTATTAAGAAGTTCCCAGGTTACTCCCAGGTTACTCCCAGGTTACTCCCAGGTTACTCCCAGGTTACTCCCAGGTTACTCCCAGGTTACTCCCAGGTTACTCCCAGGTTACTCCCAGGTTACTCCCAGGTTACTCCCAGGTTACTCCCAGGTTACTCCCAGGTTACTCCCAGGTTACTCCCAGGTTACTCCCAGGTTACTCCCAGGTTACTCCCAGGTTACTCCCAGGTTACTCCCAGGTTACTCCCAGGTTACTCCCAGGTTACTCCCAGGTTACTCCCAGGTTACTCCCAGGTTACTCCCAGGTTACTCCCAGGTTACTCCCAGGTTACTCCCAGGTTACTCCCAGGTTACTCCCAGGTTACTCCCAGGTTACTCCCAGGTTACTCCCAAGTTACTCCCAAGTCACTCTCCAGTTACTCTCCAGTTACTCCCCAGTTACTCCCAAGTTTCTACCAAGTTTCTACCAAGTTTCTCCCAAGTTTCTCCCAAGTTTCTCCCAAGTTTCTCTGAAGTTTCTCTGAAGTTTCTCTCAAGTTTTTCTCAAGTTTTTCTCAAGTTTCTCTCAAGTTTCTCTCAAGTTTCTCTCAAATTTCTCTCAAGTTTCTCTCAAGTTTCTCTCAAGTTTCTCTCAAGTTTCTCTCAAGTTTCTCTCAAGTTTCTCTCAAGTTTCTCTCAAGTTTCTCTCAAGTTTCTCTCAAGTTTCTCTCAAGTTTCTCTCAAGTTTCTCTCAAGTTTCTCTCAAGTTTCTCTCAAGTTTCTCTCAAGTTTCTCTCAAGTTTCTCTCAAGTTTCTCTCAAGTTTCTCTCAAGTTTCTCTCAAGTTTCTCTCAAGTTTCTCTCAAGTTTCTCTCAAGTTTCTCTCAAGTTTCTCTCAAGTTTCTCTCAAGTTTCTCTCAAGTTTCTCTCAAGTTTCTCTCAAGTTTCTCTCAAGTTTCTCTCAAGTTTCTCTCAAGTTTCTCTCAAGTTTCTCTCAAGTTTCTCTCAAGTTTCTCTCAAGTTTCTCTCAAGTTTCTCTCAAGTTTCTGTCAAGTTTCTGTCAAGTTTCTCTCAAGCTTCTCTCAAGTTTCTATCAAGTTTCTATCAAGTTTCTTTCAAGTTTCTCTCAGGTTTCTCTCAGGTTTCTCTCAAGTTTCTCTCAAGTTTCTCTCAAGTTTCTCTCAAGTTTCTCTCAAGTTTCTCTCAAGTTTCTCTCAAGTTTCTCTCAAGTTTCTGCCACGTTTCTGCCACGTTTCTGCCAAGTTTCTGCCAAGTTTCTGCCAAGTTTCTGCCAAGTTTCTGCCAAGTTTCTGCCAAGTTTCTGCCAAGTTTCTGCCAAGTTTCTGCCAAGTTTCTGCCAAGTTTCTGCCAAGTTTCTGCCAAGTTTCTGCCAAGTTTCTGCCAAGTTTCTGCCAAGTTTCTGCCAAGTTTCTGCCAAGTTTCTGCCAAGTTTCTGCCAGGTTTGTGTCAGGTTTGTGTCAGGTTTGTGTCAGGTTTGTGTCAGGTTTGTGTCAGGTTTGTGTCAGGTTTGTGTCAGGTTTGTGTCAGGTTTGTGTCAGGTTTGTGTCAGGTTTGTGTCAGGTTTGTGTCAGGTTTGTGTCAGGTTTGTGTCAGGTTTGTGTCAGGTTTGTGTCAGGTTTGTGTCAGGTTTGTGTCAGGTTTGTGTCAGGTTTGTGTCAGGTTTGTGTCAGGTTTGTGTCAGGTTTGTGTCAGGTTTGTGTCAGGTTTGTGTCAGGTTTGTGTCAGGTTTGTGTCAGGTTTGTGTCAGGTTTGTGTCAGGTTTGTGTCAGGTTTGTGTCAGGTTTGTGTCAGGTTTGTGTCAGGTTTGTGTCAGGTTTGTGTCAGGTTTGTGTCAGGTTTGTGTCAGGTTTGTGTCAGGTTTGCGTCAGGTTTGTGTCAGGTTTCTGTCAGGTTTCTGTCAGGTTTCTGTCAGGTTTCTGTCAGGTTTCTGTCAGGTTTCTGTCAGGTTTCTGTCAGGTTTCTGTCAGGTTTCTCTCAGGTTTCTCTCAGGTGTCTCTCAGGTGTCTCTCAGGTGTCTCTCAGGTGTCTCTCAGGTGTCTCTCAGGTGTCTCTCAGGTGTCTCTCAGGTGTCTCTCAGGTGTCTCTCAGGTGTCTCTCAGGTGTCTCTCAGGTGTCTCTCAGGTGTCTCTCAGGTGTCTCTCAGGTGTCTCTCAGGTGTCTCTCAGGTGTCTCTCAGGTGTCTCTCAGGTGTCTCTCAGGTGTCTCTCAGGTGTCTCTCAGGTGTCTCTCAGGTGTCTCTCAGGTGTCTCTCAGGTGTCTCTCAGGTGTCTCTCAGGTGTCTCTCAGGTGTCTCTCAGGTGTCTCTCAGGTGTCTCTCAGGTGTCTCTCAGGTGTCTCAGGTTTCTCTCAGGTCTGTCAAGTCTCAGGTTAACTTCCCAACTCAGGTGTCTCTCAGGTGTCTCTCAGGTGTCTCTCAGGTGTCTCTCAGGTGTCTCTCAGGTGTCTCTCAGGTGTCTCTCAGGTGTCTCTCAGGTGTCTCTCAGGTGTCTCTCAGGTGTCTCTCAGGTGTCTCTCAGGTGTCTCTCAGGTGTCTCTCAGGTGTCTCTCAGGTGTCTCTCAGGTGTCTCTCAGGTGTCTTTCAGGTGTCTCTCAGGTGTCTCTCAGGTGTCTCTCAGGTGTCTCCCTGGTGTCTCTCTGGTGTCTCTCTGGTGTCTCTCTGGTGTCTCTCTGGTGTCTCTCTGGTGTCTCTCTGGTGTCTCTCTGGTGTCTCTCTGGTGTCTCTCTGGTGTCTCTCTGGTGTCTCTCTGGTGTCTCTCAGGTGCCTCTCAGGTGCCTCTCAGGTGTCTCTCAGGTGTCTCTCAGGTGTCTCCCTGGTGTCTCCCTGGTGTCTCTCTGGTGTCTCTTTGGTGTCTCTCAAGGTTTCTCCAAACGTTCTTCCCCTGTTTTTTTCCAAGGTTCTTCCCAAGGTTCTTCCCAAGGTTCTTTCCAAGGTTCTTTCCAAGGTTCTTCCCAAGGTTCTTTCCAAGGTTCTTTCCAAGGTTCTTTCCAAGGTTCTTTCCAAGGTTTTTCCCGAGGTTTTTCCCAAGGTATTTCCCAAGGTTTTTTATTTTCCCAAGGGTTTTCCCAAGGGGATTCCCAAGTTTTTTCGCCAGGTTTTTTCGCAAGGTTTTTTCCCAAGTTTTTTCGCATGGTTTTCCCAAAGGTTTTTCCCAAGGTTTTCCCAAAAGTTTTTCCCAAGGTTTTTCCCAAGGTTTTTCCCAAGGTTTTTCCCAAGGTTTTTCCCAAGGTTTTTCCCAAGGGTTTTCCCAAGGTTTTTCCCAAGGTTTTTCCCAAGGTTTTCCCAAGGTTTTTCCCAAGGTTTTTCCCAAGTTTTTTCCCAAGGTTTTTACCAAGGCTTCTCCCAAGGTTTCTCCCAAGGTTTTTCCAAGGTTTTTCCCAAGGTTTTTCCCATGGTTTTTCCCAAGGGTTTTTTCCGTGGTATTTCCCAAGGTTTTCCCAAGGTTTTCCATAAGGATTTCCCCAAGGTTTTCTCTAAGGTTTTCCCCAAGGTTTTCCCCAAGGTTTTCCCCAAGGTTTTCCCCAGGGTTTTCCCCAGGGTTTTCCCCAAGGTTTTTCCCAAGGTTTTTCCCAAGGTTTTTCCCAAGGTTTTTCCCAAGGTTTTTCCCAAGGTTTTTCCCAGAGGTTTTTCCCAGAGGTTTTTCTCAAGGTTTTTCCCAAGGTTTTCCCCAAGGTTTTTCCCAAGGTTTTACCCAAGGTTTTACCCAAGGTTTTTCCCAAGGTTTTTCCCAAGGTTTTTCCCAAGGATTTTCCCAAGGTTTTCCCAAGGTTTTTCCCGAAGTTTTTCCCAAGATTTTTCCCAAGGTTTTTCCCAAGGATTTTCCCAAGGTTTTTTCCAAGGTTTTTTCTCTAGGATACTGATTTTTCCCAAGGTTTTTCCCCAGGTTTTTCCCAAGGTTTTACTCTAGGCTGTTGATTTTTCCCGAGGTTTTTTTCGAAGGTTTTTCCCAAGGGTTTTCCCAAGGGGATTACCAAGTTTTTTCGCAAGGTTTTTTTCCCAAGTTTTTTCCGAAGTTTTTTCCCAAGGTTTTTCCCAAGGTTTTTCCAAGATTTTTCCCAAGGTTTTTCCCAAGGTTTTTCCCAAGGGTTTTCTCCGTTGTATTTCCCAAAGTTTTTACAAGGTTTTCCCCAAGGTTTTTCCCAAAGTCATTCCCAAGGTTATTCCCAAGTTTTCCCAAGGTTTTTCTCGAGGCTTTTCCCAAGGTTTTTCCCAAGGTTTTTCCCAAGGATTTTCCCAAGGTTTTTCCCAATTTTTTTCCCAAGGTTTTTCCCAAGGTTTTTCCCAAGGTTTTTCCCAAGGTTTTTCCCAAGGTTTTTCCCAAGGTTTTTCCCAAGGTTTTTCCCAAGGTTTCTCCCAAGGTTTTTCCAAGGTTTCCCCAAGGTTTTCCCCAAGGTTTTTCCCAAGGTTTTACTGTTTTTTATTTGTCCCAAGGTTTTTCCAAGGATTTTTCCCAAGGTTTTTCCAAGGATTTTTCGCATGGTTTTTACCAAGTTTTTCCACAAGGTTTTTCCCCAGGTTTTTTCCAAGGATTTTTCCAAGGTGTTTCCCAATATTTTTCCCAAAGTTTTCAAGAGGTTTTTCACATGGATTTTCCCGAGGTCTTTCCATAGGTTTCTCCCAAGGTTTTTCCCAAGGTTTTTCCCGAGGTTTTTCCCGAGGTTTTTTCCCAAGGTTTTTTCCCAAGGTTTTTCCCAAGGTTTTTCCCAAGGTTTTTCCCAAGGTTTTTCCCAAGGTTTTTCCCAAGGTTTTTCCCAAGGTTTTTCCCAAGGTTTTTGCCAAGGTTTTTTCCCAAGGTTTTTCCCAAGGTTTTTCCCAAGGTTTTTCCCAAGGTTTTTCCCAAGGTTTTTTCACAAGGTTTTTTCACGAGGTTTTTTCCCAAGGTTTTTTCCCAAGGTTTTTTCCCAAGGTTTTTTCCCAAGGTTTTTTCCCAAGGTTTTTTCCCAAGGTTTTTTCCCAAGGTTTTTTCCCAGAGGTTTTTCCCAAGGTTTTTCCCAAGGTTTTTCCCAAGGTTTTTCCCAAGGTTTTTCCCAAGGTTTTCCCCAAGGTTTTTCTCAAGGTTTTTCCCAAGGTTTTTCCCAAGGTTTTTCCCAAGGTTTTTCCAAGGTTTTTCCCAAGGTTTTTCCCATGGTTTTTCCCAAGGGTTTTTTCCGTGGTATTTCCCAAGGTTTTTCCAAGGTTTTCCCCAAGGTTTTCCCCAAGGTTTTCCCCAAGGTTTTCCCCAAGGTTTTCCCCAAGGTTTTTCCCAAGGTTTTTCCCAAGGTTTTTCCCAAGGTTTTTCCCAAGGTTTTTCCCAAGGTTTTTCCCAAGGTGTTTCCCAAGGTGTTTCCCAAGGTGTTTCCCAAGGTGTTTCCCAAGGTTTTTCCCAAGGTTTTTCGCAAGGCTTTTCCCAAGTTTTCCCAAGGTTTTTCCTAAGGTTTTTCCCATGGTTTTTCCCAAGGTTTTTTCTCTAGGATATTGATTTTTCCCAAGGTTTTTCCCCAGGTTTTTCCCAAGGTTTTACTCTAGGCTGTTGATTTTTCCCGAGGTTTTTTTCGAAGGTTTTTCCCAAGGCTTTTCACAAGGGGATTCCCAAGTTTTTTCGTAAGGTTTTTTCCCAAGTTTTTTCCCAAGTTTTTTCCCAAGTTTTTTCCCAAGTTTTTTCCCAAGTTTTTTCTCAAGGTTTTTCCCAAGGTTTTTCTCAAGGTTTTTCCCAAGGTTTTTCCAAAGGTTCTTCCCAAGGTTTTTCCCAAGGTTTTTCCCAAGGTTTTTCCCAAGGGTTTTTCCCGTTGTATTTCCCAAAGTTTTTCCAAGGTTTTCCCCAAGGTTTTTCCCAAGGTTATTCCCACGGTTATTCCCAAGGTTTTTCCCAAGGTTTTTTCCAAGGTTTTTCTCAAGGTTTTTCCCAAGGTTTTTCTCAAGGTTTTTCCCAAGGTTTTCACCAAGGTTTTTACCAAGGTTTTGCCCGAAGTTTTCACCAAGGTTTTTCCAAGGGTTTTCCCAAGGTTTTTCACAAGGTTTTTCCCAACGTTTCTCCCAAGGTTTTTTCCAAGGTTTCTCCCAAGGTTTCTCCCAAGGTTTCTCCCAAGGTTTTCTCCAAAGGTTTTCTCCCAAGGTTTTCTCCCAAGGTGTCTCCCAAGGTGTCTCCCAAGGTTTTCTCCAAAGGTTTTCTCCCAAGGTTTTCTCCCAAGGTTTTCTCCCAAGGTTTTCTCCCAAGGTGTCTCCCAAGGTTTTCTCCAAAGGTTTTCTCCCAAGGTTTTCTCCAAAGGTTTTCTCCCAAGGTTTTCTCCCAAGGTGTCTCCCAAGGTGTCTCCCAAGGTTTTCTCCAAAGGTTTTCTCCCAAGGTTTTCTCCAAAGGTTTTCTCCCAAGGTTTTCTCCCAAGGTTTTCTCCCAAGGTTTTCTCCCAAGGTGTCTCCCAAGGTGTCTCCCAAGGTTTTCTCCTAGGATTGTTTCCCAGGTTTTTCCCAAGGTTTCTCCCAAGGTGTCTCCCAAGGTTTTCTCCTAGGATTGTTTCCCAAGGTTTCTCCCAAGGTTTCTCCCAAGGTTTTCTCCCAAGGTTTTCTCCAAAGGTTTTCTCCCAAGGTTTTCTCCCAAGGTGTCTCCCAAGGTGTCTCCCAAGGTTTTCTCCAAAGGTTTTCTCCCAAGGTTTTCTCCCAAGGTTTTCTCCCAAGGTTTTCTCCCAAGGTTTTCTCCCAAGGTTTTCTCCCAAGGTTTTCTCCCAAGGTGTCTCCCAAGGTGTCTCCCAAGGTTTTCTCCCAAGGTTTTCTCCAAAGGTTTTCTCCCAAGGTTTTCTCCCAAGGTTTTCTCCCAAGGTTTTCTCCCAAGGTTTTCTCCAAAGGTTTTCTCCCAAGGTGTCTCCCAAGGTTTTCTCCCAAGGTTTTCTCCCAAGGTTTTCTCCAAAGGTTTTCTCCCAAGGTTTTCTCCCAAGGTTTTCTCCCAAGGTTTTCTCCCAAGGTTTTCTCCAAAGGTTTTCTCCCAAGGTTTCTCCCAAGGTTTTCTCCCAAGGTTTTCTCCAAAGGTTTTCTCCCAAGGTGTCTCCCAAGGTGTCTCCCAAGGTTTTCTCCCAAGGTTTTCTCCCAAGGTTTTCTCCCAAGGTGTCTCCCAAGGTTTTCTCCCAAGGTTTTCTCCAAAGGTTTTCTCCCAAGGTTTTCTCCCAAGGTTTTCTCCCAAGGTTTTCTCCAAAGGTTTTCTCCCAAGGTTTTCTCCCAAGGTGTCTCCCAAGGTGTCTCCCAAGGTTTTCTCCTAGGATTGTTTCCCAGGTTTTTCCCAAGGTTTTACTCTGTTTTTAATTTTTCCAAAGGTTTATTCCCAAGGTTTTTCCAAGGATTTTTCCCAAGGTTTTTCCAAGGATTTTTCCCCAGGTTTTTTCCAAGGATTTTTCCAAGGTTTTTCCCGAGGTTTTTCCAAAGGTGTTTCCCAAGATTTTTCCCAAAGTTTTCAAGAGGTTTTTCACAAGGTTTTCCCGAGGTCTTTCCATAGGTTTTTCCCAAGGTTTTTCCCAAGGTTTTTCCCGAGGTTTTTCCCAAGGTTTTTCCCAAGGTTTTTCCCAAGGTTTTTCCCAAGGTTTTTCCCAAGGTTTTTCCCAAGGTTTTTCCCGAGGTTTTTCCCGAGGGTTTTCCCAAGGGTTTGCCCAAGAGTTTTCCCAAGGTTTTCCCAAGGTTTTTCCCAAGGTTTTTCCCAAGGTTTTTCCCAAGGTTTTTCCCAAGGTTTTTCCCAAGGTTTTTCCCAAGGTTTTTCCCAAGGTTTTTCCCAAGGTTTTTCCCAAGGTTTTTCCCAAGTTTTCTCCCAAGGTTTTTCCCACGGTTTTTCCCACAGTTTTTCCCACGGTTTTTCCCACGGTTTTTCCCCACGGTTTTTCCCCACGGTTTTTCCCCACGGTTTTTCCCCACGGTTTTTCCCAAGGTTTTCCCAAGGTTTTTCCCAAGGTTTTTCCCAAGGTTTTTCCCAAGGTTTTTCCCAATGTTTTTCCCAATGTTTTTCCCAAGGTTTTTCCCAAGGGTTTTCCCAAGGTTTTTCCCAAGGTTTTTCCCAAGGTTTTTCCCAAGGTTTTTCCCAAGGTTTTTCCCAAGGTTTTTCCCAAGGTTTTTCCCAAGGTTTTTCCCAAGGTTTTTCCCAAGGTTTTTCCCAAGGTTTTTCCCAAGGTTTTTCCCAAGGTTTTTCCCAAGGTTTTTCTAAGGTTTTTTTCACAAGGTTTTTTCACAAGGTTTTTTCCCAAGGTTTTTTCCCAAGGTTTTTCCCAAGGTTTTTTCCCAAGGTTTTTTCCCAAGGTTTTTTCCCAAGGTTTTTTCCCAAAGTTTTTTCCCAAAGTTTTTTCCCAAGGTTTTTTCCCAAGGTTTTTCCCCAAGGTTTTTTCCCAAGGTTTTTTCCCAAGGTTTTTTCCCAAAGTTTTTTCCCAAAGTTTTTTCCCAAGGTTTTTTCCCAAGGTTTTTTCCCAAGGTTTTTTTCCAAGGTTTTTTTCCAAGGTTTTTTTCCAGAGGTTTTTCCCAATGTTTTTCCCAATGTTTTTCCCAAGGTTTTTCCCAAGGTTTTTCCCAAGGTTTTTCCCAAGGTTTTCCCCAGGGTTTTTCTCTAGGTTTTTGATTTTTCCCAGGGTTTTTACCAAGGGTATTGATCTTTCCCAAGGCTTTTACCAAGGTTTTTCCCAGGGGTTTTCCCAGGGTTTCTCCCAATTTTTCTCCCAAGGTTTTCCCAAAGGTTTTCCCCAAAGTTTTTCCAAGGGTT
This sequence comes from Morinoia aosen, assembly GCA_030386875.1. Taxonomy (NCBI): domain Eukaryota; kingdom Metazoa; phylum Arthropoda; class Malacostraca; order Amphipoda; family Talitridae; genus Morinoia; species Morinoia aosen. Next base: position 43,185,997 of record CM059577.1, on the reverse strand, counting down.
TTCCCAAGGTTTTTCCCAAGGTTTTCCCCAGGTTTTTCCCAAGGTTTTTCCCAAGGTTTTCCCCAGGTTTTTCCCAAGGTTTTTCCCAAGGTTTTTCCCCAGGTTTCCCCAGGTTTTTCCCAAGGTTTTCCCCAAGATTTTTCCCAAGGGTTTTTTCCGTGGTATTTCCAAAAGTTTTTCCAAAGGTATTTCCCAAGGTTTTTCCCAAGGTTTTCCTCAAGGGTTTTCCCAAGGTTTTTTTCTCAAGGTTTTCTCTAGGTTTTTGATTTTTCCCAACGTTTTTCCAAAGGTTTTTCCCAAGGTTTTTCCCAAGGTTTTTCCCAAGGTTTTTCCCGAAGTTTTTCCCAAGGTTTTCCCAAGGTTTTTCCAAGGTTTCCCCAAGGTTTTTCTCAAGGTTTTTGATTTTTCCCAAGGTTTTTACCAAGGTTTTTGATTTTTCCCGAAGTTTTCCAAGGTTTTTCCCGAGGTTTTTCCAAGGTTTTTCCCAAGGTTTTTCCCGAGGTTTTTCTCAAGGTTTTCCTCAAGGTTTTTCCCAAGGTTTTTCCCAAGGTTTTTCCCAAGGTTTTTCCCAAGGTTTTACTCTAGGCTGTTGATTTTTCCCGAGGTTTTTTTCGAAGGTTTTTCCCAAGGGTTTTCCCAAGGGGATTACCAAGTTTTTTCGCAAGGTTTTTTCCCAAGTTTTTTCCGAAGTTTTTTCCCAAGGTTTTTCCCAAGGTTTTTCCCAAGGTTTTTCCAAGATTTTTCCCAAGGTTTTTCCCAAGGTTTTTCCCAAGGGTTTTCTCCGTTGTATTTCCCAAAGTTTTTACAAGGTTTTCCCCAAGGTTTTTCCCAAGGTTATTCCCAAGGTTATTCCAAGTTTTCCCAAGGTTTTTCTCGAGGTTTTTCCCAAGGTTTTTCCCAAGGTTTTTCCCAAGGTTTTTCCCAAGGTTTTTCCCAAGGTTTTTCCCAATTTTTTTCCCAAGGTTTTTCCCAAGGTTTTTCCCAAGGTTTTTCCCAAGGTTTTTCCCAAGGTTTTTCCCAAGGTTTCTCCCAAGGTTTTTCCAAGGTTTCCCCAAGGTTTTCCCCAAGGTTTTCCCCAAGGTTTTCCCCAAGGTTTTTCCCAAGGTTTTTCCCAAGATTTTTCCCAGGGTTTTTCCCAAGGTTTTTCCCAAGGTTTTTCCCAAGGTTTTTCCCAAGGTTTTTCCAAGGATTTTTCGCATGGTTTTTACCAAGGTTTTCCACAAAGTTTTTCCCCAGGTTTCTCCCAAGGTTTTCCCCAAGGTTTTCCCCAAGGTTCCTACCAAGGTTCCTCCCAAGGTTTTCCCCAAGGTTTTCACAAGGTTTTCTCCCAAGGTTTTCTCCCAAGGTTTTCTCCCAAGGTTTTCTCCCAAGGTTTTCTCCCAAGGTTTTCTCCCAAGGTTCCTCCCAAGGTTTTCCCCAAGGTTTTCCCCAAGGTTTTCACAAGGTTTTCTCCCAAGTTTTTCTCCCAAGTTTTTCTCCCAAGGTTTTCTCCCAAGGTTTTCTCCCAAGGTTTTCTCCTAGGGTTTTCTCCTAGGGTTTTCTCCTAAGGTTGTTTCCCAGGTTTTTCCCAAGGTTTTACTGTTTTTTATTTGTCCCAAGGTTTTACTGTTTTTTATTTGTCCCAAGGTTTTTTTCCCAAGGTTTTTCCAAGGATTTTTCCCAAGGTTTTTCCAAGGATTTTTCGCATGGTTTTTACCAAGGTTTTCCACAAGGTTTTTCCCCAGGTTTTTTCCAAGGATTTTTCCAAGGTGTTTCCCAAGATTTTTCCCAAAGTTTTCAAGAGGTTTTTCACATGGATTTTCCCGAGGTCTTTCCATAGGTTTCTCCCAAGGTTTTTCCCGAGGTTTTTCCCGAGGTTTTTTCCCAAGGTTTTTCCCAAGGTTTTTCCCAAGGTTTTTCCCAAGGTTTTTCCCAAGGGTTTTCCCAAGGTTTTTCCCAAGGTTTTTCCCAAGGTTTTTCCCAAGGTTTTTCCCAAGGTTTTTCCCAAGGTTTTTCCCAAGGTTTTTCCCAAGGTTTTTCCCAAGGTTTTTCCCAAGGTTTTTCCCAAGGTTTTTCCCAAGGTTTTTCCCAAGGTTTTTCCCAAGGTTTTTCCCAAGGTTTTTCCCAAGGTTTTTCCCAAGGTTTTTCCCAAGGTTTTTCCCAAGGTTTTTTCACGAGGTTTTTTCACGAGGTTTTTTCACGAGGTTTTTTCCCAAGGTTTTTTCCCAAGGTTTTTTCCCAAGGTTTTTTCCCAAGGTTTTTTCCCAAGGTTTTTTCCCAAGGTTTTTTCCCAGAGGTTTTTCCCAAGGTTTTTCCCAAGGTTTTTCCCAAGGTTTTCCCAAGGTTTTTCCCAAGGTTTCCCCTAGGTTTTCCCCAAGGTTTTCCCCAAGGTTTTCCCCAAGGTTTTTCCCAAGGTTTTTCCCAGGATTTTTCCCAGGGTTTTTCCCAGAGGTTTTTCCCAAGGTTTTTCCCAAGGTTTTTCCCAAGGTTTTTCCCAAGGTTTTTCCAAGGATTTTTCGCATGGTTTTTACCAAGGTTTTCCACAAAGTTTTTCCCCAGGTTTCTCCCAAGGTTTTCCCCAAGGTTTTCCCCAAGGTTCCTCCCAAGGTTCCTCCCAAGGTTTTCCCCAAGGTTTTCACAAGGTTTTCTCCCAAGGTTTTCTCCCAAGGTTTTCTTCCAAGGTTTTCTCCCAAGGTTTTCTCCCAAGGTTCCTCCCAAGGTTTTCCCCCAGGTTTTCCCCAAGGTTTTCACAAGGTTTTCTCCCAAGTTTTTCTCCCAAGTTTTTCTCCCAAGGTTTTCTCCCAAGGTTTTCTCCCAAGGTTTTCTCCTAGGGTTTTCTCCTAAGGTTGTTTCCCAGGTTTTTCCCAAGGTTTTACTGTTTTTTATTTGTCCCAAGGTTTTTTTCCCAAGGTTTTTCCAAGGATTTTTCCCAAGGTTTTTCCAAGGATTTTTCGCATGGTTTTTACCAAGGTTTTCCACAAGGTTTTTCCCCAGGTTTTTTTCAAGGATTTTTCCAAGGTGTTTCCCAAGATATTTCCCAAAGTTTTCAAGAGGTTTTTCACATGGATTTTCCCGAGGTCTTTCCATAGGTTTCTCCCAAGGTTTTTCCCGAGGTTTTTCCCAAGGTTTTTTCCCAAGGTTTTTCCCAAGGTTTTTCCCAAGGTTTTTCCCAAGGTTTTTCCCAAGGTTTTTCCCAAGGTTTTTCCCAAGGTTTTTCCCAAGGTTTTTCCCAAGGTTTTTCCCAAGGTTTTTCCCAAGGTTTTTCCCTAGGTTTTTCCCAAGGTTTTTCCCAAGGTTTTTCCCAAGGTTTTTCCCAAGGTTTATCCCAAGGTTTTTTCCCAAGGTTTTTCCCAAGGTTTTTCCCAAGGTTTTTCACAAGGTTTTTTCACGAGGTTTTTTCACGAGGTTTTTTCCCAAGGTTTTTTCCCAAGGTTTTTTCCCAAGGTTTTTTCCCAAGGTTTTTTCCCAAGGTTTTTTCCCAGAGGTTTTTTCCAAGGTTTTTCCCAAGGTTTTTCCCAAGGTTTTTCCCAAGGTTTTTCCCAAGGTTTTCCCAAGGTTTTTCCCAAGGTTTTTCCCAAGGTTTTTCCCAAGGTTTTTCTCAAGGTTTTTCCAAGGTTTTTCCCAAGGTTTTTCCCATGGTTTTTCCCAAGGGTTTTTTCCGTGGTATTTCCCAAGGTTTTTCCAAGGTTTTCCCCAAGGTTTTCCCCAAGGTTTTCCCCAAGGTTTTCCCCAAGGTTTTCCCCAAGGTTTTCCCCAAGGTTTTCCCCAAGGTTTTCCACAAGGTTTTCCCCAAGGTTTTCCCCAAGGTTTTTCCCAAGGTTTTTCCCAAGGTTTTTCCCAAGGTTTTTCCCAAGGTTTTTCCCAAGGTGTTTCCCAAGGTGTTTCCCAAGGTGTTTCCCAAGGTTTTTCCCAAGGTTTTTCGCAAGGCTTTTCCCAAGTTTTCCCAAGGTTTTTCCTAAGGTTTTTCCCATGGTTTTTCCCAAAGTTTTTTCTCTAGGATATTGATTTTTCCCAAGGTTTTTCCCCAGGTTTTTCCCAAGGTTTTACTCTAGGCTGTTGATTTTTCCCGAGGTTTTTTTCGAAGGTTTTTCCCAAGGCTTTTCACAAGGGGATTCCCAAGTTTTTTCGTAAGGTTTTTTCCCAAGTTTTTTCCCAAGTTTTCTCCCAAGTTTTTTCCCAAGTTTTTTCTCAAGGTTTTTCCCAAGGTTTTTCTCAAGGTTTTTCCCAAGGTTTTTCCAAAGGTTCTTCCCAAGGTTTTTCCCAAGGTTTTTCCCAAGGTTTTTCCCTAGGGTTTTTCCCGTTGTATTTCCCAAAGTTTTTCCAAGGTTTTCCCCAAGGTTTTTCCCAAGGTTATTCCCACGGTTATTCCCAAGGTTTTTCCCAAGGTTTTTTCCAAGGTTTTTCTCAAGGTTTTTCCCAAGGTTTTTCTCAAGGTTTTTTCCAAGGTTTTCACCAAGGTTTTTACCAAGGTTTTGCCCGAAGTTTTCGCCAAGGTTTTTCCAAGGGTTTTCCCAAGGTTTTTCACAAGGTTTTTCCCAACGTTTCTCCCAAGGTTTTTTCCAAGGTTTCTCCCAAGGTTTCTCCCAAGGTTTCTCCCAAGGTTTCTCCCAAGGTTTTCTATCAAGGTTTTCTCCAAAGGTTTTCTCCCAAGGTTTTCTCCCAAGGTGTCTCCCAAGGTGTCTCCCAAGGTTTTCTCCTAGGATTGTTTCCCAGGTTTTTCCCAAGGTTTTACTCTGTTTTTAATTTTTCCAAAGGTTTATTCCCAAGGTTTTTCCAAGGATTTTTCCCAAGGTTTTTCCAAGGATTTTTCCCCAGGTTTTTTCCAAGGATTTTTCCAAGGTTTTTCCCGAGGTTTTTCCAAAGGTGTTTCCCAAGATTTTTCCCAAAGTTTTCAAGAGGTTTTTCACAAGGTTTTCCCGAGGTCTTTCCATAGGTTTTTCCCAAGGTTTTTCCCAGGGTTTTTCCCGAGGTTTTTCCTAAGGTTTTTCCCAAGGTTTTTCCCAAGGTTTTTCCCAAGGTTTTTCCCAAGGTTTTTCCCAAGGTTTTTCCCGAGGTTTTTCCCGAGGGTTTTCCCAAGGGTTTTCCCAAGAATTTTCCCAAGGTTTTCCCAAGGTTTTTCCCAAGGTTTTTCCCAAGGTTTTTCCCAAGGTTTTTCCCAAGGTTTTTCCCAAGGTTTTTCCCAAGGTTTTTCCCAAGGTTTTTCCCAAGGTTTTTCCCAAGGTTTTTCCCAAGGTTTTTCCCAAGGTTTTTCCCAAGGTTTTCTCCCAAGGTTTTTCCCACGGTTTTTCCCACGGTTTTTCCCACGGTTTTTCCCACGGTTTTTCCCCACGGTTTTTCCCCACGGTTTTTCCCCACGGTTTTTCCCCACGGTTTTTCCCCACGGTTTTCCCAAGGTTTTTCCCAAGGTTTTTCCCAAGGTTTTTCCCAAGGTTTTTCCCAAGGTTTCTCCCAATGTTTTTCCCAAGGGTTTTCCCAAGGGTTTTTCCAAGGTTTTTCCCAAGGTTTTTCCCAAGGTTTTTCCCAAGGTTTTTCCCAAGGTTTTTCCCAAGGTTTTTCCCAAGGTTTTTCCCAAGGTTTTTCCCAAGGTTTTTCCCAAGGTTTTTCCCAAGGTTTTTCCCAAGGTTTTTCCCAAGTTTTTTCCCAAGGTTTTTCTAAGGTTTTTTCACAAGGTTTTTTCACAAGGTTTTTTCCCAAGGTTTTTTCCCAAGGTTTTTTCCCAAGGTTTTTTCCCAAGGTTTTTTCCCAAGGTTTTTTCCCAAGGTTTTTTCCCAAAGTTTTTTCCCAAGGTTTTTTCCCAAGGTTTTTTCCCAAGGTTTTTTCCCAAGGTTTTTTCCCAAGGTTTTTTCCCGAGGTTTTTTCCCAAGGTTTTTTCCCGAGGTTTTTTCCCAAGGTTTTTTTCCAAGGTTTTTTTCCAGAGGTTTTTTTCCAGAGGTTTTTCCCAAGGTTTTTCCCAAGGTTTTTCCCAAGGTTTTTCCCAAGGTTTTTCCCAAGGTTTTTCCCAAGGTTTTTCCCAAGGTTTTTCCCAAGGTTTTTCCCAAGGTTTTTCCCAAGGTTTTTCCCAAGGTTTTTCCCAAGGTTTTTCCCAAGGTTTTTCCCAAGGTTTTCCCCAGGGTTTTTCTCTAGGTTTTTGATTTTTCCCAGGGTTTTTCCCAAGGTTTTTCCCAAGGTTTTTCCCAAGGTTTTTCCCAAGGTTTTTCCCCAGGTTTCCCCAGGTTTTTCCCAAGGTTTTCCCCAAGATTTTTCCCAAGGGTTTTTTCCGTGGTATTTCCAAAAGTTTTTCCAAAGGTATTTCCCAAGGTTTTTCCCAAGGTTTTCCTCAAGGGTTTTCCCAAGGTTTTTTTCTCAAGGTTTTCTCTAGGTTTTTGATTTTTCCCAACGTTTTTCCAAAGGTTTTTCCCAAGGTTTTTCCAAAGGTTTTTCCCAAGGTTTTTCCCGAAGTTTTTCCCAAGGTTTTCCCAAGGTTTTTCCAAGGTTTCCCCAAGGTTTTTCTCAAGGTTTTTGATTTTTCCCAAGGTTTTTACCAAGGTTTTTGATTTTTCCCGAAGTTTTCCAAGGTTTTTCCCGAGGTTTTTCCAAGGTTTTTCCCAAGGTTTTTCCCGAGGTTTTTCTCAAGGTTTTTCCCAAGGTTTTTCCCAAGGTTTTTCCCAAGGTTTTTCCCAAGGGTTTTTCCCAAGGTTTTTTTCAAGGTTTTTCCCAAGGTTTTTCCCAAGGGTTTTTCCAAGGTTTTTCCAAGGTTTTTCCCAAGGTTTTTCCCAAGGTTTTTCCCAAGGGTTTTCCCAAGGTTTTTCCCAAGGTTTTTCCCAAGGTTTTTCCCAAGGTTTTTTTCCAAGGTTTTTCCCCAAAGTTTTTCCCAAGGTTTTTCCCAAGGTTTTTCCCAAGGTTTTTCCCAAGGTTTTTCCCAAGGTTTTTCCCAAGGTTTTTCCCAAGGTTTTTCTCACGGTTTTTCCCAAGGTTTTTCCCAAGGATTTTCCCAAGGTTTTTCCCAAGGTTTTTCCCAAGGTTTTTCCCAACGTTTTTTCCGTGGTATATCTCTAGGTTTTCCCTAGGTTTTTCCCAAGGTTTTTTCCAAGGTTTTTTCCAAGGTTTTTTCCAAGGTTTTTCCCAAGGCGTTTCCCAAGGTTTTTCCCAAGGTTTTTCCCAAGGTTTTTCCCAAGGTTTTTTCCCCAAGGTTTTTTCCCAAGGTTTTTTCCCAAGGTTTTTTCCAGAGGTTTTTTCCAGAGGTTTTTTCCAGAGGTTTTTTCCAGAGGTTTTTTCCAGAGGTTTTTCCCAAGGTTTTTCCCAAGGTTTTCCCCAAGGTTTTCCCCAAGGTTTTCCCCAAGGTTTTCCCCAAGGTTTTCCCCAAGGTTTTCCCCAAGGTTTTCCCCAAGGTTTTCCCCAAGGTTTTCCCCAAGGTTTTCCCCAAGGTTTTCCCCAAGGTTTTTCCCAAGGTTTTTCCCAAGGTTTTTCCCAAGGTTTTTCCCAAGGTTTTTCCCAAGGTTTTTCCCAAGGTTTTTCCCAAGGTTTTTCCCAAGGTTTTTCCCAAGGTTTTTCCCAAGGTTTTTCCCAAGGTGTTTCCCAAGGTGTTTCCCAAGGTGTTTCCCAAGGTTTTTCCCAAGGTTTTTCGCAAGGCTTTTCCCAAGTTTTCCCAAGGTTTCCCAAGGTTTTTCCTAAGGTTTTTCCCATGGTTTTTCCCAAGGTTTTTTCTCTAGGATATTGATTTTTCCCAAGGTTTTTCCCCAGGTTTTTCCCAAGGTTTTACTCTAGGCTGTTGATTTTTCCCGAGGTTTTTTTCGAAGGTTTTTCCCAAGGCTTTTCACAAGGGGATTCCCAAGTTTTTTCGTAAGGTTTTTTCCCAAGTTTTTTCCCAAGTTTTTTCCCAAGTTTTTTCCCAAGTTTTTTCTCAAGGTTTTTCCCAAGGTTTTTCTCAAGGTTTTTCCCAAGGTTTTTCCAAAGGTTCTTCCCAAGGTTTTTCCCAAGGTTTTTCCCAAGGTTTTTCCCTAGGGTTTTTCCCGTTGTATTTCCCAAAGTTTTTCCAAGGTTTTCCCCAAGGTTTTTCCCAAGGTTATTCCCACGGTTATTCCCAAGGTTTTTCCCAAGGTTTTTTCCAAGGTTTTTCTCAAGGTTTTTCCCAAGGTTTTTCTCAAGGTTTTTCCCAAGGTTTTCACCAAGGTTTTTACCAAGGTTTTGCCCGAAGTTTTCGCCAAGGTTTTTCCAAGGGTTTTCCCAAGGTTTTTCACAAGGTTTTTCCCAACGTTTCTCCCAAGGTTTTTTCCAAGGTTTCTCCCAAGGTTTCTCCCAAGGTTTCTCCCAAGGTTTCTCCCAAGGTTTTCTCCCAAGGTTTTCTCCAAAGGTTTTCTCCCAAGGTTTTCTCCCAAGGTGTCTCCCAAGGTGTCTCCCAAGGTTTTCTCCTAGGATTGTTTCCCAGGTTTTTCCCAAGGTTTTACTCTGTTTTTAATTTTTCCAAAGGTTTATTCCCAAGGTTTTTCCAAGGATTTTTCCCAAGGTTTTTCCAAGGATTTTTCCCCAGGTTTTTTCCAAGGATTTTTCCAAGGTTTTTCCCGAGGTTTTTCCAAAGGTGTTTCCCAAGATTTTTCCCAAAGTTTTCAAGAGGTTTTTCACAAGGTTTTCCCGAGGTCTTTCCATAGGTTTTTCCCAAGGTTTTTCCCAGGGTTTTTCCCGAGGTTTTTCCCAAGGTTTTTCCCAAGGTTTTTCCCAAGGTTTTTCCCAAGGTTTTTCCCAAGGTTTTTCCCAAGGTTTTTCCCAAGGTTTTTCCCAAGGTTTTTCCCGAGGTTTTTCCCGAGGGTTTTCCCAAGGGTTTTCCCAAGAATTTTCCCAAGGTTTTCCCAAGGTTTTTCCCAAGGTTTTTCCCAAGGTTTTTCCCAAGGTTTTTCCCAAGGTTTTTCCCAAGGTTTTTCCCAAGGTTTTTCCCAAGGTTTTTCCCAAGGTTTTTCCCAAGGTTTTTCCCAAGGTTTTTCCCAAGGTTTTTCCCAAGGTTTTCTCCCAAGGTTTTTCCCACGGTTTTTCCCACAGTTTTTCCCACGGTTTTTCCCACGGTTTTTCCCCACGGTTTTTCCCCACGGTTTTTCCCCACGGTTTTTCCCCACGGTTTTTCCCCACGGTTTTTCCCCACGGTTTTTCCCCACGGTTTTCCCAAGGTTTTTCCCAAGGTTTTTCCCAAGGTTTTTCCCAAGGTTTTTCCCAAGGTTTTTCCCAAGGTTTTTCCCAAGGTTTTTCCCAAGGGTTTTCCCAAGGTTTTTCCCAAGGTTTTTCCCAAGGTTTTTCCCAAGGTTTTTCCCAAGGTTTTTCCCAAGGTTTTTCCCAAGGTTTTTCCCAAGGTTTTTCCCAAGGTTTTTCCCAAGGTTTTTCCCAAGGTTTTTCTAAGGTTTTTCTAAGGTTTTTTCACAAGGTTTTTTCACAAGGTTTTTTCCCAAGGTTTTTTCCCAAGGTTTTTCCCAAGGTTTTTTCCCAAGGTTTTTTCCCAAAGTTTTTTCCCAAGGTTTTTTCCCAAGGTTTTTTCCCAAGGTTTTTTCCCAAGGTTTTTTCCCAAGGTTTTTTCCCAAGGTTTTTTCCCAAGGTTTTTTCCCAAGGTTTTTTCCCGAGGTTTTTTCCCGAGGTTTTTTCCCAAGGTTTTTTCCCAAGGTTTTTTTCCATGGTTTTTTTCCAAGGTTTTTTTCCAAGGTTTTTTTCCAAGGTTTTTTTCCAGAGGTTTTTTTCCAGAGGTTTTTCCCAAGGTTTTTCCCAAGGTTTTTCCCAAGGTTTTTCCCAAGGTTTTTCCCAAGGTTTTTCCCAAGGTTTTTCCCAAGGTTTTTCCCAAGGTTTTTCCCAAGGGTTTTCCCAAGGTTTTTCCCAAGGTTTTTCCCAAGGTTTTCCCCAGGGTTTTTCTCTAGGTTTTTGATTTTTCCCAGGGTTTTTACCAAGGGTATTGATTTTTCCCAAGGCTTTTACCAAGGTTTTTCCCAGGGGTTTTCCCAGGGTTTCTCCCAATTTTTCTCCCAAGGTTTTCCCAAAGGTTTTCCCCAAAGTTTTTCCAAGGGTTTTCCCAAGGTTTTTCCCAAGGTTTTCCCCAGGTTTTTCCCAAGGTTTTTCCCCAGGTTTTTCCCCAGGTTTTTCCCAAGGTTTTTCCCAAGGTTTTTCCCAAGGTTTTTCCCAAGGTTTTTCCCAAGGTTTTTCCCCAGGTTTCCCCAGGTTTTTCCCAAGGTTTTCCCCAAGATTTTTCCCAAGGTTTTCCCCAAGATTTTTCCCAAGGGTTTTTTCCGTGGTATTTCCAAAAGTTTTTCCAAAGGTATTTCCCAAGGTTTTTCCCAAGGTTTTCCTCAAGGGTTTTCCCAAGGTTTTTTTCTCAAGGTTTTCTCTAGGTTTTTTATTTTTCCCAACGTTTTTCCAAAGGTTTTTCCCAAGGTTTTTCCAAAGGTTTTTCCCAAGGTTTTTCCCGAAGTTTTTCCCAAGGTTTTCCCAAGGTTTTTCCAAGGTTTCCCCAAGGTTTTTCTCAAGGTTTTTGATTTTTCCCAAGGTTTTTACCAAGGTTTTTGATTTTTCCCGAAGTTTTCCAAGGTTTTTCCCGAGGTTTTTCCAAGGTTTTTCCCAAGGTTTTTCCCGAGGTTTTTCTCAAGGTTTTCCTCAAGGTTTTTCCCAAGGTTTTTCCCAAGGTTTTTCCCAAGGTTTTTCCCAAGGGTTTTTCCCAAGGTTTTTCCCAAGGTTTTTCCCAAGGTTTTTCCCAAGGTTTTTCCCAAGGGTTTTTCCAAGGTTTTTCCCAAGGTTTTTCCCAAGGTTTTTCCCAAGGTTTTTCCCAAGGTTTTTCCCAAGGTTTTTCCCAAGGTTTTTCCCAAGGTTTTTCCCAAGGTTTTTTCCAAGGTTTTTCCCCAAAGTTTTTCCCAAGATTTTTCCCAAGGTTTTTCCCAAGGTTTTTCCCAAGGTTTTTCCCAAGGTTTTTCCCAAGGTTTTTCCCAAGGTTTTTCCCAAGGTTTTTCCCAAGGTTTTTCCCAAGGTTTTTTCCGTGGTATATCTCTAGGTTTTTCCCTAGGTTTTTCCCAAGGTTTTTTCCAAGGTTTTTTCCAAGGTTTTTTCCAAGGTTTTTCCCAAGGCGTTTCCCAAGGTTTTTCCCAAGGTTTTTCCCAAGGTTTTTTCCCCAAGGTTTTTTCCCAAGGTTTTTTCCAGAGGTTTTTTCCAGAGGTTTTTTCCAGAGGTTTTTTCCAGAGGTTTTTTCCAGAGGTTTTTTCCAGAGGTTTTTTCCAGAGGTTTTTCCCAAGGTTTTTCCCAAGGTTTTTCCCAAGGTTTTTCCCAAGGTTTTTCCCAAGGTTTTTCCCAAGGTTTTTCCCAAGGTTTTTCCCAAGGTTTTTCCCAAGGTTTTTCCCAAGGTTTTTCCCAAGGTTTTTCCCAAGGTTTTTCCCAAGGTTTTTCCCAAGGTTTTTCCCAAGGTTTTTCCCAAGGTTTTTTCCAAGGTTTTTCCCAAGGTTTTTCCCAAGGTTTTTCCCAAGGTTTTTCCCAAGGTTTTTCCCAAGGTTTTTCCCAAGGTTTTTCCCAAGGTTTTTCCCAAGGTTTTTCCCAAGGTTTTTCCCAAGGTTTTTCCCAAGGTTTTTCCCAGGGTTTTTCTCTAGGTTTTTGATTTTTCCCAAGGTTTTTACCAAGGTTATTGATTTTTCCCAGGGCTTTTACCAAGGTTTTTCCCAGGGGTTTTCCCAGGGCTTCTCCCAATTTTTCTCCCAAGGTTTTCCCAAAGGATTTCCCCAAGGTTTTTCCCAAGGTTTTCCCCAGGTTTTTCCCAAGGTTTTTCCCAAGGTTTTCCCAGGTTTTTCCCAAGGTTTTCCCCAAGATTTTTCCCAAAGGTTTTTTCCGTGGTATTTCCAAGGTTTTTCCAAAGGTATTTCCCAAGGTTTTTCCCAAGGTTTTCCTCAAGGGTTTTCCCAAGGTTTTTTTCTCAAGGTTTTCTCTAGGTTTTTGATTTTTCCCAAGGTTTTTCCCGAAGTTTTTCCAAAGGGTTTTCCCAAGGTTTTTCCAAGGTTTCCCCAAGGTTTTTCTCAAGGTTTTTGGTTTTTACCAAGGTTTTTGATTTTTCCCGAAGTTTTCCAAAGTTTTTCCCGAGGTTTTTCCAAGGTTTTTCCCAAGGTTTTTCCCGAGGTTTTTCTCAAGGTTTTCCTCAAGGTTTTTCCCAAGGTTTTCCCAAGGTTTTTCCCAAGGTTTTTCCCAAGGTTTTTCCCAAGGTTTTTCCCAAGGTTTTTCCCAAGGTTTTTCCCAAGGTTTATCCCAAGGTTTTCTCCCAAGGTTTTCTCCAAAGGTTTTCTCCCAAGGTTTTCTCCCAAGGTGTCTCCCAAGGTGTCTCCCAAGGTTTTCTCCTAGGATTGTTTCCCAGGTTTTTCCCAAGGTTTTACTCTGTTTTTAATTTTTCCAAAGGTTTATTCCCAAGGATTTTTCCCAAGGTTTTTCCAAGGATTTTTCCCCAGGTTTTTTCCAAGGATTTTTCCAAGGTTTTTCCCGAGGTTTTTCCAAAGGTGTTTCCCAAGATTTTTCCCAAAGTTTTCAAGAGGTTTTTCACAAGGTTTTCCCGAGGTCTTTCCATAGGTTTTTCCCAAGGTTTTTCCCAGGGTTTTTCCCGAGGTTTTTCCCAAGGTTTTTCCCAAGGTTTTTCCCAAGGTTTTTCCCAAGGTTTTTCCCAAGGTTTTTCCCAAGGTTTTTCCCGAGGTTTTTCCCAAGGTTTTTCCCGAGGTTTTTCCCGAGGGTTTTCCCAAGGGTTTTCCCAAGAATTTTCCCAAGGTTTTTCCCAAGGTTTTTCCCAAGGTTTTTCCCAAGGTTTTTCCCAAGGTTTTTCCCAAGGTTTTTCCCAAGGTTTTTCCCAAGGTTTTTCCCAAGGTTTTTCCCAAGGTTTTTCCCAAGGTTTTTCCCAAGGTTTTTCCCAAGGTTTTTCCCAAGGTTTTCTCCCAAGGTTTTTCCCACGGTTTTTCCCACAGTTATTCCCACGGTTTTTCCCACGGTTTTTCCCCACGGTTTTTCCCCACGGTTTTTCCCCACGGTTTTCCCAAGGTTTTTCCCAAGGTTTTTCCCAAGGTTTTTCCCAAGGTTTTTCCCAAGGTTTCTCCCAATGTTTTTCCCAAGGGTTTTCCCAATGTTTTTCCCAAGGGTTTTCCCAAGGTTTTTCCCAAGGTTTTTCCCAAGGTTTTTCCCAAGGTTTTTCCCAAGGTTTTTCCCAAGGTTTTTCCCAAGGTTTTTCCCAAGGTTTTTCCCAAGGTTTTTCCCAAGGTTTTTCTAAGGTTTTTTCACAAGGTTTTTTCACAAGGTTTTTTCACAAGGTTTTTTCACAAGGTTTTTTCCCAAGGTTTTTTCCCAAGGTTTTTCCCAAGGTTTTTTCCCAAGGTTTTTTCCCAAGGTTTTTTCCCAAGGTTTTTTCCCAAGGTTTTTTCCCAAGGTTTTTTCCCAAGGTTTTTTCCCAAGGTTTTTTCCCAAGGTTTTTTCCCAAGGTTTTTTCCCAAGGTTTTTTCCCAAGGTTTTTTCCCAAGGTTTTTTCCCAAGGTTTTTTTTCCAGAGGTTTTTTTCCAGAGGTTTTTCCCAATGTTTTTCCCAATGTTTTTCCCAAGGTTTTTCCCAATGTTTTTCCCAAGGTTTTTCCCAAGGTTTTTCCCAAGGTTTTTCCCAAGGTTTTTCCCAAGGTTTTTCCCAAGGTTTTTCCCAAGGTTTTCCCCAGGGTTTTTCTCTAGGTTTTTGATTTTTCCCAGGGTTTTTACCAAGGGTATTGATTTTTCCCAAGGCTTTTACCCAGGGTTTCTCCCAATTTTTCTCCCAAGGTTTTCCCAAAGGTTTTCCCAAAGGTTTTCCCCAGGTTTTTCCCAAGGTTTTTCCCAAGGTTTTCCCCAGGTTTTTCCCAAGGTTTTTCCCAAGGTTTTTCCCAAGGTTTTTCCCAAGGTTTTTCCCCAGGTTTCCCCAGGTTTTTCCCAAGGTTTTCCCCAAGATTTTTCCCAAGGGTTTTTTCCGTGGTATTTCCAAAAGTTTTTCCAAAGGTATTTCCCAAGGTTTTTCCCAAGGTTTTCCTCAAGGGTTTTCCCAAGGTTTTTTTCTCAAGGTTTTCTCTAGGTTTTTGATTTTTCCCAACGTTTTTCCAAAGGTTTTTCCCAAGGTTTTTCCAAAGGTTTTTCCCGAAGTTTTTCCCAAGGTTTTCCCAAGGTTTTTCCAAGGTTTCCCCAAGGTTTTTCTCAAGGTTTTTGATTTTTCCCAAGGTTTTTACCAAGGTTTTTGATTTTTCCCGAAGTTTTCCAAGGTTTTTCCCGAGGTTTTTCCAAGGTTTTTCCCAAGGTTTTTCCCGAGGTTTTTCTCAAGGTTTTCCTCAAGGTTTTTCCCAAGGTTTTTCCCAAGGTTTTTCCCAAGGTTTTTCCCAAGGTTTTTCCCAAGGGTTTTTCCCAAGGTTTTTCCCAAGGTTTTTCCCAAGGTTTTTCCCAAGGGTTTTTCCAAGGTTTTCCCAAGGTTTTTCCCAAGGTTTTTCCCAAGGTTTTTCCCAAGGTTTTTCCCAAGGTTTTTTCCAAGGTTTTTCCCCAAAGTTTTTCCCAAGGTTTTTCCCAAGGTTTTTCCCAAGGTTTTTCCCAAGGTTTTTCCCAAGGTTTTTCCCAAGGTTTTTCCCAAGGTTTTTCTCACGGTTTTTCCCAAGGTTTTTCCCAAGGATTTTCCCAAGGTTTTTCCCAAGGTTTTTCCCAAGGTTTTTCCCAAGGTTTTTCCCAAGGTTTTTTCCGTGGTATATCTCTAGGTTTTTCCCTAGGTTTTTCCCAAGGTTTTTTCCAAGGTTTTTTCCAAGGTTTTTTCCAAGGTTTTTCCCAAGGCGTTTCCCAAGGTTTTTCCCAAGGTTTTTCCCAAGGTTTTTTCCCCAAGGTTTTTTCCCAAGGTTTTTTCCCAAGGTTTTTTCCAGAGGTTTTATCCAGAGGTTTTATCCAGAGGTTTTTTCCAGAGGTTTTTTCCAGAGGTTTTTTCCAGAGGTTTTTCCCAAGGTTTTTCCCAAGGTTTTTCCCAAGGTTTTTCCCAAGGTTTTTCCCAAGGTTTTTCCCAAGGTTTTTCCCAAGGTTTTTCCCAAGGTTTTTCCCAAAGTTTTTCCCAAGGTTTTTCCCAAGGTTTTCCCAAGGTTTTTCCCAAGGTTTTTCCCAAGGTTTTCCCCAAGGTTTTTCCCAAGGTTTTTCCCAAGGTTTTTCCCAAGGTTTTTCCCAAGGTTTTTCCCAAAATTTTTCCCAGGGTTTTTCTCTAGGTTTTTGATTTTTCCCAAGGTTTTTACCAAGGTTATTGATTTTTCCCAGGGCTTTTACCAAGGTTTTTCCCAGGGGTTTTCCCAGGGCTTCTCCCAATTTTTCTCCCAAGGTTTTCCCAAAGGATTTCCCCAAGGTTTTTCCAAGGGTTTTCCCAAGGTTTTTCCCAAGGTTTTCCCCAGGTTTTTCCCAAGGTTTTTCCCAAGGTTTTCCCAGGTTTTTCCCAAGGTTTTCCCCAAGATTTTTCCCAAAGGTTTTTTCCGTGGTATTTCCAAGGTTTTTCCAAAGGTATTTCCCAAGGTTTTTCCCAAGGTTTTCCTCAAGGGTTTTCCCAAGGTTTTTTTCTCAAGGTTTTCTCTAGGTTTTTGATTTTTCCCAAGGTTTTTCCCGAAGTTTTTCCAAAGGGTTTTCCCAAGGTTTTTCCAAGGTTTCCCCAAGGTTTTTCTCAAGGTTTTTGGTTTTTACCAAGGTTTTTGATTTTTCCCGAAGTTTTCCAAAGTTTTTCCCGAGGTTTTTCCAAGGTTTTTCCCAAGGTTTTTCCCGAGGTTTTTCTCAAGGTTTTCCTCAAGGTTTTTTCCAAGGTTTTCCCAAGGTTTTTCCCAAGGTTTTTCCCAAGGTTTTTCCCAAGGTTTTTCCCAAGGTTTTTCCCAAGGTTTTTCCCAAGGTTTTTCCCAAGGTTTTTCCCAAGGTTTTTCCCAAGGTTTTTCCCAAGGTTTTTCCCAAGGTTTTTCCCAAGGTTTTACTCTAGGTTGTTGATTTTTCCAAAGGTTTTTTCCCAAGGTTTTTCTCATCGGTTTTCCCAAGGGGATTCTTAAGTTTTTTCGCAGGGTTTTTTCTCAAGGTTTTTCCCAGGTTTTTTCGCATGGTTTTTTCGCATGGTTTTTTCCCAAGGTTTTCCCCAAGGTTTTTCCCAAGGTTTTTCCTAAGGTTTTTTCCGTGGTATATCTCAAGGTTTTTCCCAAGGTTTTTTTCCGTGGTATATCTCAAGGTTTTTCCCAAGGTTTTTCCCAAGGTTTTTCCCAAGGTTTTTCCCAAGGTTTCTCCCAAGGTTTCTCCCAAGGTTTCTCTCAAGGTTTCTCCAAAGGTTTCTCCCAAGGTTTTCCCCAAGGTTTTCCCCAAGGTTTCTCCCAAGGTTCCTCCCAAGGTTTTCCCCAAGGTTTTCCCCAAGGTTTTCACAAGGTTTTCTCCCAAGTTTTTCTCCCAAGGTTTTCTCCAAAGGTTTTCTCCCAAGGTTTTCTCCCAAGGTTTTCTCTCAAGGTTTTCTCTCAAGGTTTTCTCCTAGGGTTTTCTCCTAGGGTCGTTTCCCAGGTTTTTCCCAAGGTTTTACTGTTTTTTATTTGTCCCAAGGTTTTTTTCCCGAAGTTTTTCCAAGGATTTTTCCCAAGGTTTTTCCAAGGATTTTTCCCATGGTTTTTACCAAGGTTCTCCACAAGGTTTTTCCCCAGGTTTTTTCCAAGGATTTTTCCAAGGTTTTTCCCGAGGTTTTTCCAAAGGTGTTTCCCAAGATTTTTCCCAAAGTTTTCAAGAGGTTTTTCACAAGGATTTTCCCGAGGTCTTTCCATAGGTTTCTCCCAAGGTTTTTCCCGAGGTTTTTCCCAAGTTTTTTTCCCAAGGTTTTTCCCAAGGTTTTTCCCAAGGTTTTTCCCGAAGTTTTTCCCAAGGTTTTTCCCAAGGGTTTACCCAAGGGTTTTCCCAAGGTTTTTCCCAAGGTTTTTCCCAAGGTTTTTCCCAAGGGTTTTCCCAAGGTTTTTCCCAAGGGTTTTCCCAAGGTTTTTCCCAAGGGTTTTCCCAAGGGTTTACCCAAGGGTTTTCCCAAGGTTTTCCCCAAAGTTTTTCCCAAGGTTTTTCCCAAGATTTTTCCCAAGGTTTTTCCCAAGGTTTTTCCCAAGGTTTTTCCCAAGGTTTTTCCCAAGGTTTTTCTCAAGGTTTTTCCCAAGGTTTTTCCCAAGGATTTTCCCAAGGTTTTTCCCAAGGTTTTTCCCAAGGTTTTTCCCAAGGTTTTTTCCGTGGTATATCTCAAGGTTTTTCCCTAGGTTTTTCCCAAGGTTTTTTCCAAGGTTTTTTCCAAGGTTTTTCCCAAGGCGTTTCCCAAGGTTTTTCCCAAGGTTTTTCCCAAGGTTTTTCCCCAAGGTTTTTTCCCAAGGTTTTTTCCCAAGGTTTTTTCCAGAGGTTTTTTCCAGAGGTTTTTTCCAGAGGTTTTTTCCAGAGGTTTTTTCCAGAGGTTTTTTCCCAAGGTTTTTCCCAAGGTTTTTCCCAAGGTTTTTCCCAAGGTTTTTCCCAAGGTTTTTCCCAAGGTTTTTCCCAAGGTTTTTCCCAAGGTTTTTCCCAAGGTTTTTCCCAAGGTTTTTCCCAAGGTTTTTCCCAAGGTTTTTCCCAAGGTTTTTCCCAAGGTTTTTCCCAAGGTTTTTCCCAGGGTTTTTCTCTAGGTTTTTGATTTTTCCCAAGGTTTTTACCAAGGTTATTGATTTTTCCCAGGGCTTTTACCAAGGTTTTTCCCAGGGGTTTTCCCAGGGCTTCTCCCAATTTTTCTCCCAAGGTTTTCCCAAAGGTTTTCCCCAAGGTTTTTCCAAGGGTTTTCCCAAGGTTTTTCCCAAGGTTTTCCCCAGGTTTTTCCCAAGGTTTTTCCCAAGGTTTTCCCAGGTTTTTCCCAAGGTTTTCCCCAAGATTTTTCCCAAAGGTTTTTTCCGTGGTATTTCCAAGGTTTTTCCAAAGGTATTTCCCAAGGTTTTTCCCAAGGTATTTCCCAAGGTTTTTCCCAAGGTTTTCCTCAAGGGTTTTCCCAAGGTTTTTTTCTCAAGGTTTTCTCTAGGTTTTTGATTTTTCCCAAGGTTTTTCCCGAAGTTTTTCCAAAGGGTTTTCCCAAGGTTTTTCCAAGGTTTCCCCAAGGTTTTTCTCAAGGTTTTTGGTTTTTACCAAGGTTTTTGATTTTTCCCGAAGTTTTCCAAAGTTTTTCCCGAGGTTTTTCCAAGGTTTTTCCCAAGGTTTTTCCCGAGGTTTTTCTCAAGGTTTTCCTCAAGGTTTTTCCCAAGGTTTTCCCAAGGTTTTTCCCAAGGTTTTTCCCAAGGTTTTTCCCAAGGTTTTTCCCAAGGTTTTTCCCAAGGTTTTTCCCAAGGTTTTTCCCGCCGTTTTTCCAAAGGTTTTTTCCGTGGTATATCTCAAGGTGTTTCCCAAGGTTTTTCCCAAGGTTTTTCCCAAGGCGTTTCCCAAGGTTTTTCCCAAGGTTTTTCCCAAGGTTTTTCCCAAAGGTTTTTCCCAAGGTTTTTCCCAAGGTTTTTCCCAAGGTTTTTCCCAAGGTTTTTCCCAAGGTTTTTCCCAAGGTTTTTCCCAAGGTTTTTCCCAAGGTTTTTCCCAAGGTTTTTCCCAAGGTTTTTCCCAAGGTTTTTCTCAAGGTTTTTCCCAAGGTTTTTCCCAAGGTTTTTTTCCGTGGTATATTTCAAGGTTTTTCCCAAGGTTTTTTTCCGAGGTATATCTCAAGGTTTTTTCCCAAGGGTTTTTTCCGTGGTATATCTCAAGGTTTTTTCCCAAGGTTTTTTCCGTGGTATATCTCAAGGTTTTTTCCCAAGGTTCTTCGCAAAGGTTTTTCCCAAGGTTTTTCCCAAGGTTTTTCCCAAGGTTTTTTCCGTGGTATTGTTCAAGGTTTTTCCCAAGGTTTTTCCCAAGGTTGTTTTCCGTGGTATATCTCAAGGTTTTTCCCAAGGTTTTTCCCAAGGTTTTTCCCGAAGTTTTTCCCAAGGTTTTCCCAAGGTTTTTCCCAAGGTTTTTCTAGGGTTTTTCCCAAGGTTTTTCCCAAGGTTTTTCCCATGGTTTACCCCAAGGTTTTCCCAAAGGTTTTCCCCAAGGTTTTCCTCAAGGTTTTTCCCAAGGTTTTTCCCAAGGTTTTTCCCAAGGTTTTTTCAACGTTTTTTTTCAAGGTTTTTTTAAGGTTTTTCAAGTTTTTTTTCTGGGTTTTTTTCAAGGTTTATTTCATGGTTTTTCCAAGGTTTTTTTCAAGGTTTTTTAAAGTTTTTCTCGAGCTACCCCTAGCTGCTGGGATATATCTTAGTTCTTGTAAATTCCCTTCTAAATGCAAATATTGAAATTTATTTACAAAAGGAGACGGATGGTTATAGATTGAAAATAGTTTTTCATTTCCGGTATCGTATCGCACGGCTAATTGAGAAAGATGTGGAATTCGGACGTAACCAATATAATATAATGAGTTATACGGTGCATATTAACAAAAGATAAGTACAATATATATGTATGTCCTTAATTATTCTTGTTCTTAATTATTCACTATTGTATCTATGGAAATTAGCGCTCCCTGGAGGAAACGCGAGAGCCCGAGCTGAGAGTTAGATAGACATTTTTTTGTTGAAATGAAATGTTTTTCGCTCTGTGAAGGACCTTTTATTCGGGTCACCGCTGGCCTGTTTTTCACCACCTTCTATATTCTTCTTCAACTTTTATCTTGTTTCATGAACTTTTTTTCTACTTACTGTTTCTATGTCTTTATGGATGGATTCCGCGTTCCCTTATCGAAAGGCCCCTAAGTGGGGCCTTTCTTCTTCCTCTTTTTGGAACGCCTTTGTTGCGGTTAGGGAAGCTCAAACTAACATACAATTTAATCGAATCTAATTTTGGTGCAATTTTCATAGACAAAAGTAATGGTAAAGAATTAAAACAAGTTTTCCATTATGCATCGCTTCGTAAAGTTTTAGTCGATGTTCATCTCAGCGAAAGAAACAAATAATCTCCATTTTGAATACAATATTTGAACTAATCCTGCTCGCATACATTTAGGCAGGAATTCAACCTTGTGAGTTGATTTCAAGCGCTTCGAATACAGACTCTCCTGATGCGCTTCAATTCTCTCTGTCATCTCTGCGCTGAATATATTTGAAACATTTACCTGAATCAATCAAACCTCGTGTCATGCTTTCAAAATATTCATATACAAAATATTTCACATGTATTATATTCAGTATATTATCCTGTTATTTTACAGTATAACATTTAAAGGTACGAGACTGTGTGGTTGGGTCAATGTTCATGAAATATTTTTCTGTTTCTTGAATTACCTTCAAACTCTCAAGGAAAATTCCTGAGGTCTGAGTACAGATCATTAGTTCATAAGATAGGAAGATGTAATTAACAAAAATGATGACTATGTTGAAGACTAAATAAATTAACTTTTGACTGATTTTCACTTTACTTCAAATTAGAAAATGAACGAAACTTCTGTAAAACCAGATAGTTGTAATACGGACCGTGGAAGATTAGTCTCTTATGTATTTAATGATACAAAATTTTTTGAGTGGCTGCTTGCATGCTTGCTAGCTTAGTTGCTAGCTTGGCTGCTAGCTTGGTTGCTAGCTTGGTTGCCAGCTTGGTTGCTTGCTTGGTTGCTTGCTTGGTCGCTTGCTTGGTTGCTTGCTTGGTCGCTTGCTTGATTTTCGGTCAGAGTGTCTGTCAGTCCCAGCGCGGTCAATGTGTTCTTGCACACGTAAATATTCGAAGCATCAAACCGAAAAAAACCTTTGACGTCTTTCGAAATATAGAAGCAATTAATCTTATAACCGACACAAAGCTATCGGTATCAATTTAAATTGGCATTCGTAGTTCTTTCTCATTGCATATCTCAGTTGTCCTGAATTCAAAATATTCTTGTTTAACCCAAGAGAAATGGGCGGCGATTTGGCTGGATGCCGAGCAGAGAGCTTCAAGGAACCGAGTTCGTTAGGCTGGGAGACAAAAGAAAATGTTGCATTTAGTTCGGTGGTTCTAGTGACGTTGTGTATCCTAGATGCATGGAATTAATATGACAAATTCCAAGTTTATGCTCAGCTTAGTGAGGAAACCAGGAAGCACGGAAATGGATTTGGTTACGTATTCATTTTGTTATTAGTTACACAAGAGGAAGTTACAGAGTTGATTTAAAGCCAACAGTTCACTGAACATATTTTAAGTGTTTTTTTCAGTTTAGTTAGGCAACGAAGATGCACTGAATTAGACTTGTTACGATTTGTTTTTGAATTAGTAACACAAGATGAAGTTACGCAGTTGACATACAGTTTGTCCCCAAAAAAAACCGAACAGGGGGTTTATTTCCCCTTATTAGTAATACCGTCATAAGACTGTCATAAGCATTTAATTTGAAGCAAAATTATGATGGTATTATTTATACGTGTATTCTAAGGATGGAATTACTGATACGGGAAAATAAATACTCGGTTCAGGTATTTGTCAGAAAACTCTAAAATCACCAATCACCTCTTCAACGACGGTCGTTTTTAAATCCGATACAAAATACAGTCAAGTCTCGCGTCGCTGCGATACTTTTGATTTCGTATAAATAACTAAAATTTTATTCGATATCGAGTGCGTTATCTAGAAGCTGACGTAGCCAGGATACTCACGTCACTTTAAATCTAACGCATACATCAAAATATTCACGATGGAGAAACAGGCTACATTACTCCGAGTAGGTCTTGGATTTGAGCTTAGTTTGAGGGGTGCAAAAACTTTGGCTTGCATTCACTGTAGTTGTTCATTCCACGCGTTATAAACGCGTTTTATGTATGCCCTCAATTATTCTTGGTGCAATATTCGTAGACAAAAACTATACTAATAAATTAAAACAAGTTTTCCATTTGGTATCGCTTAGTAAAATTATTTCGCGCTTCAATCATCGTTAATATTAGACGTATCTTTCGATTCGTTTGTGTATGTGCGTGAAATCATTAGCGACCATCTGGAAAGCAATACTATTAAACTACTAAACGAGATTTTACAATTATTAACGATATCGTATAAACATTCCTTTAGAAATGATCAGCAAAGATTCGATAGATTTATTTACGAATATCATGGGGTGGATATGTTGTGGAACCAGATAACTAATTTGTAAAGCTATCTTAAAGAACTTTAATTAAGTACCTATACATGACACGAAGTTAATCTCGTTTATCAGAAAACCATCCAAAAATAGCATCGCCAACTCGTCAATAGCTACGACATAACTTAACAAGCAAAGCACGATATGTCAAGTTCGTTTCAAAATCCACCTTCAAAAACTTCGAAACGAGAATTCTTCAGTGTTCGTGACCTGCCATTTGTGAGCGCCGTGATTTTATTAAGCTAGGAACCAGCTGTGTATCCTTGCTACGGTCTCCTCGATTTCTTGCAGGAGTTTTTTGAGCAAAACAAATAGACCAAAACCAATAGTCCAGGAGAGCGAGCTCTCAACTTTTAGCAACCAGTCGTGGCCGGCGTCCAAATTCGAAGACCTGGAAACATTTCAGGATGACGTACAAAAGTTCAGAGAACAGATGACCACTTCAAGAAAATAAAATTATACATTTCAGGCTTCGTTGTAACTTATTTTTAACTAGTGTACACCACAGGTCGAAAATAACGGGGCTCGATATTTTCTTAAGAATTTGGATAAATATGGCAAATATGGATGACAAACAAATATATCCATCCCAATAGTACCCGCGATTAAAATATTCTTGTACTTGTGCACTGGTGAAACTCGTATCACAGATACGGTCATTGAGCGTCCTTGTGAGCGTCACAGACAGACAGACAGACAGACAGACAGACAGACAGACAGACAGACAGACAGACAGACAGACAGACAGACAGACAGACAGACAGACAGACAGACAGACGGACAGACAAGCCAATTAAATATGTTCAAATAGATTACAATTGTAATTCAATAGGACTGTCACGAGAAATCGCCCCTTCACCGCCTTGTTAACAATTCATTAACAAGAAGATCAGGTTCTCGGAATAGAGGAATGGCACACCTCCAGGCTATATACACAACACAAATTAAATGAATTATAATCGGCAATTACAGTACATATACTAAAAATAAAGGTACTCACCGGGGATCGCTGACCCACTCACGCAGCGCATTTTCTGGGCGCCCTCCTTGGTGTTACGATTGATCGCTTCTAATATGGTGGGGCATGATACACAGGATGAACTATGCTCAACATTTATAATTTCCAGTTATACGTCATACAAACATTAATGAGCGCACACACAATGAATGGTGTTAGGAATAATGCTAATTAAGCAATGAAATCAAATAGCATACGTCAAATGACTTACATCACATAATTACACAGAAACATTGGCTGGCCAGCCTTTAACCGCAGATTGCTTATGCATCCAAACATAACACAAATAATGCCTACAATGTCTCAGCGCCCCCAGCAGCCCAGTAGGCGAAGGTTACTTCAACCACAAAGTTCGTCCGCGACTCGCTTCAGTTCAAAGGCCTATCTTATGCACTGTTCAGAAAATGTCTAGTGAGGACGTTATCTTGCTCATTACGTTTCAGCATGCTCACACGTCGATTCCCTTCATTCGGGCTGATCAATCCTCAGATGTATGACTGAATAACCGTCCCGCCTGTCAAAGATAAAAATTTAACTTGTTACTAAAAATTTAACTTGTTACTTTTTAAGCGCATCAATGACTGAATGACAATGAATTATCGCAATATTTTATCTCAACACTATCTTCACTCTTTCTTTTTTTTAAGAAATGCATGTCTTACCCTCCCTTCTAGTGTGGCATCTCCATGATCCATCAAATGACTCCCACGGTTTGTTATGTTTGATAAATTTCCCCTTAGTGAACGTGGTACCGGGAACACGTAAATTTTCTGCAAGTGAAACGAGAAATGTGTTACTTTCTGGATTACATTATAGCGTGAAACTTAGTATAATTTTCAATATAGCCACTTTTCTTATTATCGCATTAAGCACGCTTGTTATTGTGAACACACCCGCGTTTCTTGGTTGCACCTCACGTTACGGTTTCGCCGGTCGAACTGTCCATTGTTCCTCAGACGCCTTGAGCCCTGGCGTATTTTCTTCGAGGGTTGTTCACTCTCACCTTCGGCCTATAAGAATCCTCAGACCCTGCCAGTGACCGCCCACATCTCTTCTCATTGGTAGTCCCGCAGTTCGTCTTTATTTATTTTTCCTTAGCCTCATTGTATCCCACGCTCCAGCCCTTCGAAGTCGACCGTTAGTTTTCCCTGTCCCTCGGCCTGAGTATCGATTTATGTGTGACTACAAGGTGGCTTTGTCTTGCCCTTGGGTAGGCATTTTTCCGACCGTCTCGAGTTTCCCAAGTGCTCGCCCGCATGAAAGAATTTGCTATCACCACAACACTATCAGAAACAACACACACTGTAAACATACATCGCTTGTCTCTCGCACCTTATCGCGGCTTCCTAACATTGCTGAGTTAAAAGAAAACATACAGGCATAAAAAACATACATGTTGAAGCGACATAAAAACATTCATGTTGTAGCGACCCCTCTGTGCTGCTGGGGTTTACTGAGATCTTTCAACACACAACTTTTTACGCAATTACAAGAATTTTCATTTTAAATTCGCAAAAATTTGATCATTCTGAACAGATTCTCGACAGGACAAATTACGGGTTACCACCAGAATGTGAGGGTGGATTTACTTCCAGTTTGGAGGGGAGAGAATTCACCACCAGAATCAGAGGGGGAGGGAGGGAGGGATGGGGTTACTCTGGTGTTGGAGGGGGGGGTTACTCTAGTGTTGGAGGGGGGGATACTCTAGTGTCGGGGGGGGGGGGGGTCACAGCTCGCATGAGGCGGCTCTATAAGGACGCCGTATTTATGCCCCGCACGCCAGCCCTCGCACGGTGCGGGCTCTGACTTCACATCGGGCTGGGGTCTGTTGTGAACGGGTCTAAAGTAGCCGTGAACGGGTCTAGAGTGGCCGTGAACGGGTCTAGAGTGGCCGTGAACGGGTCTAGAGTGGCCGTGAACGGGTCTAGAGTGGGCGTGAACGGGTCTAGAGTGGGCGTGAACGGGTCTAGAGTGGGCGTGAACGGGTCTAGAGTGGCCGTGAACGGGTCTAGAGTGGGCGTGAACGGGTCTAGAGTGGGCGTGAACGGGTCTAAAGTGGCCGTGAACGGGTCTAGAGTGGCCGTGAATGAGAGTAAAGTAATTTTATAAATAGGGTCCTGCCGCAAAAAGGCCTGGCGCGCAATGTAACTCAGAAACTGATATAGACAACGTGGCTGCTCTGATGTAGACAACATAGCCGCCCAAATGAGCTTAGGGTCATTAGTACGCTGGCAATTTTTTGAGTCTGCTCAGTCATTTATTTTCTCAGCCATTTGTAAATGATTTATTCTCTTGTACTCATGTGTGCCTGTACCGTGGCTTTGCCTTATAAAATGTTTTGTTCTCTGCGTGCGATATTCCACAGCTTTAGTCCCCTCAGTGGTATACAACTATTGTATCTGTTGAAATTAGCGCTCCTATGGGAATATGCGAGCGCGAATTTGGGAATTAGTGCAAATTAAGTTAGTAGGCCATCCTTTTGTTGAAGGAGAACAAGTTTTTTTTTTTTGTTTTGTTCCGAACAAACATTTTTCGGTTCACTGGTGTCTTGTTTATAGCACCTATTGCTTTCTTCTTCAATTTTTACCTTGTTTCATGAACGTCATTTTTAACATACTGTTTCTCAGTACCTTGTGCATAGATTCCGTCATCCTTTAACTCCATACGAAATGGTGCTTCCCTCTTTCCTCTTTTAGGATCACTTCTTCTGCACCAAGAGAGGCATAAACTAGCATCTAATCTAGACCAGAGATTTAGTGAACTTTTCACATTGATCCATGATGTTATGAAGTTAGTCCTTGAAAAATTTCATCCTTTTTCTCCAATTTGCCAATTGTTTTATCCTAGAGGGGAAATCATCGCCCGGCATTTGCCTTGAATGCTCGAGCCGTTGCCCCAAACGAACATTCAAGAATTTGCCGTTGATGACTATAAACATGCATCTCATGTAACTGAACATTCACCTTATATGACCAAACATTTACTGTAACTGATTGAACATTCACCATAAATGGTCGAGCTTTCACCCTAGATGACCAAACAGCTCCTATGAATTACCGATAGTTCGGTGTAAGTGACCAAGTATTCACCCTAAATGACCAAACAATTACCCTAAATATGCAAGTAACTACCCTGTATACGCAAGCATTTCCCTAAATGTCCAAACATTATCCCTTAGTAATTAAGCTTCTGCCCAAATTATTTAGGCATTTACTCTAAATACTCGATGTTTTACCCTAAAGGACCAAACATTTACCGCAAACACACCCTCACGCACCCCATACAAGAAAAGCAGGAGTTCACTTTGGGGGCAGCTCCAAACGTTGAACACGTTGAGGATGGCGACTCGTCCCACGGAAACAAGGCGCACAAAGACACGAGAATGACGAATTTGCCGCGACACGATCGCATACATCAGCAAGGAGATGAAAATTGATGCGTCGCTGAGGCATTGAGACGAATGGCACGAACGCGATACTCCAAATGCCAGGCAACAACGCTCGGATGTGCGGACGAGGTCGCCGCGATTTATGAGCATCGATGTGAAACGCTTTGGCTATTGCGTTAACTTATGGCTGGCAGTTAGTGGAAGCTTGTTTATACCGGGCAGTTAGAGGAGGCCTATTTATACCGGGCAGTTAGTGGAGGCCTATTTATACCAGGCAGTTAGTGGAGGCCTGTTTATACCGGGCAGTTAGTGGAGGCCTGGTTATACCGGGTAGTTAGTGGAGGCTTGTTTATACCGGGCAGTTAGTGGAGGTCTGTTTATACCGGACAGTTATTGGAGGCATGTTTCTACCGGACAGTTAGTAAAGGCTGGTTTTCCTCTCACCTCGGTGATTTTCTACACGACGCTCACTCACTGAGATCAGTGCAGATTGCCGCACGTGAGGGTATCGTCTTGATAGCTGAGGAGAGAGAATTAAATATTGCAAAGACTGATACGAGGGCATCGAAGATTTCAATTGATGTGAGGGGATCGAAGATTTCAGTGAATGATGTGAGGAATAGAAGATTTCAATATCAGATACGACGGGATCGAAGAATGTGGTGGTAGATTAGAGATATAAACTTGAATATACGAATTCCAGTGTTTCTTCATCCACTGCAGGAATGAACTTAAATTTACGAATTTCATACATAATTGAAAAAAAATTCCCTATAAACTTAGATTTATAAGCTTAGATTTACGGATTTCACAAATACTCTAAATAACGATCTTTTCCTATTAACTTAGATGCATAAATTTTAATTTAAAAATTTAACACGTACTCTAAATTCCATTTTCTTCGTCCACCACAGATTTAACCCTTTAACGCCCCAGAGGACACCAGTGTCCTCTTTCAAAAATACCCTCAATATATTGTATTTCTTATTCAATTAGTTCCCTAATGTGTTCTTTGAAGTGCCAAGTGGCAGTTCCTTTCCAATCCTGATATTGGCGACTGCCTGATGCCAGCGCCAGTTTAGTGACGGTGGTTGTGTTAACGGTAATATGAGTACAAAAATTCGGTCGTTAAAGGGTTAACCTTAGATTTGGTATTTCGTAAATACTCTGAATAGCAATTTCTTTATATAAATTTAGATTAATAAACTAAGATTCGCGAATTTCACACAAACTCTAACATTTTTTTACTTTATACACCGCAGATACAAACTCAAATTTATGAATTTCATACCTACTCTAAATAACATTTTTTTACTTCATCCACCGCAGATACAAACTTATATTCACGAATTTCATACCTACTCTAAATAACAATTTCTTCCTATGAACTTCGATTGATAAACTTAAATTTACACATTTCATACGTTCTATGAACAACAATGTCTTCCTATAACTTAAATTTATAAACTTGAATTTGCGAATTTCATACTCTAAATTACAATTTTCATTGTCCACCACAAATCTAAACTTAGACTTGCAAATTTCATTAATACTCCTAATAACAAATTCTTCCTGTAAATTTAGATTAATAAACTTGAATTTGCAAATTTCATACCTACACTAAATTACAATTTCTTCCTCCATCCACCGCAGATGTAGCTGGCGGGAGGCACCCCAGAAACGTCGGAAAAGGTACCTCGATTTTGCACACAGCACGAAGCTTCGAATTAAATTTCGGTAAAAAATAACCATAAAAAAAAAACGTTTTTCTTCCCACTAACAGCTCAGCACGTGCACAATGACGCACAGTGTTTGGTTGATTGATTTACTGCACATGTTGTTATTTCAGATTTAATTTCACGCAGGCACAAGATGATTGCTGACTTTATTCTCAAAAATGGCATGGTTTTTACAGGACTGAATCATTGAAAGGCGTTTTTTGTCTGTCTCTTAAAAATAACAAATTCTTAACCATGTAATCCAAAGTGTTTGGTTGTGAATGAAGCCAATTTTATGCGGAGATTTTGTAACACAAGTTTATTGTACTACTACCATTGCGTACAATATGTTAGTAGTTGTGTTAAAAAGGTAAAAGTAGGTTAAGTTAACCCGTATTCCGGTGTCTTTTCCGCAAATTTTTATCGAGTCAAATTATTTTGGTCTACGTAGTATATGAACATATTACTTGAAATATCGCTTATTAAGTTGAATTACTGACTCATTTAGGCTTCTAATTTAAGTAAGAAGCATGCACATAACACCCAATGTACATGTGTGTAGAACAGAGATTAATGAGGATGGTTTAAAAAACATAAAAATTCTAATCACCTCATTGCGCCGAACGATTAATGCTCTTAACGTAATAGTTTCAAATCTTCCTTCTATTACGCAGTAAACGAGGGTAAAAAAGTAAGGGAACAGTACAAGCTGTGTCAACCATGAAAACTGGGTAAACTGTGAAAGACTGGGTGAACTGTTAACTTGGTAAACTGTGAAAGAATGGGTGAACTGTGAAAGACTGGGTAAACTGTGCAAGACTGGGTAAACTGTAAAAACTTGGTAAACTGTAAAAACTGGGTAAACTGTAAAAACTGGGTAAACTGTAAAAACTGGGTAAACTGTAAAAACTGGGTAAACTGTAAAAACTGGGTAAACTCTAAAAACTGGGTAAACTGTAAAAACTGGGTAAACTGTAAGAACGGGTAAACTGTAAAAGCTGGGTAAACTATATAAGTTGGTAAATTGGGAGAACTGTAAAAATTGGATGAGTTTTGAAACTGAGTGATATATAAAAGCGGGTGAACTGTTAAAGCTGGGGAACTCTACAACGAGTTAGGGTTAGCCATGGCAAATAAATTAGTGTGAGTGGTGAGGGAACAAGTCCAGGTCAAACTTAATGGAGCGGATTTAAACTGTTTCAAATACGAGTTCTGCACACTGACGTTCGTGCAAATTTTGAATTAGTGGAAATCAATCATCTTCAAACTTCTCAAATATGGTTCAAAGAAGTTTAAACTCATATGATACGTTCATCGTCAACTTTCAGAAGAAATATTACGTAAAATAAATTCCTAGTGCACGTTAAACCTACGTCTCACTATCTTGCATCCAACAACACACATTTTGGACACACGTACTGTAATTATTACGTTGTGTCCCTAAAAGATTTTCGGGCCCGGAACAATCTGATACAATGTTGTGGAACAATATTAATGAATTTAAACAATAGGAAACGAATATTGCGTTCAGTGAAAACGGTGCTGTCTGTTGAATTGTATTTGAACATCCCAATATGAATTTTTGTCATCGAACACAAAGTAAATGTTGTTGTCTGTGATCTTCAATGTAAATGAGAGTCTCTGCAAGCCTGTGATCCGCGTTGGATCGCTTACAGTTGTTGCTTGGACAAGCTTCAACACTTGGGCTGCGAAGTGAGCCACAGGTAGATAACAAAGGGAATTTTCATAATACTGTTTACCGATCAGTAGACATGAACTCAACTTTCATAAATACTCAAATCAAAGCTAAATAATGGCACGATCCAGTTAATCTTCGATATTTTCTACATTGCTTACTACAATTGGCTTTAAATTTGAGTTGAATGTTGAACTTCAGTTTTACCTGCCGCAGGTAAAGTTTTTGATTTCGAATGCTTGGTTCAGTATAAAGTGACGTCTCTTCGCTTTTTGCTCTTACTTTACTTTTCGTCGGAGTGTGGAGGTACGCGGTTAAATAGAAGCCTGTATACATAACAGATAATCGGCGAATATGGCAGGTTATCGGCGTAAATTGCAGATTATCGGCGTAAATTGCAGATTATCGGCGTAAATAGCAGATTATCGGCGTCTATTACAAATTATCAGCGTATATACAGATTATCCGCGTATATAAAAGATCATCGGCGTGTATTGCAGATTATCGGCGTATATTACGGATTATCGTTTTTTCTACATTATCAGCGTATTTGCAGATTTTCGGCCTATATAATAGATTTTCGGCCTATATAACAGATTATCGGCGTATATAGCAGATTATCGGTATTTTACAAATTATCTCTAATTTATGATATTGAAGGATGAAGAAAAGTGGACAAGCTTTGTAGAGTGTAAAGGAACCATAGAAAATTCTTCATTTACTTTTCGTTAATGGTTTTGAGTGCGGAATATATCGTTCAAAATAACTCAAAATGATTAATATGTTCCTGGAAATACGTTGATAAATTGCATATCGTTGAAGACATGCAAAATGGGCTAAATTTCGTGGATAATATGGGAGATAGGCTGAAAATATTTTATTTTAAATACGCGGGATGAGCTAAATATCGTTTAAAATATGCAAAACGGGTAAAATATAATTGAAAATACACTAAACTGGCTGAATATAATTTAAAATGTGCGAAACGGGCTAAATATCTTTGAATAAATGCGAAATGGGCAAAATGTCGTTGAAAATATGCAAAACTGGTTTAATATTGTTGAAAACACGCCGTATACGCTAAATATCATCGCAAACACTACACATTTTTATGAATGCATGAAAATAACTGATTTTCTCAAGCGCATACGGCGGTTTGTTTGTCTTGCGCAAAAGAAGCTCTCGCAAACTCCATAACTGAGCAGACAAAGCGGCTTATTTGATACAAAACTTGTCGGAGCGAGCGCTGCAAGGCACGTTTCAAAGAACCTCTGAAGCGAACTTCTGAGTTTCCAACAGAGAATTAATGGCGTGCTTAAACAGCGCCAGTTCTTTTGGGACCATCGGCAAGTCGTCCATTTATTTACTTATTAAGCAACTTGGCTGGGATTTCATTGAGCAAGGCTCATTCTTTTGCAAGTCACGTGTATTCTTATTAAACAACTTGGCAGAGATGTCATTGAACACGATTAGGTCTTTTCAGAGTATGAAGTAGAAAGTCATTTTTTGACTACCATTTATCGTTTCAGAGCATAAGAAAGTTATTTGTTGACTACGATTAAGTCTTTTGGGAGTATTACAGGTATAGTAAGTCGTTTATTTACTACGATTAGTTCATCTGAGAGTATAAGCAAATAATTTATTTACTACTAGTTGTTTTGAGGGTGTTAGTTAGTCCTTATATTAGTAAGTACTGATATGTACTGTAGGTTAGTGCACGCGATTATTATGTGCCAAAAAAGTAACAATTACTCACCTTAGAGCTCTGTTTCCAATGGTAAGGCGTTATGTGATCGTACGCAATACAGAGATCCCTCGCTTATCGCGGTTGGTCAGTTCCGAGACCGGCCGCGATAACTGAATTTCTACGAAGTACAGACAGCATATTTATCTTATTTATTCAATAGGTAGTTGATTTTTGAAACCCTCCCTGTGCTGTTTCCAACTCACTCTTTACGGTACAGCACTCAATTAATAACAGGGACTACTGCTAAGTAATAACACTTGAGAAATAATGATGATGATGATGATGATGCTGATGATGTCTTTTACTGCGCAGGCAAAGATTGTATTTTACGCAAAAAAAACACGAAATACTTCCCATGTAGATATGCTGGAAATCTATGAAGTCGTAAATCCACGATAGTCGAACCGCGAAGTAGCCAGGGAACACTACACCTTTTATGGTACTGTTAACATAATTTTTACTGTGTTATATACAGGTGTATTCGGTACTGGTCACACGTTTTTATTATCTACTTGGTAGAACGAAAGTTTAGTCTTGTAACATAGTGGAGAATACTTTTTATAGTTATTTACTCTCAACTGAAACGTGTTAATAAACTCCTTTGTTGGTCTCTGAAAATTTTCTTAAATTTTCAGTGGTTAAGCTATTGTTCACTTCGTCTCATTTGAACGAACTCCTTTAGGTTCTATAATCATAACTGCATATATGAGGCATCTGAGTTATCACTATTGCTTCAGTTTGTTTAAAATAACTGCACATCAGTTGCATGATGAAAAAAAATTAATAATGAGATTGTGTATTTGAAGCCCGAAGTTTTTGCCAAAGTTTTTGCACGTTTTAAAAAGTTCTGCGATGAAATGCATCAAAATCTTCACTGCATTTATTGCTTTCAATTTATTTCCAATAAAAAGTCCCCAAAGGCACCTGCTGCCTCCAGGTCCCAAATTCACCTGCTTTCTCCAGGTCCCCAAATGCACCTGCTGTCTCCAGGTCCCCAAATGCACCTGCTGCCTCCATGTCCCCAAATGCACCTGCTGTCTCCAGGTCCCGAAATGCACCTGCTGTCTCAAGGTCCCAAAATGCACCTGCTGTCTCCAGGTCCCCAAATGCACCTGGCGCCTCCAGGTCCCCAAATGCACCTGGCGCCTCCAGGTCCCGAAATGCACCTGGCGCCTCCAGGTCCCCAAATGCACCTGCTGTCTCCAGGTCCCAAAATGCACCTGCCGCCTTCAGGTCCCCAAATGCACCTGGCGCCGCCAGGTCTCCAAATGCACCTGGCGCCTCCAGGTCCCGAAATGCACCTGCTGTCTTCAGGTCCCAAAATGCACCTGCCGCCTCCAGGTCCCAAAATGCATCTGCTGCCTCCAGGTCCCAAAATGCATCTGCTGCCTCCAGGTCCCAAAATTCACCTGCTGCCTCCAGGTCCCGAAATGCACCTGCTGTCTCCAGGTCCCCAAATGCACCTGGCGCCTCCAGGTCCCGAAATGCACCTGCTGTCTCAAGAAACCCAAAATGCACCTGCTGTCTCCAGGTCCCGAAATGCACCTGCTGTCTCCAGGTCCCGAAATGCACCTGCTGCCTACATGTTCCCAAATGCACCTGCTGCCTCCAGGTCCCCAAATGCACCTGCTGCCTCCAGGTCCCCAAATGCACCTGCTGCCTCCAGGTCCCCAAATGCACCTGCTGCCTCCAGGTCCCCAAATGCACCAGCTGCCTCCAGGTCCCCAAATGCACCTGCTGCCTCCAGGTCCCCAAATGCACCTGCTGCCTCCAGGTCCCCAAATGCACCTGCTGCCTCCAGGTCCCCAAATGCACCTTCTGCCTCCAGGTCCCCAAATGCACCAGCTGCCTCCAGGTCCCCAAATAAAAGTTGAGATAAAAATTAAGGAAATGCTCTAAACTTGTGTAAATATTTTCTTTCTAGATTTTTGCTTGCAACTCCAGCATAGACCAGAAAAATACCACAACTTTTGTTGGCTTGTCTTCTTCCACTGCAGTTTCTTTGATATAAGGCTTATGAAACCTGGTCTTCGTTATTTATGTAGGGAACTTTTGAGAAAGATTCTTCCCGTTGTTATGTTTCTTAACTCTTTGACTGTGACGTGACCCACCGGTGGTCACTGAGGGGATTTTCATATTGCCGCTGACCTACCAGCAGTCACATACTCGGTTTTATTACATACTTAACGAAAACTAAACTAGTGGTCCATTTAAATTGATCGCTAAAATTAACTCTAAATTTAGATTAATATTGAACTTCAGTTGTACTCGCCGTTGTTAATGTGTTAAAGCCTATGAATGTTATTTTGAAAGTGTGCATTGTGACTGAACCTATTCATATTGCCTGCTGTTTGTTAAGTTCTTTAGTTATCTCAACTTAATTTCGATGAAAGTATCAATGTTATCAACGTATACTACTTCCGTGCAGAAATCCTCTGAGGGGACACAACTATTGTTTCTATAAGAAATAGCGTTTCCATGGGGAATTTGTGAAGTCCCAAGCTAAAGGTTATGGTTGTCCTTCCTTATTTTTCGAATAGAATAGGTTTTTCGGTTTGTTTTGGACTATCTATTTCGGTTCACTGTGGTCCTATTTTTCAGTCCCTGCTCCTTCTTGCTTCGACTTATATCTTGTTTCATAGCCCTCCTTTCCAACGCATCTTTTGCATAAATTTCGCGTTCCTCTGACTCTATACTTGAATGTGCCTTCGTCCATCTTCCCTGTGAATCACCTCTGTTAGAGTTAGGGATCTGACTGACTTATAATGTAATACTTGCTTATAATGTCTCAACTGTAGTTAACGGTGGAGTGTACACTTGAAATCGTGCAGGTCATGATGCAACTCTTAAGTGTACTGTAGTATAGATGTTAGATGATGTACTGTACCTCTAAGCATCTTTAATTCCATCGAAGCACGAAGAACCGATTCTTATAGGACTAAAAGATGTTACAAAATTGGATTATTTGAGAAGCGAACTTCGGGTAAGATTCACTAGGAAGACGTCGAAAGTCGCAATTTTCTTTCACTATTCATGTTGAATCCCGCTGTATTTTTTGGTCTTCCATTCGAAAACCCTGAGTATTTTCTCGCCTTCCAATAGAAAACCCATAATATTTTTTAGCATTCCATTCGGAAATCCACAGTATTTTCTCGACCTCTGTACAGATGCTCATAAATAATATTTATTTGTCGAAATAAATTTACGATAACTGATTCGCAAATTGACGTGACTGACATGACGGACTCACATGTCGACATGATGTCAACAGCAACATCTCGGCATCTGCCACCATACGCGCGACGCAATAAGAAGTCTCCCGTCAACGTAGCTTTTCCTTCTGTCAGTTGTAAGTCCTAGCCCGTTTGTCGGGTCTGGCACGTCTGTTGCTGCTGTACTTCACAGGCTTCTGTAAATCCTTTAGTTCTGTATTTTCTGTCATTCCTAGGCTTCTGTAATTCCCGTCACTCCTGCCAATTAAATTCCTCCGTCTTTCGTGCCACTCCCTGTCACCGTCTCCGTTATTCGTGCCACTCTCTGTCTTCGTGTCCGTCATTCCTCCGTCATTCGTGCCACTCCCCGTCTCCGTGTCACTCCCCGTCTCCGTGTCTACTCACTCGTGTGATTAAAAAGAACTTTAATCGGAGATCACCGCCCGAAATGAACCCTTAGAGTTCGCAAAAACCGTAAACCACTTCTGTGAAGTGCTTCTGCCCGTCAACACTGTCCAAACTAAGGCTCCGCTTCTGATTCTCTCAGGAAGGGAATTGGATTCCGAATGACCCTTTATTTTTATCTTGAATGCTTGCGAAGGTGTATCATGATAGAATCCCTGGGACGATTAAGGACAATTATTTGAAAATTGGGAGGATTTAGCGCAGTTTTTTGAATACGTGGGAGGATTTAGAATAATTATTTGAATATGTGGAATGATTCAGGGCAATTATTCGAAAATGTGGGATTTAGAGTAATTATTTGCAAACGTTGGAGGATTTAGAGTAATTTTTTGAAAACGTGGGAGGATTTAGAGTAATTATTTGAATATGTGGAATGATTCAGGGCAATTATTCGAAAATGTGGGATTTAGAGTAATTATTTGCAAACGTGGGAGGATTTAGAGTAATTTTTTGAAAACGTGGGAGGATTTAGAGTAATTTTTTGAAAACGTGGGAGGATTTAGAGTAATTTTTTGAAAACGTGGGAGGATTTAGAGTAATTATTAGAATACGTAGGAGGATTTAGAGTAATTATTTGAATAAGTGTGAGGATTAAGGGCAGTAATTTGAATATGTGGGATGACATAGGTCAATTATTTGAATGTAAGGGGTGATTCAGAAAATTATTTGAATGTGAGCGATGATTTAGAGGAATTTTTTTAATATGTGAAAATAATTTAAGGCAATTATTCGAATATGCGGGAGGATTTAGGGCATATATTTGAACATGCGGAATAATTTAAAGTAATTATTTGAATGCTTGTGCAAGTGCATGTATCTTGATAGAAATCTGTATTGATGACTTAGGGCAGTTATATTTCTCTTCATAGCTTATTGTGTATTACGGGAGAACACGTGAACATGACTTAAAGCAACTATTTGAATACTTTTGAAAAAACGTGTATCTTTCTAGAATCTACTTCGATCGTAGCTCATTTATTTTGTATCGGATTTTATTTAGTACGGTAAACGACACTTCCAAATTAACAGGAATTCATAGGTATTTTACTTATTTCAGATCATACTAGGGTTTTAAATGTATCTAGAAAAATTTAGTTTTGATATTTTGGGGCCATTTCTCATCTCCTGCTTCATCTCATGAGAAAAGGTTCAAACCTGAAATCGTGTATCCTGAAATTATGTATCGTGAATCAAAGGTATCCTGGATCGAAGGTATCCTGGATCGAAGGTATCCTGGATCGAAGGTATCCTGGATCGAAGGTATCCTGGATCGAAGGTATCCTGGATCGAAGGTATCCTGGATCGAAGGTATCCTGGATCGAAGGTATCCTGGATCGAAGGTATCCTGGATCGAAGGTATCCTGGATCGAAGGTATCCTGAAATCATATATATTGAATTGAAGGTATCTTGAATCAAAGGCATCCTGAATTCATGCATCTTGAATCAAAGGCATCCTGAATTCATGCATCTTGAATCAAAGGCATCCCGAATTCATGTATCTTGAATCAAAGGCATCCCGAAATCATGTATCTTGAATCAAAGGCATCCCGAAATCATGTATCCTGAATCAAAGGTTTCCTGAAATCATGTATCCTGAATCAAAGGTGTCCTAAAATCATGTATCCTGAATCAAAGGTGTCCTAAAATCATGTATCCTAAATCAAAGGTGTCCTAAAATCATGTATCCTGAATCAAAGGTGTCCTAAAATCATGTATCCTGAATCAAAGGTGTCCTAAAATCATGTATCCTGAATCAAAGGTGTCCTAAAATCATGTATCCTGAATCAAAGGTGTCCTAAAATCATGTATCCTGAATCAAAGGTGTCCTAAAATCATGTATCCTGAATCAAAGGTGTCCTAAAATCATGTATCCTAAATCAAAGGTGTCCTAAAATCATGTATCCTAAATCAAAGGTGTCCTAAAATCATGTATCCTGAATCAAAGGTGTCCTAAAATCATGTATCCTGAATCAAAGGTGTCCTAAAATTACATGTAATGTGTGAGTATCCTGAAAAATAACCTCAATTCAGCGTAGATTAGGGCTTAACTTAAATTAATAAAGTTTTTGCTTTGTTACCAACTATATATTGTTTACTGTTGTCCGTTTTTTTACCACCTATTACTTTTTTCTTCCGCTTTTACTTCTTCAATTTTACGATTTACACAAATGGAAGGAAACAGCTTATGCCTGGATTCCCTGATCCTTCATTTATATTCTTATAAGTATCTATTCCCCGTTCCCTCAAATCTTCAACCGGTGTAGAACAACATCCAAAATTA
Source organism: Morinoia aosen (assembly GCA_030386875.1). Lineage (NCBI taxonomy): Eukaryota > Metazoa > Arthropoda > Malacostraca > Amphipoda > Talitridae > Morinoia > Morinoia aosen. Next base: position 43,148,427 of record CM059577.1, on the reverse strand, counting down.
CCATTTTTAAAGTTGTGTTGCGCTTCAACCAAATCAAACATTTTTAGATCTTTGTTTCACAATAACCAAGTCTAATATTTCTTGATTTTTTAGCCTAGTAACCAAGTCTAACACATCTAGATTTCATTCTCACTGCTAACTACACTACTAACTTTTTCAGCCCAGTAACCAAATCTAACCATCTAGATTTCATTCTCACTGCTAACTCCACTACTAACTTTAGCCCCCTTCTGGTCCTTCTGAAAAACGCAGACTTCGCTCTGGTCAGACTGCGCTTATTGCTTTGAAAGCTTTTGATTTACTAAGTGCCATCGTCCAAGGAGATAAAACTCGAGTTTTAAAGCCACCTTTGTTCTCAAGCTCTTATTCTGCAGAGCTTTGCTTCTGTGGTACTTCGCAGCTGGTCACTGCTTTTGCCATGCAATCGTTTCCGGCGTTTTCTTATGTTAAACATGTATATATGGGAATTCGCACTCCCATTGGGAAAATGTGAGGTCCCGTGCTGATGGCTAGGTAGGCCTTCTTTTTGTTGAAATATTTTTTCTACGTTAAGGACCATCTTTTCCCGGTTCACTGTTGTCCTGTTTTTTCAGCACCAACTACTTTCTCCAGCATTCATCATGTTTCTCCAGCATTCATCAATTTAAAAAATTCTTTGTATTATTTAAAGCAGTAAATAATATATGTTCTTGAATTATTGTAAATATTAAATTTACTCTGTTTATTTATTTTATTATTAGAATTACTCCAAAAATTATAAAGACAATACTTTACTAAAACTATTTGAAAATTATTTCAAATATTTTTTATTATGATACACCAATCGGCCTTGACGACCAGGCTAAAATATTACAGTCAGTAACGCGTTTGAGTTTGTGAAAAAGGTCATCACTTTAAGTTAAGCACAACGGTGTTATTCAGAGAGCCTGTATTTTGCTAACTCTAAAATTATTGAAGTCGTCATTGCCTCGTAATCGCAAACCACGTCAAGCTGAAATATCAATAGCTTCCTTACAACTGTTCAAAGTTTTTTAGTTTTTTTTTAAAGTTATCCAAAGTTTTTTAAAACTTGCATTACGGATAACTTTTAGCCGTATTATGTCGGGAATATTGCGCTCGACTTTTACAACTGCTGCACTGCGAAAAATTGCTCCAAATGGGGAGTTACGGTGAAGTTTCTCAACTGTTAAACTACGTTAAATTTTCTTAAATGCTAAAATACGTCAAAGTTCATTAAATGTTACGCTTTGGTAAACCTTTTAACATTGTCACCACGGCAAACGTCCAAATATGTTACTCTACATTGCATTAATTTACACCACCCTAAACATACTTGAAAGTTACACCGCTTCAAACTTCTTAAACATTTTCCCCACCAGAAACTTGTGTAAGTGTTATACAAGTTCAATCTTCTGTAACATTTTCATCATTTTAAATATACTTAAACGTTACACTAAGTCAAACTTCTTTCACATTTTCACCGAAGTGAACATCCACAAATGTTGCATCACGTTAAACTCCTTTCACATTTCCAACCGGTAAAGTTGAGCACGAGGATGAGCGGTGGAAGTTGCCCTAAATTCCGGCCAAGTTTTTCGGTGTCTTTCTATTTATTTCGGTCGTTGGACGCAGCAGTTGCAGCAATAGGGTAACTTTAGGTCGTCATAGGGACGAAATTTCTGGCCAATGCAATACGATCTTTTTTAGAGCCAAAGTGGTGCTTCTCACCTTAATAAATAAATACAGGAACTCAATTTCATCTTCCCTGTATGTACCCAACGGCATCAGCGCAACCAGTCTGTAAACGAAAAAAGCCTAACGTGTTGGCCAATTTGAAACTAAGTAAACAAAAAAAACATAACGATTTGGCCATTTTGAAGCTGTGTAAACAAAAAATCATAACTTGTTGGCCATCTGGTAGCTGGGGAAGCAAAAAAAAAGCATAACGTGTCTCCCATTTGGTAGATGGGGAAAACAAAATTGTGATGTATGATAACTGAGATGCCTCGAACATGCATCAATTTCGTCAAGTTTCCATTCGTATAACTAATGCTTGTTAACATGAATGCGTGACTTGAGAAAAATACACAGTCTACAATACTTAATTAAAACTAAACGATAATACGATTCATTTGATGCTTAGCATTTTTAAGTTTGCGCTCTACAATTGATTTTAAATTCGAATTTAATTTTAAACTTCAGTTTATCTGCCGCAGTCAAAACGTTAGCAGCGATTATACTTCTTTTAATTCTTCTAGTTTTGTGTTCGGAAAGTATCTGCATGTATTTCACTCAATAAATTTGACTTACATTTTTACAAATGAAATAAAGATGCAGCCATTGCGTGGTTTTCAGTTGCGTTGTCTCTTCCCGTGCGAAGCCAGCGCATTCAGCGCTAGGCTAGTGTACAAAGTTGTATTCCCTGAAAATATCAGATTATACGTGAGTTTGTCAATTTTCAGCTTTGCTTGTCAATTTCTTTCGAACCGTCGAAGACTAATATTTGTTAGTCTTCGGCTATAATAAAATATATTAATTTTGTATATTGATAATTGAACATAATTCTAAAAATTATTTCCAAGATATTCAGAAGATGCGACCTACCAGGCGGCGATCACTTCATCACTATTGAACAACAATCCGCACTGCTCTTATAGTGCGAATAAATTGACTAAATATGAAATATATTAACCCTTTCGGTACGATAATTCAAATTGTTTGGGTAAAAACTTCCTGGGGAAAAAGTTGTCATTACCCTGAATTGTCAGTGAAATTGTCCTAGTGTGGTGCTTTTAGCTTAAGTAAGTGCCTTCTTCATTATTTTAATTTTGAAATTTTTTGTATCTTTGAAGCTCGATGCTTGGCGACAGAAATTTTTGATGTTGATAATAAAGTTTTCGTATTTACGAAGAAATTATTTATACGTTTTTGCCCGAATTTACCAAAAATCAACAAAGTTCAGAAAAAACTTGCTCAAGTTAAATGGAAAGGGTATTGAATATGTTGCTCGGGTCCTGTAGCATGAACTTACGCGTGCTACAGGGTCCTATGGTAATTACAGGGGCCTATGGTAACCTATGGTAATTTACGCGTGCAGGTTTCTGGAATTGTTTAAAAACTAGTTTAATGAATGTTTGTAATTTCCCTAATTTTGTTATTACTCCAAAATATTCCCTCACTAGTTAAATTAGTTTAAAACTAGGTTAGATGCCCTAAACTGGAAGCACTAGCCAACTTGGCACTGGAGTAGCCGTCAGGACCGAAAGGGTTAAACACAGTGATTTTACGAAAGTGAAATGAATTGAATATTTGTATTTAATATATGAATATATTAACACTAGAAAGAAAATAATAAAACTGAAATCAGTGTAATGAAACGAGAACAAATACGGTAAAACCAGAATAAATATATTATAACAGGAATAAATGTATTATAACTGATGTAAATGTATTATTACTGAAATCAATATATTATAACTGGAATAAATGTATTGAAACTGGAATATGTTACAACCGGAAAAAATATATGACCGGAATAAATACAGTAAAGCTGTTAAAAGTATATTAAAAGCAGAGTAAATCAGATAAAACTGGATATTTTTGGGTAAAACCAAATCACAAAATGCACAACTCATTCATTTACAAAACATTTCAAAGATATAGAACTATTTTGTGTATATGAATTTGTGTCCTCTGGGAAATATTTGAAATCCCGAGCTGAACTATTTGCTGAAGTGAAATAGATTGTTTCCAAGAATTTTCTTACTGTTTCTATGCACAGTTCGTGAAGGCATTCTTATGCATAGATTCCTCGTTGCATTAATGCCACACTGAACGGTGTCTTCCTCCTACCTCTCTTGGGAACACCTTTGTGTCGTTGGGGAGGCTGAAATCAGCTCATCATTTTATCCAACTGGTATTCAAAATGTCTTCACTTTTAAGGCCTTTATTTCATAATTACATCATAGAATTTTGTTGAAGTAAATCAACGGTTGATGATTTCAAAGGTTAAAATGTAAAACTCCGTTACGGCATCACTGAACATTTAATGTCAACAATTGCAATCAAACACTAAATAAATCAGCCACGTGCTTCGGAAAGGACCAACAATAAAGTAACTTACACCAAGATTTTAATCCACAAAAATTAGTAACTTTATCCGTAAAGAATCGAAAATGAAGTAACCAACACCCTGCCATTTGTTTCGGCAATTGACATGGGTGTTACGATGCCCACGTGTGAATATCAACTAAAGATCTTAATGTTAAGATGTTTTAAAACCCTAATGTTACACATTTCAAGTAACAGCTTCACAATAATTAAGCTGTTTGTGTGTCTTTCTCTTCTCTTCTTTTTATCAACAAAAAACTGGTGAACTCTACCCTAGAAGGAAGTTGTTTCAAAAATATTGTAGTTTCCCCTGCAATTTGCCGGTGAGGGAAAGTTTTCTTTCGATCCGAGCTGACGGAGTGAGGGAAATACGAGGGCACTCTCGCGCAGATTTCAATTTACATTTTCTAAATATCGCCAGTTTCTTCACCCAAAAGGTTAAGGTTAGGTTAACATCGGCATCTTTGGGATGCTTTATTTCCAATCAAGCCTGATACATATGATCTAAGCATTGGTTTTTCAAATGTCTTATAACTAACCCTATATATAGGACACCATGACGGTTCCCCCGTAAAGCCGGTACCCATTTCCGACACCTGGGTTGAGTGCCAAAATACAAATTTTTTACTTGTAAAGCGTAAAAAGTTTTATTCCTTTGCCTATTATTACACGTTTTCCTTTCCCTAAATACTACCAGTTTTTCTCCCGCTTAATATAAAAGATTTCCCCTTCCTTAAATATTACAAGGTTTTCCCTCGTCTAATATTACACGTCACTGTCAGTTATTAGTGTTACGATCGGTGTCACCATTAATTTTGTTGGTACCACTATTGTCACTATCGTTTAGTCCGGTGTTGACATCATTGTCACCATTAATTAATTCAGTGTGACCATCGGTATCACCATCATTTAGTTCAGTGTTACCATCGATGTCACCATTTATTTCATTGTTAGCATAGTGTCACCATTTATTTCAGTATTACCAAACTGTCACCATCATTTAGTTCTTTGTCACCAAAGTCTCACCATCATTTAGTTCGATGTTACCGAAGTGTGACCATCATTCAGTTCGGTGTTACCGAAGTGTCCCCATCATTCAGTTCGGTGTTACCGAAGTGTCACCATCATTCAGTTCGGTGTTACCGAAGTGTCACCATCATTTCGTTCGGTGTTACCGAAGTGTCACCATAATTTAGTTCTTTGCCACCAAAGTCTCACCATCATTTAGTTCGGTGTTACCGAAGTGTCACCATCATTCAGTTCTTTGTCACCAAAGTCTCACCATCATTCAGTTCTTTGTTACCGAAGTTTCACCATCATTTAGTTCTTTGTCACCAAAGTCTCACCATCATTTAGTTCGGTGTTACCGAAGTGTCAACATCATTTAGTTCGGTGTTACCGAAGTGTCACCATCATTTAGTTCTTTGTCACCAAAGTCTCACCATCATTTAGTTCGGTGTTACCGAAGAGTCACCATCATTCAGTTCGGTGTTACCAAACCGTCACCATCATTTAGTTATTTGTCATTAAAGTCTCACCATCATTTAGTTCGGTGTTACCGAAGAGTCACCATCATTCAGTTCGGTGTTACCAAACCGTCACCATCATTTAGTTATTTGTCATTAAAGTCTCACCATCATTTAGTTCGGTGTTACCGAAGAGTCACCATCATTCAGTTCTTTGTCACCAAAGTCTCACCATCATTTAGTTCGGTGTTACCGAAGTGTCACCATCATTCAGTTCTTTGTCACCAAAGTCTCACCATCATTTAGTTCGGTGTTACCGAAGTGTCACCATCATTCAGTTCGGTGTTACCAAACCGTCACCATCATTTAGTTCTTTGTCACCAAAGTCTCACCATCATTTAGTTCGGTGTTACCGAAGTGTCACCATCATTCAGTTCGGTGTTACCAAACCGTCACCATCATTTAGTTCTTTGTCACCAAAGTCTCACCATCATTTAGTTCGGTGTTACCGAAGAGTCACCATCATTCAGTTCGGTGTTACCGAAGTGTCACCATCATTTAGTTCTTTGTCACCAAAGTCTCACCATCATTTAGTTCGGTGTTACCGAAGTGTCACCATCATTCAGTTCGGTGTTACCGAAGTGTCACCATCATTTAGTTCGGTGTTACCGAAGAGTCACCATCATTCAGTTCGGTGTTACCGAAGTGTCACCATCATTTAGTTCTTTGTCACCAAAGTCTCACCATCATTTAGTTCGGTGTTACCGAAGTGTCACCATCATTCAGTTCGGTGTTACCGAAGTGTCACCATCATTTAGTTAGGTGTTACCGAAGTGTCACCATCAATTAGTTCGGTGTTACCGAAGTGTCACCATCATTTAGTTCGGTGTTACCGAAGTGTCACCATCATTTAGTTCGGTGTTACCGAAGTGTCACCATCATTTAGTTCGGTGTTACCGAAGTGTCACCATCATTTAGTTCGGTGTTACCGAAGTGTCACCATCATTCAGTTCGGTGTTACCGAAGTGTCACCATCATTTAGTTCGGTGTTACCGAAGTGTCACCATCATTTAGTTCGGTGTTACTGAAGTGTCACCATCATTTAGTTCGGTGTTACCGAAGTGTCACCATCATTTAGTTCGGTGTTACCGAAGTGTCACCATCATTTAGTTCGGTGTTACCGAAGTGTCACCATCATTTAGTTCGGTGTTACCGAAGTGTCACCATCATTTAGTTCGGTGTTACCGAAGTGTCACCATCATTCAGTTCGGTGTTACCGAAGTGTCACCATCATTCAGTTCTTTGTCACCAAAGTCTCACCATCATTTAGTTCGGTGTTACCGAAGTGTCACCATCATTCAGTTCGGTGTTACCGAAGTGTCACCATCATTTAGTTCGGTGTTACCGAAGTGTCACCATCATTTAGTTCGGTGTTACCGAAGTGTCACCATCATTCAGTTCGGTGTTACCGAAGTGTCTCCATCATTTAGTTCGGTGTCACCATCGCTACACATGACATCTTTTCTGGAGCCCAAAGCTCGTTGTCACAAATGTTTCTTATTCGACGTGTCCTCGCAATCGCTTCACGAACCTCAATTTACATTGAAATTAGGAATTTTTCAATAAATATTCCCCCTTCACACTGACTTATCCTTTGAGCGCAAATGTTCAACTTCTATTACAGAAGACGTAGTCTTTTTCTGACACAAGATTGAGAAACTTGAAGGATATCCAAATATGTATTTAAACGAAATACTTATTTGAATGGATATTTAAATCAATATGTAAACTAAATAGATGTTTAAATAAATATTTAAACAAATTAGCATAAACAATAACATCAACAAATTAACATTAAATAAAATAAACATTTAAACAGAGTAGATATTTGAATGGATCTTTAAACGAAAACTGCATGCTTTAATACTTGTGGGGTGCAGGCGATTTCTTTCTACCAACTTATAGAAGGAATTGTTTTTCTCAATTAATCAACGATGCCATACGTGACAATTTCACCATTGATCTGCGTTAATGTAATTCGTATGACTTCGGTCGACAGTTTGGTTAAGGCATTGTTGTCGGTGCACTGCAGTATTGACGATGGCTTTTATCTTCTATTTTGAAGGCCGTCAAGTCGGTAGCTTTTATCTTCTATTTTGAAGGCCGTCAAGTCAGTAGCTTTCATCTTCTATTTTGGAGGCCGTTAAGTCAGTAGCTTTTATCTTCTATTTTGGAGGCCGTTAAGTCAGTAGCTTTTATCTTCTACTATGAAGGCCGTTAAGTCAGTAGCTTGTATATTCTATTTTGGAGGCCGTTGAGTCAGTGGCTTTTATCTTCTATTTTGAAGGCCGTTGAGTCAGTAGCTTTTATCTTTTATTTTGAAGGCCGTTAGGTCAGTATCTTTTATCTTCTATTTTGAAGGCCGTTAAGTCAGTAGCTTTTATCTTCTATTTTGGAGGCCGTTAAGTCAGTAGCTTTTATCTTCTATTTTGAAGGCCGTTAAGTCAGTAGCTTTTATCTTCTATTTTGGAGGCCGTTAAGTCAGTAGCTTTTATCTTCCATTTTGAAGGTCGTTACGTCAGTAGCTTTTATCTTCTATTTTGGAAGCCGTTAAGTCAGTAGCTGTTATCTTTTATTTTGAAGGCCGTTAAGTCAGTAGCTTTAGCTTCCATTTTGAAGGCCGTTAAGTCAAAAGCATTTATCTCGTATTTTGAAGGCCGTTAAGTCAGTAGCTTTTATCTTCTACTATGAAGGCCGTTAAGTCAGTAGCTTGTATATTCTATTTTGGAGGCCGTTAAGTCAGTAGCTTCTATCTTCTATTTTGGAGGCCGTTGAGTCAGTAGCTTTTATCTTCTATTTTGAAGGCCGTTAAGTCAGTAGCTTTTATCTTTTATTTTGAAGGCCGTTAAGTCAGTAGCTTTTATCTTCTATTTTGAAGGCCGTTAAGTCAGTAGCTTTTATCTTCTATTTTGGAGGCCGTTAAGTCAGTAGCTTTTATCTTCTATTTTGAAGGCCGTTTGTTCAATAGCTTTTATCTTCTATTTTGGAAGCCGTTAAAGTCAGTAGCTGTTATCTTTTATTTTGAAGGCCGTTAAGTCAGTAGCTTTTATCTTCCATTTGGAAGGTCGTTAAGTCAGTAGCTTTTATCTTCGATTTTGGAAGCCGTTAAGTCAGTAGCTGTTATCTTTTATTTTGAAGGCCGTTAAGTCAGTAGCTTTATCTTCCATTTTGAAGGCCGTTAAGTCAAAAGCATTTATCTCGTATTTTGAAGGCCGTTAAGTCAGTAGCTTTTAACTCTTTGGCTGCGCCAGGTGAACCTAAAATTTAATATTGAATTCAAATTTAAAATCAACTGTAGTGAGCAATATTGAACATACCAAATATTAACTGGAAGGTGTTTCCATTCAGATTTGATTAAGTTTTTTTTTAATTGAGTTTGTAACTACTGGCTGGTCAGCATCACAGTGAAAACGCTCTCAGTGACCTCACGTCACTGACCTCACGTCAATATTGCTCACGTCACAGTCAAGGTATAAATAACTTGTTTTTCAAGGTTCAAACTCGATAAAGTCTTGGATTTTGCGCAGCTCGCTCGACCATTCTCCGATCTGGAAGAAAAATATCATGTTTAATTTGTGCAAAAAATGTATTGCAGATGATGATAAAGTGTATTTTCAACCGTTCGCCGAGTATGTTTCCAGTTTTTGTAAAGCACTCTGAGAAATTTCATTGAACATCTTGCGAAATACGAAATAAGTTGGGACTCGCGTCCGTAATTTCATTGATGCTAGAAACCAGCATCTGAAACTTTAATTCGGACCTTACGAACATTTAGTTCGATCTTGATCATGAGTGTTTCATTCATCAAGTTGAAGCATCAACTCTGTTGTTCAAAAATCTAGCTTTATAGGCTGACAAATATGGTTTCTGTGACAATTACAATCTGTGTATACAGTTTTCAAAGCACCCATGCAGTCTACCGCCCTTCTAAATACGCTCACAGCCTCTATCACACTGGTCGTGAAAACTGAGACCCGTATTTTTTAGACATGGATGATGTAAATGTTCATTTTAAAAATACATGAAAAAAATTCAGTGGAATGTCACGCATTGCCATCCGCAAAAAAGCCGAGTATATCAAATCAAGTACCTTTTGTAACCGGTGTCTCTCCCTTGTCACACTTGATTCCCTGGAAGCAACCACTCCAGTCTTCCTTTCCTTGCAGCTTTTCGAACTGACGATCTCAACAACAACTTCCTAAGACGTGCAACGTTTCAGCGCTCACTTCTGCTCTCTGATAAATTGCATCAGCGTCGCCTAATGCTATTCGTACGGGGCTGTCACAGCTCGATAAACAGCCCCTAATTCGTTTTGTGGCGGACCCGCGCTTGGTTTGTCATAATTTCACACTCTGCTGAAGCGCTATGATGGATAACACAGGGGCACTTTCTGGAAAATGGTACGCCTTTTTAAGTTAGACAATGGGTGAACTTCACGGAAACTAAAATTTAGGAAGTCCAGTTTTAAGGGATGAGTTTGAAATTCATGTTTCTATAATTTTGCGTGGTGAATTGTATTCTTTCTTGCTGGTTCTTGCATCGTGCCTGTTTCGAACTGGGTTGTTTGATTCCTTTTAAAATCTTGCAGGGGCTTAGAAAGATTGAATTTTTCCCGTTCTTTCTTTCTATCTTTCTTAAAATTTAAAAGCTTTTGCCGTTATTGTTTTCTCTTTTCAGCGAGAAATTCAAACGCGCAAGCTTAAGTTTGATTTCCTGGAAAGTTTGATTTCCTGGAACCTAATGCTATTCGTACCTGATTCTGTAGTTGTGTGTGACGGGAAAAAATGATCGTGTGCCAAAAAAAGTGTTTACACTTTTCAGACCTCGCTGGCGAAAATCCCCAATTAATTTGGAATATATCAAGTTCTCCGACATAACAACGTGCGAACGAAACTCGATTTGCGCTTTTTTGGGTGTTTTGAAATTTTACACGAGAATTTTGAAAAAAAATATGCTCATAGCGGTTGCGTGTGTTGCAGAGAGCGTGGCGTTAAACTCAAAGTTTCTAATTTTTGTTTTTTGAGGAGATTGGCGAACCGAAAATAAAACGAAGGAAATTTTCAAGGCAGTGACAGACTACGGATTGTAGTGAGGAAATAGAATATCATACTTTGTGTTATGGAATGTACGACGAAAAAATTTTTAATTTTAATTCTCGACGAAAGATTGCTGCTCATTATGTTGGGCTTAACTCTGTGTGTGTGCTCTAGAGCTTGACTTTGATGTTAATACGAGGAATATGAAAATATAATCCATTATTGTTCGTATTAATATAAATGAAAGTCGATACGGATTTAAAGCCTGATGTTGATGTGACTAATAACCTAAAATTATTGCTTCGTAGAAACCAATTCATCCTTATATTTTCCTTGAAATTACATAATTATGCACGTCTTGAGGAAAACTAAAATATGTATGCGGTGTCACCGCATACATACCCTAGTGACCACCGGTGGTCACTAGGGTAGTTTTCATAAAGCTGCTGACCGACCAGCAGTCACAAACTCAATTTTCATGAATTCTTAATCAAAGCTAAAGAAATGCAAGATCCAGTCAATGCTTGCTATTTTCTATTTCCAAATTTGTTCATTATAATTGACTTTAAATTTGAGTTGAATGTTAAACTTCAGTTTTACCTGAAGCTGTCAAAGTGTTAAATTGTTAATCAATTACTGAACTCTCGAATCGAAATTATCTCTTCGCATAACTGTTTGGGTGTATCACATACATTTCTGTTCTTTTACAGAAACAGGCTACGTTCCTAAAAATAATATTATTTAGTAATCATCTGTGGTGAACGTCCCCCGTCCGCTTTACAGACGTATTAAGTCCCTAAAAAAATATACCTACCCATTTTAGAAAAAATTTAATCGCTAAAATTCATCCATCAAAAAATTCTTAAAAGAAAATACTTGCAATCGAACTTCGTTTAATCAGCTGTCCGAGGTACTTCAACCATCTGTCTGGAGTCGTTGTACCATCTGTCTGGAGTCGTTGTACCATCTGTCTGGAGTCGTTGTACCATCTGTCTGGAGTCGTTGTACCATCTGTCTGGAGTCGTTGTTCCATCTGTCTGGAGTCGTTGTACCATCTGTCTGGAGTCGTTGTACCATCTGTCTGGAGTCGTTGTTCCATCTGTCTGGAGTCGTTGTTCCATCTGTCTGGAGTCGTTGTACCATCTGTCTGGGGTCGTTGTTCCATCTGTCTGGAGTCGTTGTACCATCTGTCTGGAGTCGTTGTTCCATCTGTCTGGAGTCGTTGTACCATCTGTCTGGAGTCGTTGTACCATCTGTCTGGAGTCGTTGTTCCATCTGTCTGGAGTCGTTGTTCCATCTGTCTGGAGTCGTTGTACCATCTGTCTGGGGTCGTTGTACCATCTGTCTGGAGTCGTTGTTCCATCTGTCTGGAGCCGTTGTTCCATCTGTCTGGAGTCGTTGTACCATCTGTCTGGAGTCGTTGTACCATCTGTCTGGAGTCGTTGTTCCATCTGTCTGGAGTCGTTGTACCATCTGTCTGGAGTCGTTGTACCAGCTGGCTGGAGTGGTTGTACCAGCTGGCTGGAGTGGTTGAACCAGCTTTTTGGAGTGGTTAGACCAGCCCTCTGGGGTAGTTGAACGAGGTTGTACGTATCTTCTCGCTAATTGCTAATCGATTTTGCCACTCAGAATTCCTGCAAATTTCGCCCCCAAACCTAAGACGTGCATCACGTACGTGATCAGAGGACGACTCTAGAACAAGAGATTCCAAGCATCTTGCTCTGTCCGTATCTCAAGTCACCATTTTGAGCTCACTCTGAAATAATACTTTGAGAAGAATTTTTGAGGTCGTAAAATCTAAGAAAAATTAACAAACGGAAATTATATCTTTTCATAGGGGTCGAGAAGAATGATGCCTCAAAGAAAATGCTCTTACAATGATAAAACAGCAAGTATCATTGCCTAAAATACTCAAAAACTTGTTTATGGAACTCAAATATTTGTTCAAAAAAACGAATTATTGTTTATAAAACTCAAGTATATATTCATAAAACTCAAGAATTGTTTACAAAACTAGAGTATTGTTTAAAAACTTCTATAATATTTGTTTACAAATTCGAACATTTGTTTACAAAAGTCAAGTATTGCTTAGGTTTTTATTTGTTTACAATTTCGAGTATTCGCTTACAAAATCAAGTATCTGCTCGTACAACTCAGTATTGACTCAAGCTATGTTGGAATTGTTGGATACACTCTGTTGTTCGACATTTCTTTTATGTGTGTGTGATATTTTCTATTGCTTTAACATTTTCTGTTACATAACGCGCGAAGGAAGCTCGTTGAGAGCAGGAAATAATTCCCGTCATAATTCAGACGAAGGAAGAGCGGAAATGTATGCAGATTTGCTTATTTACTTTCATTAATTTACCGAGGGCATGGAGCACAAATAGCTGAATAAATCCAGCCAAAGCTCTCCCTCGTGTCGCTGTTTTCCCTCACATCGTCATCAATTATTTTGATGTGAACAAACAAGAGGGGAGAAACCTGTCACCAACCGCCCGTAATTTTTCAAGCATGCGCTGACAAACAACAAGTTTCACACGAAGAATCCTTTTTTTCGACTCTGAAAGCAATATATTGCGACGCGGAGGAAGCTCGTGTATGAATATACTTTTTATTACAGCTCCCTGAATGAGTGCAAATTGCACTGCAACTTTTCAGTTGACATGGTAAATAAGTATCGAAAGAATTACCCTGCAAGCAAACTCTGGCTTTCGTAACGAACGCTATACAAAGCAGGGTAAGGGTTAAATGATACTTCAGAGTGTTTTGAGACATGCTAATGATGAACCTGGAAGTTCATTCCCCTATTTATCTTCCTTTGTTCAAGCTGGCTCACGTATTATTCAGTTCATTTTTCGTGGGTGTAAACGCTTGGCTTTAGCGTTCCCTTCGTAACAGCAAGTTCCTGAGCTCCGTCTTTTGCTCCTGTCACCTGTTATTTATCCTGTCACTTGCAAGTCAAGTAAAGTTTAAAGCACGAACAAATAAAGTTCATCGTGACACGCAAAGTTGTTTATATGTCTAGGTGGCTTGTATGTATTCATATATCTAGCTTCTATGACGCGTCCCCACTTGTGAAACATGGAATCAGATTTATAAATTATAAATTAATTTCATAAATTATAAATAAATTTTATAAATTTTATACTTCATAAATTATTTTCATGAATTATAAGTTATTTTTAGACTTGAGTCAATTTTAAACTTAATACTTACTCGAAGCTAAATGAAGGCACGATCCAGTTAACGTTGGCTGTAATCAACATTGCTCACTACAATTGAATTTAAGTTTTAACATGAAAATTAACTTTAGCATTCCTGCCGCAATGAAAGTGTAGAATTAGGCACGGATGCAACGAGGCCTGAGGCCGTGAGATGGATGACAAGCCAGCGAATGGCAGTCAAAGTTCGCTCATTTCTCACGTTGCTGCGACGCGCAGCCATCGCTCACGCTGCCTCCTTACAGCGTGATTCTGGCGTGCGCCTCGTCTGATCGTCACGGGTGATCTTCGTCACTCGTAACGTTAATCGTATCTTGTGATCGTCGTCACTTATAATATTAATCGGATCTTGTAATCGTCGTCTGATCGTCACTTGTGACGTTAATCATATTTTGTAATCATCGTCTGATCGTCAGGTGTAATCGGCGTCTGATCGTCACTTGTGACGTGTAATCGTCGTCACTTGTTGCAATCATTCTAACTTGTAAACGTCGTTCTTATCACTTTTATCGTAGCGCGTTATCGTAGTTACTTAAGACACGTTTTTGCCGTCACTTGTGTTACCAATTGTAACGCATGATCGTCACTAGAAACCCTCAATTGTAACGCGTGAGCATCACTTGTAACCCTCAACTGTAACGCGTGAGCATCACTTGTAACCCTCAATTGTAACGCATGAGCATCACTTGTAACCCTCAATTGTAACGCGTGAGCATCACTTGTAACCCTCAATTGTAACGCGTGAGCATCACTTGTAACCCTCAATTGTAACGCGTGAGCATCACTTGTAACCCTCAATTGTAACGCGTGAGCATCCCTTGTAACCCTCAATTATTGTAACGCGTGAGCATCACTTGTAACCCTCAATTGTAACGCGTGAGCATCACTAGTAGCCCTCAGTTGTAACGCGTGAGCATCAATTGTAACCCTCAATTGTAACGCGTGAGCATCAATTGTAACCCTCAATTGTAACGCGTGAGCATCACTAGTAGCCCTCAATTGTAACGCATGAGCATCACTTGTAACCCTCAATTGTAACGCGTGAGCATCACTAGTAACCCTCAATTGTAACGCGTGAGCATCACTTGTAACCCTCAATTGTAACGCGTGAGCATCACTAGTAGCCCTCAGTTGTAAGGCGTGAGCATCACTAGTAACCCTCAATTGTAACGCGTGAGCATCCCTAGTAACCCTCAGTTGTAACGCGTGAGCATCACTTGTAACCCTCAATTGTAACGCGTGAGCATCACTTGTAACCCTCAATTGTAACGCGTGAGCATCACTTGTAACCCTCAATTGTAACGCGTGAGCATCACTTGTAACCCTCAATTGTAACGCGTGAGCATCACTTGTAACTCTCAATTGTAACGCGTGAGCATCACTTGTAACCCTCAATTGTAACGCGTGAGCATCACTTGTAACCCTCAATTGTAACGCGTGAGCATCACTTGTAACCCTCAATTGTAACGCGTGAGCATCACTTGTAACCCTCAATTGTAACGCGTGAGCATCACTTGTAACCCTCAATTTTAACGCGTGAGCATCACTTGTAACCCTCAATTGTAACGCGTGAGCATCACTTGTAACCCTCAATTATAACGCGTAAGCATCACTAGTAGCCCTCAGTTTTAACGCGTGAGCATCACTAGTAACCCTCAGTTGTAACGCGTGAGCATCACTTGTAACCCTCAATTGTAACGCGTGAGCATCACTTGTAACTCTCAATTGTAACGCGTGAGCATCACTAGTAACCCTCAGTTGTAACGCGTAAGCATCACTAGAAACCCTCAGTTGTAACGCGTGAGCATCACTTGTAACCCTCAATTGTAACGCGTGAGCATCACTAGAAACCCTCAACAATTTCAACGGTCTCAAGAAGCGGGCTTGTGAATTGCAATACACAGTTTCAAAACGCAAATATAACGTGCAATCGTAACGAAAAGTTGCAAAGAGTATTGGCAGCAAGCAGTTGTAACGATAAATAGTTGTATGGCACGGTTGTTAAGGGGTTATTGCAGTGATAAATTGCAGGAGCGAGTTGTGATGAGTAGTTGTATTTGTAGTTGTTCTAAACGTTTTCAACGTTTATTGGAGCAATGGTTATAACCACAGCTGTGAGTTGTAACGTTAGTATTTTTCCGCATAGTTGTTATGCACGGTTGTAACGGCAGTTGTAATGCACAGTTGTTAAGCACTTTTGTTACGGCAGTTATAACCATTATTTCAACGGCAGTAGTAATGCACAGTTCTTAAGCACTTTTGTAACGGCAGTTATAACTATAATTTTAACGGCAGTTGTAATAGCAGTTGTGTCGTCAGTTGTAACGCATAGTTGTTACGCACCGCTATAACACGGACCCTAGGAATAATCTCGCGGCCAATTACAATAACTTCTACGCTGATTGACAACTACAACTCGTATTTCTACGTCAAAGGTAAACTTGTAAACGACGAATTCTATCCCCATTTTTGTACAATATTTGAGCATATTTGAACATTTTATTCAGTAATATGGTTGATTTCATAATGATAGTGGTCAATATAATGATAGTGTCTTCCAGATTTATGCTCCAAAATTTCGCACTACACGGAAATTATGAAGATTTAAGGAGTGATTGTTCGTTAAATTTTTAATATTTCAGTTTCATTAAACTTCGTTTGCTGCAGGAAAAAATTTATAAACGAAATAAAAGTATAAGCATAAAAGTGTAAACGAAAGCAACAGAATATATTGAACATTTAGGTTATTATTCCAGTTGTTACACCCTTACAATGCTGTGTGAATAAATCCGAGCGTAGAAAGCGACCTTAGTATTTTACGCAAGTTTCAACGTCGCTGAAAAAATATCAAATGCTCGTTCAGTGAGAATTTCTTCGTATTCAGAAAGAGTTGGCAATTTTGATCCGTGACGACCAAGTGTTGAAATCTAAAAAAAATTCAAAAAGGCCACAATATTTCACTACCGAAAATTGGGCAAGAATTTTCTTTTGTAAACTTTTAAGATCCGGAATAGTTTCTTTCTCGTAGCTTTGAAAATTTTGCCGTGCATACAACTTATGACCGTGCGTATAAATGGTTTCAATAAATTTATTTTTTCGACATGCTGACCGCGATGGGTTAAACTGAAGTTTATATTTAACTCAAATTCAAAGTCAAACGTTGATAGCAATTTTATAATTACCAAACATTAACCGGGTCTGTTAAATATAAATAATTTTTAAAAATTGCTAACATTTTTAAAACAACTTATCGATGGGTAGTATCGCAAGCAAAGTGTTGATTTAAATATTACGATTGTTTTTTACTTTTAAATGGCCCGAGCACGTTTTTGAAACATCTAAAAACTAAGACAATTTCTTTCTCGCAACTCAAAACACGCTGCGGTGCACGCGATGTTTCCAATTTGAAAAAGGCCACAGCAATACTTCTGGAAGCCACCAAAAATCGGAGTAAAATCTTCATAAATTGGAGTAAAAATCTTCAAAAATTGGAGTAAAAATCTTCATAAATTGGAGTAAAAATCTTCAAAAATTGGAGCAGAAATCTTCAAAAATTGGAGTAGAAATCTTCAAAAATTGGAGTAGAAATCTTCAAAAATTGGAGTAGAAATCTCCAAAAATTGGAGTAGAAATCTTCGAAAATTGGAGTAAAAATCTTCAAAAATTGGAGTACAAACCTTCAAAAATTGGAGTAAAAATCTTCAAAAATTGGAGTAAAAACCTTCATAAATTGGAGTAGAAATCTTCAAAAATTGGAGTAAAAACCTTCAAAAATTGGAGTAGAAATCTTCAAAAATTGGAGTAGAAATCTTCAAAAATTGGAGTAAAAATCTTCAAAAATTGGAGTAAAAACCTTCATAAATTGGAGTAGAAATCTTGAAAAATTGGAGTAAAAACCTTCAAAAATTGGAGTAGAAATCTTCAAAAATTGGAGTAGAAATCTTCAAAAATTGGAGTAGAAATCTTCAAAAATTGGAGTAAAAATCTTCAAAAATTGGAGTAAAAACCTTCAAAAATTGGAGTATATATCTTCAAAAATTGGAGTAGAAATCTTCAAAAATTGGAGTAGAAATCTTCAAAAATTGGAGCAGAAATCTTCAAAAATTGGAGTAAAAACCTTCAAAAATTGGAGTAAAAATCTTCAAAAATTGGAGTAAAAACCTTCAAAAATTGGATTAAAAACCTGAAATTAGAATAAAACTCAATGCACGTGACCATTAACACAGCATTTGGTCGTGTAAGGGTTAT
Source organism: Morinoia aosen (assembly GCA_030386875.1). Classification (NCBI taxonomy): domain Eukaryota; kingdom Metazoa; phylum Arthropoda; class Malacostraca; order Amphipoda; family Talitridae; genus Morinoia; species Morinoia aosen. The sequence continues at coordinate 43,130,283 of CM059577.1, read as the reverse complement.
TTCCCTAAAAGGCTTCAAATAACGAATTTCACTCCCCACCGAGGGCCTAAGATAGATTGCGAATTATACAAAGTCGTTAAAAATTGTCCGCAGAGTGCGTTGGTGTCTTCATACGCTTAGGTTAGTTAGGTTAGTTAACGCGCTTTAAGCTGAAGTTCAAAATCCAACTTAAATTTAGAGTCAATTGTTAAGAATTTTCTAAAATAAACAATAACTTGGTCATGCCTTCATTTGGCTTTCATTTAGTATTTATAGAAATTAAGTCAGTGACTGCTGGTCGGTCAGCAGCATTATAAAAATCCCCTCAGTGACCACCGGTGGGTCAGGCCGCACTTAACGTGTTAATCCTATGCTATAGGGACTGGCGCCCTCGGGGGGTAACTGTCAAGTCCCTTAGCTACAGATAGGCATTTGGGACTTCTATCAGTCGAGCACACTTAGCTTCTTTCAGTTTTCATGCTTGTTTCATGTTTTCTTTTCCCGCTTCTATCCTAATTTGCATCTCAGCGCATGGTATCCTGTACGGGAACAAACCCAATGCAAAGATTTCTTGTTGTATGCAGCCCATACTAAATGGTTCCTCCTCTTTGCTTTATTGGGACTACTGTATTGTGAGTATATAATATCATAATAAGTGATAGAAAAATAATCCACCGCAGATGTGAACCTAGAATTTCTAAATTAAAAATTCCTTCGTAACCTCAATGGCAACTTCTTCCATCATCCAAACTAATATAAACTAACTGGTATGTAGTAATTTGATTTTTTCAATTGCGACAGCAGTACAAAGCAAAATTTGGAGAACAGCTTGATATCAATATTTGAAGCCAAATCTTGTAACACGTGTAACAAGATTTTCTTTTTTCAATCATGTTTCTTTACAATGAAATGCTTCTTTCGTGCGCAAACAAAGAATACTTCCATGCTTCTCACGCTTCTTTACGATGAAATGGTAAAGTTCTTACGCTTGTTGCTATAATTTTGTTGTTTCAAATCTTCTTTCACTTCTCATGAACAAGCTGCAGTCGAAAGCTTTCACTGCATAAACTGTTGTATATTTCCTCATATAGTCAACAATTTCAGTTGCATCTGTGCGTGATTTCAAAAGCTTCTACAGCCCAAACTCCTATCTATCTCGCCGAATAGCCATATAAATTTAAGTAGAATCTGTACGCAGAAGAAAACTACGATTGCAGTAGCTTATCGCCGTGTGGACTAGATCTACCAACCTTTTCGTAACAAAAAAAAAGGAAATAAACCAATTTCCCTCCAAACCTCCCCCACGACTTCCTCTTTAACTAGGACCGCCTTGGGGCATCGCATTTCCCCTGAAAATGTGACAAAATTACCCGGAATTACCTATTACCACGCCCTCGGTGGGCGCTGAACGCCAAAAATACGGAGTCAACCAGAAGTGAGGGGAAAATGAGGGGAGTCATTATGGAGCGCCGAATAAAAGAGCGCGCAGCGAATTTCGACTTTTGCTTCTGTTCAGATTTCGGAGTCCGGGAGTTGTGGACTTGTGTTGCCATGTGAACTGACCGTGTTCGTCGTATCAAGTGCCGTTGTTCGTCGTATGGAACGAACATTTGAAGTGTCGTAAACGATGTGAACGGAATTCGGAGTTTTCGTGGCCTGTGAGTTTTTTGAAGTTTGAATCGGTGCATTTATTTGGAATTATGTATCACAATTGTTTGGAAAATATTGTTGTGCGACTTTGCGTTTCAGCAAGCGTGTTTCATGTGTCAGTCGTATTTACGACAAAATGTCGTTACAGGTAGAAAACCTTCAATTTTGACCATCTCAAAATATTGGAGTTTCAGGCAGTAAGAAATTTATTGCTAGTGCAGTTGTATAATGGGCGACGAAATCAAAATCATTTTTAGAACTATTTTTTTATTATTGGTTGAAAGTAGACGTAAAAATGGAAGACAAAATGATCTTACCTTAACAGTTTAGCCTACAGTTTGTTACTTCGAGCTTTAGTTTTCTTCAATTTGTTAATTTCAATTACAGCTTTAGTAACTTTCAGTTTCTGATCCTTTCAGTTGCTTTCTTTGTTTCATGTAGCAATTTGATCTTCCAGCAGAAAAAGAATGATAGATTTTCTTCGAAGTGAGTACTCTAAAAATTTTGCTTCATCTTCACATAGACTTTAAAAGATTCTACAACATTTTTAGGGGTAAAATAAATTCAAAAAACTGAAAATAAATGTGCAGTCAAGTTTCAAGAATTTTACGGTAACATCAAGTTCAACTTTAGTTTGAAAAAATGCGCTCGGAAACGCAAATAAAATCATGTACACTGCATATATAATAAGGGAAATGTAATAATACGGCTAAGAAAATATCATGTACACCTGGAAAATGTAATAATTAGACTAAGAAAAATCAGGTACACCTGTAAAAGATAATATTAAGGCTAAGAAAATATCAGGTACGCATGGAAAACATAATTATAAGGCTAAGAAAAGATCAGATACACCTGGAAAATATAAGATTTTGGATTTAAAGCAACAAGTTTCGAAATAATAAATCACTGTGTACCCATTCTTTAATTCAGTTTTTTTGTGCAATGTTCCAATGCATTTACTTGTCCTGACCCTCGAGCACGAGGGCGTGGTTCTGCAAATATTTTAGACTCATTTAAACCGCCAGAAAAAAAGCACAGCTGCAACTGAAGGTGAAGTTTGTGCCGACTTCCGTGTCTGAAATTTGTGTAAATTGGAAAATTGGATGGACAACTGGCGGCTATTATGAAATTAACGTAAATTTCAAAATTGGATGGACAACTGGCTGATATGAAATTTACGTGTAGTGGAAAATTGGATGGACAACTTGCGGAGATGGTGGAATTTGCGTAAATTTGGAATTTGGATGCACAACTAGCCCATATTATGAATTTTGTGTATGTTGGAAAATTGGATGCACAACTTGCAGGTATTATGAAATTCACATAAACAGGACAATTGGACGGACTTGTTACGAAAAATTTTTGTGAACTTTGCGTGAATTTGAAAAATAGATGGTCACATTGCAAACTACGTAAACACGAGATTAAAGTGCACAATGTAATGTAGAATTGCGCACATTATGGTGAGTTATAATGTCTAAGTAGATTTGAAGTAAAACGACAATCGCTTCTATAAGTAAGGTTTGCTGAGTGAGTATGTGGAACAAGATCGGCTGGAATTGTGAGTTTTCCACGTTATAAAGAAAAAGGAGCGTGTAGGTACAATAATTGTAAATTGAAACTTTCGCTTGTAATTGTTGCGTTAGGATAACTAATTGAATTTATGATAGGTTGAATCGCCTATACTTTCTATAGTAATTGACGCTTTAGTGCAAGTTATTGGAATTATAGCTGGCTAAATTGACTAAACTTCAAATATCAGAATGCAGGCACAAACTAGAAGCAAGGTAGGACCTATTTATGTGAGATTCCAATTAGCACATACGATTCTGGTTGTTTTAAACCCAAACAAAGCCACGTACAAGCCAATAGATATGAAATATTTATAAATCTATTCTCCGATGGAAATTGTCAATATTTATGATTTTTCTGCCACTGAGAACGAGGATTTCCTCCTTGGGAGTCGCAAAAATGTCCGCAAAGGGCGGTGATGTTGTCTTACAAGAGAGACGTTCATATTTTCATGTAGGAGGGACCTTCATGTTTCCACACGAAAGGAACGTTGATGTTTTCACACAAGAGGAATGTTGATGTTTTCATACAAGAGGAATGTTGATGTTTTCACAAAAGAGGAATGTAGATGTTTTCACACGAAAGGAACGTTGATGTTTTCACACAAGAGGAATGCTGATGTTTTCACACAGGAGGAATGTAGATGTTTTCACGCAAGAGGGACCTGGATGTTTTCATAAAACGTTTTCCAAAACAATAACTGCATTATCATACCCATTATTTGCATGCCTTTTATCATAGTGATTGTCAACGCACTTTACGGGTCTGTGTGCACTTTTGCCCAAACACTCGCAATTATAACGCGTGGTCAAATTGCGAATTGCCTTGGGAACACGATTCAACCCCAACATTGTAGATACACTACGGAAATAGAAAGAAATTGTAGCGGCCGATATAGAAATGAAGGACGAAATGACTTTACGCTATGATAGACAGTTTGGCCTTCAGTTTGTTACTGTCAATTTTAGTTACCTTTAGTTTGTTACCTCTAATTAATTTCGTTTTTTAAGTTTGTTGTTTTTAGTTTCGGCCAATTTCAGTTTCATTAATTTTCAGTTGTGTCATTAAATTCTAATTCCTTCGCTTTGCGAAGCCGATGGCGAAAGCTCTCGTCAGTCTTAATAATTTTTCTAATGTCTTATAAAACATATCTTTTGAAATTATACTTGTGAGTCGAACAACTGATAGTTGTATGAATATGTCCCGTGTTCACTAGGAGTTCTGAATTTTTATGGGAAGTGTGAAATTTTTGTTCGTACTGGTTTTGCTATCAATGCTGTGGTATTCATTCTCATCTGGAAGGTAATCTAACCATGATGCGTTAGTATGACTAATTGGAATTACAGTTGGCTAAATTGCCTAAACTGTAAGTATCAAAATGTAGGCCTTAATAATTAATTAAATAATTGAGTAATCAATAATACCTTATAATTATAAGAAAATCTATAATTTTTCCTCGTGAAAAAAATCGAAAATGTTCCTATTTTGAAGAAGGAATCAATAATCAAATCGATATGTACGTCAACCTATAATTAAGTTCAATAGAAATTTGTAATTATAACTTTTTCACTAGAAATCAAGGACTAATTTTATTTAAGGGGATATATTTTGGAGAAAAATTAATTGGTATTGTGTTTTAAAATGAAATTTGTTCTTATTTCCATTTGAAAGAGAATCTGTTGCTATTTCATTTCGTGTTCCCCTAATGAACAGATTTTCTGTTCTTTTTATTCCATACTGAATAGCGCATTCCTCCTTCCTTTCTTGGGAACCCCTTTCTTGTGCTAGGGAAGCTCAACCAAACCAATCATTAAATGTTTTCCAATTTCATCACTAACTACGCCAGAACCATGAATTTACACTGGCTTTGTTTTGCATTTAAATCGACTCTTTTTGTCGCTAGCATTTCTCTTCAGCAATCAAGTTACAAAGAAGAGGAAAGACGCCTTGTTTTTACCTACAAAGCAAAGCCAGATGCAGGGACTTGCACCATTTGTTTTCATTTAAATCCAATTTATTTTTGCTACCGATTCTACTGAAGAATCAACTTACGAAGACAGGGAAAGGCACCTTGTTACCAACAAAGCAAAGCCAGACCCTCGGACTTGCTCTGGCTCTGTTTCCATTTAAATCCACTGTTTTGCCATCATTTCTACTGAAGAATCAAGTTGCAAAGATTAGGAAAGGCACCTTGTCATATCAAGTTACAAAGACAAGGAAAGGCACCTTAAAAAATTGTTACTAACAAAGCAAAGCCAGACCCACGGACTTGCTCTGGCTCTGTTTCCATTTAGATCCACTGTTTTGCCATCATTTCTACTAAAGAATCAAGTCGCAAAGACAAGGAAAGGCACCTTGTTACCAACAAAGCAAAGCCAGACCCACGTCGCTGCACTGGCTTTTGTTTTCATAGAAATACGCAGGATTCCTCGACGCAAATGACACAATTTGTCGGACTTTAAGGAACTCTCTGCAAGTCTCCGCCGGTCCCCTAGCGCCTGTTTTGACGCCTAGGCTCAAGTTTCATTAAGTGGCATCCGTCTTTCGAGAGCAAATACCGCTTCAAAAATACCTGCTTTGGTCGGGCTGAAACGCAGGCGACGGCACGATCTGCTCTACACGTAAACTCTTCTCCCCGAGACGGAGAACAGGACAACGAATTTGAGATGATCTCTCCGCATATTTCTGGCCATTTTGTAGGTTTGTCTTGACGTATTTCTAGCGCATTTGGTAGGTTTGTCTTGACGTATTTCTAGCGCATTTTGTAGGTTTGTCTTGACGTATTTTTAGCGCATTTTGTAGGTTTGTCTTGACATATTTCTAGCGCATTTTTTAGGTTTGTCATGACATATTTCTGTCTTATTTTGTCGGCTTGTTTTGATATATTTCTATTGCATTATACAAGTATGTCCTGACGTATTTTTAGCGCATTTTGAAGCTTTGCCTTGGCATATTTCTGGCTTATTTTGTCGACTTGTTTTGACATATTTTTAGCTCATATTCTAAATTTGCCTTGACATATTTCTGGTGCAATTTGCAGGGAAAATACTTTTCTTTCTATTTTGAATTCATCTTCGGGAGTTGATCAGGAAAAATACGATTCTCCAGCAATATTATGGACACTTTTTCAATCAAGTTATCCCAAAAAATAGTGTTGCAGTTAGGAAAAAAATCATTGTTAATTAGAATAATGTTAGCAGTGAGTGACGTAAATAGCGTCAAAAATTGCGCTAGGAAATTCTGCATCGATTTCCAACAAGGTTGAACCTCAAATTTCGTTCACTTTCGGTCAGTAAGAAATCGTTGTGAAATATAATGCACATTTTCTCAATACAAGTCTTTCATTTGTAGGATTTTATCGTTGAGATCGATTTTTTTGGAGAATTATTGATGGAAGTTTTATTTCGAACGAATTGATAACTCAATTAGAATCACCTAATTAATGATTGAAGTTTTATTTCAAACGAAATGATAACCCAATTAGAATCACCTAAAATTAGAAAAAAATGTTAGCGAACAACAACGATAAATTTATAGGATGATCTTACTATTCAGATATATACAATTTTCTGGAAATTCATTGGAAAGAAATAATCTAATTCAGTGAAGAATCCGAAAGCTTTTAATCTCGATTTAGTCAACGGAAATAACTAGAACGAAAGTCATCCATTGAGTAATGAAGTGAAAGAGCACAGCCATGAAAACTAATTCATCAATTTATTCAACATAAAAGTAATTATTTAAACTAATTCATCAATTTATTCAACATAAAAGTAATTAATTAAACTAATTCGTAAAACTAATGCAACATAAAACTAATCCATTAAAATAATTCAACATAAAACTAATTGATTGAACTAATTCAACATAAACTAATTGATTGAACTAATTCAACATAAAACTAATTCATTAAACTAATTCAACATAAAAGTAATTGATTGAACTTATTCAACAGAAAACTCATTCATTACACTAATTCAACATAAAAACTAATTCAGTGTGCAATAATTTCGAAGATGATTCAACTCTCTGATTGGTATACGAATTGAACGAATGACTTTCAAGAAAAACTTAAGGAAAACCTAACTCTACCATTGACAATGATGAAATCAACCCCCGGGAAAAACATTAACTCTAACACGTTTCCTGCGAAGGGACCCACCGGTGGCCACAAAGGAGCTTTTCATAATGCTGCTGACCAACCTGCAGTCGCAATCTCAACTTTTATAAACACCTAATGAAAGCTAAATGAAGCCACGCTCCAGTTAATGTTCGCTACTTTCAAAATTACTTACCAAAATTGACTTTAAATTTGAATGGGAATATTGAACTTCAATTTATTTTAAATTTGAATTGAAAATTTAACTTCAATTGGCTTTAAATTGTAATTGAACATTGAACTTCAGTTGACTTTAAATTTGAATGGGAATATTGAACTTCAATTGACTTCATATTGTAATTGAACATTAAACTTTAATTGACTCTAAATTCGAATTGAATATTGAACTTCAATTGACTTTAAATTTGAATTGAACATCGAACTTCAGTTTAACCCATCGCAGGAAACTGGCTGCACTAACTCCTTCGAACAAGATCTCCCTAGAAACAAGAATTATTTCTTACACTGAACGCCAGCGTAGGGAGGACTTCGATGTAAAGATCGTCACGCAGTGACTCCAAATCTGAGCCAATTAGGGCTGATCAGCAACAACGGTATTTCGAGATCAACCCTGATCGAGAAAGATCTGCTGAAGACGACGATAAGAGCTCTAAGTGATCTGTTTCAATTTTAGAAGTGCAATTGTAGCGAGGAAAGCTTTTAGGGAGGCGTTGAAGAGAAATCGGCTTCCAACCAGGACGAAAGGACCGACTTCCGCCGACCGTGACGAGGGTTTTCGATAACCACCTAAGAATTCCATTCGTAGAACGTTGCACTGGGTAAATACTAACTTGACGGGGAAAATTTTATTCAAAGAATTAACTCTGTTGTAATGTCACCACAAGTTCTCAACAAGTCACTTCAAACTTTCACCATGTCACAACTAACTCTCAACATGTCACCTCAAAAATTTCTACGCATAATTAATACATAAAAAGCTCAAATTTATTCTCATTATTTCCTAAATTTTATTATTTTGTTTCATTTTTACAACACGTTTTGTTATACTAGATGAAATGTTCGATAGTTTGATATTTTTCATTTCCGCATTCATATGTATTCTGAGAATATTGACATTTACTTGGAATCAAAACAGCGTTTAATATCATTTTTTTTAGAATGAAGTAACGGGAATGATAATAAATTTTTTATGGTCACTAAGAAATGCATATTATGAATCATGACATTGGTAATGAGTGCATCATGACATTAGTTGCAACTGCTAAAAAATACAATAACTACTTCTACATATAATAACTACAACCAGATTAAAAAACTTCTACCACTACATTTAGTAACTACTACCACATGCAATAACTGCTACTACATTTAATTATTACATTTATTTGCCCGTAATTTACCATCACATACAGAAATTAATGTTCTTGATAGCAAGGAAATATGTCCATCATTTTCTATTTTTTGCGCGTAACTAAAATTAGGTCAATAATTTTTTTTAGGGCGTTTATTTTTCCTTTTTGTCCATAAATAAGGATTCTAGTGCATGAGAACAACTCGTTATTTTTGATGGTGTCGAAAAATTTAAAAAGAAACTCGATAAAATTATGGAAAATTAGAACTGTCTTCACAATATGAGATAAAAATGATCAAGCAAGGTCATTTTATTTTATTAATGGCCATTAATGTCAGCGGAAATTATTCTGCGTTTAACAGAGGAACGTATTTGAGCGAAGGATAGTGAACTAATTGAACTAAGACATTGACCGAAAAACTAATTTATGGTAATTACTAATATTTTATTTAAACTTCATTTATTATTTAATCTTTTTTTGTGTTTATTTAATGTTTATAATTACAGAATATCTATTTAATATTTATTTATTTTCAGTTATTCATTTAAAGCTACCTCTCCTGCTCTAGAAAAATTCTAAGACACCAAATCTTTTTCACTTATCCATAACGTTCGAAATTAATTGCTCGTCAAAAACATCTGAAAAATCCCTTCCATATTACAAGGGAAGAATTAGACTGGGTTTTAAAAATATTTTTCATACTAAAAATGTTGGTCAGTGTATGAATCATTATGACTTCGATGACATGAGAGTTCTATGCTTTGATTGCATAGGAGGTGCTTTTATTGTGTGTGACACTCACGCGAGAACTCAAAAATTCCCCTATATGAAATTTGACACGAATATGAAATAGTTGAGAGACGTGCAGGTGCGGTGACGGTCTTGTGAAATCATCAAAAAATTTAACTGAACAAAGAATGGAAAATATAATAGTAAAAAAAATAAAATAAAAGGAAATGGAATATTAAAACAAGCGAAGATTAGAAAAAAATTCTACAGAACAACGAACAGGTAATATTTTCACCATTCCCATGTGTTTGTTTTTTTTAAGACTGGCTATGAAAGAACCTAGCAGGACTGAAATTTAGCTGGAAACCTGATTATTTACCAGGAACTTATTTTATTTTCATCCTAGCTCAGCAAGGTAAGTACACGAATGAAAGTTTCCGTTAGCGCGAAACGTAAAATAAAAGTGAACGAAATTCTAATTCAAAAGACGAGTCGAGAATTGAAAAACAGACGTTATTTTGGCGGAGACAACTCGGAGACAATTTCTTGTTCACTACAAACATTTTTTTGGTGGAGGCAAATCGCTCACAGAACAAAAAATTAAAAGAAAGGTGTAAACTCCGTAGATTTCAGTGATTTCTGCCTTGTTTACTTGCACGAGTTTTCCAAACGTAAACTCTAACTAAATAAAACAATTTCGGTATTGCAAAGATGAAGCGTACAATTCCTATGAGAATAGCACCGGAATAAAATTCTTTCTTGGTAGAAATAGATCTGCAACTAGTTTTGTCTTGGAATGGAAGAAAAACGAGAAAGAGTATTTTCTCTGGGATAAAAACATACTCCCGTACGTTGTTGCAGAGCCCACTCTCAGAACTACTTTTCTTTTTGTTCGTGACGTTTTTTAAATACATACCTCAAAACTTTAACAAAAAAAGATCCCTAAGAGAAATGCAACTATTGCATTTATAGGAATTTGTTCTCAGAGAGGGAAGATGTGAGGTTCCGAGCTCATCATTAGGTAGGCTTCCTATTGAAGTAGAATAGTTTTTGTTTAGTAACGGATCATTTTTTTGGCTCACTGCTGCGATTCTTTCAGCACCTATTAATCTCATCTTGAACTTTCATCTTGTTTCATGAACTTCTATCTCAACTTACCCTTCTGCGTACCTTGTGCATAGATTCTGTATTCGCTTTGAGTCCATACTGAATGGTGACATCCTCTTTCCTTCCATTGGAACGTCTTTGTTCCAGCTAAGGGGGCATGAACTAACTTACTTAATTTAATAAAAAATTAGACCCTCCATCGTTTCTTCAAAAAAAAATGTTATTAGAGGGCATTAGTTCGCCTAAATAACCAGAAGAAGCCAATTTCCCAATAACGTTTCGATCTGAACTGAATTTTGGGCCAATCATTGCTGAGAAACACAAGTTTCAGCTTGAATTTGACGAAAAATCTCAATGAAACTTACACTTACAATTCTCGCACTCCGTCATGTTATGCATGCCTAGTCAGGATGTATTAGACATATTCTCACATTAGGCCTTTTCTTACGTTTGGGCTGTTCTCATATTAGACCTATTCTCACATTAGGCCTTTTCTCACATTAGGGCTGTTCTCATATTAGGCCTGCTCTCACATTAGGCCAACTCTCACATTAGGCCTACTCTCGCATTAGGCCTACTCTCGCATTAGGCCTACTCTCGCATTAGGCCTACTCTCGCATTAGGCCTACTCTCGCATTAGGCCTACTCTCGCATTAGGCCTACTCTCGCATCAGGCCTACTCTCGCATTAGGCCTACTCTCGCATTAGGCCTACTCTCACATTAAGCCTACTCTCACATTAGGCCTACTCTCACATTAGGCCTACTCTCACATTAGGCCTACTCTCACATTAGGCCTACTCTCACATTAGGCCTACTCTCATATTAGGCCTACTCTCACATTAGGCCTACTCTCGCATTAGGCCTACTCTCGCATTAGGCCTACTCTCGCATTAGGCCTACTCTCGCATTAGGCCTACTCTCGCATTAGGCCTACTCTCGCATTATGCCTACTCTCGCATTAGGCCTACTCTCGCATTAGGCCTACTCTCGCATTAGGCCTACTCTCGCATTAGGCCTACTCTCGCATTAGGCCCACTCTCGCATTAGGCCCACTCTCGCATTAGGCCTACTCTCGCATTAGGCCTACTCTCGCATTAGGCCTACTCTCGCATTAGGCCTACTCTCGCATTAGGCCTACTCTCGCATTAGGCCTACTCTCGCATTAGGCCTACTCTCGCATTAGGCCTACTCTCGCATTAGGCCCACTCTCGCATTAGGCCCACTCTCGCATTAGGCCTACTCTCGCATCAGGCCTACTCTCGCATTAGGCCTACTCTCGCATTAGGCCTACTCTCGCATTAGGCCTACTCTCGCATTAGGCCCACTCTCGCATTAGGCCCACTCTCGCATTAGGCCTACTCTCACATAAGCCTACTCTCGCATTAGGCCTACTCTCGCATTAGGCCTACTCTCGCATTAGGCCTACTCTCGCATTAGGCCTACTCTCGCATTAGGCCTACTCTCGCATTAGGCTCACATTATAAAAAAAAGCCGATGAGGATGCCTCCAAGTCACGGCACGCTCGCCCGTGAAGAAGTCTTCGCTTACGCATGCAAAGCATTGCAGCCCAGAGCCATCGCTGAGCTCTTGCTCTTGCCTCATACATTTATACGCCCGCCCTCACTGCGGCGGTTTGTGTTCATTGAGTCGTGAGGCATGCTGCTGTCCTTGTGAGTTGTGAGGTGTTCTTTTTTGTTGGGGAGTTGTGAGGTATTCTGCCATCCTTTTGAGTTCAGGCATTCTGCCATCAATGTGAGTCGTGAGGCATTCTGCCGAGTTGCGAGGTATTCTGGTGAGTCGTGAGATATTCTGGCGAGTTGTGAGATATTCTGGTGAGTTGTGAGATATTCTGGTCAGTTGTGAGATATTTTGGTGAGTTACGAGGCATTCTGGTCAGTTGTGAGATATTCTGGTGAGTTGTGAGATATTGTGGTGAGTTGTGAGATATTCTGGTGAGTTGTGAGATATTTTGGTGAGTTATGAGATATTCTGGTGAGTTATGAGATATTCTGGTGAGTTGAGATTCTGGTGAGTTGTGAGATATTCTGGTGAGTTGTGAAATATTCTGGTGAGTTGTGAGGTATTTTGGTGAGTTGTGAGATATTTTGGTGAGTTGTGAGGTCTTCTGGTGAGTTGTGAGATATTCTAGTGAGTTGTGAGATATTCTGGTGAGTTGTGAGATATTTTGGTGAGTTATGAGATATTCTGGTGAGTTATGAGATATTCTGGTGAGTTGAGATTCTGGTGAGTTGTGAGATATTCTGGTGAGTTGTGAGATATTCTGGTGAGTTGAGATATTTTGGTGAGTTGTGAGATATTTTGATGAGTTGTGAGATCTTCTGGTGAGTTGTGAGATATTCTAGTGAGTTGTGAGATATTCTGGTGAGTTGTGAGATATTCTGGTGAGTTGTGAGATATTCTGGTGAGTTGTGAGATATTCTGGTGAGTTGTGAGATATTCTGGTGAGTTGTGAGATATTCTGGTGAGTTGTGAGATATTCTGGTGAGTTGTGAGATATTCTGGTGAGCTGTGAGATATTCTGGTGAGTTGCGAGGTATTCCGTCCTAATAACCACAACCGCTAATGACAATAACTGGTATTGATCACAACTGACCACATTACAGCAACTGCTGATAGTCACAATTATAAATCTGTCGAATTATGACTTGCAAACAGCTAATATTAAAGCTCCAAATGGCAATAAATGTCAGAGATGATAACTGTTAATATTTAGTAGAGGTTAAAATTTGAACTCCGTATAGGTAAGAAAATTAATAGTCATATGTCAAAAACCGAAAGTTTCAATAATTAGAAATAGTGCCAATTAAAACTGCCAGTAATCGAAACTGATAATAATCAGAGGTGGTATATTGATGATTTTTATTACTGCGACAAACGTCAATGATAACTGCTAAAATCTGGTATTGCAAATCATTAATAATACTTTACGTTAAACTAATTCTTTTTTAAATGATTTATTCAGTTTCCACGCTTCGAACTTCGCCTCATCTACTCCGAGATTATATAACCTAGTAAAAGTGTTTCTGAATTTCAATGAATTCAATAGTCATTTTTTGTATATTTCATTCTTATAATTTTTGTAGATTTAACTATGATCATTTTTTTTTTTAATTTTGCTGTAATAGGTTTTTTTTGTAGATTTTACTATAATAGTTATTTTGTCGATTTAACTACAATAGTTTCGATGAATTTAACTATAATAGTTTTTTATAAATTTCACTCAAATAGTTATTTTTTTGTAGATTTAACTATAACATTTATTTTTGTAAATATATCTATATTTGTAATTTTTCTTATATCTTAATTATTATTCTTGTATATTCAACAATGATAGTCATTTTTGTAAATTTAACTATAATGGATATTGAAATGGCGCTGTTAAATTTATGAGGATGATTATTTCGTCGGTTTTTTTCTCAAAGATTTGCTTGAAAACGAAACATAGCTGAAGATACCTAGCTTTTTTTGTCCCACTCTTGTCTGAAAAATGGGAACACTGAGTCAACCTACAAAAAAAATCGATTTAAAAAAAAAATTCAATTCATTTTTTTTTCATTTTGGTTTTCTAATTTATCTATTTTCATTTTATTTTTTGTTTTTTTTATTTTATTTTTATGCGGGGGTCATCGTGAGGCATTTATGCTAACAGTGCGGCAGTCAAGAAAAAGAAAATAAGAACTAAACTAAGGTCATTTTGCTCGTGAGCTTTCTCCCATTTAGTTTTGATGGAATTACTATCGTTTGACTCAAAAAAATTCCTCGACCTCTACAGTTCATTCGAATTTCACTTGCGTAATTATGGTCCTTACTTGTATACTGATGTGGTTCGTACTGTTGTGTAGACACGAATCAATTTTATACCTACATAGATGTTCATGAGATTTCCGTAAGGAAAAATATTTATCTCAAATCATCTACAAAGTTTGAGACTTTCATGGTTCTTCTCTACCAAAATAATCTTAACCCCTTCTCCGGCAGAAACGAGTATACACGTTTTCACAAAATGTTCTTTTTTCAGTCGTCGACGAGTATACTCGCCTAAAACTTTACCTTCAAAAACCACCTACATACGTATTCAATCGTCGATTTTAAGCCTCTGTAAGCCATTTTAAGTGTGAAACGAGTATTCTCGTCAAAATAAAAAAAATAGGTTGAAAAAGAAACGTTTTGCACAAAAAAAATGTTGGGGAAGGGGTTAACCCTATATGTAACCCTAATGCCTCCATGCGTTCAAAAACTTGAGGAGAAATTAAACGTTTTGTCGATTTTTGCAGCGCTGAGCTTCGAAGCCGTCAGACTTCCCGTTCATTTCAAGTCGAAAGCCGAAGAACGAGGCGTGAGTTTCAAATTTTTTGTGGGACAAACCGGCGCTCTATAAACTCGGCAAGTGCCCCGTTATATTGAGCCTCTCTAATTACTATCCTCGGCAAACAAGGTCATATTGACCAAGACTGAAAAGCCTGGTGGTCAATCTAAGCCCCGCCGAGGGGAAAAAATAAGGCTTTCTCAAACGGCCAGACGCACGACATTTCCTGCTGCTACTGGAGTTCCGTGTCAACTGGCGTCATGTCACCAGTCTGAAATCGTGGTTATTTGCAAGTGGTTTCTGTCAGCGTCCGAAAATCGGTGATTTTGTAAGGGATTCTTGTCAGCGTGCAAAAATCGGGGTTATTTGTTATGGATTCATGTCATCATTTGCAAATTGTGGAGTTTTGTTTGTGGTTCCTGTCACTTCGTAAATAGGGGGTTTTGGTGATTTGTCACCGTTTGAATATAGCGGTTTTTGTAAGTGGTTTCCGTCACCGTTCGAAATTTACGGTTTTTTGTTAGTGGTTCCTGTCACTGTTCGAAAATAAGAATTTTTTGTAAGTGTTCGTGAGAAATTTCTCATTCAAATTATTCCTCACAGAATGATTATTTATCGATTGTTCAATTGATCGTTAATAGAACGATTCATTATTGATTAATTTTTATTTCTGTTACTATTCCTCACAAATGGAAAATTGTCACCATTTGTATTGTGGCCATCCTTTTCACCTTAATTTTTATTTGAAATTCTCTTGGATTCCAAGCTATTCATGACAAGTTCATCATACGTTCACATATTTGTTTTTTTCTAGCAACTATTCAAACTATTCCTCACAAGTTCATCAGACGTTCACATATTTGTTTTTTCCAGCAACTATTTAAACTATTCCTCACAAGTTCATCAGACGTTCACATATTTGCTCCATGATGGAACTGTCCAAACTATTCATAACAAGTTCATCGTACGTTTACATATTTGCTCAATCATGAAATATGTAAGAGTCTAACGCTCTCTTGCTAAAATGTCATTAACTCAAAATAAGTTTGTTTAGTATTCACTGCAGATGAGCGCATCAGGATTTACTATATTTGCATGAAAGACCTTTCTCAAAAATGTATTACATTTGTAGCCGTCACATCCAACGGGCAAATATATTTTAAAAGCATGTAATTCCATTAACTTGTAAACATTGAGCTTTAAACGGAATACAGCTTTGCGTGGAAAAAAACAATGAAATAATATCGTTCTGTTTTGTTTTCAGTATCCTACTAATTTGTGAATCTCATACTGATTACATTACCCAAATTTGCTAAAATAAAATAAATAATTAATGACAATGCTATTCCGTTTTCAGTGTTCTACGCTCGTGACGAAAAAGAGAACCAATGTGAAATGCATATTTCTATTTTTATTTGCAGACATTTCGGAATATTAAAACTGCATCTTCTGTGCTCAAACGTAAAAGAAGGTCAGACTTAGAGAAAACACAAATACTCCCTCTTATATCTCAAGTTGACGTCATCCAACTTTACAGGTGCAAGACAACGAATTGAGCGTACGCGACAATAACATATCCATGACACGTCTTACCCCAACGTGCAGAAATCGTAAGGCAACATACGGCGATTTGTTTGTTACCTCTAAGAAACCTCCGTGAGAACACGACGAGAGTTGCACAAATACGCCGGCGAAGTCTTGCGCAAAATTGCGAATGAAAGCGACGTTCAAGCAGAACATTATCTATGTAAGTCTACCACTTCCCTGCAGAGCGTCTTGGAAATAATAAGCAGCCAATTATGTTTTTATACGACGATAAGAGGGCGTTACATTACAATGCTTGCTATTCTCCTCTGCTCAAGGACGAAGGGGAAACTTGTCGTCTCGATGGTCGTTGTTGCTGTGACATTGTGATCCTCAGTCTTTGTGTTTTTTTCCGTTTCTGAGTTGGAAGATGTGACGCAAACTCTAGAGATAATTGAAATGTTTCTTGGAACTACCGTAGATTTTTTGTCCCTTGTAGAATCGTAGTTAGTATATGGATTATGTTTTCTGTTATTCATGGAGAGATGAAAGTAATTATTTCTGAGTTGGAAGATGCGAGGCTAACTCTTAAGATTACTGAAATGTTTCTTGGAACTGCCGTAGAGTTTTTTGTCCTTCGTTGAATCGTATCTATGTAGTGCACGGACCATATTTCGTGTAATTCATAGGGAGATGGAATCGAATTTAATAATATGCTGTAGTTTTCATTTCAATTGCCCTTGTATTTTGTATTTCCGCAGGCTGTGATTATGTGAGCGGTTTTAACAAAATGAACTTGCCTTTCCAGAAATGATGAACAGAATTTTTCATTGTTGCAGACCAGTAAATGGGAATGTTACGTAATTAACTAATGCAGTTCTTTGAGTTTTCTGTTCATTAAAAAATTTCAACGAACCTGACGACTAAAAAACATATTTTTTTGGCAAATAATTTTCCACAATTTTTAGCGCAAATAGAGTCAGGAAAATTACGCTTCAAGTCAGAAAAGGAAGACATTCAAGAAGTTCACTTGAGGGAACATAGGATAGGCAATAGGTTAATGTAGATCAGGTATGTCTCCCCAATGCCATGGAGACTGGTGCCCCCAGGGGTATACTGTTAGGTCCCTCAGCTATAGATAAGCCTTCGGAACTTGTCTTTCGCGCCCACATTTTTCAGACTTTATGCTTTCTACGCTACCTTTTCTTTGTCTTTTCTTCCTATTTTTTAATTTTTCATTCGTATATAAAGGGTATCCTGTGAGGAACACACTTTGTTCATAGAATTCAAACTTTCTACGGTCTTTTCTAAATGTCACACTGCCTTCGCTCTTCTGAGAACGCATGTATACAGGCAATTTGTCATACTTTATTACCACTTTATGAAGATTCCATTTGCGTGGGAAAACACCCCTTCACTTGATTAAAAATAAAATCATACTTTACAATAACTATTGTTATGATGGTTATTGTAAAATATGTAACTATAATATTTGATAAAATCATATTTTACAATAACCATTATTAAAATGGTTATTGTAAAATAATCATTATGTTTGTTTATTAATTAGTCAGTTCACGACTCCCTGGCCATTATGCATTTAGAACGCTTTTATCGAGAACTGACTAATTTAATAGAAATTATAGTTATCGTGATATTCAAGGGGTGTATTTCCACGTAACTGGAATCTTCATGAAGTGGTCTTAAGGAATGACAAATGGCATCAAGGAGATCTATGAACGTCGTTTTAGAAATGCAGAAATGCCTGATTTATCGATCAGTGTTTGAAATAAATTCTCTGTAATTCATTTATTGGCATGCAACTCATTGCAGAATAATTTATAATTTGACTGAAAAAATTATTCAAAATTCATAATTTGTGTTGAGGAAAATATTCACTTCGAATATTAAAGAATGGCGTAATGATGTACGCTGGAATTGGGAATAATCTGGATTATTAGGTAATAAATACTTGATTAAGTTATGCCTACTTTTTATGAAAATCTGAATTCTGAAGACATTTATATAAGGAATAAATTTTCGATTTTTACATTGTTCGGCAAAACATCCAATTAAAGGAAAAATTACTCGTATCAGTATCTCACTGAACTTACAGGTGAGAAAAAATTAAATTGTACCGAAAGGGTATTACATTTGAAATATTGAGCCACTTACCACGTTCATTACGTGTCGGGACATATGTGTACCACTAAGTAAATTGCTCAGGTATAAGTGAATGACATTTCATCTGTTGCGCGACCTTTTTAGAAAATAACTGTTATAATACTGGGTGAAAAATTATCGTGCAATTGTATTTTTCATATTTATTTTTTTAGGAAGGATATAAATGTATTCGAGCAGTAAACTCGATTTCCGAATTCTACTACTCACAACCTAACCAAGCCAACCCTTAACCACCGCGGAAACGTAGCGTACGAGTTAGGAGAATATAACAGCCCCTGGAACAGAAACAAAAACTTGCTGAGAAATCCTCGTCTGTTAAAGGTTGAGTAAGCTATTTCCAAACATCTTCTACATGGAATATAGATGATGTAAATGTAGAAGTAGATGTGAAATGTAAATGTACTCGTAGGTATATTTGTAAATGTAGAAATAGATATGGAATGTAGATGTAGCAATAGATATGGGATGTAGATGTAGCAATAAATATGTATATGGAATGTAGCTGCAGTAGTAATAGATATATATGGGATGTAGATATAGCAATAGATATGGAATGTAGATGTAGCAGTAGATATGGAATGTAGATGTAGCAGTAGATATGGAATGTAGATGTAGCAGTAGATATGGAATGTAGATGTAGCAGTAGTTATGGAATGTAAATTTAACTCTAGATATGAAATGTAAATAAAGTAATACACAGAAAATCTACATAACCATCATAATTGCGACACACACGAACCACACGAGACTCCTAGAAGCAGTTCCCGTGTGATCTCACACAGCCAAGACTCCCTAAAGAATGTACTGCACAGACCGCCCGCATGCTGCTCGGGTTCCAGTCATGCTTGTATGCCTCGTGTGTGTGTGTGTGTGTGTGTGTGTTTGTGTGAATGTTGTTTTGCGTGTGTTTCGTGTGTGTGTTTATGTATGTTTGTGAGTGTGTGCGTTCGCGTGTGTACATTTTTGAGTGCGTGTATTGATTGTGAGTGTGTGTATTGTAAGTGTGCGTGTTGTTGTGCGTGTGTGCATGTTTGGGAGTGTGTGTGTTTGTGGAAGTATGTTTTTGAGTGCATGTATGCGTTTGTTTGTGTATATATATACACAAACAAACGCATACATGCACTATATATATATATATATATATATATATATATAATGACACTCACGCTCACCAACGCACATTTCCAGCTTCAAGCTGCGGCCTGCCTATTGTCATAACTGAAGGACGAATAATTTTATAATGAGGTGTTTTATTCGATGCCAAGCAGTTGTACTTCTACAAACTTTTGAATGTGGCATGCGAGGGTCGCATGTGTTGTCGGTCGATAATATCACGAGTTAATAACACGATGGTTTGAAAATGTGGAGAATAGATAATATAATGGATCGATGGATGTTGTCGTGGGCAAGCGATTTCGTGGGTCGATGTTGTAGTTGGCAAATGATATCGTGGGTCGATAATATTGTGTGTGGATATTTTCTTTGGTTGATCATATCGTGGTCGATAATATCGTGAAATTGATGAATCTTGAAATTGATAAAATCGTGAATTGATATCTTGGGTCGATACTATCGTGAATTGATTCTATTTTCGGTTGATAATATCGTGAGTAGATATTTTCTTGGGTCGATAATATCGTGAGTCAATAATATCGCGAATTGATGATATCGTGGCTCGACAACTTAGTGGATCGATAATGTCGTAAATTGATAATATCGAGGGTCAATACTATCCAGATATTTGCAGTCAATGACATCAAATATATGAATTTAAACATCACAGGAGTAATTCTGTCTTGGGATTTCATGAGTTTAAACAGAATTTTATGTTTTTTAATTTACGTATGTATTGATTTCTCCATATATATGGGAAGCGTTTCTTTGTGTTGAAATTTAGCCTGATAATCTGTATATTTTTTTAAGGTTACGTACTTCAAACTTGAACAACAAATCATGTTAGAAATAACAAAAATTTAACAGAAATAACACAGATTTTCTGTTTTTTCGTCTGAGGATCATAAACGATGTGTTAAAATTTTTTAAACTAGCGCACAATTCGCAAGATGAGAATTTTGAAGACGTTAGCTAGTTTGTGCCCTGAAACTTGTATTGAATTTGTACTCCACATAATTAAAAAAATCCCTTTCTCCATATTAAAAAAAATCCTCTCTCGAAAAATGAAAAAAATATTCCTTTCAAATTTTTACCCGTCTTTTGAAGGAAAGCATGCTTGCGAGTAGATGTCTAAAAAAAGTGTGCGTTGATTTATATGGAGAAAGACAAGTTCTTATGTTAAATCACTCGAATTTTCCAGCAGGAAGAAGCTAACACATCAGAAAATAAACCTAACTGGTAAATTTTTTTATAAAATTATGATTCATGAAGATTACAATTTTTAGTATGCTCATCAATTAGACATTTCATGAACATTATTACTAAACTGACACTCAATTATAAAGTTTGAGCGCGAGACACAGTTTCGGGAATAATTACTGACTGCGGAGCGTCTGGAAACAGTTTCGTCCGCACTTCAGTCTGCCTCTGGCATGTGTCGAGTGAGGGTGTGTGCTGCTTCCGCTCCGCAGCCGTGCGTCTGGACCAGACGAGTGATTGTTTCTTTGCATCACAAGAATACCTGATTGTGAATAATCATTTCCGCGTTGAATATTGAACATAACTACTTAAGGATTGCCGTGTTTGATTTTGAATATACTTTAGTCTAAGAAATAGTGTTAGAAATCAATTCTGTGCGCTATAGCTACCTGTTATGAACTTGTTCAATTTTACAAATGTTCATCGTTCTTGATAGTTCCACATTCATATTATATGTGACATTCATATTATATATGAATGCTATGAACTTATTTCACGCTCTTTTTGTGGTGCGTTGTGTGAAATTGAGATTTTGAGAAAATTTCACCGTTTTTGGATGTGAAACTCAACCGATACCCACGCGAACTCTATTTTTGAACGTCAATCAATGAGAGAGGGCAAAAAAGAGGGAATTACTGTGAGGAGATCGCCATGATGTGGATCTGCGTGCCGGCTACCCTCGTCCTCCTTGCTGCTTTGGCAGAGGGAATTTTCGACGATGAAGGTGGGTAATTTTTTGAAAAAAAAAATTGGTAAAAGTGCATAGAAGAAAACTTGTTTATTTTGATCTAATTAACTCTGTTAAGGCAACGAAAAGTGTAAAATCGATAACTGACCAACGCTACACATATACCAATTTTTTTTTTCGTTGCTCACATTTGTGTAAATATGCAGGTGAGGTTTTCTAAAAAAAAGATTTTCACCACATGCATCTAGGTGAATTTTAATTTTCAATTTGATAAATTGATAAATAGAATTTTAATGTAAAAATATATTATTTATGCAGTGTGTTCTCAAATGGGACAGTTTTGCATTCGAATTTTTTTCCAATTATGTGGATTTCCAAATTGGACCATTTGTATAAAAATTTTCACAACCTGTTTGATTTTTCTATTATTTCATTTGACAGATAATTGCCCGGTTTCTAAGAGAAGGAAATGTGATACTTTATTTATTCTGAACTACTCTCAGAAATATGAAGTTTAACTAGTCAATAAAAAACCAATGGCCGAAGGAATTTTCGACGATGAAGCACTGCGTAACGAAAATATTTTTAATAGGATATATAATGATCTATACTTTCAATTTATTGAGTATCATGCAGTTTGTGTGCGCAACGAGCTTTTCGTATTCATGCGCGCCTTAATTTTGGCGTAGATGAATTGAATTATTTTGCATTCCTATTTATTGACCAGTAGATGACCCCAAAATTTACAGGGTATATTTAAATGAATACGTTAATTGAAATTTAAAGTAAATTAATTAAAAGCTACATTCATTTGAGTAACTTATCAATTAATTATTTAGTTAACATATTAATTAAATATTTATTCTGTTACCGTAATAACTAATTAATTATTTAATTAACGTCTTAATTAGTTAACGTATCAACTAAGTAATTATTTAATAAACGTGTTAATTAAAAAACTCATCAATTGTTTCGTTAATTTGTTCTTTAGCAAACCATCAAGTCCTCCTTATTCCTCGAATAATTCACTTAAATTCTAACTTATAAAATATCAATGTTAGTGTCGACTGACCGCTAAAAATTATCGGTGTTAAAATAATTCTTCAGCTGATTTTTTATGTCATTTTTCCAGGCTTTTAATTACGAAAAACATGTTCAACATATGCCTGCCATATATTGTATAGGTTTAATATCCGTTTTATTCATGTTTAATATAATATAGACCTGTCATAGCCTCTACATTCACGAATTTCATGCGAGAGTACATGGCGCGTGTTCCTGCGGTGCGTGTGCACATGTACATGTATAATTTAGTTCAAATTTCAATACTGTATTACTTTTTCACTCCTCCATGATACTGGAACGTAAATACTTCACTCGTTTATGAATAAATGTAGGTACAAATGTACAAATCTTTGGTCCATATCACTGGTCCCAGAGGCCCTTTATTGTCGGGAAATATTACTTATTTTAACCAGCTGTAAATCTAACCTCTAGTGACAAAGATGATTCTTCGTTGAAAGAATTTTGCTTAACTTTTCTACAGAAATCGTCTGTTCGTGTTTGGTGAAATTTGGTTTCTGTCTTGAGTTTTTAAAAAATTTCGATTTAATTTTCGTCGACCGGGACTTCATCAAGTTTTTTGTGTGTTTCGTTTTTAGGTTTTTGCATAGTTTTTAGTTTTTTGTGTACTGCACAAACATGGCTAGACTTTTTTGTGAATTGGGCAAACTAACATGAATGTGCATCCCGTGATGAAAAAAGATCATTTCTGGTCCCGTATATATTTTGCAAGATAGCAGCTCTCCGGAGATTGGATGCGAGTAATTAATAGTACCAGTATTAATAGTATCAGTGCTGGTACCTCGCAGTACTGGTACTATCTATGCCAGTACCTATCATTTGGAGTACGTTACTTACGGTACAAGTATATCTTTCCGTGCTGGTAGTACCCATGCGAGTACCTATTATTTGAGATACGTTACTTACCCTACGATACTGGTACTAACCATGCGAGTACCTATTATTTGAGGTACGTTACTCACCCTACGGTACGGATACTAACCATGCGAGTACCTATTATTCGAGGTACGCTACTTACACTTCTATAAGGGTCGAAACCAATCGAGCGTGCGGAACATTTTGAAACGCAACTTAACACGTTAACTGCGATAGGTTAAACAGAAGTTCAATATTCAAATGAAATTTAAAGTCAAAAGTGATAACCAAATCTGTAAATATCAAACATTAACCGGGCCTGTTAAATACCATTACTTTAGAAAGGTTGTTAGAATTTTTCAAAACGACCCATCGATGGGTCGTTTCGCAGCAGGAAAAACCTAACCACGACCCACCGGTGGGTCGTATCGCAGTCAATGTGTTAAACAAATCAATTTCTAAATCTTGAGAAATTAAACTATGTCCTCGATCGATAAGGTTTCAGGTTTCATTATGAAGGGTATTTATTGCCCTCTGCCCGTTCGACATATCAATTCAGAGCTCTGATGCTTTTATTAATCAATCGTCGTGTATCAATAACATTATTGCTCGAGAAACTTCCACTGGCGGCTTTTGAATGTTATTGCTTCTGGGCCCGAAAAAATTATATTTTTACTGCTAAACCCTGCAAGAATATAGGATAGGCAATTGTTTTAGGTTGGGCTTAGGTTAGTGTATCCTATGCTGTTGGGTGCCCTCAGGGGGTTACTGTTGGGTCCCCTCAGGGGGAGATACTGTTGGGTCCCCTCAGCTATAGATGGGCCTTCATGCAGGACCTCTGCATTTCGTGCCCACTTTGCTTCTTGCTGATTTCATGCATTCGTCGTTATCTCTCGATTGTCTACTTTGACTTTTCTTCTTTCATGCCTTCTTCGTTAGTCTGTTTTGACTTTTCTTCCTTCTTAACACTTTGATTGCAATGGGTTAAACTGGAGTTCAATATTCAACTCAAATTTAAAGGCAGTTGTAGTAAGCTGTTTTGAAAATAACAAGCATTAAATTAATCGTGCCTTCATTTAGCTTTGATCAAGTATTTATGAAAATTGAGTTTGTAACATGTGGTCGGTCAGCAGCATTTTGAATATTCCGTCCGTGTACCACCGGCGGCTCACGTCGCTGACTGCGATTATTTGTTGTTTTTATGCGCAGAGGATACTGTGTGGGAACATACTTTGTGCATAGTTTCCCCGTTTCAACTTGCCACACTAAACGGTCCCTGCCCTTTGCTCTCTTGAGATCATCTTCGGTGTGGGTAGAGAGCCTCAAAATATGATATAATTGTTATGTATATCTTTAGCTTGAAAATACTTCTTGTGGTGTCGAATGCAAAGTTCTGTTGGTTTGGGCAAGAAAATAAAAAAATTTTGTTCTCGATTCTTTCCATTATAAAAGCCGTTATAAATATTTTTTCAGCTGTACGACTTCTGGACTTCTGACGCATTTTCGCTCCATTTTTTATTAAATTCATTTCGTGGGATTTGCGTCTTACGAAGAACTTTATGCGTCGTGCTATAATAATTAATCAAAATTTTATAATACTTAACGATGGATTTTTTACGGTAATTTGTTAATCGGATCGGTGATAATTTAAACTTGATTCGTGAACTTTGATTTACCAAAAATATTTTGATACTGGATAGTATTCTTCCATGCCGAATTTTCGGTTTGAAGAAAGGCCTAAAAGCTTTGACATGAAAGTAAATTAATTAAGGTTCGACAAATTAATACTGTCCATAGCTGATTTTATTGTCATAAATGGAATACTAATTTCTTTGGCAATGAAGGGACGGTAAAAATCAACAACTTCACAGCTCATTTTACAAATCTTACCTCCAACTGTATCTACAGTTCGAAATCGTTGGACGTTGATTCTGGTAAAAGTTCGCAAGACTGCAAATTTTTACTCCCTCAGGGGGATACAACTATTGTATCTATGGGAATTAGCACTCCCAGGGGAACCATGTGAGGGCCCGAGCTGAGAGTTAGCTAGGCCTTCTTTTTATCGAAATAAAATGTTTTTTGTTATGTTAAGGACCACCTTCTTTCGGTTCACTACTGTCCTGTTTTTCAGCACCTCTGACTTTCTTCTTCAACTTTTATCTTATTTCATGAACTTCTTTCCCATCTTACTGTTTCTATGCCCTTTCTGCATAGATTCCTCATTTTCTTATCTCCATACTAAATGGTGCCTTCCTCCTTCCTCTCTTCGATACGCTCTATTTTTGCAGCGGTTAGGGAGGCTTAAACTAACTTATAATCTAATCTAATCTGCAAATTTTTATTCTCGTGATCTGTTCATGTTTTTCTATATTTCCCATCGTTCACCCCAGACAATAACGATTAAAATAAAAGAAACGACAATTGTAATAATAAAAATTGAAACGATATCTCAATGAGTGTTAAACGGGAGAATCAAAAGCTTGGTTGTTTTGCCGCATTTGTTGTCGTAACTTGGCTTCATTTGATGCGATATTTGGTTATGATTTATAATTCTTTGTCTTCAACTCTTAACAGGAAAACATGCACTGCATTTTATCAAAAAAATAATCTAAATTTAGGTCATCAAGTCACAAGTCACTTTAGTGCGAGGGTCACCGTGGTATGATGGAAAAACAATCCTCTAATTGCTTGATAAATGGGCAATGTTCAATCACTATACAAATCTGCAATGTTCAATTACTATACAAATCTGCAATGTTCAATTACTATACAAATCTGCAATGTTCAATTACTACACAAATGTTCAATGTTCAATTACTACACAAATGTTCAATGTTCAATTACTACACAAATGTTCAATGTTCAATTACTACACAAATGTTCAATGTTCAATTACTACACAAATGTTCAATGTTCAATTACTACACAAATGTTCAATGTTCAATTACTACACAAATGTTCGATGTTCAATTACTACACAAATGTTCAATGTTCAATTACTACACAAATGTTCAATGTTCAATTACTACACAAATGTTCAATGTTCAATTACTACACAAATGTTCAATGTTCAATTACTACACAAATGTTCAATGTTCAATTACTACACAAATGTTCAATGTTCAATCACTACACAAATGTTCAATGTTCAATTACTACACAAATGTTCAATGTTCAATTACTACACAAATGTTCAATGTTCAATTACTCGCTAAAGAGCTATTGTCCGCCAAAGAACTGTTGTCCTGTCCGCCAAAGAACTGTTGTCCTGTCCGCCAAAGAACTGTTGTCCCGTCCGCCAAAGAACTGTTGTCCTGTCCGCCAAAGAACTGTTGTCCTGTCCGCCAAAGAACTGTTGTCCTGTCCGCCAAAGAACTGTTGTCCTGTCCGCCTAAGAACTGTTGTCCTGTCCGCCAAAGAACTGTTGTCCTGTCCGCCTAAGAACTGTTGTCCTGTTCGCCAAAGAACTGTTGTCCTGTCCGCCAAAGAACTGTTGTCCTGTCCGCCTAAGAACTGTTGTTCTGTCCGCCAAAGAACTGTTGTCCTGTCCGCCAAAGAACTGTTGTCCTGTCCGCCAAAGAACTGTTGTCCTGTCCGCCAAAGAACTGTTGTCCTGTCCGCCAAAGAACGGTTGTCCTGTCCGCCAAAGAACTGTTGTCCTGTCCGCCAAAGAACTGTTGTCCTGTCCGCCAAAGCCCTGTTGTCCTGTCCACCAAAGAACTGTTGTCCTGTCCGCCAAAGAACTGTTGTCCTGTCCGCCAAAGAACTGTTGTCCTGTCCGCCAAAGAACTGTTGTCCTGTCCGCCAAAGAACTTTTGTCCTGTCCGCCAAAGCCCTGTTGTCCTGTCCACCAAAGAACTGTTGTCCTGTCCGCCAAAGAACTGTTGTCCTGTCCGCCAAAGAACTGTTGTCCTGTCCGCCAAAGAACTGTTGTCCTGTCCGCCAAAGAACTGTTGTCCTGTCCACCAAAGAACTGTTGTCCTGTCCACCAAAGAACTGTTGTCCTGTCCGCCAAAGAACTGTTGTCCTGTCCGCCAAAGAACTGTTGTCCTGTCCACCAAAGAACTGTTGTCCTGTCCGCCAAAGAACTGTTGTCCTGTCCACCAAAGAACTGTTGTCCTGTCCACCAAAGAACTGTTGTCCTGTCCACCAAAGAACTGTTGTCCTGTCCGCCAAAGAACTGTTGTCTTGTCCGCCAAAGAACTGTTGCCCTGTCCACCAAAGAACTGTTGTCCTGTCCACCAAAGAACTGTTGTCCTGTCCACCAAAGAACTGTTGTCCTGTCCGCCAAAGAACTGTTGTCCTGTCTGCCAAAAAACTGTTGTCCTGGCACCAAAGAACTGTTGTCCTGTCCGCCAAAGAACTGTTGTCCTGTCCGCCAAAGAACTGTTGTCCTGTCCGCCAAAGAACTGTTGTCCTGTCCGCCAAAGAACTGTTGTCCTGTCCGCCAAAGAACTGTTGTCCTGTCCGCCAAAGAACTGTTGTCCTGTCCGCCAAAGAACTGTTGTCCTGTCCGCCGGAGAGTTGTTGCCCTGTCCGCCAGAGAACAGTTGTGCGCCGTGGCCACCGCTGCACGGCTAATGTCTGCCGAAGAACTGTTATCCGGCTAACAACAGTTGTCCGCCGTGGCCACCGCTGGACGGCCAGTGTCCGCCGAAGAACACGGTTCATCCCATCACAACTTTCGTTAATTGCAAAAGTTTCCATGATGAAGTTGAGCTGTAATTCATCCGGTGGTCATGTCCATCACTGGTCTGTGATCTTCCTTGTCGCATGGCTGTGCGTGTGTAATATCTCAGGACCAACCTCAATGCTTTATTTATGTAGATTCTTTTTGGAGTTGTTGCTTTTAAAATCATGCTTTCGTGCGACCATTCTCATTCTTTTGGTCGCATGTATTCTTTTTGGAGTTGCTTCTAGAGCCATGGTTTTCGTGACTATTCTCAAATGCTTTAGTAACGTACATTCTTTTTTGAGATATATATATTCATACATTTCTTTTTTTACAAGCAGTTAACATTAGTTTTGTCAGAATAGTTCGACACGGATGCGAAATCATCATGGAAGAATAGTTATTAATCTTGCTTTAAATAGAGACGTAATAGAAACCAAGCAATAAAGCTGTGTTATTCAGAAGATTCAAAAATAAGTTTTTCCACAATCCCCAAAACATCAATTGTGTTTTCTATTATTTCAATGTCATTTTCTCTGATTGAAATTTATCGTTTTTTGAATAAATCGGTTTTTATTCTATAGGTAACTGGTTATTTGAAATTAATTCTATTATTAATGCGAAGTGGTTCGAATACCAATTTTTACCCTCCAAGTTCATTTCCATGTCGCATTGCATTACGAAATCAATATGGTTTTGATAAAAGTAACTCAATTTATTTGGGACGGCGCTCCTTTTTTGTAATCGCCAAAGGGAATTCCGTGAAGTTCTGAAGCTTTTTTCGTTATGAGAGAAATGCAAATCTTCCTTCATTTCCCTTCAGTGACATTTCTTTACGAATCCGCGCACTAAAAAACCTCGATGACGCGTCCAATCCGCGCATCGCAACGCGTTGAGAACGCGTGAATCCGCACATCACAACGCGTTGAGAACGCGTAATTATTCGCACATCGCAACGCGTTGAGAACGCGTGAATCCGCACATCACAACGCGTTGAGAACGCGTAATTATTCGCACATCACAACTCGTTGAGAACGCGTGAATCCGCACATCACAACGCGTTGAGAACGCGTAATTATTCGCACATCGCAACGCGTTGAGAACGCGTGAATCCGCACATCACAACGCGTTGAGAACGCGTAATTATTCGCACATCACATCTCGTTGAGAACGCTTCCAAACCGCGCATTACAACCCGTTGAGAACGCGTCCAATCCGAGCATCACAACGCGTTGAGAACGCGTCAAATCCACACATCACAACGCGTTGAGAACGCGTCAAATCCACACATCACAACGCGTTGAGAACGAGTGAATCCGCGTTTATTTTCAGATGTGCAGATGCACATTCGCGGCTTGCTTTTTCTATAGAAAACCCGATCTCTTTTAAATTATTCCGGATCCTTTTTTGTGTGTGGCTGCGATTTCGCTACAAAGTGGCATCTTTTGAGTCCGACTCCAGAAGTCTTCGCTCCGTCGAGAAGGATCAAGTGAGAAATCCAAGGTTTTCAGATCTTCAAAAGCGCCGATTTTCTTATGATCCTAAGAGGATTTGAACATATCTCGTCGATGTTTTCAGATCCTTCTTTTTTGGACCGCCTCTGCCTGGCAACTCGATAAGTATTCTCGATGCCGGCGTATTTTCGAGTCTATTGATCGATGTTCCTTATCACTTGCGTGTTCTCGGCGAACTTTATTCTTATTTCGAAGTTTGAAGTGACTGTGAATGTTTGAATGAAACCTGAACTGGAAACTCGTGCGTTTTTAGGTGTCAGGATTGATTGCAAGGCTCGATTAATGAAAAATGATCGACTTTTCATAGTTTATTTCTATCGAGCATTGACTGAATTGAGCATTGCCTGAATTGAGCACTGACTGAATTGAGAACTGACTGAACTGAGCACTGACTGAATTGAGCATTGTCTGAATTGAGCATTGCCTGAATGCAGCATTGACTGAATTGAGTATTGTCAGAATCGAGCATTGACTGAATCGACGATCAATTGAATCAAAGGTTGACCAAATTAAATGTTGACCGAATCGAGGGGTGACTGAATTGACGGGTGCCTGAAGCAAGTATAGATTGAACCGAAAATTTGTGGAATCAGAGTTAATTGTATAAAAAATTCACTGAAACGAGAGATGATTGAACCAATGAATTGAATTTCGGTTGGATTGAATTGTGGATTGATTCAATCGAGAATTGATTGAACCGAGCATCGACTTGATCAGGGTTTTCCCAAATTGGAAATCGACTAAACCGAGGACTAAGTGAACAACAAATAGCATCGCAGCACTTTCACAAGTAATTCCTTAATATTTACTGTAGTTGCTGTAAATGAATCCATATTGGACTGCGTTCTTGCGTCGCTATGCTGTGTAAATTATCCCAAATACACGTATTGCACTTATAAATGACGAGCCGAATGTAAATAAGCCCTTGTACTTCCGAACAGTAACAATTATTGTGAACACAGTAACATTTTTTCAGTAACAAGCCCGTGTGAATAGTAGTATGAACACAGTATGAACACAGTAACACAGTATGAACACAGTAACACAGTATGAACACAGTAACATTTTTTCAGTAATAAGCCCGTGTAAATAAACCCATGTTCATCTATTGAAGAATTGTCATCGTGTAGTGTCATTTTCGTGTACATTTCGTGCTTTGTCTCAATTTTAGCGTTTTACCCTCGAATTGCATCGACGGCTTCGGACAATTTTGGACCAACGCTGGAGTTATTGTCTGATTTTTTTCTCCTTGAATTTTTTTGTCCGATAAAACTGTGTTTGAACGTGACTTACATGTTCAAAATATCCATTTGTTTTTTATTATTCACATGTTATTTATGTTTCATTGTTGAAAATCATGAAACTTTGGATTTAACGAGGGATTTCACTGCTGTGTGGACTTTTTTATTTTATTTTAGATAGAGGGTAATTTTAAGTGATAATATGAATTTAAAGTTAGCAAGGTAAATACAAACACACTCTTCAGTGTGACCGTAGCACTCTATCAATGTTAAGTGCGCTGAGAGCAACAAATATAGAATGTTTTAAAAATACTCTACATGCTATAGAAATCTTAAGGTGGCAAATTTAAATTTTGAGTGGTGACACGGATCATTCTATTTCTTTCAGCGAAGAGCAATTGTAGTGCAATATTAAAATTTGACAATACTTAAACTTTGAAATATTCCAGCGTACAGAAACTATTAAGTTGCAAATTAAAATTTGTTGAGGTCAAATGTACTCTTCAGGGTAAGAGCCCCTTTCTACGTTGTGCAACGCGCACAAATCAATATACATATAAGATGTGTAAAAAAAATTAAGTGAAAAATCTTTGAGAATGTGCATTTAAAGAGGCAAATATACCTTTCAAGTTAGAAGAGCATTCCATTTGTTTTCATTTTGCCATGCCTTTTCATTTCGCCATTTATTTCTATTACATTCATTCAATTTATTCCCATTCTATTCATTCCATTTCTTCCTTCCATTTCATTCATTCAACGTCTTTTCATTCCATTGCTTATTTCCATTCTATTTATTCCATTTCTTCTTCCATTCCATTCATTCCATTTCTTTTCATTTCCATTTCACCATATCTTGCGACGCACAGCAACTGCATAATGGCAACTGCCTGCCACCGCTGCCACTCGCAATGTTTATAACATCAGCGCAATTTGGGCTGCCATATATAGCCGCCTATCTCTGAAGCTGCACATGCATTTCATTTAAAATCCCTAAATCCCAGCGTAGGGATTTTAGGGTGCTTCTAAATCCCCTGCGCTGCTGAGCTATCGTGCGGTCGCCCTCGAGTCGAAATCTCGGATGGCTGAATTAGAGATCTCATTCCTTGCCCTCTAAATCTAGGAGGCTAACTCTGTGCGTCCAGTATCCTTCCGAGCACTTGGGTAATGGTAGTGGTGTGTGTGTGGTAGGATGTTTAGGTACTCTGTACGTCTGGTATCCTTCCGAGCACTTGGGTAATGGTGGTGCTGGGTGTGTGGTATGATGTTTAGGTACTCTGTACGTCTGGTATCCTTCCGAGCACTTGGGTAATGGTAGTGGTGTGTGTGTGGTAGGATGTTTAGGTACTCTGTGCGTCTGGTATCCTTCCGAGCACTTGGGTAATGGTAGTGGTGTGTGTGTGTGTGGTAGGATGTTTAGGTACTCTGTACGTCTGGTATCCTTCCGAGCACTTGGGTAATGGTGGTGCTGGGTGTGTGGTATGATGTTTAGGTACTCTGTACGCCTGGTATCCTTCCGAGCACCTGGGTAATGGTGGTGCTGGGTGTGTGGTATGATGTTTAGGTACTCTGTGCGTCTGGTATCCTTCCGAGCACTTGGGTAATGGGGTGCTGGGTGTGTGGTATGATGTTTAGGTACTCTGTAAGTCTGGTATCCTTCCGAGCACTTGGGTAATGGTGGTGCTGGGTGCGTGGTATGACGTTTAGGTACTCTGTAAGTCTGGTATCCTTCTGAGCACTTGGGTAATGGTGGTGCTGGGTGTGTGGTATGATGTTTAGGTACTCTGTAAGTCTGGTATCCTTCCGAGCACTTGGGTAATGGTGGTGCTGGGTGTGTGGTATGATGTTTAGGTACTCTGTACGCCTGGTATCCTTCCGAGCACCTGGGTAATGGTGGTGCTGGGTGTGTGGTATGATGTTTAGGTACTCTGTAAGTCTGGTATCCTTCCGAGCACTTGGGTAATGGTGGTGCTGGGTGTGTGGTATGATGTTTAGGTACTCTGTACGCCTGGTATCCTTCCGAGCACTTGGGTAATGGTGGTGCTGGATGTGTGGTATGTTTAGGTACTCTGTACGCCTGGTATCCTTCCGAGCACTTGGGTAATGGTGGTACTGGGTGTGTGGTATGATGTTTAGGTACTCTGTAAGTCTGGTATCCTTCCTAGCCCTTGGGTAATGGTGGTGCTGTGTGGTATGATGTTTAGGTACTCTGTAAGTCTGGTATCCTTCCGAGCCCTTGGGTAATGGTAGTGGTGTGTGTGGTATGATGTTTAGGTACTCTGTGCGTCTGGTATCCCTCCGAGTACTTGGGTAAGGGTGGTGCTGTGTGTGGTATGATGTTTAGGTACTCTGTAAATCTGGTATCCCTCCGAGTACTTGAGTAATAATGGTGGTGGTGTGTGTGGTATTAGGATGGAGTGGATAATTCTTTAATAACTGTGGTAACTCTCCGAATACTTGGGTAATGATGGTGGTATGTGTTGTCAATGGATGAAGTTGGTAACTTTTTAATAACTGTGGTAACGCTCTGAATACGTCGGTAATGACAGTGATGTGTGGTGCTTATGGCATTAGAACGAAGTTAGTCTGTCATAGCTGAGGTAACGCTGTGAATACTTGGGTTATGATGGTGGTGTGGGGTGTGTATGGTATTATGGTATGGTATGATGGTGGTGTGGGGTGTGTATGGTATTATGATGAAGTTGGTAACTCTCATAACTCTGGTAACCGTGTTAGAGCTGCGCATTTCGGACCAAACTCTCCAGCACATTTGCGGCAATCCAGTCATTCCTTTATTATGTTATGCTTCCAATAGGTCGATTCCTGGGGAATCTCACCCGCAAGATGGAATTATAACATGGAATGAAGATGGAATTATAACATTCCGAAGCGCTTGCTTAAAAAATAATAAATAATTTTTTTTAAATTGGTTCTTCTCTTTATCTCCCATTATATGTAGTTGCACAAAAAAGAACGCATGGTTAGGTACTGAAAAATCTTTTTTCATCTCATTGCTGTCCTGTTTTTTTTTAGTATCTCTGACTTTCTTCGCCAAATTTTGTCTTGTTTCACAGACTTCTTTCTCGACTTACTGTTTCTATGCGCCTTGTGCATAGATTCCACGTTCCCTTGTCTTTATACTAAATGATGGCTTCCTCCTTCCTCTCTTCGTTACGCTTTTTTACGGTTAGGGAGGCCTAAACTAACATCTAATCTAACCTGTCCTGTTTTCCAGTGCCTCTGACTTCTTCAACTTTTCTTTCAAGAACTTCCCTCCTAACTTACTGTTTCTATGCGCCTTGTGTATCGATTCCACGTTCCCTTGAGTCCATACTAAATGGTGCGCCAGTTCGAAATCCATTCATTCTCCTTGCGCCAGCCTTGATGTGGTTGCGCTTCGCAAAAGATGGAAGTGCGCGCGCTCCTCCTTATTTAAATGGAGCGGTCTATGGCTGGGCTCCGGTGTTTCCACTTCGTTTGATTCCATTATAAAATGAATTGCTGCCAGGACTTGCTTGCTCTCTGGCGGGAGAGACTTCGGTCCACGTTGTGTTGGTGCTCTTGTGTTCGACTTGTTCTTTATATTCGTCGTTTGTTCGATTTGTTGTTTATATTCTTCTTGTGTTCGATTTGTTGTTTATATTCTTCTTGTGTTCGATTTGTTGTTCTTCTTCTCTTCGATTGGTTGCTCTTCTTCATCTTCTGTTCCTTACAATTTTCGCCCTCATAGGGATGCAACTATTGTTTCAAACTGCAACTATTGTTTCAAACGATTGACAATGAACGATCAAAATGAACGATCGAGAACTAGCGATCGAGACAAACGACAGAGAACGAACGAAGGTCATTACGATCCCTATATAAGCGCGTTAACAAGTGCGTAACCGCGCGTGCCGTTTCTCTCGTTCCCAACATTTTGTCTGTCTTTTTTTGGGCTTGCTGCACGTGAGGCGTTGGGACTTTTCTGAATTTTTGTTGATTATCTATGGCTGCCCACACCGCGTGATCCAGGGAACAAAACTGAGATTTGAGATCGTCAGCACAGGGCGATTGGCCTGAAATTTCCGAGCTTCGATCCCACCAATTGTTTGTTTAAATGATAGATCATTTAGCCGGAACTGTTGTTAGTTTAACAGATAGATTATTCAGCTGGAACTTTTATTTGTTTCGAAGATAGATCATTTAGCTGGAACTGTTGTTTGTTTAGAAGATAGGTCATTTAGCTAGAACTATATTATATTGTTTAGTAAAAAGTTGTAATGCTCGAATTATTAATTGTTTGTTAAAAAGGTCGGTTATTTAACTAGGAGAATAGTCTTTAGTTAGAAAACAGCTTATGTAGCTAGAAATATTGTTTATTTAGAAGCGTCCTTCCTCACAATTTATCCTTCTTTGTTCATTTCATTTGTTTGTGAGAAATTTAGGGATGTTAAATTATGGAAAAGGCGTTTTTCTTTCTGTGAATTTGATGATTTGTTTGGGTTAAAGATATGCGGCCTCGAGAGACATGTTTTATGAGTCAGCTTTATAGCTTAAAGGTGATCAGAATTTTTTTAAAGCGTGCCACTGAAATGTGTGAGAAAAAGAAGAAAAAAGCTAGCTTCCCATGTACTGTTCATGAATAAAGTATATCACAATATTGTGTTTTTTAGTTAAAACCCATTATATGGTAGACATATAATAGGCCAGCTTCCCATCTACTGTTTAACACATTCATTGCGGTATGACCCACCGGTGGGTCGTAGTTAGGTTTCTCCTGCTGCGAAACGACCCATCGATGTGTCGTTTTCAAAAATTCTAACAACCTTTGTAAATTAATGGAATTTAACAGGCTCAGTTAATGTTTGATATTTACAAATGTGCTTATCACTTTTGACTTAAAATTTGAGTTGAATACTGAATTTCAGTTTAACCCATCGCAACTAATGTGTTAATTAAAAATGAAATGTATCATAAGGTTGTGTTTTTTAGGTGAAACCCATTATATGGTAGACATGTCATTATCAGTGTTATACGTGCCTCAAGAGGATGCAACTATTGTATCGAGAAATATTATCACTCCCGAAGGAATACTGTGAGGTCCCAAGCTAATGACCAAGGTGGCTTTACTTCTACAGAAATCGAATGTTTAATATGTCACGGATCATCTTTTCGGTTCGCTACTATCGTTTTTTGAGCCTCCTTTATTTCCTTTTTCAATTTTTGTCTTGTTTCATAAGTTTTGCGGTTTTCGAGAGCCGTGTGGTGACTCCTTGCGCATAGATTCTTCGTTCCTTTAACTCCAGTCTAGGTGGTGACTTCCTCTTTCTGTAAGGAACCCCTGCACAAGTGTTGTTAGGGACGCTTGAACGAACTTATAATCTAATTTACGATCCCTATGGCCGGTGACACACTTGGCGTTTTGTTTCCGATCGGAATTTTGACCGTCGCCGCTCTAACATAATGTAGTGCTTACACATTGGGCGGTAAAATGTCCGTCGCTCACCGACGGCACTTATTTGATCACTGACCTCCATGCAACAAACAAGTGCTGTGCAACATGAATCGAGAACAACTTCTTGCATTATTGCTATATCGTCGTCGATTACAAAGAAAGCGAAAAAATAGACTTATTTGGGTTCATCTGATTAATCAGAGGAGAGAGAAAGTTGGAGCCTTCTACACTTTGTTTCCCGAGTTAAGAAACGATGAAGAAAAGTTTCTCAATTATTTTAGAGTGTCAATCTCATCATTCGACGAACTTCAAGGCCTGTATTGTGCTTCATAATTATGTTAGAGATAGAGATGTGTTAGTTGAGGATAAATTGTCAATGTCAGGACTTGAAAACATCCAAGTATGGTGCAACACAAGAGGAGGTTTGAAAGCCAACAACGTGAGAAACATTCTCTGCAAGTACTTCGTGTCAAGTGTTGGTAGCATTCCCTGGCAAATGTCAAAGATCTGATGGTCCATGTAGGAGAAAGCAGCAAATATAAGCATCACATACATAAACTGTGAATACATATGATACTGTTTAGCATAAAAAAAATAACTAGAATCTCACTGACTAGTAGAATTATGCATATAACAGGTATTATGTTCATTAAAACTTTAAAAATGTCAAATAAATAAATTATATTGAAAATTCGTTTTGAAAGGCTTTTAATTATTACATGAAATGTTATTTAAATGATCTTCAATATCTTTTATATGTGTAATATAGTATAAATTTGTTTGTACGGTGTTGTCTGTTTTTTTTTTAATTCCGTTCTTTGTATGTGTTGGTAAGTTTTCAAGAGCAAACAGAAAATATATAAGTTCAAAGTTATTAAGGTCAATTCAATAGCATGAAATAAATATGATATTATTTGGCATCTTCCGCACTTGGTACCTCGTAAAAAAATGTATTTTAAATTAATCTTATTCTAAATAACCATGATATTTTAATTTATTTATCAAATTTATTTAATGAAGTTTAAATTATTGAATTTAAAATAAATTTTAATGAACTAATTAACAAATGAAGATTGTTATTTTCGGATTTTATGGGTAAAATATATTGGAAAAAGTTATTTAAAATGAATTTTTTTCACGGATCACCAAGCACGAGTGGTCCATTATTTATGCTTACAGAAGTCATTCTTTGTGCTGTCTTCCAGTTTGTTAAAATCATTCTTAAGTTGTAGACAAACTTAATGCCACGCATTCCTGTTGCGTTCTTATCTTAAAAAGGAATCCAAAATTTTGTACCAGAGCTCAGGCCTTTCTCGTACAAGGTGAATTAGTAATTCATTGTCAATTGAAACCTCTTCGGCAATGGTAAAGCACACCAATGCAGAGCGCTCAATAATTCATACATTAGAGCGGTTGGCGGCAGACTGGACGACATGTGTGTAACCGCGCATTGAGTCACGTATGCCACCACTTCTGTGGAGGAGATTAAAAAACCGTCGATTGTAGTGGCAGTGGGCGGCTGCATTGCTGCCGTCGGCGTTAAATAATCCGCTCGTCCATTTTTCCGCTCAGTGTATCCGAAACAATGTAATCCTACGCGCCACTACTGGTACGACGGCGACGGTAAAAAATCCGATCGGAAAGAAAACGCCAAGTGTGTCACCGGCCTATCTATTATCCTCCATTTAATCTTTCCTTCCGTTCAACTTTTTCATTCCTACTTTACTTTCACGTCAACCTTTCTCGATGTTTATCCTCCCTTCCAGACAGGGGATGACAGCGTTCCCGTTTCAGACCTCCGTTATCGTTCCAGACCTCCGTTATCGTTCCAGACCTCCGTTATCGTTCCAGACCTCCGTTATCGTTCCAGACCTCCGTTATCTTTCCAGACCTCTGTTATCGTTCCAGACCTCCGTTCCCGTCCCAGTCCCCTGCTACTACAGACAGGGGATGACAGCGTTCCCTTTCCAGACCTCCGTTCCAGACAGCACGCCAAACGTGACGCAGACGCGCTGGAGCTGCTTAGGCAAATTCGTCCCCTGGGCTGCAGCAAAACGCGGCGCGTTCGTTAATACCGCCCGCCCAAAATAAATTGGGCTCTGCTGCCCTCAAAGCTTGCGTCTTTCCTGTCATCCCAACGCCGTGGGCTGGTCTATCGCTAGTGTTATGTCTGTGCGTGAAGTGTCATGTCTGTGTTTGAAGTGTCATGTCTATGCGTGAAGTGTCATGTCTATGCGTTAAGTTTCGGATTCCAAGCGATTACCATATGAGATTCAAGTTTAGGATTGCAAGCGGTTGTCGTACGAGTTTCTAAGCTTGACTCGATGCTTGAAAGTTTCTGCTTGCTTGCAGCTCTCTGTGTGATTTTGGGTTGATGAACTGGTGAACTTTGGCGTGTTGTGAGTCGAAATTGTAGGCTTAGCTGATTGTTGAAAATGTTTGTTTCTACTCTGGTTTTGTTGTGATCCTAATCTACCTAGTCATTTGTACTGCTATTTAGCACTTCAGGATACATTTTCACTTAAAGACTGTTTTTCATGCCAAAAAATATTTTTGTTTATCGTGCACTCTAAGTTATACTTATCGAATCATGTCTTCTGCGTCGATTTGAATACGTTTATTTTGAATTGATTGTCATTCTGACTGTGACTTGACCCTCCGGTGGTCACTGAGGGGATTTTCTTAATGCTCCTGGCTGACCGGAGGTCGCAAACTTAATTTTCAAAAATACTTGATGAAAACGGTATGATGGCGCGATCTATTTAAAGTTCGTTTCTTAAAAAATAATTGCTAAAATAAACTCGAAGTAGAGATGAATATTGAATTTCAGTTTAGCCCGCTGCAGTTAACGTGTTATTAATCTAGCTCACCCAAAGGGAAAAAACTACAAAAATCTGATGAATTTAGCTTTGTTTGTAAAAAAGACACTTTGCAAACTAATTTCTTACTAAAAAAACGTCATTTTACTGAGAAAGTTTTCCACTAATAGTTCCTCATTCTTCTTCCATAAATTCACTAGTAAATTCACTGCTGTACATCGAATGATGGAGAGGGGAAATTGTAAGGTCCCAAGCCTCGAGTGGAGTAGGCTTGTTGAAAATGAAAAGGTTTCTTTTTTTGTCGATCTTCTTTCGGTTCACTGCTGTTCTGTTTTTAACCTCTCTGATATTCCTCTTCAACTTTTATCTTGTTTCGTAAACTTCTTTGTCTACTTGCTGTTTCTATGTCCAGGGGATTTTGAGCAAGAACACACCTTGTGCGTAGCTTCCGAGTTCCCTCAACCTCATACAAAGTGGGGCCTTCATTCTTCCAAACTGGAACACTTTTTTTTAGTAAGAGTCACTTAAAATAATTAATAATCTACATAATATTGAAATATACCGTCCCCGAGAAGTTTTTAAGAGACGGTATTAACAATACCAGACCGCCGTACCTAAATTTCGCTACTAGGCCAAATACGTGAACGAAATGCGTAACAACCCAAAAGAAGCAACCCATCTTGGTCAGACCTCACAATTAGCCATCGCAAATGTCTGCCCCCCCGTGTGTTGGGTGGATTTCGTGGAGAGTGACGTTTGGCTGTTGGGTTCTGGGCTCAGGTCTGGTAAGGTTAGGGTTAGTTTCAGGGCCTCAGGTCTGGTATGGGTCAAGTTCAGGGCCTCAGGTCTGGTAAGGGTCAAGTTCAGGGC
Organism: Morinoia aosen; assembly: GCA_030386875.1. Taxonomy (NCBI): domain Eukaryota; kingdom Metazoa; phylum Arthropoda; class Malacostraca; order Amphipoda; family Talitridae; genus Morinoia; species Morinoia aosen. Next base: position 43,090,189 of record CM059577.1, on the reverse strand, counting down.
CTCAGGTCTGGTAAGGGTCAAGTTCAGGGCCTCAGGTCTGGTAAGGGTTGAGTTCAGGGTCTCAGGTCTGGTAAGGGTCAAGTTCAGGGTCTCAGGTCTGGTAAGGGTCAAGTTCAGGGCCTCAGGTCTGGTAAGGGTTAAGCTCAGGGCCTCAGGTCCTGTAGAGTTAGGTTCAGGACCTCAGGTCAAGTAGAGTTAGTGTCTTATTTATTTCCTATATCACTTCTGCCTCCCTTGCAGCGCCCTGTGCGCCTCACTGCGACCCTCCCTCGTTCTTTCCACTTAGGTCACCTCCGATACTAAATTGGGCGACATGACCGAACCAATGGCCAAATTGGATGTCGGACGGGAAACAAAAAAAAACAGCGAGCGCAAGTGGCAAATTTAAGAACCTAAGGACGGTCGATACTGGGAAGATCGGTAAGGGAAGTATCGCCACCGGAAATGTAGGTAAGGGAAATGTAGGTACGGGAAATGTAGGTACGGGAAATGTAGGTACGGGAAATGTAGGTACGGGAATTGTAGGTACGGGAAATGTAGGTACGGGAAATGTAGGCACGGGAATTGTAGGTACGGGAAATGTAGGTACGGGAAATGTAGGTACGGGAAATGTAGGTACGGGAAATGTAGGTACGGGAAATGTAGGTAAGGGAAATGTAGGTAAGGGAAATGTAGGTACGGGAAATGTAGGTGCGGGAAATGTAGGTAGGGAATTGTAGGTACGGGAATTGTAGGTACGGGAAATGTAGGTAAGGGAAATGTAGGTACGGGAAATGTAGGTACGGGAAATGTAGGTACGAGAATTGTAGGTACGGGAAATGTAGGTACGGGAAATGTAGGTACGGGAATTGTAGGTACGGGAAATGTAGGTACGGGAAATGTAGGTACGGGAAATGTAGGTACGGGAAATGTAGGTACGGGAAATTTAGGTACGGGAAATATAGGTACGGGAAATGTAGGTACGGGAAATATAGGTACGGGAAATGTAGGTACGGGAAATATAGGTAAGGGAAATGTAGGTACGGGAAATGTAGGTAGGGGAAATGTAGGTACGGGAAATGTAGGTACGGGAAATGTAGGTACGGGAAATGTAGGTACGGGAATTGTAGGAACGGGAAATGTAGGTACGGGAAATGTAGGTACGGGAAATGTAGGTACGGGAAATGTAGGTACGGGAAATGTAGGTAAGGGAAATGTAGGTACGGGAAATGTAGGTACGGGAAATGTAGGTACGGGAAATGTAGGTAAGGGAAATGTAGGTACGGGAAATGTAGGTACGGGAAATGTAGGTACGGGAAATGTAGGTACGGGAAATGTAGGTAAGGGAAATGTAGGTACGGGAATTCTAGGAACGGGAAATGTAGGTACGGGAAATGTAGGTACGGGAAATGTAGGTACGGGAATTGTAGGAACGGGAAATATTCTTCTAAATAATTTGGTATGGAAAATAATGGGGATAGAATGGAGTGCTCTAGAGAGATGAAAATATAACGTCACCAATAATCCTATTTACAAACTTCATCAATAAACCTATTCGGTTCGCAAGAAATCTAACGTGTAAATTCCTCGCTCAAAATCGTTATCAGTCTAAAAACTAAAAATTCTCGGAAAAACACCATTGCTCGATTCTCTGAAGAAACGACCGTAAATCGAGGACTAAAACTTTCCTGTACAAATTTACTTAAACTTACGTAAGTGAAAATTTATTGTCAAAATTCGGGGAACGTGTTGGCTTAACTTTAATATTCGTTTTTTATAAAATTATTGCCCCTATTTCAATGAAGCTTTGGTTCCCACTTCAACGAAGCCCTGGTCCCAATTTCAATGATGAAGCCCTGGTCCCAATTTCAACGATGAAGCCCTGGTCCCAATATCAATGAAGCCCTGGTCCCAATATCAATGAAGACCTGGTCCCAATATCAATGAAGCCCTGGTCCCAATTTCAATGAAGCCCAGGTCCCAATTTCAATGAAGCCCTGGTCCCAATTTCAACGATGAAGCCCTGGGCCCAATATCAATGAAGCCCTGGTCCCAATATCAATGAAGCCCTGGTCCCAATTTCAATGAAGCCCTGGTCCCAATTTCAATGAAGCCCTGGTCCCAATTTCAACGATGAAGCCCTGGTCCCAATATCAATGAAGCCCTGGTCCCAATATCAATGAAGCCCTGGTCCCAATTTCAATGAAGCCCTGGTCCCAATTTCAATGAAGCCCTGGTCCCAATTTCAACGATGAAGCCCTGGTCCCAAGTTTCAATGAGGCTTTGGTCCCAAGTTTCAATGAAGCCCTAGCCCCAATTTCAATTCAGCCCAGGTCCAAATTTCAATTAAGCCCAGGTCGCAGTTGCAATGAAGCCCTGGTCCCAATTTCAACCTTGAGCAAAGATTTCAGGGAAATCCATCAATCTCATTCCGTCCGCCGTCTTGCGCCACTATTTTCATTCAAACTGCTGTAACTATGAATGTCTATTGTATTCTGCCGATCTCATTTTCTTTGAAGAGTTAAAATGATTCTTTCTGTACTCTCTCTCTGTATCGCAGAACTCAGGCAATCAAGTGCTCAGTGTCTGGAAGCATCGACCTAACTTGCATTCAAACAGCCTCCGATTTTTGTCCATCAACTTACCTGATCTTTGAGCGATATTTTTCTTGATGTCTAGACCTAATTCAGACTCCGAATGGAGCTGCGCTGCCCGTTCGCTACAGAAGGCAGCGCGTGTCTTATTTTTGTAAATAAGTTACCAAAACCTTGATAAATGCTTCGTAAAAACGAAACTTGGCCAATGATCGAAAGGCCCAAGTTGCCTCACCAACCGCGAGGAATGGCGCTCATTTTTCGCCAAGTTCGCTTGAATTGAGATGAAAATTTCAGATTGATGGTCAAACTGAGGCCCAAAAACTCTATTCAGAATTGCTCGTTTGGCTTCATCGCCGTTTGAAGCGCGTTCCTTTTTTTTTACTTCCTGCCATTGCTTTTGAAGTTGAGGTTTTTCCTGCTATAAATCGGGCTGGTGCTACGGCGTGCATCGAGATACTTCAGTTCGTTAGGCGCTTTAGTCGATAATAAAATGACTTTGGCTATGCGTGCACTTTTAAGCTCAGTTGAAAGTTAACTAAACCTCTTTTTTAAATGAAATATGATTTTGTTTTGTTATGGATTATCTTTTTTTGGTTCAGTGATGTCTTGTTTTTCTGTACCTCTGACTTCCTTCAACTTTTATCGTGTTTCTTAACCTTCATTTTCGATATACTGTTTCTGTGCGCACGGGATTCTGTGCGAGAGCACACACCTGGCGCGTAGAATTCCACGTTTCCAAAACTCCATACCAAATGGTGCCTTCATCCTCCCTCTTTTTGAACATTTTTGTAGGGGCAAGGGACGCTGAAACTAACTCATAATCAATCCAATCAACATTTCAGCTCAGGATAAAATCCTTCTTGGGATGCCATCCATCAGAGCGTTCCATCTTTTAGTGTCAACTTTGGAATGATACTCCAAATTTGTCTGACGTTTTCCTTTGTCTAGCTGGTTGGAAGTTTTGGCAAAGATTTGATAAATCTCCTGAGTAAGTCGTTAAACAATGTCAGGAGGAAAATACTCGCTCGTAAACACTGGCAACTTCCGAAATTTTCATTCGACCATCCATCTTCAACTCGCCTGTTTGACTTCTCAGCAAGACAAACTCGAGCCCGAACCTTTCTTCCTTATTTCTTTTCGGCTCGCGCTACATGCATTTCCAAACACGGGAGGGTAAAGTTCTACGGCCGTGTTATCTTCTCACAATTTATGCAGAATTTCGTTCCGGTCCGTTGCAAATTAATGAATGAACAAGCGAACGAAGTTCTGAACTCGCTAAATATAAATTGGATTAATGAAGTCCTGAACTCGCTAAATATGAATTGGATTATGGGGATCATTTTGTAGCGTCTTTCGAATTATTAATCGGGGCCTGAAATGCAGGTTGGACGGTGCCAGTAAAGAGGGTAGAAATTCGTGTATACCTTGTTTGTTTATTTGTTTGTTGTTGTCTGAACATCCCAATTTAGATCAAATTATTGATGTTACTTTTTGGAGTAGGTGTAAATTTATTGGTTCGGTGTGAATTTGTTAATTAAATAATACAATGTAGCTTTTTGAAGCACGTAAGTCTGAAGCCTGAATAACTAAAAACCCAAAGCTTAGTTCATGATTTTTGATAATAAAAATATCGTGTAATATACATATATATAAGTAATTGAATTTGTGAACATATTATTATATTACTTACTGAATGGTTTTTATTGCCGGTCTTAATTTGTAATTTCTTGTAGTTCAGACTATAGCTGATGATGATCTAGATGATCGAAACGTACTAATTTTTAATAGATATGCATTTTTATTCTATTGTCTTCGCTATAACCTTCATTTTGAAGCTTTGCCGTCTTGTGCAACCTAATCTAATTATGTACAAGTATATATAAAATAAATATATTATATATATGGGCCCGGGAATCTTGTTTAGCTTCATTGAAAAATATGTTCTCCGTGTTATTGGGATGTTGGTTTTTACACACATTATCATTATTATTATTATTATTGTAATTGTTTAACCAGTTTTTACACACAATTGAATGTAAAATAGTTCTTACTCGAAAGAAAGTTGACCTTCATTTTCAATGTTCAAGTGGAGTAACTTAGTGCTATACAGATGTTTGCAGTCACGAGTCAGTTCAGTTTCGAACGATTTCCTATAGATCATAAAATATTCAGTTTACAATTGAAAATAAATTTTTTTGAAAGATTATCAAACCATCTCCCTCAGAGGGATATAACTCTTTTATCAATGGGAATTTGTGATCCTAGAGGAAAATGTGAGGTCCCGAGCTGAAGGTTAGGTAGGCCTTCCTTTCGTTGAAATAAAACCGATTTTTATTTTATTACAGACCATCATTTTTCAGTTCACTACTGTTCCGCTTTTCGACTCATCACTTCTCTCTCCAACTGGTACTTCGTTTCATGAACTTATTTCATAACTTGCTGCTCCTGGGCGCAAGACATCTTGTGTGGGAAACACATCTTTTGCGTAGATTCCCCGTTCCCTAAACTTCATGTTAAATAGGGCCTTTTTACTTCATATCTTTGGAACACCTTTATTGAGGTTAGGGAGGCTCGAACTCACTAATCAATTATATCCACATTTTCATTTTCGGGTCTTCTTCAGCGAAAAGCTATAGTCATGATTATGAAGTTTTTAGATTTACCATTGTTGGTTTTTAACAATATTTTTAGTTTAATCATTGAGCTCATTTTAATCAGGCTTAAAATTAGCTTCAAAATGATATTATTGTGAGTTAACCAATTTATTCTGGGTATGAATATGTTCAAGTCATGATTTAATTCATGAGGCCTAAAATCACTGATACTGTCTCCAGTTATTTGAGAATAAGGGGAGACGTCCTGTGAACTGTGTGGATATCTTTTTGACATTTTACGGAGTCACTATGACAAATTTGGAAAACAAAACACACAATTGAAATTGAACAAAACTCAGGATCGCAATTGAACAAAACTTGGAATTGTAATTGAACAAAACTCTGAATTGTAATTGAACAAAACTCTGAATTGAAATTGAGCAAAACTCTGAATTGGAATCTAACCAAACTCTGAATTGAAACCTAACAAAACTTTTACCACATTCATTGCGGTATGACCCACCGGTGGGTCGTAGTTAGGTTTTTCCTGCTGCGAAACGACCCATCGATAGGTCGTTTTGAAAAATTCTAACAACCTTTCTAAATTAGTGGTATTTAACAGGCCCAGTTAATGTTTGATATTTACAAATTTGCTTATCACTTTTGACTTTAAATTTAAGTTGAAAATTGAACTTCAGTTTAACCCATCGCAACTAACGTGTTAAACTAGAAATTTCGGTGTTGGGAACGGATTTCAAAATTCGTTCGGTACACATAATCCACTTCAAAAAATCTTGAGATGAACGATAAATACTATAAAATAGTCATCACCTTATCTCAAATCACTCAAACTTTTTTTCACCAACGAAGTAAGAGAAGAATAATGAATTGATAATAAATTTGCTCCCAGTTCTTCTTGTTACTCGAATTCTACTTCAAAAGAAGGAAAACAGGGTATTTCCAATGAAGATGATGCATTAGCCATCATTAGTTTTTAAAATACCTATAACATAAAGACCCTTAGTTGGTATACACACATGGGTATCGTAATACCCATGTCCTTAGACGAAACATGTGATCGAGAGCTAAGCAGTGAAAATTCATTGCGCCATGTTTTATAGAGGAAGATGAAACAGAAAACACGCCATGAAACTCTTATTTCACCAATGAAGTAAAGAAATTTGAACAGTTTCCATGAAACTCCTGCATTTTACCAATGAAGTGTAGAAATTTGAAGAGTTTTCGCATCGGCGCTTCATTTTCGAGCCATGATGCTCTCAACTGAAGTAATGGATAAAGGAAAAGCCGCAGCGCCGTATCGATGATACCGAAGCCCTCCTTTATCGAACTTCAGACGCTTGGCAACTTTTGCTGCCAACTTTGTTGGAAGCTGGCTGGTGGTGCTCGACTGGTGTGTTGCTCGACTGGTGTGGTGCTCGACTGGTGTGGTGCTCGACTGGTGTGGTGCTCGACTGGTGTGGTGCTCGACTGGTGTGGTGCTCGACTGGTGTGGTGCTCGACTGGTGTGGTGCTCGACTGGTGTGGTGCTCGACTGGTGTGGTGCTCGACTGGTGTGGTGCTCGACTGGTGTGGTGCTCGACTGGTGTGGTGCTCGACTGGTGTGGTGCTCGACTGGTGTGGTGCTCGGCTTGTGTGGTGCTCGACTGGTGTGGTGCTCGGCTTGTGTGGTGCTCGACTGGTGTGGTGCTCGACTGGTGTGGTGCTCGACTGGTGTGGTGCTCGACTGGTGTGGTGCTCGACTGGTGTGGTGCTCGACTGGTGTGGTGCTCGACTGGTGTGGTGCTCGACTGGTGTGGTGCTCGACTGGTGTGGTGCTCGACTGGTGTGGTGCTCGACTGGTGTGGTGCTCGACTGGTGTGGTGCTCGACTGGTGTGGTGCTCGACTGGTGTGGTGCTCGACTGGTGTGGTGCTCGACTGGTGTGGTGCTCGACTGGTGTGGTGCTCGACTGGTGTGGTGCTCGGCTTGTGTGGTGCTCGACTGGTGTGGTGCTCGGCTTGTGTGGTGCTCGACTGGTGTGGTGCTCGACTGGTGTGGTGCTCGACTGGTGTGGTGCTCGACTGGTGTGGTGCTCGACTGGTGTGGTGCTCGACTGGTGTGGTGCTCGACTGGTGTGGTGCTCGACTGGTGTGGTGCTCGACTGGTGTGGTGCTCGACTGGTGTGGTGCTCGACTGGTGTGGTGCTCGACTGGTGTGGTGCTCGGCTTGTGTGGTGCTCGACTGGTGTGGTGCTCGGCTTGTGTGGTGCTCGACTGGTGTGGTGCTCGACTGGTGTGGTGCTCGACTGGTGTGGTGCTCGACTGGTGTGGTGCTCGACTGGTGTGGTGCTCGACTGGTGTGGTGCTCGACTGGTGTGGTGCTCGACTGGTGTGGTGCTCGACTGGTGTGGTGCTCGACTGGTGTGGTGCTCGACTGGTGTGGTGCTCGACTGGTGTGGTGCTCGACTGGTGTGGTGCTCGGCTTGTGTGGTGCTCGACTGGTGTGGTGCTCGGCTTGTGTGGTGCTCGACTGGTGTGGTGCTCGACTGGTGTGGTGCTCGACTGGTGTGGTGCTCGACTGGTGTGGTGCTCGACTGGTGTGGTGCTCGACTGGTGTGGTGCTCGACTGGTGTGGTGCTCGACTGGTGTGGTGCTCGACTGGTGTGGTGCTCGACTGGTGTGGTGCTCGACTGGTGTGGTGCTCGACTGGTGTGGTGCTCGACTGGTGTGGTGCTCGACTGGTGTGGTGCTCGACTGGTGTGGTGCTCGACTGGTTTGGTGCTCGACTGGTGTGGTGCTCGACTGGTGTGGTGCTCGACTGGTGTGGTGCTCGGCTTGTGTGGTGCTCGACTGGTGTGGTGCTCGACTGGTGTGGTGCTCGACTGGTGTGGTGCTCGACTGGTGTGGTGCTCGACTGGTTTGGTGCTCGACTGGTGTGGTGCTCGACTGGTGTGGTGCTCGACTGGTGTGGTGCTCGGCTTGTGTGGTGCTCGACTGGTGTGGTGCTCGGCTTGTGTGGTGCTCGACTGGTGTGGTGCTCGACTGGTGTGGTGCTCGACTGGTGTGGTGCTCGACTGGTGTGGTGCTCGACTGGTGTGGTGCTCGACTGGTGTGGTGCTCGACTGGTGTGGTGCTCGACTGGTGTGGTGCTCGACTGGTGTGGTGCTCGACTGGTGTGGTGCTCGACTGGTGTGGTGCTCGACTGGTGTGGTGCTCGACTGGTGTGGTGCTCGACTGGTGTGGTGCTCGACTGGTGTGGTGCTCGACTGGTGTGGTGCTCGACTGGTGTGGTGCTCGACTGGTGTGGTGCTCGACTGGTGTGGTGCTCGACTGGTGTGGTGCTCGACTGGTGTGGTGCTCGACTGGTGTGGTGCTCGACTGGTGTGGTGCTCGACTGGTGTGGTGCTCGACTGGTGTGGTGCTCGACTGGTGTGGTGCTCGACTGGTGTGGTGCTCGGCTTGTGTGGTGCTCGACTGGTGTGGTGCTCGACTGGTGTGGTGCTCGACTGGTGTGGTGCTCGACTGGTGTGGTGCTCGACTGGTGTGGTGCTCGACTGGTTTGGTGCTCGACTGGTGTGGTGCTCGACTGGTGTGGTGCTCGACTGGTGTGGTGCTCGGCTTGTGTGGTGCTCGACTGGTGTGGTGCTCGGCTTGTGTGGTGCTCGACTGGTGTGGTGCTCGACTGGTGTGGTGCTCGACTGGTGTGGTGCTCGACTGGTGTGGTGCTCGACTGGTGTGGTGCTCGACTGGTGTGGTGCTCGACTGGTGTGGTGCTCGACTGGTGTGGTGCTCGACTGGTGTGGTGCTCGACTGGTGTGGTGCTCGACTGGTGTGGTGCTCGACTGGTGTGGTGCTCGACTGGTGTGGTGCTCGACTGGTGTGGTGCTCGACTGGTTTGGTGCTCGACTGGTGTGGTGCTCAACTGGCGCTTCACTGCCTGCGTCTCCTACTCACTACCTCCGTTCTACATCCCATCAACTGCTGACTACTTTAAACTAGAAATAGGATTTACTTTCAAATTAAAGCCCAATATAGCGTTGGAAATTAGGCTCGACTCGCCAGGAAGATCATTTTCTACGCATATCAGAGAACAGATCGTATTTTATTTCATTTTAGATCTGAGAAAATTCAGCAATGAGTTGCGTACAGCTTTTAAATATAGTACTGACTTAATTGAGTGACTCAGCACAGTCCTCGCGTATTGGGCATTGTGTTTAAATTGTCCATTCACGTACCGGTATAAATGGGTGGCATTTCATTTCTCACACGGCCTTTTTAAAACTACACATTTATGAAAATTGAGTTTGTAACTACTGGTCGGTCAGCAGCATTATGAAATTTGCCTCCGTGCACCACCGGTGTCTCACGTTGCGACCGAAGTGTTAATTGTATTAAGATTCCTCGTTGATAAAATGCATTGCTGCACAAGAAAAATGAATTTTTTTCTCAGGTGGAAAAAAATGAATTTGTGATTGAATGTCAGAATTGACTTCACACATTGGTAGAAATACACTCCTACCGATTGCAAAATTAGCAGAAGAAGAAAAGTGAATAAATGTACAGAAAATGAAGAAATCAGAGCAATGAGCTAAGAAGCTGCAACGTGACCGCACTGAAGAGGAAATGGTTACGTTTGTGAGCAGAATTACATTTTTACAAGTGCGACTCAACGTACAAAAAAGGAGAAGCAAAAATTTATTTGCAAAGAACGAAAGAAATTTCGCCGAGAAAAGAGTCGCGGTCAAGTAAGGAAGTCAAGCGTGTCTTGTGCAAGCAGAAGAAAGAATAATTTTAGGAAAGGTCATTTTTATTGATAGGATGACGGGTGTGTTAACTCGTGCGGTGTATAAAAGGGGACGGAAAATCAGTGTCTAATATGTCGAGGGGGTTAACGTTGATTGCATCAACTAACATGGAAGTGACGATGATTTATTGATCGAATATGAAGCTTTGGGCATACAAAAATTAAAAATAATGAAAAAAATAGATTGTAGCGGGTATCCCCATGAATTATTTTACAGTATGCTCTAGTTCTGTTTTGCTGTGAGTGTTGCCACCGCGGGTGCCTCCTTGCGCTGAGTGTTGCCACCGCGGGTGCCTCTTTGCGCTGAGGGTTGCCGTCCCGGGTGCCTCCTTCGCCGTCGTGAGTGCCTCCTTGCGCTGAGTGTTGCCATCGCGAGTGCCTCCTTACGCTGAGTGTTGCCACCGCGAGTGCCTCCTTACGCTGAGTGTTGCCACCGCGGATGCCCCCTTACGCTAAGTGTTGCCACCGCGGGTGCCTCCTTACGCTGAGTGTTGCCACCACGGGTGCCTCCTTGCGCTGAGTGTTGCCACCACGGGTGCCTCCTTGCGCTGAGTGTTGCCATCGCGAGTGCCTCCTTGCGCTGAGTGTTGCCATCGCGAGTGCCTCCTTGAAGCCAATCGTGCGCGTGCGCAGTGGCGCATGCCGGAGCACCTGTGCATACAAGGCAGCCGTCATGCGCTGGAAGGCGCGTTAGGCACACGCCCGCTCGCGATTAGGATAATTGCGTGATCTCGTAGAGAGAAAACCGTCTCTGATGTGAACTTCGTCTTGAATACTGTTAATAGCTGGGCGGGAGGGGTGGGTGGGGGTTCATGTTTGAGGGGGGCTGAAACAAATAGGTATTCTGTTTTGTTTAACAAGTTGACTACGATTGCGCGGGTCATAAAGTTGATTTGGATAGGGTGTTAGAAACAGATTGGTAAAATCGACTTTCCTGTTTGAATAAATTTCCATCCTTTGTAAGAAATGTACGAAATGTAAGTGCTCGATAATATTTTCATCGTATGATAAAATTCCTTCAGAAAAAGGTGGCGAAATGATTTGAAATGTTATACAAATACATTGGTGCGTATATGAACAATTCACCTAGTGGTACACATTTTTCGCACTCCGGAGTCAAAGTGTTAAGACCATCTGCTGTGAACTTTGCCTTGTCTTGACTGTTTAAAGCTGTCGGAGAAGGAGTGGTGAAACAGAATAAGTATTTAGGTTTGTTATGATATTTTTTTTTGGGGGGGGGGGAGGGGGGAGGGTTACTGTCCTGTTTTTCAGCACCTACTACCTCGTTCTTCTACTTTCTTCTTGTTTCCTAAATTGACTTTTCAACTAACTTTAACTATGCGCCGAGGTCATTGTGCGAGTAGACATCGTGTGCATTGATTTCCCATCCCTTTAGCTCCATACTAAATGGTGCCTTCATCTTTTCCCTCTTTGGACACTTGTGTTGTGGTTAAGGAGACTTAGACTAAGTTATAATCTAATCTAACAGTTCATTGCATGAATAAAAAGATCACAGTTTCCTACCATGTAAGTTAACAGATCACAGTTTATCGCATAAATCAAGAGAAGTTCGTCAAGTATCTCAGGTAAGTCCTCAGACAAATTAGTACGAGTATCATAGGTAATCAAGTATCTCGGGTAAATCCTCACTTAATTAAGTACCTCAGGTAATTAAGTACCTCAGGTAGTTAAGTACCTCAGGTAGTTAAGTACCTCAGGTAAGCGAGAATGAATCTCATGTAAATCCTCACTTAATTAAGTACCTCAGGTAATTAAGTACCTCAGGTAGTTAAGTACCTCAGGTAAGCGAGAATGAATCTCATGTAAATCTTGAGGTAATAGAGTATCTCAAGGTATCGAGTATCTCAGGTAAATCCCGATCTGGCCCAAAAGACTTCCAACAAAACTAAACCTTTGGAATTGGTTCTAAACTCATTCTGTCTGATGCGTATGGTTTGTGTAACGTTTTTATAAATGTTTTGGCGATTAGCGTTTACTAAGTCCTTTTTAATATTGGGGCGTAAAGTGTGCACCAAGTCCTGATTAATATTGGGGCGTTAAGTGTGTACCAAGTCCTTATTAATATTGGGGCGTAAAGTGTGCACCAAGTCCTTATTAATATTGGGGCGTTAAGTGTGTACCAAGTCCTTATTAATATCAGGGCGTAAAGTGTGTGCCAAGTCCTTATTAATATTGGGGCGTAAAGTGTGTGCCAAGTCCTTATTAATATTGGGGCGTAAAGTGTGCACCAAGTCCTTATTAATATTGAGGCGTAAAGTGTGTACCAAGTCCTTATTAATATTGGGGCGTAAAGTGTGTGCCAAGTCCTTATTAATATTGGGGCGTAAAGTGTGTACCAAGTCCTTATTAATATTGGGGATAAAGTGTGTAACAAGTCCTTATTAATATTGGGGCGCAAAGTGTGTGCCAAGTTCTTATTAATATTGGGGCGTAAAGTGTGTACCAAGTCCTTATTAATATTGGGGATAAAGTGTGTAACAAGTCCTTATTAATATTGGGGCGCAAAGTGTGTGCCAAGTCCTTATTAATATTGGGGCGTAAAGTGTGTACCAAGTCCTTATTAATATTGGGGATAAAGTGTGTAACAAGTCCTTATTAATATTGGGGCGCAAAGTGTGTGCCAAGTTCTTATTAATATTGGGAATAAAGTGTGTAACAAGCCCTCGTTAATATTAGTTTGAAGAATGAGCATATTTTGTAGCAGGCTGCGCTTTTTGAAATATATTTGCCTTAAAAAATTTATAAATTTCACTATCAATCAATTGGCTTTGAAGTACGTGAGGAGACGTAGCTAGGCTTTTGATCAGTTTTAAAATAGATTAAAAAGCGTCGGAAATTCTTCCAAACAGTTTGCCTAAAATACGGGAAAAGACGTAGCAAAGCTTGCTAAAAAGAGCATATCGATCAGCAAAGTGATTTTCCAAGTATTTAATGAGGTTTTGATTGAAGTGAAATGGTTTCTGTGAAAGCCTGATTGAAAATGAAGTCTCTCTGATGCATATTTTGGATTGAAAATAACTCGGTTTGAAAAACCTGCGTTGGTGTAAGCTGAAGCTGCAGCTATCCTTTTTGTTCAGAAAATATCGGAAAATGGACCAAGATCGCGTGTTCTAATCGCGACATATGGCAGCGGACACGAGAAAAATGAAAAATTGCTTAATAAAAAGCTTTTTTTTTCACGGGAACCCATTTTCTGAGAATGGCGTCGGAAATGAGAGTGAAAAGCATTTTTTAATCGGGGGAACCTATCGTACAGAAATTGCATATGAAATAGGAAGAAACAGCTTTTTTATGACGAGAACCCGTTTAATGGAAGTGGCATGCAAGATGAAGACATGAAATAAAAAACCAACGTGCCTTAATAAAAAATAGTTTTTTTTCGTTACTGAAAGAAGCATTTTTCCCAATTGCATCGATGCAATTTATACTATAATAAGAGCCGCGTCCATCCGTCTGTCCGAATTGCCAGCCGAAAGTGTGTGATGAGCGTATCTGTGGTACGGGCCGTGTGCACTCGGCCTCATCAGCTCTCGAGAGATTGAATTTCTATATTTCTTGCGGCCTTTCTTCCATTTCGCCTTTTTTCTTATTTCAAATAAAGGGGGGTTGACTAGTTGATAGTATACATGTAAGGGATAAGACATGAAATCATAAACACCCGCGCTCTGTCAAAAAATCAATATTCAGTCCGGACTCTCTCATTTGCGTAGAAGTATAGTTCATAGTTCATAGAAGGTGTAAAATGGTTACTACATCGTAATTAGCATCACCCATTGAGGAGCTCAAACGGTCATACGACATCGTAATTAGCACCACTCATTGAGGAGCTCAAACGGTCATACGACATCGTAATTAGCACCACTCATTGAGGAGCTCAAACGGTCATACGACATCGTAATTAGCACCACTCATTGAGGAGCTCAAACGGTCATACGACATCGTAATTAGCACCACCCATTGAGGAGCTCAAACGGTCATACGACACCGTAATTAGCACCACTCATTGAGGGGCTCAAACGGTCATACGACATCGTAATTAGCACCACCTATTGAGGAGCTCAAACGGTCATACGACATCGTAATTAGCACCACCTATTGAGTTGCTCAAACGGTCATACGACATCGTAATTAGCACCACCTATTGAGTTGCTCAAACGGTCATACGACACCGTAATTAGCACCACCTATTGAGTTGCTCAAACGGTCATACGACATCGTAATTACCACTCATTGAGGAGCAATATACGACAATATAACAAATTCCAAAGGAATTACCCAGCGTAATAATTACGGTGTTGCTGACTCCCACAAACAATTAGCGTAATGAACCGGTGGCGGTGATTATATGAATTTTTAATGAACTTTTCTTTCCGCTCATTTCTAATGACCGTATTAATCGGAGTGAATGAGCCACCGAGTTATTTTCTCGTAGTTTTAGAAATTAGTGCTGCGAGAGGGAAGTTTTCTGTGCGATGTGTTCTTTTGATGAGTTACGTTTGTTGAATGCGTGAACGGAATGCTAATGGAATTGGCTTTATCAATTCGTTCCGATAGATATGAACCACGTCTGCGTTTCTACCCGTTATGTTCAGTACATTTAGGTCAGGGCATTTACACGTGTGTATATTAGGTATTAACACACATGTATACTTGGTGTTAGCACAAATTTACGTTTGGTATTACACAAATTTGTATATGGTACTAACAAAAGTTTATATTTGGTATTTATATAAATGTATGTTTGGTATTACACAAATTTATACATGGTGTTACCACAAGTTATGTTTGGTATTTATATAAATGTATGTTCGGTATTACCCCTCAGAGGGATACAGGTATTGTATCTATGGGAATTAGCGCTCCCAGGGGGACTATGTGAGGGCCTGAGCTTAAGGTTAGGTAGGCTTCCTTTTGTTGAAACAGAATAGGATTGGTTTTGTTACGGAACATCTTTTTTCGGTTCACTGCTGTCCTGTTTTTCAGCACCTACTACTTTCTTCTTCAACTTTTTCTTGTTTCATGAACTTCTTTCTTAGCTTCCTGTTTCTGTGCACCTTGTGCATAGATTCCGCGTTCCCTCAACTCCATACTAAATGGTGCCTTCCTCCTTCCTCTCCTAGAACATCATTGTCGTGCAATTAAGGGAGGCTGAAACTTTCTCATTTAATAATAATAATAATGTTTGGTATTAACACAAATTGATGTATGGTATTAACACAAGTTTATATTTGGTATTTACACAAGTTTACATCTAGTATAACACATATGTATATCGTATATTAAATTCAGTTGTATTCATGCAGTGGATACAGGTTCTCAACAGGCCACGAAAGTGAGTCAACACAATTGTGTGATGAGTTTGTGATATTCAGTTGTATTCGCATTGTAGGTAAATTGAACTTCATAACGTTAAAGTTACATAAAGTTATAAAACTTAACGGTTATTTATACGTATGGAAAATGTTTTCTCCATAGCAGAAAACAACTGCCGTTGACAATCGAGTTAACATCTCACGTTAACTAATGGGGATAGAATTTTATGCGGGTATTGGGTAACGATGAACCAAAGCTCGCAGTAGATCACAGTAATAAGCACAAGATGAGTTTATTTCTGGAAAATGTCGTAGAGACTGAAAAAATTCTGAAGGAATTGGTATCATTGAAAAATGCGTTCTAGAGCGCTGCTCGAAATGACCCAGCTTTTGATATGAATTTATTTCAAAATGTTTCAAATTGAATTGGACTTTACTTTAGATTATCACAAAACGGACTTTGATTTGACTTCAAATTATCTCAAAATTGACTTCGAATTAACTTCAAATTATCTCAATATTGATTTGAAATAATCAATCTGTGTATCCCATCTCCTTCATCAAGAAGAATCAATAAATTGAGGACATCCTGTATATCTTGTCTACTTCAGCAAGAAGAATCATTAACTTAAGAACTTCCTTTGTGTTCTATCTACTCCAGCAAAAAAAATCATTAAATAGAGGACTTCCTGTATATCTCGGCTCCTCCTGCAAGAAGAATCAATAAATTAAGGGCATCCTGTTCATCCTATCTCTTCCAGCAAGAAGAATCATTAAATTGAGGACTTCCTGTATATCCTTTCTACTCCAGCAAAGAGAATCATTAAATTAAGGACATCCTTTGTGTCCTATCTACTCCGGCACCTTGCAGGCAATTTTTTACCATTCATGGATATGCAAATTCGAAGAAACTTTGCTCATTTGGGCCTTTTTCGCCGCCGCAAAATTCCGAAGGGAGCCGTAAGCGACGGCGCTGAGGAAACTGCAGAGGACGCGGTATTGAAGGAAAAATCTGTCTAGTATCTTTGATTGTACATACGAAGAGAGAGGATATTTAGGTATTTTTGCATTTAAATGCAGGGCACATACTATCTTTGTACGGAGGTGAAGGAAAAATCTATCAAGGAGCTTTGGTTGTACGTAAGAAAAGAGAGGATATCTTTGTATTTTTTGCAACTCAATGGAACCGAAGACATGATTTTATATTTGTACGCAATGGAAGGGAAAACATGTTTGTAATTTTAATTGCACGCAGTAGAAGGGAAGACATATTTTTATCTTTGGATTTTTGTACTCGATGGAAGTGAAGACATGTTTGTATCTTTAATTGTACGCAATGGCTGAGAAGACAAGATTTATCTTTGATTTTAAGTAATAAGAGAGGTGATATGTAGTTATCTTTGATAATAAATAATCGATGATATACGTTTGTATCTTTGATTATGCAAACTAAGAAAAAATGTTTTTATCTTTGATTGATCGTAATGGAAAGGAAGACATGTTTGTATCTTTTTACACAATGGGAAGGCATGTTTATATCTCTAATTGTGCATAATAGGGTGGAAACGACATGTTTCTATTTTTGATGGTACATTATGGGAGGTAAGACATGTTCGGGAAAACTTTTAAGCATCTTTATGGTGTTCGCTTCTAAATTGGTGGGGGGTCATTTGGTACATCGAATTTGTTTAATATTTTATTCGAAACGCTTTCAATCATTGTCTTCTTTAAAGAATACAGGTAGTATTTCTGTGGGAATGAGGGCTTCCAGGAGGAATATGTGAGGTCTCGAGCTAAAGGTTAGGCGTTCAATTTGTTGAAATAGAATAGGTTTTTATTTTTATTACGGAGCATCTTTTTTCGGTTCACTGCTGTCCTGTTTTTCGGCGCATACTACTTTCTACTTCAACTTTTTTATCTTATTTCGTGAACTTCTTTTTCAAATTTTGTTTTTGTGCTCTTTGTGCACATATTCCGAGTTCCCTTAACTCCATACTACATGTGGCCTTCCTCTTTTTGGAGCACCGTTGTAGTGGTTAGGAAGGCCCAAACTAACTTATCTAATCTTCCATTATAAGTATAGCACACCCCAAAAATATTTATCCACATTTTATGTTCTTCTTTATAAAAAATATCCGCTTTACGCGCCCGTGGAAAGCGTCCAAGTATTTTTAGCAGCGATGCAACTTTGTGCCGGTTTGGTGCTGGCGTATTGACGACTTGTTGCTGGAATTTAAGTCGCACAACTCCCGTTAAAATGACTTGGTCTATTAGCAGTCCATTATTGTGATTGCGAAGATGAAAAAGAGGCTCATAATGTCCTTCTTGTTCCAGGTTTCGTGCCGGCGGTCGGTTGCTCGTAAATAAATCATTGCCTCCCTTTTGTGGCTTGCGTTTAATTAATATGGTGTAATCTGGCCTGTGTCCGTGTAGTGAAATCTGAGATTACGTCGTAATTCTGAGATTACATTGTAATTCTGAGATTACGTTTCATATATCAAGAAGCGTTGCCTTCTACCTGGAATTTTTGGCTTTGACTCTTTTATGAAGGCTTTCGTTTCTGAACAGTTTATTTGCATGCTCCAATCTACTTATTTTATGTAAAAGTTTTCATATGTTTCAAATCTTTCATTATGCTTCAGTATACTATTTTGGTATCTTGCATAATGCTTATACTTTTTATACTTTTTATGATCTAGTTTCATAATGATTGAATATTAATTTGAATATTATATCAAAATAATGCTTTGGTTTTCTTTCATGCTTTTATGGTGTACTAGTTTTATGAGGATTGAATATTAATTTAAATATTATATCTAATAACATATTGGAAAGAATGTTGTTCCTTAATAAAGCTTGTGATACCTGAAATATTTTCATCATAATTTCTTTGAAACCCTGGAATGAAGTTAAAAAAGTGATTTAAAGTGTAAATTGTATTTTTCTTCAGATGTGCTTACTAATTTTTAGATATAATGGATTTTTTTGTTTGTGTTAATTTCGAGTTGAGTAAGAGCAAGAATTTTGCTCGTGTAATATTTTCCAAAACGAGCTATATTATTCCAAAATTCTTTACAAAACGCGTTACAATCTGAATATGCTTGTGCAAAGGCAAAATATCTTTGCTCTGCGGGTAAAATAGTTCTGTAATGCTCTCCAGAGCCCGAGCTCTTGTATTTCAGTGTAACACTTCCAAGTTTAGTGTTTCAGTGTAACACTTCTAAGTTTAGTGTAACACTTCTAAGTTTAGTGTAACACTTCCAAGTTTAGTGTTTCAGTGTAACGCTTCTAAGTTTAGTGTAACACTTCTAAGTTTAGTGTAACACTTCTAAGTTTAGTGTAACACTTCTAAGTTTAGTGTAACACTTCTAAGTTTAGTGTTTCAGTGTAACACTTCTAAGTTTAGTGTAACACTTCTAAGTTTAGTGTAACACTTCTAAGTTTAGTGTAACACTTCTAAGTTTAGTGTTTCAGTGTAACACTTCTAAGTTTAGTGTAACACTTCTAAGTTTAGTGTTTCAGTGTAACACTTCTAAGTTTAGTGTAACACTTCTAAGTTTAGTGTAACACTTCTAAGTTTAGTGTTTCAGTGTAACACTTCTAAGTTTAGTGTAACACTTCTAAGTTTAGTGTAACATTTCTAAGTTTAGTGTTTCAGTGTAACACTTCTAAGTTTAGTGTTTCAGTGTAACACTTCTAAGTTTAGTCTTTCAATGTAACACTTCTAAGTTTAGTGTTTATGAATACGTATTTTTTCTCGTACTTTCCTGGAAAGTCTCATGTAATTCAAATATAATGCGGAATAGTTTAAATCGGATAAGTTATTGCGACAGATTTTTGGAGAGTGGTAAAATTTACATTTGAAGTAAGTCTGTTACCGTTAAACGTTTCCTTTCTGACCCCACGACCTTAATTTCAGGGTGAAAACAATATCTATTTTAGGGTACAAATATGCTTAACTCCGCGGTAAAACCGAGTAATTTCAGGGTAAAACCAAGCCTAGTTTCAGGGCAAAACTAAGCTAATTTCAGGGTAAAATCAAGGTTCATTTCAGGGTAAAAAAGTTTAATTTCAGGTTAAAAATAAGCTTAACTTTAGGGTAAAAACAAGCTCAATTTCAGGGTGAAAACAAGCTCCATCTCAGGGTGAAAACAAGCTCAATTTCAGGGTAAAAACCAGGTCCATTTGGGGGCACACGACAGCGTATCAGGCGCAGGATCAAAATATCGGCGCAATTAGCGGAGGGAAATGCGAGCGTCACTCGGAGCATCGTGCAAAATTTCTATGCATTTCATTAGCCTGGTTTTCTGGACGATATTCCATTGGCGCCAGTACTGAACCTCGCTTCTATATTTTGTATTTTTTATGCTGGTTTTGGTGGGTTGGTTTCCTGAACTGCCAGTACTGAACCTCGCTTCTATATTTTGATATTTTTCTTATGCTGGTTGCAGAGTGAGGGTTTTCTGAAGGGCTAGTACTGAACCTTTTTTTAATAATTTTTTTTTTTCATTTCTAGCTTACTCAACTTTGATTTTTTCGTTGCTAGATGTCTGAACTTCGATTTTTATTAATGCTTAATGAGTTGTGTGTTAATTTTGTTTACGTGTAGTACGAAACACACCTTGGTCATAGATTCCATGTTCCTTTATCCATGCTGAATAGAGCCTCCATTCTTTGAGTCTTCGGAACGCCTTCATTGTGTTTAGGGAGGCTTGATCTAAACTTATATTCTTATCTAATCTGACGTATTGAGTTTACATGAGTAATCAGTTTATATGAGTAATAATTTTATGGGAGTTATTAGTTTATATGAGTAATAAGTTTACATGGGTCACAAGTTTATATGAGATCAGTATATATGAGTAATAAGTTTATATGAGTAATTAGTTTATTTGAGTAATAAGTTTACATGAGTAATTAGTTTATATGAGTAATAAGTATACATGGGTCACAAGTTTATATGAGATCAGTATATATGAGTAATAAGTTTATATGAGTAATTAGTTTATATGAGTAATAAGTTTACATGAGTAATTAGTTTATATGAGTAATAAGTTTACATGGGTCATATGTTTATATGAGAACAGTATATTTGAGTAATAAGTTTATTTGAGTAATTAGTTTATATGAGCCCCCTCAGGGGGATACAACTATTGTATCTATGGGAATTAGCGCTCCCAGGGGAACCATGTGAGGGCCCGAGCTAAAGGTTAGGTAGGCTTCCTTTTTGTTGTGATAAAATAGGTTTTTGTTTTGTTACGGACCACCTTTTTTGGGTTCACTGCTGTCCTGTTTTTCAGCACCTACTACTTTCTTCTTCAACTTTTTTCTTGTTTCATGAACTTCTTTCCTAGCTTACTGTTTCTGTGCACCTTGTGCATAGATTCCACGTTCCCTCAACTCCATACTAAATGGTGCCTTCCTCTTTCCTCGCTTGGAACATCTTTGTCGTGGTTAAGGGAGGCTAAAACTTTCTTATGTAATAATAATAGTTTATATGAGTATAATTTTACATGATTAATTAGTTTATATGAGTAATAAGTTTACATGAGTAATTAGTTTATATGAGTAAAAAGTTTATATGAGTAATAAGTTTATATGAGTGATAAGTTTATATGAGATCAGTATATATGAGTAATAAGTTTACATGAGTAATAAGTTTGCACGAGTAAGTTTACATGAGCAATGAGTGCACGTGATACTGTTGTACATCAATAAATAAAAAGTTCACGCGAGTAACTAGTTTCCTTGAGAAATATGTTTATGTAAGGAATAAAAGCAAATAGCACATACATAAAAGAATTTACGGAGTAAATTTTACCCTATATTTCACCTACCTTCGTTGCAGCGTAATAAAGTCTATTGAAATCCGAAACCAGAGACATAGATATATTTTTTAGCCGCCTAGATCAATTGAGGTCTGTACCTTCGGTTTGTCGCGGTCTTTGACCCTGCGGATGTTTTTCCAAAATCTTTTCAGAATCATTTTTTGGAGTCGTCGCTAATACGCGGAATTCTATTCCAGTTTGTGCGTTCTTTGAACCTCATTAAAGTTTGGAGTTCGTTGAATTTTGCTAAATTCTGTCGGTCATTGACGCTAGAATTATAGGCTCGTTTTTGTCTTGAATTCTACCCTGCGGGTCGGTCAACTCATTCATGAATACCTTGGTTGATACTTGTGATTGTTCATAAATTTGTATTAACATCAAATTTAAGCGTATTAGAACTTAATTTTTTTCTTTTAGCATTTTTCGAGCGTATTAGCCGTTAATTTTAATTAGGCGTAAAGCCTATCATTTTACGCGTATTCGCTCTAAATTTCACGTGCATTAGCCCTTCTCTGACGCGTATTAGCTTCTCATTCACTGGTATTAATTCTTGTTTTTACGGGTTCCCTTTCGCTATTACGTAATCATCTTCATTCACACGTATTATCCTCTCATTTTTACTTCGTAACTCGTCGTTCATATTTATACGTACTAGCTCCTTGCATGTTTATCCACCTTTCATTCGTGATCGAGTGCTGTCTACTCATCCATGCGAGTCAATCCAAAACGCGTAATCCAATCTAATCTTCAGATGCAGTTCTCTCTTTGGAACACCTTCGTTTTGGTAAAGGAGACTTAAGCTAACGCATAATCCAATCCAATCTTCAGATGCAAATTTGAGTATTTTCTTAAGCGTAAGCTCCGAGAACGGACATTCACGTCACGAAACATCTATTGGACTTCTTTCTTGCAGCCGACCAACATACAAATGCTTAAACTATCGCCTTATCCAATCTTTTCTTGAAATGCCAATTTAAATTTTTAAACTAACACTTACTTGCTCGACGATCTTCACGCAACAAAGAGTTCGATCTTCGCAAGAAAGAAACTCTGAAATGGAAACCAGAAACTTCGATAAGAAAGAAAAAAAGCCTATTGCTATGCCAGAGCGATTTTCATCGATCTAGCGCACTTCACCATTTCCGTTCAATTCTACTCACTTTTGGGACGGTATTTTTTCCCTCGATGTTGATCATTCTTGAGAGTGTTAATTTCTGAGGTGAATTATTTCTTGGACGGCGGACTTTCAGGACGCCTAATTGTTTCTTGGGCGGTCCATTTCTGGGACAGCTTATTTCTGGGACAGCTTATTTCTGGGACGGCTTATTTCTGGAATTGTTCATTTCTGGTACCGCTTATTTCTGGGACAGCCCATTTCTGGGACAGTCCATTTCTGGGAGACCCTATTTCTGCGAGAGCCCATTTCTGAGACAGCCCATTTCTGTGACAGCCCATTTCTGTGACAGCCCATTTTTGGGACAGCCCATTTTTGGGACAGCCCATTTCTGGGACAGCCCATTTGTGGGACAGCCCATTTCCGGGACAGCCCATTTCCGGGACAGCCCATTTCTGGGACAGCCCATTTCTGGGACAGCCCATTTCTGAGACAGCCCATTTCTGAGACAGCCCATTTCTGGGAAAGCCCATTTTTGGGACAGCCCATTTTTGGGACAGCCCATTTCTGGGACAGCCCATTTCTGGGACAGCCCATTTCTGGGACAGCCCATTTCTGGGACAGCCCATTTCTGGGACAGCCCATTTCTGGGACAGCCCATTTCTGGGAAAGCCCATTTCTGGGACAGCCCATTTCTGGGACCGCCCATTTCTGTGACAGCCCATTTCTGTGACAGCCCATTTCTGGGACAGCCCATTTCTGGGACAGCCCATTTCTGGGACAGCCCATATCTGGGATCGCATATTTCTGGGACAATCTACTGTGTAAAAAGCCCAGTTGCTTATCTCTAGAACGGTACATCCAAATTGACCAATCTCCGATATAGCTCATTTTGGTGTCACCTCATTACGGAGATGATTCATTCATGAGACGACTCATATTGCTGGGACCATTCATTCCCGGCACGACTCCCCCATTGCGCTCAGATCCTATATGGGGACTGCCGTCCCACATGGGGACTGCCGTCCCACATGGGGACTGCCGTCCCACATGGGGGCTGCCGTCCCACATGGGGACCGCCGGGAGTATCTGAGAGGTGCTCAAATGATCAGAGAAATGAGCGGCGGCAACGAGCCAATTGCGGACACTCGACCTCGGTCGGCTATTTGCCCTGCACGGCTGTCTCGTGCGCCAATATTGGCTCTTCCTCCGGAGTTTTAGCTCCTCTTCCAGAGTTTTGGTTCCTCTTCCGGTGTTTTGGATCCTCTTCCGGAGTTTTGGTTCCACTTCCGGAGTTTTGGTTCCTCTTCCGGAGTTTTGGTTCCTCTTCCGGAGTTTTGGTTCCTCTTCCGGAGTTTTGGTTCCTCTTCCGGAGTTTTGGTTCCTCTTCCGGAGTTTTGGTTCCTCTTCCGGAGTTTTGGTTCCTCTTCCGGAGTTTTGGTTCCTCTTCCGGAGTTTTGGTTCCTCTTCCGGAGTTTTGGTTCCTCTTCCGGAGTTTTGGTTCCTCTTCCGGAGTTTTAGTTCCTCTTCCGGATTTCTTGCACTTCGGCTATTTCACTTCTAGATTTGT
This sequence comes from Morinoia aosen, assembly GCA_030386875.1. Lineage (NCBI taxonomy): Eukaryota > Metazoa > Arthropoda > Malacostraca > Amphipoda > Talitridae > Morinoia > Morinoia aosen. The sequence goes on along the minus strand of CM059577.1, from coordinate 43,066,372 downwards.
GATAATGGTGTTTGTTTTATTTAATAGGTTCATTTTATTTCTAGATTTGTGATATTGGTTTATATTTCACTTCTAGGTTTGTGGATTTCACTTCGAAGGTTACGGTTTTGACTTCGGAGTTATGGTTTTGACTTTTCAGTTCATGGTTTTGATCTCTATCTTGGTTTTTTTCATCTATAGGTTCAAGGTCTTATGCGATAGGTTTTAATATTTGCGAGTAACTTTTTATGCTATGGTTCCGGATTTTAAGTTCTACAAGATGAATTTAATCATTTAAACCTCACCAAAACGAAATTCTAAATATACTGTATATTTTATAAATGCTTTACATTTTTAAGCGCTTCTAATTTGCTCATTTAAAATAGTTGTGTCGTTACACACCAAATAACTCCATGGATCCAAGTTTATTACTAAAAAACCATTTAATTATGAAATATTAATCAAACTCACACACCAGGCATCCTATTGCGTATAGAACCACGATTGAACTTGAGCATTCTTACAATAAAGCCTCCTGGAATTTGTGAGTATTTAAATTTAGGTTCGATAGCTGATCACTCAAGTTTGAGTTTGATAGCTAAGTACTTAAATTTGAGTTCGATAGCTGAGTATTTAAGTTTGAGTTCGATAGCTAAGCTCTCAAGTTTGAGTTCAAAAGTTAAGTACCTAAATTTGATTTCGATAGCTGAGTACTTAAATTTGAGTACGATAGCTGAGTATTTAAGTTTGAGTTCTATAGCTAAGCTCTCAAGTTTGAGTTCAATAGTTAAGTACCTAAATTTGATTTCGATAGCTGAGTACTTAAATTTGAGTTCGATAGCTAAGTACTTGAGTTTGAGTTTGTTAGCGAAGTATTAAAATTTGAGTTCGATAGCTTAGCACTCAAATTTAGGTTCGATAGCTGGGCGCATTTACCGACGTATTTGCCGACGTTGAACAGTCACGTGCCAGCAAAGCGACGGTTAGAGGCCACACTTCGCTAATGGAGCAAATCGCTCTTGTATTGACGCACTGAACAGTTTTGCATGCTGGTCATACTTCACAAAATAGCTCTCGACTCCCGGGCTCGGTAGAGTAATCTCGTAAAAAGGCCGAACAAAATTCAACGTCCTGACCTCTAGGGGAAATTTCTGGTGTTGTCTTCTTTTTGACACGTTGATTTGTTTTTTAACCATTATGCGAATATGATTGCATTGTACTATATTGTACTGCATTTTACTGTATTGTGCTATATTGCACTGCATTTTACTGTAATGTACTATATTGTACAGCATTTTACTGTATTGTACCATATTGTACTGCATTTTACTGTAATGTACTACATTGTACTGTATTGTCTGTATTGTACTATATTGTACTGTATTTTACTGCATTGTACTACCTTCTACTGTATTGTGCTATCTTGTCACCGACAAGACAGGCTGTCTCCGACATCGTAAAGAGAAAAGATCTGCCCCTCGGCAATTAACCTCAAACAACACGTAAGGGTAATAATTCAACAAAGAACGAAAAATTGTTTATGGAAGTGAATTTTTAAATCTGCCTGGACGGCTAAATGTTGAAGATAGCTAGAAGAATAAAACAGCTCTATATAAAGTAAATTTGTAAAACAACGCAGTATCGACAGCTGCGAGCCCACAGCTCAAAGTAAAGTAAATATGTAAAATGAAGCAGTATCTACTGCTCCAAGACAACAGCTCAAAGTAAAGTAAATATGTAAAATGAAGCAGTATCTACTGCTCCGAGCCAACCGCTCAAAGTAAAGTAAATATGTAAAATGATGCAGTATCTACTGCTCCGAGCCAACCGCTCAAAGTAAAGTAAATATGTAAAATAATGCAGTATCTACTGCTCCGAGCCAACCGCTCAAAGTAAAGTAAATATGTAAAATGATGCAGTATCTACTGCTCCGAGCCAACCGCTCAAAGTAAAGTAAATATGTAAAATAATGCAGTATCTACTGCTCCGAGCCAACCGCTCAAAGTAAAGTAAATATGTAAAATAATGCAGTATCTACTGCTCCGAGCCAACCGCTCAAAGTAAAGTAAATATGTAAAATGATGCAGTATCTACTGCTCCGAGCCAACCGCTCAAAGTAAAGTAAATATGTAAAATAATGCAGTATCTACTGCTCCGAGCCAACCGCTCAAAGTAAAGTAAATATGTAAAATAATGCAGTATCTACTGCTCCGAGCCAACCGCTCAAAGTAAAGTAAATATGTAAAATAATGCAGTATCTACTGCTCCGAGCCAACCGCTCAAAGTAAAGTAAATATGTAAAATAATGCAGTATCTACTGCTCCGAGCCAACCGCTCAAAGTAAAGTAAATATGTAAAATAAGTAGTACCTACTGCTCAGATCTCCGCAGTTTAGGAAGCGTCCGCGGAAATGGTGGAGGGAGAGCATAATAGATCGACGGGTGGACGGAAATGACTGCAAGATATAATATTCTCGAGCTGTGCGATATTATCTCATACGATAACATTTTATTATATAATAACTGTAGGGATAAAACCTATTCCTAGTTTGCTACGCAACTCATAACAGGTCTTGGGAATAAAATGAATTACTGGAGGATAGAATTTAGTCCCCAGTTTGTTATTTAACACTTTGACTGCGACTACTAAATATTAAGTTCAATGCCAAACTCAAATTTAAAGTCAATTGTGGTAAACTATTTTGAAAATAGCATATATGAACTGGATCGCGCCTTCATTTAGCTTTGATTAAGTATTTATGAAAATTGAGTTTGCGACTACTGGTCGGTCAGCAGCATTATGAAAATTACCCCGTGTACCACCGGTGGCGCACGTCGCAGTCAAAGTGTTTACTCTTATCGGCGCTCGAATCAATAAGACTAATATGAATATCTGGAGATAATATCTATTCCCAATTTCTAATTCAACTCATAACGGTGCTTGGGTCAGTAACAGTATGAATATCTAGTGGGAATATTTATTAATGCAAGTTATGGGTCACAGATGATGTGTCACTCGAAAATCTCTATTATTTGTGAACATTTCATTTGAAGGATTAGTAAGGCAAGGAATGTTTTTGCTTTCAATAAATATGATGTAACCTGAAAATGGAGAAAATGGTGCAAGCTGTTAACGGAGCGCTAGTATGAAGTTTGTAAACCCGTCTACCATATGCATGAGTGTCAAGTTAGCTACAACCGTTAGCGCAGGTTCTTCTAACTAAAGACTTAACTGAACTGAACATTAAGTTCAGCACCAAACTCAAATTTACAGTCAATTGTGGTAAACTATTTTGAGAATGCCAAGCATGAACCGGATCGTGCCTTCATTTAGCTTTGATTAAGTATTTATGAAAATTGAGTTTGCGCCTACTGGTCGGTCAGCAGCATTATGAAAATTACCTCCGTGCACCACCGGTGGCGCACGTCGCAGTCAAAGCGTTAACCTGTTAATCGTGAGGGTTTTGTTATCTGCTTCTGTTAGGTTGCGTTTTCACTGTCACTGTCCACTTATTAGCTCATGCGAAGTGTTCCCTTATCCCATCTGTCTATGTAAGGAGACGCATTGTTTTTTTATCTATTTATGGTGGTCAATGTCCATGATCTCAGTCCTATAAAGCAACTAAAGGCTATCACTGAAGTGAAGTATACGCATGTTTTTTATCTCTTTTTGATGGTCATTGACCACATGTCAGTGCTACAAAACTACTGAAGGCTGTCACTGAAGTGAAGTATAAACGCATGGGTTTTTATCTATCTCTGATGGTCACTGTCCACATATCAGTTCTATTAAACAACTGAAGGCTGTCACTAAAGTGGAGTACAGACACGAGTTTTTATCTATCTCTGATAGCCACTGTCCGCGTACCAGTTCTATAAAACTACTGAAGGCTGTCATCGAACAAAAACGGTGTGTGGATGCTCCTCGGGCAAACCAGTAACATGAATATCATGAGCACGTTAGCATGTCAAGATCGAGCGCAGTAGCCATCGATGAGTGATGGCTTTTTAGTTGTTCTCGTATTGTCTCATGAACGTATATGCACTGCCATGTATTCTAAATTCTCCATTGAACGATAAAAAATTTAAAATAATCTTATTTTCCTCGAGAGGTCATTCATGAACCGTTGTTTCAAACCGCATGAATATTGCTTAATTTTTTCCTTGACTACATATTTTTCCTACCGGTGGAATATGCCTAGTTTTATTGCTTCACTGCATAATTTTCATACCACCTGCATATTGGCTAGTATTATTGCCTAACAATTTTTTTACATGTTAGCTGGATACCGCTAAATTTTATTGCCTATTTGTTTTTTAAACCGCCTGAATTCTGCCTAATATTTTTGGCTTTACTCTATAATTTTGACACTCCTGAGAATGGCTTAGTTTTGTTGCTTTATTGAACGTATAATCGTTAACAAAACTGTAATCTATCATGAACGCTTCAATTCCACTACAACAACGTGAGATCTAAGCGTGACATCGTCACGTTCCAGCACGGATTATTGCAGTTGATTACTTCAATTCTTCGTGTATGGATTTTTTTCTCCTTAGCTGCGCAGTCGTGGCTGGAGTAAAATCTTCTGGTTTTGCTCAGGGATAAATTCTTACTTCATATGGACTTGAGTTTCTGGCGCGTCTCTGTGATTTCAGTGATGTACCAAAGATGACGTTGATTTCTTCAATTTCTCAAATGTTGATATTTTCTGTTCAAATTTGTTTTGACAGCTTTTGTGATAAGGTCGCTCGCTGGAAAATAAATATCTTCATTTTGTTTGAAGAGTAGTTTCAACGACAAATTAACTCGAGTTTCTAGCTCTTCTCAGAGATTTTTTGTGATATGCTAGGAAGAAATTCTGATAATTTCATGAGTCAAGAATTGAGCCTCTCGAGACCGCAACGAGTACGTTTAATGATTCAAACTCTAGATCAATATTGCTATGCGTGCGAAGTTTTGCTGGCTTTCACACCAACACAACATCAAAAAAGATTTAGAATGGCGAAAAGTTTGCTAACTCGAAAATTTTCTGATTAGATTACCTCGGAAGATGTTTCACGCCATCGCAGCAACAAAAAAGGTTTTAGAATGACGAAAAATTTGAGAACTCAATAACTTTCCAATTAGATTAAGTTAGGAGCTGAAGTATTTTTTACAGACCGAACGTCGATTAAGCGCAAAAAAAAACACCGAAACAAAGACCTCTCTTTTATTTCAGGAATGGACTTGCCGTGCTCGATATAATTTTGTTACGGTAAAGCTTCACATAAAAAGAAACCTCATGAAACGTTAAATTTTCTTTTCTCTTGATAAACGAAGAAAAATTGTTTTTCATATTTAACGTTGCGTGAATTGATCATCAATGATGGTTGACATTTTTAGAAGTTCTCGTGCTATTTTGTAAACATTTATTTTTTGTAAACATTTTCATTAACCTTGAAGCCTACGTTTAACATCAAAATAGTGTAACTCGTTTCCTGCGAAGGGATCCACCGGTGGTCACTAAGGGGATTTCCATAATGCTGCTTACCGACCAATAGTCATAAACTCAAGTTTCGTAAATACCTAATCAGAGCTAAATAAAGGCTAAATCCAGTTAATATTTTCTCTTTACGAAAATGCCTACTAGAATTGGCTTTAATATCGAGTTGAATATTGAACTCCCGTTGCATCGCGGTCAAATTTTGGACTACGAATCTTCTGCATACTTTTCTGCAAGAATTACTCCTCATAAGTTCTTAGTCTTCATGTAAGTTCTCAGTCTTTCGTTAGAATTTAGTATGTCTCAGGATCCTTTTAGTGCTAGTCTTTAGTTGATTTGTGAGAGTCTCATTTCATTCATCGTAAGTTTTAGCTTATCTGACGTAAATTCCCAGTTCCTTTGCCGTAAGTTTTAATCAGCTAACTATAATATTTTAGTTCATTTTCGTGAATTTTGAAGGTTATTTTTCCGAGCCTTTCATTTTTATTCCTTCCATAACTATTCAGTTCATGTCTGGAAGTTTTTACATCAGTTGTTGCGAGTTCCCATTATACTCTCCATGAATTATATAGCGATTTATCATGGTTTTAACGCGTGACTATTGCTCCATCTACTTGGCGTTTATCTTATCTTTATTTTAGGTTATCTTATCTTTAGGGTTTAGCAGCGCGTGTCTTCTGCTTCATTTCCATTGTCAGGTTTAGATTATTTGTCATGCTTTTAGTACGGGACTTTTTATCCATCCATCTCGTAAGATTTTACGTTATCTATCATGATTTTAGTGCGCATCCTTTGTTTCATTTTCTTCGTAAGTTTTAGGTTATTTATGGTTATTTTAGCTGTGCGTGTATTTTGCCACATTTTTTTCGTTATCTTTAGGATATTTATAGTTATTTTAGCTGTGCGTGTATTTTATTTCATTGTCTTCGTAAGTTTTAATATATATGTAGTTATTTTAGCTTTGCGTGTATTTTGCATCATTTACTTCGTAATTTTTAGGTTATTTAGCGTTATTTTAGCTGTGCGTGTATTTTGCTACATTTTTTTCGTAATATTTAGGTTATTTATCGTTATTTTAGCAGTGCGTGTCATTTGCTTCATTTTCTTCGTAAGTTTTAGGTTATTTATAACAATTTCAACAGAGCGTGTACTTTCAATGCATGTTCCATCCACCTTCATCCACCTCCTAGTCCCCAGAACGAAGGCCTAGCCCCTCATCCATCAGTGCGGGGTCTGGCCGTAGTCACAGTGTCCTGTGCCGGCCTTTGAAGTTTCGGAAATCTAAGAAAAGTCCAGAATCTGAAATTCGCTTTGTCCCTCTCCTGCTCTTGTGAATAGGGATCTCTCAATTAGACCATCATTAGCGAGTCCCCTTCAGTTCGGACTTAATTTACTGAGGCCCTCTTAAATGAACTAATAGAGCTCTTGTTCTACTTCTTGAAGCCTCCTCGCAGATTTAGAGGACGAACGACATCTCGATTCTCCTTTGTGGGTCGAGATTTAAGGACGTCCCGTATTTTATTCGCTTGTAAGTTCGGTTCTGTTCGTGAATGGAGGTTGCTTTTAACGCGTTCACCATGATGGGATGAACTGGAGTTCAATGTTCAATTTAGATTTATAGTCTATAGTAGTCAGGAATGTTGAATATAGCATGTATTAACTGGATCGTGTCTTCATTTAGCTTTGATTAAGTGTTTATGAAAATTGACTTTGTGACTATTGGTCGGTCTGCAGCATTATGAAAATAATCTCCCCCTCAGGGGGGGGGGGGGGCCGAGCTAAAGGTTAGGTAGGCTTCCTTTTTGTTGTAATAAAATAGGTTTTTGTTTTGTAACGGACCATTTTTTTTTTTGGTTCACTGCTGTCCTGTTTATCAGCACCTACTACTTTCTTCTTCAGCTTTTTTCTTGTTCCATGAACTTTCCTAGCTTACTGTTTCTTTGCACCTTGTGCATAGATTCCGCGTTCCCTCAACTCCATACTAAATGGTGCCTTCCTCTTTCCTTTCTTAGAACATCTTTGTCGTGGTTAAGGGAGGCTAAAACTTTCTTATATAATAATAATAACTCCCCCTCAGGGGGACACAACTATTGCATCTATGAGAATTTGCTTTCTCCGGGCGATAATGTGAGCTCTGGAGGTAGCAGTTAAGTAGACCTTCGTTTTGTTGAAATAAAATGTTTTTGCTATGTTGAAAACTATCTTTATTCGGTTCACGAGTGTTCTGTTTGTCAGCACCTACTACTACTACTTTCTCCTTCAATTTTTATCTTGTTTCATGAACTCCTTTCTCAACTTTCTGTTTCTATGCACCTTCTGCTGTATAGATTCCGCGTTCCTTCTAGTCCATACTAAACGGTGCTTTCCTCCTTCCCCTCATTGAAACACCTTGTGGTTATCACGTTGACCGCCATGTGAGCCACCGGTTGCAAACGGAGGGAATATTCGCTCGGAGTTTTGGATCAGTAGTCACGAACTCAATTTTCATAAATACTTAATCAAAGCTAAATGAAGGCACGATCCAGTTACTGTTTGATATTTTCAAAATTACTGACTACAATTGACTTTAAATTTGAACCGAATATTGAACTTCAGTTGAAGCCATCGCGATCAGCGTTTTAATCGAGGCGTTCTTCGTAATTTTCAATTTTGGTCTGTTGAGCGCATACTTCGGTTGAGTGGCTATTATGAAAAAACCTTTTTGCTCCAATATTCTACCGAGAAAGCTTTCTTTCAAATTTACGGCTTAGAAGGGAGACTGTTTGTGCTCGGTTTCAACATTAAACACTTTTATGCAGGCGCATACCCTCAAAAAATACGCCTTTGTTGCGGAGGTATTGACGCCGCGTTTTTTATGGCCCTTCCTAACCAAAAAAAGGGCATTTTATGAAAAACGTGCTTTTTGTTCTTGTGTAGAGGCCGCCAGTAAAGCTGCATCGGAAATCGAAGAGTGTCTTCTTTGCTGCTCGTCGTCTAGCTTTTGATCTCGCCAGCACCGCTAGTCCCTTGTACAGACTTTGATGTCATTCCAGGTTGTTGAGGTGCAGGTTTAATTTTATAAAAACTCGTTTTTTATTTCATTGTTAACTGTGTTTCTGAAAAGTAATTATAAGAACTTCCTTTCAGATTGATAAGTTGCAGTTTCTATTTTAATAAAATCTCTTTTCTAATTGAACCGTTTCGACGTTAACTTTCAGTATTTGTTTATCACGTACCTCGCGTATTGGGCCACATGTGTACCACTAGGTAAATTCCACTTTTACGTACCTTTATAAATGAATGACGTTTCATCTTTTTCGCAACCTTTTTAAAAAGAATAACTGGTGCCTTACACGGTAAAATTTTTTCATAAAATTTAATTTTCATAATTTTTAGAAATTATTAGAACGTATTTGACCAGTATGGTTGATTTCCCAATTCTGCTACATCCGAACTAACCAAACCAACCGTTCACATTCGCAAAAATGAGATGAACGTGTCAAATCCTTATAAATCTTAGCCGTTTCAAAAAGATGAATTTTAATCTGACTTTTCGGGTACTTAATATAAAAGACCTTACATTTACTGTTTGTTAGTGACCTGACTAGCTTGTATTAGTCTATTTCTTATTGGTACGAGCTTCAATACTTTATTTACGCCACATGGCTTGCACTTTTTATTTTTGTATTAATTTTAATGTCTTTGATTGATCATATTACGTATATACTGAAACAAACATCCCTAATCTAAATTTTAAATTTTCGGCTAACTTTTTTGAGTTAATGTATGAATATATTTAATCAATGTACGAATATACTTATTTAATTTACGAATATAGTGAATTGATGGGCGAATATACTTAATTACTGTGCGAATATACATTAAGTATTGTGCGATTGTACGTTCTTAATAATGAACGGAAATACTTCGTTGAGCTTCGGCCCAAGGAAGATTGCCCATGCAGCTCCAGTTCGTTGAAATGGTTTGCAGTAAGTTTGCGCTCTTAACTTTGAGATGCAGCGAGCCTCTATAAGGAAATTTAAGGGTATTAGGCTTTATGCCCTCGAAGACTGCATTAACGATTTGACTGCGGTAAGTAATACTGCAATTTAACATTCAACTCAAATTTGAAGTTAAATTTAGTAAGCAAGGTTGTGAATACCAAACATTAACAGGATAGTGCCTTCATTTACTTTAGTTTTAGCATTTATGATAATAGAGTTTGTTACTACTGGTCGGTCATCAACACTCACTGTGAAAATTCCCCAGTGACCACCGGGGGCTCACGTCGCAGTTAAAGTTTTAACGCGTCGGTCTCGATGTGAGCCGCCTGAGTACAGGCGGAAATTTCCATTATGCTGCTGACCGACCAGTAGTCATGAACTCAATTTTCATAAATGCTTAATGCACTTGTACAATTTCTAAGTACTGATGATAGAAAAAATATTGTGTGTGTTAGCGTCCGTGTACCTTGGGTGGAATGTGCATTCCTTCGATGCATTTCAGCAATTGGTAACAAAATCTGGCGCCTCGTTCATGGTATGTCACGGATTTTATTCCTAGGCTTTGTCTTTTTGTTTTCGTTATTGAGTCTTGATAATAGAGGCCGGCGTACCGTGCAATTGACTTCATGCGCGGGTGAACCCTTATCCGTCGCTTTGTTTTCGGTTCATGTTTTTATTTGAAAACGACTCTTTCGCTGCCTTCTCTAACACGATGCGCGAACAGCGCTGCTAAAATTTTTCAATTTTGGTGATGTGTCTAGAATCAAATGAATTAATGAATCAATGAATCAATGAATCTAGAATCCCTCCCATGGATAGGGATCATTCAGCTGGTGTGGCGGAGTAATTATTATGGAGCGTCATAATACTTTCTTATTTTAGAGCGTAAGACTTGCATTCTTTTATCCCTTTACACCCTGTTACTGAAAATTTCCAGTTACTGAAAGAATTTATTATCATGACTTAGCACTTTACGCACTGAATTCTTTGCACAACTAGTAGGAGTGGTGCGAACTATACGTCGCACACACACGAAGTTTGTTCAATAACCTGAGTATCGCACGCAAAACTGACACAACACTGAACTCTGCTGGAAGATAACATGTTCCTAAGTCGTCTCATTCATTTGCTAGAAGCTCTGCATGGAATTCAGTACACAAGAAGCTTGCATTTTTTTGTGTGACGAATTCGTCACATTGAGGCGTCTTCATTGTTTTATATTGTCCACGTCTATATTGAGGTCATACGTTTTCATAGTTCCACATTGTCCTCGAAATTGTTATTGCTTTACTGTAATTAACCTCGAGCTCAAACTCTCCACGTGCGCGTGTTTTTCATAGTTCTTTATTGAGCGTCATATTGTTCTTGCTTTACATTTAATTAACCTCGAATCAGAAGCGTTATTTTCAAACGCTGTTGGCGTTGGTTCGCGCTGCCGCTATTCATCGTCGAGTTAAATTAAAACACAGGTTCACGCTGCCTCTATTCAACTTCGAGTTAAATTAAAACACAGGTTCACGCTGCCTCTATTCAACTTCGAGTTAAATTAAAACACAGGTTCACGCTGCCTCTATTCAACTTCGAATTAAATTAAAACACAGGTTCACGCTGCCTCTATTCAACTTCGAGTTCAATTAAAACACAGGTTCACGCTGCCTCTATTCAACTTCGAGTTGAATTAAAACACAGTTTCACGCTGCCGCTATTCATCTTCTAGTAAAATTAAAAAACAGGTTCACACTCCCTCTATTCATCTTCTAGTAAAATTAAAAAACAGGTTCACACTTCCTCTATTCAACTTCGAGTTAAATTAAAACACAGAGACTCTCACCATCGACCTGAAGTGCTGCCACCAATTATTTGCAAGTCGCGTGTGCCGGTCAAAATTGCACCAGCTTGATGAGGGCTTTAAAAACTCAGCCACAGACGAGATGAAAGAAACTGTGAGTGGCAATGAGTAGCTGGAGGGGGCGACCGAGTGGCTCTCGAGTGTTCCGTAGGAGTGGAGAGAGGAACTCGAGTGGATATTTCAGGTGGGGCGAAGTCTTTGGACTTGTTTTGAAATGGCGGACCATTAGTGAGACTTTTGTGCCTTTTCACACCGGAGGAATGTTGACGCCGAGCCTTTGATGTTATACAGTCCAAATTTGCCTCCTCTTCTTCCTCCTTGTGCTGAAAATCTCCGGCATACTTTCGGCAGCAAAGCAACTTGTGCCGCTCAGCGAAAAACCAAGATTTCTCTTTCTTCCGACGCTAAAAATGCGCGCAAACGAAGCTTGATGTTGACACCTCGTTCTTTGATTTTACAAGCGATGTCTCGGGAGTCTTTGATCTTCCATTTGGTTTTCTCGTTTTTGAGTAGGTACACCGAAAAGATTCACGTGGATAACTGCATTTGACAGGTAGGCTTGAGCTATAGCGATCGCTATGATTCGTATTGCATTTACGTCAGTGTGCATGAATCAAAGTTTATTGCACCTTGATAATCGGTTGAGGCACTCGATATGCCGAAGAAACGAGTTGCTTTCGCAGTGTCGAGTTTCCGACAGCTGGAAAAATAATCTGTAACTTCGATCTCCCTTTGAAGTTCACGCTGCCGCTGCGCTTGAGTTTGACTGCGCAGTTTTGCGAGCGTGACTGCGTTTTGTTATCCTTGATGTTATTGAGCTTGTCATCATTTTAATGAAGAACTCGGGGTTCTTTGATGCTCGTGTCCGTAAGTTCTCTGTCAGAGAAGCAGCCTTGCAGAAATAGATACAAGGAAGCGTTCTGCGCCTTGCCAACCTCTTTGTCTTTGATACATCACCGTTATTTTGTTTCCTTTGAAGTTCCATCAAGACTCTCATCAATAAAGTGAAGTCTGGTGTTTTTCTTGTGTCTTCTTCAAGGATGAAGATAAAGGAAATGTTGAAGATTCATTTGGATTTTAGTTTCTCTTATTTGTAGTAGGTACGTCGTGCATATCAACTGGATGTCGATTTTATTTTAACGTTCGGGATTTTTTTCGGTTCACTACTGTCCTGTTCTTCATCGCCTATTGTTTTCTTATTTAACTTTTGTCTTGTTTCATAAACTTCTTTCTCAACTTTCTGTTTCTATGCACTTCGTGCACAGATCCCGCATTCCCTTAACACCATATCAATTGGTGCCTTTCTCCTTCTTCTCTTTATAACGCCTTTGCTGTGGGTAGGCAGGCCAAAACTAATTTATAAACTAACCTAATCTCGGCGTTCCATTAACTTATAAACAATGGACACCTTCATTTTCCTTCTCTTTGGAACACCTTAGTTATGGTTAAAGTATACTGAATTCCAGATCAAGTTTGCAGTTTCCAAGTTTCTTTTGGTTTTTTTCATGTTGTATAAAAATTTCAATGCTATCTTCACCGTATTTATGACGTATATAATGAAGCATTTCTTTTGCTTGGCGATAACGCAAATTTCCTAAAAATTTAAAAGCGAACAAAATAATTCTAAAGATTTTTTCTACGTTTCGGGGTAAATCCCATCATTAGCAGTAAAACTTGGTAAATGGAACAGTGAAATAAAAAGCATACTAAGGTTATAATATATTACGTATCTTAGTTATAATCTTATCTTGGTTTTAATTTTATAGTTATCTTGGTATTGACCTTATATATATCTTGGTTATGACCTAATATTTATTTCGGTTATAACCTTACATTCTTATTGGTTATGACCTTAAATTTATCTTGGTTATGACCTTAAATTTACCTTGGTTCTAACCATATATTTATCTTGGTTATGACCTTAAATTTATCTTGATTATCATCTCGTACTTATTTTAGTTATAACCTAACACCCATAATATTTATTGCGTTTGTTCATAATCTGTAGCCGCTTCTACCGGTCTCGCCTGCTTGCATAACCCGCTGCACAAAATAAGGGAGCGTTTCCATGAACATCTCCCGCTTTCTGACACGATTTATGAGCGCTAGCACAGTTCTTATAGTTTGTCTGAAACGGAGGAGACTAAATTGGAGGTGACTGTCGCTTTCACCTGCCGCGCTCCTGTGCGTTCTTGCGGCAATGCTGGGTGTTCTAATCAAATGTCCCTTAAGGGGGATACAGCTATTGTGGATGTGAGAATTAGCGCTCCCAGGGGAAGTAGTTGAGGTCCCGAGCTTAACACGTTAGTTGCGATGGGTTAAACTGAAGTTCAATATTCAACTCAAATTTTAAGTCGAAAGTGATAAGCAAATTTGTAAATATCAAACATTAACTGGGCCTGTTAAACACCATTAATTTAGAAAGGTTGTTAGAATTTTTCAAAACGACCCATCGATGGGTCGATTTGCAGCATAAAAAACCTAACTACGACCCACCGGTGGGTCATACCGCAATGAATGTGTTTAGGGTTTATAAGCCTTCTTTTTGTTGAAATAGAAAAGCTTTATTTTTGTTTTGTTGCAGATCGTCTTTTAATTGGTTCATTGCTGTCCTATTTTTCAGCACTTACTACTTTTTTCTTCAACTTTCATCTTGCTTCATGAACTTCTGTCAACTAACTCTTTTTATGCACTTCGTGCATGGATTCCGCGTTCCCTTAATTCCACACTGAATGATGCATTCCTCTTTAATCTTTTTGGAACGCTTTTTTTGCGGTTAGGGAGGTTTTAAATAACATCTAATCCAATAAAATGTATTCCATCTTTGACCTCTTAGTGCGTGCATTTTTTTTTTAGATATAGACGTTCATTGATTTAAACGCAAATCTAATGAGTTAAACCAACGTAAAGAGCATAAAATTTAATTTTAGAACATTGAATTTTGTAACAGAATATTAAGTTGCACTCTGAATAAAAACAAAAAAGGAAATAAGAAATCGTTAATAAAAGAAAGCCTACATTTTCTTGGATACCCTCTAGTTGCTCAAGTAATGTAAAAAATTTTACATGTATGCTATTTATGAAAACGAAAGAACAAGTTTGTTCTAAAGCGAACGTATGCTTAATTACACATCTCTACAATCTGTCCAGGTAAAAACGTTATCTCTGAAAATTAATTCCTGAAAATTAATTGTTAAATAATTAATTAACATTTTGGTCTATTAAAGAGTCTTATACGTCAGTTTACGATTGAATTTTTCAAAGCGTCTTGTATTTTCGTAAATTCAAAATAGCATTTCTAAAATATTCCTGAAGAATCTTATACGTCCGCTTACGATTGCATATTTCTAAGCGTCACGTATTTTCGTAAACTCAAAATAGCATTTCTATAATATTCCTGAACAACCCATGCACTGTTGGATTTACTATTAATCAAAATTAATAAAAAAATATCTTCCAATATCTTCCATTAATAAAAAAATATTGTATTCCGTGTTCGGTTGTGTGAATAGACCGATTTGGTTTGCGTCTGTATCTAGCGCCTGTAATAATGAAAGTGTAAATTAGACTAGGGGAGGACTCGTGTTGTTTGCATTGAATTATCATTTTTTGAGGATACATGTTTTTGGTGTTTATAGTTTCCAGAAGTTTACATCTGCTAAAACCAACTGCCATCGTCTGAAATAAGCAGATATGTTGTTACATTAAGGTGAATTTATCCCGAGATCTACCATATACGTACACCCCTCCGGGGGAGACAACTATTGTATGTGTGAGAATTAGTGCTCCCAGGTAGAAGATGTGAGGTCCCAAGTTGATGGTTGAGTAGGCCGTTTTAGTTGAAATAGGGCAGTTGTTTATTTCGTTGCTGTCATGTTTTTCTGGATCCTTGACTTTTTTCAGCATCTATTACTTGCGTCAACTTTTATCTTTTTTCATCTACTCGTTTCAATCTCGTTGTTTCTTCTGCGTAAGGTGTGGAATACATGTTGTGCTTAGATTCCCTGCTCTCTTAATTCAATATTAAATGGTGCCTGCCTCCTTCCTCCTTTCAGAACAGCGTTCTGGTTACAGAGGCTCACACCAACTCATCTAATGTAATCTACCAAATACATTTTAGGAATTTATTGCGAGTCGCTGACGCTTGGCTCATATTGGGAAATATTACAGTTATTTGCACAAGTATGTTATTATTCACGCTTAAATTTACAATATTTCATCCTTATTCGCCAATTAGGCCCGAACCTTCTCCCGGCGGCGATTTAATTTCGTTATCATTCACGCTGAAATTTCCATTATTTCATCCCTTTTCGCCAATTAGGCCAAACCTTCTCACGGCGGCGATTTAATATTCGTTGCCAGACACGCGTGATTGAATATCTGTTCCAATAGACTGGCCGGATGGAACAACGATTCATCCTTCAGAGCAGGTAAGCTTATTGTAAAGCATCTGCATCTGAGCGATGCTTGTGCCCTGGAAGTCCTCGGTTGCTGCCCAAGTTTGAAGTCTGGATCCATCCGTTGAATTGATTTCCATTGTCAATCCGTGTTCCCTTCTAATTGGACGGGCGATTTGTTGGGCTTACGTATTGCGCTTGCGTGTCCTTCTGGAGTTTTGAACCCGGTTCAGGTGTTAGGTGACGTCGAGTGGGGTGTGGTGTGGTGGGTGGGTGGGTGGGTGGGTGTGGTGTGTCTGTGTTGGGTCTGTGTGCAGTGGTGTGGTGTATGTGGCTGTGTGTACAGTGGTGTGGTGGGTATGTGCAGTGGTGTGTGGTGTATGTGGCTGTGCGCGTACAGTGGTGTGGTGTGTGTGCGGTGGTGTGGTGTATGTGGCTATGTGTGTACATTGGTGTGGTGTGTGTGCAGTGGTGTGGTGTATGTGGCTGTGTGTGTACAGTGGTGTGGTGGGTGTGTGCAGTGGTGTGGTGTATGTGGCTGTGTGTGTACAGTGGTGTGCTGGGTGTGTGCAGTGGTGTGGTGTATGTGGCTGTGTGTGTACAGTGGTGTGGTGGGTGTGTGCAGTGGTGTGGTGTATGTGGCTATGTATGTACAGTGGTGTGCTGGGTGTGTGCAGTGGTGTGGTGTATATGGCTGTGTGTGTACAGTAGTGGGGTGGGTGTGTGCAGTGGTGTGGTGTATGTGGCTGTGTGTGTACAGTGGTGTGCTGGGTGTGTGCAGTGGTGTGATGTATGTGGCTGTGTGTGTACAGTGGTGTGGTGGGTGTGTGCAGTGGTGTGGTGTATGTGGCTGTGTGTGTACAGTGGTGTGCTGGGTGTGTGCAGTGGTGTGGTGTATGTGGCTGTGTGTGTACAGTGGTGTGGTGGGTGTGTGCAGTGGTGTGGTGTATGTGGCTATGTATGTACAGTGGTGTGCTGGGTGTGTGCAGTGGTGTGGTGTATGTGGCTGTGTGTGTACAGTGGTGTGCTGGGTGTGTGCAGTGGTGTGATGTATGTGGTGGTAGGTGTGCCGGGGTGTGATTTATGTGACTTGTTCCGGCTATGTGTGCAGTGGTGTGGTGTATGAAACGGTATGTGTGCAGTGGTGTAATGCATCAGACTTTTCGGCGTATGTGTGCGGTGGTGTGATGTATGTATGTAACCCACGTCGTTTGATCGCAAGTTTTAAAAAAAAATTGGATTGGTGGATTTATTGGAATTAATTTTGGTGTGGAAATGGTGTATTCATAGGAAATGGCATATTATAACGTTTCGTTAGGTTCAAGAATCGAATTTAGCAATGGTGGTGCGATTGAAAGGCGCTGAATGTTCACTAAATCATACTTTGAAGACGATCGATCGTTTCACTTTAGAGTCTATAATACATAATCATTTTGTGATAAAATATTTATTAAATTTTTTTCAAACAGAACTTTGGAGAGAACAATTTAAAACAAACTGCCCGTATCATTCATTTTCAAATACTTTAGGAAAATACTTCAATGAAATTTACAAGTATCGCTTCATTTGTTCCTCACATTCAGATGCAATTAACTGTGCAATACCTACATAATCGAAGGAGCACGACGTCAAGAATAGCACTCATAAAAATTCAGGCATTTTTTACTATGACCGATGAATGAGAGAGGAAATATTATTCAGACGACTATATTGAAACCAATTCATTCACTCAATATATATTCATGACGGGATTGCGTCCACGCAGTATGAATTTACGCTCAGCCATCCATTAATTCAATCGTTGGCAGTTGTAGCTGACCTGTTGTAATCACGCTGCGAACATGTCGGCGGGTGTCCGCGGTGTTGCCAGGTGTCGCTGGAGTTGCCAAATGTCGCAATGACGCTCCAGTCGTTAAAAGCGAGAGGTTGTGTGTCTGTGCGACGTCGCTTAGCATTTTATTGCTTTATTCGGGGGCAGATAGTGGCAACTGAAAGCCGTCGGTTTCACCTAAATTGACAGCAGGCAAATAAAGAGCAACGGTTTAGCCCTCGAGTTCCATTCCCTTGCTTTTTTTTTGCTATTTTTGCACGTTTTCAGCGTAGGGTTCAGACGCGATTATATTGGTCCAAAAAAAGAAAATGCAGTAAAACTGTAGGTCAAGATTTTTATTTATTTATTCTCACATGTTATTAGAGTAGGGTTTAGACGCATGTATTTTAATTAAAAAAATGATGCATAAGAGATGAGTGAAATTTTCAGATATTTATTCGCACAAGTTTTTAGCGCAGGGGCTAGACGCGCATATTTTGTTAAAAAATGCAGCAAAAATGATTGATCAAATCCGTTTCGCGCTGGAGAGATGAAGAACGTGGATTTAACGCAGCTGCCTTCAATTTAATAGTTCTGTGAGGCTATAAATCTTGGATTACGGAAATTAATTATGCAGAATATTCTATTCCATCCCGGCTAGCTTGGCTGGCCTGAATAATAACATTCAGTTATTTCCAGCCCCTCCTCGTTAATTAAAATCGAGCTGAAAACTTTCACAAATTAATCAACGACCCAAGTTTGCTGTGAACGCATTATTCATTTCTAGGATTAGTCGTCATTTGTAAGGAATGTACCGGCGCAAATAACCGGCCTTGATTAATAATGTGGTGCTCGATGTTAATCTTACAGATGCATCGCGTAATCGCGTTTCAATCTTCATTTCGCGTTGCAATCTTCAGTGTTTACTGCGCATGAGCTTCTGTCTTTTAATAAACATGTTAAAGAACATAAATTATTTTTGAAGCTTTGAATCGCTTAATGCGAGTCTAGAGAACTTTGTTCTCAAAGCTCGATGAATTACGTAGAAATTGCCGATAAGTAACGTAGAATTGAGCTTTTTTATTATTTGTTTATTCAATTCCTTAATGTTCGTGCTGGACATTCGATGCAGCATTAGGGACAGGATTATATATTGCAATTTCATAATCTTGCTGTGATTATGGCTTTATGGCGCATAAAGTAGGCACTGTGAATTTTTACCAACCGTTTTTTCATCATTATTTTTATTATTATTATTACCAACCGTTTTTTCTTTATTATTGTTATTATTACACACCGTAAAATTTTTTTCATCCATTTTTCATCAGAAGTTTTTAGAAATTTCTTACTGCGTGTAAAATGTTATGAATCTTTGGTATTGTACAAAACTTAGTATTATGCGTTATTGCAATTCTGAAATATGAATATTGCAAACAATAAAAATTAAAGCAAAACCGAGCAATCACTCACATGGTTTTTTAATGGTCAAATGTCAAAGAATAATGAAATAATTTTCCTTTTATTTCGTTATATACTGAATGCGAATAATTTACAGGTGCTTTTCGTATGTCATTGAATTGCACGCATATTTTTTCTATTGTTTTCTTGCTCTAAGTATGTATGGATTTTATTGACCTTCTTCATTACGTAAAATTTCTCGACTCGTGGAGAACTTTTTTGAACAATTTTTTTTAAACGTTCATCAAAATTTTTTACGGTTGAGTAATTTTTTAGGCCTGTTGAGCTCAAATGCTGGACCCTCTGAGTAAAGCTTCCTTTATCCATTGAGTAAAATTGTTAGACCCGTTGAATAAAACTTGTCACACTGAGTAAAATTTTCTGTAGTATCGAGGAAAATTTCTTGAGCCATTGAATAAAATTGTATCAGAGATTTAAATTGAGTAGAAAGCTATGGTGTCTGATTCACAACAATAAACTTGATGGCAGGCAAAAATATGCAACACGTCGGCATGCAAGCCAGCGAACACGAACACACAAACACGGAAACATGCAAACATAAACAGCACACAAACACACATACAAACATGCAAACACACACAAACACACGTCCAATCATGTAACACACGCACACAAACATGCAAACCCACAAACATACAAACACATACCAACATGTAAACACAAACACACATACACATGCAAACACACATACCAACATGTAAACACAAACACAACCACACGCAAACACACAAACACACCAACACGCAGCCCCACCTATATAGCAATACAGTGCAAGGCTCATCAGCTGCCGCCGCCATTCCCTGAGAACAAAATTCACGAGTGCAACTTTGACGTTTGATTGAATTTCCTGGGTTTGATGAGAGAAGATTTTCCTGGCTGTGTTACTGCTCTAATTTCCTGCATGTGAAATTTACCAGGTCAAAAATGGAGGCGATTTTCAGGCCCGTGTTGCTGGCGGGGTCGTGCAATATGGCGGGGGATCTCTCGTCAGGAAATTGCGCCTGATTACACAGTGCCAGTCTCGGTTGTGCCTTTTTGGGCATGAAAAACGGGGATTGTGTTTCGTCAGCGTATTTTGTGCCTGGAAAAAGTGTTTTTGTATTTCGAGTGCGGTTTGTAACTGAAAAAGGGGTAGGCCTTCTTTTCATCGAAACAGAAAATGGGTTTGGTTGTAGCACGAACCATCTTTCTTCGGTTCATCGCTGTCTTCTTTTATTTTTCCCGTCCAAAAATAACACTGAGCTCTTTCTTCCTCCAATTTCACATTGATTGTCATTAAAATTATTCACTTTGCAATTTCATCTTCAGTCCCACCATTTAAATTTTCAACCCTCGAATTTCACATTGAGCGCCACCATTAAAATTATTCACACTCCAATTTCGCCTTCAATGTCACCATTAAAATTGTCAGCCCTCTAATATCACATTCAGTGCCGTCATTAAAATAGCCAACCATTCAATTTCACATTCAGCGCTACCATTAAAATTATTCACTCTACAATTTCACCTTCAATGCCACCATTAAAATTATTCCCACCCCAATTTCACATTCAGAGGCACCATTAAAACTGGCAACCCTCCCATTTCACCGTGAGTGCCACCATTAAAATTTTCAACCCTCGAATTTTCCCCCTGAGCGGGAGAGCAGAACCCCTCTAGGCCTGAGGCAAAGTTAGATTCAATAAGCCTAGGCCTACACGGCTCTAATCTCTTGACACGTAGGCCGTGATGCATCAAGATCATGGTCAGTTGTCCTCCCCTCGTGAGGGCATTTATCATCCCTCGCAGCGCTTGTTAAATCTTCCCTCGCTGTTTTCCCTCGCGTCCGAAGCGGATTGTCTCGCAGTGGAGCCCGGGATTTGAATCCCGCCCGAGACAGGTTGGATTTCGTAATTTCTTGTTCTAGGATTATTGCGTATGTGAAATTTGAAGTGCCGGTGAATAAGTAGGATTCTGATTTATTTCTTATAATATCCCCCTTATGGGATTTTTTCGTACGTAGGATTGGTAGTGCTGTGGAATGAGTAGTTTCCAAACCGACCCTCGTAATTTCTTCTTTTATTATAATTACATACGCAAGATTTGAGGCATCTTGGCTTAAGAAATTTTTAAAGTAACAATTTTTAATTTCTTCTTCTAGGATTATTGCGCATGTAAGACTTGAATTACCGTGGAATAAGTAATTTCCAGTGCGACCAGTTCTGATAAAAAACATTAGCAGTTCCGATCAAATATTGTTGGCTAACATAACTTTCTAATGATGAATGTCACATTGATTTGAAAATAATGCCAAATAGACAAAATTGCCAAAAGAAAATAAAACTTTAAGTCCAGTTCTTTTCAATGACACCTATTTCAGCCTTCTATCATGAATGTTTTACGAGCTGCAGCATTTTTAAATCAGCTAATTTTTTAGACGACACCCTGTATATAAGAGGGAATGTTTGGGATAGAATATTTCAGATGAAATTTTTGAGATGCATTATTTACGATGCAACATTCGGGATGCAATGCTTTGAAAGTATTATTTTTGAGGCCATACCTGGTAAACAATGTATAGGACGCAACGTTTGAAGTGCAATATTTGGAAAACAATATATTTAAAGCAACGATTGAAACGCTAAACTTGAAATGCTAAACTTGAAATGCTAAACTTGAAATGCTAAACTTGAAATGCTAAACTTGAAACGCTAAACTTGAAACGCTAAACTTGAAATGCTAAACTTGAAACGCTAAACTTGAAATGCCAAATTTAATATGCCAAATTACAAAATTCGAAATACAAAGTGTTTAATGTAAAATTTGAATTGCAACATTAGAAAAACAACATTATTGATGCGATATTTGCAATCCTCGGAATAATTGCAGTGCACCACAGCCCCTCCTAACAAGCAGCCCGAAATATCCAGGTGGATGAGGCCGTCAGTTGTGCCGACGTGGCGATTGTTTCGAAAATGGTTTCCAATTAGGGACGCTGCTTTTTTCTATTGTTTTTATCTCGGTTTTGTGCGGCCTGTTTGCTTTTTCCAGCGACAACAAATCCCTTCTGTAGCTGGTGACAGAACAGGACAGCTATGGTGTCGGTGTCGGATGGTTTTAGGTTAATACTTTCCCCGCGTATTCAGCCACCTGTGTAACAGTCGGAAAATTGCTGATTCGCGTACCGGTATAAATGAATGACATTTCGTCGGTTTCGTGACCTTCTTGAAGAATAACGATTATCATACGATGTTGAATGTTATCGTGCAATTGTATTTACGTATTGATTATGAGGGAGAAAATGTTCTCGAGCAGTTGAGTCGATTTCAATATACTGCTACTTATTCTTATTTCAATATACTGCTACTTATACTTGTTTCAATATACTGCTACTTATACTTATTTCAATATACTGCTACTTATACTTATTTCATTATACTGCTACTTATTCAATATACTGCTACTTAACCTACCGCTAACAACCGAACGAAGTGAACGTGTTCAACTAGGTGAGTTGGTTTAGGCCTCCCTAACTGTAGCTAAGGCGTTCCGGAGAGAGGGAGGAGGAAGGCACTATTAAAATTTAATATGGAATCAAGAGATCTCGGAATCTTTTCACTTAAGTATGGACTTGAAGGAATATCGAACCCAGGAACAAGAGTTGTAAAAACAGTAAGTTGAGAAAGAAGATTATGAAACATGATAAAAGTCGGAGAGAAAAGTAGTAAGTGCTAAAAAAACAGGACAACAGTGAACCGAAAAAAATTGGTCCTTCCTTAAAACATTGTCTTCTTACCTCTTATTCGTATTCTTATTCCTCTTGAGAAACAGGTTTAACCTAGCCTTTAGCTCGGGACTTCACACTTTCCCCGTGGGAGCGCAAATTTCCATAGGTAGAATAGGTGTATCCCATTGCGGGGACTGCTGGAAAGTGTATACCGCATATTTTCCCATGTTTCCCTGGGTCACATTCTCCACGCCATGCTACAAGTAGGATTTATTTGATTTTTCACACTTTGTTGCGTGGCAGGATTACCCTTTTCCACGTGTCTGTACCTAGTGGATTTACCGGAAAATTCTCTCGCAGCCCGGCGGATTTACCTGACTTGACCCCGCTCGCAGCCCAGCGGATTTACCTGAATTGACCCCGCTCGCAGCTCGGCGGATTTACCTGACTTTATACACGCGTCGTTACCTCGAGGATTTAGCCTAATTGATGGCCGGACGTTAGGAGACTTCAAGAATGGGATCAACTTGAGCTTTTAATTGATATTGGCGTGCCAGGAAAATATTTACTGGCTAAGCCGAGGCAGCTCTCAGCCGGGCCGGAAATCTTGGCTGCGCTTTGTTGAGGCTGGAATTCCTTCCGCAGGAGAACTTGGTCCGCTGCAGGGTACGGTATTTTGACTATCTAGGATACAAGCTCATTGAGGTAAGCGACTGGTCAGCTTCAGGGCACAACTGGCGGTATTTTGAGTATCTAGGATACAAGCTCATTGAGGTAAACCACTGGTCAGCTTCAGGGCACAACTGGCGGTATTTTGAGTATCTAGGATACAAGCTCATTGAGGTAAGCGACTGGTCAGCTTCAGGGCACAACTGGCGGTATTTTGAGTATCTAGGATACAAGCTCATTGAGGTAAACGACTGGTCAGCTTCAGGGCACAACTGGCGGTTTTTGAGTATCTAGGATACAAGCTCATTGAGGTAAGCGACTGGTCAGCTTCAGGGCACAACTGGCGGTGTTTTGAGTATCTAGGATACAAGCTCATTGAGGTAAACGACTGGTCAGCTTCAGGGCACAACTGGCGGTATTTTGAGTATCTAGGATACAAGCTCATTGAGGTAAGCGACTGGTCAGCTTCAGGGCACAACTGGCGGAATTTTGAGTATCTAGGATACAAGCTCATTGAGGTAAACGACTGGTAAGCTTCAGGGCACAACTGGCGGTATTTTGAGTGTCTAGGAAGCAAGCTCATTGAGGTAAACGACTGGTAAGCTTCAGGGCACAACTGGCGGTATTTTGAGTATCTAGGATACAAGCTCATTGAGGTAAACGACTGGTCAGCTTCAGGGCACAACTGGCGGAATTTTGAGTATCTAGGATGCAAGCTCATTGAGGTAAACGACTGGTCAGCTTCAGGGCACAACTGGCGGTATTTTGAGTGTCTAGGAAGCAAGCTCATTGAGGTAAACGACTGGTAAGCTTCAGGGCACAACTGGCGGTATTTTGAGTGTCTAGGAAGCAAGCTCATTGAGGTAAACGACTGGTCAGCTTCAGGGCACAACTGGCTGTATTTTGAGTGTCTAGGAAGCAAGCTCATTGAGGTAAACGACTGGTCAGCTTCAGGGCACAACTGGCGGTATTTTGAGTGTCTAGGAAGCAAGTTCATTGAGGTAAACGACTGGTCAGCTTCAGGGCACAACTGGCGGTGTTTCTATGTATTTTGAGTAGAGTAATGTAGTGTAGTAGAGTGTATAGTGCAGCAGTGTGTGTTGTGTAACAGCATGTGCAGTACGTGCGATAATGTGAGCAGCAGTGTGTGTGTAGTACATTGTGTTGGCGGTGCAGAAGCGTGTGTGTGCGTGTCTTTGTGTGCATCATTCGTAAAATCACGTGAACTTATACGAGGATATGAACTGCAACAAGCGTGATTGGAAATTCTAGTGCTTTGCTTTATTAAATATTCCATTACTTTCTTTAAAAATATATTTTAGTGTAAATGTTCCTATTTCACCGTAGCTTTCGCATTTGTGACGGTAAAAGCTTCGTTCAGTCGTCGTGGGGTGCGGGGGAGGCAAAGGATCCGTAGGATGCGCAGGATCTGTAGGGCGCGTAGGATCAGTAGGATGTGCAGGATCTGTGGGATGCGTAGGATCGGTAGGATGCGCAGGATCAGTAGGATGCGTAGGATGACACAGTGGGTCCGCCACAGCACAGGATGCGGGCGCAGGACCGTAATGCGTCCTGTGAACCGGGATCCTTCGCTCGCATCTCGGCTCCTGCGGTCGGGGCGTGAAAAATGGGGTCCTTAAATCGAGGCGGAGATTCAGCTCACGCTCACGGTACGATGCTCACGCTCACAAGGCGATGCTCACGCTCACGCTTACAACATATATTTATATACACAAGAAAATGTATATATATACATATTATATATATTTCTCTAATATATATACATATTATACGTATAAATATATATATATGTATATATAACCCCGTGACATGTCACGCACATTCAGGCCACGCGTGCAAATCAGATCTGCGTGAGGCGAACGCGCGTGACCGCGAGTCGCGCTCGCACGTTCTCTTCCGACACGCGATCCGTGGCCTCTCTCTTGTGCTGTGGTAGGGCTAATTGCGCCTTCATTAAGTTTCTTTCCTAATTCCACATTCGTTGAACGCGTTTTGTGGCTTCATTCATATAAAGCGCTTTACATTTAAATCAACCAGTGACAGACTATTTCGGTTGTGGGGAATGCAGCATTTTGAGTGAGCGTAATATTCCTGGAATTTCGGTTGCATAAAATTCAGCTTTCATAAGTCATGTTGCGTGACATTTCTATAAATCCTATGTTCCCATAAATCCTATGTTTCCATAAATCCAAGATTCCCATAAATCCTATGTTTCCATAAATCCTATGCTTCCATAAATCCTATGCTTCCATAAATCCTATGCTTCCATAAATCCTATGTTTCCATAAATCCTATGTTTCCATAAATCCTATGCTTCCATATATCCTATGTTTCCATAAATCCTATGTTTCCATCAATCCTATGCTTCCATAAATCCTATGTTTCCATAAATCTTATGTTTCCATAAATCCTATGTTTCCATAAATCCAAGATATCAATAAATCCTATGTTTCCATAAATCCAAGATTTCCATAAATCCTATGTTTCCATAACTCCCTTCGAGCTGTATTCTCGTTAATCCTCTCGCGGCTTATTCCTACAAATATCCCCGTGCACATTCACTTTAATCCCCCGAGGAAGTTTCCCATAAATCCTCTTCCGACACATTTTCTTGAACAACCAGTCGCTATGCTTACATAAATCCCATTATGCTTTATTACCGTCAATTCCCTTGATCTACATTTTCGTACATCACCTATCGCCATTATTTTCATAATATTTTGCTATAATTCTCCATTTCTTCTCAAAACTTCACATTTTACTCGCACGAAAAGTAAACATTTCAGATTTTTCTCATACGAAAAGTAAGCCCCTCTCATTTTACTCGCACGAAAAGTAAGCTCCTCACAATTTATTCGCAGGAAGAGTAAGCCCCTCACATTTTACTCGCACGAAAAGTAAGCCCCTCACATTTTATTCGCACGAAGAGTAAGCCCCTCACATTTTACTCGCACGAAAAGTAAGCCCCTCTCATTTTACTCGCACGAAAAGTAAGCCCCTCACATTTTACTCGCACGAAAAGTAAGCCCCTCACATTTTACTCGCACGAAAAGTAAGCCCCTCACATTTTATTCGCACGAAAAGTAAGCCCCTCACATTTTATTCGCACGAAGAGTAAGCCCCTCTCATTTTACTCGCACGAAAAGTAAGCCCCTCACATTTTATTCGCACGAAGAGTAAGCCCCTCACATTTTACTGGCACGAAAAGTAAGCCCCTCACATTTTACTCGCACGAAAAGTAAGCCCCTCACATTTTATTCGCACGAAAAGTAAGCCCCTCTCATTTTACTCGCATTAAAAGTTAGCCCTTCACATTTTATTCGCACGAAAAGTAAGCCCGTCACATTTTATTCGCACGAAAAGTAAGCCCCTCACATTTTATTCGCACGAGAAGTAAGCCCCTCACATTTTACTCGCATGAAAAGTAAGCCCCTCACATTTTACTCGCATGAAAAGTAAGCCCCTCACATTTTACTCGCATTAAAAGTTAGCCCTTCACATTTTATTCGCACGAAAAGTAAGCCCCTCACATTTTACTCGCATGAAAAGTAAGCTCCTCACATTTTACTCGCACGAAAAGTAAGCCCCTCACATTTTATTCGCACGAAAAGTAAGCCCCTCTCATTTTACTCGCATGAAAAGTAAGCTCCTCACATTTTACTCGCACGAAAAGTAAGCCCCTCACATTTTATTCGCACGAAAAGTAAGCCCCTCACATTTTTTTTGCACGAAAAGTAAGCCCCTCACATTTTTTACTCACAGTAAAAAGTTCTCGATTTTTTGTAAGTTGGCGGAGTCTGGCAGAGTTTGGCAGACTCAGGCAGCATCGCTCGATCAATCTGGCAATTACGGCACTAATCCTTTAATGGCAGGAGCCCTGATCTGGGGTAACTCTAATGGAAAAAAGTTACCCCGACTTAGTGACGGTCTGCGCCGGCCTGGCTGATCATCTCCAGACGCTCGGATTGTGCCCTTCACAACCGGCAGATTGTGCCCTTCGGACTCTTCAGATTGTGCCTTTCTCAATCGGCAGATTGTGCCCTTCTCAATCGGCAGATTGTGCCCTTCTCAATCGGCAGATAGTGCCTTTCTCAATCGGCAGATTGTGTCCTTCTCAATCGGCAGATTGCCCTTCTCAATCGGCAGATAGTGCCTTTCTCAATCGGCATATTGTGTCCTTCGAACTCTGCAGATTGCGTCCTTCGGACTCTGCAGATTGTGTCCTTCGGACTCTGCAGATTGTGCCCTTCTGACTCTGCAGATTGTATCCTTCGGACTCGGCAGATTGTGCCCTTCGCAATCGGCATATTGTGTCCTTCGGACCCGGCAGATTGTGCCCTTCGGACTCTGCAGATTGTGTCCTTCGGACTCGGCAGATTGTGCCTTTCGGACTCTGCAGATTGTGTCCTTCGGACTCTGCAGATTGTGTCCTTCGGACTCTGCAGATTGTGCCCTTCTGACTCTGCAGATTGTGCCCTTCTGACTCTGCAGATTGTGCCCTTCTGACTCTGCAGATTGTGTCCTTCGGACTCGGCAGGTTGTGCCCTTCAGACTCGGCAGATTGTGCCTATCGGACTCTGCAGATTGTGTCCTTCGGACTCTGCAGATTGTGTCCTTCGGACTCGGCAGATTGTGCCTTTCGGACTCTGCAGATTGTGTCCTTCAGACTCTGCAGATTGTGTCCTTCGGACTCTGCAGATTGTGTCCTTCGGACTCTGCAGATTGTGCCCTTCTGACTCGGCAGATTGTGCCCTTCTGACTCTGCAGATTGTGTCCTTCGGACTCGGCATGTTGTGCCCTTCTGACTCTGCAGATTGTGCCCTTCTGACTCTGCAGATTGTGTCCTTCGGACTCGGCATGTTGTGCCCTTCGGACTCTGCAGATTGTGCCCTTCTGACTCTGCAGATTGTGCCCTTCTGACTCTGCAGATTGTGTCCTTCGGACTCTGCAGATTGTGTCCTTCGGACTCTGCAGATTGTGCCCTTCTGACTCTGCAGATTGTGCCCTTCTGACTCTGCAGATTGTGTCCTTCGGACCCGGCAGATTGTGCTCTTCGGACTCTGCAGATTGTGTCCTTCGGACTCGGCAGATTGTGCCTTTCGGACTCTGCAGATTGTGTCCTTCGGACTCTGCAGATTGTGTCCTTCGGACTCTGCAGATTGTGCCTTTCGGACTCTGCAGATTGTGCCCTTCGGACTCTGCAGATTGTGCCCTTCGGACTCTGCAGATTGTGTCCTTCGGACTCTGCAGATTGTGCCCTTCTGACTCTGCAGATTGTGCCCTTCTGACTCTGCAGATTGTGTCCCTCGGACTCGGCATGTTGTGCCCTTCGGACTCGGAATTCGTCAGTGTTTCGTTTTGTGAGTTGTATGGAAGCGGTTAATGGATTATTTTAAAAAAATAATTGCGTTTCATGGATTACTTGAGA
Organism: Morinoia aosen; assembly: GCA_030386875.1. NCBI lineage: Eukaryota > Metazoa > Arthropoda > Malacostraca > Amphipoda > Talitridae > Morinoia > Morinoia aosen. The sequence continues at coordinate 43,037,569 of CM059577.1, read as the reverse complement.
TTTTCGTGGTACAAAATTCCATGTTATGGATTATTGGAACTTTTCTGGAGCGCATAATTCCGTTTTATGAGAAGTTTGGTAGTCTCTGGGGCACGAAATTCCGTTTTATGAATATTCCGTTTCTCGTTTAATGGTTAATTTGAGGTTCTGTCTCACACAAAATTTCTGTTTTTTTTCAGTTTTACGTCCTGATTTTTGTTTTGCGGATTTTCGAATTCCCTGAATGGCAACGTTGTAGTTTTTTTTCCCGTTTTAGGAATTGCTTACTAAACTTTTTTGTTGAAACAAAATGTTTATAAATGTTGAAAAGTTTTTCGGAGGAACAAAATATTACGAAATATGGGAGATATTTTCGGTGGAATGTTTACAGTTTTTCGTAGACGTTTTGAAATTAGTTATTTTGTTAAAAATACTCGGCAATTCAAAGATAAAGGAAATCAGTCGTGATGTCAATATTTTTTCATACATATACGATCTAAGGCTATTCGGGAATGAATAGAATTATATAAATTATTATGCAATACATTTACCTTAACACTTATCTGTCTTTACATGGCGCATATTTGCCTCTGTACAGCGCTTATTTTCCTTTGTACAGCGCTTATCTGCCTTTGTACAGCGCTTATCTGCCTTTATACAGGGCTCATCTGCCTTCATACAGGGCTCATTTGCCTTCATACAGTGCTCATTTGCCTTCATACAGCGCTTATCTGCCTTTGTACAGCGCTTATCTGCCTTTGTACAGCGCTTATCTGCCTTTGTACAGCGCTTATCTGCCTTCATACAGCGCTTATCTGCCTTCGTACAGCGCTTATCTGCCTTCATACAGCGCTTATCTGCCTTTGTACAGCGCTTATCTGCCTTCATACAGCGCTCATTTGCCTTCATACAGCGCTTATCTGCCTTTGTACAGCGCTTATCTGCCTTTGTACAGCGCTTATCTGCCTTCATACAGCGCTTATCTGCCTTCATACAGCGCTTATCTGCCTTCATACAGCGCTTATCTGCCTTTGTACAGCGCTTATCTGCCTTCATACAGCGCTTATCTGCCTTCATACAGCGCTTATCTGCCTTCATACAGCGCTTATCTGCCTTCGTACAGCGCTTATCTGCCTTTGTACAGCGCTTATCTGCCTTTGTACAGCGCTTATCTGCCTTTGTACAGCGCTTATCTGCCTTTGTACAGCGCTTATCTGCCTTTGTACAGCGCTTATCTGCCTTTGTACAGCGCTTATCTGCCTTTGTACAGCGCTTATCTGCCTTTGTACAGCGCCTATCTGCCTTTACAGCACCGCTACCTGGAATATCTTACGACCGAGATTCCGACTCGTATTGGCTTCGGGAATATTGGCGCTGAGAATATTGGCCTGGGAATGGATCCAATACCGGGCCGATAACCCTATGATTATCTCCGGCCCGGCCATGTTAATCACCAGGTTACGACCCCTGGGTAATCTCGGCTTAATCGAGATTTAATTATCCATCAGCTTAGAGTCATTAATCGCGTGTGAGATTAAGGCTTCCAGCGGCGCTTTGTGTGTGTGTTTGTGTGTGGGCTTGAGTGTGTGCTTGTTTGTGTGTTTGTGGGTGTTTGTGTTTGTGGGTGTGGGTGTGTTTGTGGGTGTGTGTTTGTGGGTGTGGGTGTGTTTGTGGGTGTGTGTTTGTGGGTGTGGGTGGGTGTTTGTGGGTGTGGGTGTGTTTGTGGGTGTGTGTTTGTGGGTGTGGGTGGGTGTTTGTGGGTGTGGGTGGGTGTTTGTGTTAGTGTGTTTTTATTTGTGTGTGTTGTATATGTGTGTATAGACAAGCTTCTTTAAATACATGGTTTTGTGTCCTCGGTTCAGTTGAACTTTTAAGGCGCTTTGGAGTCTGATTTTGTGTGGTGACACGGGCAAAAATGTGGCGTTTTAAGCAACATTCTATCACGGCTGCTGATGTTATGCATCACGTGTTCTCATGTGATGTTGTGTCTCGTGTTGGGTTTGATGTTGAGGCTTTTTATCTTGTTCGATCTCGAGATGTTGAAGTTTGAAAAATATTTGGCAATTTGATGTTGAAGTTTGGACCATATTTGCTAATTTGATGTTGACATATCGGATCATGTTCGGTCATGTGATGTTGACATACTCTATAATGTTCGGTAATTTGATGCTGTATATAGGTTTGAAGCGTCTCTACGGTTTCGCTCCTACAAGTAACTGCAACTTTGATGTGATATGAAACTTGCCAGGTTGCCTCGAAACTTCTTTTTTTATGTTATTGGAGTTAGAGACAATTTCTTCAGAATATCTGCTATGAAAATATAGATTAAATGCTATGCTCTGTGGTGTCAATAGCTACAGCGACTGATAATTTCAGATAATTTATACTTTTATTTTATGAATTTTCAAACCTCAAAAAGTACAAACTTCAAATTACGAATTACGGTGCTGTGCCCAGAGTTACGGTTCTGTGCCCAGAGTTACGGTGCTGTGCCCAGAGTTACGGTGCTGTGCCCAGAGTTACGGTGCTGTGCCCAGAGTTACGGTGCTGTGCCCAGAGTTACGGTGCTGTGCCCAGAGTTACGGTGCTGTGCCCAGAGTTACGGTGCTGTGCCCAGAGTTACGGTGCTGTGCCCAGAGTTACGGTGCTGTGCCCAGAGTTACGGTGCTGTGCCCAGAGTTACGGTGCTGTGCCCAGAGTTACGGTGCTGTGCCCAGAGTTACGGTGCTGTGCCCAGAGTTACGGTGCTGTGCCCAGAGTTACGGTGCTGTGCCCAGAGTTACGGTGCTGTGCCCAGAGTTACGGTGCTGTGCCCAGAGTTACGGTGCTGTGCCCAGAGTTACGGTGCTGTGCCCAGAGTTACGGTGCTGTGCCCAGAGTTACGGTGCTGTGCCCAGAGTTACGGTGCTGTGCCCAGAGTTACGGTGCTGTGCCCAGAGTTACGGTGCTGTGCTTAGAGTTACGGTGCTGTGCCCAGAGTTACGGTGCTGTGCCCAGAGTTACGCTGCTGTGCCCAGAGTTACGGTGCTGTGCCCAGAGTTACGGTGCTGTGCCCAGAGTTACGGTGCTGTGCCCAGAGTTACGGTGCTGTGCCCAGAGTTACGGTGCTGTGCCCAGAGTTACGGTGCTGTGCCCAGAGTTACGGTGCTGTGCCCAGAGTTACGGTGCTGTGCCCAGAGTTACGGTGCTGTGCCCAGAGTTACGGTGCTGTGCCCAGAGTTACGGTGCTGTGCCCAGAGTTACGGTGCTGTGCCCAGAGTTACGGTGCTGTGCCCAGAGTTACGGTGCTGTGCCCAGAGTTACGGTGCTGTGCCCAGAGTTACGCTGCTGTGCCCAGAGTTACGCTGCTGTGCCCAGAGTTACAGTGCTGTGCCCAGAGTTACGGTGCTGTGCCCAGAGTTACGGTGCTGTGCCCAGAGTTACGCTGCTGTGCCCAGAGTTACGCTGCTGTGCCCAGAGTTACGCTGCTGTGCCCAGAGTTACGGTGCTGTGCCCAGAGTTACGGTGCTGTGCCCAGAGTTACGCTGCTGTGCCCAGAGTTACGGTGCTGTGCCCAGAGTTACGGTGCTGTGCCCAGAGTTACGGTGCTGTGCCCAGAGTTACGGTGCTGTGCCCAGAGTTACGGTGCTGTGCCCAGAGTTACGGTGCTGTGCCCAGAGTTACGGTGCTGCGCCCAGAGTTACGGTGCTGTGCCCAGAGTTACGGTGCTGTGCCCAGAGTTACGGTGCTGTGCCCAGAGTTACGGTGCTGTGCCCAGAGTTACGGTGCTGTGCCCAGAGTTACGGTGCTGTGCCCAGAGTTACGGTGCTGTGCCCAGAGTTACGGTGCTGTGCCCAGAATTACGGTGCTGTGCCCAGAGTTACGGTGCGGTTTTCTCTGTCGCTCCGTCACGTGACCTTTCCCAGTTATTTAGCTTCTGCCCCTCCCACTCTTCCCTCTCCTCCCTCTCCTCCCTCTCCTCCCTCTCCTCCCTCTCCTCTCTCTCCTCCCTCTCCTCCCTCTCCTCCCTCTCCTCCCACTCCTCCCTCTCCTCCCTCTCCTCCCTCTCCTCCCTCTCCTCCCTCTCCCCCCTCTCCTCCCTCTCCCCCCTCTCCCCCCTCTTCCCCCTCTCCTCCCACTCCTCCCTCTCCTCCCTCTCCTCCCTCTCCTCCCTCTCCTCCCTCTCCTCCCTCTCCTCCCTCTCCTCCCTCTCCTCCCTCTCCTCCCTCTCCTCCCTCTCCTCCCTCTCCTCCCTCTCCTCCCTCTCCTCCCTCTCCTCCCTCTCCTCCCTCTTCTCCCTCTCCTCCCTCTCCTCCCTCTCCTCCCTCTCCTCCCCCTCCTCCCCCTCTTCCCTCTCCTCCCACTCTTCCCACTCTTCCCTCTCCTCCCTCTCCTCCCTCTCCTCCCTCTCCTCCCTCTCCTCCCTCTCCTCCCTCTCCTCCCTCTCCTCCCTCTCCTCCCTCTCCTCCCTCTCCTCCCTCTCCTCCCTCTCCTCCCTCTCCTCCCACTCATCCCACTCCTCCCACTCCTCCCTCTCCTCCCTCTCCTCCCTCTCCTCCCTCTCCTCCCTCTCCTCCCTCTCCCCCCTCTCCTCCCTCTCCCCCCCCTCTCCCCCCTCTTCCCCCTCTCCTCCCACTCCTCCCTCTCCTCCCTCTCCTCCCTCTCCTCCCTCTCCTCCCTCTCCTCCCTCTCCTCCCTCTCCTCCCTCTCCTCCTCTCCTCCCTCTCCTCCCTCTCCTCCCTCTCCTCCCTCTCTCCTCCCTCTCCTCCCTCTCCTCCCTCTCCTCCCTCTCCTCCCTCTCCTCCCTCTCCTCCCTCTCCTCCCTCTCCTCCCTCTCCTCCCTCTCCTCCCTCTCCTCCCTCTCCTCCTCTTCTCCCTCTCCTCCCTCTCCTCCCTCTCCTCCCCCTCCTCCCCCTCCTCCCCCTCTTCCCTCTCCTCCCACTCTTCCCACTCTTCCCTCTCCTCCCTCTCCTCCCTCTCCTCCCTCTCCTCCCTCTCCTCCCTCTCTCCCTCTCCTCCCTCTCCTCCCTCTCCTCCCTCTCCTCCCTCTCCTCCCTCTCCTCCCTCTCCTCCCTCTCCTCCCTCTCCTCCCACTCATCCCACTCCTCCCACTCCTCCCTCTCCTCCCTCTCCTCCCTCTCCTCCCTCTCCCCCCTCTCCTCCCTCTCCCCCCCTCTCCCCCCTCTTCCCCCTCTCCTCCCACTCCTCCCTCTCCTCCCTCTCCTCCCTCTCCTCCCTCTCCTCCCTCTCCTCCCTCTCCTCCCTCTCCTCCCTCTCCTCCCTCTCCTCCCTCTCCTCCCTCTCCTCCCTCTCCTCCCTCTCCTCCCTCTCCTCCCTCTCCTTCCTCTCCTCCCTCTCCTCCCTCTCCTCCCTCTCCTCCCTCTCCTCCCTCTCCTCCCTCTCCTCCCTCTCCTCCCTCTCCTCCCTCTCCTCCCCCTCCTCCCCCTCCTCCCCCTCCTCCCCCTCCTCCCTCTCCTCCCTCTCCTCCCTCTCCTCCCTCTCCTCCCTCTCCTCCCTCTCCTCCCTCTCCTCCCTCTCCTCCCTCTCCTCCCTCTCCTCCCTCTCCTTCCTCTCCTCCCTCTCCTCCCTCTCCTCCCTCTCCTCCCTCTCCTCCCTCTCCTCCCTCTTCTCCCTCTCCTCCCTCTCCTCCCTCTCTTCCCTCTCCTCCCCCTCCTCCCCCTCCTCCCCCTCCTCCCCCTCCTCCCCCTCCTCCCCCTCCTCCCTCTCCTCCCTCTCCTCCCTCTCCTCCCTCTCCTCCCTCTCCTCCCTCTCCTCCCTCTCCTCCCACTCCTCCCTCTCATCCCTCTCCTCCCTCTCCTCCCTCTCCTCCCTCTCCTCCCTCTCCTCCCTCTCCTCCCTCTCCTCCCTCTCCTCCCTCTCCTCCCTCTCCTCCCTCTCCTCCCTCTCCTCCCTCTCCTCCCTCTCCTCCCTCTCCTCCCTCTCCTCCCTCTCCTCCCTCTCCTCCCTCTCCTCCCTCTCCTCCCTCTCCTCCCTCTCCTCCCTCTCCTCCCTCTCCTCCCTCTCCTCCCTCTCCTCCCTCTCCTCCGTCTCCTCCCTCTCCTCCGTCTCAGCACTCAGCGTTTGGTTACGCTAAAACACATCGTAATTTATCACGTTCAAAAATTGCTCGTATTTTGCAGTTACTTGTTCAAATTGAACTATCTCCTGCAGTTTTGGGCAAGGGTAATTTTTTGCATTCATAAATGACACTTGTTTTTCCGTTAGTTATGGAAAAATTAACCTTTCTCCTACGTATTAAGGCGAAATTCTGTGCGCTGCACCTACAGTCACGGAGGTAGCTCTCCCACTTACATTCACAAGTTCTTGGTTGATTGAGCAGGTTTTTTTTACCGTGAATAGAGCTCACTTTCCACAAGGAAGAACTCATCGCAAGAAACGTCTCTACTTGCTTCTCTCACCCCACCGTATCTTGGTCGACTTTTGTGCGTCGTATCTTGGTCGACTTTTGTGCGTCGTATCTTGGTCGACTTTTGTGCGTCGTATCTTGGTCGACTTTTGTGCGTCGTATCTTGGTCGACTTTTGTGCGTCGTATCTTGGTCGACTTTTGTGCGTCGTATCTTGGTCGACTTTTGTGCGTCGTATCTTGGTCGACTTTTGTGCGTCGTATCTTGGTCGACTTTTGTGCGTCGTATCTTGGTCGACTTGTGTTCGTCGTATCTTGGTCGACTTTTGTGCGTCGTACCTTGGTCGACTTTTGTGCGTCGTATCTTGGTCGACTTGTGTTCGTCGTATCTTGGTCGACTTTTGTGCGTCGTATCTTGGTCGACTTTTGTGCGTCGTATCTTGGTCGACTTTTGTGCGTCGTATCTTGGTCGACTTTTGTGCGTCGTATCTTGGTCGACTTTTGTGCGTCGTATCTTGGTCGACTTTTGTGCGTCGTATCTTGGTCGACTTGTGTTCGTCGTATCTTGGTCGACTTTTGTGCGTCGTATCTTGGTCGACTTTTGTGCGTCGTATCTTGGTCGACTTTTGTGCGTCGTATCTTGGTCGACTTTTGTGCGTCGTATCTTGGTCGACTTTAGTGCGTCGTATCTTGGTCGACTTCAGTGCGTCGCAACTTCCATGTCCTCCGCAGTGTCTTCTATGTGGAGTATTTTTAAATCAATTTCTATGTCTTGACTATCAATCTCGTAAGTGGGAGGTCTCTAAGACTTTTCTCGACTGTCATTTTACTTGCGGTCTCGCGATGGGAGGGTGGGTCTCCAAGACCCTTTCCTCGTCTCGATCAAGTCGTTTTCCTTGTGGTCTCGCATCATTTTCCTTTGGGTCTCGCAAGTATAAGGTCTCCAAGACCCTTTCCTCGTCTCGATCAAGTCGTTTTCCTTGTGGTCTCGCATCATTTTCCTTTGGGTCTCGCAAGTATAAGGTCTCTAAGACACTTTCCTCGTCTCGATCACGTCGTTTTCCTTGTGGTCTCGCATCATTTTCCTTTGGGTCTCGCAAGTATAAGGTCTCTAAGACACTTTCCTCGTCTCGATCACGTCGTTTTCCTTGTGGTCTCGCATCATTTTCCTTTGGGTCTCGCAAGTATAAGGTCTCTAAGACACTTTCCTCGTCTCGATCACGTCGTTTTCCTTGTGGTCTCGCATCATTTTCCTTTGGGTCTCGCAAGTATAAGGTCTCTAAGACACTTTCCTCGTCTCGATCACGTCGTTTTCCTTGTGGTCTCGCATCATTTTCCTTTGGGTCTCGCAAGTATAAGGTCTCTAAGACACTTTCCTCGTCTCGATCACGTCGTTTTCCTTGTGGTCTCGCATCATTTTCCTTTGGGTCTCGCAAGTACGAGTATAAGGTCTCTAAGACACTTTCCTCGTCTCGATCACGTCGTTTTCCTTGTGGTCTCGCATCATTTTCCTTTGGGTCTCGCAAGTATAAGGTCTCTAAGACACTTTCCTCGTCTCGATCACGTCGTTTTCCTTGTGGTCTCGCATCATTTTCCTTTGGGTCTCGCAAGTATAAGGTCTCTAAGACACTTTCCTCGTCTCGATCACGTCGTTTTCCTTGTGGTCTCGCATCATTTTCCTTTGGGTCTCGCAAGTATAAGGTCTCTAAGACACTTTCCTCATCTCGATCACGTCGTTTTCCTTGTGGTCTCGCATCATTTTCCTTTGGGTCTCGCAAGTATAAGGTCTCTAAGACACTTTCCTCGTCTCGATCAAGTCGTTTTCCTTGTGGTCTCGCATCATTTTCCTTTGGGTCTCGCAAGTATAAGGTCTCTAAGACACTTTCCTCGTCTCGATCACGTCGTTTTCCTTGTGGTCTCGCATCATTTTCCTTTGGGTCTCGCAAGTATAAGGTCTCTAAGACACTTTCCTCGTCTCGATCACGTCGTTTTCCTTGTGGTCTCGCATCATTTTCCTTTGGGTCTCGCAAGTATAAGGTCTCTAAGACACTTTCCTCGTCTCGATCACGTCGTTTTCCTTGTGGTCTCGCATCATTTTCCTTTGGGTCTCGCAAGTACGAGTATAAGGTCTCTAAGACACTTTCCTCGTCTCGATCACGTCGTTTTCCTTGTGGTCTCGCATCATTTTCCTTTGGGTCTCGCAAGTATAAGGTCTCTAAGACACTTTCCTCGTCTCGATCACGTCGTTTTCCTTGTGGTCTCGCATCATTTTCCTTTGGGTCTCGCAAGTATAAGGTCTCTAAGACACTTTCCTCGTCTCGATCACGTCGTTTTCCTTGTGGTCTCGCATCATTTTCCTTTGGGTCTCGCAAGTATAAGGTCTCTAAGACACTTTCCTCATCTCGATCACGTCGTTTTCCTTGTGGTCTCGCATCATTTTCCTTTGGGTCTCGCAAGTATAAGGTCTCTAAGACACTTTCCTCGTCTCGATCACGTCGTTTTCCTTGTGGTCTCGCATCATTTTCCTTTGGGTCTCGCAAGTATAAGGTCTCTAAGACACTTTCCTCGTCTCGATCACGTCGTTTTCCTTGTGGTCTCGCATCATTTTCCTTTGGGTCTCGCAAGTATAAGGTCTCTAAGACACTTTCCTCGTCTCGATCACGTCGTTTTCCTTGTGGTCTCGCATCATTTTCCTTTGGGTCTCGCAAGTATAAGGTCTCTAAGACACTTTCCTCGTCTCGATCACGTCGTTTTCCTTGTGGTCTCGCATCATTTTCCTTTGGGTCTCGCAAGTATAAGGTCTCTAAGACACTTTCCTCGTCTCGATCACGTCGTTTTCCTTGTGGTCTCGCATCATTTTCCTTTGGGTCTCGCAAGTATAAGGTCTCTAAGACACTTTCCTCGTCTCGATCACGTCGTTTTCCTTGTGGTCTCGCATCATTTTCCTTTGGGTCTCGCAAGTATAAGGTCTCTAAGACACTTTCCTCGTCTCGATCACGTCGTTTTCCTTGTGGTCTCGCATCATTTTCCTTTGGGTCTCGCAAGTATAAGGTCTCTAAGACACTTTCCTCGTCTCGATCACGTCGTTTTCCTTGTGGTCTCGCATCATTTTCCTTTGGGTCTCGCAAGTATAAGGTCTCTAAGACACTTTCCTCGTCTCGATCACGTCGTTTTCCTTGTGGTCTCGCATCATTTTCCTTTGGGTCTCGCAAGTATAAGGTCTCTAAGACACTTTCCTCGTCTCGATCACGTCGTTTCCTAGCCGTCTCCGAGATGGAGAGTTTAAGGCCCCAGCCACACGGCAGAGGCAGGTCTTTATGCACGAGCTGTTCAGAATACGAGCAGGTGATGCACTGCTCTCGTTTTTATTGTTATTTTTTGTTGTCGTGGCTGAAGCTTCTTGCCAAACGTGACACATTCGCTGGGTTTGTCATTCATGGAGAGTTGTGTTCAGTGGCTTGTGTCAGTCGCTTGCTGTCTGTATCGCATTCATTGGGCTGTTCTTTCATTGAGGTGTTTCATTCCCAGGGCTGGTTCATTCCCTGGGCTGGTTCATTCACTGAGCTTATTCATTCACTGATTTTTCACATTCCCTGAGCAGTCACACTCACTGAATTATCACCCTCACTGCATTGTCACCCTCACTGCATTGTCACACCACAAAAAAAGATTACAAAAGATACAAAGTTAAGATTTTTAAACACAGTATCCGTGGTTTAGAAACCTTTAATTTGGTTATTTTGAATACTTCAATTACTTTAACTACTTCCAATAGTTTAGTAGATTATTTTAAATTCACCTTGCATCAAAACGTGAGAAAGATTATTGAAAGCGGCCGTCGACAACTAAAAATGAAACACACCCTATTTCAGAACACTTCCAAGAACCAGTGAACACTCCAGTAACACTTTCAGAATATTTCAGAAACACTTCAAAGAACACTTGGACAATCCAGTAACACTTTCAGAATACTTATTTCAAGATACTTCCACTTTCAGGATCACTTGGACACTCCCCGAACACTTTCAGAATACTTCCATGAACACTTGGACACTCCAGTAACACTTTCAGCATATATATTTCAGGATACTTCCATGAACACTTGGACACTCCAGTAACACTTTCAGCATATATATTTCAGGATACTTCCATGAACACTTGGACACTCCAGTAACACTTTCAGCATATATATTTCAGGATACTTCCATGAACACTTGGACACTCCAGTAACACTTTCAGCATATATATTTCAGGATACTTCCATGAACACTTGGACACTCCAGTAACACTTCCAGCATATATATTTCAGGATACTTCCATGAACACTTGGACACTCCAGTAACACTTTCAGCATATATATTTCAGGATACTTCCATGAACACTTGGACACTCCAGTAACACTTCCAGCATATATATTTCAGGATACTTCCATGAACACTTGGACACTCCAGTAACACTTTCAGCATATATATTTCAGGATACTTCCAGGAACACTTGGACACTTCACGAACACTTTCAAATCACTTCCAAGTCAACCTGTGTCTTTAGAAACCTCTCACACATCACACAGAACAACAAATTACTGGGCGCTGCGCACCATAAAAAGCGTGCGCGTAATTCACACACAATCAGCGTACGATAACACGCAATTAACGCACGACAACACGCAATCAGCGTACGATAACACGCAATTAGCGTACGATAACACGCGTTTTGAGCCCTGATAAGACGCGCCTTGTTTTTGTTGCGCCCGCAATTCGAGGAGTTTTGTTGTGTCCGCTATCGCTAAATTCCGGCATGAATTTCCTCGTGAATTTTAATAGCTAATAAATTCGCAAAATGCATTTAATGCTTTGACCGCGACGTGTGCCACCGGTGGTCACGGAGAGAGTTTTTATCGTGAGACGTGTCCCGGATACCAGACGTGTCCCGGATACCAGACGTGTCCCCGGATACCAGACGTGTCCCCGGATACCAGACGTGTCCCCGAATACCAGACGTGTCCCCGAATACCAGACGTGTCCCCGAATACCAGACGTGTCCCCGGATACCAGACCTGTCCCCGGATACCAGACCTGTCCCCGGATACCAGACCTGTCCCCGGATACCAGACCTGTCCCCGGATACCAGACGTGTCCCGGATACCAGACGTGTCCCGGATACCAGACTTTTCTCCGGATACCAGACGTGTCTCTGGATACCAGACCTGTCCCAGGATACCAGACCTGTCCCCGGATACCAGACCTGTCCCCGGATACCAGACGTATCCCGGATACCAGACGTGTCCCGGATACCAGACTTTTCTATGGATACCAGACTTTTCTCCGGATACCAGACGTGTCTCCGGATACCAGACGTGTCTCCGGATACCAGACGTGTCCCCGAATACCAGACGTGTCCCCGGATACCAGACGTGTCCCCGGATACCAGGCGTGTCCCCGGATACCAGGCGTGTCCCCGGATACCAGACGTGTCCCCGGATACCAGACGTGTCCCCGGATACCAGACGTGTCCCCGGATACCAGACGTGTCCCCGGATACCAGACGTGTCTCCGGATACCAGACGTGTCCCCGGATACCAGACGTGTCCCCGGATACCAGACGTGTCCCCGGATACCAGACGTGTCCCCGGATACCAGACGTGTCCCCGGATACCAGACGTGTCCTCGGATACCAGACGTGTCCCCGGATACCAGACGTGTCCCCGGATACCAGACGTGTCCCCGAATACCAGATGTGTCCCCCGGATACCAGACGTGTCACCGGATACCAAGCATGTCCCCGGATACTAAATCCATCCCGACATTCGCCAAGAAGTCACTGAGCGTAAAGACAACATCAAAAAGCAGCTAAATTTCCACATGAAAAATTGAAGAGGATCGCGCATTCTTAAAACACGTTCACGAGACGCACATTCTCGAGACGCACATTCTCGAGACGCACATTCCCGAGACGCACATTCCCGAGACGCACATTCTCGAGACGCACATTCACGAGACGCACATTCTCGAGACGCACATTCACGAGACGCACATTCCCGAGACGCACATTCTCGAGACGCACATTCACGAGACGCACATTCCCGAGACGCACATTCTCGAGACGCACATTCTCGAGACGAACATTCTCAAGACGCAATTCTCGAGACGCACATTCTCGAGACGCACATTCTCGAGACGCACATTCCCGAGACGCACATTCTCGAGACGCACATTCACGAGACGCATATTCTCGAGACGCACATTCACGAGACGCACATTCTCGAGACGCACATTCTCGAGACGCACATTCTCGAGACGCACATTCTCGAGACGCACATTCTCGAGACGCACATTCTCGAGACGCACATTCTCGAGACGCACATTCTCGAGACGCACATTCTCGAGACGCACATTCTCGAGACGCACATTCTCGAGACGCACATTCTCGAGACGCACATTCTCGAGACGCACATTCACGAGACGCACATTCACGAGACGCACATTCACGAGACGCACATTCACGAGACGCACATTCACGAGACGCACATTCACGAGACGCACATTCACGAGACGCACATTCACGAGACGCACATTCACGAGACGCACATTCACGAGACGCACATTCACGAGACGCACATTCACGAGACGCACATTCTCGAGACGCACATTCTCGAGACGCACATTCACGAGACGCACATTCACGAGACGCACATTCACGAGACGCACATTCACGAGACGCACATTCACGAGACGCACATTCACGAGACGCACATTCACGAGACGCACATTCACGAGACGCACATTCACGAGACGCACATTCACGAGACGCACATTCACGAGACGCACATTCACGAGACGCACATTCACGAGACGCACATTCACGAGACGCACATTCACGAGACGCACATTCACGAGACGCACATCCACGAGGCGCACATTCACGAGCCGCACATTCACGAGCCGCACATTCACGAGACAGTTTTGATTGCATTACGCTTTCATTACGCAGCATCGCGACGATACATGTTGGTTCAGTATTCCTCTGCGCATATTGAATTGCATTAATTATATTGTGCTTACTTATATGTAATTATCGTCAATATTGTAATTATGAGGTATGATTTGTTTGTAATTTGTGAACTTATGCATTTGGAGGCTTGCGTGGAGCGTTCTATCATCCTGGCCGAATTGACTTGTGTTGTTGTTGCTGTCGTGTTGTGTTGTCTTGTTGTTTTTGTTGTGTTGTTGTGTTATGATAGGTAATTTAATGGTAATCAAAGTTACTCTTGGGCATAATACACGTGGCTTATTAGATAGGGCACGAGGTGTGTTTATTATTTGACAGGGTATGAGGTGTATTAATTTTTAGACAGAGTATGAGGTCTGTTAATTATTAGACAATTTACGAGGTGTGTTTATTATTAGGCAAAGTACGCGGTGTGTTAATAATTAGACAGGGTATGAGGTGTGTTAATTATTAGGCAGGGTATGAGGTGTGCTAATTATTGTGCAGGTCTTTTTGTTGAAATAGGATGTTTTTGTGTGCCCTGGACCATCTTTTTTCGGTTCACTGCTGTCCTGTTTTTCAGCCCTTCTGACTTTCTTCTTTAACTTTTGTCTTGTTTCCCAACCTTCCTTCATGACTTGCCTTGCTATGGCTCTGGATCCTGGACGGGAACACCTCTTGTGGATAGGTTCCGCTTTCTCTCAACTTTGAGAACTTTGTCTCCATCTTTCCTCCCTTTGAACATCTTTGTTGTGGTAAAGGAGGCTAAAACTAATTCATTTATCAATCCTCTTTCCGCTCTTTGGGACACCTTTTTTGTGGTAAAGGAGGCTAAAACTAATTAATTTATCAATCCTCTTTCCGCTCTTTGGGACATATTCGTTGTGGTGAGGGAGGCTAAAACTAATTAACCAATCTAGTTTAATTCATTTAACGTTGTCTGAAATTCTTGATTTCAAAGTTCGCGTGAAGTCACTGCTATATTTCGTGCACGGTTCGGTCCGATCGTTGATATTCTGCATCAAAATGGTGTAGCGAATACGCTCTGTATCGACTCGGCAATGTTTCTAATTTCTGTTTCCAACTATTTTACCTATCTATTATTCTGGTTCATCATTTCTGTCCCGATCGTTGTACTATTCCAGTTGTGGCTTCTTGGTTATTTGGGTTAGTTTTGCTGCGTCATTCCTGCTGCTGTGACTGCGTCATTCCTGCTGCCATGACTGCGTCATTCCTGCCACGTTTGCTGCGTCATTTTTGCCAATTTTACTTCATCGTTTTCCTGCGTTCACTGCGTCATTTGGCTACGTTCTGTGCGTCATTTGGCTGCGTTCTGTGCGTCATTTGGCTACGTTCTGTGCGTCGTGCGTTCTCATGCCATTTTTCTGGGTGAACTCTAACTTGTTTAGTGCAGACCCGAGCGTGTTCGGGCAGGACTGTAAACCACCCACCCCACTCGCCCTTCCTTCCTTCCAGTTTCTGTCGATGAGCAATATGGAAATTTTATGGGTCGGGCCGCGCCAAGGAAGTGTTATGTATTCCGCAACTCAGAGGTCCTCGCCACCGTAAAAAATTCAAAGCTGAGTCCAGGCGGAATGGCAAAAGTGATGTCCAACTTCCTCCGTCTACTTCAGCGCTCTGAAATAATTCTGTGGCGCCGAAACAGCTTTTCGGAACTGCAACGGATTTCCCCTCATTTTCGGACCCTCAGTGGTTTGTTCGGACTCCCCATGGATGCTTTATATACCCTCATCATAATGGTTTGTTCGGACTTCACATTTATTTATCCTCGGGATACTGGTTTGTTCGGACTTCACATTTATTTATCATCGGGATAATGGTTTGTTCGGACTCCACATTTATATACCCTCATAATAAAGCCCCTGAAATGTTCTTTTTATTTTATTTTAAGACTCTCCTCTCTGAGATTTATGCTTCACTCGTGCTAAGGAGCATCTCGCGTGCTCTACATGCACGCTTGCGCTACGGAATCCTTTGTGAATTTTCATGAGCTTATTTTCTAAGGGCTTCCGAGATTTGTGAGCTGCCGCCGCCGTGTTTAGGGGGAGGCTTTATTGACGGCCTTTATCAGGATTAGTTTTCGGGTGCAGCTTTCGTTGTGTGCTTATTGGCCTTATTATCGCTGCTCTTCTGCTTTTGTTTTGTGTTTTTAAGCCTTTTTAACGCTGCTCTTCTACTTTTGTTTTGTGTTTTTAAGCCTTATTAACGCTGCTCTCCAGGTGTAATTTCATTTTGTGTTTACCCTTCACCAACGCTGCTCTTCAGATGCACTATTTAAAGTCTAATTGAGGGTGCTTTTCAGCTGCCCTTTCTTATACGTTCTTTTCATTGTGGCTGTTCGTCAGCTGATGTTTTTTTGATTTCACTCATAAAAAGTGGTTTTTAAGCTGCAACTGCTTTCATTTTCCACCTTATAAATACAGGTTTTACTTCTGCTTCAGTTTTTAATTTTTTTTTCTTTGACGCTTGTCACCCCGGCAGTCCCGAGCTGAGAATTAAGTATGCCTTCTTTCTGTCACGATCAAATTAGCTTTTTATTCTGTTAACGAACATCTTTTTCGGTTCTCTGCTTTCCTGTTTTCAAGCACCTTTCATCTTTAACTTTAATCTAGTTTCACGAACGTTTGTCGTACCCAACTGTTTATATGCGCACTGGATATCTGGAGGGGGAACAGATCTTGTGCGTGGACTCCGTGTTCCCTTAACTCCGTACTAAATGGTGCCTGCATACTTTCTCTGATTACAACACCTTCTTGTGGTTGCGGTAACAGAAATTACCTGATACTCTTTTTTCATGAGTGTTACACGTCAGAAAATTTAATCCATTTTCATGGGATCATGGCACACACTTTCATGGGACACACTTTGTGCATAGATTCCACGTTCCCTCAACTCCACCCTAAATATTGCCGTCTTCCTTCCTCTCTTTAGACGAACTTTGTTGTGCTTAAGGAGGCTCAAAATAACTTCAAATCTAATCTAAACGAAGCAAAATGTCGTTTTCTGTTTACTAATATCCCCGTTTTTCTTGCAGGTGAGTTGCGTTGTGAGTTTGAGGGGAGCCAAGTCGTCGGCTTACTTTCGCATCCAGGTGAGTGGCAGCCATGTTGTGTAGTCATTGCCAGTCACGCACAGACACACAGTCACGCACAGCCACACAGCCACGCACAGCCACACAAAATTAGGAGGCCGCATTTGTTAACCACTTAGAATTTATTAACGTTGATAATATTTTGCATGTAAACATTTATGATAAATTGGTCTATGTTAGCCATTACATGATTCTCACGATATTTTATTGGTGGTAAATATGAGTTTGAGCGCCATATCTTGCCACCCGAACTTCGCTCCATATGATTTTTCGTTCCTTTCAAAATACGTCGCACGATACAAAAAATTTCCCACTGCAAAACCGCGGCGAAAATATATTTTTTTCTGAATTACATACCTTGTTATGTGCGTCTTGCTCTTCGTGATAAGGTAAATTAAAAAAAATAGTAAATAGAATAATATGGGAAAAATTAACAAGGTTAATAACAAGGAAAATAACGCCAGTGGAACCATTAAGTTCTTCGTCTAATGGTCACAGTACAAAGAGGGTTTATGTGAGTACTTTCGGGCAACCATGTATAAATGTTCTGGTTGTTAAGGTTAAATCTGTAAAACTGCAATGAAACAGTGTCTCAATCTGGCGCACTGATGTACAGCTCGGTGTTGCGTTACGTCTCGTGAATCGTGGAAACTTCCAAAAAATGGAAGCTTCTGAAACACGAAAACTTCTGAAACACGAAAACTTCTGAAACACGACACCTTCTGAAACACGACAACTTCTGAAACACGACAACTTCTGAAACATGGAAACCTCTGAAACATGGACACCTCTGAAACATGGAGGAAACTTCTGAAACATGGAACCTTCTGAAACATGGACACCTCTGAAACATGGACACCTCTGAAACATGGAAACTTCTGAAACATGGAACCTTCTGAAACATGGACACCTCTGAAACATGGACACCTCTGAAACATGGAAACTTCTGAAACATGGAACCTTCTGAAACATGGACACCTCTGAAACATGGACACCTCTGAAACATGGAAACTTCTGAAACATGGAACCTTCTGAAACATGGACACCTCTGAAACATGGACACCTCTGAAACATGGAAACCTCTGAAACATGGACACCTCTGAAACATGGAGGAAACTTCTAAAACATGGAACCTTCTGAAACATGGACACCTCTGAAACATGGACACCTCTGAAACATGGAAACTTCTGAAACATGGACACCTCTGAAACATGGACACCTCTGAAACATGGAAACTTCTGAAACATGGAACCTTCTGAAACATGGACACCTCTGAAACATGGACACCTCTGAAACATGGAAACTTCTGAAACATGGAACCTTCTGAAACATGGACACCTCTGAAACATGGACACCTCTGAAACATGGAAACCTCTGAAACATGGACACCTCTGAAACATGGAGGAAACTTCTGAAACATGGAACCTTCTGAAACATGGACACCTCTGAAACATGGACACCTCTGAAACATGGAAACTTCTGAAACATGGAACCTTCTGAAACATGGACACCTCTGAAACATGGACACCTCTGAAACATGGAAACTTCTGAAACATGGAACCTTCTGAAACATGGACACCTCTGAAACATGGACACCTCTGAAACATGGACACCTCTGAAACATGTAAACTTCTGAAACATGGAACCTTCTGAAACATGGACACCTCTGAAACATGGAAACTTCTGAAACATGGAACCTTCTGAAACATGGACACCTCTGAAACATGGACACCTCTGAAACATGGAGGAAACTTCTGAAACATGGAACCTTCTGAAACATGGACACCTCTGAAACATGGACACCTCTGAAACATGGAAACTTCTGAAACATGGAACCTTCTGAAACATGGACACCTCTGAAACATGGACACCTCTGAAACATGGAAACCTCTGAAACATGGACACCTCTGAAACATGGAGGAAACTTCTGAAACATGGAACCTTCTGAAACATGGACACCTCTGAAACATGGACACCTCTGAAACATGGAAACTTCTGAAACATGGAAACTTCTGAAACGTGAAAACTTCCGAAACATGAAAGCTTTAACGTTTAATCAAATCTTTTATTCATGCGTATACGTTCTAGCATTACCATACGTTTCTGTCTGTTCTTCAAGTCCTGAATCTTTGCAGCAAACTCTGCGTAACTCCCTGCAGACTTTTTGTAGTTAGCAACTCGACGTGGAAAGAATTAACCCTATTACGCTAACTCCCTCCGCACTCTTTTGGTGCAGGAACTTCCATATTCGAACGCATTTCAGGGTTCTCCTGAGGAGGGTTCGTTAACCCTACCTGACCTGGGGCCCTGAACTTAACCCTAACCCTGAACCTAACCCTAATAACATTTTATTCTACCTAATAAATGTGGATAATGAAAATGCACGATAACATTCCACCTCATATGATAAGTTATTTGTTGAAAAGATCGCGAAACATAAAATGCCATTCATTTATACACGTACTTAAGAGGGCCATTGGAGGGCAAATCTGCTGAGTGTCCTAACCCACATATGAGAGATCAAAACTGGAGAGTGGATTAAGTGATAATTTCACCTCATAGCGGCGTAGATGTCTTTCAGGCAGAGTGGCCTAGTTCCTAGTTCAGTTCCTAGTTAGTAACTTGGCTAGGAAAAGCCAGTTTGGCAACCCTGCGATGAACACCACGCCTCTAACTTGAGTGTCCTAAAATTATGTGTTTTGTGGGTCAGCACACTCTGCATATTTGCCCTCCAATTTACCTAGTGGGACACATGTGGTCCAAGAGGTAAATTGCTCATCTACGTGCCGGTATAAATGCACGACATTTTATTTTTCGTGACACTTTTTTAAAAATAATTGCTATTATACGAGATAAAATGTTATCGTGTCATTGTATTTTCCATATCCACTAAAAGAATTAAAATTTATTCAAGCTGAAGAATCGATATCCCTAATCTGCTACTTAGAACCTAACCAAACTAACCGTTAACAGCCGCGGAAACGCGGGAAAAGTGTTAAAGAGACTAACTGCAACAACTATTCAGTTTGTCACTGCGATTGCGCTGTGGGACAATGGACGTATGTTTGCTGAATAAAGCCCTGAAACAGAGACGCTTCGCAGAAATTCTGCAAGATTCGTTTCGGAATAGCGATATGATTTGTTTAGGTCATGAGAAGCGATCATGTGATGCTCAGAGATGCCTTTGGAGTCTTCTTATTGTTCTGTGGCCTCCAGGTTGTGGCGTATTGTGCTCCTATTGTGGCATATTGTGCTCCTTTTGTGTTGTGTTGTATCTCCGTAATTGTGGTGTATTGTGCTCCTATTGTGCTGTGTTGTGTTTCCATTGTGCTGTGTTGTGCTCCTATTATGCTGTGTTGTACCTGTATCATTGTGATGCATTGTGTTCCCATTGTGGTCGTTGTGTACCTCCGTTATTGTGATGTATTGTAGCTCAATTATCGTGGTATTGAGCTCGATCGTTGTCTCAAGACATAGCATTCGGCAAAATCAGTAAGTTGTGTCCTAGCTTTCAATTCGAATGAATTTCCATCTTTCAAATCCATGTTGTGTCCCAGCTTCCAATTCGTTTGAATTTCCATTTTTCAAATCCATGTTGTGTCCCAGCTTCCAATTCGTGTTAATTTCCAGCCTTCAAATCCATGTTGTGTCCCAGCTTCCAATTCGTGTTAATTTCCAGCTTTCAAATCCATGTTGTGTCCCAGCTTCCAATTCGTGTTAATTTCCAGCTTTCAAATCCATGTTGTGTCCCAGCTTCCAATTCGTGTTAATTTCCAGCTTTCAAATCCATGTTGTGTCCCAGCTTCCAATTCGTGTTAATTTCCAGCTTTCAAATCCATGTTGTGTCCCAGCTTCCAATTCGTGTTAATTTCCAGCTTTCAAATCCATGTTGTGTCCCAGCTTCCAATTCGTGTTAATTTCCAGCCTTCAAATCCATGTTGTGTCACAGCTTCCAATTCGTGTTAATTTCCAGCCTTCAAATCCATGTTGTGTGCCTACCTCCCACGGCTGCAATCCTCGCACGTTCCGGCGAGTTCAAATCCCTCCCAAAGATACACCAGCTAATCAGATTAAGCTGACCTCGGATTACTTTGAAGCGCGCGAAGCAATTAACGAGAAATTCGATTAACGTGAAAGAAAAACTAATTTACGCGTCCTGCTCCGCTCCATTCCGCACCTCTTTGACTTTTTCGTAAATTTACACTTCATCTTCAGCGTGAAAAGTTTACGGCAGTTTATTAACACGTTCACAGAAGTTTGATATTCAGCTTACATTTTAACAGAAGTTCAATATTGAGTGTAGGTTTTAACGCGTTGACTACGTATTGGTACATATGTTTACTACTAGGTAAGCTGCCTATTTACGTACCCGTGACAATGGCTACCATTTGACTGATTTCGCTATCTTTATTTGAATCTAAATATGGCGTACAAAATAAAATGTTATCGTGCAATTTCAATTCTCCCGCTTCTTGGTAACAATAGGAATGTAATCAAGAGGTAATATTTTCCTTTCCGCTACTTCCAACCTCAATCCGACCATACCCACCGCGCAAACGCAGCTAACTTGTTAAATTAGGGAACTGGTCTGCGCGTATGTACGTGACTTTGAAAATCTAAGGTCTGCTGTTTTGGTCTTTGTAGATCTGTCTGAAGCTTAAAATTTTGTTAACGTGTCAGAAGAATTTCATTTTACACTGCCGAATTCTCACCATTCCTACGAATTCTTTACCGCTTGTATTGATTTTGCCATGAATTCAACAACTTGTATCAGTTTCATCCTGATTTCAAGAAGTTATATAAATTTCATCGTCAATTTAATGTGAGTCAAGACTATTTTGCTGACGGTAGTATTCATGTGTAAAATTTTACATTAACAGTTATCTTCAAAAGGAGAGAATGATTTTCAAGGTATAACAAGTTTTGAAGCAAAACTCGACCTAACGTGCACATTCTGAGTTCGTTCCTTGTATTGGGGTAGTGATCAATTGTGATTTCAAGGTGTATTGTGATTTCAATAGCTTGATTTTATACATAGTAACTTGAAACAGGTGAAACATTTTTGGAATCCTAGAGATTTTTATTAAGATTCTCGATGCAGAGTTATCGTTGACGCATTACGATTCGTTCAAATGTGGCAATTGTACTAGACTTGAAAAACAATCTAATGCTCTATCTCTTGTGGTAAATAAATTATTTTCATGTTTAGATTCTAAATTGAATAAAGATTAACCATGAACTTTCGAAGCCAATGAGCTCAGGAATGTGATCGTAAAGCCAGCGATTATCTCGTATTTTTGTTAATTAATGATCAGTTAATGATCAGTTACAAGTAAATCAGTTATAAGACATCAGCTTATCAATAACCGAGTATCATTTAACGATTTTCAGTGAACGATTATCAGTTAATCAGTATCATTTAATCAGTTACCATACAATAAAGCTTAAGCTTCTGAATCTGAAGAGCTGAAGAAAGTCGTTGAGTTTTATAATAAAAGGAACGCCATGACTTGACTGTAAAGCCTGGAATTATGAGGTACTTTTGAGCACGGATTCAGTCGTTTTATAATTAAAAAAACGCATTACTTGACAGTAAAGTCTGCAATTATCAAGTACTTTTGAACACGTATTCAGTCGTTCTATAATAAAAGGAACCGCATGACTTGACTGTAAAGCCTAAAATTATCAGGTATTTTTGAGCACGGATTCCGTCGTTTTATAATAAAAGGAACCGCATGACTTGACTGTAAAGCCTGCAATTATCAGGAGTTTTCGAGCGCGGATTTAATTTTTTTTGGGGGCTCCCCAGTCCTCAGCGCCACCTCGTTCCGCAATCGAATTTTCCTTCCGACCTCCAGCAATTGTTCAGTTTAATCCGGTGCGGAATTTTCCTCTCGTCCGCCTTATCCAAATTACTTGCTTGGATTAGCTCCGTTTAATCCTCTTCTCTTGTATCCTTGTGATTCTCGGCCGTTCGAACGCGAGCTTTGAAGTCACGTGGACAGTTTTCGACTTCAAGTGTCGGGTAGAAATTTTGAAGTTTAATCCTCCTTTTGAAACCGTGTGGATGATTTTTTGACTTCGTGTCGGGTAAAAATTTTAAAGTTTAACTTTACGTTTGATGCTCTGTCGAACATTGTTGACTTCAAGTTTGAGATAGAAATTTTTAAGTTTAATGTGCTCACCCTTTGACTAACGATCACTCATGTATTTTTTGTTTTTATTTCAGGTGCATCTTGGTATTTTATTGCATTTCATCTTATTCAATTTAGTTTTTTTCGTCGATTAAACTCATCAGACTTCCATCTATATCAGTATACACATACAGGGTACGGCAGCCAATCCAGCATTTTTGAGAAGGCTGCGGGAGCCCAAAATTCAGGATAGACTGGCGCACCTTGCATATCAAAGCAGAGCACACGAGTAGTGGGCAGAGCATATCTTTTTGTCCACCCTGTATTTTTTGCACCAAATACCGATTATTGCAAAACCGGGAACCCCACATCCACCTATTTTATCCATGGGAACTAGCGTTCCCTCGAAAAATCCTTTTATCCTTGAGAGTTAAAAGTTGGTCTACTTTTATTGAAATGGTAAAGGTTTCCGTTCTGTTACGGATCATCTATTTTCTGTTTATTGTTGTTCTGTGCTTTAGCACCTACTTCTTTTATCTTCAACTTTTATCTAGTTGTATAATAGTCGTTTTCTTAGATGGTTATCAATTTCCTTTGCTTATTTGCGTCATATTCTTCTTGACCCATTTACGAGCAATGAACTGTGTAAATGGCGGTGCTCAAATAGGTCTGGGTCAAAATGTTGAAATAGGAGCATTCTAACCCTTCAATGCATCAATTATTTTTGAAAATTTAGAGCGAGGTCCCGAGCTGAAGGTTAGGTAGGTTTTCTTTTTGTTGAAAAAGAATAGGTGTTTATTTTGTTACGGACCATCGTTTTTCGGTTCAGAGCAGTCCTGTTTTTCAGCAGCTACAACTTTCCTCTTCAACTCTTTTTTCTTTCATGAAATTATTCTTTCTTAACTTACTGGTTCTACGCACTTTGTGTATAGATTCCGCGTTCCCTCAACTCCTCACTAAATGGTGTCTCCGTCCTTCCTCTCTTTGAGCATCTTATTCGTGGTAAAGGGAGGCTAAAACTTTCTTATACAATAATAATAACTGTGTAACCGGCCGTGCTCATAGGTCTGGGTCAAATGTTGATATAGGATTATTTTAGCCCTTTACTGTATAAATTATTCTTGGAAAACTGGAAATGCACTCGCCATGCAGTAATAACGTTCATACCGAATTATACCGCTTGAGGGGTGAGTCCAACACGCATATCATGCGCGGGCATTTTATGTATAGCGTGTCACATCAGCAGTACACGCCGTAGAAATACACTTGTCTCCATTAATTATTTCTGTGTGCAGCAAAGTTCTGTACTCTTTTAAATTCGGTATTTGTCACATTCGACATGCATTTCCGTGAAGGGTTGAATATGTAGCTCATGTTTCGTAATCATAAGTGATGCCGTGTGATTGTTGTCTCCTATACTCTTATTGTTTGAATGATGAATTATTGTTCGGGTCTCCACTGAGTTCTACGTGGCGTTAATTTACCCTGCACGTGCAAAATAGTATAATTATTAAATATTAGGCGTGAAAACACGTTATAAAATCGAAGCACACTATTAAGTTTGCAAATAGGTTATTTTTAAAGTGATTACTTTTTTGTATTACCTTTTCTTGATGTTGTATTGTAAAGATGAAATAATCATTCTCATTATTATGTTACATTAGGAGTGTTAACTCTGTTCAGTCTCGGGCATTAACCCGGGTGCATTGAATAATGTTTTGTTTATTTATTTTTTTTAACTTTCTAATTCAATGAATTCATTATTGATAAGAACCAACTCTTATATTGTGTGTAATTTTGAGACTTCAAAACATTTTTGAACCATTTTTACGCCGGGGATGTGGATTTTGAATTTGCCAGATAAATTACATTCTCATGAGCTAGTGAAACAATTTTTTGAGTTTCAGTTATTGTAGCTTATTTTTTTGACCAGTCTAGAATAGAAAAGAGACCACCCTCAGCACAGACGTACCCTCATCATAGACCTACCCTCAGCATAGAACTACCCTCAGCATAGATCTGCCCTCAAATTATTCTTCTTATTTCCAGCATCAGTGCAATATCTGGTCGTTTAACTGCATATGAGGTTATTTTAGCGCCGCCCAAGGATATTTTATTTTTTTGCGAAAACTTGTTATCACGCGAAGGTGAGTGCATTGTGTAGGCTTAATAAAATTTCGATTTACTTACTGCTGTGAAGGCGCTCGGAACAAGCTGCCGAATTTGCTGCATATGAACCTAAAAATTTATTGCAAGATTGTGTATGGTTATTAATAAATCTTTAACACGTTGACAACGACGTGAGGCATATTTAGTCATTGAGAGAGTTTTCATTATGCTGCTTACCAACCAGAAGTCATAAACTTAATTTTCAACAAAACTTAATCAAAACCGAATGAAAACACGATCCAGATAATGTTTGATAATTTCAATATTGCTTACTGCAATTGACCTTAAGTTTGAATTTAATATTAAACGTCAGTAGTTCTATCTGCTGCATTCAAAATGTTCTAAGTAAATTGTTAAAAACAATTTTTTATACATTCTACAATCAAAAATCAACCGTTGTAGTAGTATTGATCTAAGGTATGGAGGACAATGCCAATATGTTCTACTTCTTACAATTCAGTATCGAAGTTAGGAATTATAGTCATAGTTGCATTGCTACAAGTCCTCGCACTGTATAGCGCAACGATGGAGTTCCATTAAATTTCCTAATTTTGGTTTGGTCGTTGAGAGCAACTGCCCAGTGAAGTTATAGAGCCAGTTTCATCTAGCGGCCTCTTGCCGAGACCTCGCTGCACCGGCCAGCACTAATAGCTTCATAATTTTCCTCTATCGCTCGGCCATCTGGAAGCGTGTGGCAACCTTGTCGTAGGCTTAGCGGGTGCGAGTTGCCAGACGCTCGAACCCACCCAATGTCAATTAGGGTAAGATTTGTGGTGGCGATGATCACGGACCTACTTTTGCTTCTCCTCGACCCTTGCCAAATTGGGGACACTTTCTTTTCGCATTTTCCGGCGCTGTGCTTCTCGCCAAGTGCCCCATTACTTGTCGGCCCGTGCAGTGCCACCGAAATTTTCCTCCAACTCCCACCAACTATATCAGGCCTCATCAAGTTGTCCCGCCATGTTTATGGCCCTCAACACGGTAATATTGTTCAGTGCATAGGGCTTCTAATGCGGCCCTCTTTTTCTTGCGGCCTCGTGAATTGTGGCCCTGCGATCATGATGCTCCACTTCTTCATAAGAATTTTGTGAAGAATAGACTTGGTCGAGCTGGGTTGTTGTTCATCTAAAGAATATTGTCCCACATGCTGAGATCTTGACTTTTTGGATTGTTTGTCCGGGAGTAGACTTGAATGCAGTTGTTTCACTTCTGTATCAAAGAGTGAGATTTGCACTTCTTCATAAGAATTTTGTGAAGAATAGACTTGGTCGAGCTGGGTTGTTGTACATCTTAATCATATTTTCCCATGTGACGCTGTCTTTACTTTTTGATTGTTTGTCCGGGAGTATACTTGAATGCAGTGGTTTTACTTCTAAAGCAAATGTGCGAAAGCGTATTCTATTTGGTCACTTCTAAGATACTTGAGTGTTTTGCAAGATTTTGGTGTTCAAGTCTAAGTGAGCATAAATCTATTCCTCCAAAATTTACGTAGCGTGCTTGTATTTTCATTTATTTCAAAATATAGCTTATGAAAGGTTATTATTCTTTCCATGTCGTTAAGGTTTCGCAGATTCAAAGGTTACTCTTTAATACCAACAAGATGGTATTATATGATTCCTTGTGTATTTCTTTAAAAAATTCCCTTGTACCTTGAAACTAATTTTCAACTAAAATTCATACACGTTTTTAGCCCAGCTTTCTTGCTACAACTTGACAAACTAACCTCTTGAAATTTCATTTATTTTTATTTCTTATTTAATATTTATTGAAGGCTTCAATACTCACATTAGTGAGTCAAAATAAATAGTTTCTGCATTGCATTAAATTGTCAGGCATTTTGCAAATATGTAAGCACATAAAGTCCAGAGACTCACTAATGATTTATTTTAATATTAAACCCCCTCAGGGGGATACAATTATTGTATCTATGGGAACTAGCGCTCCCAGGGGGACAATGTGAGGGCCCGAGCTAAAGGTTAGGTAGGCTTTCTTTTTGTTAAAATAGAATAGGTTTTGTTGTGTTACGGACCATCTTTTTTCGGTTCACTGCTGTCCTGTTTTTCACCGCCTACTACTTTCTTCTTCTACTTTTTCTTGTTTCATGAACTTCTTTCTTAGCTTTCTGTTTCTGTGCCCTTTCTGCATAGATTCCACGTTCCCTTAACTCCATACTAAATGGTGCCTTCTTCCTTCCTCTCTTTACATCTCATTGTTGAGGATAGGGAGGCTTAAACTAACTAATAAACTAATAAACTTTAATATTAAACTCCAGTGTTCTCTTGAGGTCGCTTCCTTGATGTGGTTGTTTAGTTGGACAGTCATATTCCGACATGAATATCTTCCGAGGAAAATGCTCTATTAGAGCGTATATTGTGAGAAGTAGAGCCTGTTTGATCATAGTATTAAATTTTACATTACCCATTATCAAAGAAATTTATTCAGCGAAACATGTTCCTTCGTTCCATTACGGGGTGCCACTTTCTTGCTGAGGATAATCAAAATTGCAAGAAACTGGCTATTTACCATCACCCTGTTTATTAATATGTTTGGTAGAGCACACCATCACCCGAATAATATACTGTATATATTTGACGGAGCACACCATCACCATATCGCTTAATATTTGTAAGGTACACCATCACCCTATTAATGTATATATTCGACGGAGCACACCATCATCCTATTATTGAATATAATCACTTTCCCCGGCCTATCTGGAGGGCCGTTATGACACCGTCCGCTCTGGCTTGGCCGTTGCAGCGTCTGGTCGATACAGGTGTTGCATTCTCGACAGATGTTGCGCATCCGCTGTTTTCTCGACGCTCGAAAGTAAGATATTCTTTGGACCGTGGGATATTGTTCCTGAATGCCGGCTCCTCTCATGCCTCGACTCCTGTCTTTGGAGGATATACTGTATAGGGATCTGAGTTTGACGTGCTTTCCTGCTTTTTATATTTATTTTCTTCGTAAGATCGATGTTGTATTTGTCCTGTAGTGTTTTTTTATCATTCTTGAGATGACTATAAGTATGTATGTATATGCGAATACTAACTCGACTCATATCTTTGGCGTGTAAGGGCTAGATGAATAGGAACCTGAGTTTTAAGTATTTGCTGTCTTTATGTTTATTTTCTTGATAAGATCGATCTTGTATTTGTCTTGTAGTGTTTATTATTTTGATGATGGATGTGGAAAATGTGAAGTTCTTGGTTGCTACTTTGAGCTGATATGTGTTGAATATTCGTGTTGTACTTCTTTCTTCTCGGTAGGACCGATTTAATATTTCGCGTTTATCGTCGTGGCGAGGAACAAAAGTGCGTGGAAAGTGAGAAAATAATTTTTGATTGCTCTATTCCGATTAAATTTTGTCTGTTTTACCTTAATTTTCATGCCGATAATATTGGCATCAATTTATATTGAAAATTTTCGTGATAAATCTCTTGAGAGAAATTTTGTTACAACTCTATTATCTATACAAAAATTTGACCTTATAAATATAATTGTTCGTTTACTTTAAACTGAGAATGAATTTTGATCATATTTCTGAATCGAGTTCTGTTGACATCAGGACCATGTTTTGAGTGTAATGAAATAACTTTAGTAACATTGACCTTAATGTAAACATTTCAAGTTCATTAGTATCAAAAAAAATGAAATAATAGCAAAAACAGCAACAATGAAGAATGAAAGCCGAATCTAAAAGAAAAAAACAATCTTGTCCACCAATAATAATTAGGATAAATAATAACTAGTTTTAAACGGAAAATGTAAACTGAAATCTCATTTATTGTAAATAATTCAAGTGTTCGTTTTTGAGGAAAACGAATTTAAAATTGACAGGGAAAAAATGAGTATGTCGCTTGGAGAATTAATCAACATCACAGTGAATTTTCTTTATATTACTTTGAAAAAAATTTTCGTTGATTAAGATTTAATTTACATCAAATAAAATTTATGTCAAAAAACGTAAAATAAGATTTACGTAAAATTTCATGAAATAGCATATATATTACATTTCATTGAATAACATTTATGTTACATTACGGGATAGCGAAAACTCGCTCCCACGTTTTTGCTGACATTTTTTGTAGATGTGGGTTGGTCGCTGCGAAGTGAAAGTAAAACGCAAAATTGATTCGCTCATTTAGGGAAGGAAGAATGCGATACTTCTACATTGTAAGTAGGAAGGCGATATCGAGTGCTACTGCATTATTGGGCTTATATGTGCTTAATGTTTGACGGAGTTCCGTGTACGAGTAGTTGAAGTTGACGGGGCTTCATGCATTTGAAGTTGACGGGGCTTCATGCATTTGAAGTTGACGGAGTTCCATGCATTTGAAGTTGATGGAGTTCCATGCATTTGAAGTTGATGGAGTTTCATGTATTTGAAGTTGACGGAGTTTCATGTATTTGAAGTTGACGGAGTTACATGCATTTGAAGTTGACGGAATTACATTTATTTGACGTTGATGGAGTTCCATGCATTTGAAGTTGGAGTTTCATGCATTTGAACCTCTCATGGAGATACAACTTCTGTATCTATGGGAATTACCACTCCCTGGGGAAAATGTGTGGGGGCCCGAGTTGATAGAAATAGCTTTCTTTTTGTTCATATAAAATGTTTCTTTTCTGTTTTATTAAGGACCACTTTTTTCGTTTCACAGCTATCCGTTTTTTCCGCGCTTATTACTTTCTTCCTCAACTTTTTTCTTGTTTTACAAACTTTTTCTCAACTTACTTACTCTGTGCCCCTTCTGCATAGATTCCGCGTTTCCTTAACTCCATACTAAATGATGCCTTCCTCCTTCCTCCCTTCGATACGCTCTTTTTGTAGCGGTAAGGGAGGCTTAAACTAACTTGATCTAATCTAATCTGTCTCCCTAACAAACCCTTAATCATGTGATGGTGCTACCCTTACGAGCCTTTAAAATAGTTCAAAGCTCTGGAAAAGAACGAAACACTCGGTGTCCGACACTAACAGTCCCGCGTTTTTTTTTTTTTTGTTTTTTGGATCGCGCATCGGCAATTTTGAGTCATTTTTGCTCCTGTTTTTGTTTTTTTGACCATCCAGCCTCAGCAGCTGGGGACTGTCTAGGTGGAAGTATTGGCAGAAGTGTTGCCATATTGGCTTTTTTGTCCTGATTTATCAAGCTTGGGTTTTTTTCAAGTAATTTTTAGTAGAATTGAAATATATGACTGGTGTAGCTTTTGATGGGGATTTTGACGGGTATTTCGAACTTGTAGTGTTTTGACAATGAAGTTTTACTGCAAGGACAACGGATCATTTGGCAATAGTGCAAAGTGCGACAGTGCAAGGTAATTAGCTTTACGTAGTGAACTTGTACATGAATGAACCCCAACCCATGAATTTTTGTGCCAAAAAGTAAAATGTTACTATGCCCTAAATAGCTTAATTTTATTTAAAAAAAAACACGATTTTTTTTAGAAAAAGTACATTACCGAATCCTAATACTTTAATTTTACTCTTAATATCGAAACTAATAATTTTTCATCGCAAAAAGTATACGCATGCTCAATTCTGAATGGTGTGATTCTGATGGAAATAAGCGAAAACTCGCGAATTTTGAACTGAAAAGCTCGTCTGGCGACCCCCGGTGGTAGCAATTGTGTGGTTTAGCACTTTTCCCTCTGGGTACCCACATCGATCGGAAAAGCTCCTAGTCATCGATTTGTTGTATCTTAAATGTTGTTTAGCGCGTTTACTGCTGCGGGTTAAGCTGAAGTTCCATATTCAACTCATAAATGAAGTCAATTTGTAGTTAGCAATCTTGAAAATATCGAACATGAACTGAATCGTGCCTTCATGTATCTTTGATTATGTATTTATGGGAATTGAGTTTGTGACTGCAGGTTGGTCAGCCGCATTTGAAAATCCCCTCAGTGACCACCGGTGGGTCTTTTCGAAGGAAACGTGTTAAGATTTTAAAACCTCGTCACCACCTCTAGTGCAGCTCAAAAGACCAAATGCAAACCTAAATCGGCTCTTATGCCCATGAGGCACTAAACTGACTCTTGGAGATTTTTAGCAAGCCTTTGACGATGCAGAAAATGTGTTCAGAAGTTCGGATTCTATCGTGTTTGTTTTTTTAAAAGATTTTTTTTAGGAGGGATGGTCGTCGGTGGTTTGGGAAGGGATCAATCTTTATTTCTTTAGGGGATCTGATTTTTTTTGGTTGAGAGGGTCATTTTTTCTGATAAGGGATTCTATGTTTGTTGAGAGGGTTTGATTTATTTTGAGAGGAGATCCGTTATTTTTTAAGGGGATCTGATTTATTCTGTTTATTTTGAAGTGGGGTGTAATTTTTTGAGGTGGCTCTGATTAATTTTGAAGGTGATCTGATTTATTTTGAAGGGGGATTTGAAATTTTTCAGGGAGATCTAGAAATTATTTTTTTGAAGGGGAACGAAGTAATTTTTGAGGTAGGACGTGACATTTTTGATGTGTCTGATTATTTGAAAGGGATTTTCATTTTTTTCTGCGAGGGTTCTGATATTTTTGCAGGGATCTATCTTTTTATGCTGTTTTTTGAGGGAACTGGTTTCCATGATAAAAATCAGTGATAAATGCGGAAATAAAAGTGCAGTAATAAATTACTCCAGCAGGATATGAATTTCTTCACCCCAGCAGGATATGAATTTCTTCACTCCAGCAGGATATGAATGTCTTCACTCCGGCGGGATGTGTATTTCTTCACTGCGCCGGGATGTGTATTTCTTCACTGCGCCGGGATGTGTATTTCTTCACTGCGCCGGGATGTGTATTTTTTCACTGCGCCGGGATGTGAATTTCTTCACTCCGCCGGGATGTGTATTTTTTCACTGCGCCGGGATGTGTGTTTCTTCACTGCGCCGGGATGTGAATTTCTTCACTTCGCCGGGATGTGTATTTCTTCACTGCGCCGGGATGTGTGTTTCTTCA
This sequence comes from Morinoia aosen, assembly GCA_030386875.1. Classification (NCBI taxonomy): domain Eukaryota; kingdom Metazoa; phylum Arthropoda; class Malacostraca; order Amphipoda; family Talitridae; genus Morinoia; species Morinoia aosen. The sequence continues at coordinate 43,005,904 of CM059577.1, read as the reverse complement.
CTGCGCCGGGATGTGAATTTCTTCACTTCGCCGGGATGTGTATTTCTTCACTGCGCCGGGATGTGTATTTCTTCACTGCGCCGGGATGTGTGTTTCTTCTCTGCGCCGGGATGTGTATTTCTTCACTGCGCCGGGCTGTGAATTTATTCACTCCGGCGGGATGTGCATTTCTTCACTGCGCCGGGATGTGAATGTCTTCACTCCGGCGGGATGTGAACTTCTTCACTCCGGCGGGGTGTGTATTTCTTCACTGCGCCGGGATGTGAATGTCTTCACTCCGGCGGGATGTGAACTTCTTCACTCCGGCGGGATGTGTATTTCTTCACTGCGCCGGGATGTGAATTTCTCCACTCCGGCGGGATGTGTATTTCTGCACCCCGGCGGGATGTGAATTTCTTCACTCCGGCGGGATGTGTATTCCTTCACTCCGGCGGGATGTGTATTCCTTCACTCCGGCGGGATGTGTATTCCTTCACTCCGGCGGGATGTGTATTCCTTCACTCCGGCGGGATGTGTATTCCTTCACTCCGGCGGGATGTGTATTCCTTCACTCCGGCGGGATGTGTATTCCTTCACTCCGGCGGGATGTGTATTCCTTCACTCCGCCGGGATGTGTATTCCTTCACTCCGCCGGGATGTGAATTCCTTCACTCCGCCGGGATGTGAATTTCTTCGCTCCGCTGGCGTATGAATTTCGTTGTTTCAGACGATCGATGTTGAAGATTTTATTTCGCTTATATCGGACACATTTCTCTGAGGGACTCGGGCGTATTAATAATTCAAAGCCTTAGAGACACACACGAGCGAATGCGTTTTCTTGAGTCTTTATTTGGGAAGGTGGAACTGTGTGCGGAGGGGAAGGGCTATCCTTCGGGATGCAATTTGATGATCTGTGAAAAAAGAAATACAGTTTATTTCCAATAAAGTTGATACATGGAATGTATTACATTGGTTTTTAAAATATGTTAACATTAAAAATCCTTAGTTGGTATTCACACATGAGGGTCGTAATACCCGTGTCTATTGTCGAAACAAATGATTGAACGAAAAGCACGAAAACATGCATTCAAATATCGTAACATTAAGATCCTTGTATGATATTCACATATGATTGATCGTGATGTGAGCCGCCGGTGGTACACAGAGGCTATTTTCAAAATGCTGCTGACTGACCAGTAGTCACAAACTCAATTTTGTATAACTACTTGTTTAAAGCTGAATGAGGGCACGTTCCAGTTCATGTTTGGTATTTTCAAAACAGTTTGCTTTAAAACCATATATTCTAAAAACTATATATTTCTATATTGGTGTATGGATAAATTAATTTGTGCATATAAATTATATATATATATATATATTTGCTTACGTATAAATTTGTGAGTGCTACTAAATATATAAAGGTGCGTAGCTGAGATAGTTCATGTTGTCACTAGATGATGAGGTAATTCCTAGGCACAACTGATGGCATTAAAGCTGCGCTGGCGTGACACCTGCAGTCCTGTGAGCGTCGTTTGAAAAGTTGATTTGCGTGCGCAGCGCACATGACCGTTGTATGTGAGCACGTACGTATACGTTTATGCTTACGTACACGCTTTTTTCTGAACCAGGATAACATTGGGTAAAATTTTCGTAATATCTAAATATTGCAGTTCAAAATTGTGCAATCATTGTGTAGTGTTCAGGTGTCCACCACTTCTATGGTTGGCGGCTACGGTAGAGGAAGCAAGGTAGGTTCAAACCAGTCTTATTTTCGTTGACGGTATGGTTTTGCTGACGTCACGGCAACGAATCAATAGCAGCGCTCATATTGCATCTGGTAACACTGCTACCCCCAAATCCGTCTCCACTATTGGCCTAACGACATGGCGTTTTGGTGACGTCATAAAGTTTGTTTGAATAAAGCCTTTTTATTGGCTAACCGAACAAGAGAAGGTGTATTTTCTACCTTAAAAATGACCGAGCCGATAAGAAATGCATTACTTATTGTTTAATTAATGTCATTCGTAAGAGACTACGAGACATGTGAGAATATGTGATATGTGAGAATTTGTGTTATGAGATATCATATGGGAGAATGTGTGATATGTATGAAATTAGTGTACATAATGTGTGAAATGTATTACTTATTGTTCAGCTAATGTCATACGTAAGATTGCATGTGATCTGTGTGACATAGAATGTGAGCTGTAAGAAATTAAATGTACAGTCAGCGAAAAGTTATCTATTAACAAACTCATGCGTAGGTATGTGATACGTATAAGAAATTAGGGTTGTTACAAGTATGAAATTAAATTCACAGTTTACAAAGAGTTATTTATTAGGTATCTCATGCGTAGGAGTATGTGATATGTATAACATATTAGGGTTGTCACACGTCTGAAATTGAATTTTCAATAAGCAAAGAGCTATTTATTAGCAATGTCACACGTCTGAAATTGAATTTTCAATTAGCAAAGAGCTATTCATTAGCAATGTGACACGTATGAAATTGAATTTTCAATTAGCAAAGAGCTATTTATTAGCAATGTGACACGTATGAAATTGAATTTTCAATTAGCAAAGAGCTATTTATTAGCAATGTGACACGTATGAAATTGAATTTTCAATTAGCAAAGAGCTATTTATTAGCAACGTGACACGTATGAAATTGAATTTTCAATTAGCAAAGAGCTATTCATTAGCAATGTGACACGTATGAAATTGAATTTTCAATTAGCAAAGAGCTATTTATTAGCAATGTGACGCGTATGAAATTGAATTTTCAATTAGCAAAGAGCTATTTATTAGCAATGTCACACGTCTGAAATTGAATTTTCAATTAGCAAAGAGCTATTCATTAGCAATGTGACACGTATGAAATTGAATTTTCAATTAGCAAAGAGCTATTTATTAGCAATGTGACACGTATGAAATTGAATTTTCAATTAGCAAAGAGCTATTTATTAGCAATGTCACACGTCTGAAATTGAATTTTCAATTAGCAAAGAGCTATTCATTAGCAATGTGACACGTATGAAATTGAATTTTCAATTAGCAAAGAGCTATTTATTAGCAATGTGACACGTATGAAATTGAATTTTCAATTAGCAAAGAGCTATTTATTAGCAATGTGACACGTATGAAATTGAATTTTCAATTAGCAAAGAGCTATTTATTAGCAATGTGACACGTATGAAATTGAATTTTCAATTAGCAAAGAGCTATTCATTAGCAATGTGACACGTATGAAATTGAATTTTCAATTAGCAAAGAGCTATTTATTAGCAATGTGACACGTATGAAATTGAATTTTCAATTAGCAAAGAGCTATTCATTAGCAATGTGACACGTATGAAATTGAATTTTCAATTAGCAAAGAGCTATTCATTGGCAATGTGACACGTATGAAATTGAATTTTCAATTAGCAAAGAGCTATTCATTAGCAATGTGACACGTATGAAATTGAATTTTCAATTAGCAAAGAGCTATTCATTGGCAATGTGACACGTATGAAATTGAATTTTCAATTAGCAAAGAGCTATTCATTAGCAATGTGACACGTATGAAATTGAAGTTTCAATTAGCCAAAGAAGACAAAACAAGGCTCAACATCAGAGTGCGGCAGAGGGAGTTCCGCTCACTTGCATGCTCGTCAACTCGATTAAAGTTTGTCGCTACGGCGCCGTAAACTGGACGGGCGGGCAGCTGGGTAACTGCGGTTTCCCTGTCGTAAAAAGTCCGTTTTCAGAATCATGGAAATTGCGGTTTCCGAGTCAGAGAAATTGCGGCTTTAGAGTCGTGGAAATTGCACTTTCGGTGTTGAGAATATGCAATTTCGGTGTTGTGGAAATGGCAGTTTTGGAGTGGTGGAAATTGCAGTTTCGGTGTCGTGAGAATTGCAATTTCGCTGTGGTGGAAATTGAAATTTCGGTGTCGTGAGAATTGCAATTTCGGTGCTGAAAAAATTGTGGCTTCGTAGTCATGGAAATTGTGGTTTCCGAGTCGTAAAAAGTGCGATTTCGTATTCATGGAAATTCCGATTTCGGTATTTTAGAAATTGCGGTTTGGAATACGTGAAAATTGTAGTTTTGGAGTCGTGGAAATTGCAGTTTCAGCATCGGGGAAAGTGCAGTTTTGGAGTCATGAAAATTGCGGTTTTTGTGTCATGAAAATTGCTGTTTTTCAGTCATAAAAATTGCAGTATCAGTGACGCGGAAATTGCAGTTTTGGACCAATAGAAATTGTGGTTTTGGAGTCGTAGTAATTGCGGCTTTGGAATCCTAAAAGTTTCAATTTTTTATCTCTTAAAATTGTGGTTTAAATGTTTTCAAAAATTTATTTTCACAGTAGTACAGAATACTGTTTTGGGAACGCAAGAACTGGTCTCGATATATTAAATTTGGAGGTTTTAACGCATGGGAACTGTAGCTTTAGATGTATGGAAACTAAGTTTAGAGATATAGAAACTAGTTTTGGAGGAATGAAAACTAGTTTTGGAGGAATGAAAACTAGTTTTGGAGGAATGAAAACTAGTTTTGGAGGAATGAAAACTAGTTTTGGCGGAATGAAAACTAGTTTTGGAGGAATGAAAACTAGTTTTGGAGGAATGAAAACTAGTTTTGGAGGAATGAAAACTAGTTTTGGAGGAATGAAAACTAGTTTTGGAGGAATGAAAACTATTTCTGGAGGAATGAAAACTTTTTCTTGGGGAATGAAAACTAGTTCTGGAGGAATGAAAACTAGTTCTTGGGGAATGAAAAATAGTTTTGGAGGAATGAAAACTAGTTCTGGAGGAATGAAAACTAGTTCTTGGGGAATGAAAACTAGTTCTTGGGGAATGAAAACTAGTTCTTGGGGAATGAAAACTAGTTTTGGAGGAATGAAAACTAGTTCTTGGGGAATGAAAACTAGTTCTTGGGGAATGAAAACTAGTTCTTGGGGAATGAAAACTAGCTTTGGAGGACTGAAAACTAGCTTTGGAGGAATGAAAACTAGTTCTTGGGGAATGACAACTAGTTCTTGGGGAATGAAAACTAGTTCTTGGGGAATGAAAACTAGCTTTGGAGGAATGAAAACTAGTTCTTGGAGAATGAAAACTAGTTTTGGAGGAATGAAAACTAGTTCTTGGGGAATGAAAACTAGCTTTGGAGGAATGAAAACTAGTTCTTTGGGAATGAAACCTGTAGTTTTGAAAGCTATGAAACCGTAGGGAATGAATGAATTAATTGTGTTTACACTTCATGTTCATGTGACCGTGTCATGTCTTGTGGAATTGAAACTCTGAGTGTAGATCGCTACATCTCGTGGAGATAGCGTGTGTCAACCCACTGTCTTGTAGCACTGAGTCAACCCACTGACGTGCAGCACTAAGTCAACCCACTGACGTGCAGCACTAAGTCAACCCACTGACGTGCAGCACTAAGTCAACCCACTGACTAGCAGCACTAAGTCAACCCACTGACCTGCAGCACTAAGTCAACCCACTGACTTGTAGCACTAAGTCAACCCACTGACTTGCAGCACCAAGTCAACCCACTGACTTGCAGCACCAAGTCAACCCACTGACTTGCAGCACCAAGTCAACCCACTGACTTGCAGCACCAAGTCATCAACCCACTGACTTGCAGCACCAAGTCAACCCACTGACTTGCAGCACTAAGTCAACCCACTGACGTGCAGCACTAAGTCAACCCACTGACGTGCAGCACCAAGTCAACCCACTGACTTGCAGCACCAAGTCAACCCACTGACGTGCAGCACCAAGTCAACCCACTGACGTGCAGCACTAAGTCAACCCACTGACTTGCAGCACCAAGTCAACCCACTGACTTGCAGCACCAAGTCAACCCACTGACGTGCAGCACTAAGTCAACCCACTGACTTGCAGCACCAAGTCAACCCACTGACTTGAAGCACTAAGTCAACCCACTGACGTGCAGCACCAAGTCAACCCACTGACGTGCAGCACTAAGTCAACCCACTGACGTGCAGCACCAAGTCAACCCACTGACTTGCAGCACCAAGTCAACCCACTGACGTGCAGCACTAAGTCAACCCACTGACGTGCAGCACTAAGTCAACCCACTGACTTGCAGCACCAAGTCAACCCACTGACGTGCAGCACTAAGTCAACCCACTGACGTGCAGCACCAAGTCAACCCACTGACGTGCAGCACCAAGTCAACCCACTGACTTGCAGCACTAAGTCAACCCACTGACTTGCAGCACTAAGTCAACCCACTGACTTGCAGCATTAAGTCAACCCACTGACTCGCAGCATTGCGTAAATTTACCTCCGTGCTCCAACTTGAGCTTTGAGTGGCGATTTCTTCACTCCAACTCGAACTCCAACTTGAGTTTTGCGTCGAACTTCAAGTCTATGGCCTTGAACAAGCCCTAGCTGATTTTCCCATGATGTTTTGTGCTGTAATTTTCAAAAGTTAGACTTTTTCGCAATTGCGTCTGTTATCTTGTCTTCCTTATTCAGAAGCTATACTTATGCGCCTGAAATCATAGAGGCCCCCTGCGAAAAAGTTTTTGAAATATTAGTTGTATTTTCAATAGCTTGGTTAAATTGTAGATGCCCCCGCGAAAAAGTTAGCGAAACCGTAGTCGTCTTTCCAAAAAGTTGGTTATATTGTGGATATCCTCGCGAGAAAGTTTGAAAACATAGATACCCCCACAAAAAAGTTGATGAAATCATAGATACCCCCGCAAAAAAGTCGCACTGGAGGAAATCATTTTCAATTCTTCATAAATGATTTCACTCTACTTCGACCATCTTGTGGAGAATTGCATCGTGAGATACGCTCTTGAAATGGTGATCATAATATTGTTTAGTAATTTTTGTATGGGTAAAAGATAGGGTGTGAAAAATTTTGTTATTTAAAACATGGCACGAGGTGAATTTTGAACGTGCAAAACATTTCGCGTGATAAATTTCATTGTAAAACACGAGGAATTTTGAAAATGTAAAACATGGGACAGGGTGCCCGGACTGACAAATTCTGGTGACAAAGATCATGTTTTATTTCATGTTGGTCGTTTCACGAAGGTCATTTTATGCAGGCCGCTTCATGCAGGCCGTTTTATGCAGGCCGCTTTATGCAGGCTGTTTTATGCAGGCCGCTTTATGCAGGCTGTTTTATGCAGGCCGCTTTATGCAGGCTGCTTTATGCAGGCCGCTTCATGCAGGCCGTTTTATGCAGGCCGCTTTATGCAGGCTGTTTTATGCAGGCCGTTTTATGCAGGCTGCTTTATGCAGGCCGCTTCATGCAGGCCGTTTTATGCAGGCCGCTTTATGCAGGCTGTTTTATGCAGGCTGTTTCATGCAGGCCGCTTTATGCAGGCCGCTTCATGCAGGCCGCTTTATGCAGGCCGCTTTATGCAGGCTGCTTCATGCAGGCCGTTTTATGCAGGCCGCTTTATGCAGGCTGTTTTATGCAGGCCGTTTTATGCAGGCCGCTTTATGCAGGCCGTTTTATGCAGGCCGCTTCATGCAGGCCGTTTTATGCAGGCCGCTTTATGCAGGCTGTTTTATGCAGGCCGTTTTATGCAGGCCGTTTTATGCAGGCCGCTTTATGCAGGCCGCTTTATGCAGGCCGCTTTATGCAGGCCGCTTTATGCAGGCCGCTTTATGCAGGCCGCTTTATGCAGGCCGCTTTATGCAGGCCGCTTTATGCAGGCCGCTTTATGCAGGCCGCTTTATGCAGGCCGCTTTATGCAGGCCGCTTTATGCAGGCCGCTTTATGCAGGCCGCTTTATGCAGGCCGCTTTATGCAGGCCGCTTCATGCAGGCCGCTTTATGCAGGCCGCTTTATGCAGGCCGCTTTATGCAGGCCGCTTTATGCAGGCCGCTTTATGCAGGCCGTTTTATGCAGGCCGTTTTATGCAGGCCGCTTTATGCAGGCCGCTTTATGCAGGCCGCTTTATGCAGGCCGCTTTATGCAGGCCGTTTTATGCAGGCCGCTTTATGCAGGCCGCTTTATGCTGGCCGCTTTATGCAGGCCGCTTTATGCAGGCCGCTTTATGCAGGCCGCTTTATGCAGGCCGCTTTATGCTGGCCGCTTTATGCAGGCCGCTTTATGCAGGCCGCTTTATGCAGGCCGCTTTATGCAGGCCGCTTTATGCAGGCCGCTTTATGCTGGCCGCTTTATGCAGGCCGCTTTATGCAGGCCGCTTTATGCAGGCCGCTTTATGCAGGCCGCTTTATGCAGGCCGCTTTATGCTGGCCGCTTTATGCAGGCCGCTTTATGCAGGCCGCTTTATGCAGGCCGCTTTATGCAGGCCGCTTTATGCAGGCCGCTTTATGCAGGCCGCTTTATGCAGGCCGCTTTATGCAGGCCGCTTTATGCAGGCCGCTTTATGCAGGCCGCTTTATGCAGGCCGCTTTATGCAGGCCGCTTTATGCAGGCCGCTTTATGCAGGCCGCAACTCCCCTGCTGCAGTACTTACAGCCTACGGCAGAGGAACCGAATTTAAAATCAACAAAATTTCCTGTTTTGGTCTCTTGTTGTCCTCGAGCGGTTGACCCAATTTGCTCTATTGATTCTCGTCGGGGTCGAGAATTATTGTTTTCATTCACTTCCTCTTCCATTTTTAATCTCGGATTCAGTGGGAAGATGTGAGGTCCCGGGGCTAAAGCTACGTATGCCTTCTGTTTTTTGAATAGAGAATCGTTTGTCATTTTTTCATGAAAGTTTTTTCGGTTCACTGCTGTCCTGTTTTTCAGGACCTGCTATTTTTTCTTCAAGTTTTATCTTTTTTCATAATTTTTTTGCCTAACTACCTGTTTCTATGCGCAGGGAATCGTGCGCGGTAATATATCTCTTGCATAGGTTCCCCGTTCCCGAAACTACTAAATGGTGCCTTCATCCTTACTCTCTGTGGAACCCCTTTTTATAGTTAGGGAGGCTTAAATTAACTCATTTAATGTAACTCACTGTCATATTTTTGCATTTCCAATTTCGTGCCTGTGAAATTAGAAGAAGAAGATTTTGTACAGCGTTTTGCGAGTGCTTTAGTGTATAACTTAGCACCCCTAAGGGGGATACAACTTATGTATCCCTGGGAGTTAGCACTCTCATAGGGAATACGTTAGGTCTCAAGCTGAGAGCTAGGTAGGCCTTATTTGTTGAAGTGATATGTTTGTTTTGTAAAGGATTATCTTTTTTGGTTCACTGCTGTCCTGTTTTCAGCACCTACTACTTTCTTCTTAAACTTTTACCTTATTTTATGAACATTTATCTCAACTTACTGTTTCTATGTACCTTCTGTGTAGATTCTCCGTTCCTGTAAGTCCAAACTAAATGTTGCCTACCTCCTTTTTCTCTTGTGAATGTCTTCGCTGCGGCTAGGGAGGCTTAACACTTTGACTGCGACGTGCGCCACCGGTGGTACATGGAGGTAATTTTCATAATGCTACTGACCGACCAGTAGACGCAAACTCAATTTTCAGAAATACTTAATTAACCCGTCTCCACATGGTCGACCTACCGGGAGGTTTGAAGAAAATGGGTCAACTGTGCAACTTTCGGTATTTTCATTAATCATGTTAGAAGTTTCATTTGGGGTTCATTGTAAAGAGAGAGAGTTGCTCTTTCTGTCAGTGGGGAAAAAATGCTGCTACCCCAACAAAAATCTACGAAATTTGAGTTTTTATTTCGGTAAAATACAAAAAAAAATCAGAAAATCACTGGCCATTTTATATTTATTGCACTTTTTTGTTTTTTATGATGCATTTTCATAGATTCTGAGTTGCTTAATCTTTTGGTATGTGAATTTTTTTCAGGTCTGATAGTTTTGGAGTTATGTGCATTATATGTAAAACATAGTTTTTATTTTTTAGTTCATTTTGTGTGTAGGCTGTTATCAAGCAGTTTTATTGCTTGTAAAGAGTTTTATATAAATAGATCTTCTCCTCCCAAATACAATGGTGGTATTATTTTTGCCTAGGAGTAAATCTATGGATTTGGACTCCCATTTTTGGAACAAAAAACATTTAAAAATAAAAATGATGGCAACCTTCTAAGAGGCAGAGTGTGTGCTGGTATGCCTCAGCTACACTGCTGGCCTTCTAAGAGGTTGTGCAGCGCCTGTAGCTACACTCCAGACTGAGCAAAAGAATTCATACAGATTTGAGCTTGTTACCTCTCCTTCTCTGTTCCCCCCACCTAATTTTACCTTACACCAATGAATGGAATAGCGCTCAACGAGACGCTTAAGACCATATATGGCAACCCTAGGTTTGCTGATGTGAAACATGTACTAGCTTTGCCGACCTTCTAAGAGTCCAGGACGTGGCGACGGGTTAAAGCTAAATGAAGGCACGATCCAGTTCATGTTTCCTATTTTCAAAATGGTTTGCTACAACTGACTTTAAATTTAAGTTTGGCATTGAACTTAGTATTTAGTAGTCGCAGTCAAAGTGTTTAGCTAACATTTAATCTAATCTCTAGAACTACGCCTAATTTTCATAAGTTGCAAGTATTTGCGGGGAATAACTTTCGACGCCTGCTATTTCTTCCCTCGTGTTGCCGTTGTCCGAGAGCCTGGCAATGAAAAACCGCACTTGTAGTCCGTTTAATATAGCGCAAGTCCGTTTATATTTTCTATTTTCGAGTCCGGCCCATAAACTTTCATCGCGCATTGTGTTCTCGGCCCATAAAAGGACGCTATGGTGAAATCATATGGCAACGCGGGTTATGGACTCAGCCATAACCCGCGATTGGAGAGGCTGAATTTTTGCGCTGAATTTCAAGTTCAGCTGTGAACTTTATGGGGCTTTTCCCTCGAGAAACTCTTCCTGCAACTGCCGGCGCTGTCATAACTCTCACGAGCTTCTAAGTTTATCTGCTGTTTCGTTTGGCGCGGTGCTTCTTCCCGGTGGGAAGGGCACTGTTATCTTTGCGAGTACTGAATAATTCCCTCGGCACTTCGCGGTTCAGTTATCGCGGACCCGCAATTTCACAGAGTTGTTAATACATATTAAATTTGAAATATATCATTATATATATATTATATAACATGGTATACATTATATATTCACTATTTCGGTATATTCAGTGGCTGTTTTAAATACGTATTATTTACACATTAATTTATATATATTAAAAATGCATTGAAAACTCCGGGAATGTGCCATGAAGGGATCAAGTGAATGTACCATGAATGGATCAAGTGAATGTACCATCAATGCATCAAGTGAATGTACCATCAATGAACCAAGTGAATGTACCATCAATGGATCAAGTGAATGTACCATCAATGCATCAAGTGAATGCACAACAAACGTACCAAGAGGCACAAAAAAACAAACCCAGGGAAGGGATTCCGCGCAACCTGCCCCTGGCTCCCCCAAGCTAATCATCCCCCCCGCCAGGGATGCCGCGACGGTCCCCATATTTGGCTCCCAAAATTGTGCATCGCACAGAGCTCCTGATTATGTAAAGTACGGCCGCCATCACGCGTCTCTACTGACTGCATCGTAAAGCCTGTAGTGCTGCATCGCTGTGATGAGGGCTGTTAGATCACTGTGATAAAGGCTGTTTCATAGCTGTCGTGAAGGCTGTCACTACGGCTGTTTCATCGCTGTGATGAGAGCTTGTGTCGTTGTGATGAGGGCTGTTATATTGCTGTGATGAGGGCTGTTATATTGCTGTGATGACGGCTGTTATATTGCTGTGATGACAGCTGTTATATTGCTGTGATGACAGCTGTTATATTGCTGTGATGACAGCTGTTATATTGCTGCGATGACAGCTGTTATATTGCTGTGATGACGGCTGTTATATTGCTGTGATGACAGCTGTTATATTGCTGTGATGACAGCTGTTATATTGCTGTGATGACAGCTGTTATATTGCTGTGATGACAGCTGTTATATTGCTGTGATGACAGCTGTTATGTTGCTGTGATGACAGCTGTTATTTTGCTGTGATGACGGCTGTTATGTTGCTGTGATGACAGCTGTTATATTGCTGTGATGACAGCTGTTATATTGCTGTGATGACAGCTGTTATATTGCTGTGATGACGGCTGTTATATTGCTGTGATGACAGCTGTTATATTGCTGTGATGACAGCTGTTATATTGCTGTGATGACAGCTGTTATATTGCTGTGATGACGGCTGTTATATTGCTGTGATGACAGCTGTTATATTGCTGTGATGACAGCTGATATGTTGCTGTGATGAGGGCTGTTATATTGCTGTGATGACAGCTGTTATGTTGCTGTGATGAGGGCTGTTATATTGCTGTGATGACAGCTTTTATATTGCTGTGATGTCAGCTGTTATATTGCTGTGATGACAGCTGTTATATTGCTGTGATGACGGCTGTTATATTGCTGTGATGACGGCTGTTATATTGCTGTGATGACAGCTGTTATATTGCTGTGATGACAGCTGTTATGTTGCTGTGATGACAGCTGTTATATTGCTGTGATGATGACTTTTATATTGCTGTGATGACAGCTGTTATATTGCTGTGATGACAGCTGTTATATTGCTGTGATGACAGCTGTTATATTGCTGCGATGACAGCTGTTATATTGCTGTGATGACAGCTGTTATATTGCTGTGATGACAGCTGTTATGTTGCTGTGATGAGGGCTGTGATATTGCTGTGATGACAGCTGTTATATTGCTGTGATGACAGCTGTTATATTGCTGTGATGACAGCTGTTATGTTGCTGTGATGACAGCTGTTATTTTGCTGTGATGACGGCTGTTATGTTGCTGTGATGACAGCTGTTATATTGCTGTGATGACAGCTGTTATATTGCTGTGATGACAGCTGTTATATTGCTGTGATGACGGCTGTTATATTGCTGTGATGACAGCTGTTATATTGCTGTGATGACAGCTGTTATATTGCTGTGATGGCAGCTGTTATATTGCTGTGATGACAGCTGTTATATTGCTGTGATGACAGCTGTTATATTGCTGTGATGACAGCTGTTATATTGCTGTGATAACGGCTGTTATGTTGCTGTGATGACAGCTGTTATATTGCTGTGATGACAGCTGTTATGTTGCTGTGATGACAGCTGTTATATTGCTGTGATGACAGCTGTTATGTTGCTGTGATGAGGGCTGTTATATTGCTGTGATGACAGCTGTTATATTGCTGTGATGACGGCTGTTATATTGCTGTGATGACAGCTGTTATATTGCTGTGATGACAGCTGTTATGTTGCTGTGATGACAGCTGTTATATTGCTGTGATGACGGCTGTTATGTTGCTGTGATGACAGCTGTTATATTGCTGTGATGACAGCTGTTATATTGCTGTGATGACAGCTGTTATATTGCTGTGATGAGGGCTGTTATGTTGCTGTGATGACAGCTGTTATATTGCTGTGATGACAGCTGTTATATTACTGTGATGACAGCTGTTATGTTGCTGTGATGAGGGCTGTTATATTGCTGTGGTGACAGCTGTTATGTTGCTGTGATGATGACTGTTATATTGCTGTGATGACAGCTGTTATATTGCTGTGATGACAGCTGTTATGTTGCTGTGATGACGGTTGTTATATGACTGTGATGAAGGCGATCACATCACAGTGATGATTAATTTTTGAACAAGGTAACGTCTTTAAATTTTGGTCCATTCTTTTTTGAGAAAATATACGGAAAGTAAAAAGATAGCGGATTTCCCTCGGTTTTCCAGCAGTTCTTTATTTTATAAATTTCACCCTAGGGGGAAAACCATTTAACACTTTGACTACAACGTGACTGCTGCCTGTTTCTGCATCGGTTCTGCGTTCATTTATCTCCATCCTAAATGGTTCCTTCCTCCTTCCTCTCTTTGGATCGTGAGTGGTCAATGAGGAAATTTTCATAATGCTGCTGACCGACCGGCAGTCACAGACTCAATTTTTCTAAATATTTAATGAAAATTAAATGACGGCACGATCCATGTAATGTTCTGTAATGTTCGCTATTTTCAACATCGCTTACTACAATTTATTCTCATTTGAGTTGAATGTTGAACTCAGTTTTTCAGTTATTTTTTCTTACTACAATTTATTTTAATTTGAGTTGAATGTTGAACTCAGTTTTTCATTTTTTTTTCTTACTACAATTTATTTTAATTTGAGTTGAATGTTGAACTCAGTTTTTCAGTTTTTTTTCTTACTACAATTTATTTTAATTTGAGTTGAATGTTGAACTCAGTTTTTCATTTTTTTTTCTTACTACAATTTATTTTAATTTGAGTTGAATGTTGAACTCAGTTTTTCAGTTTTTTTTCTTACTACAATTTATTTTAATTTGAGTTGAATGTTGAACTCAGTTTTTCAGTTATTTTTTCTTACTACAATTTATTCTCATTTGAGTTGAATGTTGAACTTCAATTTCTCAGTTTTTGTTGCTTACTACAATTTATTCTCATTCAATTTTTGTGTTTTTGAACTTCAATTTCTCAATTTTTAAAGTAATAATTGACTCCCGCGTGTTCTCAGGTGCATACTCCTAATGCTACTCTGGGGCATTGAAATGTGTTTTTTTTACATTCAAGTGAAATAAAAAATTTTCTGTCGAGTGATTTATTATTCATTGACGACTAGGAATTACAGTTTACTTCAAGCAGATAATAGCCTGGAAAACAATAATAGTAATAGCCTAGAAATGATGATAGTTGATAATAGCCGGGAAAATATTTATTGTATATAATATCCTGAGAAGCATTATTATTATTGTACATAATAGCCAAAAAATAATAATATTAACATAAATCACAATAATAATAATAATAATAATGGTAAATAACAGCTAAAAAATTCTATTAGTAAATAATGACCTAAAAATTAATGACAGCAAATAACAGCCTGAAACGTATAACTGGGAATAATAGCCTAGAAAATAATAATAATAAAGAAAAGCCGGTGTCCATTCGTCCATTCAACTTCATGTCACCATAATACACAATAATCAACTTCTCCATTTCATCCATCTTGTCCGTCGTCCCCACAGCATCCAGGCTGCACCAGAAAAAAGCCAGTGCGCATGTTCATGCGCTTCTCATTTTTACGGCAAACGTGTTTGTTCCATCGCAAGTGCGGGCGTGAAAAGATTTCTATCATTGCATTTTCTGAGCATGGAGTCCTTCCCAGAATCGTTTCACGGCACAGCCGCTCCGTAACGGGCCAAAAAGCTCCACATTACGATCGACTCGAGCAAAAATCTTCAGGTTTCTTGTCCGTCGCAGTCTCGGGATAATTTCGTGGTGCTATCCTTGAGCCACAGCCAAGATTGGGTTTGTTTCACGGCTCCCGAGCCGTTATGGGTCTTAAGGAGATACAAAACTGCCCTCTTGTACCGTCTGTGGGGCCATTTGACCCACTTGTACCGTCTGTGGGGCCATTTGACCGACTTGTACCGTCTGTGTAGCCATTTGACCCACTTGTACCGTCTTTGGGGCCATTTGACCCACTTGCACCGTCTGGAGGACCATTTGACCGACTTGTACCGTCTGTGTAGCCATTTGACCCACTTGTACCGTCTGTGGGGCCATTTGACCCACTTGTACCGTCTGTGGGGCCATTTGACCCATTTGTACCGTATGTGGGGCCATTTGACCCACTTGCACCGTCTGGAGGACCATTTGACCGACTTGTACCGTCTGTGTAGCCATTTGACCCACTTGTACCGTCTGTGGGGCCATTTGACCCACTTGTACCGTCTGTGGGGCCATTTGATCCATTTGTACCGTATGTGGGGCCATTTGACCCATTTGTACCGTCTGTGGGGCCATTTGACCCACTTGTACCGTCTGTGGAGCCATTTGACCCACTTGCACCGTTAGTGTGGTTGTAATTTTCTAGATCGTCAGACAATCTTCCTCATGCACACCAATTTATGACGCTGAATGTCGAGACTGGTTTCTGTTATTATTTTTCGTATTAATATTATAATTATCATTCTACTATGTAATACTATTATTTTTCTTCGTGCGGGCACCACTGTCCTGCTTACAATCGCCGTCGTGATCGGGGCAGGCCGCCGACAATCAGCGCAGCATTGAGTCACGCTCAAATGAATTATCTGACTACGGCCTTGAGTCGCCTTCTTCCTAACAAGTTATAAACATTCAATATTTTTCCATGCATTTTTCCAAACCATTTGTTTCTACTATTAGCATGGGTATTACGGCACCCATGTGTGCATATCAATTAAGGATTTTACATTAAGGCATTTTAAAATCCACTGATGTTTTTTGCATCACATTTTTGGAAACAATCTATTTTTCTTGTCTTTCTTTCTTTTCTTCTGTTAAACAACCTTGATCTGACTCATTCTGCGAAGTTGGAGTCCAACTGAAACTTTGGCTCAGTTTGAAATGAAAAAAGACGCTTCTCAGGACACTGAAATTTTTTCGCGTCGGTATCGAACTACGGCCCAAAAAAAGTTTTTATTGCAAGGTCACGTCAGATAAACCATAGTTTATACTTGAAAACCGAGGGTTTCAACTTGAAAATCCTGGGTTTCCACTTGAAAACCGGGGTTACCTCTTGAAAATCAAGAATAAGACACCGAAGCACTTTTCCATTGGGCACAACGAGAGAGGAACAGAAGATTTACACGGACATAATTGTAAGAAAAAAAACTGAGGGTTTACATTTGAACACTATCGGAAGAGATACCAAAGATCGTACCAGAATTTCAACTAAAAATCGAAGCATTTCTTATGAATATGAAAGGAAAAGTTATCGGTTTCCGCTAGAATGCCAGCGAAAAAGACACAAAAAATCTTTCTCCGAGTGTAATTCGAGTGAAAAACCATAGGTTTTCTCTAAAATATCAGGGAGAGAGAAAACCGTTTTTACTAAAATACCACCGAAAGAGAAACCGGTTTTCACTGTCGTACCAACGGGACAAAAACCGGTATCCTCTGTCATACGATTGAGAGAAAAACCGGTTTATACTATAATACCAACGAGAGGGAAACCGGCTTCAGCTCTAATACCAACGAGAGAGAAACCGGTTTAGCTCAAATACCAACGAGACAAACCAGTTTTCAGCTATAATACCAACGAGAGACACCGGTTTCAGCTATAATACTAACGAGAGAGAAACCGGTATTCGCCCTCATTTACGAATGAGAGAGAAACCAGTTTCTGCTAGATAGTCAGACACCGGTCAGACACCGGAGATGTCCCTTGTAAAGTCGGCAACTCCTCCAAACTTGTGCTTAATGCAACAGTGACTGACGAGCGTGTTGGTCGAGTTGGACTTGACTGGAGTCACACTTCACCTGCCTGGAGTCACACTTCACTTGACTGGAGTCACACTTCACTTGACTGGAGTCACACTTCACTTGACTGGAGTCACATTTCACTTGACTGAAGTCACACTTCACTTGACTGGAGTCACACTGCACTTGACTGGAGTCACACTTCACTTGACTGGAGTCACACTTCACTTGACTGGAGTCACACTTCACTTGACTGGAGTCACACTTCACTTGACTGGAGTCACACTTCACTTGACTGGAGTCACATTTCACTTGACTGAAGTCACACTTCACTTGACTGGAGTCACACTGCACTTGACTGGAGTCACACTTCACTTGACTGGAGTCACACTTCACTTGACTGGAGTCACGCTTCACTTGACTGGAGTCACACTTCACTTGACTGGAGTCACACTTCACTTGACTGGAGTCACACTTCACTTGACTGGAGTCACACTTCACTTGACTGGAGTCACACTTGACTTGACTGGAGTCACACTTCACTTGACTGGAGTCACACTTTTCTTGACTGGAGTCACGCTTCACTTGGCTGGAGTCACGCTTCACCTGACTGGAGTCACGCTTCACTTGACTGGAGTCACACTTCACTTGACTGGAGTCACACTTTTCTTGACTGGAGTCACGCTTCACTTGGCTGGAGTCACACTTCACTTGACTGGAGTCACACTTCACTTGACTGGAGTCACACTTCACTTGACTGGAGTCACACTTCACTTGACTGGAGTCACACTTCACTTGACTGGAGTCACACTTCACTTGACTGGAGTCACACTTCACTTGACTGGAGTCACACTTTTCTTGACTGGAGTCACGCTTCACTTGGCTGGAGTCACGCTTCACCTGACTGGAGTCACGCTTCACCTGACTGGAGTCACGCTTCACTTGACTGGAGTCACACTTTTCTTGACTGGAGTCACGCTTCACTTGGCTGGAGTCACGCTTCACTTGGCTGGAGTCACACTTCACTTGACTGGAGTCACACTTCACTTGACTGGAGTCACACTTCACTTGACTGAAGTCACACATCACTTGACTGAAGTCACACTTCACTTGACTGGAGTCACACTTCACTTGACTGGAGTCACACTTCACTTGACTGGAGTCACACTTCACTTGACTGGAGTCACACTTCATTATTCAAATGCTCTCGTTCACAGTTGGGAAGTGCAAATGTTGCAATAGAGCTCAATGTCAGAGTTATATCGATGTGATGGCGTGCATATTGCAGGCTTATATTGCGCTTTCTGGTTGCTCAATAGCTCTGCATATTTGATTCTCTATGTGCTAAGTGGCATTCGTTTTTAATATTATGTTTTCTATTTGTTACCACTATACATTTGGTTCTATTTGTTACCACTATACATTTGATTCTACTGGTTACCACTATACATTTGATTCTATTTGTTACCACTATACATTTGATTATATTTGTTACCACTATACATTTGATTCTACTTGTTACCACTATACATTTGATTCTACTTGTTACCACTATACATTTGATTCTTGTTACCACTATACATTTGATTCTATTTGTTACCACTATACATTTGATTATATTTGTTACCACTATACATTTGATTCTATTTGTTACCACTATACATTTAATTCTATTTGTTACCACTATACATTTGATTCTACTTGTTACCACTATACATTTGATTCTATTTGTTACCACTATACATTTGATTCTATTTGTTACCATTATTCATTTGATTCTATTTGTTACCACTATACATTTGATTCTACTTGCTACCACTATACATTTGATTCTACTTGTTCCACTATACATTTGATTCTACTTGTTCCACTATACATTTAATTCTATTTGTTACCACTATACATTTGATTCTACTTGTTACCACTATACATTTGATTCTATTTGTTACCACTATACATTTGATTCTATTTGTTACCATTATTCATTTGATTCTATTTGTTACCACTATACATTTGATTCTACTTGCTACCACTATACATTTGATTCTACTTGTTCCACTATACATTTGATTCTACTTGTTCCACTATACATTTGATTCTACTTGTTCCACTATACATTTGATTCTACTTGTTACTACTAAGTGGTATTACGTACTCGTATTTAAAAGCATCGATTCCATTTGTTAGTACTACTAAGTGGCTTTACATATTTAAAAGTGTTTTATTTGCAGGAATTAACTCTCCCTAGTGAAATACGTGAGACTACGAGCTAAAGATTAGGTGGGTCTTCCTTCTATTGAAATAGAATATTTTTTTTTTGTTTCACACCACATTACTTTCTTTTCAAAACTCCTCTTGTTTCATGAACTTCATTCTCAATTTACTGTTTCTATTCCCCCAGCGCATAGATTCTGCGTACCCACAACTCCACACTAAATGGTGCCATCGCCTTTATTGTGCTAAGGGAGGCTAAAACTAACTTGTAATCAATTAATCAATCCAACACCTTTTTTGTAATTAGGGATACTTGAACTAACTCATCTAATCACCTATTCGCTGGATTTTTTGTATCGGAAATCTTTTCATTGCGACCGGGCTAATAGTTGGAATTGCCTTCGTTCTTTCTTACTGAAACTTCCCAAGTTCTTTTTCCCTTAAAATTGTTTTTTTAGCTTAGACTCCCTAAAGTCTTTCTTCCTTGGAAATAGTTTTTTTTCCGTCGAAATTCGCCAAGTTCTTTCTACCTTGAAATCAGTCTTTCTTGCTAACTCAAAGCCCCGTTCTTCTTCCTCTCTCAAATTAGCAAACGATTTACACCAGCTCGGAACCTCCCACCGTCCCTAGCACGATATAAAATACTTCACGCTTTAACTTATACCATTGATCGATCTTCCGCTATCGTGCAATGTAGTTACGCCTTCCCTACCTCGTCCGCTGGACGGAATTTATGAGAAATGTTGCAGAGCTCCCATCGAGGGCCCGAAATTGCCGTTTACGACTAGCACAGTAGAGAAAAATGAAGACAATTTCCCAAATTCTGCAGTGGACTTTAAAACAAACTTGCATGGGGCGATGCGCGTGTGCTTGGCTAGGTACTCCGGCTTCATTATTTATGCTCCATAATGCTGTTCGTACGCCGTGAAGCTTTCCCTAGACGCTCCTCTCTATTAAACTTGGACTTGGGTGCAGTTATTTTAGATGGGGGAACTGAGGCACGAGTCTTTACTTCTGCTGGAAACCGGCTTTGTTTTGCCTGCTTTATTAGGAACTTCTCCGTCTATCTTTAAATTAAAGGGCTCCGAGTGTGAAGTTCTCATGGAGCTCATTAGGGAGTTTGTGTAGTGTTTGTTTGGCGGGTCTTTTGCGCGTGAGGCGTGTTGGTGTCATGGTGCGCATTGTTTGTAAGCGTATCGTCATCGTGATTCGTGGTGTTGCTAAAATAGTGTGTCTGTATTGAATACATGTACTTGTATACGTGTCAAATAGAGAGAAATTCGTTTCAAAAAGTAAAAAATACGCTTAAAATAGTGAAAAATACGTGTAAAATACGTTTGAAATACATGTGAAATAGTGTGCCTGGATTAAGCACGTGTATCTGTATACATGTAAAATAGTGTAAAATGAATGTAAAAGAGAGCAAAATGCATGTAAAATAGTGCAATATAAATGTAAAATAGTGCAAAATTGATTTAAAATAATCTACCTGTATCAAATACATGGCAGACAGATTCTCCATGATACAAAATTTATTATTTTTAGCTTGTGAGACACAAGGGAACAAGTGACAGTATCTTTTGTGCGTGAGTTTCACAAGGGTACAAATACTATGTTTTGACCTTTGTAAAACATGTAACTCTTTTGTGTTGAATAGATGAGAAGAAAATATGAAGCACTTAGAGTTCGGTTTTTTTTTATTAATAGATGAAATTGAAAGTGTTGTATACAACCGATAAATAATCTAGCAATAATAATCAAGCAATTAACATAACGTATTGCACTCTCCTCAGAAGGCATAAGATAGGCAATTAGCTTATGTCGTTCAGCTAAGTTCGTTAGTTACGTTACTTAAGTTTGTCCATCCTATGCTATGGGGTATGGGGGCTGGCGCCCTCAGGGGGGGTACTGTTAGGTCCCATAAGATGTAGATAGGCCTTCGGGACTTGTGTCTTTTGTGCCCACTTTGCTTCTATCAGTTTTCATACCTTATTCTTTATCTCTTATACATCTTTTTT
The DNA here is from genome assembly GCA_030386875.1 of Morinoia aosen. Lineage (NCBI taxonomy): Eukaryota > Metazoa > Arthropoda > Malacostraca > Amphipoda > Talitridae > Morinoia > Morinoia aosen. Next base: position 42,984,493 of record CM059577.1, on the reverse strand, counting down.
TCCTTTTATACTAACTCCCTGGTTCTATGCCCCCTGTGCATAGATTCAACGTTCCCTTTACTCCATACGAAATGGTGGTTTCCTCTCTTTTTGATACGCATTTCTCCCAGTCAGGGTGGCTTAAACTATCATCTATTCTAACCTGTTTCATGATTTTTTAGGTTTTAAATATTCTGACAGGTTCCACACGCGAACATGTACATCAATTTACGCAATTAAAACAATAGTTCATTGTAACCCATTCAGACTCTAGTCACACTATGTATAATTACCCTGCTGCGTTTTGCGCGAAAAAAAAACTTGACTTGTGCATGAAACTATTCACGTAAATCAATGTTTATGTTTTTTTAAAACTAATGCAACAATGGCCATATTTCATTGTTCTTCCACCATAAAGACTAACGCAAATGAGCTGCAATTCAAGTTCAACTCATTTTGAATTTCAACACACTGAGTCATTGTGGGATCGAAACACCAAATTTGAACACGGTATCGGTGAGAGGTCGAAATGACATCAAATTTCAACACACCGTTGAGCGATCGAGACAATGTCAAATATCAACACATCGTTGCTTGATCGAGACTATTTTAGATTTGAATACACCCGTTGTTGAGACATAAAAACAACACCAAATTTCAACTCTCACTGTCGTTCCTTGATCGAGAAAACAGCACATTTGAACACACCGTGTCGTTGCGAGATCGAGACAATGTTATTGAGTTCCTTCACTCGCCGCGGCCGCGTGTTCTCACCAATAAGTCCTCTTACCGAAGCCCTGCTGCTGCCAGCCGCAACAAAACGCTCGTGTAATAGAAATCTTCTGAAAAAGAAATCACCACAAAAGCCTTTCATTGGCCTAAAGGATTGCTAAAAATACGAGAAAGAATGCACCAAATACACCAGTGTTTGTTACGTTCGGATAGAATCAAGTGTCGGATAATGAATGCTGGCTCGGAGTTCGCTGTGTTGCAACTATGCGTGTTTTTTTGTAGTTTAATTTTTCTGAGTAGAATTTGTGTGAGTTGTGTCGTTGCCGCTTTCGCTGTGCGCGAATGCGTAATTTATCTGGAATTTAATTTGGAGTTCCATGAATTGGTTTTTTTGTACGCTCTGTAATGAGTGTGCAATATACGTCGCAATTTGTGTGTTGTTTGTAAATTGTCGATAAGTGCGTATATGTGTGAGTGGATAGTTGCGGACATATGTATTGTAGGTATATTCTTTTGTGTAATGTTCATTTTTGGAGTATAATTTCTGTTTTCCATTACATGTTTAGATGCATTGTACTGTATGTATGTAACTTTTTGTGGTATGTATTTTAGTTCCGTATGTATGAATAATAGTTTATTTCAAACTTTCATATGATGTTCATGGTAATATTTATTATCTCAAGTAAACAATAGCTACATGTCAAAAGTACTTGAGGTTCATCTATTTAGACAATAATTCAAGTTGAACAATTCTCTATAAAAATGAGTACAGTTTAACACATTTCCTGCGAAAGGACCCACTGGTGGTCACTTAAGGGATTTTCATTGTGCTGGTGACCCACCTGCAGTCACTAACTCATTTTTTATTAATACTTAATGAAAGCTAAATAGACGCCCGATCCGGTTAATGTTTGCCATTTTCAAAGTTGATTACACAAACAAAGTTGACTTTAAATTTGAATTGAATATTGAACTTCAGTTTAACCCATCGCAGTTAAGGTGTTGAAAACTGACCACTTCTTACGATACCTCCATATCCTTGATGCACTTCAGCAACTTTTTCATTATTTAACGTGAGCAAAATATTAACCTACGAATCTATTCAGTGCTCCTTCGGTTTTACTTAGGGTAACTTTCGCCGTGCTCCTACCGTTTTACTTAGGGTAACTTTCGCCGTGCTCCTACCGTTTTACTTAGAGTAACTTTCGCCGGGCATTTCCCCATAATTCGGCGAGTCCAGAAAACCTAACAGAAGCCCACCGCTAAAATTTCCCGCTCGTATAAAGTTATTACCCCATGAAACTGAAGACCAGGAGCACGGAACATGGTGGATGACGAGCAACATTATCGAATGATGTTGCTTGTATTTCGCTGCGAAGTCGCGTGTAAAGCGAGGTAATTAGCGTCCCTAGGAACAATGGTAAGTGGAGGGTTCTTGGCAAAGGTCTTTAGAATTCTGCAAGTGGGAAACGCCCGCCCCATTGTATCGTAGTGCGAGTTTCCTCTCGTACGGACCAGCGTGCTCTGAACGCTTCCAGGACGAGAAGTACGTCTAAGATTTGCTCGAGGAGGTTCGTTTAGAATTCCAGGACGAGAAGTACAAGTACGTCTGAGATTTACTCGTAGAGGTTCGTCTACAATTAAAGTACGATCTCCAGGGCAAGAAGTGTGTACGTTAAAGAGTTGCTAGTGGAAATTTGTCTAGAATTATAAGATCTCCAGGGCAAGAAGTACGTCCGAGATTTGCTCGTGGAGATTCGTTAGGAAAATCAGACTGCTAGTAACTCTGATGGTTCACATTCCCGAAACTTATTCCCAAACAGACACACTTTTTTTGAGCTAAACTATTTCTAAAACAGACACACTTTTATGGGCTGAATTTATCCTTGAGCTGATTTCCAAATACGTATGTCATCGTTGTGCGCGGTCATTTAATTATGACACACTCAAGTGTGCTAGCCATGATACACATAAGTGTGCCAGCCATGACACACTCAAGTGTGCCAGCCATGACACATTCAAGTGTGCCAGCCATGACACACTAAGCGTGAGTCGACTTCATTTTGCACAAAGTGCCTTTTTCCTAGACAAGTTGTTAATGATGTCAATGAACTGAAAATATTTGAACATTCAAAGAAAAAAGTAGTGAATATATTGAGCTTTCTTCTCCATCTTTACAACTTTCCTCATGGTATAGTCCGCCTTTTACATTTCCCCTCACCACTTTCCCTCATTTTTACACCTATCTTGATAGTATAGTTCTACTTATACAAATCACTTCACCGGTTCACCAATTTGGACGTCTCGAACCTTAGTATAGTCCAATTTATAAGTCTCCCATCATCATTTAACCTCATCTTCTCAAGCCTCTCATGAAGACTTTTTATATTCCATACTCGTGGACTTCAACGGGTAAAGAATAGTGAGAAGAAACGTTCACGAGTATGGAATAGTGAGAAGGAACGTCCACGGGAATGGGATGGTGAGAAGGAACGTCCACGGGAATTGGATGGTGAGAAGGAACGTCCACGGGAATTGGATGGTGAGAAGAAACGTCCACAGGTATGGAATAGTGAGAAGTAAATACCACGGGTATGGAATAGTGAGATGTAAAATCCTCTGGTATGGAATAAGAAGAAACGTTCACGGGTACAAAATAGTCAAAAAACTTCTCACTATTTCGTACCCGCGGCCGTTTTTCTTACTCTGTAAAACCAGTGGAAGTTTCTCTTCTCTATTCCATACTCGTGGACGTTTCTTCTAACTACACCATTCCCTTGGACATTTCTACTCACTATCCCATACTCGTGGGATACTTAAAACTTTCTTGTATAATAATAGGAATAAACCTTCTCACTATCCCATTCCCGTGGACGTTCCTTCTCACCATTCCATACCCGTGGACATTCCTTCTCACCATTCCATACCCGTGGACGTTTCTTCTCACCATTCCATACCCGTGGACGTTTCTTCACACCATTCCATACCCGTGGACGTTCCTTCTCACCATTCCATACCCGTGGACGTTCCTTCTCACCATTCCATACCCGTGGACGTTTCTTCACACCATTCCATACCCGTGGACGTTCCTTCTCACCATTCCATACCCGTGGACGTTCCTTCTCACCATTCCATACCCGTGGACGTTTCTTCACACCATTCCATACCCGTGGACGTTCCTTCTCACCATTCCATACCCGTGGACGTTTCTTCACACCATTCCATACCCGTGGACGTTCCTTCTCACCATTCCATACCCGTGGACGTTCCTTCTCACCATTCCATACCCGTGGACGTTTCTTCACACCATTCCATACCCGTGGACGTTCCTTCTCACCATTCCATACCCGTGGACGTTTCTTCACACCATTCCATACCCGTGGACGTTTCTTCACACCATTCCATACCCGTGGACGTTCCTTCTCACCATTCCATACCCGTGGACGTTCCTTCTCACCATTCCATACCCGTGGACGTTTCTTCACACCATTCCATACCCGTGGACGTTCCTTCTCACCATTCCATACCCGTGGACGTTTCTTCACACCATTCCATACCCGTGGACGTTTCTTCACACCATTCCATACCCGTGGACGTTCCTTCTCACCATTCCATACCCGTGGACGTTTCTTCACACCATTCCATACCCGTGGACGTTCCTTCTCACCATTCCATACCCGTGGACGTTTCTTCACACCATTCCATACCCGTGGACGTTCCTTCTCACCATTCCATACCCGTGGACGTTTCTTCTCACCATTCCATACCCGTGGACGTTTCTTCACACCATTCCATACCCGTGGACGTTCCTTCTCACCATTCCATACCCGTGGACGTTTCTTCACACCATTCCATACCCGTGGACGTTTCTTCACACCATTCCATACCCGTGGACGTTCCTTCTCACCATTCCATACCCGTGGACGTTCCTTCTCACCATTCCATACCCGTGGACGTTTCTTCACACCATTCCATACCCGTGGACGTTCCTTCTCACCATTCCATACCCGTGGACGTTTCTTCACACCATTCCATACCCGTGGACGTTCCTTCTCACCATTCCATACCCGTGGACGTTTCTTCTCACCATTCCATACCCGTGGACGTTTCTTCACACCATTCCATACCCGTGGACGTTCCTTCTCACCATTCCATACCCGTGGACGTTTCTTCACACCATTCCATACCCGTGGACGTTTCTTCACACCATTCCATACCCGTGGACGTTCCTTCTCACCATTCCATACCCGTGGACGTTCCTTCTCACCATTCCATACCCGTGGACGTTTCTTCACACCATTCCATACCCGTGGACGTTCCTTCTCACCATTCCATACCCGTGGACGTTTCTTCACACCATTCCATACCCGTGGACGTTTCTTCACACCATTCCATACCCGTGGACGTTTCTTCACCCTTTGCTGTTTCTTCTCACTATCCGATACCCTTGGCTGTTCCTTCTCACCATCCCATCCCCGCGGCTGTTTGCTGCACCATTCGCTCCCAGGTGAGCTGTTGCGGTCGATCAAGCTACTGAGCGAGACAATCTCAGCTGTTTCTGTGTCCCTGGACGCCTGTTCCCTCCTAATTTTCCCACTTTTTGGCCGCACTTTTTATTTGCTTTGTTGCCTGGCCACTCGAGCCCGACACTCGCACTCGGCCTGCGTCCTAATGCCTTCCCTCACCCGCGTCGGGGCGCGCACGCTGCTGGTCGTGTTTGTGTCGAATTTGTTGTGGGTCTTGCACGTGTCAAGTTTGTTGTGGGTCTTGTTTGTGTCAAGTTTGTTGTGTGTCTTGTTTCTGTCAAGTTTGTTGTGGGTCTTGTTTCTGTCAAGTTTGTTGGGGGTCTTGTTTCTGTCAAGTTTGTTGTGGGTCTTGTTTCTGTCAAGTTTGTTGTGTGTCTTGTTTCTGTCAAGTTTGTTGTGTGTCTTGTTTCTGTCAAGTTTGTTGTGGGTCTTGTTTCTGTCAAGTTTGTTGGGGGTCTTGTTTCTGTCAAGTTTGTTGTGTGTCTTGTTTCTGTCAAGTTTGTTGTGGGTCTTGTTTCTGTCAAGTTTGTTGGGGGTCTTGTTTCTGTCAAGTTTGTTGTGTGTCTTGTTTCTGTCAAGTTTGTTGTGGGTCTTGTTTCTGTCAAGTTTGTTGGGGGTCTTGTTTCTGTCAAGTTTGTTGTGGGTCTTGTTTCTGTCAAGTTTCTTGGGGGTCTTGTTTCTGTCAAGTTTGTTGTGGGTCTTGTTTCTGTCAAGTTTGTTGGGGGTCTTGTTTCTGTCAAGTTTGTTGTGGGTCTTGTTTCTGTCAAGTTTGTTGTGGGTCTTGTTTCTGTCAAGTTTGTTGTGGGTCTTGTTTCTGTCAAGTTTGTTGTGTGTCTTGTTTCTGTCAAGTTTGTTGTGGGTCTTGTTTCTGTCAAGTTTGTTGTGTGTCTTGTTTCTGTCAAGTTTGTTGTGTGTCTTGTTTCTGTCAAGTTTGTTGTGTGTCTTGTTTCTGTCAAGTTTGTTGTGGGTCTTGTTTCTGTCAAGTTTGTTGGGGGTCTTGTTTCTGTCAAGTTTGTTGTGTGTCTTGTTTCTGTCAAGTTTGTTGGGGGTCTTGTTTCTGTCAAGTTTGTTGTGGGTCTTGTTTCTGTCAAGTTTGTTGGGGGTCTTGTTTCTGTCAAGTTTGTTGTGGGTCTTGTTTCTGTCAAGTTTGTTGTGTGTCTTGTTTCTGTCAAGTTTGTTGTGGGTCTTGTTTCTGTCAAGTTTGTTGTGTGTCTTGTTTCTGTCAAGTTTGTTGTGTGTCTTGTTTCTGTCAAGTTTGTTGTGGGTCTTGTTTCTGTCAAGTTTGTTGTGTGTCTTGTTTCTGTCAAGTTTGTTGTGGGTCTTGTTTCTGTCAAGTTTGTTGGGGGTCTTGTTTCTGTCAAGTTTGTTGTGGGTCTTGTTTCTGTCAAGTTTGTTGTGTGTCTTGTTTCTGTCAAGTTTGTTGTGGGTCTTGTTTCTGTCAAGTTTGTTGTGGGTCTTGTTTCTGTCAAGTTTGTTGTGTGTCTTGTTTCTGTCAAGTTTGTTGTGGGTCTTGTTTCTGTCAAGTTTGTTGGGGGTCTTGTTTCTGTCAAGTTTGTTGTGTGTCTTGTTTCTGTCAAGTTTGTTGTGGGTCTTGTTTCTGTCAAGTTTGTTGTGTGTCTTGTTTCTGTCAAGTTTGTTGTGGGTCTTGTTTCTGTCAAGTTTGTTGTGGGTCTTGTTTCTGTCAAGTTTGTTGTGTGTCTTGTTTCTGTCAAGTTTGTTGTGGGTCTTGTTTCTGTCAAGTTTGTTGTGGGTCTTGTTTCTGTCAAGTTTGTTGTGGGTCTTGTTTCTGTCAAGTTTGTTGTGTGTCTTGTTTCTGTCAAGTTTGTTGTGGGTCTTGTTTCTGTCAAGTTTGTTGTGTGTCTTGTTTCTGTCAAGTTTGTTGTGGGTCTTGTTTCTGTCAAGTTTGTTGTGGGTCTTGTTTCTGTCAAGTTTGTTGGGGGTGTTGTTTCTGTCAAGTTTGTTGTGGGTCTTGTTTCTGTCAAGTTTGTTGGGGGTCTTGTTTCTGTCAAGTTTGTTGTGGGTCTTGTTTCTGTCAAGTTTGTTGTGGGTCTTGTTTCTGTCAAGTTTGTTGTGGGTCTTGTTTCTGTCAAGTTTGTTGGGGGTCTTGTTTCTGTCAAGTTTGTTGTGTGTCTTGTTTGTGTCAAGTTTGTTGTGGGTCTTGTTTCTGTCAAGTTTGTTGTGTGTCTTGTTTCTGTCAAGTTTGTTGTGTGTCTTGTTTCTGTCAAGTTTGTTGTGTGTCTTGTTTCTGTCAAGTTTGTTGGGGGTCTTGTTTCTGTCAAGTTTGTTGGGGGTCTTGTTTGTGTCAAGTTTGTTGTGTGTCTTGTTTCTGTCAAGTTTGTTGTGGGTCTTGTTTCTGTCAAGTTTGTTGGGGGTCTTGTTTCTGTCAAGTTTGTTGTGGGTCTTGTTTGTGTCAAGTTTGTTGTGGGTCTTGTTTGTGTCAAGTTTGTTGTGTGTCTTGTTTCTGTCAAGTTTGTTGTGGGTCTTGTTTCTGTCAAGTTTGTTGGGGGTCTTGTTTCTGTCAAGTTTGTTGTGGGTCTTGTTTCTGTCAAGTTTGTTGTGGGTCTTGTTTCTGTCAAGTTTGTTGGGGGTCTTGTTTCTGTCAAGTTTGTTGGGGGTCTTGTTTCTGTCAAGTTTGTTGTGGGTCTTGTTTCTGTCAAGTTTGTTGTGTGTCTTGTTTCTGTCAAGTTTGTTGGGGGTCTTGTTTGTGTCAAGTTTGTTGTGGGTCTTGTTTCTGTCAAGTTTGTTGTGGGTCTTGTTTCTGTCAAGTTTGTTGTGGGTCTTGTTTCTGTCAAGTTTGTTGGGGGTCTTGTTTCTGTCAAGTTTGTTGTGTGTCTTGTTTCTGTCAAGTTTGTTGTGGGTCTTGTTTCTGTCAAGTTTGTTGGGGGTCTTGTTTCTGTCAAGTTTGTTGTGGGTCTTGTTTCTGTCAAGTTTGTTGTGGGTCTTGCTTGCGAAAAATTTGTAGTGGGTCTTGCTTGCGGAAAATTTGTAGTGGGTCTTGCTTGCATAAAATTTATTGTGGGTCTTGCTTGCAGAAAATTTAAATGTGGGTCTTGCTTGCAGAAAATTTGTTGTGGGTCTTGCTTGCATAAAATTTATTGTGGGTCTTGCTTGCAGAAAATTTAAATGTGGGTCTTGCTTGCAGAAAATTTGTTGTGGGTCTTGCTTGCAGAAAATTTAAATGTGGGTCTTGCTTGCAGAAAATTTGTTGTGGGTCTTGCTTGCAGAAAATTTAAATGTGGGTCTTGCTTGCAGAAAATTTGTTGTGGGTCTTGCTTGCAGAAAATTTAAATGTGGGTCTTGCTTGCAGAAAATTTGTTGTGGGTCTTGCTTGCAGAAAATTTAAATGTGGGTCTTGCTTGCAGAAAATTTGTTGTGGGTCTTGCTTGCAGAAAATTTGTTGTGGGTCTTGCTTGAGTCAAGTTTGCTGTGAGTCTTGCTTGTATCGAATTTGTTGTGAATTAGTTACTAGTGTTGCTTGTATTAAATCATGTTACACAATAAAACCAAGTTGCGTTGCTATAAATCCTAATTGCCCCAGCTCCGCTGTAATTGAACGTGAAATCTCTTTCTGACGTTGAAAGCCGTTTTCGAAATTATTGCTCTGGTAATTTTAATCCCGGATTATACATTCTGGATAAATTGATCTTGCAATATATACGGTCAATTATCGTAAACTCTCCCTACCGAAGACAACTTATTTCATAACAAATTACTTAGCGATTTTAATCCTAATTTCACCGTTTCAACCTTCCATTATATTGGGAATTTAACAGCTGCCACTCACAGCTGCTCTGAGTGCTGCCGCCCACGTCTGTAGGTGGGTGGGCGAGTGGGCGGGCGAGTGGGCAGGTGGACGGGCAAGTGGGTGGGCGAGCGAGCGGGCGAGTGGAAGAGTGGGCAGATGGGTGGGCGATTGGGCAGGTGGGTGGGCGAGTGGGCGCGCTACAATCCGAGTGGCACATCAGAACACCGTCAAAAACCACCTGCAAAGAGCGTACTTGCGCTCAGTTTAATTCGAGGTTTTCACCAGCAGTAAAATAAAATAAAATAACGTCGGCGATCACCCTGCTCATGGAACGCTGGATAAGAATTGACTTCCTATTATTAAGTACTGGAAGAAAATGAAGAAAGCATTCCTGAATTTAACCCTGAAGTAGAACAAATAATAAATATTCTATAGCCTTTCACTTTGAAAAATGAAATCAAACGAAGCACAAAATGAAAATAAAGCATCTCCAAAACTAACGAATAAACACTCTATACAAAAATGCAGTACGAAACTTCACGATATGATACAGCATGTAAGGCGAGAGCTTATAGTTTGGAGTTAGTTCTCTTTTTGGGAACGTTTTTCTCTTTTTTTGGTACGTACGGCTCTTTTTGTGTACGTTCGGCTCTTTTTTTGTACGTTCGGTTTTTTTTTTTGTACGTTCGGCTCTTTTTGTGTACGTTCGGCTCTTTTTTGTACTTTTGTCTCTTTTTGTGTACGTTCGGCTCTTTTTTTGTACGTTCGGCTCTTTTTTTGTACGTTCGGCTCTTTTTTTGTACGTTCGGCTCTTTTTCGTACGTTCGGCTCTTTTTTTGTGTACGTTCGGCTCTTTTTTTGTACTTTCGGCTCTTTTTTTGTACGTTCGGCTCTTTTTGTGTACGTTCGGCTCTTTTTTTGTACGTTCGGCTCTTTTTTTGTACGTTCGGCTCTTTTTGTGTACGTTCGGCTCTTTTTTTGTACGTTCGGCTCTTTTTGTGTACGTTCGGCTCTTTTTTTGTACGTTTGGCTCTTTTTTGTACGTTCGGCTCTTTTTGTGTACGTTCGGCTCTTTTTTTGTACGTTCGGCTCTTTTTTTGTACGTTCGGCTCTTTTTGTGTACGTTCGGCTCTTTTTTTGTACGTTCGGCTCTTTTTGTGTACGTTCGGCTCTTTTTTTGTACGTTCGGCTCTTTTTTTGTACGTTCGGCTCTTTTAAAGTACGTTCGGCTCTTTTTTTGTACGTTCGGCTCTTTTTTTGTACGTTCGGCTCTTTTTGTGTACGTTCGGCTCTTTTTTTGTACGTTCGGCTCTTTTTTGTACGTTCGGCTCTTTTTGTGTACGTTCGGCTCTTTTTTTGTACGTTCGGCTCTTTTTTGTACGTTCGGCTCTTTTTGTGTACGTTCGGCTCTTTTTTTGTACGTTCGGCTCTTTTTGTGTACGTTCGGCTCTTTTTTTGTACGTTCGGCTCTTTTTTGTATGTTCGGCTCTTTTTTTGTACGTTCGGCTCTTTTTGTGTACGTTCGGTTTTTTTTTTGTACGCTCGGCTCTTTTTTTGTACGTTCGGCTCTTTTTTTGTACGTTTGGCTCTTTTTTTGTACGTTCGGCTCTTTTCCTTGTTCGATCGGCTCTTTTCCTTGTTCGTTTGGCTCTTTTCTTTGTACGCTTGGCTCTTTTTTTGTGCGTTTGGCTCTTTTCCTTGTACGCTTGGCTCTTTTTTTGGACGTTTGGCTTTTTTCTTTGTACGCTTGGCTCTTATTTTGTGCGTTCGTTTTTTTTTTTGTACGTTCGGCTCTTTTCCTTGTTCGATCGGCTCTTTTCCTTGTTCGATCGGCTCTTTTCCTTGTTCGATCGGCTCTTTTCCTTGTTCGTTTGGCTCTTTTCTTTGTACGCTTGGCTCTTTTTTTGTGCGTTTGGCTCTTTTTCTTGTACGCGTTGGCTCTTTTTTTGGACGTTTGGCTCTTTTTTTTGGACGTTTGGCTCTTTTCATTGTACGCTTGGCTCTTTTTTTGTGCGTTTGGCTCTTTTCCTTGTACGCTTGGCTCTTTTTTTGGACGTTTGGCTTTTTTCTTTGTACGCTTGGCTCTTTTTTAGTGCGTTTGGGTCTTTTCTTTGTACTCTTGGCTCTTTTCCTTGTACGCCTGGCGCTTTTTTTGTACGCTGGGCTCTTATTTTTACGTTTGGCTCTATTTTTTGGTACTCTCTTTGTGGCAGGCGCTGGTTTACTATTTTTTGTAGGCAACAACGAGCGTATCTAGGCAACACCGAGCGTGTCTAGGCAACACCGAGCGTGTCTAGGCAACACGGAGCGTGTCTAGGCAACACGGAGCGTGTCTAGGCATCACCAAGCGTGTCTAGGCAACACGGAGCGTGTCTAGGCAATACGGAGCGTGTCTAGGCAAAACTGAGCGTGTCTAGGCAAAACCGAGCATGTCTAGGCAACACCGAGCGTGTCTAGGCAACACGGCGCGTGTCTAGGCAACACGGAGCGTGTCTAGGCAACACCGAGCGTGTCTAGGCAACACCGAGCGTGTCTAGGCAACACCGAGCGTGTCTAGGCAACACGGAGCGTGTCTAGGCAACACGGAGCGTGTCTAGGCAACACCGAGCGTGTCTAGGCAACACCGAGCGTGTCTAGGCAACACCGAGCGTGTCTAGGCAACACGGAGCGTGTCTAGGCAACACGGAGCGTGTCTAGGCAGCACGGAGCGTGTCTAGGCAGCACGGAGCGTGTCTAGGCAACACCGAGCGTGTCTAGGCAACACCGAGCGTGTCTAGGCAACACCGAGCGTGTCTAGGCAACACCGAGCGTGTCTAGGCAACACCGAGCGTGTCTAGGCAACACCGAGCGTGTCTAGGCAACACCGAGCGTGTCTAGGCAACACCGAGCGTGTCTAGGCAACACCGAGCGTGTCTAGGCAACACCGAGCGTGTCTAGGCAACAACGAGCGTGTCTAGGCAACACCGAGCGTGTCTAGGCAACACCGAGCGTGTCTAAGCAACACCGAGCGTGTCTAGGCAACACCGAGCGTGTCTAGGCAGCACGGAGCGTGTCTAGGCAACACGGAGCGTGTCTAGGCAACACGGAGCGTGTCTAGGCAACACGGAGCGTGTCTAGGCAACACGGAGCGTGTCTAGGCAACACGGAGCGTGTCTAGGCAACACGGAGCGTGTCTAGGCAACACGGAGCGTGTCTAGGCAACACCGAGCGTGTCTAGGCAACACCGAGCGTGTCTAGGCAACACCGAGCGTGTCTAGGCAACACGGAGCGTGTCTAGGCAACACGGAGCGTGTCTAGGCAACACGGAGCGTGTCTAGGCAAAACGGAGCGTGTCTAGGCAACACGGAGCGTGTCTAGGCAACACCGAGCGTGTCTAGGCAACACCGAGCGTGTCTAGGCAACACCGAGCGTGTCTAGGCAACACCGAGCGTGTCTAGGCAACACCGAGCGTGTCTAGGCAACACGGAGCGTGTCTAGGCAACACGGAGCGTGTCTAGGCAACACGGAGCGTGTCTAGGCAACACGGAGCGTGTCTAGGCAAAACGGAGCGTGTCTAGGCAACACGGAGCGTGTCTAGGCAACACGGAGCGTGTCTAGGCAACACCGAGCGTGCCTAGGAAACACCGAGCGTGTCTAGGCAACACCGAGCGTGTCTAGGCAATACCGAGCGTGTCTAGGCAACACCGAGCGTGTCTAGGCAACACTTAATGCCACCAATCTAAAAACGGTTTATTTTTACCCCCACTGGGGTTTCTGGAAGTGTGGTTTTCGTGGTTTCTGGGCTTGCGTCACGGTTTCGCCTCGTTAGCGACGGCTGCTAATTGGGCGGTGGTGTGTGTTGTGTAGTTCTTGTTGTGTCTCGCTGTGTTCATGTGTGTACATGTGTGGGTGTGTGGATATATGGATGTATAGATACGTATTTGGATGTATAGGTATATGCCCATGTGGGTATTTGGAGACATGAATACCTGAGAATATGGGTGTATGGATATATAGATGCCTATGTACATATATTTATAGGTGTGTATATAAATGTTTATATTAAAAGGGTGGAAATATTATTATGAAAAGAACATATGTAGAAGCGGAATTTTCTGCCACCATAGAGTGAACAATGGAAGCTGAAATTTATACCATCCCTCTTTTGATGAAAATTCATCATTTCTTTAACACGGAAACAGCCATGTGAGCCACCGGTGGTGCACGGAGGGAGTTTTCACAATGCCACTGACCAACCAATAGTCACAAACTCGAGTTTCATAAAAACTTGAGGCTACATGCAGGTACGATCCAGTTCATGTTTGATATTTTCAACATTGATTTACTACAATTGACTTTAAATTTGACTTAAATGTTGAACTTCACTTTAACCTAGGGTGGTTAACGAGGTCATTTGATATATAGCTTCTCAAACATGGAGACAGTTCAACCTAACATCGAATATGAAGATTTTTACAGTGTTCAATTTCATGAAGTTTTGCCATGATCCCTTAATTAAAAGATGGAAATCTTTCAGTCCACTTAATTTGATGGAAATCCTGCGCCCTCCTTAATTTGATGGAAATCCTGTCCCCTCCTGAATTTGAGTAACACTCCCATTGATGCACGCTGGTATCACTAATCATCAAGGCAAGGCAGAAGGCCTCAGGGGGCAGGTGTTATTCTTTGATTTTTTTGACTGGGATTTGCTAGGCTCCGTCTCCACCAATCAGAGACGCTCATGCGGGTGCCAGCTGACCAGCCGGGCCAATCAGAGGCGAGCAGGCAGGTGCCAGCTGATCAAACTGACCAATCAGAGACGAGCAGATGCCGCGCTGGAATGCTCGTAGTAAAAGTTATAATTTATCTGCTGGTCAGTCGGGACTATTTCGGTGAGGTGGCCTACTCGAGTGCATGGAAGGTTGATTCTGCCTCCTGCACTATAGCATGCCCTGCCTCCTGCACTATAGCATGCCCTGCCTCCTGCACTATAGCATGCACTGCCTCCTGCACTATAGCATGCCCTGCCTCCTGCACTATAGCATGCCCTGCCTCCTGCACTATAGCATGCCCTGCCTCCTGCACCATAGCATGCCCTGCCTCCTGCACTATAGCATGCCCTGCCTCCTGCACTATAGCATGCCCTGCCTCCTGCACTATAGCATGCCCTTCCTCCTGCACTATAGCATGCCCTGCCTCCTGCACTATAGCATGCCCTGCCTCCTGCACTATAGCATGCCCTGCCTCCTGCACTATAGCATGCCCTGCCTCCTGCACTATAGCATGCCCTGCCTCCTGCACTATAGCATGCCCTTCCTCCTGCTCAATAGCATGCACTGCCTCCTGCTCAATAGCATGCACTGCCTCCTGCACAATAGCATGCACTGCCTCCTGCACAATAGCATGCACTGCCTCCTGCACTATAGCATGCACTGCCTCCTGCTCAATAACACGCTCTGCCTCCTGCACAATAACACGCTCTGCCTCCTGCTCAATAGCATGCCCTGCCTCCTGCACAATAACATGCCCTGCCTCCTGCACAATAAAACGTGAAATAACGCGCGAATTAATTAAGTCTGCCGTCGCTAATTAAACAGAAATGTCATCCAGAAGCGCCGTTTCGTTTCATGGATGTACCAAAGTTCCGGCAACTTTGGCGTTTTTCCCGCGTTTACGACGCTTGCAAACGTTCGTTTCGTGAACGAGAGAACGTTTTTTGTTGCTTCTTTGGTTATAGCGACCTGGCTTTCTTGATGGCGTTTTCAAGCGTTCTGGTGGCGTGTTCAAGCGTTCTGGTGGCGTGTTCAAGCGTTCTGGTGGCGTGTTCAAGCGTTCTGGTGGCGTGTTCAAGCGTTCTGGTGGCGTGTTCAAGCGTTCTGGTGGCGTGTTCAAGCGTTCTGGTGGCGTTTTCAAGCGTTCTGGTGGCGTGTTCAAGCGTTGTGGTGGCGTTTTCAAGCGTTCTGGTGGCGTTTTCAAGCGTTGTGGTGGCGTGTTCAAGCGTTCTGGTGGCGTGTTCAAGCGTTGTGGTGGCGTTTTCAAGCGTTCTGGTGGCGTGTTCAAGCGTTGTGGTGGCGTGTTCAAGCGTTGTGGTGGCGTTTTCAAGCGTTCTGATGCCTTTTTCAAGCGTTCTAATGGCGTTTTCAAGCGTTCTGATTGAAAACAAAACAGCGTTCCGTTTTAAAGAAGCAAGAGCGTCGTTAAGCAGTTTGTTTTCTTTTGTATTTTTGGGTCATTGAGTTGGTTTATCTCCGAAGTGTCGAGTTTATAAGATCGAAATGAGCGCTGTGTTCCTCTTATGTTAAGGCATTCTTTTGGCGTTCATTGCTTGCTTCTTGTGAAACGATATTAGTTTCTCTTTTTAAATTCTGCTTTCAATTTCTCATCGCCTTGTATTTGTTGTTTTTTCTAATAATAAAAGCAGATCAAGTTTCATTTTGTTTGAATGAATTACAGCAAACGTTCATAAATTCAGAATTGAAGTTTTAGGGAATTGCCAGTTATTTCTTAGGCTTGGAGGTGTAATCAAAGATTGATACAACCGATTGTTGAAGTTTGGACTTTGTTATGGAAAAGAATCAGGTTGTGGATTTAAATAACAATTGTGCCTGAATGACAGGTTTCAATGGATAAATCATTGGAATGTCCATAACAAATTGATGATTTTTAATGATTTAGGCACATGAAGCGCTACTTGATACTCAATTGCCGAGTTTTATAATTTAAACCAAAGATTCTTTTAGCTGGTCTAATATATTCGTCCATCAGTTTTTAATTTCCTTATTAAAACAAAGCATTTTCTCGGATGAAATTCGACTACAGTTATATTGAGTATTATTCGTACAACCTAAAAACTTTTTTGATGGATAAAATTCGAACCTGTTATCAAACATTATTGAGTTTCTTTCGTAAATAGAATATCTGAGTTTTTCCTTGCATGAAATTCAAACAAAGCAGCAGTGAAATTCATTTGCAGATTCCAATTTTTTTTTGTAATGAAACTCCAACCTTGAATTTCATCTTCATAATCAATGGTATTCGTTGAAGATAAAATTTCAACCAAACTACGCCCTTTATTTTCATCCTCGATATAAAAATATTTTCCAGCTTATAAAATTGCAAACAATGCAACAACCTTTAGTTTCATCCGTAAAATCAAAGTCGTATACAACTCCCCCTCCCCCTCCAAGCCCCCCACCCCTCACACACACACACACACACACACACACACACACACACACACACACACACACACACACACACACACACACACACACCCATATTCATATCTCCCCGGCTACCCAAAAAACCCACGAAGTCTGCTCCGCGGCTACATTTCTGACTCCCCGGCAACGTGGCCGGCCATTTAGTGCTACCTCGCTACACGTGTGCGGTAGCCGGGCCTCCGCGGCCACCCCAGTGACTACGTGACTACCTTCGGCACAAAACTCACTCCAGGGCCCACTATCTGCTCCCTTACTACCTCAGAGCGTGTTTTAAAAAAATGCAAGAAACGGAGTCGGATTCGACTCCGTTGGGTCGGACTCAACTCCAACGGCCGTAATCGACTCCCGACAGGTTTTCCTCGACTCTGATGAGTCGGACTCGACTCAGAAGTGTTTGAATCGACTTAGAAGAGTCTTTTTCGATTCAACAGAGTATTTTCCGACTCAGATAAGTATTTTTCGACTCAAAGAAGACTTTTCCGACTCAGTAGGTCCAGACTCGACTCAGAGGAGTCGGACACTCGACTCAGAAGAGTCGGACGAGACTCAGATAATTCAGATTTGACTCAGGAAGGGTGAATCTTAACCTCCTTCTAACTGCCATTTTGTGGCTCCCTTACTACCTCAGTGTGTGTTTTAAAAAAATGCAAGTAACGGAGTCGGACTCGACTCGGATGAGTCAGACTCGACTCGGACGAGTCAGACTCGACTCGGACGGGTCAGACTCGACTCGGACGGGTCAGACTCGACTCGGACGGGTCAGACTCGACTCGGACGAGTCAGACTCGACTCGGACGAGTCAGACTCGACTCGGACGGGTCAGACTCGACTCGGACGGGTCAGACTCGACTCGGACGAGTCAGACTCGACTCGGACGGGTCAGACTCGACTCGGACGGGTCAGACTCGGCTCGGACGGGTCAGACTCGGCTCGGACGGGTCAGACTCGACTCGGACGGGTCAGACTCGACTCGGACGGGTCAGACTCGACTCGGACGGGTCAGACTCGACTCGGACGGGTCAGACTCGACTCGGACGGGTCAGACTCGACTCGGACGGGTCAGACTCGACTCGGACGGGTCAGACTCGACTCGGACGGGTCAGACTCGACTCGGACGGGTCAGACTCGACTCGGACGGGTCAGACTCGACTCGGACGGGTCAGACTCGACTCGGACGGGTCAGACTCGACTCGGACGGGTCAGACTCGACTCGGACGGGTCAGACTCGACTCGGACGGGTCAGACTCGACTCGGACGGGTCAGACTCGACTCGGACGGGTCAGACTCGACTCGGACGGGTCAGACTCGACTCGGACGGGTCAGACTCGACTCGGACGGGTCAGACTCGACTCGGACGGGTCAGACTCGACTCGGACGGGTCAGACTCGACTCGGACGAGTCAGACTCGACTCGGACGAGTCAGACTCGACCGGACGAGTCAGACTCGACTCGGACGAGTCAGACTCGACTCGGACGAGTCAGACTCGACTCGGACGAGTCAGACTCGACTCGGACGAGTCAGACTCGACCGGACGAGTCAGACTCGACCGGACGAGTCAGACTCGACTCGGACGAGTCAGACTCGACTCGGACGAGTCAGACTCGACTCGGACGAGTCAGACTCGAGTCGGACGAGTCAGACTCGAGTCGGACGAGTCAGACTTGAGTCGGACGAGTCGGACTCGAGTCGGACGAGTCGGACGAGTCAGACTCGAGTCGGACGAGTCAGACTCGACTCGGACGAGTCAGACTCGACTCGGACGAGTCAAACTCGACTCGGACGAGTCAGACTCGACTCGGACGAGTCAGACTCGACTCGGACGAGTCAGACTCGACTCGGACGAGTCAGACTCGACTCGGACGAGTCAGACTCGACTCGGACGGGTCAGACTCGACTCGGACGGGTCAGACTCGACTCGGACGGGTCAGACTCGACTCGGACGGGTCAGACTCGACTCGGACGGGTCAGACTCGACTCGGACGGGTCAGACTCGACTCGGACGGGTCAGACTCGACTCGGACGGGTCAGACTCGACTCGGACGGGTCAGACTCGACTCGGACGGGTCAGACTCGACTCGGACGGGTCAGACTCGACTCGGACGGGTCAGACTCGACTCGGACGGGTCAGACTCGACTCGGACGGGTCAGACTCGACTCGGACGGGTCAGACTCGACTCGGACGGGTCAGACTCGACTCGGACGGGTCAGACTCGACTCGGACGGGTCAGACTCGACTCGGACGGGTCAGACTCGACTCGGACGGGTCAGACTCGACTCGGACGGGTCAGACTCGACTCGGACGAGTCAGACTCGAGTCGGACGAGTCAGACTCGAGTCGGACGAGTCAGACTCGAGTCGGACGAGTCGGACTCGAGTCAGACTCGAGTCGGACGAGTCAGACTCGAGTCGGACGAGTCAGACTCGACTCGGACGAGTCAGACTCGACTCGGACGAGTCAGACTCGACTCGGACGAGTCAGACTCGACTCGGACGAGTCAGACTCGACTCGGACGAGTCAGACTCGACTCGGACGGGTCAGACTCGACTCGGACGGGTCAGACTCGACTCGGACGGGTCAGACTCGACTCGGACGGGTCAGACTCGACTCGGACGGGTCAGACTCGACTCGGACGGGTCAGACTCGACTCGGACGGGTCAGACTCGACTCGGACGGGTCAGACTCGACTTGGACGGGTCAGACTCGACTCGGACGGGTCAGACTCGACTCGGACGAGTCAGACTCGACTCGGACGAGTCAGACTCGACTCGGACGGGTCAGACTCGACTCGGACGGGTCAGACTCGACTCGGACGGGTCAGACTCGACTCGGACGGGTCAGACTCGACTCGGACGGGTCAGACTCGACTCGGACGGGTCAGACTCGACTTGGACGGGTCAGACTCGACTCGGACGGGTCAGACTCGACTCGGACGGGTCAGACTCGACTCGGACGGGTCAGACTCGACTCGGACGGGTCAGACTCGACTCGGACGAGTCAGACTCGACTCGGGACGAGTCGGAGCCGACTCGGGACGAGTCGGAGCCGACTCGGGAGACTCGGAGCCGACTCGGGAGACTCGGAGCCGACTCGGGAGAGTCGGCTCCGACTCGGGAGAGTCGGAATCGATTCTGCTGAGTTAGACTCGACTCAGATGAAAGTCATCATGAAGAATCCTTTATATCACGACTAAAAATAAATCAATTTCGTGCATTAACGGGGCAAAGAAAAATGCATAGCTCATCACAAAGTTAATTGCAAGAAATTTTTCAAACATTATTAATAATAAATCGCTTTTCTCATGAGAAAATAACTTAACATTTTGCGTTGAACAAAGAAGAACAAGATGATGGAAGGGGGGTTAATTTCCCCAGAAACTTTCATGACTTCAAATTAATAATGAAACGCTTTTCTCATGAGAAAATAGCAGGACATTTTCCGTTGAACAATGAAGAACAAGATGATGGAAGGGGGGTTAATTTCCCCAGAAACTTTCATGACTTCAAATTAATAATGAAGCGCTTTTCTCATGAGAAAATAGCAGGACATTTTCCGTTGAACAATGAAGAACAAGATGATGGAAGGGGGGTTAATTTCCCCAGAAACTTTCATGACTTCAAATTAATAATGAAACGCTTTTCTCATGAGAAAATAGCAGGACATTTTCCGTTGAACAATGAAGAACAAGATGATGGAAGGGGGGTTAATTTCCCCAGAAACTTTCATGACTTCAAATTAATAATGAAGCGCTTTTCTTATGAGAAAATAGCAGGACATTTTCCGTTGAACAATGAAGAACAAGATGATGGAAGGGGGGTTAATTTCCCCAGAAACTTTCATGACTTCAAATTAATAATGAAGCGCTTTTCTTATGAGAAAATAGCAGGACATTTTCCGTTGAACAATGAAGAACAAGATGATGGAAGGGGGGTTAATTTCCCCAGAAACTTTCATGACTTCAAATTAATAATGAAGCGCTTTTCTTATGAGAAAATAGCAGGACATTTTCCGTTGAACAATGAAGAACAAGATGATGGAAGGGGGGTTAATTTCCCCAGAAACTTTCATGACTTCAAATTAATAATGAAGCGCTTTTCTTATGAGAAAATAGCAGGACATTTTCCGTTGAACAATGAAGAACAAGATGATGGAAGGGGGTTAATTTCCCCAGAAACTTTCATGCCTTAAAATTAATAATGAAACGCTTTTCTCATGAGAAAATAGCAGGACATTTTCCGTTGAACAAAGAACAAGATGATGGAAGGGGGGTTAATTTCCGCATAAATTTTCACGACTTGCAACATTAATGATGAAACACTTTTCTCATGAGAGAAGCACTGGACATTCTCCTATGAACAAAGACAAAAAAAACAATATTATCAAGGGGTTAATTTCCCCAGAAATTAGGACTCAACATAAATAATAAATCAGTTTTCTGAAGAGAAAACAGTGGACATTTTGCGAAAATAAAGACGCAAAGTAAAGAAATACATCAAAGGGATAATTTGCGTGCGCATTCATAAAAGAGCGTCATTCTCAAGAGCAAAATAGGGAACAAATTTTGTGCAAAAATGAAGTAAAGAATGAAAAAATATAATTACGAATATAACCAGTACAAGTTCTCATACAAAACTAGACCTAGTTGAACGTATAAGAAGAAATAGGAAGAAGAAGAAGAAATAATTAAAACTTTCTAAACTTTCTATACTTCAAATAATTTAGCTTATTTTTTATTTTTTGAAAATCAAATTTCGATAAAATGCGTCTACCTTCTCCTGATGATCTCAGGAGGCGGATCACTTTGTCTTTCTTCATAACCTTCCCTTTTTTAAAAAGACCTTGAGCAGTGGCAGCCAAAAATTGTTCCTCGTCTTCGGAAAAATGATTCCGGACATACTGTCCTGAATCGTCTACGTCTTCATTTTCCTCTATTGGAGGAGAAGACAGACGGTTAATGCGCTCCCGTAACGGTCCAGGTTGTATAGTTTCTTCCTCCTCAGGTTCTTGTTCGTCATCAACGTGAGGTGGTGACTCCAGCGTCCGGGTCTCCTGAGGCTGGGGTTCGCTTGGAGTCTCAGTTTCGCCCAGGTCCTGATGTTGATCCGGGTTTTGACGTTCCTTCAGGTTTTGGGCTATGCTCAAATTGTCGGGATGGCGGACTGCGTACGATGATGTCGTATCTGTCGACGTTGACGGCTGAGGAGAAGAAGGTACCAACATGCCGCGCAGCTGTCGCCCGACATCCTCGCAGTTCTTTTGTTTATCATAGAGGAAATAGCTCCTGCTAGCGGTCGATTCTTTATGGTGCATTTTGGCAGCCAGTGCTGCCTTTTTCTCTGGGTGAGAGATATGCACTTGACTGACCGCCTTTTTCCTCAGAATTGTCGGCCCAACCTGTGATTTCAAGCCAAGTTTGTTCCACAACGATTGCATGTAGAACCTCATGCTAGAGGCGGATAGCTCTGCTCCTGATCTTGTGAGGAACAGGTTGGGTGGAGAAGATGGTGTCGCAAGTATTGGGCGCACGAACTGAACGTACATCGCGAGGTAGGAAGCCAGTTCAGAGCTGAAATATAACGACGCATGACCATATTTATGGAACGTCTTGTGATGTTCGATTTGTAAGGTAAGGCTACCATCGAGCGCTTGAGTAGCAGCAAGATACTCGTTCATGAGCAGGTGTCGAACTTCACCTGCTCGATTTGCATTGTCCAGACTTATCTCAATGAACATGAATGCGCTTATTTGTATAAGGGAACTTCTTGAGAGGTCGGCTGCATTCTGCGCAGTTAGATTTTCAAGAGTCTCTTTGATTTTTTTCCTTGTCTTGCTATCCAAATACTTTCTTAGGTCGGACTCTGATGGAAGTTTTTGGTGGTCTCGTTCCATGCGGTGCCAGTTCTCCCTCATACACTGCTTTTTCATCCCTTTGGACAAATCAGTTAGCTGCTCATTGAGCGTTTCTAACTCAGTGAGGTTAATCTCTCTGTCAAAATCGGGATGCAATTTGAAGAAGCGAATTAGATGTTTTAAAGAAGAGATGTAGCCTCTCAGGGTGCCGTGGTTCAAACCCTTCCGCCCATCGCTGCCGACAGATTTCAGGTGGCGGAAAATTTCGTTGATGACTGTTATATTAAGCAGCTTTCTATAGTTATTCCAGTTAGCTTTCATGCAGGACATCATTTTCTTGATTTGCCGGCAATGTTGATAAATTGTGCCCTTGTCAAGTTCTTTGCCTACTGGGCTTGACAAGTATTCACTGAAGCTTTTCAGCAGAACTTTGAGTGGGCGAGCCTCGGGCACCGATTCCCCTTGTTCTTGCTCTTGATTGGAGTTTTCGGAGTCGTCAGAATGCCCCTCGCTCGGATACATCCCAAACTCGATCAATTGCTCTTGAATGGTCATCCTATGGTACGTCCCGAGATGGCGGCTAATATTTTTGATTTCAGCAAAGCAGCCGTCGACAGGACATGGCTTCCTTTTCCTGTAATCCCGTGTTTTTCTTGTTTCTTTTCTTTTGTACGTTTTCCGCAGATTGAAATTAATAGTAGCAAACCTTGCTTTGTTTTTACAATAGTTGTGAACAGAAGAAAGGTGACGAGGTAGATTAAAAGGCTGCTTGGGACAGTGGGGACATGGAAAACGGTGTTTTCGCGGTTGCGTAGACTTTGGTGCCGTTTCTCCGTCACTATCACTGATTGCGTCCATCAAATCAGAAGGGGCTGGAGCAGAGGGGGCTGGAGTAGAGGTGACTGAAGCAGAGGTGACTGAAGCAGAGGTGACTGAAGCAGAAGTGACTGAAGCAGAGAGGGCTGGAGTAGAGGTGAATGGAGCAAAGGGGGCTGGAGTAGAGGGGGCTGGAGTAGAGGTGAATGGAGCAGAGGGGGCTGGAGTAGAGGTGAATGGAGCAGAGGGGGCTGGAGTAGAGGTGAATGGAGCAGAGGGGGCTGGAGTAGAGGTAAATGGAGCAGAGATGTCTGGGGCACAGTTAATTGAAGCGAAGGTGGAAGGAATCGCTGAGGAATCGCTGACACTGTCTTCATCAGTTGAAGAGTACACCACCAATCTTAGTGAGGTTTCCTCCCCTGAGCTCTCCATTGCAGTGTTGTGCACACAGATGGCGAATCGAAATCCTTTAATTCAGAAGAAAATATACCCAAAATAAGTTTGCTGAACTCAGTAGATAATGAGAATTAAAAGTAATAGCCCAATGCTATGGATTCTCCTGTTCATTATAGATTAGCTTGTACTAGTTAGATTAATAGATTATTAGTTAGTTTAAGCCTCCCTATCCGCCACAAGGGCGATCCAAAGAGAGGAAGGTACCATTTAGTATGGAGTTAAGGGAACGCGGAATCTATACAGAAAGAGCATAGAAACAGTAAGTTAAGAAAGAAGATCATGAAACAAGATGAAAGTTGAAGAAGTAGTAAGTGCTGAAAAACAGGATAGCAGTGAACTGAAAAAGATTGTCCTTAACATAACAAAAAACATTTTATTCAAACAAAAAAGAAGGCATACCTAACTCTCAACTCAGGCCCTCACACATTTTCCACTGGGAGTGCTAATTCCCATAGATACAATAGTTGCATCCCCCTGAGGGGAACTTCCGCTAATGTTCAAAAGAAAATAATTTTAGAGACAATTCAGTGAGAAAAAGTTCATGATAAAGTGGACTGAATAATTCCACAGATATAGAATGCTCTAATACTTTTTCTTTAGTAATAATTGGCCAAGTCTATAGAGGAACAGTAACAAGTTATACTAGTGAACATAACAGGAATTTTAATAGATACCAATGATGGACTACCAGTTGAGCTGTAACAGAGTACTGATATTAATACTACAGTCAGCCCATGCAATTTTACTTTCAGAAAGTTGTGCATGACAAGACACATGAACAACCCACAAAATAAAGGAAAAACAATTGAAAATAAACATGCACATAAGAAGGAATTCATTACTCCTGAAAAGTGAAGAAGGATGAACTACATTCGTTAGCTAGAACAAATATCCCACACTAAACTGCAGAGGAAACACTGCAACATACATGCAGCTGGATTATTAAATTTCTCTTACCTTTAAGACTCCTTTTGTTGACAGAACAGCTTAAAACTCAACCTTAGATAATGACTGACATGCCAGCAGCATTCAATTTACTGAAATTTTAATTAGTATCTGTGAAACAAGCTGCAAAAAATAAGCTTCAATGCACTTACATGATACATTATTAAATTTCTCTTACCTTTAAAACTCCTTTTGTTGGCAGAACAGCTTCAAATTCAACCTTAAATAATGACTGATATGCCAGCAGCATTCAAATTACTGAAATTTTAATTGGTATCTGTGAAATAGCTGCAAAAAAAAAGCTTCAATGCAATTACGTGAAACAAATGCTCAATATACGTGCCTTACATAGTTTAATTTAACACCTAATTATCATTTCTTACTCCAATTTTGCCTTGAAAAGAACCATGGTCAACTAGTTTTCCTAGTAAAAGAATGCAGGGTTCAAATCATGTTAAAGAGATGTTGCACTCTATTCTATTACTAGAAGTTTAAAAAACTTCAAATAAAGAATTTTCAAAAAGAATATAAGAAATTGTTTCTCCTCCCAGGTGTAGCATTGAGAACATCAGCTAGGAAGCGTACATAAAATTTACGTGTGCCAAAAACTCAAGCATGACCTAAGTCACAGGTAAAATTGTCTGTGTAATATTTTTTGTTTTAAATATACTGCAGAATTCATGCTTGTTTGTGCTATTTCAATTCCCAATTATCTAGATGAAGACCCAGTTTAGATAACTTGCTGGTTTTTTTTTAAACAAAAACCCATAAGATAAAAACATTTTGGTATTTTTCAAGCCACACTAAACTGAAGAAGAATACATCAAATTCCATACTAAAAAGATAAGCCCCACACTAAACTGAAGAAGAAAACATCAAATTTCATACTAAAAAGATAAAACCCCCACACTAAACTGAAGAAGAAAACATCAAATTTCATACTAAAAAGATAAAACCCCCACTCTAAACTGAAGAAGAATACATCAAATTCCACACTAAAAAGATAAGCCCCACACTAAACTGAAGAAGAATACATCAAATTTCATACTAAAAAGATATACTCCACACTAAACTGAATAAAAATAAACTAAATTCCATACTGAAAATAAATATCCCACACTAAACTGAAGAAAAATGAAGTAAATGCCATGTTTAAAATACATTTCACATACTAAAATGAAGAGAAATACACTGAATTTCATACTCATTAGATATATCCCACACTAAACTGAAGAAAAATGAACTAAATTCCATGCTTAAAAGAAATATACCACATTTTACAGAGTGGGAGCGTGGTGACGAACAGGTAGGAAGTGAACGTAAAATTTACGAGTGCCAAAAATCAAAGCCTGACCTAAGTCACAAGTAAAAATTCTCTGCGTTATATCTTTTGTATTGAATATACTGTAAAATTTATGCATGTTTGTGCTATTTTAATTCCTAGGCCTAATTAAATTTTTGGCAAATTTTCAGAACACACAAATAAATTTTCAAATTTTTTTTGCTTGAACAATGTTAACAAAAACAAAATAAACAACTTTTCATCTATGCACTTTCCATCACAAATGAGTATTTAATATGGTAGAGCTGTAACTAACTTGAATTCAACTCAACAGGTAAATTTTCAGAAGAAAACCCAATGAGATTTGGAAATTTTTCTTGCTTGCACAATGTTAATTGCAACAAAATGAACAACTTTTCTTCTATGCACTTTCACTTGCAAGTGAATATTTACCGAGTTAGAGCTGGAAATAACTTGAATCTAACTCAACAGGTAAATTTTCAGAACACCCGAAGAGATATTCATATTTTTGTAGCTTGCATGTTGTTAATTACAAAAAAATAAACAACTTTTCTTCCATGCACTTTCCATCACAAATGAGTATATAACAAGTTAGAGCTGTAACTAACTTGAATTTAACTTGCCGGGTAAATTTTCAGAAGAACACCCAATGAGATTTGGAAATTTTTCTTGCTTGCACAATGTTAATTGCAACAAAATAAACAACTTTTCTTCTATGCACTTTCACTTGCAAGTGAATATTTACCGAGTTAGAGCTGGAAATAACTTGAATCTAACCCAACAGGTAAATTTTCAGAACACCCGAAGAGATATTCATATTTTTATAGCTTGCATGTTGTTAATTACAACAAAATAAACAACTTTTCTTCCATGCACTTTCCATCACAAATGAGTATATAACAAGTTAGAGCTGTAACTAACTTGAATTTAACTTGCCGGGTAAATTTTCGGCAGAACACCCAATGAGATTTGGAAACTTTTCTTGCTTGCACAATGTTAATTGCAACAAAATAAACAACTTTTCTTCTATGCACTTTCACTTGCAAGTGAATATTTACCGAGTTAGAGCTGGAAATAACTTGAATCTAACTCAACAGGTAAATTTTCAGAACACCCGAAGGGATATTCAAATTTTTGTAGCTTGCATGTTGTTAATTACAACAAAATAAACAACTTTTCTTCTATGCACTTTCCATCACAAATGAGTATATAACAAGTTAGAGCTGTAACTAACTTGAATTTAACTTGCCGGGTAAATTTTCGGAAGAACACCCAATGAGATTTGGAAATTTTTCTTGCTTGCACAATGTTAATTGCAACAAAATAAACAACTTTTCTTCTATGCACTTTCACTTGCAAGTGAATATTTACCAAGTTAGAGCTGGAAATAACTTGAATCTAACTCAACAGGTAAATTTTCAGAACACCCGAAGAGATATTCATATTTTTGTAGCTTGCATATAGTTAATTTCAACAAAATAAACAACTTTTCTTCCATGCACTTTCCACCACAAATGAGTATATAACAAGTTAGAGCTGTAACTAACTTGAATTTAACTTGCCGGGTAAATTTTCAGAATAACACCAATGAGATTTGGAAATTTTTCTTGCTTGCACAATGTTAATTGCAACAAAATGAACAACTTTTCTTCTATGCACTTTCACTTGCAAGTGAATATTTACCAAGTTAGAGCTGGAAATAACTTGAATCTAACTCAACAGGTAAATTTTCAGAACACCCGAAGGGATATTCAAATTTTTGTAGCTTGCATGTTGTTAATTACAACAAAATAAACAACTTTTCTTCTATGCACTTTCCATCACAAATGAGTATATAACAAGTTAGAGCTGTAACTAACTTGAATTTAACTTGCCGGGTAAATTTTCGGAAGAACACCCAATGAGATTTGGAAATTTTTCTTGCTTGCACAATGTTAATTGCAACAAAATAAACAACTTTTCTTCTATGCACTTTCACTTGCAAGTGAATATTTACCAAGTTAGAGCTGGAAATAACTTGAATCTAACTCAACAGGTAAATTTTCAGAACACCCGAAGAGATATTCAAATTTTTGTAGCTTGCATATAGTTAATTTCAACAAAATAAACAACTTTTCTTCCATGCACTTTCCACCACAAATGAGTATATAACAAGTTAGAGCTGTAACTAACTTGAATTTAACTTGCCGGGTAAATTTTCAGAATAACACCAATGAGATTTGGAAATTTTTCTTGCTTGCACAATGTTAATTGCAACAAAATGAACAACTTTTCTTCTATGCACTTTCACTTGCAAGTGAATATTTACCAAGTTAGAGCTGGAAATAACTTGAATCTAACTCAACAGGTAAATTTTCAGAACACCCAAACAGAGATTCAAATTTTTGTTGCTTGCATAAGGTTAATTACAACAAATTATACCACTTTTCTTATATGCACTTTCCGTCACATATGAGTATATAACAAGGTTCATCTAGATGATGTCCCAGTTTAGAAAACTTGCTAGGTTCATTTAAATAAAAACCCACATATTAGCAAATTTGTCCTCATGTAATGAAAAACCTGCTAAAAACTTTCACTGCCAAGAAAATAACTAGCTAGAGCTGTTTTATTATCCTAAGCATAGAAATAAAATATTTTCAATTGCGGGTGGGAATGAACACAATGCATTTACATTAGCTATCACTATGTTCACAAAATGTTAACGGTTCTATGGCTGATAAATGCATGAATCTTGGTCATTTTCTTGCAAGAATTCACTGTTAATATGTAAACCAATTTTCAGACTTGACCGCACTCGATCTCTTATACATAACGCAAAAACTGTCATCTGCTAATCGAAACACTCATTTAAGAAATTACTACCTTAAATAAGGTAACTACAGAAACAAATCTTTGAAACGAACCTAGATCACAACGACAGCTGACCGACTAAGTCGAAATTATCCCCAGATCGCTTGTTTACATCTAGCTGTTACCCTGAAGTTGGCGAAATTAAGGATAAGTACGATTTTATTTCGATTAACGGTCAACGAAAATTGAAATTTTTCCTGAAGTTTTACCCTACGAAAAAATGATATTTACTTCATCACACATAATTTTTAAAAGCCAAATTAGATAGAAAAAAACCTTTGATCCACCATAATTAATCAAGAAATAAACTTTGTGAAAGTTTGAACGCAAACCATTGCGGAATAAAATTTTTAAATAAAAGTTTCATTGTTCTTTGGAGCTGGAAAAGGTATTATATATAATTCTTATGACTCTAAAAGATGAAAATATACAAATAAAGACAACAAATATAGATATTAAGTAATTAAGTTGCCTTGAAACGCTTGAACAAACGAAAATAACGCCATAGTGCTGCGTCTGTTTGAAGAAAGCCATATATCTTTGACAAATGGAAACTTTCAAAGTTCAAACTTTCACAAAACATGTCTTGTAGATCAAGAAACTACCATTCAAAATTTCATTGGAATCTTTTTTGTTTGAAAAAAATACGAGACCAAAAACACGTTTTTTACACATAATGGAATTAAAAGCAAACAAAATCGAATTACGAAACCAACTGCACTTCAAAAGATTGTCATGTGCACAAGCTATCTATTTCACATAGTGTAAACTTGATAATAATTAGTTTTATATATTTTTTTTCCAAATTAAGGCGGTAGTACAGTAGCAATGTGTTCCCCGTACTACGTATTTCAATCGCGAATATCTCATGAAAAAAATTTTTTTAAAAGCTGAAAATTTTACACAACTCTCCCATGAAGATGTAGATGCTTGGTACCAAATATCAAAAATCTATAAAATTACCCTCATCAGTTATTAAAAATTGCCCTTTAAGCGCAGTCAGTGTGTGCGTTCTGCTTAGCGCAAAAGGTTTAAGAGTATTAGTAGAGTTTCAGTACGGTCTTCTTCTCCCAAATTTCAAACACATTACACAGGCCACACACATAGGCCTAAAAAGTTATTTCGAAGGAAAATGAGGGGGCACACGTGTATAGGCCTATTCCTGAGGCAAAAATAGGCTTTTTAGGGGACGTGACTCTGATGCTGCTCCCCGACTACCTCAGACCACGTTTTAAAAAAAAAGCAGAAAAACCCCTAGCAGGAAAATTTCCAAACTTTGTTTACGTGTTCTCTGGAGCCTAAGAAGTATACGAAAAATATTTATTTTAGATTTTGAAACATAATTTTGCATTTTCTGAAGAGCTTAAAAAAAGGTAGTCGGGGAGGCAGTTTTATGAATATAGACACACACACACACACACACACACACACACACACACACACACACACACACACACACACACACACACACACACACACACACACACACACACACACACACACACACACACACACACACACACACACACACACACACACACACACACACACACACACACACACACACACACACACACACACACACACACACACACACACACACACACACACACACACACACACACACACACACACACACACACACACACACACACACACACACACACACACACACACACACACACACACACACACACACACACACACACACACACACACACACACACACACACACACACACACACACACACACACACACACACACACACACACACACACACACACACACACACACACACACACACACACACACACACACACACACACACACACACACACACACACACACACACACACACACACACACACACACACACACACACACACACACACACACACACACACACACACACACACACACACACACACACACACACACACACACACACACACACACACACACACACACACACACACACACACACACACACACACACACACACACACACACACACACACACACACACACACACACACACACACACACACACACACACACACACACACACACACACACACACACACACACACACACACACACACACACACACACACACACACACCCATGTTCAAATCTCCCTCGCTACCAAAAAAAGCCACAAAGTTTGTTCCCTTGCTACATTTCGGTCTCCCTTGTGACGTGGCAACCATTTGCGGCTCCCTTGCTGCACGTGTGCGGTATCCAAGGCTCCACTGCTACCCGAGGGACTCCGCGGTTACCAGTTTTGCTAAATTCATTCCAGGGCCCACTATCTGCTCCCTTGCTACCTCAGTGTGTGTTTTAAAAAAATACAAGAAACGGAGTCGGATTCCACCCCGTTCGGTCGGACTCGACTCCAAAGGGTCGTAATCGACTCTGACAGGTTCTCTTCGATTCAGATGAGTTAGACTCGACTCAGAAAAGTCTTTTTCGACTCAGCTGAATCTTTTCCGACTCAGCTGAGTATTTTCCGACTCAAACAAGACTTTGCCGATTCAGTAGGTCGAGACGCAAACTCAGAGGAGTCAGACACTCGACTTTGAAGAGTTAGACGAGACTCGGATAAGTTAGAATTGACTCGGAAGACAGAATCTCACACACCTTATAACTGCCATTCTCTGGCTCCCTTGCTACGTCAGTGCGTGTTTTAAAAAATTGCTATTACTGGAGTCGGACTCGACTCGGGCGAGTCGGACTCGACTCGGGCGAGTCGGACTCGACTCGGGCGAGTCGGACTCGACTCGGGCGAGTCGGACTCGACTCGGGCGAGTCGGACTCGACTCGGGCGAGTCGGACTCGACTCGGGCGAGTCGGACTCGACTCGGGCGAGTCGGACTCGACTCGGGCGAGTCGGACTCGACTCGGGCGAGTCGGACTCGACTCGGGCGAGTCGGACTCGACTCGGGCGAGTCGGACTCGACTCGGGCGAGTCGGACTCGACTCGGGCGAGCCGGACCCGACTCGGGCGAGTCGGACCCGACTCGGGCGAGTCGGACTCGACTCGGGCGAGTCGGACTCGACTCGGGCGAGTAGGACTCGACTCGGGCGAGTCGGACTCGACTCGGGCGAGTCGGACTCGACTCGGGCGAGTCGGACTCGACTCGGGCGAGTCGGACACGACTCGGGCGAGTCGGACTCGACTCGGGCGAGTCGGACTCGACTCGGGCGAGTCGGACTCGACTCGGGCGAGTCGGACTCGACTCGGGCGAGTCGGACTCGACTCGGGCGAGTCGGACTCGACTCGGGCGAGTCGGACTCGACTCGGGCGAGTCGGACTCGACTCGGGCGAGTCGGACTCGACTCGGGCGAGTCGGACTCGACTCGGGCGAGTCGGACTCGACTCGGGCGAGTCGGACTCGACTCGGGCGAGTCGGACTCGACTCGGGCGAGTCGGACCCGACTCGGGCGAGTCGGACCCGACTCGGGCGAGTCGGACCCGACTCGGGCGAGTCGGACCCGACTCGGGCGAGTCGGACCCGACTCGGGCGAGTCGGACCCGACTCGGGCGAGTCGGACCCGACTCGGGCGAGTCGGACCCGACTCGGGCGAGTCGGACTCGACTCGGGCGAGTCGGACTCGACTCGGACGAGTCGGACTCGACTCGGACGAGTCGAGGTCGACTCAGACGAGTCGAGGTCGACTCAGACGAGTCGAGGTCGACTCAGACGAGTCGAGGTCGACTCAGACGATTCGAGGTCGACTCAGACGAGTCGAGGTCGACTCAGACGAGTCGAGGTCGACTCAGACGAGTCGAGGTCGACTCAGACGAGTCGAGGTTGACTCAGACGAGTCGAGGTTGACTCAGACGAGTCGAGGTTGACTCGTCAGAGTCGAGGTTGACTCGTCAGAGTCGAGGTTGACTCGTCAGAGTCGAGGTTGACTCGTCAGAGTCGAGGTTGACTCGTCAGAGTCGAGGTTGACTCGTCAGAGTCGAGGTTGACTCGTCAGAGTCGAGGTTGACTCGTCAGAGTCGAGGTTGACTCGTCAGAGTCGAGGTTGACTCGTCAGAGTCGAGGTTGACTCGTCAGAGTCGAGGTTGACTCGTCAGAGTCGAGGTTGACTCGTCAGAGTCGAGGTTGACTCGTCAGAGTCGAGGTTGACTCGTCAGAGTCGAGGTTGACTCGTCAGAGTCGAGGTTGACTCGTCAGAGTCGAGGTTGACTCGTCAGAGTCGAGGTTGACTCGTCAGAGTCGAGGTTGACTCGTCAGAGTCGAGGTTGACTCGTCAGAGTCGAGGTTGACTCGTCAGAGTCGAGGTTGACTCGTCAGAGTCGAGGTTGACTCGTCAGAGTCGAGGTTGACTCGTCAGAGTCGAGGTGGACTCGTCAGAGTCGAGGTTGACTCGTCAGAGTCGAGGTTGACTCGTCAGAGTCGAGGTTGACTCGTCAGAGTCGAGGTTGACTCGTCAGAGTCGAGGTTGACTCGTCAGAGTCGAGGTTGACTCGTCAGAGTCGAGGTTGACTCGTCAGAGTCGAGGTTGACTCGTCAGAGTCGAGGTTGACTCGTCAGAGTCGAGGTTGACTCGTCAGAGTCGAGGTGGACTAGAGTCTGACTCAAAAGAGTGCAGCAATTAACTCCTAAAAAGTGAAGACGAAAAAATAGAATTTAATACTTAAAACAAATTTCCCACACTGAACTGAAGAGGGATAAATCATATTTCATACTAAAAAGATATATCCCACAATAAACTGAAAAAAATATTCTAAAATCCATACTTAAAACAAATATTTCACACTAAACTGAAGAAAAATAAACTAAATGCCATGCTCATAACAAATTTCCTATACTAAAATGATGAGATAAACACTGAACTTCATAATCAAAACAAATCTCACATTTAACTGAAGAAGAATAAATAAAATTCCATACTAAAAAGATATATCACACACTAAATTGATGAAAAATAAACTAAATTCCATATTTAAAACAAATTTATCACACTTAACTGGAGAAAAATGAACTATATTCCATGCTGAAAACAAATATCCCACACTTTACAGACTGGGAGTATTGCGACCAACACGTAGGAAGTGGACGTAAAATTTACGAGTGCCAAAAATCAAAGCATGACCCCAGTCACAAGTAAAATTGTCCAGGTAATATCTTTTGTCTTAAATATACTGTAAAATTCATGCTTGTTTGTGCTATTTTAATTCTAAACTAAATTTTTGGAAAAATTTCAGAACACAAAAATGAATTGTCAAATTTTTGTAGCATGCATGATATTAATTACAACAAAATGAACAACTTCTCATCTATGCACTTTCTGTCACAAATAAGTATTTAACGAGTTAGAGCTGTAAATAACTTTAATTGAACACAACAGGTGAATTTTCACATGAACACCAAAGAGTTTTTCAAATTTTTGTTGCCTGCATAATGTTAATTAAAACGAAATAAATAACTTTTCTTCTATGCACTTTCCGCCGCAAATGAGTATTTACCGAGTTACAGCTGTAAATAACTTTGATTGAACACAACTGGTAAATTTTCAGAAGAATGACAAAGAGTTTTTTAAATTTTTGTTGCCTGCATAAGGTTAATTACAACAAAATAAACAACTTTTCTTCCATACACTTTCTGCCGCAAATGAGTATTTACCGAGTTACAGCTGTAAATAACTTGAATTGAACAACCGGTAAATTTTCAGAAGAATGACAAAGAGTTTTTCAAATTTTTGTTGCCTGCATAAGGTTAATTGCAACAAAATAAACAACTTTTCTTCTATGCACTTTCTGCCGCAAATGAGTATTTACCGAGTTAGAGCTGTAAATAACTTTAATTGAACACAACAGGTGAATTTTCACATGAACACCAAAGAGTTTTTCAAATTTTTGTTGCCTGCATAATGTTAAATAAAACGAAATAAATAACTTTTCTTCTATGCACTTTCCGCCGCAAATGAGTATTTACCGAGTTACAGCTGTAAATAACTTTAATTGAACACAACTGGTAAATTTTCAGAAGAATGACAAAGAGTTTTTTAAATTTTTGTTGCCTGCATAAGGTTAATTACAACAAAATAAACAACTTTTCTTCCATACACTTTCTGCCGCAAATGAGTATTTACCGAGTTACAGCTGTAAATAACTTGAATTGAACAACCGGTAAATTTTCAGAAGAATGACAAAGAGTTTTTCAAATTTTTGTTGCCTCCATAAGGTTAATTACAACCAAATAAACAACTTTTCTTCTATGCACTTTCTGCCGCAAATGAGTATTTACCGAGTTACAGCTGTAAATAACTTTAATTGAACAACCGGTAAATTTTCAGAACATCAAAGAGTTTTTCAAATTTTTGTCACTTGCATAATGTTAATTACAACAAAATAAACAACTTTTCATCCATGCACTTTCCAGCGCAATTGATTATTTAACGAGTTACAGCTGTAACTAACTTGAAGCTAGCACAACAGGTAAATTTTCACAAGAACATCAAAGAGTTTAAATTTTTTTTACCTGCCTAATGATAATTACAACAAAATGAACAACTTTTCTTGTATGCACTTTCCGTCGTAAATGAGTATTTAATGGGTTTAATCTAGATAAAGTCAGTTTAAATAAATTTCTAGGTTCATTTAAATAAAAACCCTTATGTTAGCAAATTTTTTCTCATGTTATGAAACGCCTGCTAAAAACTTTCACTGCCAATAAAATAACTAGCTAGAGCTGTTTTATTATTCTAAGCATAGAAATAAAATATTTTCATCTGCGGGTGGGAATGAAAACACTGCATTTACATTAGCTATCACTATGTTCACAAAATGTTAACGGTTCTATGGCTAATAAATTCATGAATCTTCGTCATTTTCTTGCAAGAATTCACTGTAAATATGTATGTAAACCAATTTTCAGACTTGAACGCACTCGATCTCTTATACATAACGCAAAAACTGTCATCTGCTAATCGAAACACTCATTAAAGAAATTACTACCTTAAATAAGGTAACTCCACAAAAACAAATCTTTGAAACGAACCTAGATCACATCGACAGCTGAACGACTAAGTCGAAATTATCCCCAGATCGCTTGTTTACATCTAGCTGTTACCCTAAAGTTGGCGAAATTAAGGATAAGTACGATTTTATTTCGATTAACGGTCAACGAAAATTAAAATTTTTCCTGAAGTTTTACCCTACGAAAAAAATAATGTTACTTCATCACACATATTTTTTAAAAGCCGAATTAGATAGAAAAAAACCTGTAATCCACCATAATAAATCAAGAAATGAACTTTGTGAAAGTTTGAATGCAAACCATTGCGGAATAAAATTTTTAAATAAAAGTTTCATTTTTCTTTATGACTGGAAAAGGTATTATATATAATTTTTATGACTCTAAAAGATGAAAATATTCAAATAAATACAACAAATATAGATAATAAGTAATTAGGTTGCCTTGAAATGCTTGAACAAACGAAAATAACGCCATGTTGCTGCGTCAGTTTGAAGAAATCCATATATCTTTGACAAATGGAAACTTTCAACGTTCAAACTTTTACAAAACATGTCTTGTAGATCAAGGAACAACCATTCAAAATTTCATTGGAATCTTTTTTGTTTGAAAAAAATACGAGACCAAAAACACGTTAATTACACATAATGGAATTAAAAACAAACGAAAAAGAATTATGAAACCATCCGCACTTCAAAAGATGACCAATTGCACAGGCTATCTATTTCACATAGTTTAAACAAGATAATAATTCGTTATATATCATTTTTTTACGAATTAATGCTGTAGCAGCGGAGCGAGTGTCACTCCGTGGCTGCAAATTGGAAAAATTTCAATCGCGAATATCTCGAAAAAAAAATTTTTTTAAACGCTAAAAATTTTACAGCACACTACCATCAAGCTACCATTACTTCCTACCAAATATCAAAAATCTAAAAAATAAACTTTTGCAGTTATTGAGAAATGCATGCGAAGCAAGATCAATCTGTGCGTTCTAATTAGCGCGAAAGGTTTAAGAGTATTAGTAGAGTTACAGTACGGTCTTCTTCTCCCAAATTTCACACACATTGCTTAGGTCGCACACATAGGCCTAAAAAGTTATTTCGAAGGAAAATGGGGGGGCACACGTCTGTAGGCCTATTCCTGAGGCAAAAATAGGCCTTTTAGGGCATGTGACGCCTATGCGTCTCCCTTGCTACCTCAGGCCGTGTTTTAAAAAAATTACAGGAAAACCTAAAGTGTTAAAATTCCCAAAGTTCACTAACGTGTTCTACGGACTGCTAAAAATAATAGAAAAATATTTTTTTTCGAATTTTAGGTGAATTTATATTTTTTACGATTTTTCAATTTTTTTGTAGCAAGGGAGATCCTTTTATGAATTTAGACACACACACACACACACACACACACACACACACACACACACACACACACACACACACACACACACACACACACACACACACACACACACACACACACACACACACACACACACACACACACACACACACACACACACACACACACACACACACACACACACACACACACACACACACACACACACACACACACACA
Source organism: Morinoia aosen (assembly GCA_030386875.1). Classification (NCBI taxonomy): domain Eukaryota; kingdom Metazoa; phylum Arthropoda; class Malacostraca; order Amphipoda; family Talitridae; genus Morinoia; species Morinoia aosen. The sequence continues at coordinate 42,947,513 of CM059577.1, read as the reverse complement.
CACACACACACACACACACACACACACACACACACACACACACACACACACACACACACACACACACACACACACACACACACACACACACACACACACACACACACACACACACACACACACACACACACACACACACACACACACACACACACACACACACACACACACACACACACACACACACACACACACACACACACACACACACACACACACACACACACACACACACACACACACACACACACACACACACACACACACACACACACACACACACACACACACACACACACACACACACACACACACACACACACACACACACACACACACACACACACACACACACACACACACACACACACACACACACACACACACACACACACACACACACACACACACACACACACACACACACACACACACACACACACACACACACACACACACACACACACACACACACACACACACACACACACACACACACACACACACACACACACACACACACACACACACACACACACACACACACACACACACACACACACACACACACACACACACACACACACACACACACACACACACACACACACACACACACACACACACACCCATGTTCACAAGACAATATGCGACCAATTTCGGGCAATGTGCGACTTTTTCTTGCAATGCGTGACCTTGAATCGACCGCCTTGAGATGTGCGACCTCGGCTTGCAAAATGCGACCTAAATCTTACAAAGTGCGACCTGAGCTTGCAAAATGCGACCTGTTCTGGGAAAGTTGGGACTTTGTGCGAAAGTGCCTTCGGGCTGCAGAGCGGAATCGCCACGCCTCTCTCACTGATTGGCTAGAGGCCTTGGATGGGTGATCTGGGCCTAAAAGTTTGCTTTGGAGTGAGCGCCCACTGAACGAACACGAAAGCGTTGGTCGGGCAGGCACCAGTGTGAGCAATGAATATTCATCATTGTCAATTATATTGATAATATAGTCAATCGGCTATGGGCTACGTTGGTCGATGTGAAGTTTCATGCAATCACGGAAAATAATAATGCCGATCCCAGGAATCACTAAAGGAACCTATTTAAGAACGTTTTACACGAATGACATTCTGCTCTCTGATGCGTTATTTTCGAATTATTGAACTTTGAAGTTGGCCGTCGCGCGCCCAAGGAAGCGAGCGTAATTTAATTAAAAACGGAAGCTAACCCCCTATTACAACGTAAAGAGGTTGGGTCGTGAGGGGGAGGCACAGTTCTTCTAGTGAAAATGATAAATAAAAATTATAACCCACCCATTAGGGTGACGACCGCAACCTTGTTGACATCGGGTCCAAAATGGCGGCGCCCATGGTGGTCGCCATGTTAGTTGGCCGTCGTGCGGTCGTCACCCTAATGGGTGGGTTAGAACCTTTATTTATCATTTTCACTAGAAGAACTGTGTTTCGTCCATGCTCTCTGAGCATTTCACCGCCTGTCTGCAACCACTCGTGCCTGCCCGACCAACGCTTACGTGTTCGTTCAGTGGGCGCTCACTCCAAAGCAAACTTTTAGGCCCAGATCACCCACCCAAGGCCTCTATTTAATTAGTGTAAGGGGCGGGGCCTAATTTTTTGTTAGCTAGGCAGAGGGGGCGCCTGGGCGGGGCAAGCGCCTAATGGGGCGGGCGCCTATAGGGGGAGGGGCTTAAAATTCTCGCTAGCTTGCGGGATTAGCTCTGCAGCCGGAACGCTTGGGCGGGTGGGCACCTACAGGCTTGTAATAGAAAGGGATCAGCCGGGGCCGGCAGCCCACTGGGTTTTGCACATTTTGAGGCGTATTTGAGACTTATTCGTCCCTACGCGAGTCACAAACACTAAACCAAAGATAATGGACTTTGAAAAGAAAAAAAGAATCGTTCAATTCCACTCAAAATCCACTTCAAAAATCCAAAAACTGATATCGGTTTGAAGGGGTTCCTGTGCAAGATCGCCCAAACTGGCAACACCGACGGTAACACTCTCAAAAATGACATCATTATTAAAGTTCCTCCCAAAAATCACATCTCAAACTCCGCCCAGTAGTTTTTGGACTTGAACTTTACCTTTCCCGACCCAACCTGGGCGGACCGCCAAAACCAGTAACACCAATTGTAAGACTCAAAAATGACATCATCATTCAAGTTCCGGCCAGAAATCATACCTCCAACTCCGCCCAATGGGTTTTGGACTTGAACTTCCCCTTCCCGACCCAACCTGGGCGGACCCTACATTCGTCACTTCAAATGTATTCAAGATTTCTGACTTTGTTTACCTTCCAAACGTAAACAATGGCACACACATGAGAACACACATGGTAAAAAGGGCACACACATATGAGCACACATGATTTCCCCGAAAACACATGAAACAACGCACATTTTGTTGCATGTGTGCCCCCCCTTACAATGTGCGACCTCAAACCGACCAAAAAAAATAAAACGAGAAAATCCGACATCGGATTTTCCCGTTTTTTGGTTTAAAATGAAGCTCAAGGGAAGAACTGTAAAGGAAAAATAAAAAAATCCAGGCGGAACATGTTTTATTCGAGATATTCGATGTGTGTGGATATTCACGCAAACAGTCGCATATTGCAACGTCTTGTGAACATGTACACACACACACACACACACACACACACACACACACACACACACACACACACACACACACACACACACACACACACACACACACACACACACACACACACACACACACACACACACACACACACACACACACACACACACACACACACACACACACACACACACACACACACACACACACACACACACACACACACACACACACACACACACACACACACACACACACACACACACACACACACACACACACACACACACACACACACCTGGAGCAGGTGGTCCCAGGCTCAGGCGGCAAAAAAATCTGGAACACAAAAAAAGTCGCCGCCAAAACTCGTCACGTGGCCTCCGCAGGTGCGACCCGTCCTGTTGTCTCTGATTTGTTGTCTTCTCTCAGATTTGTTGTCTAGTCTTAGATTTTTTGTCTAGTCTCAGATTTGTTATCTAGTCTCAGATTTGTTGTCTAGTCTCAGATTTGTTGTCTATCCTCAGATTTGTTGTCTAGTCTTAGATTTGTTGTCTAGCCTCAGATTTGTTGTCTAGTCTCAGATTTGTTGTCTAGTCTCAGGTTTCAAATATTTTTTCCGATCTAAGATCAGTTCATCTCGAATTTGTTGTGTATTTTTTTAGAGTTCTTATATTTTTTCGGATGCATTTTTCTGGGACTTCTAATATTTTATCGAACATATAAATTGTTTTCTCGGACTATCTCTTTATTGAATTTCCGTTTTATCCGTCTATTATTTTTTTTCACACTTGGCATGGTATTTGTTTCTAAAATATTTTTAATTGTCCCAGATTCTTATTTTTTCAATTTTCGCATTTTTTCGCATTTTCGGGGTTTAAATATTCCTTTTCTCGGAGTTTTTAGTTTTCTTTGTTTTGTTATCCTCCGTTGCCTCGGGTGCAGTGTTATCATTCTGGAGTCGGAGCGCGATTTTATTGAGTAAATCACGTATATTATTGCAGTCACCACACCAATATCATGTTGTGGTCACCACACCAATATTATGTTGTGGTCACCACACCAATATTATGTTGTGGTCACCACACCAATATTATGTTGTGGTCACCACACCAATATTATATTGTGGTCACCACACCAATATTATATTGTGGTCACCACACCAATATTATGTTGTGGTCACCACACCAATATTATGTTGTGGTCACCACACCAATATTATATTGTGGTCACCACACCAAAATTATGTTGTGGTCACCACCCCACTATGTTGTGGTCACCACACCAATATTATGTTGTGGTCACCACACCAATATTATGTTGTGGTCACCACCCCACTATGTTGTGGTCACCACACCAATATTATGTTGTGGTCACCACCCCACTATGTTGTGGTCACCACACCAATATTATGTTGTGGTCACCACACCAATATTATATTGTGGTCACCACACCAATATTATGTTGTGGTCACCACACCAATATTATGTTGTGGTCACCACACCAATATTATATTGTGGTCACCACACCAATATTATGTTGTGGTCACCACACCAATATTATGTTGTGGTCACCACACCAATATTATATTGTGGTCACCACACCAATATTATGTTGTGGTCACCACACCAATATTATGTTGTGGTCACCACACCAATATTATGTTGTGGTCACCACCCCACTATGTTGTGGTCACCACACCAATATCATATTGTGGTCACCACACCAATATTATGTTGTGGTCACCACCCCACTATGTTGTGGTCACCACACCAATATTATGTTGTGGTCACCACACCAATATTATGTTGTGGTCACCACCCCACTATGTTGTGGTCACCACACCAATATTATGTTGTGGTCACCACACCAATATTATATTGTGGTCACCACACCAATATTATGTTGTGGTCACCACCCCACTATGTTGTGGTCACCACACCAATATTATATTGTGGTCACCACACCAATATTATGTTGTGGTCACCACCCCACTATGTTGTGGTCACCACACCAATATCATGTTGTGGTCACCACACCAATATTATGTTGTGGTCACCACCCCACTATGTTGTGGTCACCACCCCACTATGTTGTGGTCACCACACCAATATTATATTGTGGTCACCACACCAATATTATATTGTGGTCACCACACCAATATTATGTTGTGGTCACCACACCAATATTATGTTGTGGTCACCACACCAATATTATATTGTGGTCACCACACCAATATTATGTTGTGGTCACCACACCAATATTATAGTGTGGTCACCACACCAATATTATGTTGTGGTCACCACACCAATATTATGTTGTGGTCACCACACCAATATTATGTTGTGGTCACCACACCAATATTATGTTGTGGTCACCACCCCACTATGTTGTGGTCACCACACCAATATCATGTTGTGGTCACCACACCAATATTATGTTGTGGTCACCACACCAATATTATATTGTGGTCACCACACCAATATTATGTTGTGGTCACCACCCCACTATGTTGTGGTCACCACACCAATATTATGTTGTGGTCACCACACCAATATTATGTTGTGGTCACCACACCAATATTATGTTGTGGTCACCACACCAATATTATGTTGTGGTCACCACACCAATATTATATTGTGGTCACCACACCAATATTATGTTGTGGTCACCACCCCACTATGTTGTGGTCACCACACCAATATTATATTGTGGTCACCACACCAATATTATGTTGTGGTCACCACCCCACTATGTTGTGGTCACCACACCAATATCATGTTGTGGTCACCACACCAATATTATGTTGTGGTCACCACCCCACTATGTTGTGGTCACCACACCAATATTATGGTGTGGTCACCACACCAATATTATGTTGTGGTCACCACCCCACTATGTTGTGGTCACCACCCCACTATGTTGTGGTCACCACACCAATATCATGTTGTGGTCACCACACCAATATCATGTTGTGGTCACCACACCAATATTATGTTGTGGTCACCACACCAATATTATGTTGTGGTCACCACACCAATATTATGTTGTGGTCACCACCCCACTATGTTGTGGTCACCACCCCACTATGTTGTGGTCACCACACCAATATCATGTTGTGGTCACCACCCCACTATGTTGTGGTCACCACCCCACTATGTTGTGGTCACCACACCAATATTATGTTGTGGTCACCACCCCACTATGTTGTGGTCACCACCCTACTATGTTGTGGTCACCACACCAATATTATGTTGTGGTCACCACACCAATATTATGTTGTGGTCACCACACCAATATTATGTTGTGGTCACCACCCCACTATGTTGTGGTCACCACCCCACTATGTTGTGGTCACCACACCAATATTATGTTGTGGTCACCACCCCACTATGTTGTGGTCACCACCCCACTATGTTGTGGTCACCACCCCACTATGTTGTGGTCACCACACCAATATCATGTTGTGGTCACCACACCAAAAATATATGGTGTCGAGTGTTGTCGGTGTCGAGTACCCAAAATTATTTTTTGGTTGATTTTAATTGATTTTTACCTCAGTCTCACTTGAGATGACTTCGGAAGATACACACGTGATTGATATCAAAAGAAACGATTAAGTCAGTAGTATGCTTATTGCTAATATTGAAATAAAAAGTCTACTTCCAAGGGACCCAAATAAGGTAAAGACACTCATTCAAAATTTTCGCAATCCACATCGGAAAAAACTCCAAATGTCGTGATACCGAAGCTGGAAAAACGCTCATCGAAAACATCTCTGTTGCTTTGGAAAAGCATTTATTGGGTACACATATTTGTGATAGGAGACCGCTCACGTGATTGGCTGGAATGGGGCACAAACCCGATAAAATTCTCGTCCAATCAAGTGGCTGGAATAATTAGGCCTCCGATTGGGGCATTTTTGCCGCACGTTTTGCCGTGTCGGAGACGAGCGAGCGCTCTTACCTTAATTGGGGCGGTAATGTATTGCGCCGGGTGTGGGGTTGTGTGCTTTGTGTGGGGTTGTATGGGGTTGTGGTGTGAGTGTGCTTTGGGTGGGGTTGTGTGGGGTTGTGTGAGGTTGTGGTGTGGGTGTGCTTTGTGTGGGGTTGTGTGGGGTTGTGGTGTGGGTGTTTTGGGTGGGGTTGTGTGAGGTTGTATGGGGTTGTGGTGTGAGTGTGCTTTGGGTGGGGTTGTGTGAGGTTGTGGTGTGGGTGTGCTTTGTATGGGGTTGTGTGGAGTTGTGTGGGGTTGTGGTGTGGGTGTGCTTTGTGTGGGGTTGTGTGGGGTTGTGGTGTGGGTGTGTTTTGGGTGGGGTTGTGTGAGGTTGTGTGGGGTTGTGGTGTGGGTGTGCTTTGTGTGTGGGGTTGTGTGGGGTTGTGGTGTGGTGTGCTTTGTGTGTGGGGTTATGTGGGGTTGTGGTGTGGGTGTGCTTTGTGTGGGGTTGTGGTGTGGGTGTGCTTTGTGTGGGGTTGTGGTGTGGGTGTGCTTTGTGTGGGGTTGTGGTGTGGGTGTGCTTTGTGTGGGGTTTTGTGGGGTTGTGTGGGTGTGTAGTGAGGGTGTGCTTTGTGTGGGGTTGTGTGGGGTGTGTGGTGAGGGTGTGCTTTTTGTGGGGTTGTGTGGGGTTAATTGTGGTGTGGGTCTATTTTGTGTTGGGTTATGGTGTGGGATAGGCCGTGGGGATGGGGGATGGGAAATGTGAAGTCCCGGTCGGAAAGCTAGGTAGGACTCCTTTTAGTTAGAATAGAATGCTGTATTGTAAAGAACCATCGTTTTTTAGTTCACTGCTATAGTGATTTCTAGCACCTGCTGCTTTCTTCTCGAACTTCTTCCTTATTGTGGAAACTTCCTTCGTAACTCATTATTACCGTGAGAAAAGGTCTTAAATGGGAACGTACCTTGTGCATAGATTCCACGAGTCCTTAAATCTCAAACAAAAATAAATGCCTTCATCCTTCTTTTCTTTGGAACATCTTTGATGTGGTTATCTAACTAACTGTTGTATTCAATATAAGGGGGCCCTCCGCTAAAAGTTGAATTTTGATCCAGTTGGTCTGAAATTTCGGCAGTATATGTATATGTGCAAAAAAAAACATATTTTATTCGTGTAACTTATTTGATTTAGGCCTTAGTTTCTCGGAAAAATTTGTAATATTAGTTTTTTCAGTCATTTTTATACATAGTTCTAAAAGATAGGAGTCAAAAAGTTTTTATACTTGAACAAATTCAAAGACAGTTTTGGAATCCTTGGAACAATTTTAACAAACTGATGTCCTGTTATTTTGTATTTGAACTTTTTTTATCAATGCGATGTTTTACCACTATCTAAAATATACCAAATTTTGGTTTTGAACTATGATAAAAAAAATTAAAATGCAGAAATTGGAAAAATAAGGACATCAGTTTGTTAGAAATGCTCCAAGAATTCTAAAACTGTCTTTGTTTTCTTCCTAGCATAAAAAATGTTTGACTTCTATCTTTTTGAATGTTGAAAATAAGTGACTTTATAATACAGCCCATAAACAATTTTTTTTTGTTGAAGTGTAATATAATGGAAAATTTATGCAATTGAATGCTGTTTTCATTTTTATTTCGATAATCACCATGCATAACTTCATATTCACACTGTGAATTTTAATTTCCATGAAAAAAAAAATTATTTCTTTCATAAAAATTTAGTTTTTTATTTCCAGTTTGATTCTTATGAAATATGACATAATATGTAACTTTCGAAAAAAAACACAATTTCATCCATACATTTTTTTATTTAGGCTTTAGTTTTTGAGAAAAATTTACATATTGGTTTTTAGTCCATTGGTATTGATAATTCAAAAGTATGGAATTCTTTGATTTTTTATGGTCGAACAAAAAAAAGACAGTTTTAGAATCCTTGGAACATATCTAACATAAGTATAAAATATCAAATTTTCCATTTCCCGTTTTGTTTTCTTTTTATATGGGGTTGAAAATTCAAGATTTTGGTCCCCTTACACCTCCCCCCCGGGGGGGGGGGCATCTTTGTCCGTAGCGCCATAAAATTTTAGGACCGAATAGTCCACCACCTAAGGGTCCTTTTCCAACAAAAACATAAGAAATGACCATCGGAGCGACAGATGCCTGGCAGAGGCCTTGGAGGGCCCCCATAATCTTCGAAATTTCGTTCAATAATTTTCCTGTTGATTTCAGTTTCAGAAATGATCATACTCTTAATCATACTCTTAATCAAGAGTATGATCATTTCAGAAATGATCATACTCTTAATCACTCTGTGATTTAGTATTTACTCTAATAACATTTATTGAGTTGCAACGAATAACCTAAAATTTATTTATTCCCTTAAAAAAGCTTTAATAGCATTTATTGAGTTGCAAAGAAGAACCTAAAATTAATTTGTTTACATAAAAAAAGCTTGAATACATTTTTTCAGTTGCGAAGAAAAGCCTACAATTAATTTATTCGCCTAAAAAAGCTTGTATTTCATTTATTCATTTGCGACTTATTCATCTATAAAAAGCATCAGTTTGTGTAGTTTCTTACGCTAAAACATAACTTTCGCGCAAAACATTTCCGGAGGCAAGAAGAATTCTGGAGTTAGCCGAGGCTTTTAAAGTTGAAGGAAACAATTCCAGACTTGGTATATTGCATCAGTCTACAGTTCATTCTCTAGCAGCCATATTGCAGACGATTGTCTCAATCCTACGGAGTTTCTTATTGCGCTGTCGGGCATCTGTTTTTAGTCGGCATCTCGACAGCTGCGGCCGACACAGGCCCTCTAAAAGACTCAGAAATAACCGACGCAAGAAACCAACGCAAAACGCTCACTAAACGGCTTTTCTATCGAAAGTGCCTGAAGAAATGTTTTGTCGTTTCCAAACCTCCGAGTTCGTCCGCGGCACGATGAACGGCCGCTCGGAGAGGTCTTTTTGAGAAACTCCACGGCTTTCCTCTGCCACGTTTCACTCAAACTGCAACAGTGGAATTTCGTAGGGTATATTTTTTACTGGAATGCGAATTTTTATTGGTATCTCGTTGACCCTTGTAAATTTTTCACCGGAATGCAAATTTTTATCGGTATCTTTTCGATCGTGGGGTATTTTTCAATGAAGTGCACATTTTTATTGGTTTCTCGTAGACCATTGAGCATTTTTCACCGAAATGCAAATTTTTATTTATATCGCACTGCGGGGTATTTTGCACTGGAGTGAAAATTTTAATTGTTATTTCTTCGACCGTAGGGTTTTTTTCAGTCCAATGATCACCTAATTTATGTGACTGATTGCCCAATTTATGCAAATGATTGCATAATTGGTGCTAATTTATGCAAATTACTTGCCTAATATAGGCAAGTAGTTAGCATGAGTGAATTGGGTAATTAGAAAACAAGTTAAATTACAAATAAAATAAAAAATTTCTTTCTTTCTTTCCAGGTAAGCTGGAGGCGTGCCGCGCGTTGCCCGTCAGTCCGTGACCACGTTCTACGCGAGGTCGGTGTCGTGGGAAGCAACCAAATATTAAAACTAGAATTTTATGCACGCCTCCAATTTTTATTTTCTCTTTTTTTGATACGTTGTTTTCAATTTGTTGAAATATTATATTTATTATTTTTTGTTCCGCAATAATTCTTGATTACGCAACGTGGAATCTTAGGAACAGAAAGCAGCAGTTTTTGGGACAGAAAGCAGCGGTTTTTTAGACAGAATACAGCAAGTTTTGAGATAGAAAGCAGCAGTTTTTGAGACAGAAAGCAGCGGTTTTTGAGACAGAAAGCAGCTGTTTTTGAGACAGAAAGCAGCGGTTTTTTAGACAGAATACAGCAAGTTTTGAGATAGAAAGCAGCAGTTTTTGAGACAGAAAGCAGCTGTTTTTGAGACAGAAAGCAGCGGTTTTTGGGACAGAAAGCAGCGGTTTTTTAGACAGAAAGCAGCAGTTTTTGGGACAGAAAGCAGCGGTTTTTTAGACAGAATACAGCAAGTTTTGAGATAGAAAGCAGCAGTTTTTGAGACAGAAAGCAGAGGTTTTTGAGACAGAAAGCAGCTGTTTTTGAGACAGAAAGCAGCGGTTTTTTAGACAGAATACAGCAAGTTTTGAGATAGAAAGCAGCAGTTTTTGAGACAGAAAGCAGCTGTTTTTGAGACAGAAAGCAGCGGTTTTTCAGACAGAATACAACAAGTTTTGAGATAGCAGCAGTTTTTGAGACAGAAAGCAGCTGTTTTTGAGATAGAAAGCAGCGGTTTTTTAGACAGAATACAGCAAGTTTTGAAATAGAAAGCAGCAGTTTTTGAGACAGAAAGCAGCGGTTTTTGAGACAGAAAGCAGCAGTTTTTGAGATAGAAAGCAGCGGTTTTTTAGACAGAATACAACAAGTTTTGAGATAGACAGCAGCAGTTTTTGAGACAGAAAGCAGCTGTTTTTGAGACAGAAAGCAGCGGTTTTTTAGACAGAATACAGCAAGTTTTGAGATAGAAAGCAGCAGTTTTTGAGACAGAAAGCAGCGGTTTTTGAGATAGAAAGCAGCGGTTTTTGAGATAGAAAGCAGCAGTTTTTGAGACAGAAAGCAGCTGTTTTTTTTAGACAGAAAGCAGCGGTTTTTTAGACAGAATACAGCAAGTTTTGAGATAGAAAGCAGTAGTTTTTGAGACACAAAGCAGCAGTTTTTGAGACAGAAAGCAGTAGTTTTTGAGACACAAAGCAGCAGTTTTTGAGACAGAAAGCAGCGGTTTTTGAGATAGAAAGCAGCGGTTTTTGAGATAGAAAGCAGCAGTTTTTGAGACAGAAAGCAGCTGTTTTTTTTTAGACAGAAAGCAGCTGTTTTTTTTAGACAGAAAGCAGCGGTTTTTTAGACAGAATACAGCAAGTTTTGAGATAGAAAGCAGCAGTTTTTGAGACAGAAAGCAGCTGTTTTTTTTAGACAGAAAGCAGCTGTTTTTTTTAGACAGAAAGCAGCGGTTTTTTAGACAGAATACAGCAAGTTTTGAGATAGAAAGCAGTAGTTTTTGAGACACAAAGCAGCAGTTTTTGAGACAGAAAGCAGTAGTTTTTGAGACACAAAGCAGCAGTTTTTGAGACAGAAAGCAGCATTTTTTGACAAAAAGCAGCAGCCAATGCGCTTCAAAATAACAGCTTTTGATCAAGAAGTCAGCATTTTTATACCAACAGACTGTAGCATCTTTAATGGATCTTAACATTCCCTAGAAGCTAGAACACAATATCACAGGGCAGCATTTTCATGCTGAATAATTATTCACTTCTCCATTTCGGAAATTACAATTAATTAATCTTCCTAACGCATTAATTTAATTTCAAACACAAGCCATGCTCTATTTTAATTTTTCTGCCCCACACCGGAGATTTCCGGCGATTATCTGCGGAAATGTGCGCAAGCTCCGCGACGAAGATCGACTGAATAGAGCCAGCTATATTAGCGAGTGTTGCCATCGCGTCAGACGAGGTAACTTTCACCGCGGAGATCATTAAGCTTCTTATAGCGGGATATCCGCTAGAAGTGCTCCCCTGCTGCAAACCTAGCGAATTTTTTGCGGTGTTTCTCGTTTTCTTGTAATTGTCTCGTGCTTATTCGAGCTCTCGCTGGATTAACGTAAATATTTAATGTGGCGTTTGAAAGCGCTTTAATAGATTAATTGTGATGCTTCTAAACCAGAATAATTTATTCAGGGAAAAAATTCATAGTTTGTTTTAGACTCAGCTCTCGCAGGGGTATCGTAAGTGCTTAATGTTGTCTTTGAACACGTTTTAATAGAGTAATTGTAATGGTGGCTAAGCAAAAATAATTTACCTGAAGTATTTATTTTTTGTTTTGAATCGTTCTGTCTTTTATATTTTGTTATATAGCCGTCAAACTTTCCAATACTGATGGACATTGAAGTTATTCAACACTGTAACTGCAACGTGAGCCACAGGTGGTCACGGAGAGTATTTTCGCAATGCTGCTGACCGACCAGTAGTCACAAACTCAATCTCATAAATACTTATTCAAGGCAAAATGAAGGCACAACCCAGTTTTAATTTTTCCAACATTGACACATTACAATTGGCATTGAATTTTAGTTGTATATTAAACTGGAGTTTCACCTGCCGCAGTCAAAGTATTAAAGAAGTACTTATCTCGAGCATTTGTGTTAGTGCTTTAGAATAGAAATATCGCCACTCCACTCTTCTATCATCGAACGCGCCACAATCATTGAAAATGAAAGTTTTTGTTACCGGAGAAAAGAAAATGCCTTTCGTAGCAAATTAATGTTTTTGGGACGGAAAAGAATTGTTGAGGTAGGAAATTTATGTTCCCACTCCAGTGAAGGTAAACTTAAGTATTTTTACTCTAGACGCTCGGAAGCATTATTTGTTCAAATCACTTCCTATTGAGTACCGTGGTATCTATAGACCAAATTCTCTCGGCACCTCACTAACTTTCCATTTTTCTTCGATTCATAATAACTTTGATTTCAGTTGAACCAAATTTTTCATTAATTATTCACAGTTGATTCATTCCGTGAATTCATTGCATTTTTTATTACCATTCTATTGAGTCCATTTCATTCACAGCACCAATTGTTTACGGTACACATCGATTACACTGGTGAACTAACTGGTGAACAAACTGGCGAACAAACTGGCAAACAAACTGGCAAACAAACTGGCAAACAAACTGGCAAATAAACTAGCAAACAAACTGGCAAAAAAACTGGCAAACAAACTGGCAAACAAACTGGCAAACAAACTGGCAAACAAACGGGCGAACAAACTAGCAAACAAACTGGCAAACAAACTGGCAAACAAACTGGCAAACAAACTGGCAAACAAACTGGCAAACAAACTGGCAAACAAACTGGCAAACAAACTGGCAAACAAACTGGCAAACAAACTGGCAAACAAACTGGCAAACAAACTGGCAAACAAACTGGCAAACAAACTGGCAAACAAACTGGCAAACAAACTGGCAAACAAACTGGCAAACAAACTGGCAAACAAACTGGCAAACAAACTGGCAAACAAACTGGCAAACAAACTGGCAAACAAACTGGCAAACAAACTGACAAACAAACTGGCAAACAAACTGGCAAACAAACTGGCAAACAAACTGGCAAACAAACTGGCAAACAAACTGGCAAACAAACTGGCAAACAAACTGGCAAACAAACTGGCAAACAAACTGGCAAACAAACTGGCAAACAAACTGGCAAACAAACTGGCAAACAAACTGGCAAACAAACTGGCAAACAAACTGGCAAACAAACTGGCAAACAAACTGGCAAACAAACTGGCAAACAAACTGGCAAACAAACTGGCAAACAAACTGGCAAACAAACTGGCAAACAAACTAGCGAGCAAACAAACTGGTAAACAAAACTCCAGTTGAGGTGCAGTCTCCACAGGGCACACAGCGCCAGTTGAGGCGCAGTCTCCACAGGGCACACAGCGCCAGTTGAGGCGCAGTCTCCACAGGGCACACAGCGCCAGTTTAGGTGCAGTCTACACAGCGCACACAGCGCCAGTTGAGGCGCAGTCTACACAGGGCACACAGCGCCAGTTAGATGAGCTAATGACGCAGTATAATTGGCCTGCATAAAGTGGAGTTTTGTCTCATAACTCCTCAGAGGCGGGCACCCAGTTTAGATATCGTTAGCTCGAGCATATATCTCTTCGAAATGCGCTTTTTTGCTCCCATGTCTTTTGCAGTGTTCACGGCTTTAATAATCTGATGTGGAACGAGTTGTTCCTTTTGTCAATGTATTCATCAAAGTATATTAAGAAATGAAGCGCTTTATATTGAGGTATTTTAAAAAATCAAAATGTTGTACTACAGTTTATGTATCATGTTTCTTGGAAATGGCCGGTTTTTCTTTCTTGATTTTTTTTGGTTACACTCGAACTTGTGAATGCGCTCTTCCAATGTTGACGTTAAAATTTTTCTGTATTCTTTGCAGCTTGTAGGAGTGAATGAAAAGTCACATTGGATGATTTTATCGATGGGAATTGGCACTAATAGGGGAAGATGTGAGGTTACGTTCTAAAAGTTTGGTTGGCGTTCTTTTTGTTGGAGTAGGGTACGTTTTTTTTTGTTTGTTTGTTAGGGATTATCTTTTTTGGTACACCGCTGTCCTGTTCTTCAGTACCTATTTTATTTTCTTTTAATCTAGTTTCAAAGACTTTTTTCTTGCCTCACTGTTTCTATGCGAAGGGGGTCTCGTGTGGGGAAAAAATTGTGCATTGCTTCTCCGTTCCCTTTATCTCCAGAATAAATTTGGCCTTCCTCCATCCTCACTTTGGAACACCTACAATATGTTTTGATTAGAGAAGCTTCTGGTACTATAACTTATAATCTCATTCGAATTACACGCAGGTACTGCGACGGAATTAGCACTCCACCGTCACCACAACCGTCACTACAACCATTTGTTGCGGCAACCACCGTCACCACAACCACCGTCACCACAACCAAAGTCACCACAACCCCCGTCACCACAACCACCGTCACCACAACCACCGTCACCACAACCACCGTCACCACAACCGCCGTCACCACAACCACCGTCACCACAACCACCGTCACCACAACCACCGTCACCACAACCACCGTCACCATAACCACCGTCACCACAACCACCGTCACCACAACCACCGTCACCACAACCACCGTCACCACAACCACCGTCACCACAACCACCGTCACCACAACCACCGTCACCACAACCGCCGTCACCACAACCACCGTCACCACAACCACCGTCACCACAACCACCGTCACCACAACCACCGTCACCACAACCACCGTCACCACAACCACCGTCACCACAACCACCGTCACCACAACCACCGTCACCACAACCACCGTCACCACAACCACCGTCACCACAACCACCGTCACCACAACCACCGTCACGACAACGACCGTCACTATAGACTGGCACTGGCATCAGGTTGTCACCATCACAATGAGGAAGGAACTGCCACTCGCCAGTGACCTTCAAAGAACACAATAGGGCACAAATGCAACCATAAATACAATATATTAGACGTGTTTCTACGAAGGCACTCTGAACTCTTTTTAAAGGTTAACTGCCAGTGTATTATTATCGAAGTAATAATTCAACATATGATAGTGAGACTGTGTTATATAGCTCAACAAAATTTACCACCATTAGCCATCGTTATGGAACGCAAAAGCGTAAAAAAATACGTGTTCATAACTCAACATCGAGAAACAAATTTCATAATGAATTTCCTTGCGATTTTTGGCATAACATGAAAATTTCGCGACTAGTTAACGCCAATAAATTTCCTTGTGAAAAAATGCGTGTTCTCATTGGTTATTGGATGTCAGAAGGACATCTCTTTATTGTCAGGAATTCGGAACAATTAGAAAGAGAAACACGACACCGGCGGCGTTTCTTCGTTTCTAAACCTCGTCTGTCCATCGCCCGGCCCAGTTGCGAAGTACTCGTGAAATTCCCAATTCAAATTCAAACATAGAAAGCAAACAAGGGTTCTGCCAAAACGGTCGAGGTTTATTGGTGTTCTGTGGAGTTTTTTAATTGGTCTCGCGGAAACGCTCGGCTGGGCTCGGTGTCTGTAATTCGATGCGGTGCCAAGCTACGTACGCCGGACGCTTTTCAAATATTGGCACGGGCTTCTTTTTTCATGTTTTTCGACCGCTTGGAATTATATTTTTGACAGTTTTCGACCGCTTATTTCTTTTGTGACGTTTTTCAACCGCTTGGATTTATTTTTTGACAATTTTCGTTGGCTTGAAATTCATTTATGACGTTTTTAGACCTCATGATTTTTATTAAAAAGTTTTTTACCGCTTGATTTCGGTGGCGTTGCTTTTTAGGGCTGCTCTGTGTTTTAACACATTTCCTGCGAAGTGACCCACCGGTGGTCACTTAGGTAATTTTCATAGTGCTGCTGACCCACCTGCAGTCACTAACTCATTTTTTATTAATACTAAATGAAAGCTAAATAAACGCCCGATCCAGTTAAGCCCTTCCCCCAACAACTTTTTTCATAAACGTTTCTTTTTCAGACTAACTTTTTCGTTTTGACGAGAATGCTCGTTTCACACGTATAATGGCTTACAAAGGCTTAAAATCGACAGGTATATGCAAATGTAGCTGGTTTTTGAAGGTAAAGTTTTAGACGAGTATACTCGTCTGTACCGGGGAAGGGGTTAATGTTTGCCATTTTCAAAATTGGATACCGCAATATTATTGACTCTACATTTTAATTGGGTATTAAACTTCAGTTCAACCCATCGCAGGCAACGTGCCAATTCCTGCTTCCTCATTTTTCTCATATTTTTGAATTTCAAATCGGAGAAAATGTGTTTCATGATAATTTGGTACGTGTGACATCTTTCTACGTATTGATTAGTTAAAACTGCTGATATGAAGACCCTACGCTACTTTTCATTGGAATAGTTTGTCAATAAATCTCTTTGAAAGAAAACGCCTTGCGGAGAAAATACAATGACAGTAGAAAGAAAATTTTTCTATTGATGAGAAACTCTAATATTAAACTCAAAATTTCTAGAATTACGTGTTAGAAAACTAGACATGGAAAACTTTCAAGGTGGATTAAAACGCGCTGTGCGTAGTCCTGATTCAAGCGTAAAAATTTACCGTGTAAATGTTAATAACATACTCCTACTGTTTTTATGTGCTATTTTCATGTCATTGTATTTGTTAATCTATACGTTATTTTAGCCTTTATTTTATAAGTTATTTTGTATGTTATTATGTACACTATTTCACATGTTATTCAGTATGTTGTTCTACGTACTAAACTATGTAAATATGTCCATTTTGAAGTTCAATTGCTTCAGACATTATTCGTTTGCTATAGACATCTCCGATATTACCGGGCAGGCGGAAACTGTTTTCAAGTTATTTCTGATGTATGTTATGCTTCAAAACAGTTATTTTTTAATAGTCAGATGCATACGGAAATTATGTAGATTCAAGAATATGTGTGATATCTATTATTGAAATAATATATAATAGAACCTAATTCATAATATTAGTATATTATGATTGTACAGTGTTCAGGCATACACATCTCACGCAGGCATACATTTCCTAACACGAGCATACATTTTCTAACACGGGCATACATTTTCTAACACGAGCATACATTTTCTAACACGGCATACATTTTCTAACACGGGCATACATTTTCTAACACGGGCATACATTTTCTAACACGAGCATACATTTTCTAACACGGGCATACATTTTCTAACACGGGCATACATTTTCTAACACGGCCATACATTTTATAACACGGGCATACATTTTCTAATACGGGCATACATTTTCTAACACGAGCATACATTTCCTAACACGGGCATACATTTTCTAACACGGGCATACATTTTCTAACACGGGCATACATTTTCTAACACGAGCATACATTTTCTAACACGGGCATACATTTTCTAACACGGGCATACATTTTCTAACACGGGCATACATTTTCTAACACGGGCATACATTTTCTAACACGGGCATACATTTTCTAACACGGGCATACATTTTCTAACACGAGCATACATTTTCTAACACGGGCATACATTTTCTAACACGGGCATACATTTTCTAACACGGGCATACATTTTCTAACACGGGCATACATTTTCTAACACGAGCACACATTTTGTAACACGGGCCTACATTTTCTAACACGGGCATACATTTTCTAACTCGGGCATACATTTTCTAACACGGGCATACATTTTCTAACACGGGCATACATTTTCTAACACGGGCATACATTTTCTAACACGAGCATACATTTTCTAACACGGGCATACATTTTCTAACACGGGCATACATTTTCTAACACGGGCATACATTAACTAACACGGGCATACATTTTCTAACACGGGCATACATTTTCTAACACGAGCATACATTTTGTAACACGGGCATACATTTTCTAACACGGGCATACATTTTCTAATTTCAAATGTCTATGTTTTGTTAGCAGCCTTAAATCTTTCATCTAGTAGGAGAAATAAGTTTCTTGTATATAACATTATTACCACAAAATTTGAGTTATTGTGTAGGAGATGCGACTTTAGAACGCGATGCATGCGCGTTACGGCGACGGAATATACCGTTATAGCATACTTGATGGGATATTTTATCTTACGAAATGAATTTTTGAAATCAGCATTTAGGCCCAAGGAGGAAATGTGAGGTCCCAAACTGAGAGTTAGGCGGCCATTCATTTTGTTGCAATAAAACGTGTTTTTTGTTATGTCTAGGTACCATCTGTTTTAGTTTCACTGCTGTCCTGTTTTTCAGCACCTGCCACTTTCTTCTTCAACTTACCCATGAAGAATTTCTTTCTCAACTTACTGTTTCTATGCACCTACTGCATAAATTCCGCGTTCCCTTACATCCACACTAAATTGTGCCTTCCTCCATCCTCTCTCCTACACGCTTTGTTTTAGCGGTGAGGAGGCTTAAAACGAACATCTAACCTAATCTCATAAGTTCATAACCTTTCTTCTTTAACTGCTGTTTCCATGCGCAGTTCGGATCTCCAACTAACAAAATAATCAGCCACAAATCTGAATAAGTTATTCCTGAATGAGTTTTTCCCTTACTTTGCACAGGAACTAATTAATAACTACGTCAGGAGCGGACTCGAGCCACCACGAGGTTGCCGTCACCGAAGTCTGAAGTCTCCGTAAAATTTCAATGCGCGATGAATGCGCCGCAAATTTCATTTGTATGTGGCATTCCAATTTGCCTTTGAGGCTCCGGAGTGCGGTCATGCGAGCGAGCGGTGCGCAGAGGGGTGAGGTAGGGGTGAGGTAGGGGTGAGGTAGAAGTGAGGTAGGGGTGAGGTAGGGGTGAGGTAGGGGTGAGGTAGGGGTGAGGTAGGGGTGAGGTAGGGGTGAGGTAGGGGTGAGGCAGGGGTGAGGTAGGGGTGAGGTAGGGGTGAGGTAGGGGTGAGGTAGGGGTGAGGTAGGGGTGAGGTAGGGGTGAGGTAGGGGTGAGGTAGGGGTGAGGTAGGGGTGAGGTAGGGGTGAGGTAGGGGTGGGATGCAGGGGTGGGGAAGCGAGGAGCCACAGGAACACCAGGGCTTATCACTCATCAGTATTCGCGCCGCCGTCGCTCCTCAGCTTGCAATAAAATACTCCGCCGGGGTCGCTGCCCCAATTGGCGCAGCCGAACTTTTATGTGAATTAGTAAATGTGAGCCGCCGTCGTTTGGCATGCCGGGGAGGCGACTTCGGGGTGCCCATTATTGCCATTATCTGCGCCCAATTGCGCAGGGGATTAATTGGCAGAGGGATGTGTGTGTGTGAGTGCGTGTGTGCGTGCGTGCGTGCGTGTGCGTGTGTGGTTGGGTGTGCGTGTGTGTGTGTGTGTGTGTGTGTGTGTGTGTGCGTGCTCTTGAATGTGTTAATGCGCTTGTATGTGTTTGTTTGCATGTAGTGAACTCGCAGTTCAGCGCAGTAAACTCGCAGTTCAGCGCAGTAAACTCGCAGTTCAGCGCAGTAAACTCGCAGTTCAGCGCAGTAAGTCGCAGTTCAGCGCTGTAAGGCCCGCAGTTCAGCGCAGTAAGGCCCGCAGTTCAGCGCAGTAAGGCCTGCAGTTCAGTGCAGTAGGGCCCGCAGTTCAGTGCAGTAGGGCCCGCAGTTCAGCGGAGTAAACTCGCAGTTCAGCGCAGTAAGGCCCGCAGTTCAGCGCAGTAAGGCCCGCAGTTCAGCGCAGGAAGCCCGCAGTTCAGCGCATTAAACTCGCAGTTCAGCGCAGTAAGGCCCGCAGTTCAGCGCAGTTAAACCCGCAGTTCAGTGCAGTAGGGCCCGCAGTTCAGCGCAGTAAACTCGCAGTTCAGCGCAGTAAGGCCCGCAGTTCAGCGCAGTAAGGCCCGCAGTTCAGCGCAGGAAGCCCGCAGTTCAGCGCAGTAAACTCGCAGTTCAGCGCAGTAAGGCCCGCAGTTCAGCGCAGTAAGGCCCGCAGTTCAGCGCAGTTAGGCCCGCAGTTCAGCGCAGTAAGGCCCGCAGTTCAGCGCAGTAAGGCCCGCAGTTCAGCGCAGTATGGCCCGCAGTTCAGCGCAGTAAGCCCGCATTTCAGCGCAGTAAGGCCTGCAGTTCAGCGCAGTAAGGTCTGCAGTTCAGCGCAGTAAGGCCTGCAGTTCAGCGCAGTTAGGCCCGCAGTTCAGCGCAGTAGGGCCCGCAGTTCAGTGCAGTAAGCCCGCAGTTCAGCGCAGTAAGGCCTGCAGTTCAGCGCAGTAAGGCCAGCAGTTCAGCGCAGTAAGCCCGCAGTTCAGCGCAGTAAGCCCGCAGTTCAGCGCAGTAAGCCCGCAGTTCAGCGCAATAAGGCCTGCAGTTCAGCGCAGTAAGGCCTGCAGTTCAGCGCAGTAAGCCCGCAGTTCAGCGCAGTAAGCCCGCAGTTCAGCGCAGTAAGCCCGCAATTCAGCGCAGTAAGGCCTGCAGTTCAGCGCAGTAAGGCCTGCAGTTCAGCGCAGTAAGGCCCGCAGTTCAGCGCAGTAGGGCCCGCAGTTCAGCGCAGTAGGGCCCGCAGTTCAGCGCAGTAAACCCGCAGTTCAGCGCAGTAAGCCCGCAGTTCAGCGCAGTAAGCCCGCAGTTCAGCGCAGTAAGCCCGCAGTTCAGCGCAGTAAGCCCGCAGTTCAGCGCAGTAAGCCCGCAGTTCAGCGCAGTAAGCCCGCAGTTCAGCGCAGTAAGCCCGCAGTTCAGCGCAGTAAGCCCGCAGTTCAGCGCAGTAAGCCCGCAGTTCAGCGCAGTAAGCCCGCAGTTCAGCGCATTAAGCCCGCAGTTCAGCGCAGTAAGCCCGCAGTTCAGCGCAGTAAGCCCGCAGTTCAGCGCAGTAAGCCCGCAGTTCAGCGCAGTAAGCCCGCAGCTCAGCGCAGTAAGGCCTGGAGTTCATCCCAGCAAACTAACAATGTTTAGTACAGGATCTAAGCTTTTAATTTCCCAAAATTCATCCACAGACGTGATGGATGCAGTTTTCACAGGCCCCCACAGTATTTAGGGACCCCAACTTTAGGGTCCCTAGACAGGGGGAACCCCGTAGACTTGCATGCATGTGCTTTGCTTGAATAAAAGATGAGCGTCAGACCCAGCGCCATTAACGTGCGACGCTGGGACAACATTCGCTCCCTCCAAATTCACTCAAGTGTCCGACTTCCCGACTGATTGCATCTTCTTTGGGTCGCCTGTGAAAGAGGAAATTATCTTCTTTGGATCGCCTGTGAAAGAGTAAATTATCTTTTATGGTTGCCTGTGAAAGAGTAAATAAACTTATTTTGGGCCGCCTATGAAAGAGTAAATAATCTCCTCTGGGTTTTTAATTTTACACTTTTTATCATTATAGAAATTTTTCTCTTTTCTTATACTAATCGCTGCTTCACAAAAAAATCTGCTAAACCACAAGTCGGCGTTTTTCAACACCAGTGCATTCTTGCAGTACAGATACTTTAATATTTTGATATAAGAACGCTCTTGTTCATTCCAAGCATGATTTATAAGAACTTATGCACACTAATTTAATTTTAGGGACGTAAAAATATGAAATATGAAAAACAAGAAACGAGGAAAAATCAAATAAAGTAAGAAAGGACAAAGAAAAAATTAAGAACGGAGAAAAGACTAGAAAAAACAAACAAAAATTTATGAAAGAATGTAAAAAACTAGACCAACGCCAGGCGCAACAGCAGCGTCAGATAGGACGTTGTACAACGACTCTCCGTAGCGTGGTTTTGAATATGAAATTTTGTGTGTGTCTTTTATTGTGATTGTGTTGGTGTGGTGAGGTTGGTGTGGGTGTGGTGAGGGTGGTGCTGGTGTGGTGAGGGTGGTGTTGGTGTGGTGAGGGTGGTGTGGGTGTGGTGAGGGTGGTGTTGGTGTGGTGAGGGTGGTGTGGGTGTGGTGAGGGTGGTGTGGGTGTGGTGAGGGTGGTGCTGGTGTGGTGAGGGTGGTGCTGGTGTGGTGAGGGTGGTGTTGGTGTGGTGAGGGTGGTGTTGGTGTGGTGAGGGTGGTGTTGGTGTGGTGAGGGTGGTGTGGGTGTGGTGAGGGTGGTGCTGGTGTGGTGAGGGTGGTGTGGGTGTGGTGAGGGTGGTGTGGGTGTGGTGAGGGTGGTGTTCGTGTGGTGAGGGTGGTGTTGGTGTGGTGAGGGTGGTGTGGGTGTGGTGAGGGTGGTGCTGGAGTGGTGAGGGTGGTGTGGGTTTGGTGAGGGTGGTGTGGGTGTGGTGAGGGTGGTGTGGGTGTGGTGAGGGTGGTGTTGGTGTGGTGAGGGTGGTGTGGGTGTGGTGAGGGTGGTGTGGGTGTGGTGAGGGTGGTGTTGGTGTGGTGAGGGTGGTGTTGGTGTGGTGAGGGTGGTGTGGGTGTGGTGAGGGTGGTGTGGGTGTGGTGAGGGTGGTGTTGGTGTGGTGAGGGTGGTGTTGGTGTGGTGAGGGTGGTGTTGGTGTGGTGAGGGTGGTGTGGGTGTGGTGAGGGTGGTGTTGGTGTGGTGAGGGTGGTGTGGGTGTGGTGAGGGTGGTGTGGGTGTGGTGAGGGTGGTGTGGGTGTGGTGAGGGTGGTGTGGGTGTGGTGAGGGTGGTGTGGGTGTGGTGAGGGTGGTGTGGGTGTGGTGAGGGTGGTGTGGGTGTGGTGAGGGTGGTGTTGGGTGTGGTGAGGGTGGTGTGGGTGTGGTGAGGGTGGTGTGGGTGTGGTGAGGGTGGTGTGGGTGTGGTGAGGGTGGTGTTGGTGTGGTGAGGGTGGTGTGGGTGTGGTGAGGGTGGTGTGGGTGTGGTGAGGGTGGTGTTGGTGTGGTGAGGGTGGTGTGGGTGTGGTGAGGGTGGTGTGGGTGTGGTGAGGGTGGTGTGGGTGTGGTGAGGGTGGTGTGGGTGTGGTGAGGGTGATGTGGGTGTGGTGAGGGTGGTGTTGGTGTGGTGAGGGTGGTGTGGGTGTGGTGAGGGTGGTGTGGGTGTGGTGAGGGTGGTGTTGGTGTGGTGAGGGTGGTGTTGGTGTGGTGAGGGTGGTGTGGGTGTGGTGAGGGTGGTGTGGGTGTGGTGAGGGTGGTGTTGGTGTGGTGAGGGTGGTGTTGGTGTGGTGAGGGTGGTGTGGGTGTGGTGAGGGTGGTGTGGGTGTGGTGAGGGTGGTGTTGGTGTGGTGAGGGTGGTGCTGGTGTGGTGAGGGTGGTGTGGGTGTGGTGAGGGTGGTGTGGGTGTGGTGAGGGTGGTGTGGGTGTGGTGAGGGTGGTGTGGGTGTGGTGAGGGTGGTGTTGGTGTGGTGAGGGTGGTGTTGGTGTGGTGAGGGTGGTGTGGGTGTGGTGAGGGTGGTGTGGGTGTGGTGAGGGTGGTGTTGGTGTGGTGAGGGTGGTGTGGGTGTGGTGAGGGTGGTGTTGGTGTGGTGAGGGTGGTGTGGGTGTGGTGAGGGTGGTGTGGGTGTGGTGAGGGTGGTGTGGGTGTGGTGAGGGTGGTGTTGGTGTGGTGAGGGTGGTGTGGGTGTGGTGAGGGTGGTGTGGGTGTGGTGAGGGTGGTGTGGGTGTGGTGAGGGTGGTGTGGGTGTGGTGAGGGTGGTGTGGGTGTGGTGAGGGTGGTGTGGGTGTGGTGAGGGTGGTGTTGGTGTGGTGAGGGTGGTGTTGGTGTGGTGAGGGTGGTGTGGGTGTGGTGAGGGTGGTGTGGGTGTGGTGAGGGTGGTGTTGGTGTGGTTAATTAAGGCATAAATAAAAATGTTGCCTAATTTTTCAATGATTTTGTTTCTATGCATATGAAATTTGGTGCAATTTTTTCAGTGTATCGATTTATTTAAAATTTGGTGGAGTAGTTTTGATGTAGAAAATTTGAAATTTGTTGAAATTTTATTAATGTATTTAAAATTTGTTGGAATTTCATTGAGGCTTTTCAAAATTTGTTGGAATTTCATGAAGGTTTTTAAAATATTTGACATTTTATTGATGTATTTTAAATTTTGTTGAGTTTGGCCATTTTGAATGTCATTTTTCGTTTCATTGGATGATTTCAATTACAGATCATTGAATTTTTATTTTTTGTTTACGGTGCGTGGAGTAAACTCTACTCGAAATCAAAACTTCATTTACATCAATTCGAAATTATACAACAAATAATTATATCAAGGCAAAGAATATTGCAGTTGTGTTTTAAATAATAGTCAACTCCTCAGTAGTGGAAAAGAAAGACATTGAGATCTTCAATCCACGCCAACGTGGTTTTTATTTGATTGTAGCTTAAAAATGATTTTTATTATAATTAAATCTTGAATGAAATTTGGTACATTTTATGCAATATTTTTAAAAACTAATATTCCTTTGATAATTTTTGCTAGGTTGTAATTTATGTAGTATATTCGAGTTTTATTAGACTTCACAATTCCATATGACAACTAACATATGCTCCAGGTGTGTTATTCATTGAATGTTGTGGACGTAGCATTAATTAATTAATTGTGGACGTAGCATTAATTAATTAATTGTGGACTTAGCATTAATATTGTGGACGTAGCATTAATCTTGCTGTCTACATGAGAATTTCATACAGAAGGTATAAGCATTTCACACTGTCGACATTGCCGTTTTTATGGTCGACGCAACTATTTCATGCTGTCGACATAGCAGTGATTCATGAGGTTGACATGAGCATTTCATGCTGTCGACTTGCCCGTTTTTATGGTCGACATAGCCGTTTTTATGGTCGACATAGCCGTTTTTATGGTCGACATGGCCTTTTTTATGGTCGACATAGCAGTTTTTATGGTCGACATAGCAGTTTTTATGGTCGACATAGCAGTTTTTATGGTCGACATAGCAGTTTTTATGGTCGACATAGCAGTTTATATGGTTGACATAACCATTTCATGCTGTCGACATAGCCGTTTTTATGGTCGACATAGCCGTTTTTATGGTCGACATAGCCGTTTTTATGGTCGACATAGCCGTTTTTATGGTCGACATAGCCGTTTTTATGGTCGACATAGCCGTTTTTATGGTCGACATAGCAGTTTTTATGGTCGACATAGCAGTTTTTATGGTCGACATAACCATTTCATGCTGTCGACATAGCCGTTTTTATGGTGGACATAGCCGCCATGAGCACTTCATGCAGTCGACATAGCGGCCACGCAGACCCACCCGACACAGCAGCACACGGCCGATTATCGCTGCCCGACCGCCTGCATTTCAGCGACCGACCGTAATCGGCCGTACGCCGCCCCTTATCTGCCGTGGTCTGGTGGTGACGTCTGGAGCCTGTGTGTCTGTGTGTGTTTGTGTATGGTTGTGTGTTTGTGTTGCGTGTGTTTGTGTTGTGTTTGTTGCATTTGTGTTATGTTCGTATTACGGTTGTGTTATGGTTGTATTGTGTTTTTCTCGTAAATGTTCTATGAGTTTGCTCTGTGTGTTGTGTGTTGTGGGTGTAGTATCTGTAACATGTGTTATGTTTGTGTTGTGTGTGCGTTACGTGTGATGTGTAAGTGTTGTGTATCCAGTATGTGGGCTTAGTCCCCTCTCGTGTGGTACACATGCATTTGTGTGCTGTGTTTACTGTGTGACGTAAGTTTTGTGTGTTGTGTAAGTTTTATGTGTTGTGTGGGTGTTGCTACTGCTACACAGCTGCTCTTACTTCTCAGCAGCTGCTATACAGCTGCTCTTTTTGCTACCCCGATGAAAATTTCTCTTCTCCTAATGATGATTTTATCGACGAGCGGAGCATTTCGTTTCGAGTTCGCCTGCGTTAACATCTGCTGCAGCTGCTGCAGCTGCACGTGCAGACGAGGGAGAGCAGCACACGTGCACGTGCTGGGCACGTGACGCGTGCACGGCACGTCGGTCCCACGTCGCGTCTTCCACGCGACGTTAACTCGCGTCACGATACTCCGCGTGCGGCTGGTCTTGTTCTGATTGTTAACGATGGTGCTTAGTGATGAGCCATAATAGCGAATTGCGTGTAGTTAATACCTCATTTTGTGCAATAGAAACTCATTTTGTGTAGTGCACACTTCATTTGTGTATTCGTCACTTGGTTTGGGAAAATAGGTGAGTAGCTTCGTGCTAAAACTTTCCATTTTCTGCGATAGATGCTGAATTGCTAGTTTTCAACATCCTATTTTGTGTACTAAACAGCCTATTTTGTGTACTAAACAGCCTATTTTGTGTACTAAACAGCCTATTTTGTGTACTAAACATCCTATTTTGTGCACTAAACAGCCTATTTTGTGTACTAAACAGCCTATTTTGTGTACTAAACATTCTATTTTGTGTACAAAACATCCTAATTTGTGTACTAAACATCCTATTTTGTGTACTAAACATCCTATTTTGTGTACTAAACAGCCTATTTTGTGTACTTGGCACTCCATTCACTAAAAAGGGACTCAACTTCGTGCACCCTACGCTCCATTTTGTGAAATCGGGATTCAATTTTGAGCGCTAAACTCTCCATTTAGTAAATTGTACGCTGAACTCTCCATTTAGTAAATTGTACGCTGAACTCTCCATTTAGTAAATTGTACGCTAAACTCTCCATTTAGTAAATTGTACGCTAAACACTCCATTAAGTAAATTGTACGCTAAACACTCCATTTAGTAACTTGTACGCTAAACACTCCATTTAGTAAATTGTACGCTAAACACTCCATTTAGTAAATTGTACGCTAAACTCTCCATTTAGTAAATTGTACGCTAAACTCTCCATTTAGTAAATTGTACGCTAAACACTCCATTTAGTAAATTGTACGCTGAACTCTCCATTTAGTAAATTGTACGCTAAACTCTCCATTTAGTAAATTGTACGCTAAACTCTCCATTTAGTAAATTGTACGCTAAACACTCCATTAAGTAAATTGTACGCTAAACACTCCATTTAGTAACTTGTACGCTAAACACTCCATTTAGTAAATTGTACGCTAAACACTCCATTTAGTAAATTGTACGCTAAACTCTCCATTTAGTAAATTGTACGCTAAACTCTCCATTTAGTAAATTGTACGCTAAACACTCCATTTAGTAAATTGTACGCTGAACTCTCCATTTAGTAAATTGTACGCTAAACTCTCCATTTAGTAAATTGTACGCTAAACTCTCCATTTAGTAAATTGTACGCTAAACACTCCATTAAGTAAAT
The DNA here is from genome assembly GCA_030386875.1 of Morinoia aosen. Taxonomy (NCBI): domain Eukaryota; kingdom Metazoa; phylum Arthropoda; class Malacostraca; order Amphipoda; family Talitridae; genus Morinoia; species Morinoia aosen. The sequence goes on along the minus strand of CM059577.1, from coordinate 42,919,792 downwards.
TGTACGCTAAACACTCCATTTAGTAACTTGTACGCTAAACACTCCATTTAGTAAATTGTACGCTAAACACTCCATTTAGTAAATTGTACGCTAAACTCTCCATTTAGTAAATTGTACGCTAAACACTCCATTTAGTAAATTGTACGCTAAACACTCCATTTATTAAATTGTACGCTAAACACTCCATTTAATAAATTGTACGCTAAACTCTCCATTTAGTAAATTGTACGCTAAACTCTCCATTTAGTAAATTGTACGCTAAACTCTCCATTTAGTAAATTGTACGCTAAACTCTCCATTTAGTAAATTGTACGCTAAACTCTCCATTTAGTAAATTGTACGCTAAACTCTCCATTTAGTAAATTGTACGCTAAACTCTCTATTTAGTAAATTGTACGCTGAACACTCCATTTAGTAAATTGTACGCTAATCACTCCATTTAGTAAATTGTACGCTAAACACTCCATTTAGTAAATTGTACGCTAAACTCTCCATTTAGTAAATTGTGCGCTAAACTCTCCATTTAGTAAATTGTACGCTAAACACTCCATTTAGTAAATTGTACGCTAAACTCTCCATTTGGTAAATTGTACGCTAATCACTCCATTTAGTAAATTGTACGCTAAACACTCCATTTAGTAAATTGTACGCTAATCACTCCATTTAGTAAATTGTACGCTAAACACTCCATTTAGTAAATTGTACGCTAAACTCTCCATTTAGTAAATTGTGCGCTGAACTCTCCATTTAGTAAATTATACGCTAAACACTCCATTTAGTAAATTGTACGCTAAACTCTCCATTTAGTAAATTGTACGCTAAACTCTCCATTTAGTAAATTGTACGCTAAACTCTCCATTTAGTAAATTTTTCGCTAAACTCTCCATTTAGTAAATTGTACGCTAAACACTCCATTTATTAGATTGTACGCTAAACTCTCCATTTAGTAAATTGTACGCTAAACACTCCATTTAGTAAATTGTACGCTAAACTCTCCATTTAGTAAATTGTACGCTAAACACTCCATTTAGTAAATTGTACGCTAAACTCTCCATTTAGTAAATTGTACGCTAAACACTCCATTTAGTAAATTGTACGCTAAACACTCCATTTAGTAATTTGTACGCTTAACTCTCCATTTAGTAAATTGTACGCTAAACTCTCCATTTAGTAAATTGTACGCTAAACACTATTTAGTAAATTGTACGCTAAACACTCCATTTAGTAAATTGTACGCTAAACTCTCCATTTAGTAAATTGTACGCTAAACACTCTATTTAGTAAATTGTACGCTAAACACTCCATTTAGTAAATTGTACGCTAAACTCTCCATTTAGTAAATTGTACGCTAAACACTCCATTAAGTAAATTGTACGCTAAACTCTCCATTTAGTAAATTGTACGCTAAACACTCCATTTAGTAAATTGTACGCTAAACACTCCATTTAGTAAATTGTACGCTAAACTCTCCATTTAGTAAATTGTACGCTAAACTCTCCATTTAGTAAATTGTACGCTAAACACTCCATTTATTAGATTGTACGCTAAACTCTCCATTTAGTAAATTGTACGCTAAACACTCCATTTAGTAAATTGTACGCTAAACACTCCATTAAGTAAATTGTACGCTAAACTCTCCATTTAGTAAATTGTACGCTAAACACTCCATTTAGTAAATTGTACGCTAAACACTCCATTTAGTAAATTGTACGCTAAACTCGCCATTCAGTAAATTGTACGCTAAACACTCCATTTAGTAAATTGTACGCTAAACTCTCCATTTAGTAAGTTGTACGCTAAACACTCCATTTAGTAAATTGTACGCTAAACTCTCCATTTAGTAAATTGTACGCTAAACTCTCCATTTAGTAAATTGTACGCTAAACACTCCATTTAGTAAATTGTACGCTAAACACTCCATTTAGTAAATTGTACGCTAAACTCTCCATTTAGTAAATTGTACGCTAAACTCTCCATTTAGTAAATTGTACGCTAAACACTCAATTTAGTAAATTGTACGCTAAACACTCCATTTAGTAAATTGTACGCTAAACTCTCCATTTGTAAATTGTACGCTAAACACTCTATTTAGTAAATTGTACGCTAAACACTCCATTTAGTAAATTGTACGCTAAACTCTCCATTTAGTAAATTGTACGCTAAACACTCTATTAAGTATATTGTACGCTAAACACTTCATTTAGTAAATTGTACGCTAAACACTCTATTTAGTAAATTGTACGCTAAACACTCCATTTAGTAAATTGTACGCTAAACACTCCATTTAGTAAATTGTACGCTAAACACTCCATTTAGTAAATTGTACGCTAAACTCTCCATTTAGTAAATTGTACGCTAAACACTCTATTTAGTAAATTGTACGCTAAACACTCCATTTAGTAAATTGTACGCTAAACACTACATTTAGTGAATTGTACGCTAAACACTCCATTTAGTAAATTGTACGCTAAACTCTCCATTTAGTAAATTGTACGCTAAACTCTCCATATAGTAAATTGTACGCTAAACTCTCCATTTAGTAAATTGTACGCTAAACTCTCCATTTAGTAAATTGTACGCTAAACTCTCCATTTAGTAAATTGTACGCTAAACTCTCCATTTAGTAAATTGTACGCTAAACACTCCATTTAGTAAATTGTACGCTAAACACTCCATTTAGTAAATTGTACGCTAAACTCTCCATATAGTAAATTGTACGCTAAACTCTCCATTTAGTAAATTGTACGCTAAACTCTCCATTTAGTAAATTGTGCGCTAAACTCTCCATTTAGTAAATTGTACGCTAAACACTCCATTTAGTAAATTGTACGCTAAACACTCCATTTAGTAAATTGTACGCTAAACACTCCATTTAGTAAATTGTACGCTAAACACTCCATTTAGTAAATTGTACGCTAAACACTCCATTTAGTAAATTGTACGCTAAACACTCCATTTAGTAAATTGTACGCTAAACACTCCATTTAGTAAATTGTACGCTAAACACTCCATTTAGTAAATTGTACGCTAAACACTCCATTTAGTAAATTGTACGCTAAACACTCCATTAAGTAAATTGTACGCTAAACACTCCATTTAGTAAATTGTACGCTAAACACTCCATTTAGTAAATTGTACGCTAAACACTCCATTTAGTAAATTGTACGCTAAACACTCCATTTAGTAAATTGTACGCTAAACACTCCATTTAGTAAATTCTACGCTAATCACTCCATTTAGTAAATTGTACGCTAAACACTACATTTAGTAAATTGTACGCTAAACACTCAATTTTATAAAATAGGCACTCAGCTTATTAACTAACACTCCACTTGGTGCAGTAGGCTCCACTTCGTGCCCTAAACACTTCATTAGGTCCATCAAATCGGCAATTTGAGAAGCTCGTGGGAGAGGCGCAGACGCCTCGTATTGATCAGAAGATCTCGCGTTGTCCGGCGGTGATCAATAAGATCAATGGAGATCAGCTGGAGGAGCAGGTGTAACGCACCTGGTCTTCTCCCGACTGGCGGCCTGGCGACTGGCCCGCCTAACTGATGCGCATTTGGGGCGACGACTTGGCTGGTTATTGACCTACGACTTTGTCGTGACAACTACACCTTTTTCACTTCAAAATAATCTAAGTCAAGTTGAAATTAATCCAAATTAAATTAATTAATGGATGAATTTGAAGTGAAAAAGGTGTAGTTTATTGAGGTACGACTTTGTCGTGACGACTAGTTTATTGAGGTACGGCTTTGTCGTGACGACTAGTTTATTGAGGTACGGCTTTGTCGTGACGACTAGTTTATTGAGGTACGGCTTTGTCGTGACGACTAGTGTATTGAGGTACGACTTTGTCGTCGCTACTGAGCTGTAAACTGACTTACGGTAATGTCGAAGCTTTGTAAACTTAGTCACTCTACTCCCCTACTCTACTCCCCCACTCTACTCCCCCACTCTACTCCCCCACTCTACTCCCCCACTCTACTCCCCCACTCTACTCCCCCACTCTACTCCCCCACTCTACTCCCCCACTCTACTCCCCCACTCTACTCCCCCACTCTACTCCCCCACTCTACTCCCCCACTCTACTCCACCACTCTGCTTCCCCACTCTACTTCCCCACTCTACGGCCCCACTCTACGGCCTTACTCTACGGCCCCACTCTACTTCCCCACTCTACTTCCCCACTCTACTTCCCCACTCTACTTCCCCACTCTACTTCCCCACTCTACTTCCCCACTCTACTTCCCCACTCTACTTCCCCACTCTACTTCCCCACTCTACTTCCCCACTCTACTTCCCCACTCTACTTCCCCACTCTACTTCCCCCCTCTACTTCCCCACTCTACTTCCCCACTCTACTTCCCCCCTCTACTTCCCCACTCTACTTCCCCACTCTACTTCCCCACTCTACTTCCCCACTCTACTTCCCCACTCTACTTCCCCACTCTACTTCCCCACTCTACTTCCCCACTCTACTTCCCCACTCTACTTTCCCACTCTACTTTCCCACTCTACTTTCCCACTCTACTTTCCCACTCTACTTTCCCACTCTACTTTCCCACTCTACTTTCCCACTCTACTTTCCCACTCTACTTCCCCACTCTACTTCCCCACTCTACTTCCCCACTCTACTTCCCCACTCCACTCCCCCACTCCACTCCCCCACTCCACTCCCCCGCTCCACTCCCCCGCTCCACTCCCCCGCTCCACTCCCCCACTCCACTCCCCCACTCCACTCCCCCACTCCACTCCCCCACTCCACTCCCCCACTCCACTCCCCCACTCCACTCCCCCACTCCACTCCCCCACTCCACTCCCCCACTCCACTCCCCCACTCCACTCCCCCACTCCACTCCCCCACTCCACTCATCCACTCCACTCATCCACTCCACTCATCCACTCCACTCCCCCACTCCACTCCCCCACTCCACTCCCCCACTCCACTCCCCCACTCCACTCCCCCACTCCACTCCCCCACTCCACTCCCCCACTCCACTCCCCCACTCCACTCCCCCACTCCACTCCCCCACTCTATAGCGCCGCAAAAAGGCGCCTAGGCGCAGCCGACGCGAGGCGCCGCGCGCCATTAGGCGCCTCCTGCGCCCAGCCCCTAATGGGGACAATAAATACGGGGCCACTTCCTCCCCACGACAGTTGCCCCTTGCCCCAATCACACGACCTACATTATCAGGGGACACTTCGTTCCAGCCTGACACACGGCCAAAGTTTCCATGCTCTTCTCGATTTTTCCTGGGTATTTCTTCGACTGGGTTTTGCTTAATTTGGGATTTTTCTTTGGCTGGCTTTTTCCTGGGTTTTTCTTCGGCGGGGTTTTCTTTGGCTGGGTTTTGCCTAATTCGGGATTTTTCTTTAGCTGGGTTTTTCCTTTTTTTCGGCGGGGTTTTCTTTGGCTGGGCTTTGGTTAGTTCGGGATTTTTCTTTGCCTTGGTTTTTCCTGGGTTTTTCTTCGGCGGGGTTTTTCTGGGGTTTTCTTCGCTTGGGTTTTTCTTGAAATGTTTTTTTTGGGGGGCTGGGTTTTTCTTGATTTGGGGGTTCACGTTAGACGCCTTGCTGGTGATTTTCTCTGAGTTGGTCTGTCTGTTGGAGTATCTTCTCACGATTTTTTTGCGAGTGATTTTCTTTAGTTAATTTTTTTTGTCTGTTTCCTGTAGGCCACTTCAGTATTTTTTAACGTTTGAGCTTTTTTTTTGCTAAATTTGTTTTAGAGTTTTATTTCTTTTAGTTGTTTCACATGTCGTTGGGGCATCGTTTTTTTATCCTTCTCGACAGGAAGAGCCGTCCGCTATCTCAATAGAATTTGAGCTTCTAGGGAGAAGTTGAGAAGTTCCATGTTGAATGCTAGGTAGGTAACTCATGTTTTGAAATGACATCTTTTATGTTATGAACCATCTTTTTCATTTCAGTAATGTCCTGTGTTTCAGCATCATGGTGAACATACTGAACTCCCAAAGGTCATTGCACAGCCCACTTGCACAATCCACTTGCACATCCCACTTGCACATCCCACTTGCACAGTCCACTTGCATATCCCACTTGCACATCCCACTTGCACAGCCGACTTGTACAGCCTACTTGCACAGCCCACTTGCACAGCCCACTTGCACAGCCCACTTGCACAGCCCACTCCCACAGCCCACTCCGCCCACCACAGCCCGCTCCACTCAGCCCGCCGCCGGTTGCGCACGACCGCCTCCGCTTATTAGAGCCTCTATTAAATGTTGTTCCCTTTGACTGCCGCTCATAAGAAAGATGAAGCGCGTAATTGGAGTTTGGGACTTGGGCTTCTCCGTGAGCAACGTTTGAAATGGGGCCTTATGAAGCCAATTACGCCTTGGTCAAGGCCTCTGAGGTCTTCTTCTTGGCGCTTTTCTCAAGTCCCGTTCGGTTCTTGTTATTTAATGACCTTCTTCCTTGGTCGAGTGTTACGATGCTTTTTTTCTTCTTCTTCTTTGAATGTGTTCTTCTCAATTACTGTACGGTTCTTATTTTTTGATGACCTTGTTTTTGCGTCGAGTGTTACGTTGTTTTTCTTCTTCATCTTCTTTGAATGCCTTATTCTCAAGTCATGTACAGTTCTATTCATTTAATAAATTTTTGCGTAATGTGTTACGTTTGTTTTCCCCTTCTTTGAATGCCTTCTTCTCAAGTCCTCAATAATTCTTCTTATTTTATAGGCTAGTTATTTACGAATCATCTTTTGGATGCCTTCTTCTCAAGTTTTAGTGACGAGAACAAGGGAATTTAAGGGTCAAGTTTTAGTGACGAGAACAAGGGAATTTGAGGGTCAAGTTTTAGTGACGAGAACAAGGGAATTTAAGGGTCAAGTTTTAGTGACGAGAACAAGGGAATTTAAGGGTCAAGTTTTACTTACGAGAACAAGGGAATTTAGGGGTCAATTTTTAGTTACGAGGACAAGGGAATTTGAGGGTCAATTTTTAGTTACGAGGACAAGGGAATTTAAGGGTCAAGTTTTAGTTACGAGAACAAGGGAATTTAAGGGTCAATTTTTAGTTACGAGGACAAGGGAATTTGAGGGTCAAGTTTTAGTTACGAGAATAAGGGAATTTGAGGGTCAAGTTTTAGTGACGAGAACAAGGGAATTTGAGGGTCAAGTTTTAGTGACGAGAACAAGGGAATTTAAGGGTTAAGTTTTAGTTACGAGAACAAGGGAATTTAAGGGTCAAGTTTTAGTTACGAGAACAAGGGAATTTAAGGGTCAATTTTTAGTTACGAGGACAAGGGAATTTGAGGGTCAAGTTTTAGTTACGAGAACAAGGGAATTTGAGGGTCAAGTTTTAGTTACGAGAACAAGGGAATTTGAGGGTCAAGTTTTAGTTACGAGAACAAGGGAATTTGAGGGTCAAGTTTTAGTTACGAGAACAAGGGAATTTGGGGTTAAGTTTTAGTTACGAGAACAAGGGAATTTGAGGGTCAAGTTTTAGTCACGAGAACAAGGGAATTTAAGGGTCAAGTTTTACTTTTCAAATTCGACATCACGTGCCTGCTCTCCCACCTGCAAATGTTCCCTTGTGTTTAAAAGTCCCTCAACAATTCATCTCACCCACATCAAAAACTTGAAAAAAATAATTCTTCTTAGCCGAAACTTCATAAAAGAGAGTACGAGTCGCGAAAATACTGAAAATACCATCCAAAAATTCGAAGAAGGTGAAAAGAAGAAAAGAGGTATCACCTCAGAAAAGAAAATACATGTCACTAAGATACTATCGAAAACTTTAACAAAAGTTACTTTGGCTTCAACCTCAAAAAACAAAGCTCAAGTCACGAAGATTCTGTCGGATACTGGAAAAAACCAGGTCGTATCAACTTTAACCTCGGAAAAAAATATCACGAAGATACCGTCGAAAACTTGTAAATAGGTCACTTCAACTTCAATCTAAAAAAGAAAGCACAAGTCACAACTTGAAAAAAACAGGTCATATGAACTTCAACCTAAAAACACGCCCATGTCTCGACTTGGAAAAAACAGGTTAATTAAATTCCAACCTAAAAACAAGAAAACGTGTCACGACTTGAAAAAAATATATGATGTCACAGGCATAACATATAGGTAGGTAACTCATAGGTAGGTAACGAGAACCTTAGCTTCAACCTCGGAAAAGATAGCACAAGTCACAACTTATAGAAACAGGCCATGTAAACCTCCCCCTAAAAACACACGTGTCGACTTGGAAAAAACAGATAAGGTAACTTCAACCTAAAAAAACACACGTCACGACTTGGAATAAAAAAGTTACTTTAACTTCAACTTCGAAAAAGAAAGCACAAGCCAGGAAGACCCAGAGATCACAAGTCCACCTCCCCTGGGGCGCCCTGCTGTGCGGTCGCTGTGCGTTATTTGCAAATCGAAAACCCGTTCGACGTTGACGCGAGGGTCGCGCTCTGCGTGTCGTGCGCACGTCTCTGTGCTGCGAAATTCTGGCTTGTCTGCCCCTGGCAATCAGCCGTGCCGGTGTCGGGACACCAGCAGTTGGTAGTTCTTTTTTGGGAGTTTTTGGAGCGTCTGCCAGTAGTTGTCGGGCTTGTCTGCCATTACTTCGCACCTTTGTGTGTCGTTGATTGCGGGGCTTCGTGTTCCATTACTTCGTGTTCCATTGCTTCGTTTTCCATTTCTTCGTGTTCCATTGCTTAGTTTTCCATTTCTTCGTTTTCCATTGCTTCGTTTTCCATTGCTTCGTTTTCCATTGCTTCGTTTTCCATTGCTTCGTTTTCCATTGCTTCGTTTTCCAGTACTTCGCTGCTACGTCTTCCGTTAATTGGCGTCTTTGTCTTGAATTACGTAGTCTTATATTACTTTGTTGTTTCATCTTTCATTGCTTCGCGGCTTCGTCTTCCATTACTTCGCGGCTTCGTCTTCCATTACTTCGCGGCTTCGTCTTCCATTACTTCGCGGCTTCGTCTTCCATTACTTCGCGGCTTCGTCTTCCATTACTTCGCGGCTGCGTCTTCCATTACTTCGCGGCTTCGTCTTCCATTGCTTCGCGGCTTCGTCTTCCATTACTTAGTACATTGCAGCTTCAATTATTATAGCCCACATATGATAATACATTGAAACGAAATTTGAAGTAGCATCTTTTTTCGCCGGGGTTTTTCATCGTTAAACTCAAATTTTTTCTTATCGTTAAACTCAAATTTTTTCCTATCTTTCCAGAACGCCGCATTTTGTTGCTTTGACCTCTTTTGGCATGAGCCTTTCCCCCAATGTCCGAGCCCTAACGAAGCAGGCCGTTTTTATTCCACTTTGTCACTCGTTAATCAAGATTTTTTGCTCGCATTGACCCTTACAAACCGTCCGGAGAGCTTCATCAAGTCCTCTGGACATAGCGGTTTTGTCCCCTGCCATCATCGTCCGTCCGAATCTTCAGCAAAAAGTGCAATTAGAATGGAATTTGGAGCTGATGAAATTTTCCGGCACTCCTGCGATGCCCGACATTTTGTATTGTCTGGCTTTACGGACACTATAATCTGTACGATAAGTTAGAGATGGGTACTTTTACAATGAGGTACTGAGAAGTACGTAAAGGGTGTTTTTAGAGGGTGCAAATAGGTATCTTTTACAAAGTACAAACCTCATTCAAGGTACAAATACGCAATTTTTACAGGGTAAAAATAGGTTCCGTTTTCAAGATACAAATAGTTATTTATTACAGGGTACGAATAGTTATCTTTTACAGGGTATGAATAGTTATCTTTTACAGGGTACGAATAGTTAGCTTTTACAGGGTACAAATATTTATCTTTTACAGGGTACGAATAGTTATCTTTTACAGGGTATGAATAGTTATCTTTTACAGGGTACGAATAGTTACCTTTTACAGGGTACGAATAGTTATCTTTTACAGGGTACGAATAGTTATCTTTTACAGGGTACGAATAGTTATCTTTTACAGGGTACGAATAGTTATCTTTGACAGGGTACGAATAGTTATCTTTTACAGGGTACGAATAGTTATCTTTTACAGGGTACGAATAGTTATCTTTTACAGGGTACGAATAGTTATCTTTTACAGGGTACGAATAGTTATCTTTTACAGGGTACGAATAGTTAGCTTTTACAGGGTACGAATAGTTAGCTTTTACAGGGTACGAATAGTTAGCTTTTACAGGGTACGAATAGTTATATTTTACAGGGTACGAATAGTTATCTTTTTCAGGGTACGATAGTTATCTTTTATAGGGTACGAATAGTTATATTTTACAGGGTACGAATAGTTATCTTTTACAGGGTACGAATAGTTATCTTTTACAGGGCACGAATAGTTATCTTTTACAGGGTACGAATAGTTATCTTTTACAGGGTACGAATAGTTATCTTTTACAGGGTACGAATAGTTACCTTTTACAGGGTACGAATAGTTACCTTTTACAGGGTACGAATAGTTATCTTTTACAGGGTACGAATAGTTACCTTTTACAGGGTACGATTAGTTACCTTTTACAGGGTACGAATAGTTACCTTTTACAGGGTACGAATAGTTATCTTTTACAGGGTACGAATAGTTATCTTTTACAGGGTACGAACAGTTATCTTTTACAGGGTACGAACAGTTATCTTTTACAGGGTACGAATAGTTATCTTTTACAGGGTACGAATAGTTATCTTTTACAGGGTACGAATAGTTATCGTTTACAGGGTACGAATAGTTGTCTTTTACAGGGCACGAATGGTTATCTTTTACAGGGCACGAATAGTTATCTTTTACAGGGCACGAATAGTTATCTTTTACAGGGCACGAATAGTTATATTTTACAGGGTACGAATAGTTATCTTTTACAGGGTACAAATAGTTATCTTTTACAGGGTACGAATAGTTATCATTTACAGGGCACGAATAGTTATCTTTTACAGGGCACGAATAGTTATCTTTTACAGGGTACGAATAGTTATCTTTTACAGGGTACGAATAGTTATCTTTTTCAGGGTACGAATAGTTATCTTTTTCAGGGTACGAATAGTTATCTTTTTCAGGGTACGAATAGTTATCTTTTACAGGGTACGAATAGTTATCTTTTACAGAGTACGAATAGTTATCTTTTACATGGCACGAATAGTTATCTTTTACAGGGTACGAATAGTTATCTTTTACAGGGCACGAATAGTTATCTTTTACAGGGCACGAATAGTTATCTTTTACAGGGTACGAATAGTTATCTTTTACAGGGTACGAATAGTTATCTTTAACAGGGTACGAATAGTTACCGTTACAGGGTACGAATAGTTATCTTTAACCGGGTACGAATAGTTACCGTTACAGGGTACGAATAGGAATTTTTGACTTGGTACCGTGAATAAATCTCGGTTTAATTGAGTACTAAAAATACGGAAAAATCAGGATACAAATTTAAAATAATGGTTTATAGCGAAAATTCTAATTAAGATGCAATAGTGTTAAATAAGAACAAAATAATAAAGAGAAATAATAGAACAATACGTTAAAAAATAATGGCGAATAGCAAAATTGGTTTTGGATGGAATAATGCCTAGTGGAGATGGTTAAGTGAAATTTATTAAACAAGGAAAAGTGTTAGTTGAGGTTAAATAACGATGATCACGAAAAATTAAATTTTTCCCGAATAACGGTTGTGAGAAATCTATTTCAGATGGAATTCAGACTAGAATGGAATTGCGGCAATTGAGAGGCAGTTCAAATTCAGATGGATTAATTGTGTCACAAAACGCCATATTCAGACAGAATAATTGAAATTATAAAAGTTTGATTCGGACTGAATGATGGCCTTGCCAGACTACTCCATAAAGATGGAATTGCGGTAATTGAGAGACAGTTCAAATTCAGATGGATTAATTGTGCCACAAAGCTTTACATGCAGACAAAATAATTGAAATTATAAAACAGCTTGATTCGGACGAAATGATGGCCTTGCCAGAGTACTCCATAGAGATGGAATTCAGATGGAATTCAGACTTAGATGGAATTGCGGCAATTGAGAGACAGTTCAAATTCAGATGCAATAATTGTAACACAAAACGTCATATTCAGACAGAATGATCGAAATTATAAAAGTTTGATTCGGACGGAATGATGGACTCCAGAGTACTCCATAGAGCTCCACAATGGTTTGTAGATCTGCTGGTATTCTCGTAAAGAAAATAACGCGTCTGTAAAATTTAAAAAGACTTGAATTCTGCGCGCATTTTGCTTGAGAGGGATAACGTAATGTCCCCTCAAATGGGAAGGAAATTTTGAAATGTTAGACGTTTGCGTTCTTTGATTAGTTTTTTTTTCTCTCGTCTCTTTTTGAGAGTTGAATATTCTTCTGGTCTAATTCTTATTATTTTAGTTGATTTTTTGTATGCGCTTTTGTTTTTTTTATTCTGAACAGCTGTTACTTTGATTAAAATTCTTTAAATTGCATTTTATTTCAGAGAACTTCCCCTCACTCAGGTTTTTAGAACTGCATTTCATTTCATTCAAGTAAGTATAACTGCATTTCGAGTAATTCTTTCCAATTCAGAAAACTGCGTTTCATTTCATTCAAATTCAGAGAACTGCGTTTCATTTCATTCAAATTTAGAAAACTGTATTTCATTTCTTCCAAATTTTAAGAATGACCCGACATTCCATTCACATTTAGAGAACTTCATTTCACTCACATTTGAAAAATTGCATTTTTCTTTCTTCGAAATGTAAAGAATGACCCTTCATTTCACTAACTTTCAGAGACCTACATTTTATTTCATTCAAATTTAGAGAACCGCATTTCATTTTATCCACATGTTGAGAACTGCATTTCATTCACAATTAGTGAATTCCATTTTATCCACATGTTGAGAACTGCATTTCATTCACAATTAGTGAATTCCATTTTATTTCTTCCAAATTGAAAGAACTGCCCCCTCATTTCCCTCACATTCAGAGACCTACCATTCAGTTCCCGCAGTTCAGAGCGCAGCGCGAGAACACCCAGCAATTCATCGCCCTCTCTGCTCTTCAATAATTGCTTCTTTTTCCAATTACGCTGCGGTTTGCAATTTTACAGGCGTCAATTTTGTATTCGAAATTTCTTCGTTAGGAGCGTGAGCAATTGTGTCGCGAAATTGGGCGTGAGCGTGTGTAATTGCGTCGCGAAATTCGGCTTGAGCGTGAGCAATTGTGTCGCGAAATTCGGCGTGAGCGTGAGCAATTGTGTCGCGAAATTCGGCTTGAGCGTGAGCAATTGTGTCGCGAAATTCGGCGTAAGCGTGACTAATTGTGTCGCGAAATTTCCCATTTGTACAGGGAGAAGAATTTAATTTAAAAAACTTCACAATTGGTTTCGGCTTTTCCAGTCCCAATAGATGGGTTACGCTACTATATTCGATTGTTTAATCGATGTGTACAGTTCGATGTTTTCTGCTTTTTTATTAGATTTTCGATTTGTTTGTTCAGTTTGATGCCCGATATTGAACCCAAAATGTGTTTTGCATTTTCCCGGTCAATTTACTGTTTTGTTGTTTCTTCATTTAAGTTCTTATTTCTTGTTAAATTTTAATTTGATGACCAACACGAAAGCAAATTTATGACCGTTTTCGCTAAACAATCTTAGGTGAAATCTGAAATTTTATCGAATAAACGCTCAAAAGTTGTACTTATTTCGCATATAACGATCGTGATTTGCACTAATTCATTCCTGCACGGGGGCACAATTATTGCACCCGGGAGGAAGGTGTGAGGTCCCGAACTGAAGCTCAGATAGACATTCTTTTTGGTTGAAATAGAATGTTTTTATTTTGTTACGGACCATTTTTTTGCGGTGTCTGCTGTTCTGTTACTTACTTAAACAATGTTATATTCCCTTTATCACCCGCCACTCCCTGTATCACCCGCCACTCCCTCCACCACCACTCCACCACCCCACCATTCCCTCCACCACCCCACCATTCCCTCCACCACCCCTCCATTCCCTCCACTCCCTCCATTCCCTAATTCCCTCCACTCCCTCCACCACCCCTCTACCACCCCTCCACTATCCCCCAACTACTCCTTCACCACCCCTCCACCATCCCTCAACTACTCCTCCACCACCCATCCACCACTCCTCCACCACCCCTCCACCACCCCTCCACTCCCTCCACTCCCTCCACCACCCCTCCACCACCCCTCCACTTCCTCCACTCCCTTCACTCCCTCCAATCCCTCCACTCCCTCAATAACCCCTCCATTCACTCCACCACCCCTCAATCACCCCTCCACTCACCCCACCACCCCTCCACTCACTCCAACACCCCTCCAACACCCCTCCACTCCCTCCACTCCCTCCACCACCTCTCCACTCTCTCCACCACCCCTCCACTCCCTCCACCACCCCTCCACTCCCTCCACTCCCCGACGGACCATAACACCTTTAGATGCCATCAAACAACAGCTCCTCGTGCCCTCCTTACTTTATGGGCCCGTCTCCTGGTACGTCCCTCATTGTGGGGCCCGTCTCCTGGTACGTCCCTCTTTGTGGGGCCCGTCTCTTGGTACGTCGCTATTTGTGGAGCCCGTCTCTTGGTACGTCGCTCTTTGTGGGGCCCGTCTCTTGGTACGTCCCTCATTGTGGGGCCCGTCTCTTGGTACGTCCCTCATTGTGGGGCCTGTCTCTTGGTATGTCGCTCTTTGTGGGGCCCGTCTCTTGGTACGTCGCTCTTTGTGGAGCCCGTCTCTTGGTACGTCGCTCTTTGTGGAGCCCGTCTCTTGGTACGTCGCTCTTTGTGGGGCCCGTCTCTTGGTACGTCGCTCTTTGTGGGGCCCGTCTCTTGGTACGTCGCTCTTTGTGGAGCCCGTCTCTTGGTACGTCGCTCTTTGTGGGGCCCGTCTCTTGGTACGTCGCTCTTTGTGGGGCCTGTCTCCTGGTATGTCGCTCTTTGTGGGGCCCGTCTCTTGGTACGTCGCTCTTTGTGGAGCCCGTCTCTTGGTACGTCGCTCTTTGTGGGGCCCGTCTCTTGGTACGTCGCTCTTTGTGGGGCCCGTCTCTTGGTACGTCGCTCTTTGTGGGGCCCGTCTCTTGGTACGTCGCTCTTTGTGGAGCCCGTCTCTTGGTACGTCGCTCTTTGTGGGGCCTGTCTCCTGGTATGTCGCTCTTTGTGGGGCCCGTCTCTTGGTACGTCGCTCTTTGTGGAGCCCGTCTCTTGGTACGTCGCTCTTTGTGGAGCCCGTCTCTTGGTACGTCGCTCTTTGTGGGGCCCGTCTCTTGGTACGTCGCTCTTTGTGGGGCCCGTCTCTTGGTACGTCGCTCTTTGTGGAGCCCGTCTCTTGGTACGTCGCTCTTTGTGGAGCCCGTCTCTTGGTACGTTGTTCTTTCCAAGTTTCTTTCAAAATAAATGATCTAAAAAAAAAATTTCTACCATAAAATAGTAGTCTGTATTTATACATTGACTGCGCATTTGTACATTTGTGTACCTCTAGGTACGTTTCTCATGTATGCAAGTGTTGATGAACAGCATTTCATCTATTTCAAAAGTGCCCCTCACAAGCGTGAACAGTGGTCCTCGGATGGGCAATGTGTACTGGTACAGTGTACCAGCTCTGGTGCAGTGTACCGGCTCTGGTACAGTGTACCGGCTCTGGTACAGTGTACCGGCTCTGGTGCAGTGTACCGGCTCTGGTGCAGTGTACCGGCTCTGGTACAGTGTACCGGCTCTGGTACAGTGTACCGGCTCTGGTGCAGTGTACCGGCTCTGGTACAGTGTACCGGCTCTGGTGCAGTGTACCGGCTCTGGTGCGGTGTATCGGCTCTGGTACAGTGTACCGGCTCTGGTGCAGTGTACCGGCTCTGGTGCAGTGTACCGGCTCTGGTGCATTGTACCGGCTCTGGTGCTTTGTACCGGCTCTGGTGCAGTGTACCGGCTCTGGTGCAGTGTACCGGCTCTGGTGCGGTGTATCGGCTCTGGTACAGTGTACCGGCTCACATGGCAGGCAGTGTGCGCCCATTTGCATGCTTTAATTACTCTGCAGTCAAAACTGCAGCTGTGCGCGAAATGACTGCTGGAAGTTCCTTACTGCCACTCCCACTCGCATTTACCGCCACTCCCACTCGCATTTACTGCCACTCCCACTCGCATTTTCTGCCACTTCCACCCCCACTCCCACTCCCGCTCGCATTTACTGCCACTCCCACCCCCACTCCCACTCCCGCTCGCATTTACTGCCACTCCCACCCCCACTCTCACTCGCATCTACTCCCACAACCACTAACGTTTAATGCCATTCCCAACATCACTCTCACCACCACCACCACCACCACTCGTCTCGTGTTAACTACCACTCCCGCCACTCTACACAGCAGGAGTGCCACCACTCCCACCACCGCTCGCGAGTGTCCGAGCGTCACAGCAATGCCCGGCACGCAGCCCGAGGCGCGTCCAGCAAACACCGGCGTTGCGACCTCCCCAAATTCCGGCTGTCCGGTCGCGCCTGCCGAGCGTATCGCGGAATTTACCTTGTCTCGAATAGCGTTCGCTTGTCAACGCCCTCCCCAAATTGGGCTTGTCTTGAATAACGTTCGCTTGTCGAGTTTCTCTACGAATTTAGATTGTCTCGATTAGCTTTCGCTTGTCGTGTTTCTCTGCGAATTTACGAATTTAGTTAGGGCTCAAGTAACGTTGGCTTGTCGAGTTTCTCTACGAATTTACGAATTTAGTTGGGGTCAAACAACATTCTCTTGTCGAGGTTCTCTACGAATCTACGAATTTAGTTGGGCTCAAATAACATTCGCTTGTCGAGTTTCTCTACGAATCTACGAATTTAGTTGGGCTCAAATAACATTCGCTTGTCGAGTTTCTCTGCGGATTTGGTTGGTCTTGAATGACGTTCAGTTGTCGATTTTCTGTACGAATTTAGTTGGGCTCAAACAACATTCGTTGGTCGAGTTTCACTACGAATTTAGATTGCCTCGAATGACTTTCGCTTGCCAACGCCTTTCCAAATTAACGAATTTACGAATTGGGCTTGTCTCGAAAACTTTCGCTTGTCGATCGTTTGTCTCGAATAACTTCCATTTATCGAGTTTCATTTGTAAAATAACTTTCACTTGTTACTTAAGGAGTTCTGTAATTTTACGCTCATTTTCGAATGCTTAACTTGTTTATTAGTTTATATTTATTTTATTGGTTACTTACGGAGTTTTGAAACTTGGTATTTGACCGAATGCTACTGAAATAGTACAAGTATAACACAAGGCAGTTGTTGTAAGAAGAACTTATGTAAAGTAAAGCGTATTATGTAAAGTAAAGCGTATTATGTAAAGTAAAGCGTATCATGTAAAGTAAAGCGTATTATGTAAAGTAAAGCGTATTATGTAAAGTAAAGCGTATTATGTAAAGTAAAGCGTATTATTTAAAGTAAAGCGTATTATGTAAAGTAAAGCGTATTATGTAAAGTAAAGTGTATTATGTAAAGTAAAGTGTATTATGTAAAGTAAAGCGTATTATGTAAAGTAAAGCGTATTATGTAAAGTAAAGCGTATTATGTAAAGTAAAGCGTATTATGTAAAGTAAAGCGTATTATGTAAAGTAAAGCGTATTATGTAAAGTAAAGCGTATTATGTAAAGTAAAGCGTATTATGTAAAGTAAAGCGTATTATGTAAAGTAAAGCGTATTATGTAAAGTAAAGTGTATTATGTAAAGTAAAGTGTATTATGTAAAGTAAAGCGTATTATGTAAAGTAAAGCGTATTATGTAAAGTAAAGCGTATTATGTAAAGTAAAGCGTATTATGTAAAGTAAAGCGTATTATGTAAAGTAAAGCGTATTATGTAAAGTAAAGCGTATTATGTAAAGTAAAGTGTATTATGTAAAGTAAAGCGTATTATGTAAAGTAAAGCGTATTATGTAAATTAAAGCGTATTATGTAAAGTAAAGCGTATTATGTAAATTAAAGCGTATTATGTAAAGTAAAGCGTATTATGTAAAGTAAAGTGTATTATGTAAAGTAAAGCGTATTATGTAAAGTAAAGCGTATTATGTAAAGTAAAGCGTATTATGTAAAGTAAAGCGTATTATGTAAAGTAAAGCGTATTATGTAAAGTAAAGTATATTCACGTAAATGCGGCCTTGCATGTACAAATCAGATACCACCCTCGGCCGTCATTGTACTCGCAGATACTCCATTGTGTGAAGTAATCTATTGTGTCAATAACCAATTGTGTCGAATAATCTATTGTGCTTTGTGATGAAGTGCTCTGTCGCGCGCAGGTGTGCCTGCGCAAGCCTCCGCCGACCTCAGTTGTGTGGTGTGTAGCGTTGGGATGTGTGGTGGTGTGTTGTGTTGGGGTGTGGGGTGTGTAGTGTTGGGGTGTGTGGTGTGTAGTGTTGGGGTTTTTGCTGTGTAGTGTTGAGGTGTATGGTATGTAGTGGTTCGGTACGGTGTGTTGTGTGTATGGTGTGTAGTGGTGGGGTGTGTTGTGTGTGTAGTGAAGTGAGTGGTGTATAGTACAGTGTGGTGTTGAGGTGTGTGTGGTGTATTGTAGTTTGTTGTGTTTGTGGAGTTTTTGGGATGTGTCGATGTCATTGATCACGTCATTGTTAAATCACATGAACAATGACGGAAACAACAACGGAAACATCAAAGGAAACAATGACGCAAACAATGACGCAGATACCCTCTTTACACGCCGGCGCGTAGGCCCACCCCGCGTCAGTTCCGTCGTCTGCCAGGGGCTCATTTAAATACACGAGATTCTTGAGTGGCTTGTGCCACTTCCCGGGGCGATAGCAACGACATCTTTCTTTCTCTCGATCGTTCTCTCCCTCTCTTTCCTTCTCTCCCTCTCTTTCCTTCTCTCTTTCTTTTTTCTCTCTCTCAAATTAGCTAAATGCATGAGGCTGTATCAAGTTCACGGTCCTTTGTACCTCGTCTTTCCTCTAATTAGAATGACAGAAAGAGGCCTGGAGTTTGTGGAGGAATGAAGGAAAAAGACAAAGGTGTTTAGATTTTTTGGGTACTTGGGGGAAGTTCGGTCGTGGAGTTGGGAAAGTTTTGTTTGGGAGCTTAAGTTGGGTAACTTGATGAGGTTTGTGTGCGTGTGTGTGCGTGTGGTGTTGGTGTGATCTTCTGAATGTGCAACGTTTAATCAGTGTTGTTCTATTATTATTACGCAAAAAATACGAATGTTAGCTTTCCAAAGAACCGTTTTCAACACACAACACGCATCTTCAGTTCAAGAGAGCCGTCTTCAACACACAACACTCCTCTTTGGTACAAAAGATCCGTTTTCAACACACAACACACCTCTTTAGTTCAAGAGAGCCGTTTTCAACACACAACACTCCTCTTTGGTTCAAGAGAGCCGTCTCCAACAACAGCACGCCTCTTTAAAACAAATACAAGTCACAAATGAACCAGTCAAGGAGACTGAGGAGTTGAAGGTATTTTAGAAGCTTTTTTTCTCCTTTTTTAGTGTTTTTTGCGACCTTGGAACGAACTACAGAAACGAGGAAAATGTCCTAAGAAACCAGATTTTTTCCAACATTTCTATCTAATTTGAAACTTCACCCGCGTTCAAATGCGCTCAAAGTTGAGAAGTGGAAACAAGTTTTCGTGAAGTTGAAAGTTGAAAATCTATGCTGAAAAGGAGAAAAAACTTTTTTTAGGTATTTTTTATAAATGATAAATAATAAATCAATTTCACTTCTCTCCATTAATAATAAACTCAAAATTCCATTTGCAATCTTATTAAAATTCTGCAATATCGGTTTGACACGAGTTTATCAATTTGTTAAATAAATTTAATCAAATTAGATGTAATTTCAATTCTATGTGTCCATTCCAGTGCAATTTCATCTCCATGTATCCATTCGAGTGCAATTTCATCTCCATGTATCCATTCGAGTGCAATTTCATCTCCATGTATCCATTCGAGTGCAATTTCATCTCCATGTATCCATTCGAGTGCAATTTCATTTCCATGTATCCATTCCAGTGCAATTTCATTTCCGTTTGTCCACGCAAAGACCACATCACTGACACATACACACATGCAAATATACTCGCGTCGCATACTTGTTTCCATGCGAATGTTGTGCCCTGCAGCTGTTCCCAGGAGAGCTCGGCAGCTTTTGTTACCTCCATATTGTGGCCGGGCTCTCGAAATAAAACTTAGTGTTACCAGGAAAAAAACAGAAAAAACTGCAACAAAATAGAGAAAAAACAACAAACTGTCGTGTGTGTTCGTGGCAGGCGCTTGAAAAAAAGCGTTTGTTGTTTGTGAGGCAATGTTGCTGTTTGTTGCGCTTGTGAGGCAATGTTGCTGTTTGTTGCTATTTGGGAGGCAATGTTGCTGTTTTTTGCGCTTGTGAGGCAATGTTGCTGTTTGTTGTACCTGTGAGGCAATGTTGCTGTTTGTTGTACTTGTGAGGCAATGTTGCTGTTTGTTGTACCTGTAAGGCAATGTTGCTGTTTGTTGTACTTGTGAGGCAATGTTGCTGTTTGTTGTACCTGTGAGGCAATGTTGCTGTTTGTTGTACCTGTGAGGCAATGTTGCTGTTTGTTGTACCTGTGAGGCAATGTTGCTGTTTGCTGTACCTGTGAGGCAATGTTGCTGTTTGTTGTACCTGTGAGGCAATGTTGCTGTTTGCTGTACCTGTGAGGCAATGTTGCTGTGTGCGAATACTACGTTACGCGAAGATTTTTTCACCGGGCGTCAAGTATGTTTTGCAGATTGGTGAGTACTTTTTTTGGAGAATGTGGAGTACTTTTTTTTGCAGAACTTGGAGTACTTTTTTAACGGAGTCCATTTTTTGCATAATGCGGAGTTCTTTTTTACATAATGCGGAGTACTTTCTGCATAATGCGGATGAACCAAGTCTCCGCGAGACCTCCAGACGGCAGATTTAGCCCCTCGTCTGCCGCGCGATGTTGGTTTTCTTTTAATTAAATATCGCTGTAAACTGGACAGGGCCCGCGCTGATGATGGACTGCAATCCCAGGGGCTTGGGCTTAGGATTCTTTTGATGGTGATTTGTTTATTTTTGTCATTTTGTTATCTTATTATTTTGAGACTGAGGATTTTGTTGATATTTATTTAGTCATTTATGTGTTTTTATTTTTTTTGTTACGTTTTTGTTTAGGAACTTAGGAATCTGTTAATTATTCTCTTATTTTTTTCATTTTGTTATCTTATTGTTATGGATGTTATGATTTTGTTGATTACTTGGGTATTTTTGTTATGTTTTTGTTTAGGAACTTAATTTTGTTGTCATACTACTTTGGGTCTTAGGATTTTGTTAATAATCAATTGCTTGTTTGTATTCTTTTGTTATTTTTGTTTTGTTTATGGTTTGGAACTTAAGATTTTGTCCAAAATTATTCGTTTATTTTATAATATTGTCATGTTATTTTTTTATTGGTTATTGAGTTAATTTTTCGTCCACGATTTCGCTCCTGGAAGTCCCAACTGCGAAGCGATTTATGGTGGCAACTTTTTGTGGAATTTTCTTCAGGAATAAAGAACTAAAAAAAACGTAATTTAATTTTGGGAAGTTCTGAGTGGGTTTTACAAGTTCATCTGAAAAAGTAATAGAAATAAAATGAACTAAGAACTCATGATGGGGAATGAACTCATAATTGTAAATTGAAAACTGTTCTTTAAGAGAATTAGTGTGTTTACTGGCAATGCGCTTTACTTCTATGGTGCGCGAAGAACTCTAGTTGGCTGCTTTATAGCAAACGCAATTTTTGGTTGATATGAATTCACGAATCATTTTTGGCAAACATTTAATTGGATTTTTTTATAAATTGTCTGTAAATTTTTCATTTAATCACTATTCCACTTGAGGAGGGACAATGATTGGATCAGAAGGAATTGGCGCTCCTCTAAAGAATATATGGAGTCCCAACCTGAATGTTACCACGTTAACCACCATGTGAGCCACCGGTGGTACACGGAGGTCATTTTTACAGTGCTGCTGACCTACCAGTAGTCACAAACTCAATTTTCCTAAATACTTCATTAAAGTTGAATGAAAGCAGAATCCAGTCACTGTATTTTTTTCAAAATTTCACCGACTTTAAATTTGAGTTTAATATTGAACTTCAGTTTAACCTAACGCGGTCCACGTGTGAAATAGGCCTTCGTTTTGTTGAAATAATTTTTTTGTTGCCGACCATTATATGGTTCCCCGCGCTCTTTTTCAACTGTTATCAATTTTTCATACAAACTACGATTTCAGTAAATTTCTGCAAATTTGATGTTTCTATGCGGAAGGTGTGGGGACGCCACTTGTGCATAGATTGCTTATTGCCCTAATCCCATACCAAAGGATGTCTCTTTCCCTCCTCTCTTGGGGACACCTTGAGGGCTCGAGCTTAGAGTTAGGTAGATCTTCTTTTTGTTGAAAAAAATGTGTTTTGTTGTGTTAAGGACCATCTTTTTTCGGTTCACTGCTGTGCTGTTTTTCAACACCTACTACTTTCTTCTTGAACTTTTATCTGGTTTCACTTCTTCTCAATTTACCGTTTCTATGCTCCTTGTGCATAGATTCCACGTTCCTTTTAACTCCATAATATGAGTACTTTCTTCCTTCCTCTCTTTGGAACGCTTTTGTTGAGGGCTTAAACCAATATTTAATCTAACTAAATTTTGCCTTCCTCCTTCCTTTCTTTGTAACGCTTCTGTTGCGGCCAAGGAGGCTTAAACTAAGGCATGATTTAACTAAATTTTGCCTTCCTCCTTCGTCTCTTTAGAACACCTTGGTTGCGGTGGCTTAAGCTATCATCTCATCTAACTTAACCCTTTACTGCCCAACTGGACTATTTCGTCCTCTTTCAAAAATAACAATAATATATCGTATTTCTTATTCAATTTGTTCACTAATGTGTCCTTTGAACTGCACTGCCGAGTGGCAGTTCCTTCCCCATCTTGATAACAGTGACTACCTAATGCCAGTGTCGGTTTAGTGATAGTGGTTGTCATAACGGTAATATGAGTATAAAAATGTGGGCGTTAAAGGGTTGAGTAAATTGTGCCTTCCTCTCTTTGGAACGCCGTAGTTTTGGTTAGGGAAGCTTAAACTCACATCTGATCTTACTCAAGTGAATTGTGCCTTCCTCTCTTTGGAACGCCGTAGTTGTGGTGGCTTAAACTAACGTCCGATCTAACCGATCCTTGGCGTCCTAAGCTTATCGTTGCAGGAAGACAATTGCGGGCTCGTGCCGCCGTCATTTCGCACGACGTATACAGAAGAAGTGCGGCCGGTGTCGCTGTGCGCTCGCTTGTATTTTCAGGCGGGCAAATTCGAAGCATTTCATGCGGGCGCGGGATTAATTTCCCCCGGTAGGGATTACTTGCTGCGCCAATCCTGTACCTCCGGATTAAAAGATGGGATGGATGGGATGTGCCCTTCGGATTATGGATGGGTGAGAGCCGGGTGTCTCTGGATGAAGGGATGGGTGAAGGCCGGGTGAAGGGATGGGTGAGGACCCGGTGAAGGGATGGGTGAGAGCCGGATGAAGGGATGGGTGAGAGCCGGATGAAGGGATGGGTGAGGGCCCGGTGAAGAGATGGGTGAGGGCCGGGTGATGGGATGGGTGAGGGCTGGATGAAGGGATGGGTGAGAGCCGGATGAAGGGATGGGTGAGGGGCGAGTGAAGGGATGGGTGAGGGCTGGATGAAGGGATGGGTGAGGGCTGGATGAAGGGATGGGTGAGGGGCGGGAGAAGGGATGGGTGAGGGCAGGATGAAGGGATGGGTGTAGGTGTATCTCTTGAAGAAAGAATAGAAATTAATTAATAAGTGAAAGGTACAATTGAGTGTACGAAATTAAATTAAGAGCCGAAGGAAAACCATTTAATCAGAAGAAAGAATGTAAATGGGTAAAGTTGATCGGATGAAAAAAATTGGAGATTGAAATCGATTATGAATGAAATTCTTATTCATGAGTGAAGAAAGAACAGGATGCTTGAACTTACAAAAAATAAATAAAACAATCGGTAAAATTAGAGCGAAAAGAGAATAGAACAATAAAAAAATTGCGAAAGATAGGAAATTGGCAGAATTTGAGGGAAACAGAAATTGGAGAAAGTTGACAGAAAAGGAAAAAAACAACTGGCAAAATTGAGGAAAGAAAATAACTAAATGATAAAATTACGCAAAATACAAAATCAATTCGTAAAATTAAAGGAGAAGGATGAATTATTGAAGGATAAAATTGACGGACATTATAAATTAAATTCGGAAAGTTGCAGGGAAAAATGAATTGGATGGTAGAACTTGAAGCAGGATTGCGATGCAGTCTATTTGATTACCTTACATCTATCTAGTACTCTAATATCTAATACTCACATTTAATACTCTAATACCCTCTATCTAATACCCACATTTAATACTTTAATACTCTCTATCTAATACTCACATCTAGATGACCTTGACACATTCTCTGCGTTTCCGCGGTTGTTAACGGTTGGTTTGGTTAGGTTGTGTGTAGCAGAATTGGGAAACGACTTTACTGCGCGAGTACATTTTTATCCTTATTAGGATAAATAGGATAGGATTTTATCCTTAATCCTAGGAAATATGAGAATGCAATCGGAAAATATCTCACCTCGTATAATAACAGTTTTTAAAAAGGGTGCGAAACATGAAATATTCATTTATACTAGAACGTGAATGAACAATGTACCGAGTGGTTCACATATGGCCAAATGCACGGAACATATTAAAGTTGTAAAGTTCATGTTTGTTTACAAGGTGTGCCTCGTTGTCATCTACCATTTTTGGTTATTATCACTTGCAACTTTCATGTTGCATTATTATAAATTTTAATAAAATATTTGTATTTGTTATTAAATATTGTTATTAAATATTTGTTTACTCATTTCATTGTTTTTGCTGCACTTTCAGATTTTGACTTTTTATGTTCCAGCACTGAAGATAGAATTATAATATTCCGAAACGTTTACCGTACAAAATCAAGATGTCTTTTTTCCACTGGGTCTCCTTTTTAAATCACGCTTGAGATTCTCTAGTAAAATCGACCTATATGAAACATAAATTACTGAGCGATAGAAAAAGATCCTCCGCCAAAACGGGTAATACATATATTTATTTATAATTTATGTATATTTATAATTTATATAAATATATAATTACCCGTTATATAAAAATGCAACATCACCCCACCATATCACACAAAAAATAACATTACCCACCTCATAACACAAACGTGTAACACCACCTCCCCCTACAACAAATCATGTAACACAAACATATAACATTACCATATATACTTTTATATATATAAATCTATATGTGTATATATATATATATATACGTGTAAATAACATGAACATATTAATTAAGAGAAATTTAACTTAAAAATAAAGCCTCATTTAACCATGAGCTGTGCTGTGCCTCGTCGCCATGGCAACCGTTGTACTGGAGTACACCCCTGCTTACCCAACCTAATTATGACACTAATTAGGCTTCTCTTACCTAATTAAGTCCTGCATTAATAAGTCCTGCCCGTTTCCCACCGTCCTAAGCTAGGCACAATGAAATTAATGGCGTCAACTTTTAGATATTTCCAGAATTGCAACTAAAAGTTTGTTTTGTCGGTCCCTACATATTTTTATTTTGGATTCGTTGCCTACGTGGCTGTTTTGAATTCCTACGTACATGGCGGTTTTGAATTCCTACGTACGTGGCTGTTTTGAATTCCTACGTACGTGGCTGCTTCGAATTCCTCCGTACATGGCTGCTTTGAATTCCTCCGTACATGGCTGCTTTGAATTCCTCCGTACATGGCTGCTTTGAATTCCTCCGTACATGGCTGCTTTGAATTCCTCCGTACATGGCTGCTTTGAATTCCTCCGTACATGGCTGCTTTGAATTCCTCCGTACATGGCTGCTTTGAATTCCTCCGTACATGGCTGCTTTGAATTCCTGCGCACATGGCGGTTTTGAATTCCTACGTACATGGCTGTTTTGAATTCCTACGTACATGGCTGTTTTGAATTCCTGCGCACATGGCGGTTTTGAATTCCTACGTACATGGCTGTTTTGAATTCCTACGTACGTGGCTGTTTTGAATTCCTGCGTACATGGCTGTTTTGAATTCTTACGTACGTGGGTGTTTTTGAATTCCTACGTACATGGGTTTTGAATTCTTACGTACATGGCTACTTTGAATTCCTCCGTACATGGCTGCTTTGAGCCCCTCCACATACTACGCGGTTCAACAACTTCAACACCTGGTTATGTGTGCATTTAGCGGTGTTGGCTGATTTGTACAATACTACGTCAAAATTCTGCATAGGACAGGATTAGGGTTTTCTTGCAATTGCACCACTCTGCACCAAACTCTGCACCACACATTCTGCACCACACTCACTCTGCACCACACTCACTCTGCACCACACTCACTCTGCACCACACTCACTCTGCACCACACACACTCTGCACCTCACACACTCTGCACCAAACTCACAAACTCACTCTGCACCACATATTCTGCACCACACACACTCTCTGCACCACACACACACACTCTGCACCACACACACACTCTGCACCACACACACACACACACACTCTGCACCACACACACACACTGCACCACACACACACACTCTGCACCACCCAAATCTCCCACTAAAGCAATCAAATCGCTTTAGAGTCGCCGTACTCCCGCTAAGTCAGATTAGATCCTCCTACATTTCTCTGATCCTCGTGTTGAATCTACCCTCATTCTGGACACTACTACCCTTCCTGGTGGTGTGGGGGGTTGTTGGGTGTGGTTGTGTGCCTAATTGTTGCGTGATTGTGTGTGTAATGGTGTTTAGCTATGAGTGCAATTGTTGTGTATAATTGCGTATGGAATTGTGTATAATTGTGTATGCAATTGAGTGTAAGTATGTGAGTTGTTGTTGTGTGTAATTATGGATGCAATTGTTGTAAGTAATCTTGTGTGGAATGGTGTGTATTTATGGGTGGAATTGTTGTGTGTTAATATGTGTGGCATTGAGTGTAATTGTGTATGCAATTGGGTGCGATTAGGTGAGTAATTGTTCTGTGTAATATTGATGCAATTGTTGGTGGTAATTATGTGTGTAATTGTGTGGAATTGTGTGGAATTGTGTGGAAGTTTTGTGTGTAGTTATGTATAGAATTGTTTGTAATTACGTGTATGTATGCAATTTTGGTGTGTAATTACGGTGCGTGTAATTACGGTGTACGTAATATCTGAATGTAATCATAGCTGGAAATAAAATAAAGAGCCTGCATTGCACCAGAGCTCCTCTCTTTAGTTTGTTGTTGAGGATTTTGAAGTTCAAAATGTTTGGACATCTTCGTCCTGCATTGTTATTGTTTAGCACTCCCAGGGGGTAAATGTGAGGTCCCTATCTGAGAATTAGGTAGACATTATTTTTGCTGAAATAAAATGTTTTATTTTTATTTTGTTACTGACCATCTTCTTTCGGATCACTACTGTCTTATTTTTCAACACCTACTTTTTTATTAAACTTTTATCTTATTTCATGAACTCTTTTCTAAACTAACCGTTTCTATGCGCGGGAACTTTTATATGGAACCACACCTCGTGCATAGATTAGACATTCCCTCAGCTCCATACTAAATTGTGCTTTCCTCTCTTTGGAACACCAGTGTTGGGGATAGCGAAGCTGAAATTAACTTATGATCTAGTCCAAACTCAGCATGAGATGCTACACACTTCCACACCCAAAATCATATATGAGTTAACCATACAATACACACACTACCCATTTCCACACACACACAAATAAACCATACAACACACGTTACACACAACAACACACGCGAATTAACCACACGACACACACTACACATTTCCACACTCAACAACACACGAATTAACCTTACAACACAAACTACACACAACAACACACACTAATTAACCACACGACACACTACACATTTCCACACACAACAACACACGAATTACCCATACAACACAAACTACACACAACAACACACACGAATTAATCACACGACACAGTAAACATTTCCACACATGACACACGAATTAACCGTAAAACACTCACACTATACATTTCCACACACAAAACAGCAAACGAATTAAAACAGCACACACACTACACATTCATCCATCAACACATCCCGCTATTTTCAGACCTGCTAAGTTAGCGTTAATTATTCAGGCGTAATTAGTGCGGAGGCTTAAAGGTTTTCCCGCTAGAAAGCTCGCCTTCTGTAGGCCGGACTGCGTGATGCAGTGAAGGATTCTCGCTGTGATCTGAGACTTGTTTGTGTTATTATACGGTAATGTTGTGTTATGGGTTGTTGTAGGGGAGGTAATGTTGTATGTTTGTGTTATTATACGGTAATGTTGTGTTGTGGGTTGTTGTAGGGGAGGTAATGTTGTATGTTTGTGTTATTATACGGTAATGTTGTGTTGTGGGTTGTTGTAGGGGAGGTGATGTATGTTTGTGTTATCATACCGTAATGTGTTGTGGGTTGTTGTAGGGGAGGTGATGTTGTATGTTTGTGTTATTATACGGTAATGTTGTGTTGTGTGGGTTGTTGTACGGGAGGTAATGTTGTATGTTTGTGTTATTATACGGTAAAGTTGTGTTGTGTGGGTTGTTGTACGGGAGGTGATGTTGTATGTTTGTGTTATTATACGGTAATGTTGTGTTGTGTGTTGTTGTAGGGGAGGTAATGTTGTATGTTTGTGTTATTATACGGTAATGTTGTGTTGTGGGTTGTTGTAGGGGAGGTAATGTTGTATGTTTGTGTTATTATACGGTAATGTTGTGTTGTGGGTTGTTGTAGGGGAGGTAATGTTGTATGTTTGTGTCATTATACGGTAATGTTGTGTTGTGGGTTGTTGTAGGGGAGGTAATGTTGTATGTTTGTGTTATTATACGGTAATGTTGTGTTGTGTGTTGTTGTAGGGGAGGTAATTTTGTATGTTTGTGTTATTATACGGTAATGTTGTGTTGTGTTTTGTTGTAGGGGAGGTAATGTTGTATGTTTGTGTTATTATACGGTAATGTTGTGTTGTGGGTTGTTGTAGGGGAGGTAATGTTGTATGTTTGTGTCATTATACGGTAATGTTGTGTTGTGGGTTGTTGTAGGGGAGGTAATGTTGTATGTTTGTGTTATTATACGGTAATGTTGTGTTGTGGGTTGTTGTAGGGGAGGTAATGTTGTATGTTTGTGTTATTATACGGTAATGTTGTGTTGTGTGTTGTAGGGGAGGTAATGTTGTATGTTTGTGTTATTATACGGTAATGTTGTGTTGTGTTTTGTTGTAGGGGAGGTAATGTTGTATGTTTGTGTTATTATACGGTAATGTTGTGTTGTGGGTTGTTGTAGGGGAGGTAATGTTGTATGTTTGTGTCATTATACGGTAATGTTGTGTTGTGGGTTGTTGTAGGGGAGGTAATGTTGTATGTTTGTGTTATTATACGGTAATGTTGTGTTGTGTGGGTTGTTGTAGGGGAGGTAATGTTGTATGTTTGTGTCATTATACGGTAATGTTGTGTTGTGGGTTGTTGTAGGGGAGGTAATGTTGTATGTTTGTGTTATTATACGGTAATGTTGTGTTGTGTGGGTTGTTGTAGGGGAGGTAATGTTGTATGTTTGTGTTATTATACGGTAATGTTGTGTTGTGTGTTGTTGTAGGGGAGGTAATGTTGTATGTTTGTGTTATTATACGGTAATGTTGTGTTGTGTGTTGTTGTAGGGGAGGTAATGTTGTATGTTTGTGTTATTAAACGGTTATGTTGTGTTGTATGGGTCGATGTGGGGGGGAGGTAATGTATGTTTGTGTTATTAAACGGTTATGTTGTGTTGTATGGTTCGATGTGGGGGGGAGGTAATCTTGTATGTTTGTGTTTGTGTTATTAAACGGTTATGTTGTGTTGTATGGGTCGATGTGGGGGGGAGGTAATTTTGTATGTTTGTGTTATTATGCGGTAATGTTGTGTTGTGTGGGTTGTTGTACGGGAGGTAATGTTGTATGTTTGTGTTATTATGCGGTAATGTTGTGTTGTATGGGTTGTTGTAGAGGGAGGTGGTGTTACACGTTTGTGTTATGTGGTGAGGTAATGTTCTATGGTTGTGTTATGTGGTGGTGTGGTGTTATATGTTTGTGTTATGTGGTGGTGTGGTGTTATATGTTTGTGTTATGTGGTGGTGTGGTGTTATATGTTTGTATTACTCAGTGGGTAATGTTACACGTGTGTGTTATGTGGTGGGGTGAAGTATGTTGGTGATGTGGTGGGGTGATGTTACACGTTTGTGTTGCGTGGTTTTATTGAATGATATGAAGATGTTATACATTTATACTATACAGCAATGTTGTGTTATATGACCTTAATAAATGATGTGGATTATAAAATGACTAGCGTAACTAGTTACTCCGCGACATGGCGTAACTATTTACCCCACAGCGCCGACATGGCGTAACTAGTTACCCCACAGCCCCGACATGACGTAACTAGTTACCTCACAGCCCCGACATGGCGTAACTGTCTACCCCACAGCCCCGACATGACGTAACTAGTTACCTCACAGCCCCGACATGGCGTAACTTGTTACCCCACAGCCCCGACATGGCGTAACTGTCTACCCCACAGCCCCGACATGGCGTAACTAGTTACCCCACAGCCCCGACATGGCGTAACTTGTTACCCCACAGCCCCGACATGGCGTAACTAGTTACCCCACAGCCCCGACATGGCGTAACTAGTTACCCCACAGCCCCGACATGGCGTAACTAGTTACCAGTAGATCTTGGGGTGCGTTCACCTTCCATCGAGGCTCAAATATCCAAATCGGCCCCAGAGACGGTGGTGGGCTTCCTGGTCGATATTTAATTAAACTTTGCCTCGGCCAGCCCTTCACTGCCTTTCTCCTTCTGCCCTTCTCCTTCTTCCCTTCTCCTTCTGCCCTTCTCTTCTGTTCTTCTCCTTCTGTCCTTCTCCTTCTGCCCTTCTCTTCGGTCCTTCTCCTTCTGTCCTTCTCCTTCTGCCCTTCTCCTTCTGCCCTTCTCTTCTGTCCTTCTCCTTCTGTCCTTCTCCTTCTGTCCTTCTCCTTCTGTCCTTCTCCTTCTGCCCTTCTCTTTCTGTCCTTCTCTTTCTGTCCTTCACTTCTGTCCTTCACTGCACTTTCCTTCTGCCCTTCACTTCTGTCCTTCACTGCATTTTCCTTCTGCCCTTCTCCTTCTGTCCTTCACTTCTGTCCTTCACTTCTGTCCTTCACTGCATTTTCCTTCTGCCCTTTACTTCTGCCCTTCTCCTTCTGCCCTTCACTGCCCTTCGCCTTCTGCCCTTCTTCTTCTGCCCTTCTCCTTCTGCCTTTCTTCTGCCCGTCACTTCTGCCCTTCACTTCTGCCCTTCACTTCTGCCCTTCACTTCTGCCCTTCACTCCTGCCCTCCACTTCTGCCCTTCTCCTTCTGCCCTTCACTTCTGCCCTTCACTGCCTTTCTCCTTCTGCCCTTCTCCTTCTGCCCTTCTCCTTCTGCCCTTCTCCTTCTGCCCTTCTCTTTCTGCCCTTCTCCTTCTGCCCTTGTACTTCTGCCCTTCACTGCCCTTCTCCTTATACCCTTAACTTCTGCCCTTCACTTCTGCTCTTCAGTTCTGCCCTTCACGTCTGCCCTTCACGCCTGCCCTTCACTTCTGCCCTTCTCCTTCTGCCCTTCTCCTTCTGCCCTTCACTTCTGCCCTTCTCTTTCTGCCCTTCACTTCTGCCCTTCACTTCTGCCCTTCACTGCCCTTCTCCTTCTGCTCTTCACTTCTGTCCTTCACTGCCCTTCTCCTTCTGCCCTTCACTTCTGCCCTTCACTTCTGCCCTTCACTTCTGTCCTTCACTTCTGCCCTTCACTTCTGTCCTTCACTTCTGCCCTTCACTTCTGTCCTTCACTTCTGCCCTTCACTTCTGTCCTTCACTTCTGCCCTTCACTTCTGCCCTTCACTTCTGCCCTTCATTTCTGCCCTCCACTTCTTCCCTTCTTCTTCTTCCCTTCTTCTTCTTCCCTTCTTCTTCTTCCCTTCACTTCTGCCCTCCACTTCTGCCCTACACTGCTCTTCCCTTTCTGACCTTCACTTGTCCGTCTGTCACACTCCCACACGCTCCCTCTGTCACACTCCCACACGCTCTCTGTCACACTCCCACACGCTCCCTCTGTCACACTCCCTCAAACTTCCTCTGTCACACTCCCTCAAACTTCCTCTGTTACACTCCCCCACGCTTCCTCTGTTACACTCCCCCTCGCTCCCTCTGTCACACTCCCACACGCTCCCTCTGTCCCACTCCCCCAAACTTCATCTGTTACACTCCCCCGCGCTTCCTCTGTTACACTTCTCCTCGCTCCCTCTGTCACACTCTCCCACGCTTCCTCTGTTACACTCCCCATCGCTCCCTCTGTCACACTCCCACACGCTCTCTCTGTCCCACTCCCACAAACTTCCTCTGTTACACTCCCCCGCGCTTCCTCTGTTACACTCCCCCGCGCTTCCTCTGTTACACTCCCCCTCGCTCCCTCTGTCACACTCCCCCACGCTTCCTCTGTTACACTCCCCCTCGCTCCCTCTGTCACACTCCCACACGCTCCCTCTGTCCCACTCCCCCAAACTTCCTCTGTTACACTCCCCCGCGCTTCCTCTGTTACAATCCCCCTCGCTCCCTCTGTCACACTCCCACACCCTCCCTCTGTCACACTCCCACACGCTCCCTCTGTCACACTCCCATACGCTCCCTCTGTCACCCTCCCACACGCTCCCTCTGTCACCCTCCCACACGCTCCCTCTGTCACACTCCCACACGCTCCCTCTGTCACCCTCCCACACGTTCCCTCTGTCACACTCCCACACGCTCCCTCTGTCACACTCCCACACGCTCCCTCTGTCACCCTCCCACACGCTCCCTCTGTCACACTCCCACACGCTCCCTCTGTCACCCTCCCACACGTTCCCTCTGTCACACTCCCACACGCTCCCTCTGTCACACTCCCACACGCTCCCTCTGTCACACTCCCACACGCTCCCTCTGTCACACTCCCACACGCTCCCTCTGTCACCCTCCCACACGCTCCCTCTGTCACCCTCCCACACGCTCCCTCTGTCACCCTCCCACACGCTCCCTCTGTCACACTCCCAAACGCTCGTTTTTGCTTGAATTTTTTCCTCATATGTCCTCCAAAAAAAAAAGGATAAACTGGCCTTACAGAATCCAAAGGTCTTTGTCCCGTAGAGTTTGTTCATGTTTTCCTCTCGCGTTGGATCATGTTTTGATTGCAAAAAAACAGTCGTCGCTGCATCCGTGAAGCTGTTGTTTCGCTCGCTATTTTTCCGGCTTCAATATTATTAATGGACAAAATGGTGCCGTGTTATGTGTTTGTGGGGCAGTTGTTTGTTGGGCTATGTGGGTTTTGATAGTGAATGTGTGTGTGCATATATATATATATATATATATATATAGTTATAGTTAGTTATATATACACGTGACATCAAAATTCGCTGCTTCAAAAATGTTTCCGAACAAAATATTGCTTATATTTATTGCGAGAGTTACGCATTGCGTAGCGTTAAGGGATTGTAGTAGCACATATCGTATACAGGGTGACTCAAAATGCACACTGTGACTGCCCAGTTCTCTTGTATTTTTTTTTATGTAGGTGTGTGTTGACATATATAAAA
This sequence comes from Morinoia aosen, assembly GCA_030386875.1. Lineage (NCBI taxonomy): Eukaryota > Metazoa > Arthropoda > Malacostraca > Amphipoda > Talitridae > Morinoia > Morinoia aosen. The sequence goes on along the minus strand of CM059577.1, from coordinate 42,886,123 downwards.
GTTTACTGAGTTTAATCAAAGAAAAGATCATTAAAATGAGGGTAATTATCATAAAAGGAGATTATGGCAATCAAGTTTCATCAATGTTTTATTTTGATGTAGGTGTGTATTGACATTGAAGCCTTAACAGTTCAGTCAAGTGATAGAACATAAAATTTGAAGAAATTTACTGTCATAAAAGGAAATTTCGTTACTGGTGCAACAGAAAGACAAAAAAACGCATTGGTATTCGCTGTCAATGAATGAGTACATTTTTTCCTCTAGGGTCAAAACTACTATACCTATTCCCAGGGATATGTGAAGTCCCGAGCTGAGATTTAGCTGAGCCATCTTATGCTTTTCTCTTACTTTGTTGAAGACCTTTATTTTAGTTCACTGCGCTCCTGTTTTCTGCGCCTACTCCTCTCTTCTTCAACTTTTATCTTGTTTGGTCGACTTCTTTCTCAACTTACAGTTTGTATGCACCTTGTGCATAAATTCCTCGTCCTCTTGATTCCATATCAAATGGGGCCTTTCTCCTTCCTCAGTTTAAAACTCATTTATGATGATTGGGAGGCTTAGAACGGCTCATCTACATAATCTAAGCATCAGTAATTCCTGTTTTTAAGCATCAATCTAGGCACCACTGAGCATCAATAACGGCATCAAACAACCACTGCATCAGCATCAGTTCAAGGAGCTGCGCTCTCTTCTTTGAAATTTGAAAAGTATGATTTAAACTTATTTAGAATGTTAAATAGAAAGTATCTTTTTAAACTGGTAAATATAAGTTTCCTTTGAAACTGGTAAATGAAAAGTATGATTGAAAACTAGGGAGCATAAATGTATAATTTTGAACTGGTTCATAAAAAAGTATAGTTTTTAACTGATAAATAAAAAATTGTGATTTAAGCTTGTAAAAAAAATCACGATTTAAAGTGGTAAACATAAAATTGTTTTTCAGACTATTGATTAGAAATAAAGGATTTTGAACTGTTAAACGAAAAAGTAACCTTTTAAACTATTAAATAAAAACTGTACGATAAGACTAGAAATTCTGGCTAGTACAGAGTTCAATCCTGCTGCTTGCCTGGCGATGACTGCGCTTTAACGACTTCCACTGATAACTTCATAATTAATTAATTACTCCACGTCAAACTTTAAATGAAGAGTGGGAGTTAGATTAACAAATCTTCCCCGTCTGTTCCGTTGTAGAAGCTGAATATAATTATAAAACTGAAATGATAATTGCATTAATCATGTTAACTGGTAGGAGAATTGATTTTCGCGTGTTTTATTGTTTTAATAAGAAACGAATGATTTTGTGGTGTAATTGTAAATATATTATAATCAAATCATAAAAAATTGAAAAACTGGAATTTAGGTTTTCTTTTGTTTCAGTTTTTTCTCTGGCAAAATGATCACCAATTATAATGCTCAAATTCTGTTCTTTTAATATTAATTGAATATGATTAATGGATTAGAAATAGCTTTTAAGTTTAATTGAATTGGATTTACTGATTAGAAATAAATAATTAATTTAAAAAATCTGATTTACTGACTAGATATAACTTTTACAGTTGATTTGGATTTATTGACTAGAAATTACTTTCAAATATAATTAAATTGAATTTATTGACATGAAATAATTTTTCTCGTGTTTGAATTACGTTTTGCGTGAACTTTAAGATTATTCATTTATTCATTCTCTCAGTTACCCTTCAGTGCGGGGAGTGTCTTTACAGTAATCTACGTCGTCTTAGCGGTACAATTTTTACAGTAATCTACGTCGTCTTAGCGGTACAATTTTTACAGTAATCTACGTCGTCTTAGCGGTACAATTTTTACAATAATCTACGTCGTCTTAGCGGTACAACACGTAGCGCAAGTGCCCCTGTTAACAGGGAAAAGTTGTTCCTCCAAATATACTTCACATTCTACAAATCAATAAAGTACCTCCATATTTCCTTCATGTTCTACAAAGCACTAAAATACCTCCATATATACTTCACGTTATTCAAAGCAATAAAGTACCTCCATAAATAATTCACATTCTACAAAGCAATAAAGTAGCTCCATATATACTTCACATTCTACTATGCCATAAAGTACCTCCATATATACTTCACATTCTACAAAGCAATAAAGTACCTACATATATACATAGTTACTTCACATTCTACAAAGCAATAAAGTACCTCCATATTCACTTCACAGAGCACTATATATATATATACTTTACATTCTACAAAGCACTAAAACACCTCCATATTTCCTTCACATTTTACAAAGCACTAAAACACCTCCATATTTCCTTCCCATTCTGCAAAATAAGGCTAACCCTGAACGCATGTATTCCGTGTATTCAGAGAGAAGTACAAAAATACTCGCCACGATCCTATCGCCTTGAGAATACCTCCGCAGGATACCTTCTTGCTGCCACAAAAGGATGCCATTTGCCAGCCCGGGTCCTCCTATAGAATCCCTAGGCCTGCTCCCGCAACTCATTTCCCCCTGTATTCTCCCAGGCCTATTGTACTGCCCAGAGCAACGAAATCCTCGATTGAAGGATCCACTTTCTTCTCTGACTCTTAATTATTTCGGCTTCCTTTCGTTTCCGCAACATCGCCAGTGTGGGAGTCAGCGTAACCCAGAGGGTGAAGTGAGGTCACGAGCTCGAAGGAAGATAGGCCTTTTCTTTGTTGAAATCAAATTCTTTTTTTGTTTTGATATAGTGTCACCCGTTTTCTGTTCACTGCTGTCCTTTTTCCAGCGTCTCTAATTTTTTTCTTCAACTTTTTTCTTGTCTCATGGCCTTTCTCCTTTATTTTTTGTTTATATTATCAGTGAATTTTGAGTAGAAAAGCCTTATGGGTAAATTTCAGGTTTCCCTAACTCCTTATTAAATGGTGCATTGATTCTTTTTCTTTTTGGAACGTCATTGATGCGGTTAAAAAGCTTACGCTTATCTAATCTGAGAGTTTGCGTAAGTATGTAAGTCGTTGTGGAAATCAACCTTATATTTACTGCTACTGAAATACGTATTCGGAAAACCCGCAGACTTTTGAACTAAATTAGCTGAATTACAACAACAACTTGAGATTTATTATGACCGAATTATTTTTTTATAACTTGAACGCCATTTCATTTTCATTCGCATTGTTGAAAGCCGTCAAATTTATTTAGAAAATTTAAACGTAATGACCTTGAAAACGTTCAACTGATATTAATTGTTTTCATCCGAAACGTTCAAATAAGAAAAGATTATACGAGAAGAGATTTTGATTATACGGTGGCTATACGGCTTTTTTATGGTACATCAATGTAGTTCTTTTGTAATTCGCTGTGATTCATTTATGAGCGAAACAGTTTTAATGTAGGGTCTGATGCAATTCATCTTCTACTTCTTGAACTGAAACACACTGCCTTTGAAGGCAAAAATCTGGAGTCAGCATTAGACACGCCTTCAAAGAATCATTATTCAAGAGTCGAATTCTCAGTTAGAGATACATGTTTTCCGATTTTCAAATTGTGCAATTTCTTCTTTTTGCAATAGATCGTGTGTGACAGTCTGCTCCTTCTTTTAATGTCTAGAAACAGATGAATTTTGAGCATTACTTGAAATAATAAAATTTATAAAAATTGTAGATTTAATTTTTCATCAATGAATGATGTGAGCCAGGGTGTTCCTTCTCTTTTAAAGAGCAGATAAAAAAACTTTGAGCACTGAAATTTCGAAAAATCTTCAACTTCGTCTTCTTTCGATAGGTCATGTGAACCACTGTTTCTTTTTTTTTCAAAGAGCAGAAACAGACGAACTTGGAGCTTTACTTAGAGCATTGCCACGTAATTAAAGCGCCCTTTGAGCGACTTGCAGCTTGTTTCAAGTCCGAGAAATCACGACACTTTCCAAGTTCGAATGAAGAACGACCGTCGTTCAGAGGCCCTAAAATCGGGGCGCTGCAGATACTTGAGTGGCAAGCACGCCTTTGTTTTCTACGTTGACTGCGATGGGTTACATTCAATATTCAACTTCAATTTAAAGCAAATTGTGCGACGTAATTTTGAAAATAGCAAACATGAACAGGATTGTGCCTTTAATTGGCTTTGACTAAGTATTTATGAAATTGAGTACATGACTACTGGTCAGTCAGCAGTTGTATGAAATTTACCTCCGTGTACCACCGGTGGCTCACGTCGCGGTCAAAGTGAAAAGAAAACTCAGAAGACTTTTGTCATAGGAATGATGAAAGAACATGAATTTTGATATACCTGTGCCTGCTGATATGTATAGGAACTTCGTAATTTATCAAGCCCACAATGATGATGCTATTGACCGTCAATAATACTCAAAAGGCTGTGTTATGAGAATGATAGGTGAAATATGAATTTCTAAATGCATGGATTGGTTCTTATGCTATGTTAAGGATCATCTTATTTTGGTTCTTTGTATCCTTCGATCACATTATTTCCTCTTTTCAGGTCGGTATCTTCAAAGCTGGAAGTCAAGAATATGCCTCGTAATTTATTCATAAACAATTTTATATTCTTAACTGTTACATGTTAAGGGTATGTTCAGCTTACTCTTAGAAATGTGCATGACTGCTGTGAATAAACCTCTCGTGAGGTATTTAAATATTGGGAGCAATTTCCGTAGAGTTTTGATATTCAAATTCATTCGCATTGATTGGAGTAAGCTAAGTTCAAAAATGCCTAAACCCACGTTTTTATTACTTTATAAATTTATTTATTAAAGAACTAGAATAATTGATCTATTTTAATTTTATTAATTAATTATGAGATATTGATAGGTACTGAACTAGGCACATAAATTCAATTTGCTCTTATTAGGCTGGGTCTATGGTACCTAGAATTAGTATACCTTCATTCTGGGGTATGCAACTATTGTTACTATGGGGTGTAGCATCCCTGGGGGGGGGACGATGCGAGGTTCCCAGTATAAAGTTAGGTAGGATTCCCATTTGTTGAAATAGAATAAAATTTTTCCACTGATACTGAACCTCGGTTTTTTTATTTTTTTTTTCAACAACTTCTTTTTTCTCTAACTTTTATCTCGGTTTTTAAGCTTCTTTCGATCTGGCTTTTCCTATCCTTTGGATGTCGGGGCACACCTTGCACATGAATTTCCTGCTGCCTAAATTCCATCATAAATATGGCTGATTCTTTCCTTCCTTTGGATCACCTTTGTTCATGTCAGATGAACTTAGACATACTTTATAATGTGTACATTTTTGTACAATTTTTTGTCCAGTTAAAAAAGTTTGTTGACTCATTGGAAACCGGCCATTAGTATGAACATTATTTCTTTAAAAATACACTGCGGTTAACACATTAAATGACAAAACATTCGCTTTCATTCGGAAGATTGAAGCCTGTATTGTGTGCGAACACTACGGTATTGCATCGCTTTACCATATTTTATTTTTTTTAGGTTGGTGTCTCCGGAGGTGTGAATCAGTAGACGAGATGACATCAGTTGCGTAAGTACATCTTTATTTTAAGGTTTCTAGAGCGGCATGGTGTAACATTTCTGCTCTTTTGATTCGGAAAATATACGACTGTATCCAAGAAAAAAATTGCGGCTGTATCGAGTAAAAAGCTATACAATTGTGATTAATAGGGAACTACACGGCTGTTTCGAGAACGCTGACCAATTTTTAAGGATATTATACGGTTTTTTCGGGAAACTGTGCGTGTGTCTCAAATAGATTTTGTGGCTCTTTTGAAAAAGAAACTGAGCTCTTTTTTCTGAGATTACACGCATCTTTTATGAGAGTGGCTGTTATGAGGAATTTCTAAGCTGTTATGAGGGACAAACAGTACGGCTGTTTTGAGTAGGAGAATGAATGAAGGTTCAGATGAGGAAGACAATGACGCTTTTTGTGAGTGCGATCCTCATTAACTGTTTTGAGGAGGGAATTGAGCACGTGTTTTGAGGGAGAGACAATGCGGCTGTTTTACGGTGACTATGCGGCTGTTTTACGGTGACTATGCGGCTGTTTTACGGTGACTATACGGCTGTTTTACGGTGACTATGCTGCTGTTTAATGGTGACTATGCTGCTGTTTTACCGTGACTATGCTGCTTTTTTACGGTGACTATGCGGTTGTTTACGGCTATAAAAACTGTATTGAAGAATAAAACATATAGTTTTTTGAAAAATGAAATATATAGGTATATATATAGGACTTTTGTTGACTGAAGCATTTCATCCGATGAATATCAGGAATAATATGTTTAATAATATCTTTAATATTAAGGACAAGATCTTGCTAAAAATGGTGTAGACCAAAGTTGTTCAATCTAGTTTCCTAGTTATTAAATCACTTTTTAGTTATTACGACCTCTCTGAGTTTTAACTTCTTTTCAAGTGCGTGAACTATTCTTTGAAACCAATTGTTTCATTTTGGTCAAAAATGCTGTAAAGTTTCTCTATGCTTTAATTTTCATTTTCATGCATTGGGCACTTGAATAACAAATCAACGACAATTTTTTACATCGGACGTTTTGTGAATGGTAGTTTTTTAATTTTTATTTGAATTTTCTTAGTTTTAATTTGATTCAGTTCACACGTTCTTCCTCGTGTATTGAGGCCTATGGTTTGATAATTCAGTTTTATTATTCCTGGTTTTTATTATTTTTATCCTAGTCTAAGTATTGATTAATAATGCTGTATTGTTAGTGCTGTAATTTTTTGTTTTTCATCACAGTCTAAATCATTATTTTGTATATGTAGTCGGTTTTTTTATTCTCTGATCCTAGTCTAAATATTGAAACCCATGATTTTAATTATTCTGTATTGTCAGTTCTGATTTCAAGTTCCTCTCCTACTAGTCTGACTATTAACACTTCAGAGTGCACCTAATCTGCAATGCTAGTCCTGTTTTTCAGTTTCTTATTCCACTTCTTGCACTTATTTGCACGTTCAAGTGCCGTGTAACTAAATTAGTTTTTCTTTTGCTTCTGATCTTCAACTTCGTTATTGCATTTTGATGATTCGAGTGTTGGTTTTTGATGATTCGAGTGTTTGTTTTTGATGATTCGAGTGTTGGTTTTTGATGATTCCAGTGTTGGTTTTTGATGATTCCAGTGTTGGTTTTTGATGATTCGAGTGTTGGTTTTTGATGATTCGAGTGTTGGTTTTTGATGATTCGAGTGTTGGTTTTTGATGATTCGAGTGTTGGTTTTTGATGATTCGAGTGTTGGTTTTTGATGATTCGAGTGTTGGTTTTTGATGATTCGAGTGTTGGTTTTTGATGATTCGAGTGTTGGTTTTTGATGATTCGAGTGTTGGTTTTTGATGATTCGAGTGTTGGTTTTTGATGATTCGAGTGTTGGTTTTTGATGATTCGAGTGTTGGTTTTTGATGATTCGAGTGTTGGTTTTTCTCCGCCATTTCTTGCAAAAATTTCAGCGTTCAAGCACCGCGGCACGAAAATTGGTTTCTCTTTTGCTTCTGATCTTCAACTTCGTAAGCGCATTTTCCATGAACGTTTTTTTTTACATTGAATTCAGTTCCCTGTCACGAGGGATTTGGGATTAGCATCTCAAGTTTGCGTGTTCATCACAATTTATAAGCTTCTTGCCTGCAATTTGCAATTGCAGTCCAAGGTTGGGTCGTTCTTTTTAATTCCTTGGCTCGTTCCTGAACTTGTACCTTCATTTGTGAGTGTTTTTTTTAATTTATGATCCGTCCGTTGTTTGAAGAGTTTTTGCGAGTAGTTAAAAATTCGATCATGTTTGTAATCAGGGGAATTTTAGATATATAATTTTCTAGCCCTTAAATATTCGTTTTTTCTTTGAAATCCTAAGGTTCTGAGGATTGATTTTTGCCCAAGCACTTAAAAGCTGTCTTTTCTTTGTAACCACTCGATTTTGTGCGTTCAATTTGTACGAGAATTTTGCTTGTTCTTCGTTACCCGTTGGTTTTGGACGTTGAAGTTGTACGAGAATTTTCTTTGTTGATCGTGACCCGTCGGTTTTGAGCATTGATTTCGTACGAGAAACTTGTTTGTCCTTCGTAACCTTTCGATTTCGTAGGAGAATTTTGTTTGTCTTCCAAGTGATCTGGCACCTCACCGATCAATGACCCATGCGCACACTTCTCAGCCTTATCGCTCACCCTGTCGCTCTGTGAGTGTCGGCCTCTTCCGCACTTCCTTCGTCGGTCCCTCAACTCCCCTCTGTCCCTCAACTCCCCTCTGTCTCTCAACTCCCCTCTGTCCCTCAACTCCCCTCTGTCTCTCAACTCCCCTCTGTCCCTCAACTCCCCTCTGTCCCTCAACTCACCTCTGTCCTTCAAGCCTCCCCTCTGTCCCTCAAGCCTCCCCTCGGTCTCTTAAACCTCCCCTCGGTAATTCAAACCTCCCCTCGGTCCCTCAGTCCTCCCCTCCGTCCCTCAAACCTCCCCTCTATCCCTTAAACTTCCCCTCTGTCCCTCAAACTTCCCTCGGTCCCTCAAACTTCCCCTGGGTCCCTCAAACCTCCCCTCTGTCCCTCAAACTTCTCCTCTGTTCCTCAAACCTCCCCTCTGTCTCTCAAACCTCCCCTCTGTCCCTCAAACCTCCCCTCTGTCCCTCAAACCTCCCCTCTGTCCCTCAAACCTCCCCTCTGTCCCTCAAACCTCCCCTCTGTCCCTCAAACCTCCCCTCTGTCCCTCAAACCTCCCCTCTGTCCCTCAAACCTCCCCTCTGTCCCTCAAATCTCCCCTCTGTCCCTCAAACCTCCCCTCTGTCCCTCAAACCTCCCCTCTGTCCCTCAAACCTCCCTTCTGTCCCTCAAACCTCCCTTCTGTCCCTCAAACCTCCCTTCTGTCCCTCAAACCTCCCCTCGGTCCTTCAAACCTCCCCTCGGTCCTTCAATCCTCCCCCCCGGTCCCTCAATCCTCCCCTCTTTTCGGAAACCCGACGCCTGTAACGGCCACAAATCTTTCCCGTTACTGCCTTGAAATGGAGTCCTCCAGAAATCGTGTAGGTGTTCGAAAGAGAAACCTGATGATTCACCCTCCACGAATCTTGCTATTCCTTCTGCGTATCTGTGGAGTAGGGCTCCGTAGGTGAAAATGTGACTCGATTTGAGTGTTAACTAGGCAACCTTTTTCTTGAAATAGAACGTCTCAGGAGATACAGCTATTGTTTATCTATGGAGTTAGTGTTCCCTTGGTGAAAATATGGCTCGATTTGAGGATTAACTAGCGCGTTCACCGCGGTTGTAAACTGTTCGTTTGGTGGTTATTGGTAGCAGAATTGGGAAATCGGCTTGAATACTTTAATATATATGTATCCTTCCTCAGAAATATGAAAATGCAATTTCACGATACATATCACCGCATTTGATAAGTTATTTCTTAAACAAGTCGGGAAACTGATGAACTCTCATTCGTGTATACCGGTGCGTGAATGAGCAATTTACGAACTGGTACACAAATGGCACAGGACGTAGCGAACGTGTTCAGCCTCTTTTTGTACGAATAGAACAAGCTTTTTTATTTGTTGAGGCCCATCATTTACGCTTCTAAATTTCTTCATCGACTTTTGAATGGTTTCATGAACTTCCTTCTTAACACGTTCCGTGCGTATTGGGCCACATGTGTACCAAGAGGTAAATAATCCATTCAAGTACCGCTATAAAAGCACGACATTTTATCTGTTTCGCAAGATTTAAAAAAAAAAAATTGCCATCATACGAGATAAAATGTTACCGTGCAATTTTATTTTTCATATTCACTAAAAAGAATTAAAATTTATTCTAGCTGAAAAATCGATATCCCTATTCTGCTACTTAGAACCTAACCAAACAAACCGTTAACAGCCGCGGAAACGCAGGGAAGTGTTAACTCTCTGTTTCTATGCGCAGCGGATCTTGAGTGGGAACACACCTTGTGCATAGATTTCGCGTTCCCTCAAGTCCATACTGAATGGTGTCTCAATCTCTCCTCTCTTAGGAACGCCTATGTTATGGTTAGGGAGATTTAAACTAACCTAATTTCCTAGACCTGCTTGTGACTCCTGGATTTCGCTGACTAACTCTTATTCGGTTCATGTAAACCTGTCAAGCTTTAATTAATATTTTGAATTCGCTGAGTTCAAGTAAAGATTGATATTCAACTCGAATGAAAGTCTATTTCGGAGTTCAGTAATGACGGGTTAACACATCGACTGAGGTACGACCCATCCGTGGGTCGTGCGCAAGTTTTGACACATCTATGGGTCGTTTGATATAGTTCAACCAGCTTCTAAAATAATTATTATTGGTATTTAATGAATCCAGTTAATGTTTAGTACTTATGAAATTTCTAACAATTTTTTAATTTAAATTCAAGTTGAGTACAGAACTTCAGTTTAACCTATCGCAGTTAACGTGTAAGGCTGAAGGTCGATATTCAGCTCAATTTGAAGTATATTCTTGGGTTTAATCATAAAAATGATTAACAGTGACTGGACCATGGCTTTATCTTTTTTTTATTCAGGATTTAAGGAAATAACGCTTGTAAAGATCTGCGAGTTACCTTTGCAATAATTCTCTCGTCAAAAATGCGTCAAGCTACCGAGAACTTTGCAAATGTATCCTTAAGAATTGAAAGTCAAGGCAGATCTGTAGGGAAATTTCTAATGGTGCTGCAGTCGTGCAGATTTGAAGCGTTAAGAAAAATTACTAATTTTGCTTCAGATAACGGAACAGAAGAATTTCCGAATTGTATTCTGAAGTTAAGACGAACTCCAAAGTTGAACCTCATCAAGTTATTGGGAAATAGGAATTAAGAAAACTTGTTAATTCTGATGATTTGGATTCAATTTATGCGGATTTTCTCTTTCTTCTCGCTGGATCTTGGTTCCAATTTTAGAAAAAAATTCGCAAATTTTGAGCGGATTTTTGCTCAATTTTCTTGCATTTTCTGTACAATCTCGAAGGATTTTCACTTCATTCTCAGGAATTTTTGTCTTCACTATTTGCAAATCTTTACTCTAATCTAAGCGGGTCTTCTCTTCTATCTTAGTCAACTTTCCCTCCGATTTAAACAACCTTAACCAATCTCCCATTTTTCTTTTCTTCCGTCATTCACATTCCAGACTTCACTCTCGTTCCTAAATATTAATCCAAGTTCCCGTTCGTCAGTATTAGTTGGGACTCAAATTACCGCTCCTAAATATCAATTCCAATTCCCGTTCCTCAATGTTAGTTGGAACCCACCGCTCCTAAATATCAATACTAATTCCCGTTCCTCAATATTAGTTAGAACTCAAATTACCGCTACTGAAAATCATTCCTAATTCCAGGTCCTCAACATCAATCCGAATTCCCATTCCTCAATATTAGTTGGAACTGAAATTACGGCTGCTGAATATTAATCCCAATCCCCATTCCTCAATATTAGTAAGAACAGGAATTAAGGCTGGTGGTAAGCTCTCTGGAGAGCGCGGCTGCACTGCGGCAGGAGTCATTTGAAAGTCATCATCGCGAGCAAAACTTTCATTTATTTTGCCTGGCATTTCTTAAGGCAGTGCGGAGACGCGATCGATTGCATCCTGGAGATTTTCTTTTCTTGGCGCACTTTGAGCAGAACTCGAAGGAACTTGCTCAAGTGTGACTTGAATTGACTTTGTAACGCAGAGTTTGTCCAAGTTACGATTGGATTCCTTCGTTTGGACTTCACGGTTTGTCCGGCCAAGTTTTCAGCAAACTTCAAAACATCTGAAAGGAACTTCAACGTTTGTTCCATTTCAACTTCCCCATCTTTTCTTTGCTATTTTTCAGCGGCCTCGTAGGAGGAATAAAGGACGTGGGCACGCTTCGATTAGTTGGCGCATCGTCTTACGCCTTCTGGCTAAATTATATTTACTCGACGCCAAGTTTTATACAGGGACTTTTATAAAATAGAGTACTTTTTGAAATATAGGGTACTTTTTATAATATAGGGTACTTTTTATGATATGGGGTAATTTTTAAAATATAGGGTACTTTTTACAATATAGGGTACTTTTTATAGTATTGGGTACTTTTTATAATATACGGTAATTCTATAACATAAGGTACTTGTCATAATTTAGGTTACTTTTTATGATATAGGTTACTTCCATACCATAGGGTAATTTTCTTTAAATGGGGAACTTTTTATAACATAAGGCACTTATCGTAATATAGAGTACTTATCGTAATATAGGGTACTTATCGTAATATAGGGTACTTATCGTAATATAGGGTGCTTATCATAATATAGGATACTTATAAAATAGTGTACTTATAATATAGGTAACTTTTTATAGTGTACGTTACTTTTTATAATATGGGGTACTTTCATAATATAGCGTACTTTTCATAATTGAGTACTTTTCATAATATAGGGTACTTTTCGATGAAAAAATGCCGTAATTGAAGTATTTCTCTATTACAGGGGGTCCCAAGAAATCTTTTCACTCATGTATTACTCATGTATTTTGTACTCATGTATTTTGTACTCATGTATTTTGTACTCATGTATTTTTATTTCGTTGCAAGTGCTCATTGACATCATAACAAGAATATATTCAATAAATTTAAAGGAGATAAAAGAACACTCAGGCGCTCCTGAAACAAAACAAAGAATACAATACGCGAGTCTTGTAGTGGGACTAGTATGTTTTTTATGGGACAGCCGATAGAACAACTTTATTTTGTTTTGTTTCGTTGCGGGCCATTTTTTTTTTTGTTTTTTTGAAACTGCTGTTTTATTTTAGCAGCACCTATTAGTCAATTGTTCAACTTTCATCTTGTATCATAAATTTCGTCCTTAGCTTCTGCTCCGTTGTACAGAGTCTCTTATTGGGAACACATCTTGGACATATGTAGATTCCGCGTTGCCTTAACTCTAACTCTACGGCAATTAGAGCACCCATAATGCCTTCTTTTGGAGCGCTTGCACTCGGGTTAAGGAGGCCTAAACTTATATTGTAACCTAACCTACTCCTGAAATTTGTAACACTGCAACAAAAATAAATGAATGATAAACGTATGTTTTGTACACCAATAAAATATGGTCTCGGAGACATGAAGTTACTTTAAAATCCAATCTAAACCTTATTTTCACGAAAGTTTTCACGTGAGTTTAGACTGGGAGTGCATTCCACCTTCCTCTGAACCACATACGCAAGAATTAGTTTTTTCCTCCAATCTAAATCTAGTTTTCACGGAAGTCTTCCAGCTTGGTCTAGATTCGGGAGTGCTGTTCTCCTTCCTCTCTTTGAACCACCTACGCATGAAGTGACTTTCTAATCCAATCCAGACCTTATTTTTATGTAAGTCTTCCAGCTCAGTCTAGACTTGCGTGCCTTTCTCCTTCCTCTCATTGGACCACTTATGTTGCGGTAAGGGAGGTTCAAACCTTGGTCTGCGACCGTCCTTCCTGAAGGACATTAACACTTAAACTGCGACGTGCGCCACCGGTGGTACACGGAGGTAATTTTCATAATGCTGCTGACCGATCAGTAGTCGAAAACTCAATTCAACTTTCACAAATACTATATCAAAGCTAAATGAAGGCGCGATCCAGTTTATGTTTGGTTTTCCAAAAGATTTTACTACAATTGACTTCAAATTTGCGTTTGGCATTGAACTTGATATATATTTGCCGCAGTCAAAGTGTAAAAAATCACTCACATCGATCTTGCATCCTATATGCGTCGATGAAATGCACGCACCTTACTGGGTTTCATAAATGATAGAATGAGGGAAATTACCGTAATATTGCGTTCTCAAGCTTAATCATTTGGCTGTGACTGGCTTGAACCAACCTATTTAATCTAAGCCCTATTTTCCCGATGATTTTCCATTTCTATTTAAGCTCGAAAATTAAGTTTCATCGAAAGAACATCGAAGGCAAATGCTGAACTTTGGTAATTTCATCAACGAAGCAATCGTTCTTTCTTGGAACCTATTATGTAATCCTAATCTTGCTCTCTCGGAACTATTACCTAATCCTGCTCTTCCTCACTCGGAACCTATTACCTAATCCTACTCTTCCTCACTCGGAACCTATTAACTAATCCTGCTCTTCCTCACTCGGAACCTATTACCTAATCCTGCTCTTCCTCGGAACCTATTAACTAATCCTACTCTTCCTTGGAACCTATTAACTAATCCTATTCTTCCTCCTCGATTCCATTAAATAGGATCGCGTTATCTTGCAAGTCGCAGGACGCAAGAAGGATCGGCTCGTCGCTATAAAAACTGAAGCACGAGTTTCACTGGCATTTAGTTACTCCTGCTCGCACTTACTTTAATTGAGTCCTCCAGATGAGTTTTGGGACGGGCGCTAGCCGGACAGATGTGAGAGTCTACTGATCGTTTGCATGCGCGGAAACGTGATAGTGAAACTGGAGTCTGAATTGAGGAAACTAAAATCGGAATCGGTGAAACTGGAGTCGGAATCGGTGAAACTGGAGTCGGAATCGGTGAAACTGGAGTCGGAGTCGGTGAAACTTGAGTCTGAATCGATTAGTATAGGTACAGTATAGCTAGTAAAGGTAGAGGTCAGTATAGGTAGAAGTCAACAATATTTGTTTTTGAAAGACATGTGATTCGGGTCAACAGCGCGCAATTTACATTCCATCTCATATCTTCATGTTTAAATTTAGTATTTTGAAGATAACGATATGTTTACGAGTAAAATGTGTATAAATTAGCAATAATTCATCTTTTTTTATGCGCTCGGAAATTGGAATATTGTTATCTCGATACTTCGCGGTTCGGATTTACGACTTTGCAAATCTCTGAAACATGTACATATATTGAAAGTAGTTCACTGAGTCTCTGTAAAATTCTACAAAAATCGCAAAATGTGAACACCGAGGAATCATTCATTAAATCTATACAAATATTAAGGATATAATTTCCTAGACAAGAATTAGTAATACAAGCGTAAACATTAAAACTAACATGAAATAGGGTATTAAAAGTTCAAATGCATATTCAATAAATACGGTAAATGTGTTGCCCGTACTTAGTGAAAATCCAGTTATCGCGGTACCAACCAACCGCGATGAACGAGGGATCTCTGTACTGCAGCGCACTGCCCTCGTATTTTTGTACGAAAACAATTAAATTTAACGCATTCATGGAGCAAGGCTGAGCAATTCTGTGACGTGCATTTATTCAGCCTGTGCCTTGTGTGAAAATTGCACCGAGAGGGCTAATTTATTGCTGAAACTATGCACACAATTCTCGATAGTCCATCATTAGTTAGTACTTTAACACTTTGACTGGGGCAGGTAAAATTGGAGTTTAATATTCAACTCAAATTTCATGTCAACTCTGGTAAGCAATTGTGAAAATATCAAACATTAACTGGATCGTAGTTTCATTAAGCTTTTATTAAGTATTTATGAAAATTGAGTTTGTGGCTACCGGTCGGTCAACAGCATTATGAAAACTCGCTGCGTGACCACCGGTGGCTCACGTCGCAGTCGAAGTTTTAAACGCATTTTTTAGTGAAATTCATCGTTGGGCCCATCATTCAGCCTTTGATGCTGCCGTCGTTGAGCTTAATTCCTAATGCCCATTTTTGGCGCGGCAAAATTCCACTTAGCATCACGCAAAACAATCTCCTAAAATACATTACCGCGTCTGCCCAGCTCGGAATTAATTCCGCTTCGTGAGGTTGCGGCGAAAAACGCGGAAAATTATACACCTCCGGGAATATTTGCTCCTGATTCTCGCACGCGCATCAAAGACACACGACGCGTAGCTTCGCGCTCACGGGGACAGAATAACCAGGGTGTGAATTTCCGTGTGAATTTCACTGTGAATTTCATTGTGAATTTAGCTTGAATTTGCGCACCTCTTCCTCTCTCTTTTTACTGAGTAACGCGCGCCAAAAGAGGCGATTTGCGGCAAGGATTTGCTAGGGAAACACGACGCGTTTCACACATCAAACAGAGTCTGTCCTATCAAACGCTGGCAAGCCTCAAGCTCGAGTCGAACAGACGCTTCTGTGCCTCAAGGCTTTTGAATGTGTTTGCTTAAAACGAAAAGCCGCTTACGTGGAGAGACGAGTTGGATTTACACCATCAGGCCTTAACCAGAGCAAGGCTGGTTTGGTCTCGCACTCTAGTTTATGAAACTGGACTGGCGCTCTTGTTTCTGAAACTGGTCTGACGCTCTTGTTCGTGAAACTCGACTGGCGCTCTTGTTCGTGAAACTGGTCTGACGCTCTTGTTCGTGAAACTCGACTGGCGCTCTTGTTCGTGAAACTGGTCTGACGCTCTTGTTCGTGAAACTCGACTGACGCTCTTGTTCGTGAAACTGGTCTGACGCTCTTGTTTCTGGAAGTGGACTGACACTCTTGTTCGTGAAACTCGACTGACGCTCTTGTTCGTGAAACTGGTCTGACGCTCTTGTTCGTGAAACTCGACTGACGCTCTTGTTCGTGAAACTGGTCTGACGCTCTTGTTCGTGAAACTGGTCTGACGCTCTTGTTCGTGAAACTCGACTGACGCTCATGTTCGTGAAACTGGTCTGACGCTCTTGTTTCTGGAAGTGACTGACGCTCTTGTTCGTGAAACTCGACTGACGCTTCTGTTTCTGAAACTGGACTGACGCTCCTGTTTCTGAAGCTGGACTGACGCTCTTGTTCGTGAAACTGGTCTGACGCTCTTGTTCGTGAAACTCGACTGGCGCTCTTTTTCGTGAAACTGGTCTGACGCTCTTGTTTCTGGAAGTGGACTGACGCTCTTGTTCGTGAAACTGGTCTGACGCTCGTGTTTTTGAAACTGGACTGACGCTCCTGTTTCTTAAACTGGACTGACGCTCCTGTTTCTGAAGCTGGACTGACGCTCTTGTTCGTGAAACTGGTCTGACGCTCTTGTTCGTGAAACTCGACTGGCGCTCTTGTTCGTGAAACTCGACTGACGCTCTTGTTTCTGGAAGTGGACTGACGCTCTTGTTCGTGAAACTGGTCTGACGCTCGTGTTTTTGAAACTGGACTGATGCTCTTCTTTCTGAAACTGGGCTGATGCTCTTGTTTCTGAAGCGGAATTGACGCTCGTAATATTCTCCTCATAAGCGCAGGATAAGCAATAGGCCTGGGTTAGTTAGGCTTATCTCTCCTATGCTATGGGGACTGCCCTCCTCCCTAGGGGAATACTGTTAAGTCCCCTCAGCTGTAGGTAGTCCTTTGGGGCGTCTGTCTTTTGTGCCCACTTTGCTTCTTTCAGTTTTCTTGCCTCCTTTGCTGTCTCTTTGTCTTTCTATTCTCTCTTTTTATTTGTTTCTATGCGCTGAACATCCAGCGTAAAACGCACCAAGTGCATAGATTACACGTTTTCTTTAGGTTACACTTGATGGTCCCTTCTTTTTCTTCCGTAAAAATACCATGGCTATGGAAATAGTACTTACTACGAACGAACCACCGTTCAGAGAAACATCGTCTTGGATCCGAAAGATGTTCATCCAACGGCTGCGTCTTGGATGTCAATTAGGAAATAAATTTATAAAATAGCTGGATATCACTTAGGAAATAAATTTATCCAATAGCTGGATATCACTTAGGAGCCCAAAAGTGCAATTCCATGAAGGAAGTTTTCTGTTCATGGAAATCCGTCTTCCATATCGCTGGTATTTAGCGCTTTTTGGTATGTATTGCAGGCAATTCTAATATTAATTCCAGCGTTTTCTCGTATCGTAGTGCTTTGCATTAAATATCAATCAACCTTTGGCTTTATTCCGTTAAATTCAAATTGAATATCTATTGTATCGGAATAAAATTAAACCCGCAAAAATTAGAATAGTTTCATTCTTCGAATTGTTCAAAGATTTATGGGCAAATTCTTTTCTTCATTTATGAATATTTTTCATACCAGTGTCTGGAATATCGAACATTGCCACGCCGAAGCCTGGTATATCAAACATTGCCACACAAGTGTTTGGTGCATCAAACGTTGTCACACAAGTGTCTGGTGTATCAAACGCTGTCACATCAGTGCCTGGTGTATCAATAATAACAGCACCAGAGCCTGGTGTATCAATAATAACAGCACCAGAGCCTGGTGTATCAATAATACCAGCACCAGAGCCTGGTGTATCAACAATACCAGCCCTACAGCCTGGTGTATCAACAATACCAGCCCTACAGCCTGGTGTATCAACAATACCAGCCCCACAGCCTGGTGTATCAATACCAGCCCCACAGCCTGGTGTATCAACAATACCAACCCCACAGCCTGGTATATCAACAATACCAACCCCATAGCCTGGTATATACACAATAATAACCCCATAGCCTGGTATATTAACAATACCAACCCCATAGCCTGGTATATCAACAATACCAGCACCAGAGCCTGGTATATCAATAACACCACCACCAACAGAGCCTGGTATATCAATAACACCACCACCAACAGAGCCTGGTGCATCAACAATACCAGCACCAGCGCCTGGTATATCAACAATACCAGCACTCAGTTCAGTGTCGCAGCGCGGGCCGTAATCTGTAGTTCACATGAAAAATACGGCGATAATTCAGCAACGCTCGTTACGCGTCGAAATTATTGCGTCCCAGGAACAATGGCCCTTTGGTGGCTGGATGGCCTGCCCCTCCCTGGATAGACGATATCCACTCCCTCTGGTGATATCCACTCCCTCTTGTGATATCCACTCCCTCTTGTGATATCCACTTAACGATATGATTTCCACTCACCGTGCTGACGATATTCACTCACCGTGCTGATGGTATCCACCCCCTGGATAGGCCAAATTCATTTGACGATGTCCACTCACTGTGCTGATGATATCCATTCCTTGTATAGAAGAAATCCATTCCTTGTATAGAAGATATCCACTCGCTGTGTTGACAAGATCCATTCCCTGTATAGAGAATTGCCACTCGCTGTACAGAAGATTGCCACTCGCAGTACAGAGGATTGCCACTCGCTGTACAGAAGATTGCCATTCGCAGTACAGAGGATTGCCACTTGCTGTACAGAAGATTGCCACACGCTGTACAGAGAATTGCCACTCGCTGTACATAGGATTGCCACTCACTGTACAGAGGATTGCCACTCGCTGTGCAGCCACTCACAGCATGTGCAGCGAATTGGCAAGATATATTCTTGGGAATTAGCGATTGCCACGCGTAAGGATTGCCACTCGCTGTATAAAGGATTGCCACTTGTATGGCAACCCTCACCTCCCACACACAGAGCAACACCAGAAGACCGTAACAGCCCCACAAGTGTGGGCTCGTCAGAACGCGATTGTGTCTTGGTTTGGTGACGGGAGGCCTCCTGAGAGACTCGTGTCCGTGTGTTCCGCCGCTCAGGGGAGACAGCTGTTGTGTCTGTGGGAATTGGCGTTCCCAAGGGGATATGTGAGGTCCCGAACTGTGAGTACCCCCTCAGGGGAGACAGCTGTTGTGTCTGTGGGAATTGGCGTTCCCAAGGGGATATGTGAGGTCCCGAACTGTGAGTACCCCCTCAGGGGAGACAGCTGTTGTGTTTGTGAGAATTAGCGTTCCCAGGGGGATATGTGAGGTCCCGAACTGTGAGTACCCCCTCAGGGGAGACAGCTGTTGTGTTTGTGGGAATTGGCGTTCCCAAGGGGATATGTGAGGTCCCGAACTGTGAGTACCCCCTCAGGGGAGACAGCTGTTGTGTCTGCGGGAATTGGCGTTCCCAAGGGGATATGTGAGGTCCCGAACTGTGAGTACCCCCTCAGGGGAGACAGCTGTTGTGTCTGTGGGAATTGGCGTTCCCAAGGGGATATGTGAGGTCCCGAACTGTGAGTACCCCCTCAGGGGAGACAGCTGTTGTGTTTGTGAGAATTAGCGTTCCCAGGGGATATGTGAGGTCCCGAACTGTGAGTACCCCCTCAGGGGAGACAGCTGTTGTGTTTGTGAGAATTAGCGTTCCCAGGGGATATGTGAGGTCCCGAACTGTGAGTACCCCCTCAGGGGAGACAGCTGTTGTGTCTGTGGGAATTGGCGTTCCCAAGGGGATATGTGAGGTCCCGAACTGTGAGTACCCCCTCAGGGGAGATAGCTTTTGTGTTTGTGAGAATTAGCGTTCCCAGGGGATATGTGAGGTCCCGAACTGTGAGTACCCCTTCAGGGGAGACAGCTGTTGTGTTTGTGAGAATTAGCGTTCCCAGGGGATATGTGAGGTCCTGAACTGTGAGTACCCCCTCACGGGAGACAGATGTTGTGTTTGTGGGAATTGGCATTCCCAGGGGGATATGTGAGGTCCCGAACTGTGAGTTAGGTACCCATCATAGGGAGGAATTATTGTATCTGTGAGAGTTTTTACTCCTGGGGAAAGAAGTGAGGTCCTGAACTGTGAGCTCGGTACCCCCTCAAGGGATATAGCTGCTGTCTCTGTGGAAATTAGCATTCCTAGGGGAGATATGAGGTCCCGAGCTGTGAGTACCCCCTCAGGAGGATACAGCTATTGGATCTGTGGGAATTAGTGTTCCCAGGGGAAGATGTGAGGTCCTGAGCTGAGAGTTTGGTAGACTTTTTTGTGTTGCATTAGAATTGTTTTTGTCTTGCTGATGATCGTCTCTTTTTCGGTTCCTTGCTGTCCTGTTTTTCAACATCCAATACTTTCTTGTTCAACTTTTATCGTGTTTAACGAATGAATTGCTAAACTTACTGCTTCCATGCACTTTTTGCAGAGATGGGGCTTTCCTCCTTCCTCTCTTTGGAACGCCTTTGTTGTGGCTAGGGATGCTGAAATTAACATCTAATCTCTCTAGAAAGGCGTTTTGTATGAACAATTACTTACAAATATTTTTCGGATTACGAATATTTCGGGTTTAATATTTATCTAAGCTAACTTCTTTTAATTCAAATTTAAATTTAAATTATAATGAGTCCATCAGGAGTGCTTTTCAAAAATGTTGTGAATCGTGAGATCCTAATGGTCCTTTTCCGCTTAAATCGTCAAAAAATCCTCCATACTCGATATTACATGCGCACGAAAAGCAACTAATTATTAATAGAATACTCAATCTCATCCTACTGTTTTCTTCGGTGGCTGCACTTCTAATTTTTTCCAAAATTCGCAAGTTTTATTGAACTTGAATTCTTGCACTAATCGCGGATGCAATGTTAAAGTGGCAATTGATAATTTTAAAAGGGCAATTGCCCATGTTAAAGTGGCAATTGCCCATGTTAAAGTGGCAATTGCCCATGTTAAGGGGGCAATTGACAATTTTAAAATGGCAAATGCCAATTTTAAAATAGCAAATGCCAATTTAAAATAGAATATGACAATTTTTAAACGGCAAATGGCCATTTTTAAACGGCAAATCTCGCTCAAATAGAATCCCATTAGATGGCGGAGCGCTCCCCAGAGAACTAAGCTCCTGTTATTTCCATGGAAGAGAGAACGCTTTAATTTGCCTTACATCTCCGTTACTGGAAGTTAAAGCTCTGTAGGAATCTCTAAATGCTTCTTAAATGAGATTTTTTTTTCCTTTAAAAGGAGGCTCGTTCGCCTAAAATGTTATATTATAAACTTATTTTCTATGCTTCCTTATTTACGGTGAATTTTTGCCGCTCTGCATCCTATTTGCGGTGAATTTTTTAACTTTAGCTTGCAATTTACGGTGAATTTTTGCCTCTCTACTTCTTATTTACGGTGAATTATTCTTGTCTCTCTGCTTAAATGTACGGCGAAGTTTTCCATCTCTGCTTATTATTTACGGTGAAAATTTGCATCTCTCTTTCTTAAACATCAACTCAAAATTACAATTAGCCCGAAAGCATCCGTGCATTCCTTTAAACACTGCCTCGTGCAATCCTTGAACCACTGCCTCGTGCAATCCTCGAACCACTGCCTCGTGCAATCCTCGAACCACCGTCTCGTGCAATCTTTGAACCACTGCCTCTTGAACCATTGTCTCGAGCAATTGTCTAACTACTGCCTTTTGAACAACTGCCTCTTGCTTCCTTAAACCACTGCCTCTTGAACCCCTGCTTCGGACAATCTTTGAACCACTGTCTCGTGCAATCCTTAAACCACTGTCTCGTGCAATCCTCGAACCACTGCAGAGTCTCGCTTAGCGTCCATTTCTTGAAGCCTGCTAAAGCTACGTGAAATTTCAGGAGTAATGTTGCCAAGGTCGGGCGCTCAAAGCGTTGTCGTTAATATCCGTTGTTTCAGATAATGTTCAAGGCGATCACAATATAGCAGGCTTTGCGCTAAGCCTTCAATGCATTACTGTACTGCCTGGTTTGGTCGCAGCCAAGCTACCGCTCGGCCGGCCCAGTGCTTAAATTTCGGAGTGAAGTCCTGGGTTTTTCTTAATTTTAAGCGTCGGTGGATTTGGTCGTATCCAAGCTACCGGGTTCAGTACATAAATTTTGCGGTGAAGTTCTGTTTTTTCTTTTAATTTTAGGCGTCGGTGGTTTGATCGTAGTCTAGCTACCGTCGGCTGGTCCAGCACTTAAATTACGGAGTGAAGTTTGGGGTTTTTCTTAATTTTAAGCGTCTCTCATTTTAGTCGTAGCTAAATTACCGAGTCCAGCACTTAAACTTCGCTGTGAAGTCCTGGGTTTTTCTTAATTTTATGCGTCGGACGTGTTGGTTTCTTGTTAATATTGAAGCTCGGTGGATGTTGGAAATTTTTCACTGTATGGGGAAATTTGCCCACTGTTTGAGGATATTTCGCCACAGTTTGAAGAAATTTCCCACAGTCTGAGAATATTTCCTCCTGTGTGAGGAAATTTCGCACTGTTTGAGAAAATTTTCCACTGTTCCAACCGTAGCAACCGGGTAAACACAGTCAACTGGTCAAAAATGTATTTTTGGGATATGTTCATCCGGAAATTTTTTTTAAAAGGTTATATCCACTCTACAGCGAATTAGTATTTTGAATTGTGTTCAATGGTGTTACCAAAAACTAAATGATCAATTTTTAAAAAGATCGTATCCCCGTTAGAGCGCATAGGCATTTTGAGCTGTGCTCATTGTTGTTACTAAGTGAATGGACGATGACAACCATTGAACAGAAATATTTTACCAAATAAATCAGGGTTTTTTAGTTCATCCACTCTCATTGTCAGCCACTGACTAGATGAAGCTTTGAACTTCGGTGAAATTGAAGCATTTTAATTGTACCACTTTTACTGCGGTTGGTAAAAACTAGGATTTAATTTGCCACTCCGATTTAAAGTCAATCGTAGTAAGCGAAGTTGCAAAAAGCAAATATGAAATGGATCGTGCCGTTATTTGACTTCAAGTATTTATGAACATTGAATTTATGACTACTGGTCGGTCAGCAGCTTAGTGAAATCTCCTCTGTGACCACCGGTGGCTCACGTCGCAGTCAAAGTGTTTACTCAATTCGGTCACTGACCATTGCAAGCTTCGAACTTCGACTAAATTGAACCAAGTTCGCCTTTTGGTTTTACACATTTCGCGCTGCTTTTTTTGTTCCCAGCCTTGGAACCTGAGACTTCTTGCTGTGAGGCCATCAATCTGTGCCGCGCAGCAGATTTCTCTGCCCAATAAATGAGGTCTGCTGTGCGCATGCGCCTCGGTATCGGGCCAATTTGCGCGCTAACTCCGTACTCACTCTTTGGCATCTTATTTCTCTGTATCACTGGGCAATTGCTTTACTGCATCTTATTTTTCTGTATCACTGGGCAATGGTTCTGCTGCATCTTATTTTTCTGTATCACTGGACAATAATTTCTTGGCTGCATCTTATTATCTGCTTCTCTGGGCAATGGTTTTGCTGCATTTTTTTTTTCTGTATCACTGGGCAATTGCTTGTCTGTAACACTAAAATCCTATTTCAATTTTCGGCATCTCATTTGTGTGGAGCGGGGTTTTCTACAGCGACGGCAATCAAAATAAAACCCCAGAATAAATTGGACATCAGCAACATACTGGCTGGCATTGCCTCGTATTACCCCCAGATGGAACCGTTTCATTGATTTAGCGTTAGGGTGATTTAAAATGCTCATGCACACTTTACATTCGTTTTCTGGTGTATTTGTATTATATTTTGAAGGCATATTAAATTCAACAAATAAATTGAGTTAAATTCGTTTAAATCACATTCCCCACTCCCCCCAGGCCGCGGTGAAATTAACAATTTAAACTATTTATATACCACAGGTATTGTCAATTGTAAAAATTTGAACGGTCCGCGAGGATAAGAAGGTTGAGGACCGCTGACTAGTACTAAATGGTGCCTTCATTTAGTTCTATAAATGAATACATTTAGTACTAAGTGAAGGCACTATATGGTGCCTTCATTTAGTACTATACTAAATGGTGCCTTCTTCCTTATTCTCTTTGGATCTCATTTGTTGAGGACAGGGAGGCTTAACACATTCATTGCGGTACGACCCACCGGTGGGTCGTAGTTAGGTTTTTCCTGCTGCGAAATGACCCATCGATGAGTCGTTTTGAAAAACTCTAACAACCTTTCTGAATTAATGGTGTTTAACAAGCCCAGCTAATGTTTGATATTTACAAATTGGCTTGTCACTTTTGACTTTAAATTTATGTTGAATATTGAACTTCAGTTTAACCCATCGCAACTAACGTGTTAAACTAACTAATAATCTAATCATCGCTGTCTCGTTCACCGAATTTCTTAGGCGTTGGTCCTCCGTGGTCCGAGCTGCTAGAAGCACCCAAATTATCTCCGAGGACAAAAGATTCTTGCAGCGGACACATGCGCAATACAGCCTATAAATAAAATTCTTTCAGACGGTGAGAGCGCTTAACATTTTCTAATATTAGTGCTTTGTTTTATTGAAATGAGTTTTTGCTTGCAGCCGCTCCGGCCCCGGCTCGTCAGGGCGGAAAATTTACGGCTTGTGTGTTGAAATTCATGAGTTCTGTGTCTGAATTCATGAGTTCTGTGTTTGAATTCGCGAGCTTGTGTTGAAATTCATGAGTTCTGTGTTTGAATTCATGAGTTCTGTGTCTGAATTCATGAGTTCTGTGTCTGAATTCATGAGTTCTGTGTTTGAATTCGCGAGCTTGTGTTGAAATTCATGAGTTCTGTGTTTAAATTCATGAGTTCTGTGTTTGAATTCATGAGTTCTGTGTCTGAATTCATGAGTTCTGTGTTTTAATTCATGATTTCTGTGTCTGAATTCATGAGCTCTGTGTTGGAATACACGATTCCTGTGTTCTCGATTTCTGTATTTAAATTCAAGATTTCTGTGTTCAAATTCACGATTTCTGCGGTTAAATTTATGGCATTTGAGTTTGAATTCAAGAACTCTGTGCTAAAATTTACGAGTTCTGTGTTGAAATTCACGATTCATCATCATGAGTGATGTACCTGAATTAACGATCAGTTCCTAAATTCACGAGTTTTGCGTTTGAGCTTGCGAGACGTGTATTCAAACTTGGGTCATTTGTAGCCAAGATTAATAAAATTACATTCAAATAAATTTATTTATGAATATATATAATGCATCTTTCCTGACTCTTCTCCCGCACCTTAGCCCTTCTAACTCAAAGCAATGACTCCTCGTCATTTTCTCCCTCGAGGAATTCTTTTATTTTGAAAATACGCTTGTACACTCTATTTGCGACATCGTCTGTTTTATTTTTATGTGTATGTGTGTTTAATACCTCTTTTGTTATGGCTCAGGAATTATTTTTCACTTGGGGTTTTAGAATGCTAACGACAGAACATAATTAACTTTCGCAACGTCGCTGAACATTTTCAGTTTAACTAACATGTTTAGTTTTTGCGACGTCGCTAAACATCTGTAGCCTTACAACCAAGAGAAATATATTCGTGACAAATGAGCTATCATCCATTACCAAACCTCGATCTTCCAACCATCAAATACAAGTCTCACATAACATGAAAACACCCTTCTCTAATTTAAATTTTTAAGTCAATTTTACAGTCTAGACATAACTTTTTTTCCTCGAAAAATTAACAACTCTCCTCAAACTCATTTTTCATCTTGGTTTTTATGGTACCTCTCCATTTTAACATATTTTCCTTATATCTAGGAATAAATCGTTTTTTTTAAGAGCCTCTGCACCGAGTTCCGACCCTCAAAATGTTCCCTCCTTTCGTTGCCATGGCAACCGACAACAGAATCTGGGCGCACATGCGTAGATGTCTGATTTTGGCTCAAGATTCAGTAACGAGGTGTGCTTCCAACTTTTTCTGAGGGAAGTTGTAGGTCATTAGGTGCGATATGTAATGATGAACTGGGGTGTGGAGTTATAGGTCATTGGGTACGATATTTAACTAGGGTGGAGAGTTTCGTGCCCACTTCACTTCTTTCAGTTTTCATGCCTTCTTAGCTATTTCTTCTACGTTTTTCTTCCTCTCCCTTCTGGACTTGTGTCTGAATGCTGGATACCCCATTTAAATCACGCCTTTTGCTTAAATCCCTATTATCTCAAGTCGATAGTTAGATGTCCAGTCTCTTCGTTTTTTTTTTAGACTCCTTTGTCGCGGCTAGAGAATATCGGATTTACTGATACAATAATGGTGGAATGAAATATTAGTGGCCATGACTTCTTTTTTCGATTTTTTATCTGGCCATTACACAATTTCGACACCGCTCTCCGCCAGTGAAAACCCCAGACGGTGCAGAGGGAAGATGATCCTGTTTGTGATTGGCTACTCATCATCATCCGTTTAATGGATGTGGTTCCAGTCGAGACCTTCGCGCGCCGCGTCAGCTGATTGAGATCAGCTGATTCTCATCAGGCGATTCTTTGGACTTGTAAACCGGCGGTTATTTGAAATTGTAAACCGGTGGTTCTTTGAACTTGTAAACCGGCGGTTCTTTGAAATTGTAAACCGGCGGTTCTTTGAAATTGTAAACCGACAGTTCTTTGAAATTGTAAACCAGCGGTTCTTTGAAATTGTAAACCGGCGGTTCTTTGAAATTGTAAACCGACAGTTCTTTGAAATTGTAAACCAGCGGTTCTTTGAAATTGTAAACCGACGGTTATTTGAAATTGTAAACCGGGGGTTCTTTGAAATTGTAAACCGACGGTTCTTTTAAATTGTAAACCGGTGGTTCTTTGGAATTGTAAACCGACGGTTCTTTGAAATTGTAAACCGACGGTTCTTTTAAATTGTAAACCGGTGGTTCTTTGGAATTGTAAACCGACGGTTCTTTGAAATTGTAAACCGACGGTTCTTTTAAATTGTAAACCGGTGGTTCTTTGGAATTGTAAACCGACGGTTCTTTGAAATTGTAAACCGACAGTTCTTTGAAATTGTAAACCAGCGGTTCTTTGAAATTGTAAACCGACGGTTATTTGAAATTGTAAACCGGGGGTTCTTTGAAATTGTAAACCGACGGTTCTTTTAAATTGTAAACCGGTGGTTCTTTGGAATTGTAAACCGACGGTTCTTTGAAATTGTAAACCGACGGTTCTTTTAAATTGTAAACCGGTGGTTCTTTGGAATTGTAAACCGACGGTTCTTTGAAATTGTAAACCGGGGGTTCTTTGAAATTGTAAACCGACGGTTCTTTGAAATTGTAAACCGGCGGTTCTTTGAAATTGTAAAACGCCGGCTAACAAGAAGGAAAGGAGGGTAAACTGCCGGCTTACCGACGGTTCGTTGAAATTTTTTGAACTTGTACGAAGATGTAAAGTTATAAATTCATCTCAACCCTCTATCGACCGACGTCTTCTCCGAAGGACTTTACACGGTAACTGCGATAGGTTAAACTGAAGTTCAATATTCAACTTCGTATTAAAGTCCGTTGAGAAAGTTAATGATTGTTATTCTCAACATTGCTTCATAAAATTCAACAGCTCGTAGTAAGCAATTTTGAGATCCCGAGGTGAACGCTTGGTTGGTCTTCCCTTGGTTAAAATAGAATAATTTTTGTGTTTTGTTACATACATACATACATACATACATATACCGGGCTTATCCTCCCTATGGGAGGGTAGCCGACGGTTTTTTGTGTTTTGTTACGGACAATTATTTTTCGGTTCACAGCTGTCCTGTTTTTCAGCCCCTACTACTTTCTTCTTCAATTTTTATCTTGTTTCCTAACCTTCCTTCTGAAGTTGCTGTTTCTATGCGCACGGGACCCCGTGAGGGAACACACCTTGTGCATAGATTCTGTGTTCCCTTAACTCCATACTGAATGGTGCTTTCATCTTACCTTTCTTTGTACATCATAGTTGTGGTAAGGGAGGCTAACTCATAATCAGTCATTGCGAGGATATATCGAGTAATGAATTTGTATAAAATGTTGTTTTTTCGTGCGTATAAAGGCTAATATATTTCTTGAATACACATGGTGCACGTTTCTACCTGGTCGTAAACAATGATGCAATACAAAAACACCCTGGGGCTATTCATGTATGTGAACAGGATCAAATATACAGATAAAATACAGAGATTCACAGGAGGTATGTATGTATACAGGTTTATAGATACTGAGATAATACAAATATATTGCGGCTATGTTTATATGCAGGGTCACAGGTTCTAATTTAATATGAAGGTATACAGGGGCTATGTGTGTATACAAGGTCTTGGATACTGATATAATGCAAAAATATACAGGGGCTGTGAACGTATACTGGGTCACAAGAACTAATATAATGCAAAAATACACATATGTTTTACATGCATGTATAAAGTACCATAGATACTGATATAAAAAGATACACAAGACTTTTGCATGCATGTATACAGGATCATACATACTAATACAATAAAAAGATATACGAAGGTTTTGTATGCAAATATACAGGGTCATAGACACTAATATAATAAAAAGATGTACAAGGGTTATCCCTGCATGTACACTGGGCCATAGATACTAATATAATAGATATAATATAAAATTTGCATGCATGTATACAGGATCATAGACACTAGTATTACATATACACTAAAATTACAAAATAAAATGATAGACAATCGCTACAGGTGTACGTATGTACGATAACCGACACCAAATGCCAAGTCCAGTCGCACCTCCCACCAACACAGCCGCTGCAATGAACAAACACGCTAATGTCAGCCCTGGAAATGCTGCTCTCTGATTGGCGGAACCCACTAGGCCTACTTGCTGTTTAGGCCTCACCTTTACCTCGACTTAATGTCACTCCAGCAGCTCTTGTTGAACGGGAACTGATTTTCAAACAGTTTCCGAAGCTGGATAGCTGGGAGCGTGAGTTGTTCCGTCGTTTTGGCAACGAGCTGAAGAACCCTCAAATTTTATTCAAAAGCAAGAAAAACTTACGGGAACAGATTTTCAAGCAATTTGTGGAGCAGTATAGCTGGGAGCGTGAGTTATTCTGTCGTTTTGGCAACGAACTATGAAGCGCTCAAATTTTATTCAAGATCGCGGTAAAGTTGAAGAATTTGTCAAGAGATGTATTGTCAATTTTTTTTTTTTTTTTTAGGCGAGTCGATGAAAAAACTTCTGCTGCCAGGTGTGCCGCTACGAAGGCGTACATTGTCTAGAATTTTGTCATTTGTTTCAACATTTGTAACATTGTAGAAACTTGCTAGGTTGGATCGTCAAGTGGAGTCAAGTTAATTCCCTAAATCATCAGCCAACTTCATTTCTATCAATAAAATTTATTCTCAAATTCTGGAATTTATTCTGGAAATATCCCGCCAGGTTTATTCCTCGAATATTTAGTTTATCTCCAGTCTGTTTTGCGGAATATTTAGTTAATCTCCAGTCTATTTAGCGGAATATTTAGTTAATCTCCAGTCTATTTTGCGGAATATTTAGTTAATCTCCAGTCTATTTCGCGTAATATTTAGTGATTCTCCACTCTATTTCGCGGAATATTTAGTTAAT
The DNA here is from genome assembly GCA_030386875.1 of Morinoia aosen. NCBI lineage: Eukaryota > Metazoa > Arthropoda > Malacostraca > Amphipoda > Talitridae > Morinoia > Morinoia aosen. The sequence continues at coordinate 42,856,359 of CM059577.1, read as the reverse complement.
CTCCAGTCTATTTCGCGGAATATTTAGTTAATCTCCAGTCTATTTCGCGGAATATTTAGTTTATCTCCAGTCTATTTCGCGTAATATTTAGTTAATCTCCAGTCTATTTTGCAGAATATTTAGTTAATCTCCAGTCGATTTTGCGTAATATTTAGTTAATCTCCAGTCTATTTTGCAGAATATTTAGTTAATCTCCAGTCGATTTTGCGTAATATTTAGTTAATCTCCAGTCTATTTTGCGTAATATTTAGTTAATCTCCAGTCTATTTTGCAGAATATTTAGTTAATCTCCAGTCGATTTTGCGTAATATTTAGTTAATCTCCAGTCTATTTTGCGTAATATTTAGTTAATCTCCAGTCAATTTTGCAGAATATTTAGTTAATCTCCAGTCTATTTTGCGTAATATTTAGTTAATCTCCAGTCTATTTTGCGTGATATTTAGTTAATCTCCAGTCTATTTTGCGGAATATTTAGTTAATCTCCAGTCTATTTCACGTAATATTTAAAGAGATTCTCATCAATCGAGTTCATTTTCGTAGGAGTCATGTTAACTAGGATAATAATATGATTTATCAAGTTTAAGTAGCTGCGTGTTCTTGAAGCTTTCTTTGTTAATCTTCAAAACAAGTTCTTTTCTAACCATTGCGTGTTGTCGAATATCTTTTCTGATAACTCAACACGCTGACCGCGATGGAATAAACTGAAGTTCAACGTTAAACTCAAATTTAAAGTCAATTTTATTCACTAGTTTTAAAAATAACAACCATTAACTAGATCGTGCGTTTATTTAGCTTTGTGTAAGTATTCATAGAAATTGAGGTAGTGACTACTGGTCGGTTAGGAGCATTATGAAAATTCCCTCCGTGTACCACCGGTGGCCCACATCGTGGCTGGCGTATTAACACTTTGACCGCAATTGATAAATCTGAAGTTCAATATTCAACTCATATTTAAAGTCAATTTCATTAAGCAATGTTGAAAATATCAATCATATCAATCATTTACTTTTGCATGCATGTATACAGGGTCATGGACACTAATAGTGTAAAAAGATGTACAAGGGTTATCCATGCATGTACACAGGTCCATAGATACCGATATAAAAGATATAATATAAAATTTACATGCATGTATACAGGATCATATACACTAAAATTACAAACAACCAACATATACAATATTTATCTTTTATTAAGGATTTGTGGGAATTGAGTTTGTGAGTACTGGTCGCTCAGCACCATTATGAAAATACCCCGTGCACCACCGGTGGCTCACATCGCGACTTACGTATTAATTTCCGAGTGAAATCTTAAACACGAAACCGGCGATTTTTTTCCGTAGACTTTCTCAAGTCTGACCAGCACCGCAACGAATTTCAGGCCCCTCTTTAAAAGCTATCAATTTTCCTTAGGGCGTCTGAGGCGTCAATTTCGTGCTTTTTGCACTAATCCGGACGAGGGGAGCCTCAGGTTTACTGGTGATGACTGCTTCATTGTGGCGAGCTTTCATCTGAGCTTAACTGATGGAAGCCACGGATCGATTAATCTCTGATTACTGAAGTGGAAGACGCGTCAATTAATCGGCGCGATGTTGCACCAATCCATTATGGACGCCCGGACGTCTTCCATTAATCAAGAGCGCAAGATTTTTTGGAAAATAGACCTCCTTAATCGCGTGTGCTCTACCTTCCTACCATTAATATCTGCCTCGGCGGGAACACGGCTCGCAAAATGTTGAATTTTCCCATCGTCGTATCAGCGCAGGCCGAGTTTTGGGCCTAATTAATGCTCTCAGAGGGCATGGGCTGGAGTGTGGGGTAGGCTGAGCGGTATCTTGGATACGTGGGTCTTGTGGGAGCGGGGAGTGTGTGGGGTGTGTCTCTGGCATTCCCTGCACTCCATCCTGCACTCCATCCTGCACTCCCTCCTGCCCTCCCTCCTGCACTCCCTCTTGCCCTCCCTCCTACACTCCCTCCTGCCCTCCCTCCTGCCCTCCCTCCTGCCCTCCCTCCTGCACTCCCTCCTGCACTCCCTCCTGCACTCCCTCCTGCCCTCCCTCCTGCACTCCCTCCTGCACTCCCTCCTGCCCTCCCTCCTGCCCTCCCTCCTGCCCTCCCTCCTGCACTCCCTCCTGCCCTCCCTCCTGCACTCCCTCCTGCACTCCCTCCTGCACTCCCTCCTGCCCTCCCTCCTGCACTCCCTCCTGCACTCCCTCCTGCCCTCCCTCCTGCACTCCCTCCTGCACTCCCTCCTGCACTCCCTCCTGCACTCCCCCCTGCACTCCCTCCTGCACACCCTCCTGCACTCCCTCCTGCACTCCCTCCTACACTCCCTCCTGCACTCCCTCCTGCACTCCCTCCTGCACTCCCTCCTGCACTCCCTCCTGCACTCCCCCCTGCACTCCCTCCTGCACTCCCCCCTGCACTCCCTCCTGCACTCCCTCCTACACTCCCTCCTGCACTCCCTCCTGCACTCCCTCCTGCCCTCCCTCCTGCCCTCCCTCCTGCCCTCCCTCCTGCCCTCCCTCCTGCACTCCCTCCTGCACTCCCTCCTGCACTCCCTCCTGCCCTCCCTCCTGCCCTCCCTCCTGCCCTCCCTCCTGCACTCCCTCCTGCACTCCCTCCTGCACTCCCTCCTGCACTCCCTCCTGCACTCCCTCCTGCACTCCCTCCTGCACTCCCTCGTGCACTCCCTCGTGCACTCCCTCGTGCACTCCCTCGTGCACTCCCTCCTGCACTCCCTCGTGCACTCCCTTCTGCACTCCCTCCTGCACTCCCTTCTGCACTCCATCCTGCACTCCATCCTGCACTCCATCCTGCACTCCATCCTGCACTCCCTCCTGCACTCCCTCCTGCCCTCCCTCCTGCCCTCCCTCCTGCCCTCCCTCCTGCACTCCCTCCTGCACTCCCTCCTGCACTCCCTCCTGCACTCCCTCCTGAACTCCCTCCTGCACTCCCTCCTGAACTCCCTCCTGCACTCCCTCCTGCACTCCCTCCTGCACTCCCTCCTGCACTCCCTCCTGCACTCCCTCCTGCACTCCCTCCTGCACTCCCTCCTGCACTCCCTCCTGCACTCCCTCCTGCACTCCCTCCTGCACTACCTCCTGCACTCTCTCCTGCACTCCCTTCTTCCCTTTTTCTCTTTTTTACTCCCTCCTTCCCTTTTTCTCTTTTTTACTCACTCCTTTCCTCTCTCTTTCTTCCACTCACTCCTTTCCTCTCTCTTTCTTCCACTCACTCCTTTCCTCTCTCTTTCTTTCACTCACTCCTTTCCTCTCTCTTTCTTCCACTCACTCCTTTCCTCTCTCTTTCTTCTACTCCCCTTCTTCCCTGTTCCTCTTTTTCACACCCTCCTTCCCTCACTTTTTCTCACAACCTCCCTCTTGTTCCCCTCCGTGTTTGCAGAGGCGAGTGTCCGAGGCGAAGTGTCACGTGTGTCAGAGCCGTGCAATAGACACCGTATCAGCCCGTCCTGGCGGCGTTAGCGCGGGACGCAACTCCTTGTCTTCGTTTGAACTTACTTAATGATGTCCTAGTATGTTTATCTATTTATATATTTAATTACATATTTAAATGCTTATTCTTATGGTAGTTTGGCTTGATTAGGTTAGGGTAAGTTACTTAGAGGTAATGAAGAGAAATTCCGCTGTGAACTTTCTTTCAATGAGCTTGTAGCCAAAATTTCATCTAATAATCCCCTTTGTGTATTTGTTTATTTATGTATTTGTTCGGTGTTCGCTTCTTCCGTTTCTCTGTGACGCTCATAAGGACGCTTGATGACCGTATCTGTGATACGAGTTTCACCAGTGCACAAGCCACGGCAGAGGAAACAAGGTAGTGTCAAACTAGTCTTTTTCGTCGACTGTCTGGGCTTGCTGACGTCACGGCAACGAACCAATAGCAGCGCTCATATTGCATCTGGTAGCATTGATACCGTTAAATCCGTCTCCACCATTGGCCTAACGACATGGCGTTTTGGTGACGTCATAAAGTTTGTTTGAAGTTAGACCTTTCTATTGGCTAGCCGAACAAGCTGAAGTGTATTTTCCTCCATAGAAATGACCCTACCTTGTTTCCTCGGCATATGGGTATGAATAATCCCGTACTATGCGCGTTGTTGAAATATTTGACACCTCGTTCTTTTTATATTTTGCACACATATTTTTAATTGTATCTATATGCAATATATCACTAAAAATAACTAAACAAAGAGTATACATGTTCAGGTTTCCCTCAATCATTTGTCTTACAATTCACATGGTATTATGATACCCATGTATGTTTATCAACTAAGGATCTTTATCTTAAGACGTTCTAAAATCCAATGATATCTATTGTATCTTTATTTGCTTAACTGTTTATTTGTATAAATAACCGTAATTGCGAAGCTATTTTTCTTTCTTTCTCCCTCCTTTTCTTATCTTTCTCTACTTCAGAAATTTTTTTTGCATCTTTATTCATATTTTGCATCGTTATTCATATAATTTTTAATTTGCATAACTTCCTCTTTTTGTAAAATTTTCTTTTTCTTTCTCTTTTTTTTCCTATTTTACCTTCTTTTCATTTTTTTATTTATTTTTCTTTCATTTTCTTTCTTTTTCTTTTTTTCTGTTCTCTCAATTTCCTTCTGTTTCCTTCTTTTTCTCTCTTTTTTCTCCACTTAAAAAAAGAGAATCACGGTCGCAGGTTTTGTACATAACATTTACGCTTCTCCTGGCGCCGAAAGGAAGTCATTCCGAGAGGTTGACGTTCCAATGCATTTCTGATGCCAGGAGACATCGAAGCGCAATCTATTTTTTTTTTCCTGGAATATTTTATCAGCCGCTGGCTAGACTTAAATCTCGAGAGCTAGACACCGCTCTGAAGCTCCTCATTTATATACGTCTTGATGGAAATTTGAATGCGTTTCGATACGACGCTTTCCTGAGAAAAAGTTACATCTGCTTTGTGGTGAGAGCCGAGTTTTCTTTCCTTTGTATTCAGATTCCAAACCAGTTCAGCTCTGTTTCATACTTGTGTTGCTAATCTTTATCTTATCGTTGCCAATCTTTGTCTTATCGTTGCCAATCTTTGTTTTATCGTTGCCAATCTTTGTCTTATCTTTGCCAATCTTTGTCTTATCGTTGCCAATCTTTGTGTTATCGTTGCCAATCTTTGTATTATCGTTGCCAATCTTTGTTTTATCGTTGCCAATCTTTGTCTTATCTTTGCCAACCTTTGTCTTATCGTTGCCAATCTTTGTCTTATCGTTGCCAATCTTTGTTTTATCGTTGCCAATCTTTGTCTTATCTTTGCCAATCTTTGTCTTATCGTTGCCAATCTTTGTGTTATCGTTGCCAATCTTTGTATTATCGTTGCCAATCTTTGTTTTATCGTTGCCAATCTTTGTCTTATCTTTGCCAATCTTTGTCTTATCGTTGCCAATCTTTGTGTTATCGTTGCCAATCTTTGTATTATCGTTGCCAATCTTTGTTTTATCGTTGCCAATCTTTGTCTTATCTTTGCCAACCTTTGTCTTATCGTTGCCAATCTTTGTCTTATCGTTGCCAATCTTTGTCTTATCGTTGCCAATCTTTGTCTTATCGTTGCCAATCTTTGTCTTATCGTTGTCAACCATTGTCTGTGTTTAGCTAATGTTGTCTTATACGAATTCTTTTCGTATTTGTGTCTCCGATCATTCCCCTATTCGAATTAAGTCCATGTCTGTAGTCGAATATTGTTCATATTTAGGTGAGTGATCATTTTCCCACTTATTTTTGGTCTATGTCAGCATAACCGATCAACATTAATGAACTCAGTAAAATTTTCTTGCGTAAATTTCACTGATACATTAAGCAGTCTTATGCAGCCTCCTATGTACATATGTATTACTTGTCTGTCTTGAACCCTCTCCGGGGGATACAACAATTGTATCTTTGGGAATTAGCGCTCCCATGTTGAATATGTGAGGTCCCGACCTGAGAGTTAGGAGGCCTTTCTTTCGTTAAAATAAAAGAGGTTTCTGTTTTGTTACAGATCATCTTTTTCGTTTCACTGCTGTTTCTTCTTCAACTTTTATCTTGTTTCATTAACTTCTTTCACAGCTTACAGTTTCTGTGCACCTTGTGCATTGATTCCGTGTTCCCTTATCTCCATACAACATAATACCTTCGTTTTTCTAAACTAGTTTAAAGTCTAAGTTCGGGGCCTGGAATAAAAGCCTAATTCAGACTTTGCCGAAGGTAAAATTCAGATTTTAGTGAAAGCGGAATCCAGTCTTTGCTGAAGGCAGAATTTAGTTTTTGCCGGAGGCAGAATTTAGTTTTTGCTGGAGGCAGAATTTAGTTTTTGCTGGAGGCAGAATTTAGTTTATGTTGGAGGCAGAATGTAGTTTTTCTGGAGGCAGCATTTAGTTTTTGCTGGAGGCAGAATTTAGTTTTTGCTGGCGGCAGAATTTAGTTTATGTTGGAGGCAGAATGTAGTTTTTGCTGGAGGCAGAATTTAGTTTTTGCAGGAGGCAGAATTTAGTTTTTGCTGGAGGCAGAATTCAGTTTTTGCTGGGGGCATAATTCAGTTTTTGCTGGAGGCAGAATTTAGTTTTTGCAGGAGGCAGAATTTAGTTTGTGCAGGAGGCAGAATGTAGTTTTTGCAGGAGGCAGAATTTAGTTTTTGCTGGAGGCAGAATTTAGTTTTTGCTGGAGGCAGAATTTAGTTTTTGCTGTAGGCAGAATTTAGTTTTTGCAGGAGGCAGAATTTAGTTTTTGCTGGAGGCAGAATTTAGTTTTTGCTGGAGGCAGAATTTAGTTTTTGCTGGAGGCAGAATTTAGTTTTTACTGGAGGCAGAATTTAGTTTTTACTGGAGGCAGAATTTAGTTTATGCTGGAGGTAGAATTTAGTTTTTGCTGGAGGCAGAATTTAGTTTTTGCTGGAGGCAGAATTTAGTTTTTGCAGGAGGCAGAATTTAGTTTTTGCAGGAGGCAGAATTTAGTTTTTGCTGGAGGCAGAATTTAGTTTTTGCTGGAGGCAGAATTTAGTTTTTGCTGGAGGCAGAATTTGGTTTTTGGTGGAGGCAGAATTTAGTTTTTGCTGGAGGCAGAATGTAGGTTTTGCTGGAGGCAGAATTTAGTTTTTGCTGGAGGCAGAATTTGGTTTTTGCTGGAGGCAGAATTTGGTTTTTGCTGGAGGCAGAATTTGGTTTTTGCTGGAGGCAGAATTTAGTTTTTGCTGGAGACAGAATTTAGCTTTTGCTGGAGGCAGAATTTAGTTTTTGCTGGAGGCAGAATTTAGTTTTTGCTGGAGGCAGAATATAGTTTTTGCTGGAGGCAGAATTCAGTTTTTGCCGGAGGCAGAATTCAGTTTTTGCTGGAGGCAGAATTTAGTTTTTGCTGGAGGCAGAATTTAGTTTTTGCTGGAGGCAGAATTTAGTTTTTGCTGGAGGCAGAATTCAGTTTTTGCTGGAGGCAGAATTTAGTTTTTGCTGGAGGCAGAATTTAGTTTTTGCTGGAGGCAGAATTTAGTTTTTGCTGGAGGCAGAATTTAGTTTTTGCTGGAGGCAGAATTCAGTTTTTGCTGGAGGCAGAATTTAGTTTTTGCTGGAGCCAGAATATAGTTTTTGCTGGAGGCAGAATTCAGTTTTTGCTGGAGGCAGAATTCAGTTTTTGCTGGAGGCAGAATTCAGTTTTTGCTGGAGGCAGAATTTAGGTTTTGCTGGATGCAGAATTTAGTTTTTGCTGGAGGCAGAATTTAGTTTTTGCTGGAGGCAGAATTTAGGTTTTGCTGGAGGCAGAATTTAGGTTTTGCTATAGGCAGAATTTAGGTTTTGCTGGAGGCAGAATTCAGTTTTTGCTGGAGGCAGAATTTAGGTTTTGCTGGAGGCAGAATTTAGTTTTTGCTGGAGGCAGAATTTGGTTTTTGCTGGAGGCAGAATTCAGTTTTTGCTGGAGGCAGAATTTAGGTTTTGCTGGAGGCAGAATTTAGTTTTTGCTGGAGGCAGAATTCAGGTTTTGCTGGAGGCAGAATTTAGTTTTTGCTGGTGGCAGAATTCAGGTTTTGCTGGAGGCAGAATTCAGTTTTTGCTGCCCTCAGACTGTACAGAAGGCAGACTGATGACCAAAATCCAGACTTTACATTTTTCAACCATACGTTCATACAGCTGTTTTCACCGACCGTTCGTGCAGCGTTCTGCTCAGAGTTCAGCTAACATTAAACGGCAATTCATATTCCTCAACGTGATTCGTTGCGTGTTTCTGGCCGGCGTCGTGTTGTGACGCTGTCATTGTTTATCTTCGTGATTATCATGATTATAATGTATGGAGATCCCTTCTAATCCATTGCTAATCTTGGCGTCGCGTGGCTCGACCAATCACCGCTCGGAACACATCGCGTGGTACGACCAATCACAGTTCGGAACACGTCGCGTGGCTCGACCAATCACAGTTTGGAACACGTCGCGTGCGGGAGCCGCCTTTGATGCAGCGTGGCGGGCAAGGTCAAGTTGGAGTTAGGAAGGTTAGGTCAAGCTGAAGTTAGGAAGGTTAGGTCAAGCTGAAGTTAGGAAGGTTAGGTCAAGCTGAAGTTAGGAAGGTTAGGTCAAGTTGGAGTTAGGAAGGTTAGGTCAAGTTGGAGTTGGGAAGGTTAGGTCTAGCTGAAGTTAGAAGGTTAGGTCAAGCTGAAGTTAGGAAGGTTAGGTCAAGCTGAAGTTAGGAAGGTTAGGTCAAGCTGAAGTTAGGAAGGTTAGGTCAAGCTGAAGTTAGGAAGGTTAGCTCAAGCTGAAGTTAGGAAGGTTAGGTCAGTCTTGAGTAAGGAAGACAAGGTCATTTAAAGGGCCGTTTACTCTAGGGGACATTTTGGCCTTGAGGCGCGACACGTGTATGCGAGGGTCACCACTGAGGCTCATATTTGTGTGTGTGTGTGTGCGCACAAAGTTCCCTATATTGAGGCTCTCGAGTGTCGCGCCTCACGAATTCGATCATAGCGAATAGGAAACTTCGTATACACACACACAAATTTGAGCCTCAGTGGTGAGCCTCGTATACACGTGTCGCGCCTCACGGCCAAAATATTCCCTAGTGTAAACGGCCCTTTACACTGTGCTGTTGCTATCAGAGTGCTTCAGTATTTACGCTACCGTTCTACAAAGTTTATGTTAAGTGTTTCAGCATTCACGTCAGCATTTTCCAGCGTTCTTGTCACAGTGCAACGTTCACGTGAGCGTGAGAAGCGAAAAACGTTCTTCAGTTTTGATCTCGCCGGTGCTGAACGTCTCGTAAAGCATCGGAAAACTTCGTTCTCTGTAATTGCTTTTAAAATTGCTATCGATTAGGGCCAATTTACAGAAATATGTGAGGTTCGGAGCGCGTACTTCTGTCTTTTACGGTTATTGAAATTATTTTTAGTAAGTCGCGTGAGGATAAGTTTGTTTCTCCGAGCACTTTTGGTACTTACTCATTTGATGTGCTTGCGAGTTTGTTTGGTGGAATATAAGATTTATGTTTGCGTTTTCCATACTGAAGAATACAACTGTTGTATCTATGTGAATTAGCACTCCAAGGGGGAAATGTGAGGTGCTGAGCTGAGAGTTAGGCAGGCCTTTTCTTGTTAAAATAAAATGCTTTATGTTATGTTGAAGACTATGTTTTTTTCAGTTCATTGCTGTCCTGTTTTTAAGCACCCAATACTTTCTTCTTCAACTTTTGGCTTGTTTTATACACTTCTGCTTCACTTTCATTTTCTAAGTACATTGTGCACAGGTTCCGCTTTCCCTCAAGTCCATATTAAATGGTGCCTTCCTCCTTCTTCTCTTTGGAACGCCTTTGTTACGGTTAGGGAGGCTTAACCTAGCATCTAATCTAATCTTACGTTTACGTTTACTCATCAGGTAAAAGTAATCTTACGTTTACGTTTACCTGCTGAGTATTTCGATGTAAATTGGAGAAAGAAATGTGTTTTTTTAGAAACAGAGACGTTGCATGGTTGACCTAGACTAGAATGCCGCTGCTCACTCGCGGATTTAAATTTTGGTTCAAAAAACTTCTGGCTGATGTTGCAATAACTGGGCTTGGTATTGAAATTTTCATAACTGTGGTTTTTGGGAGGGGATTGTGTTCGAAATTTATTTGCAATGATTTAATTTCAGCATGAATTTTTACTCATAGACGAATTATCCAAAAACCTGAGCCAGTGATGGCGTTCTTTAACTGAGTGGAAAGTGTGTATTTCACACTTTGATTATGGTAGGTAAAACTTAAGTTTAATATTCAAATCAAATTTAAAGTCAATTTTAGTAAGCTATTTTTGAAAAAAACATTATCTGGAACTTGTTTTAATTTAGTTTCGATTAGTAATTTTTTTAATTCAGTTTGTGACTACTGGTTGGTGAGCAGCATAATGAAAGCTCCCTCAGTGACCAATGATGGCTCTCGCCGCAGTCTAAGTGCTAAGTGTACAAATCTGCTGCCAACACAACATTCTATTGAACTTGTCTGAACAAATCAGTTGTTTGCTCGACTGAACCCTTATAAGAAAGTTATAACTGCAACGTTTTCTAATATTACGTTTACTAAAACTACTAATAAAACGTTTCGGAGTCCAGATCTATCATCAGTTCAAACACAAAATCATTATGTGTCTGCAAGAAAAAAATCTACAACAATGAATAGGAGACATAGAGAGATATCACGCAAATAAATATATAAACAAAATACAATTGAGCAGGTAATAAAGAGATTACAATTTCATTCACAACCGTTGTAAGAATTCGTGGGATAATTTTGATATATTGATGCTGTGATAACCGATACCATGCTCAGCATCCTTGCATTTACTAAATTTACGCCGCTGCTTAATAATTTTTCTCTATTCTAATCTATGGAGACTGTAGAAACTCCTTTGTTTATCTTATAAAATCTGCATTGGTGCGGTAACCAGCATAGTAATTTTTGCTCTACCAAGCAAAGATAAACGAAGAACTATCATCAATTCTTGTTCTGATTAAATCCACGTCGCTCTATGAACCCGCTTGATAATTTTGCTGTATTCTAAACCCCAGCAAGGAAAATTCTTCCCTTAATTCTTGTTTGAAATAATCCACGTTGCTGCAAGAACCCGTGAAATAATTTTGCTGTACCTTAAACATGCTTAATAAATTAGCTGTATTCTAAACATGCTTAATGATTTGGCTGTATGCTAAACATGCTTAATAAATTTGCTGTATTCTAAATATGCTTGATAATTTGGTTGCATATTAAACATGCTTAGTAAACTTGCTGCATTCTAAAGCCCGCTTAATAATTTTCCCGTATTCTAAGCCCCAATAGGGAAAAACGTTCGCTCAGTTTTTGTTTCGATTAAGGCCACACGGCAGCAAGAACAGACGCTCGAAGCGGCCGCCTTGGCCTCTGCAGAGCGGCACGCAATCCTCCAACAAACGATGCTGCAAGGCCTTCAGCACGGGCTCGATTGGCTTGGTTAAACGTTGCCTTATCAATCTAGGGAGCGATCCCCAGCTTCCTAAAATAATGGTCTCGTCAGAACGGGTCGATGTTGCGCCCAGAGTGTTTGGGTTGATTTGCAAAGGCTTACGTTTGATCGATCGAGCTCGCCTGCGTTGCAGCCCGTGCCTTATCCCCGGTGTGTTCTTTGCGACGTCTTGCAGAGGGGTAATGCGGGGTGTGTGGAGTGTAGAATGTTGTATGAGGGATGTAGAATGTAAAATGTAGGATACAGAGTATAGGATGTAGAATATAGAATATTATAGGATACAGAGGGTAGTATGTAGAATGCAGAATGTAGAATATAGGATGTGGAATATAGGATGTGGAATATAGGATGTGGAATATAGGATGTGGAATATAGGATGTGGAATATAGGATGTGGAATATAGGATGTGGAATACAGGATGTGGAATACAGGATGTGGAATACAGGATGTGGAATACAGGATGTGGAATACAGGATGTGGAATATAGGATGTGGAATATAGGATGTGGAATATAGGATGTGGAATATAGGATGTAGAATATAGGATGTGGAATATAGGATGTGGAATATAGGATGTGGAATATAGGATGTGGAATATAGGATGTGGAATATAGGATGTGGAATATCGGATGTGGAATATCGGATGTGGAATATAGGATGTGGAATATAGGATGTGGAATATAGGATGTGGAATATAGGATGTAGAATATAGGATGTGGAATATAGGATGTGGAATATAGGATGTAGAATATAGGATGTGGAATATAGGATGTGGAATATAGGATGTGGAATATAGGATGTGGAATATAGGATGTAGAATATAGGATGTAGAACATAGGATGTAGAACATATGATGTAGAACATAGGATGTAGAACATAGGATGTAGAACATAGGATGTAGAACATAGGATGTAGAACATAGGATGTAGAACATAGGATGTAGAACATAGGATGTAGAACATAGGATGTAGAACATAAGATTTAAAACATAGGATGTAGAACATAGGATGTAGAATACATATCTTATAATCGAGTATACAGTAACACCCGCAGAAGTAAGTGTAAAATGTGTTTGTTAATCTACATGTCTTTGGCTCCTTCTAAAATCGACAAAAAATTTGTTTTTAAACCAGGTGACGCTTTTGAATTTTATTTTGATGGACTAAATCAATAAAGTTAATTTGTGTGGATTAGTCTTGAACTCATCTCGATGTTAGTCTAACTTAGTTCAACCTAAAGTTTATTTCGAGATGTATTTTTTTAGGATGATACTGGTCCAAAAAACTTTTGTTGATCAATTTAACTAAAATAACATTTCAGCGCGTATTTTTCTGCAAGATTCTGACACAAAATACTTTTGTTGATTGCGATCCTTGACGCTGCAAATGATGATGTTGGAATCAGAGTCTGCCGGGAAAAATTCAAGGACGAGCAGCAAAATGGAAAAAAAACACTCTTTGATGTTCCAATAAAAGTTTACAAAGGTCAGCATCACGATGTCGGAGAGTTCAAAACTGAATAAGCTCCTAACAAAATGAGGACACCGATCATTTTCGCAGAAAAGTTACAAATTGGGCCTCCAATTGACGTGTTCTTGAATCCACGAGTAATTTTTTCCATGGTGCAAGTGCTGCATCCTGAACACTAACTTTTGGGGTAATTAGGCTCAAAAATACCCCGAACTTATTTTAACTCGCTATAATTTTCACCTGCCTACAACTTTTCGCACCGACAAGACTCCAGCCTAACGAAGCGTGTCAATAGAGCATTTTATGAAGGAAAGTTTAATTTTTGCGTCAGCAGCAGCTGTGTGAAATTAGCTTTTTACTTCGGTTGAGATTATTTATTATTGGCAGGGAATTTTTGGTGGGCTATTTTCATTGACTTTTATTGACTTCTGACTTCTATTATTCTATTTTTATTGACTTCTTCACATGCATTGCTTGTGACATTGTCCTTGCACAAAACCGAATGGGTAATTTGCCTGTCATGGTCTGTGAAATTACAGTATAACATTTATACTGTATAATATGTATAAAAATATTTATGCATAAATATAACAATTATATCAATTATACTGTAACTACACTGACTGCAACTTATTTGAGTAATTTTAACAATTGTGTTATAGTTAGGGGAAGTTTGATTCTTATACGTTTTGATTTCAGTTCACCCTTATTCTATTATAAAATTTACGCAGTGAAATTGTGTATTCGTCTCTCTTAATTAAATTATTGAATGACTCACGATACTCATTTAACGAGTCTTAATGCGCAAACAACGTTTGCACCTTGGTTGCGGTTGGTTCGGTTAGGTTGTAAGCAGCAAAATTGAAAAACCGACTTGGTGCTCGAATACAAAAACATAAATAAATAATTCGCAGACATAACTACTCGAATACCTTTTTGTCTTTCCCAAAAGTGTGAGAAATCTACTTTTAATAGTTGAATATTGTATTCCTTTGCCAGCTTTCTTCCTGTTCTAAAAACCTTTATCTATCTTACCGTTTCTATGGGCATAGTGCAGGCACGTATTGTACGTAAATTCTCCGGTCCCTTCATTCATTACCAGAAGGAGCCTCCTTCCTTCATTTCTGTCTTGGGAACACTCATCTACTGATCAAAGATGCTTAAACTCACTTTTAATCTAACAAAATTCTCATAAGAACATATGATCTTCAATATGGGTTGTAGTTAGATAACAAAAAAAAAAACACGGAACATTTGAAGTGAATGGAAGGATATTCTAAAATTATATTTGCCCCAAAAGAAAGAACACAGAACACTTGAAGAGAGCAAAAGGATACGTTAAGATTATTTGTACCCCAAAAGAAAGAAAACAGAACAGTTGAAGAGAATAGCAGGATATTAAGATCATAAATACCCCAAAAGAGAGAACAGAGAACACTTGAAGAGAAAAGGCGGATATTTTAAGATCATAGAGCTGCCTGACTCGCGAGAGCGGCGCTGTCGTGCCTCCGTGCGTCGCGTGCCGACCAGAGGGCTTTGGCCTGATAATAGGAGGGCTTAATCTTCGATCCTTCTTTCCTCCGGGGGAAAAATGACGCAAAATATGAGGGAAAGATGCAGCTTGTCCGTCTGAACACCTGAAGAAAGTTGTCCTCTCGCGCGGCTTGGGTTCTATCTTCCATAATTCATCCAGTTTGCAATTTAGCGAAAGATATTAGGATAATTAAAATAAAGGAATGGTTTGAGAAAATATTTCGAATAAGGGAAAAAATTTATGATATGTTTTGATTTAGGAAGATATTTTGATTCAAGTAAGATTTAAAAAAATGTTTCGAATAAGGGGAAAATTTAGGGAGATAATTCACTTAAGGGAAACATGCACGGGAAATATTTTGAAACGAGAAAATATTAGGTCGCTTTAGGAAAAAAATTCAATGTAGGTGAAGAGTGGGGAATGTTTTTATTTAGGGAAAGATTTAGGGAAATGTTTCAATTTAGGTGAAGCATATTTGAAGTATGCGTCGCTAAATATATATGTAAAACCCCGCACGTTCTGGCTCACACGAGCGTGTTTATCGATCACGTGACAAAATTTGCTTTGACTTAGAATTTACCAGCTCGAACTTAGGAGTTTGTTCAGGACGATTGTACGCTTTTGTTGATAATATTCCAACGCTAAAAACACACATTATAGCAAAACATTGAAACGCTGAAAATACATGGATTAGCAAAACACTGAAATCCAAAAGCACTTACTTTAGCAAAACATTGAAACACTGAAAATACATGTATTAGCAAAACACTGAAATCCAAAAACACTTACTTTAGCAAAACATTGAAACACTGAAAATACATGTATTGGCAAAACACTGAAATCCAAAAACACTTACTTTAGCAAAACATTGAAACACTGAAAATACATGTATTGGCAAAACACTGAAATCCAAAAACACTTACTTTAGCAAAACATTGAAACACTGAAAATACATGTATTGGCAAAACACTGAAATCCAAAAACACTTACTTTAGCAAAACATTGAAACACTGAAAATACATGTATTGGCAAAACACTGAAATCCAAAAACACTTACTTTAGCGAAACATTGAAACACTGAAAATACATGTATTGGCAAAACACTGAAATCCAAAAACACTTACTTTAGCAAAACATTGAAACACTGAAAATACATGTATTGGCAAAACACTGAAATCCAAAAACACTTACTTTAGCGAAACATTGAAACACTGAAAATACATGTATTAGCAAAACACTGAAATCCAAAAACACTAACTTTAGCAAAACATTGAAACACTGAAAATACATGTATTGGCAAAACACTGAAATCCAAAAACACTTACTTTAGCGAAGCATTGAAACACTGAAAATACATGTATTGGCAAAACACTGAAATCCAAAAACACTTACTTTAGCGAAACATTGAAACGCTGAAAATACATGGATTAGCAAAACACTGAAATCCAAAAACACTTACTTTAGCGAAACATTGAAACACTGAAAATACATGTATTAGCAAAACACTGAAATCCAAAAACACTTACTTTAGCGAAGCATTGAAACACTGAAAATACATGTATTAGCAAAACACTGAAATCCAAAAACACTTACTTTAGCGAAGCATTGAAACACTGAAAATACATGTATTGGCAAAACACTGAAATCCAAAAACACTTACTTTAGCAAAACATTGAAACACTGAAAATACATGTATTAGCAAAACACTGAAATCCAAAAACACTTACTTTAGCAAAACATTGAAACACTGAAAATACATGTATTGGCAAAACACTGAAATCCAAAAACACTTACTTTAGCGAAACATTGAAACACTGAAAATACATGTATTAGCAAAACACTGAAATCCAAAAACACTTACTTTAGCGAAGCATTGAAACACTGAAAATACATGTATTGGCAAAACACTGAAATCCAAAAACACTTACTTTAGCGAAACATTGAAACACTGAAAATACATGTATTAGCAAAACACTGAAATCCAAAAACACTTACTTTAGCGAAGCATTGAAACACTGAAAATACATGTATTAGCAAAACACTGAAATCCAAAAACACTTACTTTAGCGAAGCATTGAAACACTGAAAATACATGTATTGGCAAAACACTGAAATCCAAAAACACTTACTTTAGCGAAACATTGAAACACTGAAAATACATGTATTAGCAAAACACTGAAATCCAAAAACACTTACTTTAGCGAAGCATTGAAACACTGAAAATACATGTATTGGCAAAACACTGAAATCCAAAAACACTTACTTTAGCGAAGCATTGAAACACTGAAAATACATGTATTGGCAAAACACTGAAATCCAAAAACACTTACTTTAGCGAAGCATTGAAACACTGAAAATACATGTATTGGCAAAACACTGAAATCCAAAAACACTTACTTTAGCGAAGCATTGAAACACTGAAAATACATGTATTGGCAAAACACTGAAATCCAAAAACACTTACTTTAGCGAAACATTGAAACACTGAAAATACATGTATTAGCAAAACACTGAAATACTCATTTTCACTCGTGTGCAGATGCCACGTACTTGAAATAAGAAAATAGATGCGCACTCACATATTGGAGTGGTGAAAACAAACACAATGCAAGTAACCTGAACAAACTTGAAAAAAACAAAAAAGAATCAATTTCGGACTTATTCTCTCCGTGTAGTCTGAACAAACTTTTTAACGAGAAATGATGAAAATATCAAATTCGGCTGTTTTTCTCAATACTCAATTCCATTACAACTATTTTCTCCCAACATCTTGATACAATCCCAGTCTAAGTTTTTCGCCACCTGCATGCATGTTTTTCGCCGCCCAAGTAATTAAATCGCATGGGCGGCGAAAAACATGCATGCTCCGGCGAAAAAGTTAGAGAGGGTATGTTATAAATTGGTGTCATTATTGGTAAAGTTTTCGTATGAAATTCTTAAGAAATTCATATCATCCCCTCAGGTGGCTACAATTGTTGTATCTATGGGAATTAGCGCTCCCAGGGGGACAATGTGGGGGCCCGAGCTGAGAGTTAGGTAGGTCCTCTTTTTGTTGAAATAATATGTTTTTGTTATGTTAAGGACCATCTTTTTCGGTTCACTGCTGTCCTGTTCTTCATCAACTACTACTTTCTTCTTCAACTTTGATCATGTTTCATAACCTTCTTTCACAACTAACTGTTTCTATGCTCTTTCTGCGTAGATTCCACGTTTCCTTAACTCGATACTAAATGGTGCCTTCCTCTCTTTGGATCGCATCTGTTGCTGGGTAGGGAGGCTAAAACTAACGAATAATCTAACCTAATTCATATCATGGTAAAATATTGCTCATATTACACTTGCATTTCTGTTCAGGAAAGTTCTTTTACTTGAAAAATACCTGCTACCTAATTCAAAACATTTTATACCCGCTCTCCATCTGCACTGAATCATGAACCCTATTCTTTGCGCCATAAATTGCACACATCAGCGCTAACTCCACGATATATTTCGCTCCAGTTGTGGCTTTTGGAAGTTATTTCTTCCTCTCGGTCTTCCATCAACGTTATTTTATTGCGAACTCCTTTTAAAATTTAACACTTTGACCGCAATGGGTTCAACTGAAGTTCAATAGTCAACTCAAATTCAAAGTCAATTGTAATGAGCAAATTTGAAGTCCGTAAACATGAACTGGGTCGTGCCTTCATTTAGCTTTGACTAAATATTTATGAAAATTGTATTTGGGGCTACTGATCGGTCAGCAGCATTACGAAAATCCCCTCCGTTACCACCGGTGGCGCACGTTGCGGTCAAAGTATTAAAACTTAATGGTTCCTCAACCCGTATTTGTGCCCTAATAATTTATCCAGTAACAATTTGTACCCTTATTATTAACCCGTTATAATTTGTGCCTTGATAATTTATCCAGTAACAATTTGTACCCTTATTATTAACCCGTTATAATTTGTGCCCTAATAATTTATCCAGTAACAATTTGTACCCTTATTATTAACCCGTTATAATTTGTGCCTTGATAATTTATCCAGTAACAATTTGTACCCTTATTAATAACCCGTTATAATTTGTGCCCTAATAATTTATCCAGTAACAAATTGTACCCTCATTATTAACCCGTTATAATTTGTGCCTTGATAATTTATCCAGTAACAATTCGTACCCTTATTATTAACCCGTTATAATTTGTGCCCTAATAATTTATCCAGTAACAATTTGTACCCTTATTATTAACCCGTTATAATTTGTGCCTTGATAATTTATCCAGTAAAAATTTGTACCCTTATTATTAACCCGTTATAATTTGTGCCTTGATAATTTATCCAGTAAAAATTTGTACCCTTATTATTAACCCGTTATAATTTGTGACCTAATAATTTATCCAGTAAAAGTTTGTGCCCTTATTATTAACCCGTTATAATTTGTGCCTTGATAATTTATCCAGTAACAATTTGTACCCTTATTATTAACCCGTTATAATTTGTGCCTTGATAATTTAGCCAGTAAAAATTTGTACCCTTATTATTAACCCGTTATAATTTGTGCCTTGATAATTTATCCAGTAAAAATTTGTACCCTTATTATTAACCCGTTATAATTTGTGCCTTGATAATTTATCCAGTAACAATTTGTACCCTTATTATTAACCCGTTATAATTTGTGCCTTGATAATTTATCCAGTAACAATTTGTACCCTTATTATTAACCCGTTATAATTTGTGCCTTGATAATTTATCCAGTAACAATTTGTACCCTTATTATTAACCCGTTATAATATGCGCCCTAATGTAATGTTTGAAATTCCTTAACGAGTGGCAGTTTCTACCTTATAGTGATGCCAGTGCTAGTCTAATGACTGTGGTTGTTATGGCGGTGGTGGGGAATATGTGAGGTGCCGAGCTAACGGTTAGGCAGGCCTTCCTTTTATTGGAAGAGCATAGATTTCTTTTCTTTTTGCTACGGACCATCTCTTTCTGGTGCACTGCTGTCCTATTTTTCAGTCCCTACTACTTTATTCTTCAATTTTTATTTTGTTTCATGAACTTCTTTCTCAATTTACTGTTTCTAAGCAAGTACCTTGTGCATAGATTCCACGTTCCCTTACCTCCATACTAAATGGCAGGTTCCTTTGTTCGAAACTCCTTTGTTGGGAATTAGCTTATCTAACCAAATCTCTGAGGAAAATAAAACAGACCGCTTCAGCTACTCAAACTCGTACCTATCTCTTATTTTCCTGTCCATATAAAAGGGTCCAAAACGTCGATTCGTGCCGGAATGCTTGCGTAATCTTGAAGAAAATCGTTCGATATTTCTGAAATAATTACGTATGCCGAGAATATATGCGGTTGGATGTTGAATGTCGAAAGTTTGTAATGTTTTTTTATTACCGTTTCAACTACATATTTCATCAATGATTTTTGCCGTCGAAAATCGTGTAACGTGCTTGGGATGAATAATTATTTTACGATTATTTTTACGTCCTGGATTATTATTCACCCTGTTTGGACAATTCATAGCAACAACAACTTCCAGAACATTTATTTTTGTTCTTTCGATAGTCAGATTTATTGTTGTTGTTCGACATTTATTGTTGTTCCTTCGACAGTGCACACATTTTATTTTAGGAAAGAATAATTGAAGGCTCAGAACTATCCTCATAAGCAACATTTATTAGCCTGGAATATTGGAGTCAGAATTGCGTCATATTAGGATCATCGGCATCAACGCTTAGGAAAAAGGAAAGTTTTGATAGTGTAACATGGGAGTAAATCCCGCAGACTTTATGTTCTGAAGCGTTCCCCAGAGACACACTGCATCTGCATGCAGACTTGAGATCAGCCTTTGTATTTTCCAGCGCTTTTTGCTCGAACAAACAAGCCTTAGCAAGATGGAAACACCTGCTGTTCTGAAGCCGAAATTCTGCCAAAAAAATCAACCGTCACCAAGCTGGGGGAAAAAATTATGCGTTACCGAAACATCTGCCCCTCCGTTTGCTGTTACTATGCATGCAGCTGTTAAATCTCTTTGGAAAGCCCCAAACATGGCGAATATTGTTCAGTTTTAGCTTTATTGATCGAGATGAGCTGCATACCAATGACGAGACTCCGGCCAAAACTGTCTGAGGGTAAAAGTCTGGAAAAGTTGCACCCTCTTCGCATGCTGATGAGAAGCTTGGTTCTGCTCGAATAAAATCGTTTTAAAACATCGAAGAAGAACCAAAGCATTTAAGCGTGTAATTTCGTTATGTCCTAAGACTTCTAAACATAGAGGTCGCCTAAAACCCGCTTCCTGTGACCTGAAACTCAAAGGTACCAGTCTCGACCGTAAGTGTTGTGTCCTTCTGGCTCGCGTTGAGTTCTGGTGCTGACTCAGCACTGGTCGGCAGAATCGAGGCCTTTGGACGAAGCTGTTTTACAAACCTCGCATTGCAGAGCTTGGAAAACTCGCGGTTTTGTCAACACGTTGACTACGTTTACGCGGCTGCTACGGTTTGTTAGGTTGGAAGTAGCAGAATCGAAAATCTGAAAAATTGTTGCTTGAAAACATTTTTAATTTATCAAGGAGAGTTCAAAGTCTATGAAAGTCTTTCAAAGTTGAAAGTCTTTCGTTGGGCTTCGATCATCTTTTTAGGGTGATCGATAGCGCGGTCGATAGCGTGCTGGCGCGGTAATTTCTAGTAATGAGTTCGAGTCTCGCGAACTCCTCGTACATTTATTTATCAAGAAGTTTGGAAAATTGGTTGTTCGGTAATGTTCAACCTCGTGCGAGGAAAGCTATTTCTATGAGAGTAGTGAAATGAACGAAACGTTATTCATTCATACCAATGCCTAAATGAGCAGATCACCTAGCAGTACACATATGTCAATGCGGTTAACTTTAATAACACTCTAAGTGAGGGTTCAAGGTGTTCTTTTCCTATATCTAGACTCGAATTTCAATCGCGCTTTTTGGTCTCCTATCTATATGTGCATATAAAACCGCGCTTTTATGCTTTTAGCGAAAAAATTTCCAAGCCTTCAACCTTTTCGAATGTTTTTCGCTGCACAGCTCTCTTGGCAAAGTCTATTTTGATTTGAAAGCGAGCTTGTTTTTCTCGGAGTTTTGCATTTATTTCACCAGCATTCGCCTATTTTCGAGGTGTCTTACTTTATTTTACGGGTAATTTGTTTATGTTTGAAGTCCCTTATGTTCATTACATTAGCATTACCTTATTTTTCCAAGTGTACTACATTATTTTACTAACATATGCGCTATTTTTGACCGGAATTGTTGAGTCGTTTTCACGAGCATTTGCGTGATTTTGAGGCATATTTTGCAGTATTTTGTGAGCATATTCGATGTTTTATAATTTTGTATTCTTTCCAGCAGCAATTGCTCAGTTTTTACGAAATTTTGTCTAACTTTCATTAGTAGTTGCGCGTTATTTTTGCGGTTGTTTGCTGTATTTTCACTAGCAATTGCTTCCTTTTCGACTCGGAGTTTTGTCTCAAAAGCCCGCCTAATTTCAGAGGCATTTTACTTTATTTTCTCGAAGAATTGCCTCATTTTCGAGGCGTTTAATGTCATTATCTCACAGCCTTTCCTTTTGTTGCCTTCTTTTAAAATATCTCCAAGGATAGCCTTATGTTCCATTAATTTATAATATTATCTCAAACGGTAGCCTTATGTTCCATTCATTTATAATATTATCTCAAACTGTAGCCTTATATTCCATTCATTTATAATATCTCAAACGGTAGCCTTATGTTCCATTCATTTATAATATTATCTCAAACTGTAGCCTTATATTCCATTCATTTATAATATCTCAAACGGTAGCCTTATGTTCCACTCATTTATAATATTATCTCAAACGGTAGCCTTATGTTTCATTCATTTTATATTATCTCAAACGGTAGCCTTATGTTCCATTCATTTTATATTATCTCAAACGGTAGCCTTATGTTCCATTCATTTATAATATTATCTCAAACGGTCGCCTTATGTTCCATTCATTTATAATATTATCTCAAACGGTAGCCTTATGTTCCATTCATTTATAATATTCTCTCAAACGGTCGCCTTATGTTCCATTCATTTATAATATTATCTCAAACGGTAGCCTTATGTTCCATTCATTTTATATTATCTCAAACGGTAGCCTTATGTTCCATTCATTTTATATTATCTCAAACGGTAGCCTTATGTTCCATTCATTTATAATATTATCTCAAACGGTAGCCTTATGTTCCATTCATTTATAATATTATCTCAAACGGTAGCCTTATGTTCCATTCATTTATAATACTATCTCAAGCGGTAGCCTTATGTTCCATTCATTTATATTATCTCAAACGGTAGCCTTATGTTCCATTCATTATATATTATCTCAAACGGTCGCCTTATGTTCCATTCATTTATAATATTATCTCAAACGGTAGCCTTATGTTCCATTCATTTTATATTATCTCAAACGGTAGCCTTATGTTCCATTCATTTATAATATTATCTCAAACGGTCGCCTTATGTTCCATTCATTTATAATATTATCTCAAACGGTAGCCTTATGTTCCATTCATTTTATATTATCTCAAACGGTAGCCTTATGTTCCATTCATTTATAATACTATCTCAAACGGTAGCCTTATGTTCCATTCATTTTATATTATCTCAAACGGTAGCCTTATGTTCCATTCATTTTATATTATCTCAAACGGTAGCCTTATGTTCCATTCATTTATAATATTATCTCAAACGGTAGCCTTATGTTCCATTTATTTTATATTATCTCAAACGGTAGCCTTATGGTCCATTCATTTATAATATTATCTCAAACGGTAGCCTAATGTTCCATTCATTTATAATATTATCTCAAACGGTAGCCTTATGTTCCATTCATTTATAATATTATCTCAAACGGTAGCCTTATGTTCCATTCATTTTATATTATCTCAAACGGTAGCCTTATGTTCCATTCATTTATAATATTATCTCAAACGGTAGCCTTATGTTCCATTCATTTATAATATTATCTCAAACGGTAGCCTTATGTTCCATTCATTTATAATATTATCTCAAACGGTAGCCTTATGTTCCATTCATTTTATATTATCTCAAACGGTAGCCTTATGGTCCATTCATTTATAATATTATCTCAAACGGTAGCCTTATGTTCCATTCATTTATAATAATATCTCAAACGGTAGCCTTATGTTCCATTCATTTATAATATTATCTCAAACTTTAGCCTTATGTTCCATTCATTTTATATTATCTCAAACGGTAGCCTTATGTTCCATTCATTTAAATCATCTTAAACGGTAGCCTTATGTTCCATTCATTTATATTATCTTAAGCGGTAGCCTTATGTTCCATTCATTTATATCATCTTAAACGGTAGCCTAATGTTCCATTCATTTATATTATCTTAAGCGGTAGCCTTATGTTCCATTCATTTATATTATCTTAAGCGGTAGCCGTATGTTCCATTCATTTATATTATCTTAAGCGGTAGCCTTATGTTCCATTCATTTAAATCATCTTAAACGATAGCCTTATGTTCCATTCATTTATATTATCTTAAGCGGTAGCCTTATGTTCCATTCATTTATATTATCTTAAGCGGTAGCCTTATGTTCCATTCATTTATATTATCTTAAGCGGTAGCCTTATGTTCCATTCATTTATATCATCTTAAACGGTAGCCTTATGTTCCATTCATTTATATTATCTTAAGCGGTAGCCTTATGTTCCATTCATTTATATTATCTTAAGCGGTAGCCGTAAGTTCCGTTCATTTATATTATCTTAAGCGGTAGCCTTATGTTCCATTCATTTATATTATCTTAAGCGGTAGCCTTATGTTCCATTCCTTTATATTATCTTAAACGGTAGCCTTATGTTCCATTCCTTTATATTATCTTAAGCGGTAGCCTTATGTTCCATTCCTTTATATTATCTTAAACGGTAGCCTTATGTTCCATTCCTTTATATTATCTTAAGCGGTAGCCTTATGTTCCATTCATTTATATTATCTTACGCGGTAGCCTTATGTTCCATTCATTTATATTATCTTAAGCGGTAGCCTTATGTTTCATTCATTTATATTATCTTAAGCGGTAGCCTTATGTTCCATTCATTTATATTATCTTAAGCGGTAGCCTTATGTTCCATTCATTTATATTATCTTAAGCGGTAGCCTTATGTTCCATTCATTTATATCATCTTAAACGGTAGCCTTATGTTCCATTCATTTATATTATCTTAAGCGGTAGCCTTATGTTCCATTCATTTATATTATCTTAAGCGGTAGCCTTATGTTCCATTCATTTATATTATCTTAAGCGGTAGCCTTAT
Organism: Morinoia aosen; assembly: GCA_030386875.1. NCBI lineage: Eukaryota > Metazoa > Arthropoda > Malacostraca > Amphipoda > Talitridae > Morinoia > Morinoia aosen. The sequence goes on along the minus strand of CM059577.1, from coordinate 42,831,572 downwards.
GTTCCATTCATTTATATTATCTTAAGCGGTAGCCTTATATTCCATTCATTTATATTATCTTAAGCGGTAGCCTTATGTTCCATTCATTTATATTATTATCTTGATCGGTAGCCTCATGCTCCGGGCATTGTATATTATTATCTCTAAGGCTAGCCCTATGTTCGATGAACTTTGCGCTATTACCTTATTTTCGAAGCACTTAGCGTCATTATATTTCAATACTACCTTATTTTCGCAAACTTGCTTGCTTTTTTTCGCAGGCTCACCTTATTTTGGCAGATTTGCTTGCTATTTTTGCAGGTTACCTTATTTTTCGCAGAATTGCTTGCTATTTTTACAGGTTACCTTATTTTCGCAGATTTGCTTGCTATTTTTACAGGTTTTCCTTATTTTCGCAGAATTGCTTGCTATTTTCACTGCCCCAACTTTTCTTCGAAGATTAGCTCGCTATTTTTACACGCCTCCCCTAATTTTCCCGGAATTGTTTGCTATTTTCGTAGCCCTACTTTATCTTCGCAGAATTGCTTGCTATTTTCGCCGGTTTTAGCACAATTAGGCCGTGTTTTCGCGCTTGCTGTTGTGTTGCACAACCGCTTGAGCTCGTTAGGAGGCCGGCGTCTCTTTGATCAATTAGGACGAAGTCGCCTGCCTTTGCCGGCTCTGCGATATCTCGCAGCTATCGTATATGTGGACAGGTCTTGATGGGAGGGTCAGGTATTGATGTAGTGTGGATGGGAGAGCGAGAGTTTGATGTTGTCTTGATGGGGAAGTGTTGGATTGATGCGGTCTTGATGGAGGAGTGAGAGTTTGATGTTGTCTTGACGGGGAAGTGTTGGATTAATGTGGTCTTGATGGAGGAGTGAGAGTTTGATGTTGTCTTGACGGGGAAGTGTTGGATTGATGAGTTAGTCTTGATGGGAGAGTGATATATTGATATAGTTTTGATGAGGAAGTGTTAGATTGATGTGGTTTTCATGGAAGAGTGAGAGTTTAATGTAGTCGTGATGGGGAAGTGTTGGATTGATGAGGTTTTAATGGGAAGTGTTGAATTGGTGTAGTCTTGACAGGTGAGCTTTGGATTGATTTGGTATTGATGGGAGAGTTTGGAAATAATATAGTGTTGATGGGAAAGTGTGGGAATGATTCAGTGTTGATGGGAAGGACACGGCTTGCTGTGCTGCCGCTTCATGGATTTGATAGACACCAATTTCTTTCAAAATTAAGCGCAGAGAGAGAGAAAGAGGGAGAGATGGTCAGAAAATGGGAAAGTTGGATGCAGGAAAATGCAGTAAAAGTTTTAATTTGTTATGCGTTACACACTGAAATGAACGTAAATAAGCCAAAGTGATGCACTACAAAACTATAATTATTTATACTTTAATAACTTTTATATGATTGAAATTGTGGTACACGAGGTTTCTTTCGAAAATTATTCTTAGGACCTCAGATATTTTCAAGTCCTAATTAGTTTCTCTATCAATAGGTATTCCTAGGAATTCCAATACTTTTCAAATCCTAATTAATTTCTCTATCAATAAACATTCTTAGGATTAGCGCTCCCAGGGGGACAATGTGAGGGCCCGAGCTAAAGGTTAGGTAGGCTTTCTTTTTGTTAAAATAGAATAGGTTTTTGTTGTGTAACGGACCATCTTTTTTCGGTTCACTGCTGTCCTGTTTTTCACCGCCTACTACTTTCTTCTTCAACTTTTTCTCGTTTCATGAACTTCTTTCTTAGCTTTCTGTTTCTGTGCCCTTTCTGCATAGATTCCACGTTCCCTTAGCTCCATACTAAATGGTGCCTTCTTCCTTCCTCTCTTTACATCTCATTTGTTGAGGATAGGGAGGGTTAAACTAACTAATAAACTAATAAACTAAACATTCTTAGGACCTCGGATATTTTTCAAGTCCTTATTAGTTTCTCTATCAATAGGTCATTGTATGAGGAGCTCCTTTTGCTCTATCGTGTCGTAAAAAGTACCTCAGTAATCTTTCTCAAGTCGTAAATAGTTCCTCAGTAATCCTTCTCAAGTCGTAAATAGTATCGCATTGATAGAGAGATGCAATTAATATCTCAATAATTTTTTTCAAGTCATGATCAGGGTCATACTGATAACTTGTAACGTAATTAGTGCCTCACTAATATGTCATTAGTAACTCACTAATACCTTGTGACGTAATCAGCACCTCACCAATACCTTGCGACGTACTCAGCACCTCACCAATACCTTGTGACGTAATCAGTGCCTCACCAATACCTTGTGACGTAATCAGCACCTCACCAATACCTTGTGACGTAATCAGTACCTCACCAATACCTTGTGACGTAATCAGTACCTCACCAATACCTTGCGACGTACCCAGCACCTCACCAATACCTTGTGACGTAATCAGCACCTCACCAATACCTTGTGACGTAATCAGTACCTCACCAATACCTTGTGACGTAATCAGTACCTCACCAATACCTTGTGACGTACTCAGCACCTCACCAATACCTTACGACGTACTCAGCACCAGAACTACACGCTGCGGATCACTACGAGTCACCACCGCCACCCGCCGCTGGAAGACAAGTAAATACTCGCACCGGCGCGCCAAGTTTTTACCCCGCCCAAAGTTGTTCACCGGAAACGCCTTAACTTTAAAGTTGCCACCGCTGGCTCGCGCAATTTTCTCAAAGTTTTCTTGCGGGGTAGAGTTTTTTTGTGCTAATTTTTGCAAGCGGTGCTTTAATGAAGCGAAGGCAACGCTGGAGTTCTTCTTAATTGCCTGATGCGCCCCTCGGCCGCCCCTCGGCCGCTCCTCGGCCGCCCCTCGGCCGCCCCTCGGCCGCCCCTCGGCCGCCCCTCGGCCGCCCCTCGGCCGCCCCTCGGCCGCCCCTCGGCCGTTCCTCGGCCACCCCTCGGCCACCCCTCGGCCACCCCTCGGCCACCCCTCGGCCACCCCTCGGCCACCCCTCGGCCACCCCTCGGCCACCCCTCGGCCGCCCTCGGCCGCCCTCGGCCCCCTCACGCCCTCGGGAGAGTCGAGCTGCACTGGAAGTTGCGGTTCTGGCTTGGATTTCCAAAGTTGCATTTTTGAATTATGCAATCGAATTGGCTTGGTTTTAATTGCATTTTAGAGGTAGGCAGTGAAATTGGGTTTCGGAACTTTCGTTCTGAATTAACAAATCGAATTGGGTTTTTCTGAGTTGCGCTTCCAAATTATGAAATCGAATTGCGTTTTTGAATTATAAAAGTGAATCTTGTTTTCCATGTTGTTTTTTGGAATCTCAAAACCGAATTGTGTTTTTGAACTGTGAAATTGAATTAGGTAATCAAAGTCGCGTTTGTTATTGGTAAAACCGAATTTCGTTTTGAAATTTTGTTTTGATAATTGCGTCTTCCAATTGCTAATGCGTATCTGAACTGCTGCATTGAATGACACAATCGAAGAGCAATTATTGTCTCAAAGTTTTCGTTTCGAAGTTCCTTTTCAAACTTTCCGTCTTGAATTACAAAGTTTAATTGTATTTCCTAAGTCGTGCTTCTGAATTTAAATCAAAACCGAAATTCGTTCTTTTGCATTTCAAAAGTTGCATTTAACAATTATAAAAGCACCATAAGTTCATTTCCAAAATTCCATTTTCCAAATTGTGTTTTTTTTCATTGTGAAACTCCGCTTAGTTTCCTACATCTAACGTTGCGTTTGTTGCGTCGAAACGACGTGGCGTTTAATGGCAGGGATGTGTTTGGTGGTATTCAGCGTGTGTGGAGGTGAATTATTCATTGTGTCCTGAATGAATGGTCCTGAATCATTCTTGGGGATCAGGAATTGTATGAGTTCCTTTATAATGAATTATTCATGACAGTCATGAAAAAAGTTATAAGTTATTCATGAAAGATGAGGAATTTCAATCCTGAGTCATTCATGATAGTCATGAAATACGTCTAAATTCATGATAGTCATTAAATACGTCTAAATTCGTGATAGTCATGATATAAGTCAAGATTTATGACTCATCATATAAGTCGAGGTTTATGATAGTCATGAAATAAGTCTAGAGCCATGATAGTCAAGGAATTACTCTCTGAATTGTTGCATTTTATCCCTTCACAAAGTTCTCTAAAACAGGTAGAACTAGTATGAATAGTGTAGTATAATGTACATTCAATATATTTTATATAATATATAACAATAGTATAAGCAAGTTGTACACGGAAACTTATAACTCCCGTTGAAAAACTAAAATTTTCAAGCATTTTTGGAGCATCTATTATGTTTTTTACGGACACCGAAACTTGTTATCGTTTTTCATTTTTAATTTTTCTTTTTTTTTTCGAGCGTCGTCTTTCTCCAGGTAAAAGTGCCTCTGTTAGGAGCTGATTTTATATTATATACGCAAAAGTAGTGGTAACTTAGCCTGCTAAGTTTTTCTAAAAATTGTTTGTATACATAACTAACGTACTTACCACGTTGATTACGTGATGGTCCATATGTGTACCACTAGGTAGATTGCTCGATTACGTACCGGTAAGAATGAAGAGAGCTTCAATTATTTCACTACCTTCAATTGAAAAAGACTATAGTATACAAGTTGAAATGTTATCGCATAATTGCACCTTTCAGCCATTTTAGGATGGATAAGTGTATTCAAAGAGTGAAGTCGGTTTTTCGATTCTACTACTCACAACCAAACCAACCTTAGCAACTGTGCAAAAGCATTTGGCACGTTGATACGATGGGTTAAACTGAAGTTCAATTTTTAATTCAAATTTAAATTCAATTGACGTAAGTGATTTTGAAAATAGCCAACATGAACTGCGTCGTGCCATCATTTAGCTTTGATTGAGTGTTTATAAAAATTGAGTTAGAGACTGCATGTCGGTCAGCAGTATTAGGAAATTCCCCTCAGGGACCACCGGGGGGTGCCTTTATAGAAAAGGTGTTAGGTATACTTTAGTACACTAACAAGCGATCAAACTCGTAGCATGCTTGAACATACGCAGAAATCCACTGAAATATTGAAGTTCAGTAGCACATTTGACAGCGACATCACCAACGCTCGTCGCAGCAATTACTAATAACAGCAGACCAGCTCTGACAAAAACGCTTTCAATGTCCATAACTGCACCAAAAAATTCCTCGAGTACAGCCTCCTTACGAGCAAATAACGCGCTTAATAACACCTTAAAATTGCCGCCGCCACTCAACACCCCGCTAACAATCCATTACGAGGCTTCCTCGCTTAAAAACCACTCCTCCAAAAAAAAATCCACACATTTTTCGGTGTGTTTCGAGTAGGACGATCCAGTTTTATAACTGGCTCTCGCTGGCCGGCTTTGTTTTGAGGGCTGGAGTTTTGCTCGGATCTCAAAACTATCTGGTTTCGACAAGTGGATGAGTGTCTGAATATTCATGGGGCATTAAAGTGTAGCGCCCGCGACGCTCTGCCACTCGCCCAAATTGAATATATCAAGAACAAACCGCAGCCTTAATTCGATACTCGGCTCCGAGTTAGTTCTGGCTGCTCTCTTTTTCGGGCTGCGATATTTTCTGCTCTTTTGAAGCGCTGGCTGAAAAGGCCATGTTCGTTTGGTGCTTTCTCACGAGTGTGTGCTGTTCAACACATTTGTTTTTCATCACCTGTTTGTAATTCAGCACCTGCCGTTCATCACCTCTTTGTAATTCAGCATCTAGAGTACAGTACTTCTTTATTTTTCAGCACCTGCAGTACAGTACTTTTTTATTTTTCAGCACCTACTGTTCAGCACCTTCTGTTCAGTACCTGCTGTTCAGAAGAGGACACCTCTTTATTGTTCAGTACCTATTTGTCCAATAATCTTAGACGTTATTTTTCCTTTCTGAACATTACTCACTGAATATCGCCAGCGGCCTTTAATATTCCCTTTCTTCTTTTCTTCATCATTTTACCTTCACCTTCCCTCAGGGGAATAAAACCCTTGTATCTATGGGAATTAGCGCTCCTAGGGGGAATATGTGAGGTCGTGAGCTAACGGTTAAGTAGGCTTTTCTTTAGTTGACATTGAAAACATTCTATACTCGTTTACTGACGATCTTTTTCGGTTCACTGCTGTCCTGTTTTTCAACACCTACTACTTTCTTCTTCAACTTTTATCTTGTTTCATAAACTTCTTTCTTTCTCAATTTGCTGTTTCCATGCACCTTGTGCAATGATTCTGCGTTCCCCTAACTCCATACTAAATGGTACCTTCCTCCTTCCTTCTTTGGAACGCCGTTGCTGCGGCTTAGGAGGCTCTAAATAACATTTAATCTAATCTTCATTTATGTTACGTGAATTTCTGGGACATTTGAGTGTTTTTTAACTTAATAACCAAAGGAATTAAATTCAGAAATGAATTGTGAAAGAAACCAAGAAAATTTTTTATCAAAATAAAAAATTCATTTTCCTGGAGATGCACCATACATTCATGTTTATGTAACTTTACGACTAGAAAAGAAAATAAGAAGTTAGTTTAGAGACGCAAAACCAAACGCATGGTCGATTAAAAAAAGTTAAATCAACATTTACGTTAATTTAAAATCAAACAAGTCCAGCACAACGGACTCAAGGATGAAGAATTTATAACCTGAGCAAACTTTTCGATCGCGATCCAATAAAACAGGAGGAACATTTATCGTGAAGGGAATTAGATCCAACATGGCAGTGGTGTGGAACTCCGCAAAGTTATAACCCCAGAACTGTTCCGTTACAACGGCCGCTGCTCCAAACGAATTCTCTGAATCGCCACGTACGACAGGGGAAACCTTTTCAAAACCTTCAGAATCTTTTCAAAAACCTGCAGAACCTTCAGAATTTTTTAAAACCTCCGTGACCTTTTCTGAACCATTCGAATTTTTTCAGAACTTTCAGAACCTTTTTAAATCCTATAGAACTTTTTCAGACCCTTCAGAACCTTTCGAACCTTTTTATATCCTTCAAAACCTTTTTATAACCTCCAGAGCTATTTCAGAACCTTTAGAACCTGCAAAACCTTTTTATAACCTCCAGAGCTTTTTCAGAACCTTTAGAACCTGCAAAACTTTTTTAGAACCTTTGTAGAACATCCAGAACCTTTTTAGAACATTTAGAACCTTTTCAGACCTCAGAACCTTTAGAACCTTTTTAGAACCTTCAGAACTCAGAAACTTCGTAATTTTTTTAGAACCTTCATAACCTTTCAACATTTTCAGAACCTTTTCAGAACCTTTTCAGAACCTGTTCAGGACCTGCTTAGAAAGCGCTTTCCGCTCGAAAATGACGCTGTAGCTCTCGTTGTGACGGGCCCGCCCAAGGAGACTTTCGAGCCCATTGTGCCCAGTGTTCGCGTCTTTAAAATTTCTAAGAGGCTGGGTTCAGCCCCTATTTTCTACAGCTCGTTTTCTTATCAAAAAGTAATGCTTTCTGACTTTGTTTGTTGATGCTTTCTATTTAATATGGTCTTCGAGGGCCACGGCAGCGCAATGGGTGTGAAAATTGTGATTTTTATTTGAACGTGTAGCTTATAAACGGGAATTTTCTGAGCATGCTGCTTGTCATTTTCTGTCACTTTTGAATTGATCATTTTCGTCTCCATTTTTACTGTTAAGAAATATTATTTTTATTTATAGCTATATTTATTGCAATATTTTCAGCTCTAAATGACCAGATCTCGTTCTGAGTGAACGTTTAATTCCTGAACGAGCATGTGATTCCACCTGATACTTGAATGTCAAAGAAAGAAAACATTTTATTTCCAATAGAGATAGTAAAAAATTCCTATCATTGGTTTTTAAAATATCTTAAAGTTAATACACCAAGAAAAGTCTCACTTCTCGGAAATGAATCGTGTCACACATTCGTTAATAAATACCACGGTAGAGGAAACAAGGTAGGTTCAAACTATTCTTTTTTTGTTGACGGCGTGGGTTTGCTGACGTCACGGCAACGAACCAATAGCAGCGCTCATATTGAGTCTGGTAGCACTGCTACCCCTGAATCTGACTCCACTATTGACCTAACGACATGACATTTCGGTGACGTCATAAAGGTTGTATAAAATAACGCCTTTCTATTGGCTAGCCGAGCAAGAGGAGATGTATTTTACCCCATAGAAATGGCCCTACCTTGTTTCCTCTACTGTGGTAAATACATCTATAATTCACGAACGCGTGGGATACTCGAAAACTTTCTGATTTTTATGGTCAGTTCTCACAATTGTTGCTGCAAACCATTTTTGATTATCATTTTGTATCGTATGCTATGGTCTTCCAAGTGAACACTCGTTAAAAATTCTCGATCCACGTCCCTGGGGGCATTTCTTTAGTTAATTAACTGATTAACATTATCTCTAATTACACCTCTAGAACATAAAGGAATTTTCAGCGCCTTGTGCACTGCCGGTTGGAATTACTCCCTGAATTTATATAATGAACACTAAGTTCACTTTGGAATTTATTATATAATAAATTCTATATAATATATAGAATTTATATAATAAACACTAAGTTCACTTTGGAATTCACCATAAACAATTCAGCCCGTGCAAAAATTAAAATCGTATTCCAAATTGAGTAAAACTTAATTAAAAATCTTCTGATTTTAGGTTTTAAAATACATTTATTTTGTGCCGGAACCAATCCTTGAACATCGTACGTAAAACAATGACTTGTAAACTTCAAATTTACCAAACCGGTCCTTTAAAATCGAGTGTAAAACATCAAAAAATTATCTCCAGAGTTACTATAATCTCTCTACTTATAAAAGCCATCCTTTGATGCGTGTTTTAAACAATAAACAATATTTATCATTCGCTGTAATATTTCTGCTCTATAATTAAGAAAGTTATCTTTTGATACCATGTTTTAAATAATAAACACAAGTTTTATCATGAACTATAATCCCTCTACTCTCTAGTTTTCGAAGCCATCCTTTTATTTCGTATTTTAATCAAAATACTATAATTTTATCATTCCCCAAAATCTCTCTACTCTCTAGTTCTCGACCCCGTCCTTTAATACCATGTTTTAGACAATTATTTCATCAGTTATAAGCTCTCTAGTTATAAAAGCGATCCTTTCATATCATGTTTTAAACAGTAACTCTCTAGTCATCAAAGCGACCCTTTCATATCATGTTTTAAACAGTAACTCTCTAGTTATCAAAGCGATTCCTTCATATCAAGTTTTAAACAGTAACTCTCTAGTTATCAAAGCGATTCCTTCATATCAAGTTTTAAACAATAATTCTCTAGTTATCAAAGCGATTCTTTCATATCAAGTTTTAAACAGTAACTCTCTAGTCATCAAAGCGACCCTTTCATATCATGTTTTAAACAATAACTCTCTAGTCATCAAAGCGATTCTTTCATATCATGTTTTAAACAGTAACTCTCTAGTTATCAAAGCGATTCCTTCATATCAAGTTTTAAACAGTAACTCTCTAGTTATCAAAGCGATTCCTTCATATCAAGTTTTAAACAATAATTCTCTAGTTATCAAAGCGATTCTTTCATATCAAGTTTTAAACAGTAACTCTCTAGTTATCAAAGCGATTCCTTCATATCAAGTTTTAAACAATAACTCTCTAGTTATCAAAGCGATTCCTTCATATCAAGTTTTAAACAGTAACTCTCTAGTTATCAAAGCGATTCTTTCATATCATGTTTTAAACAGTAACTCTCTAGTTATCAAAGCGATTCCTTCATATCAAGTTTTAAACAATAACTCTCTAGTTATCAAAGCGATTCCTTCATATCAAGTTTTAAACAATAATTCTCTAGTTATCAAAGCGATTCTTTCATATCAAGTTTTAAACAGTAACTCTCTAGTTATCAAAGCGATTCCTTCATATCAAGTTTTAAACAATAACTCTCTAGTTATCAAAGCGATTCCTTCATATCAAGTTTTAAACAATAATTCTCTAGTTATCAAAGCGATTCTTTCATATCAAGTTTTAAACAGTAACTCTCTAGTTATCAAAGCGATTCCTTCATATCAAGTTTTAAACAATAACTCTCTAGCTATCAAAGCGACCCTTTCATATCATGTTTTAAACAGTAACTCTCTAGTTATCAAAGCGACCCTTTCATATCATGTTTTAAACAGTAACTCTCTAGTCATCAAAGCGACCCTTTCATATCATGTTTTAAACAGTAACTCTCTAGTCATCAAAGCGACCCTTTCATATCATGTTTTAAACAGTAATTCTCTAGTCATCAAAGCGACCCTTTCATATCATGTTTTAAACAGTAACTCTCTAGTCATCAAAGCGACCCTTTCATATCGTGTTTTAAACAGTAACTTTCTAGTTATCAAAGCGACCCTTTCATATCATGTTTTAAACAATAACTCTCTAGTTATCAAAGCGATTCTTTCATATCAAGTTTTAAACAATAACTCTCTAGTTATCAAAGCGATTCTTTCATATCAAGTTTTAAACAATAACTCTCTAGTTATCAAAGCGATTCCTTCATATCATGTTTTAAACAATAACTCTGTAGTTATCAAAGCGATTCCTTCACATCATGTTTTAAGAAATATACCACAATTTCAGGAGTTGCAAATAAATTCACAGCACTATAAGCTGACGCTGCTAACCAACAATCTCTCGAGTTAATACTACAATCGGGCGGCCTGGAGTTCAAGTTGAACATCCACACGGCCCGAGTTGCGTGCCCGAACAATCTCCAGAGCTCGTGATTTAAGCCTGCAGCCTCGTACTCGAGGCAGCCGGCTTTTGCTCACAATATTACCCATAAAGTCGTCGTAATTTATTGGTTCAATCCCGTGTTTTGGAGTCTCTCCAAACGCCCGTCTATTACACTCACGCTCCGGGCGAGCTGGCAACTTAGTTTGAATTGAACCGTCCTCTCCGAATTAATTTTGACTCGCGCAATTATATCTAATGGAACGCCCTGCAATTGTATTGATAGAGTCAATGCATTAGATTCCTCTGCAACTTTGGGTGTATTATCTTAATTTCCTTAATTATGTGGAAACTCTACGGAGTGTACACGAGAGATTCAAATTGCGGTGCTCTCGACGTTCGCCGGTCCGGAAAACAAGTCCAGCAGTTAATATATGGCTGCTACTGCTGCTGCTGGAATGGCAGTGTTGATGTAATTATGAGGCGACCTGGAATTGACTTCAGCAACTATTCTTGGGTGCAGCTCTGGAGGAATTTTGTGCGACTAGAGCTTGTCGATTTCCAAACGGAATTTCGATCGGATGTAATGGACGCAAATTCGGTGAGCGTAATTTCGTAACAGTATGAGCAGATGTGGGTGAATAATCAGTAGTTTCTTCAATCTATATTGTCTTGTGTTTAGTAACAACCTTCATATGTTTATGTATTTATATATGTGTTTGGTGTCCGCTTCTTCCATCTCTCTGTGATGCTCACAAGGACGCTCAATGACCGTATCTGTGATACGAGTTTCACCAGTGCACAAGTACAAGAATTTTTTTATCGCGGGTACTATTGGCATGGATATATTTGTTTGGCATCCCCGTCTGGGAAATTTATTTTATGAAAATATTAAATCCCTTCATTTTTGACTCGAACATAGTTATTAAATCTACCCAAATGAAGTCTACGATATTGCCTCTTGGTATTCATGGCTCGAGCTTGCAGCTCACTTCGAGGAAAAAAAACTCAAACCTATGAGGCGGATAATCTCCTTCAAGAAAGAAAACGAACTTGCCAGCAACGCTTTTAGTAAAATTGGAGTTGAATAGAACATGGCGACAGGAAGGAGCCGAGTGCCCCACTCCCGAGCTACTACGTAAGTTTCTTACCGTCAACACAAATCACGCGCAGGCCTCAAAATAATAAAGAAAATAAATAATAATAAAGAAACAGAAGGGAACTATATAATAAATAACATACATAAGGGGATAATAATAATGAAGGGAATAATAGGGAAGCAGAATAAAAATGAACACAATAGAATAGAATTAAAAAGAATAAATCAAACCACTATAGAATGGAATGGGTTGACATGGAAGGGAGAGAATGGAATGGGTTGACATGGAAGGGAGAGAATGGAATGGGTTGACATGGAAGGGAGAGAATGGAATGGGTTGACATGGAAGGGAGAGAATGGAATGGGTTGACATGGAAGGGAGAGAATGGAATGTTTCGCAATGAAATACAGATGCATAAAATTGATTAGACTGGAATGGAATGAACTAGAATGGAAAACAGTGAAATGCATTTTATGATAATGAAGCATACGGGGTCTTGCATGGGAATGCAATTGGTGCATAGATTTTCTGTTTCGTATATCCCATACTTAATCATGCCTTTCTAATCCTTCACATTTTATGGAACATTTTTGTTGCGGTTTAGAGGCTTACACCAACATACCCCATCGAATCATCAGTTATGTTTGCAGGGCATCGAACTGAGTGCAAATGCTTCGGATATCCATGGATTACAGCAATTCGAATGAAGGAAGTGCTTGCAGAGGGTGCCCACGTATTATACAGGGTATCCTCAAAAATTGTACCCACTGACCGACGTTTGTATGAACATATGATACCGGAGTATGAATATGTTTGTATGATATGAGATATGGCTGCATTGGCATCATTATACACTTGTGTATCTGTCAGCGAATATATTTTTTGTGGACACTCTGCATAGAGGTTGCCCCAACCCCCCTCCAAAAAATAAAAAAACAGACCGAACTTGATCGTGCAAACGTGTTTTGTTCACACAAGCGGTGTTGTAGGTATCGATTTACATGAATAACAAGCTGGCCTTCACAGAACTATGTATATTATCAACAACAACTGCAGAGCCTCGTCAAATTATACGAAGGTCGGTCTGCTTATTTTGTAGACACATTCTATAGAGGGGTTCCGGTATCCTATATATGTACATCGGTCAGCGGATTTATTTTTTGTGAACACCCTGCATAGATTAGATTAGAAGTTAGTTAAGGACTTTCTAAGCCAAACAGAGGCGTTTCAAAGGCACCCTGTATAGAGGATACTGTATTGAGGACGCCCTGTATAGGGGACACCCTGTATAGGGGACACCCTGTATAGGGGACACCCTGTATAGGGGACACCCTGTATAGGGGACACACTGTATAGAGGACACTGTTTAGAGGACGCCCTGTATAGGAGACACCCTGTATAGGGAACAATGTATAGAGAACACCCTGTAAAGACGCCCTGTATAGAGGAATAACCCCTCTAGTTCTGACCCCACTCGGTCAGACAACCCAACCTAACCTAATCTAGCCCAACCTAACCTCCCCCCGCAGGAATCGTGCGCCGCTACGAAGTGGAAGGCCTGGCGGGCGACTCCATCAAGCTGCCGTGCGAGGTGGACGAGAAGAGCTGCGGCGGCTTCCACAACATCAAGTGGTACAAGAACTCCGACAGGGTCTACGTCTTCTCTGAACGCGACAGCTTCAAGCGATCTGATAAGCCTTTGATTAACCGGTGAGTGCTCTTCTTTTATCGTGATGAGTGAGCTGATTGACCTTTGATTAACCGATGAGGGTTCTTCTTTTATCGTGATAAGTGAATTGATAAACCTTTGATTAACCGGTGAGTTTTCTTCAAGTGCGACCAACGAACTGATAGACCTTTGATTAACACTTTGACCGCAATTGGTTAAACTGAAGTTCAGTGTTCAACTCAATTTTAAAGTTAATTGTGCTACGATATTTTGGATATAGCAAACACTATCTGGATTTTGCTCTTATTTGGCTTCAATGACGGATTAATGAAAGTTGGGTTGGTGGCTACTGGTCGGTCAGAAGCATTATGAAAATTCCCTCCGGGGCCACCGGGAGCGCATGTTGCGGTCAAACTGTTAGCGGGTGAGTTGTTTTCTTTTTTCTCTACGCGGGTTACAGCTTCAAGGGAGCTGATAAACCTTTTGGTAACAGGTGAGTTTTTTCTTCATTGAATTGTCCTGACGTGGAATTTTGTGTTCCCGGGGTGTTGAATTGAACTTTAACGTTCAACTCGAGTTCAACTGTGTGGTCAACTGACGGGGGGTCGAACTGATCGCCGGTGGATCACCCAAAAATCAACGTGCTTACTAAGATTCAAGATCTTGATCTTCAAGATCACCATCCATGGCAGCTTTAAGGATGCTACGGCTCCACAGTGAAGATCAGTGACCCATGTTTTTGGAATGTATTTTGCTGCGCCAAGTCGGGAAGTGTATGAAAAAATTTGTCGCGGTTAGGGAGGCTTAAACTAGCATTTAATCTAATCTGAAGAAATTAGTTGATGAAGAATTTGACTCTGACTTATTTCAGACATAACCATGAGTAATATAACGATAGTTCAATTGAAAAGTTAATATTTAAAGTAGAATAAATTAAGACATGAATTTTCTTGGGTTTTCTATGACATAAAAACGCGAAGGCACATGCGCATTCCGAGTTGATCCCCGTACATAGAAATATATATATACATATATATGTGCACTGACATAAATACATACATACATAATACATACATACCGTTATACGTAAATGTTTTACCCTTCAATACGTTAAGTGCGGCGGGTTAAACTGAAGTTCAATATTCAGCTCAAATTTAGAGTCAATTGTAGTAAGAAAATTTGAAAATAGCAAACATTGCCTGGATCAAGCCTTCATTTAACTTTCATCAAGTATTTATTAAAATTGAGCCAGTGACTGCTGGTCGGCCAGCCGCATTATGAAAATCACCTAAATGACCACCGGTGGGTCACGCCGCACTTGACGTGTTAGGTATCCGAATTTGAAATAAAAATGCAAAGAAGCGCATCTTTAATGAGGTCATTGTCTTGTTGAAGAAAGTCAACGAATGAAAATGTTGTTGAACGTTTCGACCTCCTTGGGCATTGACAACTCTGAAAACAAATGGGGAAAAACTTGTCAAATGTAGATCTAAATGTTGCAAAAATGCGACAAGAAAAGCAGGACTACACAGAGAAAAAGCCATACCGGTGTGTACTTCAGTAGTCATCCCTTAATTTAGAGTCTAGAAAATCCAATTTTTAACTCAACTAGGGGTTGGAAAATCTAGTTTCCAACTCATTTGCGGTCTTGAAAATCCAATTTTCAATTCACTTAGGGGTTCGAAAATCCAATTTTCAACTCACTTAGGGGTTCGAAAATCCAATTTCCAATTCACTTATGGTTTGGAAGATCCAGTTCCCAACTTTAAGCGGCTAGAAAATCCAATTCAAACTCATTTACGGTCTTGAAAATCCAAGTTTTGTTCGCTGCCAAATCCAGTAAAAGGAAATTTTTTTATCATTGTATTGTACTTTTCAGGCTTTATTATAATGATTTGATCCAATAACGGTTTCCAGTTACTTTAGTTCGACTGTAAACAAAACTAACGGGAATATCGATTGTGATCTGCCATCCCGCCCGAGAAAGAATATTTTCTGTACGAGAATTCAGAGCATTTATGGGACTTTCGAATTATTGACTCAATATTTATTCGGAATTTTCGTTTTCAGTAAATCAATGAATAATATTATTTCGCGTGCCCAATATAACTTTAGAATTGACGTCTTCGACCATCATCCCTAAATTTGTTATTGATATCTCTTCGAAATTTACGTGTCTAATATATTTTCACAACAGACGTTTTCGAATATTCCTCTAAAATTTATTTTCCATTTCTCTTCGAAATTTATTTTATCGATATTCACTGGCCGCGGCATTACCATAATCTTGCATTCGGCGTGGACTTATGGGCGTGCGCGTGCATAAACTCGATTTAAGGCCCCTAAAGACCGCCTTTTTATGGTGAACTTTTTATGGTTTCCAGGCGCCCTAAACGTCAGTCCACAGCACGGTCTCCCAGGGCGCTTTTCCCATAAGGAAGAGAGTTTTTTTTTTTTTTTGAACGGAGGTTTTGGGGATTAGATTATTAGTTAGTTTAAGCCTCCCTATCCGCAACAAATGCGATCCAAAGAGTGGAAGCAAAAAGGCATCATTTAGTACGGAGATGAAGGAGCGCGGAATCTATACTGAAAGGGCATAGAAACAATAAGCTGAGAATGAAGATTATGAAACAAGATCAAAATTGAAAAAGGAAGTAGTAGGTTCTCAAAAAACAGGACGGCAGTGAACCGAAAAGAAGATGGTTCTTAACTTAACAAAAGCATTTTATTTCAAAAAAAGAAGGCATACCAAACTCTCAGTTCGGGCCCTCACATTTTCCCCCTGGAAATGCTAATTCCCATAGATACAATAGTTTATCTCCCTGAGGGGGAAACTTTTGGGGCGCGGTAAACCTTTCATTTTATCCTTTTCTTTGAGAAAATTCGTTCTCTCACTTATTTTCATGTGAAGTTTGCCTCTAGCTTTATAATCATCTTAGATTGAATTCAATATTCTCGCTGCTTTTGACGTACAACAAGGTTAGATTTCATCATCCTCTTGGATTAAATTAAATTTTCCCATAAACATTTACCTATCAGCCACGCCACTAATTCTTCTGCACTCAGCAGATACGGAGCCAAATACAGTATTAGAAAACGCTGATGCGCTAATAAACATTTATCACTAAACTAAACTAATTTATTATACTATTTATACTTCTTCACTGAATTATTTTTTCCATAACTTTTTGTAAGAAGTATCTGCTACGTGTCCGACATTGCACCGTCACCCACCGGACATTGTACCGTCACATGCCGGAGATGGTACCGTCAAATGCCGGACATTGTACCGTCACATGCCGGACATTGTACCGTCACATGCCGGACATTGTACCGTCACATGCCGGACATTGTACCGTCACATGCCGGAGATGGTACCGTCACATGCCGGACATTGTACCGTCACATGCCGGACATTGTACCGTCACATGCCGGACATTGTACCGTCACATGCCGGACATTGTACCGTCACATGCCGGAGATGGTACCGTCACATGCCGGACATTGTACCGTCACATGCCGGACATTGTACCGTCACATGCTGGACATTGTACCGTCACATGCCGGACATTGTACCGTCACATGCTGGACATTGTACCGTCACATGCCGGACATTGTACCGTCACATGCCGGACATTGTACCGTCACATGCCGGAGATGGTACCGTCACATGCCGGACATTGTACCGTCACATGCCGGACATTGTACCGTCACATGCCGGACATTGTACCGTCACATGCCGGACATTGTACCGTCACATGCCGGACATTGTACCGTCACATGCCGGAGATGGTACCGTCACATGCCGGACATTGTACCGTCACATGCCGGACATTGTACCGTCACATGCTGGACATTGTACCGTCACATGCCGGACATTGTACCGTCACATGCTGGACATTGTACCGTCACATGCCGGACATTGTACCGTCACATGCCGGACATTGTACCGTCACATGCCGGAGATGGTACCGTCACATGCCGGACATTGTACCGTCACATGCCGGACATTGTACCGTCACATGCTGGACATTGTACCGTCACATGCCGGACATTGTACCGTCACATGCTGGACATTGTACCGTCACATGCCGGACATTGTACCGTCACATGCCGGACATTGTACCGTCACATGCCGGACATTGTACCGTCACATGCCAAACATTGTACCGTCACATGCCGGATATTGTACCGTCACATGCTGGACATTGTACCGTCACACACCGGACATTGTACCGTCACATGCCGGATATTGTACCGTCACATGCCGGACATTGTACCGTCACATGCCGGACATTGTACCGTCACATGCCGGACATTGTACCGTCACATGCCGGACATTGTACCGTCACATGCCGGACATTGTACCGTCACATGCCGGACATTGTACCGTCACATGCCGGACATTGTACCGTCACACACCGGACATTGTACCGTCACATGCCGGAGATGGTACCGTCACATGCCGGACATTGTACCGTCACATGCCGGACATTGTACCGTCACATGCTGGACATTGTACCGTCACATGCCGGACATTGTACCGTCACATGCCGGACATTGTACCGTCACATGCCAAACATTGTACCGTCACATGCCGGATATTGTACCGTCACATGCTGGACATTGTACCGTCACACACCGGACATTGTACCGTCACATGCCGGATATTGTACCGTCACATGCCGGACATTGTACCGTCACACACCGGACATTGTACCGTCACATGCCGGACATTGTACCGTCACATGCCGGACATTGTACCGTCACATGCTGGACATTGTACCGTCACATGCCGGACATTGTACCGTCACATGCCGGACATTGTACCGTCACACACCGGACATTGTACCGTCACATGCCGGAGATGGTACCGTCACATGCCGGACATTGTACCGTCACATGCCGGACATTGTACCGTCACATGCTGGACATTGTACCGTCACATGCCGGACATTGTACCGTCACATGCCGGACATTGTACCGTCACATGCCAAACATTGTACCGTCACATGCCGGATATTGTACCGTCACATGCTGGACATTGTACCGTCACACACCGGACATTGTACCGTCACATGCCGGATATTGTACCGTCACATGCTGGACATTGTACCGTCACACACCGGACATTGTACCGTCACATGCCGGACATTGTACCGTCACATGCCAGACATTGTACCGTCACATGCCGGACATTGTACCGTCACATGCTGGACATTGTACCGTCACATGCCGGACATTGTACCGTCACATGCCGGACATTGTACCGTCACATGCCGGATATTGTACCGTCACATGCCGGACATTGTACCGTCACACACCGGACATTGTACCGTCACATGCCGGACATTGTACCGTCACACACCGGACATTGTACCGTCACACACCGGACATTGTACCGTCACAAATAGGACATTGTACCGTCACTCACAAGTCGGACATTGTACCGTCACTCACAAGTCGGACATTGTACCGTCACTCACAAGTCGGACATTGTACCGTCACTCACAAATAGGACATTGTACCGTCACTCACAAATAGGACATTGTACCGTCACTCACAAGTCGGACATTGTACCGTCACTCTCAATAAAGTTAGCGGCTGCTCTCTCTAATGGCATGTCACTTGTCAGAAAGTTTGACTGAAATGCAGGCCGATATTCGGGAACCGTGTCCCATCGGTCTCCGGACGACATTAAATTGAGGTTAACTCGATAAAAATGCATTCACTCATTGACTGCCCAGCACTTGTGCGTTTTGTTTTGGTGTTGTTTCCCTCTCAGGAGGTAACAACTATTGTATCTATAGGAATTAGCACTCCCAGGGGGAAAATGTGAGGGGCCGAGCTGATGGTGATGTAGGCATTCTTTGCTTTGAGACAAAATGTTTATTTTTTGTTTTCAAAATCAGGACTACAAGACACCCTGTATAGGGGACACACTGTATAGAGGACACTGTTCAGAGGACGCCCTGTATAGGGGACACCCTGTATAGGGAACAATGTATAGAGGACACCCTGTAAAGACGCCCTGTATAGAGGAATAACCCCTCCAGTTCTGACCCCACTCGGTCAGACAACCCAACCCAACCTGTATAAGTTCATGATATATGTTGATCCAAGGACCATCTTTTTTCGGTTCACTGCTGTCCTGTTCTCCATCGCACATTTTTTTCTTCGACTTTTATTATGTTTCATGAACTTCTTTCTCATCTTACTGTTTTTACGCAACTTGCGCATAGATTCTGTGTTCCCTCAAGTCCATACTGAATGGCGCCTTCATCCTTCCTCTCATTGGAACGCCTTTGCTACGGCTTGGGAGATTCAAACGTACATCTAATCTAATCTCTTTGGTGCCGTAATGGAGGCTTAAACGAACATCAAATTTCTTTTTAACGCCTTTGTTGTGGTTAAACGAAGATCTAATCAGTTTAGAACGCCTTTGTGGCGGTTAAACGAAGATCTAATCAGTTTAGAACGCCTTTGTTGTGGTTAAACGAAGATCTAATCAGTTTAGAACGCCTTTGTTGTGGTTAAACGAAGATCTAATCAGTTTAGAACGCCTTTGTTGTGGTTAAACGAAGATCTAATCAGTTTAGAACGCCTTTGTGGCGGTTAAACGAAGATCTAATCAGTTTAGAACGCCTTTGTTGTGGTTAAACGAAGATCTAATCAGTTTAAAACGCCTTTGTTGTGGTTAAACGAAGATCTAATCAGTTTAGAACGCATTTGTTGTGGTTAAACGATTGGCGCTCCCAGGGGGACTATGTGAGGGCCTGAGCTAAAGGTTAGGTAGGCTTCCTTTTTGTTGTAATAAAATAGGTTTTTGTTTTGTTACGGACCATCTTTTTTCGGTTCACTGCTGCCCTGTTTTTCAGCACCTACTACTTTCTTCTTCAACTTTTTTCTTGTTTCATGAACTTCTTTCCTAGCTTACTGTTTCTGTGCACCTCGTGCATAGATTCCGCGTTCCCTCAACTCCATACTAAATGGTGCCTTCCTCTTCCCTCTCTTGGAACATCTTTGTCGTGGTTAAGGGAGGCTAAAACTTTCTTATATAATAATAATAATGTGGTTAAACGAAGATCTAATCAGTTTAGAACGCCTTCGTGGCGGTTAAACGAAGATCTTATCAGTTTAGAACGCCTTCGTGGCGGTTAAACGAAGATCTAATCAGTTTAGAACGCCTTTGTGGCGGTTAAACGAAGATCTTATCAGTTTAGAACGCCTTCGTGGCGGTTAAACGAAGATCTTATCAGTTTAGAACGCCTTCGTGGCGGTTAAACGAAGATCTAATCAGTTTAGAACACCTTTGTTGTGGTTAAACGAAGATCTAATTAGTTTAGAACGCCTTCGTGGCGGTTAAACGAAGATCTAATCAGTTTAGAACGCCTTTGTTGTGGTTAAACGAAGATCTAATCAGTTTAGAACGCCTTTGTTGTGGTTAAACGAAGATCTAATTAGTTTAGAACGCCTTCGTGGCGGTTAAACAAAGATCTGATCAGTTTAGAACGCCTTCGTGGCGGTTAAACGAAGATCTAATCAGTTTAGAACGCCTTTGTGGCGGTTAAACTCGCATCTAACCTGTGTCATGTGTTGATGCACTGCCGCCCCACATTGCAGGACGGACTTCAACTTCGTGTCGGGCCGGGTCGAGAACTGGCTCGAGATATTCCCGCTGCAGACGTCGGACGAGGGGACGTACCGGTGTGAGATCACCTACATGGTCGTGCGTGAGGTGTGCAGCATCGTCCAGTTCACCAACCTCACCACTTACGGTCAGTTCACCAGCCTCACCACTTACGGTCAGTTCACCAGCCTCACCACTTACGGTCAGTTCACCAGCCTCACCACTTACGGTCAGTTCACCAGCCTCACCACTTACGGTCAGTTCACCACTTATTTATGACGCATTCATGAATTACCAAATGTACTCATAATGACTCAGTTCACCATTTACGATAAGCTTACATAACTTTTTAGGGGTCAGTTGAGATAAAATGTATAATAAATAAACCTCACCTCACCCTCTCACCACAACACAGTTCGCCAACCTCACTACTTACGTACTATGTTCATCATTATTACGAGTTCACCATTATTGCTATGTATTTTCATCATTTGCTCTCACACTATCCCATATGGCAAAATTTTAATTCTATCAATACGTTATCATTCTTTTCCTCATTATCTTTCTTTTACTAACGTCAAGCACAATTTATTACACGATATATCATTTCATATATTATCGTCGTTCATTGATCATACGATCCATTAGGCTAAATATTCATTATTTTCATTATCTTTACGTAACTACTGCAACACATGAGCCATCAATCTTATGGACCAATAGCAAAGAAAGAATTTATGTGATTCTCCAACTTATACTTGAAGGCAGAGTTAACGCATGGACAGTTTGCAATGAAATTATTCGCATGCAATTCATAAGTTCATGATAACACGCGCTTACTACGTTGGCGTGGTTGCTTCGGTGGGTTGGGTAGGGTTGGGTAGGATTAGGTTGGGTAGGGTTGGGCAGGGTTGAGTTGGATTGGGCAGGGTTGAGTTGGATTGGGCAGGTTTGGGCAGGGTTGAGTTGGATTGGGCAGGTTTGGGTAGGTAGGGTTGGGTTGGGTAAGGTTGCTTTGAGTAAGGTTGCGTTGGGTTGGGTAAGGTTGCGTAGGGTAGGGTAGGGTTGGGTTAGGTTGTGAAAAAATTGTGATTAGGTTGTGATTGGAAAACCAAACTTCACTGCTAGAATACATGTCTGTCCTTTCTAAGATGTGAGAGTAATATGAGTGCAAAACGCTAACTTGTATGCTGAAATTTGTTCCGAAAAATTAGATTTAAATGATAGAATTAGTGCACACGTATAAATGCGTGCGCGTGAACGAGCAGTGAGCAAGTGTCTCACTAGCAAGTCAACGCGTTAATTATTTGATCAGCGTGCTTCAGAGTTACGCACTCGAATGACCCCAAATTCCTCGTCTATTATTATTATTATTATTATTATTATTATTATTATTATTATTATTATTATTATTATTATCATTATTATTATTAATATTATTATTATTATTATTATTATTATTATAAGCATGCGATGGTTTGAAATGGAAGTAAAAATTAATAAATAAATAGAAAACAAATTAGACAAAACATGAAGAGGTAAAAAATATTCATTAAATTGGAAAATTCTTTGGAACTTCAGATTTTTCAGTAGCATAGCTTTTTCATGATTAAACTTCCAGCCTGAAAATATAAAGTACATAAATATTTCAGAGCGAGTTTCTTCTATTCAATAATGAAGTTATTGCGGAATATAACGGTGATGTGCTATTTAGAAAAAAAAACAAAATAAACTCCTATTCTAATACACTGTAAGCTATTCTGTTCCTTCCTGAAAGTTTTTCGTGCTAAGTTATTTTATTACCACCTTAACTAATTCTGTTGTCATGCTTTTTCTATTCTATTCAAACTTTGTTCGATTCTCGTTCTGTTCTGTTCAATTCCCATTCTGTTCTATCCCCTTCTTTTCTGTTTTATTCTGTTTTCATTTTGCTTTATTCTCTTTTGTTCTTTTATATCTTATTCCCAATTATTTATAAGCTGTTCGTCTCCCTTTCCTATTCTTCTCGAAGCTCTTCTACTTTATTCCACTCTACTTCATGTTGGTCTCGTCAGGACTGGATTTTTTCTCTTTCCATGCGTTCGCCTTTCCTCCTTTTCCATTTTCCTCTCTTTCCCCTCTTTTTTCTCTTTCCTCTTTTTCCTCTCTTTCCCCTCCCTTTTTCCACTCTATTCTTTTCCTCTTCTTCCCTTCTACCCCTAGTCTTTCCCCTCTTTCCTTTTTTCCCTCTTTTCTTTGGCCTCTCTTTTCTTCTTCTCTTCTTCCATTCTTAACCCTTTTTTCCCTCTTTCTTCCGTTTCCCCTCATTCCCCTCTTTCTTCCGTTTCCCCTCATTCCTCTCATTTCGCCCATTCACTGTGAAGTCCACGTGCGCACGAGTTTCCCCGCCACTCGCCTCTGCCCCACACACCACGACCGCTGCGGCGGCTGCGCTATTTACGGAGCCCCGCCATTATCAGGCGCGCCATTGAGCCGCCTGAGCTATTCACCTGGCGGGAGTGGGGTGCCCTTCCAAAGGTTAACCTGCGCAGGCCTAGAGAATAGGCCGTTAGATTTTATCGTTTCAATAATCTCGAGTGAATGGGACCGTCGCTACAGTGACCTGAGCCCGTTGCTGCAGTGGCCCGTTGCTGCAGTGGCCCGTTGCTGCAGTGGCCCGTTGCTGCAGTGGCCCGTTGCTGCAGTGGCCCGTTGCTGCAGTGGCCCGTTGCTGCAGTGGCCCGTTGCTGCATTGGCCCGTTGCTGCATTGGCCCGTTGCTGCATTGGCCCGTTGCTGCAGTGGCCCGTTGCGGCAGTGGCCCGTTGCTGCATTGGCCCGTTGCTGCAGTGGCCCGTTGCTGCAGTGGCCCGTTGCTGCAGTGGCCCGTTGCTGCAGTGGCCCATTGCTGCAGTGGCCCGTTGCTGCAGTGGCCCGTTGCTGCAGTGGCCCGTTGCTGCAGTGGCCCGTTGCTGCAGTGGCCCGTTGCTGCAGTGGCCCGTTGCTACAGAGGCCCGTGCCCGTTGCTGCAGTTGTCTGAGCGACCGGAAAAAAAACTTTTCACAGACCAACTCAAGTTTGCCGACATTTTACAGGCGTTTCGTCAGAAGTTTCCGGGGTACTTTTCTCTGAAACGATCCCTAAAATATACATGCTCTGTTTTTCTTTGCGTGCGTCGTCTCGAGACTCTTCCCTCCTTGCGGTGCGCGGATGCTTCTGGGGAAGTTTTTCTGCCGCTCGCGCTGTAAAGGTTTAATTGTCGTGCAACTTGGGGTATTTTTCTTTGCATCTTTCTTACTAATTTTTATTTTCAATTTATTATTTTTTCGACGTTGTTTTTGATGCTGCTTTTCAACGCGTTTTTTTTAAGTTTCCTCGAGAGGTTTTCCAAGGGTTTTATTGAAAGCTCTTGAAAACTTTTTGCTAAGTATTCTTCCGACAGGCTTTTTTTCGTAATTTTTCGTAGACTTTTTTTAAGTTTTTCCGAAAGTTTTTTGGAAGTTTTTTCTGAAGAGCTTTTTCGAAAAGCTTTTTTTCGAAAGGCTTTTTTTCGAAGGGCTTTTCTTCGGAAGGCTTTTTGCTAAGGATTTTTTACTATTCTTCCATCAGAATTTCTTCCCCTGAAATTTTTTCACAGCAATTTAAACAATTTTAAACAATTTCAACAATTTATTTACCACAGGTGATACAGAGGTAGAATTTTTCTCAAGTCTAGTACAATGGTCAAATTTGAGCATAGCTACCTGTGGGCCCGAATAAGTTCAGCGACTTCTAGGGCATCCTACCATCACGTTATTCTAGGGTGTACAAAAATGTTTAACCTATAGTTCACTTAACCTAGTTTCGCATTAGACTGATCATTGAGATAATTAACTCGATATTTTATGCTGTATTTTACAATATAGGTCAAGTCGGCTATATTTAACAGTATGTTCGATAAAACGATTCAAGAGCAGAGAGAAGATTGGTTATGGTACACAAGGCAAGTTACATTATGACATTATCATTAGTTACATGTAGGAGGCAAGATTTCGACACGGTGATCTTACACGACTAGTATTCTGATAGGAAGTGAGACTCAAGATGTCTTTTGAATACTTTGTACGAATTACATTCACGGATCTCTGCTGGTATAGAGTTCCAAGTTTTGGTTCCAACAAAGAGAATGCTGTGTTGCGACCTGGCCTTTGAATAATAAGGAAGCATGAATTTACTTCTATTTCGGGTTAGATGGTCGTGATGACCAGTTTGTGCAGTCAATAATTGTCTTAGGCTATTGTCGCCATCATTTCTTAATGTTTTGTAAATGAAGTTACAGATGGAGATTTTGTAGAGATCCGAAAGTTTAAGTATTTGTAAATTTTTGAAAGAATCATTTGTGTGAGCATTATATTCTAGGTTCTTTACCGCTCTGACAGCCCTTTTCTGCAGAGTAAAAATTTTGTTGGTTTTATTTTTATCAGTTCCGTGCCATGCTTCTATTCCGTATTGCAAGTATGGAGAAATGAGCATTCGGTAGAGCATTTGTAAAGCTGTTTCAGGCAGAAAATTTTTAACTTTATTTAGGATTCCGATGGATTTTGATAATTTAGAACTAATATGAGTGATGTGCTCTTTGAAGGTCAGATGTTTATCTATTATGATGCCCAGAAACTTACATGAGTTGGTTTCTTCGATTTCACCTTCGCCAATTTTAATGCTTGGGAGAGATACATCTTTCTTGTATGAGAATGTAATATAATTTGTTTTATCGATATTTAGGCTTATTTTATTAGCTTTGAGCCACGATGAAACCTTGTGAAGTTCAGTATTTATACTCTCCACAATCATAGCAGGATTTTGGTTCGGAAGGACCGCAGAAAGCGTACTGTCATCGGCAAAAAGTATGAATTTGAAGAATGATGTAGATTTTACAATATCATTGATAAAAATCAGAAACATGAGAGGCCCAAGAACAGATCCTTGTGGAACTCCATGGCTAATTGTCTGTGGGTCTGATTTTGCGTCGTCAATGACAACGTATTGCTTCCGATTTGTTAGGTATGATCTGAACCAATCATGAGCAATCCCTCGAATGCCATAACAGTGTAGTTTCGAGAGTAGTATTTTATGGTCCACACAATCAAATGCTTTTCGAAAGTCAAGAAATACAGAGATGACAGGCTTTCCTTCATCTATATTAGAATATAGGATTTGTAAATGATTTAATATAGCCTGTGTTGTTGATTTTTTAGAGCGAAAACCGTATTGTTTATCGTAAAGAAATGATTTTTGTTCAAAATACGAGTACACTTTTTTATACACAATCTTTTCGAATACTTTGCTAATAATTGGTAGAATGGAGATAGGTCGATAATTGTTTACACAGGTTTTTTCACCACTTTTAAAGATAGGGGTTACTCTAGCAACTTTGAGGGAGTTCGGGAAAGTGCCTAGTAAGAGAGACTGGTTAATAATATTTGATATCAGTGGGGCTACAATGTCAGCAATAACTTTAAGTACTTTAGTCGGAAACGTTTGTAACCCACTCGATTTATTTTTCATGTTGTTTATGCACGTAATTACATCGGAGGAGTTTGTAGGCGTAAAGAAACAGGAGTTGGGTTCTCGAATATGATCCATAAATTCCAGGTGATCAGTAGGTTCACTTGGAATACCATCAGCTATGGTTTTCCCTACGTTTACGAAGAAGTTGTTAAAGAGATTAGCAATTTCTTTCTTCTCATGATTTTTTACATTATCTTGAACAATATATTCAATTTTCTTTTTATCGGCATTATTCGGTTTACAGCAGGAGTTAAGGAGATGCCAAGTCTTTTTAACGTCAGTTTTGAATTGAGTAAACTTGAGCGTAAAGTAGTTCTTTTTTGATGTTCTCATCTGGTTTGTTACATAGTTTCTGAATCGGTTATATGTTTCTCTAGATATTCGTCCTTCGCATAGGAGGGCTAGGTACGCTTGACGTTTCTTTATATTTATCACGATGTCTCTAGTAATCCAGGGCTTTTGTTTATTTTTCGGGGTAACTGTACGAGTTGCAATTGGGCAACACTGATTGTATGCGGTCATTATAGTTTCAGTCAACTTTACTACTGCTTCATCAATGCTCGTAGTATTATTGTTTTGTTGAGAGATGTGCAATGTAGGCATTGATTCTTCTAGAACGGTGCGCATTTCTTCAAGATTTGATTCGTTTATTTTACGATATGAGTAAGTTTCAGCCCGTGCCTTGGTGCAGGCAATATAGACATTTTTCTTAATAAGAAAAACTGGGAAGTGATCTGATAAGTCAGAAGTAATTATTCCAGCAAGAAAATCACTAGGGTCTGTCATAAAGATATTGTCAAGCAGCGTAGCACACTCTGAGGTTATTCGTGTAGGCTTTGTAATGATCGGAAGGAAGGATTGAGACTGAAAGGTAGTTAGGAAATTAGAGATTGGTTCATGGCTTTCATGTTTCAGTAGATCATAATTGAAGTCACCGCATATTATTATGTCATTGTATAAGGGCCTGTTGAACTGAGAAATAATACGATTCAATTCATTCAGGAAGGATATAGGACAGGCTGTAGGAGGCCTATACACCGTTCCAAGCACAATGCGTTTACCATCTCTAAGAAGTTCTACGAAGAGTGATTCTATATGATCCTGATTCATTGTTGCACTTGCTATGGTTCTCGAGTCCATGTGGTTAGATATATATGTGCTGATGCCTCCACCCCGCTGTTTTTTTCTAAGCGAATGGTAACTATGATAATTTTCAAATCGAATCATGTCTTTAGTCGAGTCATCTAGCCAGCTTTCAGTGAAGCTAATCACGTCTAGGTTATATTTAAGGTCAGTAATAGTACATTGTATCTTTTCCAATTTTGGATAGAGTGACCTACAGTTCCAACACAGGAGTGAGAAATCTCGGTCAGTTATTCGTATAGTTTCGTTGAATTTTGATATATTAGTATACCTACACTCTTGAGAGTCGTTTAGGTTTGGATATATTCTGTTCAAATGATTGAAATCTGGATCGATTTCCTCAAATATCTCAGGGTGATCAGTCATTTAAAATAAGTAAACAGTAAGAATTAGGTACTATAGAGCTTAAAACGAAATACAGAGTCAAGCTTAAAGGGATATTCCCGTCTAAAAAGTAGCTTATTAAGTAAGAGAGAATAGAGTAAAAAAGAAAAATCTAGCGCGATTTCGTGAGTACACACAAACTCAGTCCATGAGAGAGTGATAATGGAGTTCAATATCACAACATTGGTGCAAACAGATTGCTAAGGGCGTTTTCACAAGTTCACATACAACAGGTAATAAGTTTCTAAAGATTATGACGACAATTATACAATCAGCTAATATGGTTTACGCGTAATAATAACTGTAGTGGTAAATAAAGAAGAATTCACAGTAACATTGGTTGGTGAAAAACTACTAATTGCGATGTTACAAAATGTGACACACCGATGTCATAGATGTTTACACACACATCTATTATTTATTTGTTATAATATTGGAGTTCGATATCACTACATTGGTGCAAACAGATTGCTGAGGGCGTTTTCATAAGTTCACATACAAGAGGGAATAAGTTTTAAAGATTATGATGACAATGATACAATCAGCTAATATGGTTTACGCGTAATAATAACTGTAGTGGTAAAAAAAAAAAGAAGAAGAATTCACAGTAATATTGGTAAGTGAAAAATTGCTGATAGATTATAATGAAAATGATATAATCAGATTATAAGAAGATTACAACGACAATGATATAATCAGCTAATATGGTTGTACGATGGCAGTGGAGGGCAGAAGCGATTATCAGATTATAAGAAGATTACAACGACAATGATATAATCAGCTAATATGGTTTACGCGTAATAATACTTAAGTGGTTAAAAGGAGAAAAAAAATTCACAGTAACATTGGGAGGTGAAAAATTGCTGATTGCGTTGTTTCAAAAGTTCACACTCAGCCGTCATAAATGTTTACAACACATCTGTCATACATTTGTATAGATTCAGGTTAAACTAACATCAAGTTGAGGTTAACTGACATGATACCTAATTGAGGTTAAATTAACACGAAATTGACATATCTAATTTAGGGGATCACCTAGTCTAGTCACCCATGATCTGCTGTGATGACATATTTAGTTGTTGCACCAGGTATTGCTCGAGGTCATCTGGCGTGTTGATCTCGCGGCGTCTTGAATCTGGGTTTCCTGGGTTGAATATGAAGATGTTTCCATCCTGTGTTCTTGGGATTCCAACTTTATCCGGGAATTTCCTTTTGGCCATCCTAAGAATGTACATGGCGTTAGCTCGTGAAGGTATGAGGTATTCAGTTATGAAGAAGAACTTTGGTTTCTTTTCTCGGCAGGCGTTGAGAATTTCACGTTTTTTGTTATAAAGTTTTAGTTCAAATGCTATGTTTCTTTGATCTACGTTCCCAGTTACTGTTTTTTTCCCCATTCTTGTAGCTGACGTGATGTCAGTGTCGGTGAGGTCAATGTTGATCTTGTCCTTCAGAAGATGGCAGACGGTTTCCTTGCAGATTTCGTTCGAGTGTGATTGTGGTAGATCCTTACCAGAAATGACGAGAGTACATTTTTTGTCTTCAATGGCTCGGCGCTGATCACTTTTTCCAACTGGTCGAGACGGAGGGCTAAGCTATCCATTTTCTCATTCTGTTCTTCGAGAGTTTTCTTGTGCTCTGCTTCTTTTCCCGCTACTGTTTCAACTAGTGTTTTAAGGTGACTTATTTCAATTTTCATATTATCAATGTCACTCTTAAAATTTGTCATCACTGAGTCGAAGTATTTTATAAGGACAGATACCACTTTTTTGCCATCTTTCGTTAGGTTAGACACATCAGGATATTGACCAAACTTCGGCTGATATTCGTCGCTGTTATTGTTGCCGCAGCTGTTGTTATTGCGTTGCTTCTTGGGTACCATCTTAGAATTGAGAGAGTTCGTTTCCTCGTGTACGCGAGGGATGAGCACTTTCACACTTTTTGAGGGAATATTTTTACACTTAGTTCGATGATTTTTTATTTGTTGTTTGTTTAAGTCACATTTGAATTCTCATGGCGAGAGTGTGTACCCATTCAGGTTAGGAGTACATTCTTTCTAGCGTTATGCACTTTGTTTCGGAGCGAGCGCAACACACGTCCGTGCCACACGGAGTCTCTCAGGACACTGACTGTAGAAATTGACTGACTGATCATTGACTGACTGTAGAAATTATACCGTGATTGTGAGAGATAAACCCCTCAGGGGGATACAACTATTGTATCTATGGGAATTAGCGCTCCCAGGGGAACCATGTGAGGGCCCGAGCTAAAGGTTAGGTAGGCTTCTTTTTTGTTGTAATAAAATAGGTTTTTGTTTTGTTACGGACCGTCTTTTTTCGGTTCACTGCTGTCCTGTTTTTCAGCACCTACTACTTTCTTCTTCAACTTTTTTCTTGTTTCATGAACTTCTTTCCTAGCTTACTGTTTCTGTGCACCTTGTGCATAGATTCCGCGTTCCCTCAACTCCATACTAAATGGTGCCTTCCTCTTTCCTCTCTTGGAACATCTTTGTCGTGGTTAAGGGAGGCTAAAACATTCTTATATAATAATAATAATAATAATAATGTGAGAGATAAACACTTGTGCATAGATTCCCTATTCCCTAAAGTCCACGTTAAATGGTTTCATCCTCTCTTAAAAGCCTTTTCGCTGTAATTAGGGAGGCTTAAACTAATGTATCTAATCTAACATTAGGATCATCATCTATGTTAGAAATGTAGGACCAAGCTTCAGTGCCAAAATTTGTATTTATATCATTTAATGTAACCTAGCAAGATGATTTCATGTGATCAAATAAATATGAATGTATCGTGTAACTCATAAAAATATGGGTCCTAAACTTTCAGAAATCAGACTTTTATTTTAAGGACTTTTATTTATCTCTTTTTTTTGTCCCTTCGTTCCCTATTCTAAAAAATAAACGACACCATACACACTTTCTTCCTAATTTTTTCACCCAACATGGAAGATTAGATAAATTACATAGTTTGAGGTTCCCTAACGCCCAGCATAGTAGGGTATACCACTTTTTCATTTTAAAACTCGTTTGTCATGTTCAAAACTTGAAGCATTTTTTTTTAAACTTTTCCCCAGTTTTTTGACTCAACTGAACATTACTAAAGACGTCAATACCTATTTAATGTCAGAAATTTTTGTTCCAAAACGGAACAATGTTATGCAATAAGACGCAATCTTCTCGTGTCTGGCGGGAATAATTGATTGGAACGAAACTTAATTTTCTTTCGTCTTTGCTTTTTTCTACTTACAGAAGTTCCAAAGACACCCAACTTTCATAAGAAGTCAACTGTACTTCCTTACTATTTTTCTTTCTACTTATACATGTTTCGGGTCACCTCACTTTAATTGGTAAGGAAATAATTTTTCTTTCTTCTGTTTTCCTTTATAGAAGTTTCAAAGACCACTCATATTATTTGCAAATTATTTGTATTTCCTATCTTCATTTTATTTCTCTGCTTATACATGTTTCAGAGTCTATTCATGTCAATTGAAAATGAACAGAATTTTTTTTTCATTTTTTACACGTTCTAGAGACTCTTCAAATATCAAACCGCTCTGATACACCATTAGAATCACATTGGACAAATCACATATCATTTGTCTCGATAGATGTTCCTTGCAACTTACGCCAATCTCGATAGATGTTCCTTGAAACTTACGCCCATCTCGATAGATGTTCCTGGCAACTTACGCCCATCTCGATAGATGTTCCTTGCAACTTATGCCCATCTCGATAGATGTTCCTTGCAACTTACGCCCATCTCGATAGATGTTCCTTGCAACTTACGCCCATCTCGATAGATGTTCCTTGCAACTTACGCCCATCTCGATAGATGTTCCTTGCAACTTACGCCCATCTCGATAGATGTTCCTTGCAACTTACGCCCATCTCGATAGATGTTCCTTGCAACTTACGCCCATCTCGATAGATGTTCCTTGCAACTTACGCCCATCTCGATAGATGTTCCTTGCAACTTACGACCATCTCGATAGATGTTCCTTGCAACTTACGCCCATCTCGATAGATGTTTCTTGCAACTTACGCCCATCTCGATAGATGTTCCTTGCAACTTACGCCCATCTCGATAGATATTCCTTGCAACTTACGCCCATCTCGATAGATGTTCCTTGCAACTTACGCCCATCTCGATAGATGTTCCTTGCACCTTACGCCCATCTCGATAGATGTTCCTTGCAACTTACGCCCATCTCGATAGATGTTCCTTGCAACTTACGCCCATCTCGATAGATGTTCCTTGCAACTTACGCCCATCTCGATAGATGTTCCTTGCAACTTACGCCCATCTCGAAAGATGTTCCTTGCAACTTACGACAAACTCGATAGATGTTCCTTGCAACTTACGACAATCGCACAAAAAAAACTTGTCTAAGAGTTTGTCGCCTCGGCAAAATAATTGGCAATCTAGCGAGGTCTCTTTCTCTCGACGACTTATGTGAGACACAACTGTGTCTAACAGACAACAGACACCTGTGTGTCTGTGTGCTCAATTGTGCTGTGTGTGTTGCTGATTTGTGCCGTTCATTCATTTGTTTGGAGTGTGTGTGTTGCTGAGTTGTGTGATGCTGATGGTAGTCGTTTCTGTGTGCGGAATTGTGCTGTGTGGTGGTTGGTGTGTTACTGATTTGTGTGGTGTGTTGCTCATTTTCTTAGTACGTGCGTGTGTTGCTGAGTTGTGTGGTGCTGATTTGAGTTGTGTTGCCGGTTGTGTTTTGAGCAGATGTGTTGTGTATTGGCGAATTTGTTGCTGATTTTTGTGATATGCTCCTCTTTTGCTTAGTGCGTGAGTTCGTTCGTATGTTGATAAGTCGTGTGATGCTGAGTTGAGTTTTGCGTTACTGTATGGACTTCTGTGTATGGACTTCTGTGTATGGACTTCTGTGTATGGACTTCTGTGTATGGACTTCTGTGTATGGACTTCTGTGTATGGACTTCTGTGTATGGACTTCTGTGTATGGACTTCTGAGTATGGACTTCTGTGTATGGACTTCTGTGTATGGACTTCTGTGTATGGACTTCTGTGTACGGACTTCTGTGTATGGACTTCTGTGTATGGACTTCTGTGTATGGACTTCTGTGTATGGACTTCTGTGTATGGACTTCTGTGTATGGACTTCTGTGTATGGACTTCTGTGTATGGACTTCTGTGTATGGACTTCTGTTTATGGACTTCCGAGTATGGACTTCCGAGTGTGGACTTCCGAGTTTGGACTTCTGAGTGTGGACTTCTGTGTATGGACTTCTGTGTATGGACTTCTGTGTATGGACTTCTGTGTATGGACTTCTGTGTATGGACTTCTGTGTATGGACTTCTGTGTATGGACTTCTGAGCATGGACTTCTGAGCATGGACTTCTGAGCATGGACTTCTGTGTATGCACTTCTGTGTATGGACTTCTGTGTATGGACTTCTGTGTATGCACTTCTGTGTATGCACTTCTGTGTATGCACTTCTGTGTATGCACTTCTGTGTATGCACTTCTGTGTACGGACTTCTGTGTATGGACTTCTGTGTATGGACTTCTGTGTATGGACTTCTGTGTATGGACTTCTGTGTATGGACTTCTGTGTAAGGACTTCTGTGTATGGACTTCTTGGGTGCACCTTTGTTGGGACTAAGGAGTTTCAGATTTTCGATTTAACATTATGTAAAAATGCACGATTTGCATTCTTCGTAAACTTTTTTCAAATTACTTTAGGATGTTTTTAGTAACATCTCCCTGTAGGAACATAGACAAATGAACCCATGAGATGGAAGAAAAAGTCATGGTCATTTCAGAAATAATTTTGTGAGGTTAAATTTTTCTTCAACTCAAAGTTGTTTGTGCAAAATATTTTGATAATAATTTGGTGAAGTTACTTTTATTGTAATTGATCACACATCCAGGAGTGTATTTTACCGGTCATGCACATCATCTAAACACATTTTGCTTCAGCATTTAGTTCAGCTTTTGATGACAGTACATTTGACGATATCATCCAATTCAACATTTGATTACAGCACAATTTGCGTTATCATCCAATTCAACATTTGATTACAGCACAATTTGCGTTATCATCCAATTCAGCATTTGATTACAGCACAATTTGCTATATGATCCAATTCAACATTTGATTACAGCACAATTTGCGTTATCATCCAATTCAGCATTTGATTACAGCACAATTTGCTATATGATCCAATTCAACATTTGATTACAGCACAATTTGCGTTATCATCCAATTCAGCATTTGATTACAGCACAATTTGCCATATCAGTCAGTTCAACATTTGATTATAGCACGATTTGAGATATCATCCAATTCAACATTTGATTACAGCACAATATGCGATATCATCCAATTCAACATTTGATTACAGCACAATTTTCGATTTCAGTCAATTCAACATTGAATTACAGCACAATTTGCGATATCATTCAATTCAGCATTGAATTACAACACAATTTGCGATATCATCCAATTCTCAACATCGGATTACAGCACAATTTGTGATATCATCCAATTCTCAACATCGGATTACAGCACAATTTGTGCTCCACTTTCGGTGTTTGAATAAAAGTTCTGAACTTCAATCAGCCTCACAATTGCCGCACCCGCGTTATCCAAATCATTTTGTAAACAGCGGCTTTTGCCCCACATTGTTTACTTAAGGCCGAGGGGGGAGGCATGTGTAAACAAAACGTCAGACCCATTTTTTTCGGCCCATTTTGGAGCACAACAGCCTTACAGGCTGCATTTTAATATAAAAAATTCTGCAGTTCGGCGACAGTCATCGCAATTTCTCCCCACAAATAATTCTGACGTAGCTCTTCGCTATGAATAAACAATAGCTTCGCTCGTTCACTGCAAGCTTCCAGGTTTCATGGCCTGTTTTCTTTTTGTTGTTCAAACAAAGCTTCGCTTTAGCTTTTTTCGACGTCAGTGCTTCAGCTGATACTGGCGAATCCAAAATATTTGCTTGGTGTTTTGCCTGAAGTTAGGATACTGTTCAAATTTCCGGAAATTTTAAAGCATTTTTGCGTTAGTTAAGGGCTATTTAAATGGCCGGGAATATTTGAAATGGTTTTGCCTGTAGTTAGGATACTTTTCACATTTCTGGCAATTTTTAAAACATTTTTGCTTCAGTTAGGGGCTATTTAAATGGCCGGGAATATTTGAAATGGTTTTGCTGTAGTTAGGATACTACTTAAATTACCGAAAAATTTTGAAACGTTTTTGCAATATTTTGGATATTTTCCAAATTACAGAAATATTTTAACGTTTTTGCTGTAGTTAGGATACTATTTAAATTGCCAAGAATATTCGCATGGAATCTTTTCTGTAGTTTTTCTTGTAGGATTCTGTTCAAATTCCCAAAAATTGTTGAACCATTTTTTCTTAAGTTAGGATACTATTTAAATGGCCGAAAATCTTAAATGTTTCTGCTGGAGATACTTTTAAATTGCTGAAAAATGTACCTTTGGATTTTGCTGTACTTTGGATGCTGTTCAAATTGCCGATGGGTAATGGTTGAGAAAATTCTTACTCGGCCCTTTTTGGGCGTCGACTTTTACACCACGGTAGAGGAAACAAGCTAGGGTCATTTCTATGGGAGAAAATACACCTCCTCTTGTTCGGCTGGCCAATAGAAAGGTTTTATTACAAACCAACTTTATGGCGTCACCAAAACGCAATGTCGTTAGGCCAATAGTGGAGCCAGTTTTGGGGGTAGCAGTGCTACCAGATTGAAAATGAGCGCTGCTATTGGTTCGTTGCCATGACGTCAGCAAAACCACACCGTCAACGAAAAAAAGATAGGTTTGAACCTACCTTGTTTCCTCTACAGTGCTATACACTTTCATTCTGCTGTGAACTATGGCACAAAGTTCACCATTCTGGTAATCATCGTGTTTATGTTCTAATACATTACCAACATCATGGTACATACATATGTGTACCACTAAATATATTGCTCATTTACGCACCGGTCTACACGTACTTTATTTCAAACATTTCCTAAACTCTTTTAGTATTTCTTCTTGCAAAAATAAATCGTGCACTAAATATTTCTTTACCTTTTTTAGCATTTATTTCAGCGTAAAAGTTAGTGTGATACCGTGCCATTACATTGGTTACACTTCTTGGAATTGGTAGAAATGGATTCGAGCTACAAAGTCGGGTTTTCAATTGGAGGGCAAATATGCCGAGTGTCCCAACCCACAAATCAGAGATCAAAACTGGCAGAGTGGATTAAGTGATCATTTCACCTCATTGCGGCGTAGATGTATTTCAGGCAGAGTGGCCTAGTTCCTAGTTCAGTTCCTAGTTAGTTACTTGGCTAAAAAAGCCAGTTTGGTAACCTTGCGATGAACACCACGCCTTTAGCTTGAGTGTCCTAAAATTCTGTGTTTTGCGGGTTAGGACACTCTGGATATTTCCCCATCAATTCTGCTTCTCAATACCTAATATCCAACCGCAGCAACAGCGCAAATTTGGATAATTTAAACAATTTGAGCAACTTGATCAATATAAAAAATGTAAGTAAATTTTTTACCACAAGTGATGCAGAAGTAGATTTTTCTTGAGTCTAGTACAATGGACACATTTGAGTATAGCTACCTGTGGGCCCGAATAAGTTCAGCGACTGCTAGAGCATCCTATCATCAACGCTATTCTAATGTGTGCAATCACGTTTAACTTAGCTGAGAAGGTTAAAATTCAATTTTTTTCGACAGCACGTCCGACGTACCAAAAA
This sequence comes from Morinoia aosen, assembly GCA_030386875.1. NCBI lineage: Eukaryota > Metazoa > Arthropoda > Malacostraca > Amphipoda > Talitridae > Morinoia > Morinoia aosen. The sequence goes on along the minus strand of CM059577.1, from coordinate 42,794,724 downwards.
ATGACGTTCAAGGACGGGTCGCCCGTTGACAACGGGACGTCCATCGGCCCGTTCGATGAGGGGCAGACCGTGGAGCTGAAGTGCGAGTCCGGCGGAGGGAAGCCCGTACCCAGGGTTTCCTGGTGGAAGGGCAGTGAAGAGCTCACCGGTAAGTGAAGGGCGGAAAGTTGTTTAATAGTTAGTGAAGGGTAATGAAAGCTCAGTAGAGGATGAAAGGCATTTAAGAACGACATGGTAAGTGAGGGATGTTTATTTGTAGAGTGTGGCAGTAAAGGGTGGGTGTTGGTGGAATGTGGCAGTGAAGGGCGTAGAGATGAATGGCAAGTGAAGGGGGAGTGTTGGGGGAAGTTTAGTCTGCCAGAAATCAGCGTTTTGGAAACTAGCAGTGCGATCTATGTAAATACAACAGCGCTGTCTGCTTACATATGCAGCCTGGCCTAGGCATCAGAGAGTGTGGAATCTGCTGGGCTTGGAGGCATAGAAGCCTTGGTCTATGGGAGGGAGCCTTAGGTCTAGGGGTGGGGGAGGCCATAGGTCTAAGTGTAAGAAAGAGGCCATAGATCTAAGTGTAAGGAAGAGGCCAAAGATCTAAGTGTAAGGAAGAGGCCAAAGATCTAAGTGTAAGGAAGAGGCCAAAGATCTAAGTGTAAGGAAGAGGCCAAAGATCTAAGTGTAAGGAAGAGGCCAAAGATCTAAGTGTAAGAAAGAGGCCAAAGATCTAAGTGTAAGGAAGAGGCCCTGGATCTAAGTGTAAGAAAGAAGCCAAAGATCTAAGTGAAGGAAGAGGCCATAGTTCTAAGTGGAGGAAGAGGCCATAAGTCTAAGGGTAAACTATTATGGATAGGCTTTTGGGACTTTTGTCTTACAAACTCAGCTTGCTTTGTTTTACTGCTTTAATTTTTATAGCTGTATCTTCTTTGTCCTATCTTTTTTTTCTTTTTTTCCTTCCTAATTTTCGATTTCAGTATACAGCGTGCTTGTGTTGGAACACACCTTGTGCATCGATTCCCGTTCTTTACAGTCCATAGACACAAAATTTTCCCATCTCATCTTCCTTGAGATCGCTTTTAAAATAGCTAATGCGCCTTAAACACTCATCACAATATAAGAGAACACTATATTTTTACGTTAGCTTCTCCTCGATGCTTCTTGCTTTACGAACACTTTTTCTAGATGCTATTTGCTCTACTAACCCCTTTTTTTATGCCTTTTGCACTAGCAACACTTTTCCTCAATGCGTTTTTCAATACCAACACTTTTCCTCAATGCGTTTTCTATTACCAACACTTTTCCTCAATGCTCTTTGCATTGTAACTCTGTTTATTTTTGTAACACTTTTCCTCAATGCTTTTTTGCATTACCACCACGTCTGCATTGTAACTGTGTTCACGCTTGCCCCGCCAGGCGAGTACCGAGCGGAGAGCGACAGCAGCGGGACAGGTACCGGCACTAACGCGCTCACGCTCGAGCTCGGCAGAGGCGATCTCGCGCATCCCAACATCCAGTGCCGCGTCGACAGCGAAGCGATGGACGAACCTGCGCGGCTGAGCCTCAGAGTCAACGTTAATGGTGGGTTGTTTGAGAGGCAAGAGTTGTAGTTAATGGTGGGTTGTTTGAGAGGTTGGAGTTGACGTAAGTCGTGGGTGGTTCATGGGGTTAGCTGACTTTAATGGTGGGTGGTTCATTGGGTTAGTTGACTTTAATGGTGGGTGGTTCATAGGGTTAGTTGACGTTAATGGTGGGTGGTTCATGGGGTTAGCTGACTTTAATGGTGGGTGGTTCATTGGGTTAGTTGACTTTAATGGTGGGTGGTTCATAGGGTTAGTTGACGTTAATGGTGGGTGGTTCATAGGGTTAGTTGACGTTAATGGTGGGTGGTTCATAGGGTTAGTTGACGTTAATGGTGGGTGGTTCATAGGGTTAGTTGACGTTAATGGTGAGTTGTTCAGATAAATAGAGTTGACGTAAGTGATAAGCTTATGCGGTAAATGTGTGTTTTGCGCATGAAAAGGATGCGCTGAGATACACGTTTTGCCCTTAAAATCACGCTTTTTTGGGTTTCGTGTTTTACCCTTCAGTTGCCCCGCTGAGCGTGGAGGTGCTGCAGCTCCGGCCCTCACCTGCCCGCGAGGGGTCGGCAGTGGCCCTCAAATGCGACGTGAGAGGGTCGAGACCGGCGGCCTCCATCACGTGGTACAACGACTCCGTGCCCATCGAGCAGGCCGACACGCTCGACAACATCCAGGTGGGTGGCCCCTGTAACTTGCTTATAACTCTGTAATTTTAACTAGCGTCTAACTTGGTAACTATACCTGGAACTAGTGTATGACTTTGAGACCAATTCTGTAACTAGCGTGTAATTGAATCAAAAGGGCGATTTTTAGGAAATCTAATACGTAAAATGAAAAGAAGAACCAATATAAAAGGGAACATTCTTATTCAGATATATTTTACATTTTTAGCGTGTAATTTTTGTAACTTGCGTATAACTTTGTGACTATTTTGGTGCTCACAATTTTCTGGTGGCTGGTCCCTGGAACTAGCGTTTAACTTTGCAGTTATTTCTATCACTGGCGTAGGTGTTCACGATATTCTAGTGGGTGGTCACTGGCTCTGCGACTAGCGTGCATGTTCATTCTAGTGGGTGATCACTATTTATGACATAGCTTATAACTTTGTGTTGCTGTGTACAGGTATTAATATACTTTGGTGTTCATAATATTCAGGAGTATGATCACTATTTCTGTAACTAGCTTATAATTTTATGACTAGCATCAGTGTTCATAATATTCAGGAGTATGATCACTATTTCTGTAACTAGCTTATAACTTTATGACTAGCATCAGTGTTCATAATATTCAAGAGTATGATCACTATTTCTGTAACAAGCTTATAACTTCATGACTAGCATCAGCATTCATAATATTCAGGAGTATGATCACTATTTCTGTAACTATATAGCTTATAACTTTATGACTAGCATCAGCGTTCATAATATTTAGGAGTATGATCACTATTTCTGTAACAAGCTTATAACTTTATAACTAGCATCATCGTTCATAATATTCAGGAGTATGATCCTTATAACTTTATAACTAGCATCAGTAATCATAATATACAAGAAGGTGATCACTATTTCTTTTATTAGCTCATAACTTTGTGTTCCTATGTACTTGTGTTTATTAGCGGTACCGGAATGTTTTGTAACTAAACTTATAAACATGTGAATAAGTCCAAACAGCTGTTTTTAAGATCAGATGTCAAACATTCCGATAAACTTTACATTCAACTGAATCTACCCTAGCTGATATTTTAAACACATCTCTTGCCCATTGAAAAGTTTCAAAGCGAATCATTAACGTCATAGCGTGTTGTATGAATTCCACAAGGGCTGTAATCCAACGTTAGCAATGAAATAATCAACTTGAATAATTCGTGAACTTCATATGGGTCAACTTCATGATTTATCATTTTTCTTCATCAACTTATCGTCTATCGTTGCAATCATTGCCAACGTTTTCATGAAATGCATTTATCATCTCTTATGTACCTTCATTGTTGATTGACTTCAGCATATCTTACCATTCTTCTTGGGAACCTTATCTAAAGAATATAATCGGAAGTGTAGTAGGAATAAAACAGGTAGTAAACATAGAAGAGGTAGTATAAATAGATAAGGTAATAAGAAAACCTTTATAGGTATAGAAAATTTTATGTAAAATTGGAAAGGTTGCAAAAATAAAAAATGTAATACAAAAAGAAAAGGTAATAGAAAGGTAATGAAATTAGAACGAAGGGAAGTAATAAAATGGTAATATAAAATAGAAATGGTAATGGAAAGGTAATGAAATTAGAACGAATGGAAGTAATAAAATGGTAATACAAAATAGAAAAGGTAATGGAAAGGTAATGAAATTAGAACGAATGGAAGTAATAAAATGGTAATATAAAATAGAAATGGTTATATTAAGATAAAGATTTATAACTCTAGGTAGGATTGTTGTTTGATAGAAATAGAAGATAATAAAATCATCGTTATGTCATACTAATAATTAATTTTTTTCCATTGTTGCAGGAGGAGACTGGAAAAATAGAAGAGGTAAGCTTAGAATATAAGGCTCATTACTTAGTGCTCTTTTTAGATGCCAAGTTTGGTGCGTCCTGTCTTTTTTTAACACTTTCCCCACGTATTTGGCCACATGTGTCCCAGTCAGTAAATTGCTCATCCACATATAAATGAACAACATTTCATCAGTTTCACGACCTCTGCAACAAATAACTGATATCATATCAGGGGAAATGTTATCGTGCAATTGCATTTTCTATATTGTTTAGGAAAGATAAAAATGTAATCGAGCAGTAAAGTCAGTTTCCCTATTCTGCTACTTTCAACCTAACTAAACCAAGCGTTTACAACCCCGGTGAACGTGTTAAATGTGCAGGCAGCCTTTCAGTTCTACAGGTGGTTTTTAAATTCGGGGTCTAAAAGAATAATTAATATATCTCGTTTTTTGAGTGGATTTTAAAAACCTTGTATTTATGGAATTCTGAAAGTATTAGTTTTATTCGATAAGTTCGTAACCAAGATACAGAATTTGACATAAAAGCTGCATTCAAATGAAAAATGCATCCGATTTTAGCGCTACCCCAGAAATGACAAGCTGGACAAAAAAACAACAGCTACTCTTCTTCTTAACAAGTGCCTACTCCAACACCAAGTAAAGATTATTTCCTTTAGGGATTCCTTGGAAAAAAAGAGTTTACCGTGAAAATCAACGAATCTAAACCAGTTCAAGGCATCCATCGAGGAAGAAATCCAGCGAATTGGGTCTGATCTTACCATCGCCGTAATGAGCAGTCTGCGTAATGGTGCCGATTTTTATTTGTACTAAAGAGTGTGGCACATGAAGAATATTATATTCAATATGTAATAAGGACTAGACCAATATTTTTCAGGATTTCATAAATACTTTGTTTAGTTTAATCCATTCATTAATATTGGTCTTATTAAATATTCTTTCAGACAACATATTCAGAAATACCCTGCATAAGGGAAACATGCGTAGAAAAATGTATCCCTGCATTAACGTTGATGTGTACATTAAATCAAAAAAATATGTATTGTTTATGAATGTTGTGTCTGAACAGTTTCCACAACTAATACATTCCTGTCTGAATAACGGAATTTCTGTGTTATCACTGAGAAGAAACACACCCAATACTTTCTGTTTTCAACAAAAGTATTCCAGTACTATCACTGAGAAGAAACACACACAATCAATTCTGGTCTCAATAAAGTCACTCTTTAGTCTCACACAGAAGAACTGCCTACAGTACAGGCTGGTTGCAATATTCATTCGAAATTAGCACTCAAAATCCATTCCGTTTTCAATAAACTCATTTCAGAGTATCACTCTTGCTAAATTTTAGGCTGAAAAAAATCCCTATTCACTATCACTGACCAGAAACGCACCTAGTGCGTTAGAGATTTATAAAGTCACTAGAGTTCATGATCCGTTTACATTGGCGGGATTCGATATTTTCCTTCATTAAATTTTGCAGCTGTGGACGACAAACAAATATATCCATCCCAACAGTACCCGCCAATAAAATATTCTTGTACTTGTGCACTGGTGAAACTCGTATCACAAATACGGTCATTGGGCATCCTTGTGAGCGTCATAGAGAGACGGGCGAAGCGGACACCAAACAAATATATAAAAACATATATAATTCAAGGATATTATCAGGTAAACCAACACTCAGAATACATTTTTGTCTCATTAATGTCATTCCTAACTAATAACCATCACTCAGAATACAATCTAGTTTTCATAAATTCATATATTCTTATATAACTATCACTCAGAATACATTCTAGTCTTCATAAATTCATTTATAACTATTACTCCGAATACAGTCGAGTCTTAACTCATAACTATCTTCCAGAATACAGTCAAGTCTTAATAAATTCATTCATGACTATCTCTCAGAACACACTCAATAAAGTCACAATACTCCATCACCGGGAAGAAACGCCCCAACACACGTAGGTTGCAATACTCGAGGAGTATTGTGTATCGAATGAAGGCAGAGAGACACAATGAGAACTCACGGTCTCAGGAAGCCTTCCAATACCACATTCATCACGCGGTCCGCAGCTTCCTATTGTGGCTGAAAATTTGGCCGCCTCGATACTTCATCCGTCACCGTAAGCCGGCGAGAAATATAACTTCTACAAGTACACTTTAGGGCTCCGGTTTATGCTTTAACTCTGGGCCGGATGAGCTGCTGGAAGATATTACAGTTTGCGGATTACAGGGCCAGGCACATCCGACGTTTGTGTTTCCAGGCTGCGGTGTTCTTGTTTCGCGCTGATATGTTTTGGTATCCTTTGTTTATAAATACGGAAAAAGGGGTTTATGGATGCTGTGCTGTATTCTTCATCTGCTGACATGTTTTGGTACCCTCTATTTATCTTGCCTATTAATACCCCTGGTGTGTTTATTTATTTATTTATGTATTTGTTCAGTGTCCGCTTCTTCCGTCTCTCTGTGACGCTCATAAGGACGCCCAATGACCGTATCTGTGATACGAGTTTCACCAGTGCACAAGTACAAGAATATTTTAATCGCAGGTGCTACTAGGACGGATATATTTGTTTTTCATCCCCATTTGCAAGATTTATTCAAGGAAAATATTGAATCCCGTTATTTTTGACGGCCGTGATTCTAGTTAACTAATGAGGAAAAAATGGCTTGATTGATCCGGTGAAAATGGTTGTATTCTTCATCTGTTGATGTTATTTAGGATCCTGTGTTTATTAATAAGGAGAAAGAGCTTTATGAAAGCTGAGAAAAAGGTAGGATTCCTGTAGAATGCTGTATCCTGCATTCATACGTGTATTAGAAAAAGCCTTTGTGACATTTGAGACAAAGCAAGGTTTCTACGAGTAGATGATTTTATCTTGAGCACGTGAAGCAAATAAAGACCTTCATGGCAACGAATAAAACGGGCAATATTTAACAGAATTGAGTGCTGTGAAATGAATTATGATTTCATGTCGTATAATTCTTTGTGTTTGGAACGAATTGTGAAATCGTCACAAGGTTGTGTCAACATTCGCAAACTCTGTGATTCTTTGCTTTCCGTTTTTGTGAGGCATTATTTGGGAGGGTGTCGAAGTATTTTTGAGGCAATATTTGGTTTTGTTTAGAAATTTTTTTGAGACAATATTCAGGAGTGTATGGAAGTATTTTTAAGGCTATACTTGGTAGTGTGTGGAAGTATTTTTGAGGCAATATTTGGTTTTGCTTAGAAATTTTTTTGAGACAATATTCAGGAGTGTATGGAAGTATTTTTAAGGCTATATTTGGTAGTGTGTGGAAGTATTTTTGAGGCAATATTTGGGAGTATATGGAAGTACTTTTGAGGCAATATTTGGGAGTGTGAGGTAGAAATTGTGAGGCAATATTTGGTGTTGTTTGGAGGTATTTTTGAGGCAAAATTCGGGAGTGGGTGGAGGTATATTTGAAGCAATATTTGGCACTGTGTGTGGAGGTACTTATGAGGCAATGTTTGGTAGTGTGTGCGTGTATGTGTGTGTGTGTGAAAGTACTTGTGAGCCAGTATTTGGTAGAGTGTGTGGAGGTACTTACGAGGCAATATTTTGTATCGTGTGGGAGTATTTCAGCTATCAAAAGAGTACGGCCATTTTTATAAGTCTTTTTTAAGAAAAGGGACCCTCACGGGGAGCATATTATATGCACTAGGTTTATGTTGATCAGGTTTGTCCATCCCATACTACGAGGAATGGAGCCCCCAGGGGGATACTGTTAGGTCCCCTCAGCTATAGATAGGCCTTCGGGACTTGTGTCTTTCTTGTCTAATTCGTTTCTTTCCGTTTTCATGTCGTCTTCGCTGTCTTCTTTGTCTTTTTCCCTCTTCCTTTCTAGTTTGCCCACTATGAATGACTGTCCCTAATTTTCATTTGTATTAACATGGGGCCCCACATGGGGCTCGTATTAACCGAAGATCATTTGTATTTTTTTTTTGTCTTTCGGTCAGCGTCAACAGTTCCTGCTGTTAAGCTTGCAAGAAGAAAAGAAAACCAAATTGGTAGTAATGAAAGAAAACAATATTGGGGGGAAAACAATACAAGTAGTAGTGAAAGAAAACAGTATTGGCAGAAAAAAGATAAGAAGTGGTGAAAGAAAGCTACAGTGAGGAAAAAAGAGCTCTTCAGCTTGAAACAAAACCCAGAAATTACTATTTTCTCTAACACTCAATTCGCCTCAAGACTCAAATAATCAAAAAACCAAATCTCATGGACAAGAACTTTCCTCGCCGCAATCCCTGACCCACAACAATCCCAGTCCCCATTTCGTGGGGAAGTAGTATTTATTGATCGCATTCTTTACTCCAGACTCACAACAATCGAAATTCCCGTTCTACCGAGGAAGAATCTTCCCTCACTGCAAACCCCAATCCAGACACAACAATCCAAATCCCCATTTCGCGGGGCGACCATTTTTCCACCGCAATCCCCACTCCAAACTCACAACAATCCAAGTTCCCATTTCATGGGGAAGAACCTTCCCTCACCCCAATCCCCACTCCAGACACACAATCCAAGTCCCCATTTCGTGGGGAAGAACTACCCTCGCCGCAATCCCCACTCCAAACGCAACAGCCCGAGTCCTCCTCTCACGAGGCAGCTTGGGGAAGTGGGACGTTGGGAGCGAAGCACTCCATCAAGAAGCAAAATTGAAGCCTGACGGAAAATGAGCAATATATAAATGTGATAAGCAATCTGGGGACACTGATGTACGAGGCTGGAGACCTCGCTGGTTTTATGACGCAACTTCGGGGAGGAGGTTGCGTTTTTGGGGAGTTTTGTCGTTAGTGGCCGCGTCGCCGCGTCAAAATTGCGGCGGCGCAATTCATTTCGAGTTTGTGTGGCGTTGTGCTCTGTAATTAAATAGGCGTCCGTGTGTCTGGTTGGCTTTTGGTCGCGATGTGTAGAGGGAAGTGTGGTGTTGTACATATGTTGTGCAGATATGAATGTGGTGTTGTGCAAATGGAAATGTGGTGTTGTACGGATGGAAATGTGGTGCTATACAGATGGATACGCGTTGCTGTACAGATTGAAATGTGGTGCTGTACAGATGGATACCCGTTGTTGTACAGATGGGAATGTGGTGTTGTCCAGATGTTGTTGTAAAAAGGGTTTTGATGGTGATGTACGGAAAAAATAAAAAATCGTTTTTTTCACATGAAAGTTGATACATGAAATGCATGTTACACCATTTTGGCATTTAAAAATTTCTTGGCATGTAGGTCCTTAATTGATAGATGAATGCAGATGAAAATGTGGTGTTGCACAGATAGTGTTTTAAAGAATGTTTTGATGGTGGTGTACAGATTGAAATGTGTTGTACAGATACATGTGTTGCGCAAATGATAGATACATGAAACAGATACAGATCTTCACGTTTTTTTTGTGGGTGTTTTTCATTCACGAGTCGTTTATTTTTCACTCAACTGCTTTACTTCCATTACGCCTTTAAAAATATTTTAATTATAGTTTTGTAATTTAGTTAATTCTAGTTACTTTTAATTTCTTTGTGCTCTCAATGGCATCACTGGTTAACTATTCGGAAATATTACACACTCCTACATCCCTCATATTTAACGATTACGTCTGTTCTTTCGTATTGACTTGTGTCTGACTCATCCCCTCAGGGGGATACAACCATTGTATCTATGGGAATTAGCGCTCCCAGGGGGAAAACGTGAGGGCCCGAGCTGAGAGTTAGGTAGGCCTTCTTTTGTTGAAACAAAATGTTTTTACTGTGTTATGGACCATCTTTTTTTGGTTCATTGCTGTGCTGCTTTTCAGCACCTTTGATTTTCTTCTTCAACTCTTATCTTGTCTCATAATCTTCTTTTTCTACTGTTTCTATGCCCTTTCTGCATTGATTCCCCGTTTCCTTAACTCCATACTAAATGGTGCCTTCATCCTTCCTCTCTTCGGATCGCCTTTGTGGTGGATAGGGAGGCTTAACCTAACTAATAATCTAATCTGTCTGACTCAAAGTGAGCTGGGTTTTCTTTTTGATGATGTAAAGCAGACGTTTTTTCTTTTTGCATATATTTTTTTCGGTTCATTTTTAGTTTTTACTACTTTCTCCTTCAACTTTTCCATTGTTTCCTGATTTTCCTTCCCACCTCACTGTTTCTATGCGCAAAGGATGGGAACCCGCCTTGTGCGTAGATTCCGCGTTCCCTAAACTCTACTCTAAGAGGTGCCTTCTTTCCTTTTCTCTTTGGAACTCCTTTTTGTGTTTAGGGGGTTTGAACTTTTATAATCTGCGTGCAAACACCGATAGTACACTCTACCTCAATTTACTCATTCATACATTTGTGTTGTACTCAACCTAACTCTGTTAACACTAAAAACTAACACATAAAAATGTGTGTGTGGAGGCATGGTCAATTATTTTACCAACTACTCTTAACAAAATCTGGCAGAATAAATAAATTTAATTATGTGTAGAGATGATTCTGTTCTGTGACCAAATGGCGATAATGAATTATCATTTATTTAGTGAAACTTGACGAATACCTTCATACAGGATGACCTGTGTCCATATAACGGTAAAAAATTTTGCCTTCATTAACACTTTCATGCATTTGCGTGGTGCACAGATTAGCATTCAGTAAAAGATAACCTAATCAACAGTTCCATACACTTTCAAGAGAAAATCTAATCAACAGTTTCATGCACTTTTAAGAGATAACCTAATTAACAGTTTCATGCACTTTTAAGAGATAACCTAATTAACGGTTTCATACACTTTTAAGAGATAACCTAATTAACAGTTTTCTACACTTTTATGAGATAACCTAATTAACAGTTTCATACACTTTAAAAAGATAACCTAATAAACAGTTTCATGCACTTTTAAGAGATAACCTAATCAACAGTTTCATGCACTTTTAAGAGATAACCTAATTAACAGTTTCATGCACTTTTAAGAGATAACCTAATTAACGGTTTCATACACTTTTAAGAGGTAACCTAATTAACAGTTTCCTACACTTTTAAGAGACAACATAATTAACAGTTTCATACACTTTTAAGAGACAACATAATTAACAGTTTCATACACTTTTAAGATATAACCTAATTAACAGTTCCACACATTTACGTGGTGCACACACTACCATTCATTAAGTATTAAGCTAACAAAGCCACTGACCCTCGCGGCGCAGGCGGACGGGACGTACAGCACGTGGTCCCGCCTGGAGTTCCGCGGCACGCGCTACGAGAACGGCCGCCGCTTCTCCTGCCACGCCTCCAACTCCGTGCTCGAGAGCCGCGGCCAGCGGCCTCTCGTCAGCTCCGAGACGCTCGACATACAGTGTGAGTGTTGAGTATTTTGTTGTGAAGATTTTTGAGTAAGGAGTAGTTTATATTTTGTTGTGAAGCCATTTGGCGGGTGTTGAGTTATTGTAAAGCCATTTGTCTGCTCCGAAACGCTCAACATACAGTGAGAGTGTTCATTTTTGAATGTTTTATGATAAAGAAATTTGAAGAAGGACTATTCCATATTCTGTTGTAAAGCCATTTGGAGAAGTTCTTATGAGCTTTTTGTCATGTCTGAAATGATATTGAGTGGGTGGTGTTTTCCGTACTATTTATTCATTTGCCAGTTCTGAAACGCTCGACATCCAATGTGAGTATTGTGTATTTTATTACAAAGCTCTTAAGAGCCTCTCCAAATGTATTTTTTCTCATTTCAGACACCAGAAAAGAGCCGCTTGAAGAGGTCATATGAGCTTGTTACTCGTGTCTGAAACGGCATTCAGAGTGTAGATTAGTTTTTATGTTATTATGATATCATTTGGAACGGTTTTGCTGACCTGTCTTTTCCTCTTCTCAACTTACTGATTTTATGCACCTTATGCATAGATTCTGTGTTCACTTAACTACGTACTAAATGATGCCTTCCTCTTTTTGAAACCCCCTTTAGTGCTGTTAGAGAGGCTAAAATAGCATCTAATCCGTATGTAAAATATTCTAACATTGAAGGGTTTTTCAACAAAAGTTGAAATGCTCGCCATGTTTCATTCCCATTGTCTGAGGATGTGTGGTTAATTCAACAAAAGTTGAAATGCTCGGCATGTTTCACTGCCGTTGTCCGAGGAGTTGTGCGGTCACAAAACGCCTCTTCGCTGGGCCACGTTCCAAAGGAAGGCTTTCCAGTAAAGCACTGAGCAAAAATTTCGCAATGTCTGCCTCTGTGAGACCGTCGCCGGCCGCATAATAATATATTCTGGGAGCTGCGGCGCCATAGGAAAAGTCATCACTCGGCCAGCTTCCGTACAATTGACTTCTTGATGGATTCCCAAAAGGCTCAAGTCTGCGGATTGTTCCTGTTCGAAATGTTGAGTGCTCGTGCCAACCGCTGCGGTTTGGTTCTCCTTAGAATGGCTTAGACGCTGGGTTTTTATTGAGAGTTTGTGGTTAGGATTGAATTTCTTTAACTTTTTTGACGTTTCTTTGGAATAGCAGACTCTTACGGTTTGGTTCTCTTTAGGATGAGTTCAATTTTGGTTATTTTGAGGTTTTATGGGTAGGATTGAATTCCTTTAACCTTATTTCATTTCCTTAACCCTTTCAACCTTCCTTTGGAAGTGGCAAGCCACTGCAGTTTGGTTCTCCTTAGAATGGAATCGATACTGGGTTGGGTTTTTTGAAGGTTTGTGGTTAGGATTTGTTTCCTTCAACCCGATTTAAATATTTTAACCCTTTCAGCGTTACTTGGCAAACAGAAGGCCCTTGAAGTAAGGATCTCTCCAGGACGATTTGGATGCTGGGTTTGGTTCTTTCAGGAGTTTATGGTTAGGATTTGATTTCTTTCACCCTTTTAGGAACACGATTTTCGAAGTGAACATTGCTCTGCAGGAACAATTTATTATGATAGCTGCATAAAACTTCTGTTTTATGGAGTTTCATATTTATTATTTCCATGCTTGAGAAGGTTAACCTGTTATCTTCAACAGCTGACTCTAGCAGACCGCATCTTTATTTCTCTGATTGTAAAATCTTCAATCGATTTCAGATATTTGAATTTCTTTTACCATTTGTACCTTTTCACTTTGGATCAATTCAAATATTAGGTCAATTGTAGGGAGCAGTTTTGAAAAAAGCAAATATGAACTGAATCGTATCTTCATTTAACTTCAATTAAGTATTTATGAAAATTGGGTTTGTGACCACTGGTCGGTCAGCAGCGTTATGAAAATCCCCTTCATGAACACTAGTGGGGTCCCTTCGCAGGAAGTGTGTGTCAAATTAATTCTGGTGTACTTGACTATCTTTTGGGAAAAATATTGAATTATGAGACAAAAAGAAGAAACGATTGATGATTTGGGGGTTAGAGAGATTTGATGTGGCTGACGAATGAATTAGAATGTGAGAGTAAATATGATGGGTGTCCTGTCCCACAAACAAGAGGTCAAAACTGGCACAGTGAATTAAGCGATAATTTCACCTCAAGCGGCGTAGACGTCTTTCAGGCAGAGTGGCCTAGTTCCTAGTTCAGTTCCTAGTTAGTAACTTGGCTAGGAAAAGCCAGTTTGGCAACCCTGCGATGAACACCACGCCTCTAACTTGAGTGTCTTAAAATTCTGTGTTTTGTGGGTCAGGACACTCTGCATATTTGGCCTCCAATTGTGTCGCATTTAATTCGTTGACCTCGAGGCATTAATTAAAAATGTCCTATTTATTGGCACGTAAAGTGCGGCGTGACCTACCGGTGGTCACGTGCCTCCCGAAATTGAGGGGATTTCCATAACGCTGCTGACCGACCAACAGCCACTGATTCAATTTTTATAAATACTAAATGAAAGCTAAATAAAGGCACGACCCAGTTAATGTTTGCTATTTTCAAAACTCTTGCCACAATTGACTCTAAATTTGAATTTGATGTTGAAGTTGTTTAACTCGCCGCACTTAAAGTGTTAATTTAAGGGAGAGAGACAGAGAAGTCTAACTCAAGGGACCCCGCACATTCCCCAGATGCACCGTCCGTGCGCGTGACGCCAGAGCGCATCATCGTCAACGAGTCGGTGGACGTGCTGGTGACGTGCGAGTATGATGCCAACCCTCACCAGCTCATCTACGCCCTCTGGTGAGCATACGCTACTTTTTAATATTATCTATGTTATCATCTATATTTACCTAACGAGTATTTACGATGATTATTACCTAGAATTTTATTACGAGTATTACCTAGCGAGTATTTACCTATTACCTATACTAGTCCACCCCCTTTATTTGAAAGAAGAAAGAAGACGAAATGAGAGAAAGGCTGTATGAAATATAAAAAAATCAATCTCTCGTGAGTTGATTTTGCCACGCGCACACGGCCCGTCAAAATTTTAGGACTGGAAAATGTATCACAGATACGCTCGTCAAACATTGCAGGTTGGCTTAGGACAGACGGACGGCTCTTACAATAGTATATATTACATATCTACATATTACCTATATTTAATATTAAAAATGAGTCGGTGGACGTGCTGGTGACGTGCGAGTACGACGTCAACCCTCACCAGCTCACCTACGCCCTCTGGTGAGCATTCTACCTTGACGTACCTTCTAGTACATTTTGTCAACATTCCCTCTCAACATTGATGTACCCTTCACCCACCGCAGGTACCGGGACCAGGAGCAGCTGGACGTAGCAGGCCGGCCTGACAAATACGGCAACGGCAACGTCGACCACCCCTCGCTGCTCATAAAGAACGTCTCTGCCAACGATTCTGGAGCGTACAAGTGTCGACTTACGAACTCCGTGGGCGACTCGGCTGTTCTGAACCACGCTGCGCTCGACGTGCAGTGTGAGTGCGCTCATTTGGAATGGTTCTCAATTGCTGGTTTGCTTGAAATTCAATGATAAAGCCTGGCAGTGAAAATTACTCCCGGAGCTGCGGAGTCCACATGGCGGGATTTGAATTTTAGTGCAGGAACTCGCGTGAACTTAGAATGTAAGTATTGAAAGTTTGTAAATCTAGGGTGAATTTAAAATTTTGAGTATTAAAAGCCTTTGTTGGAGCTAGGTAATTTTAAGGTTATTATTTTAAGTACAATATAACTTTTTATTGTAAACTAGAGCTGGGAAATTTGGAGTGATTTATAATTAAAGGCATTTTAATTTTAAAGTAATTGGATTGGGAATTAGAGCTAGGAAATTGTACGCTAATTATATTTAAAGCCATTTAATTATAAAATAATTGTATTCGTAATTAGAGCAGGGGAAATTTTGAGTTAATTATAGTTAAGGCTATATAACTTTGAGTTAATTATATTGGTAATTCAAATTAAGTAAATTAATATAATTACAAGAGTGTGGTGATTTGAAGAAGTAAATATAATTACATGAATGGGGAAATTTAAATTAAGGTAATTAACGTAATAATACAAGTATAAAATTTAATCTACATAATTATTAAGAGTGTGGTAATTTACATTAAGTATTAACATTATTAATAGAATGTGATAATTTGAATAAGTGAATTAACATAATTTCAAGAATGTGGCAATTTTAATGAGTTAATTAACATATTTTCCAGAATATGGTTATTTTAATGAGTTAATTGACATATTTTCCAGAATATAGTAATTTTATTGAGTTAATTAGCATACTTTCAAGAATGTGGTAATCAACATTAAGTGAATTAACACAATGAAAATACTGTGATAATTTTAATGAGTTAATTAACATACTTTCAAAAAGCTTATAATCTACATTAAGTAGAGTAACATAATAAGACTGTGGCACCCCACAGTTGCCCCAGAGGTGCAGGTGCTGATGAAGCCGTCGGACCCGGTGTCTGAGGACGACCACATGAACGTGACCCTCGTCTGTGACGTCATCCATGCTAACCCTATGACCCTGGACAGGGTGAGGTGGTTCTTGAACACCAAACTCCTCAAGGTTGGTAACCCTAGTCAGGTTATGGTGACGCTTTAGTATCCCTAGTCAGGTTATGGTTGTTCTTAAGCAGCAGTAGTCCTCACTACCTGCAGCAGTAGTCCTCACTACCTGCAGTAGTCCTCACTACCTGCAGCAGTAGTCCTCACTACCTGCAGCAGTAGTCCTCACTACCTGCAGCGTAACCCTCGTCAGGTTACTCTTCAGTAACCTCAAAAGGGTTATTGTTGCTCTTTAGCAGCCCTAGTCAGGTTATGGTTGCTCTTTAGTTACATTACACACAGTTTGGTTGCTCTTTAGTAACCCTAGTCAGGTTATGGTTGCTCTTTAGTTACATTACACACAGTTTGGTTGCTCTTTAGTAACCCTAGTCAGGTTATGGTTGCTCTTTAGTTACATTACACACAGTTTGGTTGCTCTTTAGTAACCCTAGTCAGGTTATGGTTGCTCTTTAGTTACATTACACACAGTTTGGTTGCTCTTTAGTAACCCTAGTCAGGTTATGGTTGCTCTTTAGTTACATTACACACAGTTTGGTTGCTCTTTAGTAACCCTAGTCAGGTTATGGTTGCTCTTTAGTTACATTACACACAGTTTGGTTGCTCTTTAGTAACCCTAGTCAGGTTATGGTTGCTCTTTAGTTACATTACACACATTTTGGTTGCTCTTTAGTAACCCTAGTCAGGTTATGGTTGCTCTTTAGTTACATTACACACAGTTTGGTTAGTTTGGTTGCTCTTTAGTAACCCTAGTCAGGTTATGGTTGCTCTTTAGTTACATTACACACCGTTTGGTTGCTCTTTAGTAACCCTAGTCAGGTTATGGTTGCTTTTAGTAACCTTTACAACGGTTGTGGTAGTGAACGCGTTAAGTTGTAACTTGTAGAATTGAAAAACCGACTTTACTGCACGAATACCTTTATGTTTTTAAGAAGTGCGAAGAATTACATGCACAATATTTTCCTTGTACGTTAAATTCTATTTTCGAGTAACGATTGGAACAATATTATTGAAACGCTACGTACTTATACTACTACTTATACGTACTACTAATACCAAGCAGTACACATATGTACCAATACGCAGTGAACGTGTTGAACAATCACAGCAACCACGCAAACGTAGTCAATGAGGTAAACGCGTTGACTACGCTTGTCTGGGTTGTAAAGTTGATTTGGCTAGATTGTAAAAAACTGACGGGTAAAATCTACTTGCCTGCTTGAACAAGATTCCATTCTTTGTGAGAAATATACAAAAAATAAGTGTTCATTGAAATTTTCCTCGTATGATGAAATTCCTTCAAAAAGAGGTCACAAAGTGGTTTAAAATGTTAAACATTTACATTAGTGCGAGTATTTGTGCAGGAACTATTTAATTTACTAAGTATTTCATGCCACTAAGTATTTAATTTACTTGGTGGTATGGATTTATTCCTCTCCGTAGTCAACGAGGTTGAATAGCTGTTCTGTGACCGGGCGATAATTTGATTGACCCTCGGAACGTCAACAACGATCTGAAGAAGGGTGATAACTTTAGATAGGGTCGAGAGTCTCCTTGGCAACAATATCTCATATGTTCAATTAAAAAATTTAATATCGAGGACTTCCCTCAATATTGGGTACATTTAATTTTATGTAATTTAAATTGAGTACTTTCCTGAATATCTCATATGTTCAATTGAAATAATTCAATATTGAGGACTTTTTTCAATATTGGGTGAATTTAATTTTATGTAGTTTAATATTGAGGATTTACCTCAATATCTCACATGTTCAATTAATATAAATCAATTTGAAGACTATCCTCAATATTTCGTAGGGAACTTGAGATGTGTTGAGTGGCTTCCCGAATTCCTCTTCTATAAGCTGTTGTATCTGTAGCATCAGCTGTTATATATTTTTTTAAAGTAGTAATGTAAGTGGCGTTGTTGCAGGTCCCAAAATATTCGAAAATATTGAAATATTCGAAAATGAAATCATTTTCGAACTTTAATTGTTCCCAAACGCAGTTTTCGGATATATTTTCCCTCGAACGTTTCCACCCTTAGTCTATAGTCGTACTTTCCACCTGTAATTTTGAAACATTAAAGCCATAGTTTTTGGGTCATACTCTATACTTCAACTCGAAGTATCTTATTCTCGAACACTGATATGAGCCCTTGATTTAACTTGATCTTGGAAACACCTTTGTTGTGCTTCAGGAGATTTGAACTAACTTATAATTTTCTCTTCCATCTATTTAAGCGAAACTGAAAATATATTTAACGCCAGTGTTAGCTTAAAATATGGCTAACGCGTTATGTTTGCTTGAATACATGGCCAATTCCAATGGTGGTTTAAATTTGTCCAACGTCAATGTTCAAAAATATGTCCAACACCAATGTTTGTTAAAAAATACCCCCAACGCCAAAGTTTGTTCAACAATACGCCTAACGGCAAAGTTTGTTCAACAATACGTCTAACGGCAAAGTTTGCTGAAAATTTTCGTCTCGTTGCAGGAGTTGCCAGAGTGCGACGGGAACGAGACGCTTTACGGCGAGGACTCCGAACTTTGCGGCATCGATCCTTCGAGGCTGGTGCTGGAGAACGTAAACAGGGAGTTTTACGGCAACTACTCATGCGACGGCATGAATGCGGCCGGCTGGGGGGCGCAGTCCCCCCCTAGGGAGCTCATGGTCCACTACCCCCCTGGGCAGGCCTACATCACCTACCAGCCCGCCAAGGTTATAAAGGTGAGTTCCGTCATTAGCCTCACCTAGCGGCCCTACAAGGTTATAAAGGTGAGTTTCGTCATTAGCCTCACCTGCCAGCCCGCCAAGGTTATAAAGGTGAGTTACGTAATTAGCCTGACCTACCAGCCCTCCCAGGATGTAGAGGTAAGTTCCTAAATCAACTTTCAGCTCCAACTTGTGTCAATGTTGTGAAACACATCCATAATATAACCACGTCAGCATTGAACTCGGACTTTATTGCTAATAATGTGAGACCCCTAACATTTTACCACTAAATTATACCCCAACATTTCCCCCGCCAACATTTCCCCTACACACACACACACACATTCCCCTCCCCTCCCTCCCCCCCCCCCCCCCCCCCCACACACACATTTCCCCCAAACATTTCCCCGCACATATCACATCTCCACTCGCTCGGCCGGCCTCAAGTCGCCGCATTAACGACGTCGCCGCCGTAGTGCGGCTCTGGACTGGAGTGAAATGCGACGAGGTCTTTGGAGACACAATCCCCGCATGAAAACGACCCGCCTCGTTTTTCCCGTGTAGTCGATGACATCGTTGCTATGGCCGCCCTAGGGTCCGCAGGGTCCAGAGGGTCCAGCCTCACCTAGATTTATGCCCCTCGCCCACAATGGCCCCCGCTCCATAAGTCAAGCATACGGAAAATCTCGGATTTCTTCTCGTCCAAAAACACGCCATCGACGAGCCTTCTGGCAGCTCAAAGCCGATTTGACTTGGTAGCTCAAAGCTGACTTTGACTTGGTAGCTCGAAGCCGATTTGACTTGGTAGCTCAAAGCCGATTTGACTTGGTAGCTCAAAGCCGATTTGACTTGGTAGCTCAAAGCTGACTTTGACTTGGTAGCTCAAAGCCGACTTTGACTTGGTAGCTCAAAGCCGACTTTGACTTGGTAGCTCAAAGCCGACTTTGGTTTGGTAGCTCAAAGCCGACTTTGACTTGGTAGCTCAAAGCCGACTTTGACTTGGCAGTTCAAAGCCGACTTTGACTTGGTAGCTCAAAGCCAACTTTGACTTGGTAGCTCAAAGCCGACTTTGGTTTGGTAGCTCAAAGCCGACTTTGACTTGGTAGCTCAAAGCCGACTTTGACTTGGTAGCTCAAAGCCAACTTTGACTTGGTAGCTCAAAGCCAACTTTGACTTGGTAGCTCAAAGCCAACTTTGACTTGGTAGCTCAAAGCCGACTTTGACTTGGCAGTTCAAAGCCGACTTTGACTTGGTAGCTCAAAGCCAACTTTGACTTGGTAGCTCAAAGCCGACTTTGACTTGGTAGCTCAAAGCCGACTTTGACTTGGTTGCTCAAAGCCGACTTTGACTTGGTAGCTCAAAGCCAACTTTGACTTGGTAGCTCAAAGCCAACTTTGACTTGGTAGCTCAAAGCCGACTTTGACTTGGTAGCTCAAAGCCGACTTTGACTTGGTAGCTCAAAGCCGACTTTGACTTGGTAGCTCAAAGCCGACTTTGACTTGGTAGCTCAAAGCCGACTTTGACTTGGTAGCTCAAAGCCGACTTTGACTTGGTAGCTCAAAGCCGACTTTGACTTGGTAGCTCAAAGCCGACTTTGACTTGGTAGCTCAAAGCCAACTTTGACTTGGTAGCTCAAAGCCAACTTTGACTTGGTAGCTCAAAGCCGACTTTGACTTGGTAGCTCAAAACCAACTTTGACTTGGTAGCTCAAAGCCGACTTTGACTTGGTAGCTCAAAGCCGACTTTGACTTGGTAGCTCAAAGCCGACTTTGACTTGGTAGCTCAAAGCCGACTTTGACTTGGTAGCTCAAAGCCGACTTTGACTTGGTAGCTCAAAGCCGACTTTGACTTGGTAGCTCAAAGCCGACTTTGACTTGGTAGCTCAAAGCCAACTTTGACTTGGTAGCTCAAAGCCAACTTTGACTTGGTAGCTCAAAGCCGACTTTGACTTGGTAGCTCAAAGCCAACTTTGACTTGGTAGCTCAAAGCCGACTTTGACTTGGTAGCTCAAAGCCGACTTTGACTTGGTAGCTCAAAGCCGACTTTGACTTGGCAGTTCAAAGCCAACTTTGACTTGGTAGCTCATAGCCGACTTTGACTTGGTAGCTCAAAGCCGACTTTGACTTGGTAGCTCAAAGCCAACTTTGACTTGGTAGCTCAAAGCCGACTTTGACTTGGTAGCTCAAAGCCGACTTTGACTTGGCAGTTCAAAGCCAACTTTGACTTGGTAGCTCATAGCCGACTTTGACTTGGTAGCTCAAAGCCGACTTTGACTTGGTAGCTCAAAGCCGACTTTGACTTGGTAGCTCAAAGCTGATTTTGACTTGGTAGCTCAAAGCCAACTTTGACTTGGCAACACAAAGCCAGCTCTGACTCGGCAGCTCAGTTGGACGACTTGCCAGTTTTTTTGGCCGTTAAAGTCTTTTCGTGCGTTATGGTATTGAATTTGAAGTCATCCAGCCCAAGGGTTGAAATTTGCTTGTCTTTTTCTCCCATTGGATTGAAATTTTGTAAACCAATCGTTTTATTTGGGTGAACTTGTCTGGTTTATTTTTTATAATGGATTGAATTGTTTGTTGCGTTTCTTAAAATAAGGGTCATTCGATTCCATCGCTCTTAATGAGGTTGATACTTTTCATCAATTTTTTTTCATTAGGGTCTAGAATTTCTATTCGATTTCTGTTTTTTGCTCAGATAATTTCAGTTGCAATTCTTCATTGAAGTTGAAAGCTTCTGTCGCATTTGTATCATTTTGACTGCAACGTGCGCGACTGGTGGTACACAGAGGAAATTTTGATAATGCTGCTGACCGACCAGTAGTCACAAACTCAATTTTCATAAATACTTAATTAAAAGCAAATGAAAACACGATCCAACTAATATTTACTATTTTCAACATTACTTACTGCCAATGACTTTAAATTTGAGTTGAATATTAATCTTCAAATTTTACCAGCCACTGTCAAAGTGTTCAGAATGGGACTAAAAGCACCCATTTCGTTTCTTTTATAACCTTGCTTTACAAATTACTGGCTAATTTGCACTGCAACAGAGGCAAGTTAATGTTCAACAGGAATTCCTCTCGAGTGATCCGGTTTAAATTATGGAATGAAATGGAGCATGTTCAGAATAATTACAATCATATTAAAAGATGAGAGACGTGTTTGAGGGAAACGGCGGAGTAGCATTTTTGTGTTTTTTTCGCTTTTCACGAGCTTGTTATTTTAGTTTTTGAATTTTTTATTGCTTGTTTCGAAGTTGTTAATGAGGAGGAATGAATTTTAGAGTTTAAGAATTGTTTGAGTTTTTCGAAGCTTTTGAAGAGGAGGAATGAATTGTCATCCCTATATTTTGAGTGATTTTTATTATCTCTTCTAATCATCGCTCCGTGGAAGTACATTTAGTGAGATTAATATCGCATCACGATTGTTACCTTGCATTGCATTATATTTAAATTTGAATGCAGTGCACTTCATGGTTACTTGATGACCAATAGATATTTGATATGACCGAGTTTTCTGCTTCAAATCGGATGTTCTATGGAAAATTGACTTCCTTTCATTGTATTCAAAAGACTTTTTACGGAAACTAATCATTCCCTGCTGTTAAACAATTTGACTGTGACTGGTAAAATTTAAGTCGACTGTTCAACTCAAATGTAAAGTCAGTTGTAGTACGCCATTTGGAAACTTAACTAGATCGTGGCTTTATTCGTTTTAAGCATTTATGAAAATTGAGTTTGTGACTACTGGTCGGTCAGCAGCATTTTGAAACTCCCTCCGTGTCCACCCGTGGCGCACGTCACAGTCAAAGTGTTAAAAGAATTTCCGAAAAACAAACTCCAGTTTCCTGCTGTTCGGAACACGTTCTAGAAAACTAGACCTTAATTTCTTGCATTCAGAAGAAGTTCCATGGAAACTAACCCGCTTTTCCTGTTCTAAAATAGACGTTATAGATAAGCCAAAAATGCCATTACTACCTTTCAGAGGACGATCTCGAGAAACTAAATTCAATTTCCAGCTATTCAGAGCATACTAGTATTACCGGTTCAACCCGACCTGAACCAATTATTCATTGAAAATGAACGCTATGGAAACCGTGCAAACCAGTCTTGAGTAGTCCAAGTAAAATGTTCGTAGCCGCCGCAACTCTCTGACAACATAAGCTCGGAATTTACAACTGGTGCACACTTTCTAGTGCAAGTCCAACAATTTAAGCTGACCAGACACTTTTTAAATTGAACCTCCCTTGCTATTGCTGAGAAAAAAAGATGCCCTTGTTATGGCTTTAGTTCTTGGATAATTTCTTCTCAAACTTTCCAACGACTTTAGGGTGTTTTTGTTAAAATTTCTAGTAAATTCCTGCTTGCTTAAACACATGAAGACCTTCAGCTATGTCCTTAGCTCATGAATATCTAGCGCTTCTGGGTCAAAATGACCAAACGAAGCATGTTGCAACTGTCCGGTTCGTCCCTGCAGCGACATCGAGCTTTGTGTTCTCCACATGAATATTGAACATGAATATTAAAGCGTCGGTCGCGACGTGAGCCGCCGGTGTACACGGAGGCAATTTTCATAATGCTGCTGACCGACCAGTAGTCGCCAACTCAACTTTCATAAACACTTAATCAAAGCTAAATAAAGGAACTCCAGTTCAAGCTTGTCATTTACAAAATTGCTCGCTACAATTCAGTTGAGTATTGAACTTCAGTTTAACCCTTCGTTAAACTACTGACTTAAACTTCGTTCGCTTAACCCTTCGTAGGTTTAACCCATCGTTGGATTAACCCTTCAATTTAACCCTTCAGTTTAACCCTTCGCAGACAGGTGTTGAAACAACGTGCTTCCCATAGCTCCAAGTCTTTATTTATTAAAAAATAATTCGCACGTCAAGCGCAGGTCGCCGTAAAAAGCTATCGACGAAATAATTCCTTTAAGCTCTTGAGTGATGCCGTGTTGGTTCCATGATGCCGTGTTGGTTCCATGATGCCGAGTTGGTTCCATGATGCTGTGTTGGTTCCATGATGCTGTGTTGGTTCCATGATGCTGTGTTGGTTCCATGATGCTGTGTTGGTTCCATGATGCTGTGTTGGTTCCATGATGCCGTGTTGGTTCCATGATGCTGTGTTGGTTCCATGATGCCGTGTTGGTTCCATGATGCCGTGTTGGTTCCATGATGCCGTGTTGGTTCCATGATGCTGTGTTGGTTCCATGATGCCGTGTTGGTTCCATGATGCCGTGTTGGTTCCATGATGCCGTGTTGGTTCCATGATGCTGTGTTGGTTCCATGATGCCGTGTTGGTTCCATGATGCCGTGTTGGTTCCATGATGCCGTGTTGGTTCCATGATGCTGTGTTGGTTCCATGATGCCGTGTTGGTTCCATGATGCCGTGTTGGTTCCATGATGCCGTGTTGGTTCCATGATGCTGTGTTGGTTCCATGATGCTGTGTTGGTTCCATGATGCTGTGTTGGTTCCATGATGCTGTGTTGGTTCCATGATGCCGAGTTGGTTCCATGATGCCGAGTTGGTTCCATGATGCTGTGTTGGTTCCATGATGCTGTGTTGGTTCCATGATGCTGTGTTGGTTCCATGATGCTGTGTTGGTTCCATGATGCCGTGTTGGTTCCATGATGCCGAGTTGGTTCCATGATGCTGTGTTGGTTCCATGATGCTGTGTTGGTTCCATGATGCTGTGTTGGTTCCATGATGCTGTGTTGGTTCCATGATGCCGTGTTGGTTCCATGATGCCGAGTTGGTTCCATGATGCTGTGTTGGTTCCATGATGCCGTGTTGGTTCCATGATGCTGTGTTGGTTCCATGATGCCGTGTTGGTTCCATGATGCCGTGTTGGTTCCATGATGCCGAGTTGGTTCCATGATGCCGTGTTGGTTCCATGATGCTGTGTTGGTTCCATGATGCTGTGTTGGTTCCATGATGCTGTGTTGGTTCCATGATGCTGTGTTGGTTCCATGATGCTGTGTTGGTTCCATGATGCCGTGTTGGTTCCATGATGCTGTGTTGGTTCCATGATGCCGAGTTGGTTCCATGATGCCGTGTTGGTTCCATGATGCCGTGTTGGTTCCATGATGCCGAGTTGGTTCCATGATGCCGTGTTGGTTCCATGATGCTGTGTTGGTTCCATGATGCCGAGTTGGTTCCATGATGCTGTGTTGGTTCCATGATGCTGTGTTGGTTCCATGATGCCGTGTTGGTTCCATGATGCCGAGTTGGTTCCATGATGCTGTGTTGGTTCCATGATGCTGTGTTGGTTCCATGATGCCGTGTTGGTTCCATGATGCTGTGTTGGTTCCATGATGCCGAGTTGGTTCCATGATGCTGTGTTGGTTCCATGATGCTGTGTTGGTTCCATGATGCTGTGTTGGTTCCATGATGCCGTGTTGGTTCCATGATGCTGTGTTGGTTCCATGATGCTGTGTTGGTTCCATGATGCCGAGTTGGTTCCATGATGCTGTGTTGGTTCCATGATGCTGTGTTGGTTCCATGATGCCGTGTTGGTTCCATGATGCCGAGTTGGTTCCATGATGCTGTGTTGGTTCCATGATGCTGTGTTGGTTCCATGATGCCGTGTTGGTTCCATGATGCTGTGTTGGTTCCATGATGCCGAGTTGGTTCCATGATGCTGTGTTGGTTCCATGATGCTGTGTTGGTTCCATGATGCTGTGTTGGTTCCATGATGCTGTGTTGGTTCCATGATGCTGTGTTGGTTCCATGATGCCGAGTTGGTTCCATGATGCCGTGTTGGTTCCATGATGCCGAGTTGGTTCCATGATGCCGTGTTGGTTCCATGATGCCGTGTTGGTTCCATGATGCTGTGTTGGTTCCATGATGCTGTGTTGGTTCCATGATGCCGAGTTGGTTCCATGATGCCGTGTTGGTTCCATGATGCCGAGTTGGTTCCATGATGCCGTGTTGGTTCCATGATGCTGTGTTGGTTCCATGATGCTGTGTTGGTTCCATGATGCTGTGTTGGTTCCATGATGCTGTGTTGGTTCCATGATGCTGTGTTGGTTCCATGATGCCGTGTTGGTTCCATGATGCTGTGTTGGTTCCATGATGCCGAGTTGGTTCCATGATGCCGTGTTGGTTCCATGATGGCGTGTTGGTTCCATGATGCTGTGTTGGTTCCATGATGCCGAGTTGGTTCCATGATGCTGTGTTGGTTCCATGATGCTGTGTTGGTTCCATGATGCTGTGTTGGTTCCATGATGCCGTGTTGGTTCCATGATGCCGAGTTGGTTCCATGATGCCGTGTTGGTTCCATGATGCCGTGTTGGTTCCATGATGCTGTGTTGGTTCCATGATGTCGAGTTAGTTCCATGATGCCGTGTTGGTTCCATGATGCTGTGTTGGTTCCATGATGCCGAGTTGGTTCCATGATGCCGTGTTGGTTCCATGATGCTGTGTTGGTTCCATGATGCCGAGTTAGTTCCATGATGCCGTGTTGGTTCCATGATGCTGTGTTGGTTCCATGATGCCGAGTTGGTTCCATGATGCCGAGTTGGTTCCATGATGCCGTGTTGGTTCCATGATGCTGTGTTGGTTCCATGATGCCGAGTTGGTTCCATGATGCCGTGTTGGTTCCATGATGCTGTGTTGGTTCCATGATGCCGAGTTGGTTCCATGATGCCGAGTTGGTTCCATGATGCCGTGTTGGTTCCATGATGCTGTGTTGGTTCCATGATGCCGAGTTGGTTCCATGATGCCGAGTTGGTTCCATGATGCCGTGTTGGTTCCATGATGCTGTGTTGGTTCCATGATGCTGTGTTGGTTCCATGATGCCGAGTTGGTTCCATGATGCCGAGTTGGTTCCATGATGCCGAGTTGGTTCCATGATGCCGTGTTGGTTCCATGATGCCGAGTTGGTTCCATGATGCTGTGTTGGTTCCATGATGCCGAGTTGGTTCCATGATGCCGAGTTGGTTCCATGATGCCGTGTTGGTTCCATGATGCCGTGTTGGTTCCATGATGCTGTGTTGGTTCCATGATGCCGTGTTGGTTCCATGATGCCGAGTTGGTTCCATGATGCCGTGTTGGTTCCATGATGCCGTGTTGGTTCCATGATGCTGTGTTGGTTCCATGATGCCGTGTTGGTTCCATGATGCCGTGTTAGTTCCATGATGCTGTGTTGGTTCCATGATGCCGTGTTGGTTCCATGATGCTGTGTTGGTTCCATGATGCTGTGTTGGTTCCATGATGCTGCGTTGGTTCCATTATGCCGAGTTGGTTCCATGATGCCGTGTTGGTTCCATGATGCTGTGTTGGTTCCATGATGCTGTGTTGGTTCCATGATGCTGCGTTGGTTCCATTATGCCGAGTTGGTTCCATGATGCCGTGTTGGTTCCATGATGCCGTGTTGGTTCCATGATGCTGTGTTGGTTCCATGATGCTGTGTTGGTTCCATGATGCTGCGTTGGTTCCATTATGCCGAGTTGGTTCCATGATGCCGTGTTGGTTCCATGATGCCGTGTTGGTTCCATGATGCCGTGTTGGTTCCATGATGCCGTGTTGGTTCCATGATGCTGTGTTGGTTCCATGATGCTATGTTGGTTCCATGATGCCGTGTTGGTTCCATGATGCCGTGTTGGTTCCATGATGCTGTGTTGGTTCCATGATGCCGTGTTGGTTCTATTAATACATTTAGTGTCACTTGAAAATACAGGTCTCACTATGTGTGTTTCCAGTAAATTTAGGATTTATTCCTCAAATGACATTCATCTCTTCGTCTTTCACCTTTACATCGCAGGTTTCTGAAGCTCTAATAGTAATCATGAAGCCCACGCATAAGCACTTCATTCCAAGCCTGTTCCTTTCAATGAAGTTTTTTATTGCGATTCAGTTCTGCTTTAGCGCGAGCCTTTTCCCTTGAATGTTATTTTAAAGCAGCGCAACTGAACATCAGATGCTGACTAACGTCCTTTTAGATGTAGATCTACCTCCCTGTAGGTGTAGATTTACCTCCCTGTAGGTGTAGATCTACCTCCCTGTAGGTGTAGATCTACCTCCCTGTAGGTGTAGATCTACCTCCCTGTAGGTGTAGATCTACCTCCCTGTAGGTGTAGATCTACCTCCCTGTAGGTGTAGGTCTACCTCCCTGTAGGTGTAGATCTACCTCCCTGTAGGTGTAGGTCTACCTCCCTGTAGGTGTAGATCTACCTCCCTGTAGGTGTAGATCTACCTCCCTGTAGGTGTAGATCTACCTCCCTGTAGGTGTAGGTCTACCTCCCTGTAGGTGTAGATCTACCTCCCTGTAGGTGTAGATCTACCTCCCTGTAGGTGTAGATCTACCTCCCTGTAGGTGTAGATCTACCTCCCTGTAGGTGTAGATTTACCTCCCTGTAGGTGTAGATCTACCTCCCTGTAGGTGTAGATCTACCTCCCTGTAGGTGTAGATCTACCTCCCTGTAGGTGTAGATCTACCTCCCTGTAGGTGTAGATCTACCTCCCTGTAGGTGTAGGTCTACCTCCCTGTAGGTGTAGATCTACCTCCCTGTAGGTGTAGGTCTACCTCCCTGTAGGTGTAGATCTACCTCCCTGTAGGTGTAGATCTACCTCCCTGTAGGTGTAGATCTACCTCCCTGTAGGTGTAGATCTACCTCCCTGTAGGTGTAGATCTACCTCCCTGTTGGTGTAGATCTACCTCCCTGTAGGTGTAGATCTACCTCCCTGTAGGAGTAGATCTACTCCCTGTAGGTGTAGATCTACCTCCCTGTAGGTGTAGATCTACCTCCCTGTAGGTGTAGATCTACCTCCCTGTAGGTGTAGATCTACCTCCCTGTAGGTGTAGATCTACCTCCCTGTAGGTGTAGATCTACCTCCCTGTAGGTGTAGATCTACCTCCCTGTAGGTGTAGATCTACCTCCCTGTAGGTGTAGATCTACCTCCCTGTAAGAGTAGATCTATTCCCTGTAGGTGTAGATCTACCTCCCTGTAGGTGTAGATCTACCTCCCTGTAGGTGTAGATCTACCTCCCTGTAGGTGTAGATCTACCTCCCTGTAGGTGTAGATCTACCTCCCTGTAGGTGTAGATCTACCTCCCTGTAGGTGTAGATCTACCTCCCTGTGTGTGTTTATCCACCCCCCCCGTGTGTGTATATCCACGCCCCCTTGTGTGTATATCCACACCCCCGTGTGTGTATATCCACGCCCCCGTGTGTGTATATCCACGCCCCCGTGTGTGTATATCCACACCCCCGTGTGTGTATATCCACGCCCCCTTGTGTGTATATCCACGCCCCCGTGTGTGTGTGTATATCCACGCCCCCGTGTGTGTATATCCACACCCCCGTGTGTGTATATCCACGCCCCCGTGTGTGTATATCCACACCCCCGTGTGTGTATATCCACGCCCCCGTGTGTGTATATCCACACCCCGTGTGTGTATATCCACACCCCCGTGTGTGTATATCCACACCCCGTGTGTGTGTATATCCACGCCCCCGTGTGTGTATATCCACACCCCCGTGTGTGTATATCCACGCCCCGTGTGTGTGTGTATATCCACGCCCCCGTGTGTGTGTATATCCACGCCCCCGTGTGTGTGTGTATATCCACGCCCCCGTGTGTGTATATCCACGCCCCCGTGTGTGTATATCCACACCCCCGTGTGTGTATATCCACGCCCCGTGTGTGTGTGTATATCCACGCCCCCGTGTGTGTGTATATCCACGCCCCCGTGTGTGTGTGTATATCCACGCCCCGTGTGTGTATATCCACGCCCCCGTGTGTGTGTGTATATCCACGCCCCCGTGTGTGTGTATATCCACGCCCCCGTGTGTGTATATCCACACCCCGTGTGTGTGTATATCCACACCCCGTGTGTGTGTATATCCACGCCCCCGTGTGTGTATATCCACGCCCCCGTGTGTGTATATCCACACCCCCGTGTGTGTGTATATCCACGCCCCCGTGTGTGTGTGTATATCCACGCCCCCGTGTGTGTGTATATCCACGCCCCCGTGTGTGTATATCCACACCCCGTGTGTGTGTATATCCACACCCCGTGTGTGTGTATATCCACGCCCCCGTGTGTGTATATCCACGCCCCCGTGTGTGTGTGTATATCCACGCCCCCGTGTGTGTGTATATCCACGCCCCCGTGTGTGTATATCCACACCCCGTGTGTGTGTATATCCACACCCCGTGTGTGTATATCCACGCCCCCGTGTGTGTATATCCACACCCCGTGTGTGTGTATATCCACGCCCCCGTGTGTGTATATCCACACCCCGTGTGTGTGTATATCCACGCCCCCGTGTGTGTGTGTATATCCACACCCCGTGTGTGTGTATATCCACGCCCCCGTGTGTGTATATCCACACCCCGTGTGTGTGTATATCCACACCCCGTGTGTGTGTGTATATCCACACCCCGTGTGTGTGTATATCCACACCCCGTGTGTGTGTATATCCACACCCCGTGTGTGTGTATATCCACGCCCCCGTGTGTGTGTGTATATCCACACCCCGTGTGTGTGTATATCCACGCCCCCGTGTGTGTATATCCACACCCCGTGTGTGTGTATATCCACGCCCCCGTGTGTGTGTGTATATCCACACCCCGTGTGTGTGTATATCCACGCCCCCGTGTGTGTATATCCACGCCCCCGTGTGTGTGTGTATATCCACGCCCCCGTGTGTGTATATCCACACCCCGTGTGTGTGTATATCCACGCCCCCGTGTGTGTATATCCACACCCCGTGTGTGTGTATATCCACACCCCGTGTGTGTGTGTATATCCACACCCCGTGTGTGTGTATATCCACGCCCCCGTGTGTGTATATCCACGCCCCCGTGTGTGTGTGTATATCCACGCCCCCGTGTGTGTATATCCACACCCCGTGTGTGTGTATATCCACGCCCCCGTGTGTGTATATCCACACCCCGTGTGTGTGTATATCCACGCCCCCGTGTGTGTGTGTATATCCACACCCCGTGTGTGTGTATATCCACGCCCCCGTGTGTGTATATCCACACCCCGTGTGTGTGTATATCCACGCCCCCGTGTGTGTGTGTATATCCACACCCCGTGTGTGTGTATATCCACGCCCCCGTGTGTGTATATCCACACCCCGTGTGTGTGTATATCCACGCCCCCGTGTGTGTATATCCACACCCCGTGTGTGTATATCCACGCCCCCGTGTGTGTGTATATCCACACCCCGTGTGTGTGTATATCCACGCCCCCGTGTGTGTGTATATCCACGCCCCCGTGTGTGTGTATATCCACGCCCCCGTGTGTGTATATCCACACCCCGTGTGTGTGTATATCCACGCCCCCGTGTGTGTATATCCACACCCCGTGTGTGTGTATATCCACGCCCCCGTGTGTGTATATCCACACCCCGTGTGTGTGTATATCCACGCCCCCGTGTGTGTATATCCACACCCCGTGTGTGTGTATATCCACACCCCGTGTGTGTATATCCACGCCCCCGTGTGTGTATATCCACGCCCCCGTGTGTGTGTATATCCACGCCCCCGTGTGTGTATATCCACACCCCGTGTGTGTGTATATCCACACCCCGTGTGTGTGTATATCCACGCCCCCGTGTGTGTATATCCACGCCCCCGTGTGTGTGTATATCCACGCCCCCGTGTGTGTATATCCAACGCCCCCGTGTGTGCATATCCACGCTCCCGTGTGTGCATATCCATGCTCCCGTGTGTGCATATCCACGCCCCCGTGTGTGTATATCGACGCCCCCGTGTGTGTATGTCCAACGCCCCCGTGTGTGTATGTCCAACGCCCCCGCGTGTGCATATCCACACCCCCGTGTGTGTGTATATCCACGCCCCCGTGTGTGTATATCCACACCCCGTGTGTGTGTATATCCACGCCCCCGTGTGTGTATATCCACACCCCCGTGTGTGTGTATATCCACGCCCCCGTATGTGTGTATATCCACGCCCCCGTGTGTGTATATCCACACCCCGTGTGTGTGTATATCCACGCCCCCGTGTGTGTGTATATCCACGCCCCCGTGTGTGTGTATATCCACGCCCCCGTGTGTGTATATCCACACCCCCGTGTGTGTATATCCACGCCCCCGTGTGTGTGTATATCCACGCCCCCGTGTGTGTATATCCACACCCCGTGTGTGTGTATATCCACGCCCCCGTGTGTGTATATCCACACCCCCGTGTGTGTGTATATCCACGCCCCCGTATGTGTGTATATCCACGCCCCCGTGTGTGTATATCCACACCCCGTGTGTGTGTATATCCACGCCCCCGTGTGTGTGTATATCCACGCCCCCGTGTGTGTGTATATCCACGCCCCCGTGTGTGTATATCCACACCCCCGTGTGTGTGTATATCCACGCCCCCGTGTGTGTGTATATCCACGCCCCCGTGTGTGTATATCCACGCCCCCGTGTGTGTGTATATCCACGCCCCCGTGTGTGTATATCCAACGCCCCCGTGTGTGCATATCCACGCTCCCGTGTGTGCATATCCATGCTCCCGTGTGTGCATATCCACGCCCCCGTGTGTGTATATCGACGCCCCCGTGTGTGTATGTCCAACGCCCCCGTGTGTGTATGTCCAACGCCCCCGTGTGTGTATGTCCAACGCCCCCGCGTGTGCATATCCACGCCCCCGTGTGTGTATATCCACACCCCCGTGTGTGTATGTCCAACGCCCCCGCGTGTGCATATTCACGCCCCCGTGTGTGCATATCCACGCCCCCGTGTGTGTATATCCAACGCCCCCGTGTGTGTATGTCCAACGCCCCCGCGTGTGCATATCCACGCCCCCGTTTGTGCATATCCACGCCCCCGTGTGTGCATATCCAACGCCCCCGTGTGTGTATGTCCAACGCCCCCGCGTGTGCATATCCACGCCCCCGTTTGTGCATATCCACGCCCCCGTTTGTGCATATCCACGCCCCCGCGTGTGCATATCCACGCCCCCGTTTGTGCATATCCACGCCCCCGTGTGTGTATATCCAACGCCCCCGTGTGTGTATGTCCAACGCCCCCGCGTGTGCATATCCACGCCCCCGTGTGTGCAAATCCACGCCCCCGTGTGTGCATATCCACGCCCCCGTGTGTGTATATCCACGCCCCCGTGTGTGTATATCCACGCCCCCGTGTGTGTATATCCACGCTCACGTATATCCACCCCTATAGTAAAGAGGCCGTTACCAGCGCGCATTACCCGCCGCTGACCGCCCAGAACCCGTGCAGTCTCACCAGCAGGGAAGTCTCGCGTTTCGAAGCCGAGTTCTTCATTGAATGCGCCCCAAAAACTGAACGGAAGCTGGGGCGTCGCCCCAAGAAAAGCCGGGGCTGATAAATGGCTCCCCTTGTCGAATTTCCTTGGATTTACGCTTATATATTAGCGGCCCTGCGATTACTTATGGCAAGCCCCCATGGAAGTCAGAGTAATGTTATCAAGAGGGAGAATTCGGTTTGGGACTACTGAGACTTTGTAGGTTCCTTATCTTTCATTTTTTCCTTTTTCTTCCTTTCTTTCTGTCGTTTTTTTATTTTTACTTCCTTTCTTTCTTTCATTTTTCTAAAGGGAAAAATGATGCGGATTATTTTTCAAGGTGTCTGTTATTTTTTTTTCCACTGGGGTAAAGTGATTGGATTATTTTTCGTGGTATTTTGTGATGGGAATTTCAGATATCTTGAAATTAAGGTCTGGAGTGGACTGATTTTCGCTGTGTTTTTGCCGTTGGATGTTGTTTTATATTTCTCGAGCATATGTGTACAAAGATGCTGCTCATGATCATTTGTTTCGGAATTTTATGATGCGCAGATGATGAATATAATTTTTAATGGAACGCATGCGTTGAAATGGGTGACGTTTGTTGGTCACTTGACCTTTTATTCACCGATGTCTTTTCTGAAGGAAATTTAAAAATCATTCACGTTGTTCGTATATTCTAAATGCTTCGATGAAAAGTTCACACCGTTCTGGGCTTCATGAATGAAAATTAAGGGGAAGTTACCGTAATATTCCGTTCTAAAGCAAAACCCTTTTGCCGTTACTTGGTTGAAAATGCAGGTATTATTGAGGGTGTTCCCAGGAAATTTCCATGTTTCAACCACCCCAGAAATAACCTCGTATCCTCACCTGCCAGGGCGGAAGGTGTGACATCGGAAAATAAACAATTTTTAAGGACTCCTGAACCTGTCTCAATAACCCCAGAACATAATCCCGTATCATCACCTCCAGAACATAACCCCGTATCCCCACCTCCATAACATAACCCCGTATCCCCACCTCCATAACATAACCCCGTATCCCCACCTCCATAACATAACCCCGTATCCCCACCCTCAGGGCGAGAGGTATAACATCCAAATGAAACCATATATCAAGGACTCCAGAACGTAACCACGTTTCAATAACTCCATAATATAACATCGTTTCAATAACTCCATAATATAACATCGTTTCAATAACCCAAGAACATAACCCCGTGCCCCACCCGTAGGGCGAGAGCCTGCAGCTCACCTGCAACCTGGACGACGCAGGCCGGCCGGCCACGAGTGCGGTGCGGTGGTACCGCGGCGGGCGGCTTGTGCCCGACGTGTCCAGCCTCGTCTGGAAGATCAACTTGGTGTCCCAGGAGACCGACTCGAACTTCACCTGCGTTCCCTTCAACTCCGAGGGCGAAGGCGCATCTGCCGACGTCGATAT
Organism: Morinoia aosen; assembly: GCA_030386875.1. Classification (NCBI taxonomy): domain Eukaryota; kingdom Metazoa; phylum Arthropoda; class Malacostraca; order Amphipoda; family Talitridae; genus Morinoia; species Morinoia aosen. The sequence goes on along the minus strand of CM059577.1, from coordinate 42,760,329 downwards.
CGACGTTATGGGTGAGTTTTTGAACGTTGTTGATGTTCAATTTTTTGGGGATGCAAGGAAGGTTTTTTATTTTTAGTTATTGAATGTGAAACTGACTTGAACTTTAAGTGCGTTCCCTTCAACTCCGAAGGGGAACGCGCGTCAGCCGACGTCTTTATCGACGTCACGGGTGAGTTTTTGAACGTTGTTGACGTTTAAAGCTTTTAAATGCAAAGAATTATTTTTTATGTTGTTATATCTTCAGTGTGACATGAATTTGGAGCTTCAAAAGATTAAATTGTTTCGTGTTTTTCGATTGCCAGTTTCAGGAACGAACAGTTTTAGGCGAAAAGTAATGATTTTCTCATCGTATGAAAAATCAGAGTTTTGATTCGTTTGCTGCATACTTATGAAGAAACTGACGGTTTACTTAGTTCAAGACATATTTTTGATAATTAGGGAACATTCTAATTTTTAACATCTAAACCCCGAAGGGGTGTACAACTATTGTTCTATGGAAATTAGTACTCTCATGGGAAACGTGTAAGTCCCGAGCTAACGTTTAATGAAGAAAAATAAAATAAGTTTTTTCTTTTGTTACGAACCTCTTTTTTTCGCTTCACTGCTGTTCGTTTTCAGCACCTAATACTTTCTTCTTCAACTTTTACCTTGTTTCACAAACTTTTTTCTCAACTTACTGACTCTATGCGCTGTGTGCAAAAAATCCGCGTTACATACCAAATGGTGCCTTCCTCCTTTCTCTTTTTTGAACGCCTTTGTTGCGGTGGGGTTAGCTTATACTAACAGCTAATCTAATCCTTGCGTTAAGTTCTTTTGTGTTAATGTTCAAGTAGCTCAAAAAGGATCGCAATTTCATGTTTCAAGTGCTAAGAGTTTCAGATAATAACTTGCATCTAGGTTACAAATGATGAACTATATCATTCCAGGATAACACGGCGTTTATTTTTATTTATGTTATTTTTCTGATGGTGAAATTTATACGCAGTCTTTACGGTAGAACAAGAAGGCGAAATTCATAAGCAACATTTACGGTAGAACGTGATGGCGAAATTCATAAGCAACATTTACGGTAGAACGTGATGGCGAAATTCATAAGCAACATTTACGGTAGAACATGATGGCGAAATTCATAAGTAACATTTACGGTAGAACAAGAAGGCGAAATTCATAAGCAACATTTACGGTAGAACGTGATGGCGAAATTCATAAGCAACATTTACGGTAGAACGTGATGGCGAAATTCATAAGCAACATTTACGGTAGAACATGATGGCGAAATTCATAAGCAACATTTACGGTAGAACATGATGGCGAAATTCATAAGCAACATTTACGGTAGAACATGATGGCGAAATTCATAAGCAACATTTACGGTAGAACGTGATGGCGAAATTCATAAGCAACATTTACGGTAGAACGTGATGGCGAAATTCATAAGCAACATTTACGGTAGAACGTGATGGCGAAATTCATAAGCAACATTTACGGTAGAACATGATGGCGAAATTCATAAGCAACATTTACGGTAGAACAAGAAGGCGAAATTCATAAGCAACATTTACGGTAGAACATGATGGCGAAATTCATAAGCAACATTTACGGTAGAACGTGATGGCGAAATTCATAAGCAACATTTACGGTAGAACGTGATGGCGAAATTCATAAGCAACATTTACGGTAGAACATGATGGCGAAATTCATAAGCAACATTTACGGTAGAACGTGATGGCGAAATTCATAAGCAACATTTACGGTAGAACAAGAAGGCGAAATTCATAAGCAACATTTACGGTAGAACGTGATGGCGAAATTCATAAGCAACATTTACGGTAGAACGTGATGGCGAAATTCATAAGTAACATTTACGGTAGAACGTGATGGCGAAATTCATAAGCAACATTTACGGTAGAACGTGATGGCGAAATTCATAAGCAACATTTACGGTAGAACATGATGGCGAAATTCATAAGCAACATTTACGGTAGAACATGATGGCGAAATTCATAAGCAACATTTACGGTAGAACAAGAAGGCGAAATTCATAAGCAACATTTACGGTAGAACATGATGGCGAAATTCATAAGCAACATTTACGGTAGAACGTGATGGCGAAATTCATAAGCAACATTTACGGTAGAACAAGAAGGCGAAATTCATAAGCAACATTTACGGTAGAACGTGATGGCGAAATTCATAAGCAACATTTACGGTAGAACGTGATGGCGAAATTCATAAGCAACATTTACGGTAGAACAAGAAGGCGAAATTCATAAGCAACATTTACGGTAGAACGTGATGGCGAAATTCATAAGCAACATTTACGGTAGAACGTGATGGCGAAATTCATAAGTAACATTTACGGTAAAACGTGATGGCGAAATTCATAAGCAACATTTACGGTAGAACAAGAAGGCGAAATTCATAAGCAACATTTACGGTAGAACGTGATGGCGAAATTCATAAGCAACATTTACGGTAGAACAAGAAGGCGAAATTCATAAGCAACATTTACGGTAGAACGTGATGGCGAAATTCATAAGCAACATTTACGGTAGAACGTGATGGCGAAATTCATAAGCAACATTTACGGTAGAACAAGAAGGCGAAATTCATAAGCAACATTTACGGTAGAACGTGATGGCGAAATTCATAAGCAACATTTACGGTAGAACGTGATGGCGAAATTCATAAGTAACATTTACGGTAGAACGTGATGGCGAAATTCATAAGCAACATTTACGGTAGAACAAGAAGGCGAAATTCATAAGCAACATTTACGGTAGAACGTGATGGCGAAATTCATAAGCAACATTTACGGTAGAACATGATGGCGAAATTCATAAGCAACATTTACGGTAGAACGTGATGGCGAAATTCATAAGCAACATTTACGGTAGAACGTGATGGCGAAATTCATAAGTAACATTTACGGTAGAACGTGATGGCGAAATTCATAAGCAACATTTACGGTAGAACAAGAAGGCGAAATTCATAAGCAACATTTACGGTAGAACGTGATGGCGAAATTCATAAGCAACATTTACGGTAGAACATGATGGCGAAATTCATAAGCAACATTTACGGTAGAACGTGATGGCGAAATTCATAAGCAACATTTACGGTAGAACGTGATGGCGAAATTCATAAGTAACATTTACGGTAGAACGTGATGGCGAAATTCATAAGCAACATTTACGGTAGAACAAGAAGGCGAAATTCATAAGCAACATTTACGGTAGAACGTGATGGCGAAATTCATAAGCAACATTTACGGTAGAACAAGAAGGCGAAATTCATAAGCAACATTTACGGTAGAACGTGATGGCGAAATTCATAAGCAACATTTACGGTAGAACGTGATGGCGAAATTCATAAGCAACATTTACGGTAGAACAAGAAGGCGAAATTCATAAGCAACATTTACGGTAGAACGTGATGGCGAAATTCATAAGCAACATTTACGGTAGAACGTGATGGCGAAATTCATAAGCAACATTTACGGTAGAACGTGATGGCGAAATTCATAAGTAACATTTACGGTAGAACGTGATGGCGAAATTCATAAGCAACATTTACGGTAGAACAAGAAGGCGAAATTCATAAGCAACATTTACGGTAGAACGTGATGGCGAAATTCATATGCAACATTTACGGTAGAACGTGATGGCGAAATTCATAAGCAACATTTACGGTAGAACGTGATGGCGAAATTCATAAGTAACATTTACGGTAGAACGTGATGGCGAAATTCATAAGCAACATTTACGGTAGAACAAGAAGGCGAAATTCATAAGCAACATTTACGGTAGAACGTGATGGCGAAATTCATAAGCAACATTTACGGTAGAACGTGATGGCGAAATTCATAAGCAACATTTACGGTAGAACAAGAAGGCGAAATTCATAAGCAACATTTACGGTAGAACGTGATGGCGAAATTCATAAGCAACATTTACGGTAGAACGTGATGGCGAAATTCATAAGCAACATTTACGGTAGAACGTGATGGCGAAATTCATAAGTAACATTTACGGTAGAACGTGATGGCGAAATTCATAAGCAACATTTACGGTAGAACAAGAAGGCGAAATTCATAAGCAACATTTACGGTAGAACGTGATGGCGAAATTCATAAGCAACATTTACGGTAGAACGTGATGGCGAAATTCATAAGCAACATTTACGGTAGAACGTGATGGCGAAATTCATAAGTAACATTTACGGTAGAACGTGATGGCGAAATTCATAAGCAACATTTACGGTAGAACAAGAAGGCGAAATTCATAAGCAACATTTACGGTAGAACGTGATGGCGAAATTCATAAGCAACATTTACGGTAGAACATGATGGCGAAATTCATAAGCAACATTTACGGTAGAACGTGATGGCGAAATTCATAAGCAACATTTACGGTAGAACAAGAAGGCGAAATTCATAAGCAACATTTACGGTAGAACGTGATGGCGAAATTCATAAGCAACATTTACGGTAGAACATGATGGCGAAATTCATAAGCAACATTTACGGTAGAACATGATGGCGAAATTCATAAGCAACATTTACGGTAGAACGTGATGGCGAAATTCATAAGCAACATTTACGGTAGAACAAGAAGGCGAAATTCATAAGCAACATTTACGGTAGAACATGATGGCGAAATTCATAAGCAACATTTACGGTAGAACGTGATGGCGAAATTCATAAGTAACATTTACGGTAGAACGTGATGGCGAAATTCATAAGCAACATTTACGGTAGAACAAGAAGGCGAAATTCATAAGCAACATTTACGGTAGAACGTGATGGCGAAATTCATAAGCAACATTTACGGTAGAACATGATGGCGAAATTCATAAGCAACATTTACGGTAGAACATGATGGCGAAATTCATAAGTAACATTTACGGTAGAACATGATGGCGAAATTCATAAGCAACATTTACGGTAGAACAAGAAGGCGAAATTCATAAGCAACATTTACGGTAGAACGTGATGGCGAAATTCATAAGCAACATTTACGGTAGAACATGATGGCGAAATTCATAAGTAACATTTACGGTAGAACATGATGGCGAAATTCATAAGCAACATTTACGGTAGAACATGATGGCGAAATTCATAAGCAACATTTACGGTAGAACAAGAAGGCGAAATTCATAAGCAACATTTACGGTAGAACAAGAAGGCGAAATTCATAAGCAACATTTACGGTAGAACATGATGGCGAAATTCATAAGCAACATTTACGGTAGAACATGATGGCGAAATTCATAAGCAACATTTACGGTAGAACATGATGGCGAAATTCATAAGCAACATTTACGGTAGAACATGATGGCGAAATTCATAAGCAACATTTACGGTAGAACGTGATGGCGAAATTCATAAGCAACATTTACGGTAGAACAAGAAGGCGAAATTCATAAGCAACATTTACGGTAGAACGTGATGGCGAAATTCATAAGCAACATTTACGGTAGAACGTGATGGCGAAATTCATAAGCAACATTTACGGTAGAACATGATGGCGAAATTCATAAGCAACATTTACGGTAGAACATGATGGCGAAATTCATAAGCAACATTTACGGTAGAACATGATGGCGAAATTCATAAGCAACATTTACGGTAGAACGTGATGGCGAAATTCATAAGCAACATTTACGGTAGAACATGATGGCGAAATTCATAAGCAACATTTACGGTAGAACAAGAAGGCGAAATTCATAAGCAACATTTACGGTAGAACATGATGGCGAAATTCATAAGCAACATTTACGGTAGAACGTGATGGCGAAATTCATAAGTAACATTTACGGTAGAACATGATGGCGAAATTCATAAGCAACATTTACGGTAGAACGTGATGGCGAAATTCATAAGTAACATTTACGGTAGAACAAGAAGGCGAAATTCATAAGCAACATTTACGGTAGAACATGATGGCGAAATTCATAAGTAACATTTACGGTAGAACGTGATGGCGAAATTCATAAGTAACATTTACGGTAGAACATGATGGCGAAATTCATAAGCAACATTTACGGTAGAACATGATGGCGAAATTCATAAGCAACATTTACGGTAGAACATGATGGCGAAATTCATAAGCAACATTTACGGTAGAACATGATGGCGAAATTCATAAGCAACATTTACGGTAGAACATGATGGCGAAATTCATAAGCAACATTTACGGTAGAACAAGAAGGCGAAATTCATAAGCAACATTTACGGTAGAACATGATGGCGAAATTCATAAGCAACATTTACGGTAGAACATGATGGCGAAATTCATAAGCAACATTTACGGTAGAACGTGATGGCGAAATTCATAAGCAACATTTACGGTAGAACAAGAAGGCGAAATTCATAAGCAACATTTACGGTAGAACGTGATGGCGAAATTCATAAGCAACATTTACGGTAGAACATGATGGCGAAATTCATAAGCAACATTTACGGTAGAACAAGAAGGCGAAATTCATAAGCAACATTTACGGTAGAACGTGATGGCGAAATTCATAAGCAACATTTACGGTAGAACGTGATGGCGAAATTCATAAGTAACATTTACGGTAGAACATGATGGCGAAATTCATAAGCAACATTTACGGTAGAACGTGATGGCGAAATTCATAAGTAACATTTACGGTAGAACAAGAAGGCGAAATTCATAAGCAACATTTACGGTAGAACATGATGGCGAAATTCATAAGTAACATTTACGGTAGAACGTGATGGCGAAATTCATAAGTAACATTTACGGTAGAACATGATGGCGAAATTCATAAGCAACATTTACGGTAGAACATGATGGCGAAATTCATAAGCAACATTTACGGTAGAACATGATGGCGAAATTCATAAGCAACATTTACGGTAGAACATGATGGCGAAATTCATAAGCAACATTTACGGTAGAACATGATGGCGAAATTCATAAGCAACATTTACGGTAGAACATGATGGCGAAATTCATAAGCAACATTTACGGTAGAACGTGATGGCGAAATTCATAAGCAACATTTACGGTAGAACATGATGGCGAAATTCATAAGCAACGTTCACAGTAGAACATGATGGCGAAATTCATAAGCAACGTTCACAGTAGAACATGATGGCGAAATTCATAAGCAACATTTACGGTAGCAACATTCGTGACCATCGTGCTTGTAATTCATATAAATTTAAGAATATAACACATATCAATGTTTTTCACTTCGAAGCACCTTCAGCACCTAAGCTTTCGCTCTCCTATAGTGTAGCCCAGCCTGTCCTACGCACTCCCTAACCTCACGCGAGTTTCTAATCGTTATATTTGTGTCATATTTTACCGCTGAAGTTGGCACAAGTTCTCAAACTCAATTTCGAGGCGATGATTGCTTATTGGACGAGCGTCTCCTGAAAAGATCGAGTGGGATCCTTCTAAAGAAATTATTGCTTCTCTCATGAAGATGAACGAATATAGAAATTATTGCTGCTCGTATGAAGATGAACGAATATAGAAATTATTGCTTCTCTCATGAAGATGAACGAATATAGAAATTATTGCTGCTCTTATGAAGATGAACGAATATAGAAATTATTGCTGCTCTTATGAAGATGAACGAATATAGAAATTATTGCTGCTCTTGTGAAGATGAAAAAATATAGAAATTATTGCTGCTCTCATGAAGATAAGCGAATAAGTTTCTCCCCACAGAATAAATCTCAACGTGAATGTTGTGTTACCGAAAACCTGCGCAAACGATCGTCTGGCAGCTGGATTAGTGAATTTCAGTAATTCAAAGCATTATTTACTCAGAAAATCAGGAATATGGCTAATTGACCGATTCATATGGAACCTAACTCACAGCATTTCAAAATATGATGTGAATAAGCATAAAACAAAAATTAATCAGGTGTTTGTACGCGTATCCAAATTTTGTATCGCAAATTGTTTTGGAAAGCACTGAGTGCCACAATAAGAGGATCTGTGGTCGATTGTACATTTTCTTTTATAATTCACTTGATAAAATCTTTATAAAGTCATTTATTTTGTTTAATTGGATGTCGAACTGTTGGTGTATTCGAAACAGACAAGGAAGATAATATAAAAGTCCACGGATTTATGAACGAACATTTCACTTACTTTTTCAGTGTGAGCTCCATCAGAACGGGGGAAATGGACAATTAGTCTACGGAGTTTGAGTTTAATATTTCAGTTACTCTGTTACTTGTTTCTCATGCAGTAGAGAGAGGTGTGACTACCAAAAATCAATGCATGATTTCCTTATTTTATTCAACAAATCATCATTCGCATAAATAATCGATAAATCAACATTCGCACGTCTCCAGAGCCGTCCAACACAATACAGCTACGCATCAGGCTGTGCGATAGCTGTATGAAATAAGATGTTTCCTGTATTAAGCCTTACGATCTCAACTCAAGTGAAACTATAGTATGAAATGAAATCTGAGGGATTCATAAATTTCGGGTTTTTTTATCGTAAAAATGTTATTACTGAGCTTGCTTTTTTATTAACAATTCTTTTCCATCGCTATTAAACAAATAATGGCTAATTTTAAAGGTTATTTGGTTCATTGTTATAAACAGTAAAATAATATTTGGAGCGGATCTCTCGGAACGATTTTTCAAAATATTACTTTCTACATAAATTCTGAATTCGTAATCGGACACTTCAATTAGGTCGTCGTGATTTGATGCAATTAGCTATTTATTAGCCTATTATTTAATTCTCCTAGATGGACGAATAGAATTAACCACACATTAGCCTATTACCTAATACTCTTAATTGGACGAATAGAATTAGCCACTCATTAGCCTATTATTTAATTCACCTAATTGGACGAATAGAATTAGCCCCTCATTAGCCTATTATCTAATACTCCTAATTGAACGAATAGAATTAGCCTCTCATATTCGTGTTCATGTTAGAATAAACTCCCAATTGGACGAATTAAATAAGACACTCGTTAATGAACAGTCGGAGACAAAAAATTATTATTCGTTGTTCCAAATCTTCTGTTTTTATTTTCTCATATAATTTATAGCTAGCTCTGAAATAGTGAATGCTAGCGTACTAAAATAGTGTAATGGATAATTCCTCATGAGGTTGACACTAGTACAAAATACAAGGCTCTACTATGAGATAAAGATACACCTAAGATAGGTAAGAGGCTAAAGTTACTTGAATAAGTGTAAACGTTGCTATATAGTGGATACTGTTAAATCCGTAAGCTATAGATAGGCCTCGCAGGGCTTCTTTCATGCAATTTTGCTCTTATTCAGTCTTCAGGCTATCTTCGCTTTGTCTGCTATGTGTTTTCATCTTTTTCCATTCTGCCTCTCTGTTTTTGTGCGCAGGGGATCCTGTGTGGGAACACACCTTGTACATAAATTCCTCGCTAACTAGAGTCCGTGCTAAATTATCCCTATTCTTTGCTTTCTTTCCAGGAATCGTTTTTGTTGTGACTAGGAAGACTTAGACCTAGCAATAATGTATAGCAATAACATTACTGATGTTGCATTAGACAATGATACAAGAACGAAGTAGATATCGTTATCTGAGAAAGTTTCTAACGTCTGTGCGTACGTTAGGAAAAAAACTTTTGCTCGCATGAATAGGATACCAATTTTGTATTCAAGTGTGTTTGGCGCTTCCAAATCTTGCTAAAAGACTCCTAAGTAAATTGAAGTACTCGAACAATTTGCTGGTACATTTTTGCTTAATATTTCTGCTAATGAAATGCCATGGCACGCTGACATTATTGCCTCATCTCAAGACTTTGAAAGAGGGTTTTTCCGGTCATGAAAAGTTACGGTCTTCATCTGCAGCGATAGAAAATTACAGGCCGCTACTGGCAGCACTGAGTATTAATCGTCATGTTCTGTGGCACTACTGGCAGCTCTGCGTTGTTATCTTCATGTTCTGTGGCACTACTGGCAGCTCTGCGTTGTTATCTTCATGTTCTGTGTCTCTACTGGCAACACTGCTTTGTTATCTTCATGTTCTGTGTCACTACTGGCAGTACTGCGTTGTTGTCTTCATCTTCTGCGTCACTACTGGCAGCACTGCGTGGTATCTTCACGTTCTGTGTCACTACTGGCAGCTCTGCGTTGTTATCTTCATGTTCTGTGTCACTACGGGCAGCACTGCGTTGTTATCTTCATGTTCTGCGTCACTACTGGCAGCACTGCGTGGTATCTTCACGTTCTGTGTCACTACTGGCAGCTCTGCGTTGTTATCTTCATGTTCTGTGTCACTACTGGCAGTACTGCGTTGTTGTCTTCATCTTCTGCGTCACTACTGGCAGCACTGCGTGGTATCTTCACGTTCTGTGTCACTACTGGCAGCATTGCGTTGTTATCTTCATGTTCTGTGTCACTACGGGCAGCACTGCGTTACTAGAATCATGTTCTGTCACTACTGGCAGCAGTGCGTTACTAGCATCATGTTCTGTGCCACTACTGGCAGCACTGCGTTACTAGCATCATGTTTTGTGTCACTACTGGTCACTACTGGTAGCTCTGCGTTGTTATCTTCATGTTCTGTGTCACTACTGGCAGCACTGCGTTACTAGCATCATGTTTTGTGTCACTACTGGTCACTACTGGTAGCTCTGCGTTGTTATCTTCATGTTCTGTGCCACTACTGGCAGCACTGCGTTACTAGCATCATGTTTTGTGTCACTACTGGTCACTACTGGCAGCTCTGCGTTGTTATCTTCATATTCTGTGTCACTACGGGCAGCACTGCGTTACTAGAATCATGTTCTGTCACTACTGGCAGCAGTGCGTTACTGGCATCATGTTCTGTGCCACTACTGGCAGCACTGCGTTACTAGCATCATGTTCTGTGTCACTACTGGCAGCACTGCGTTACTAGCATCATGTTCTGGGTTACAACTGGCAGCACTGCGTTACTAGCATCATGTTCTGTCACTACTGGCAGCACTGCGTTACTAGCATCATGTTCTGTGTTACAACTGGCAGCACTGCGTTACTAGCATCATGTTCTGTCACTACTGGCAGCACTGCGTTACTAGCATCATGTTCTGTGTTACTACTGGCCATTACTGGCAGCTCTGCGTTGTTATCTTCATGTTCTGTGTCACTACTGGCAGCACTGCGTTACTAGCATCATGTTCTGTGTCACTACTGGCAGCACTGCGTTATTAGCATCATGTTCTGTGTCACTACTGGCAGCACTGCGTTACTAGCATCATGTTCTGTGTCACTACTGGCAGCACTGCGTTATTAGCATCATGTTCTGTGTCACTACTGGCAGCACTGCGTTATTAGCATCATGTTCTGTGTCACTACTGGCAGCACTGCGTTATTAGCATCATGTTCTGTGTCACTACTGGCAGCACTGCGTTACTAGCATCATGTTCTGTGTCACTACTGGCAGCACTGCGTTATTAGCATCATGTTCTGTGTCACTACTGGCAGCACTGCGTTACTAGCATCATGTTCTGTGTTACAACTGGCAGCACTGCGTTACTAGCATCATGTTCTGTCACTACTGGCAGCACTGCGTTACTAGCATCACGTTCTGTGTTACAACTGGCAGCACTGCGTTACTAGCATCATGTTCTGTCACTACTGGCAGCACTGCGTTACTAGCATCATGTTCTGTGTTACTACTGGCCATTACTGGCAGCTCTGCGTTGTTATCTTCATGTTCTGTGTCACTACTGGCAGCACTGCGTTACTAGCATCATGTTCTGTGTCACTACTGGCAGCACTGCGTTATTAGCATCATGTTCTGTGTCACTACTGGCAGCACTGCGTTACTAGCATCATGTTCTGTGTTACAACTGGCAGCACTGCGTTACTAGCATCATGTTCTGTCACTACTGGCAGCACTGCGTTACTAGCATCATGTTCTGTGTTACAACTGGCAGCACTGCGTTACTAGCATCATGTTCTGTCACTACTGGCAGCACTGCGTTACTAGCATCATGTTCTGTGTTACTACTGGCCATTACTGGCAGCACTGCGTTAATGTCATTGCGTTAATTTCCTCATAATTACGTTTGCTCGAAGTCCAAATTATGAATTTAATCTCTCACGCGTTTGCGATGCGCTCCTGAGCATTTGAGTGCATCAATCTTTACGCTAAGTTGAGGCGCCCTGAAGTTCATTCTCTCGCTTCTCGCATTTCTATCTCTTCTCACTTCTCTGAACTTTCTCTCTATCATTTCTCTGATCTTTCTCTCTTTCACTTCTCTGATCTTTCTTCTTCTCACTTCTCTGGTCTTTCTCCCTTCTCAGAACTCACCCCACACGCTCCTGAACGCTGGAAATGTGAGCCCTAACAATCAGGTCTGCTCACGTTAGATAACTGAATATTATGTATACTCACATGCGAGAATATAGGGTTTACTCACATGAGAGATATCAAGTCTGCTCACATGAGAGATATCAGGTCTGCTCACATGAGAGAATATCAGGTCTGCTCACATGAGAGAATATCAGGTCTGCTCACATGAGAGAATATCAGGTCTGCTCACATGAGAGATATCAGGTCTGCTCACATGAGATATCAGGTCTGCTCACATGAGAGAATATCAGGTCTGCTCACATGAGAGAATATCAGGTCTGCTCACATGAGAGAATACCAGGTCTGCTCACATGAGAGAATATCAGGTCTGCTCACATGAGAGATATCAGGTCTGCTCACATGAGAGATATCAGGTCTGCTCACATGAGAGAATACCAGGTCTGCTCACATGAGAGAATATCAGGTCTGCTCACATGAGAGAATATCAGGTCTGCTCACATGAGAGATATCAGGTCTGCTCACATGAGAGATATCAGGTCTGCTCACATGAGAGATATCAGGTCTGCTCACATGAGAGATATCAGGTCTGCTCACATGAGAGATATCAGGTCTGCTCACATGAGAGATATCAGGTCTGCTCACATGAGAGATATCAGGTCTGCTCACATGAGAGATATCAGGTTTGCTCACATGAGAGATATCAGGTCTGCTCACATGAGAGATATCAGGTCTGCTCACATGAGAGATATCAGGTCTGCTCACATGAGAGAATATCAGGTCTGCTCACATGAGAGATATCAGGTCTGCTCACATGAGAGAATACCAGGTCTGCTCACATGCGAGAATATCAGGTCTTCTCACATGAAAGAATATCAGGTCTGCTCACATGAGAGAATACCAGGTCTGCTCACATGAGAGAATATCAGGTCTGCTCACATGAGAGAATATCAGGTCTGCTCACATGAGAGATATCAGGTCTGCTCACATGAAAGAATATCAGGTCTGCTCACATGAGATAATATCAGGTCTGCTCACATGAGAGAATATCAGGTCTGCTCACATGAGAGAATATCAGGTCTGCTCACATGCGAGAATATCAGGTCTGCTCACATGCGAGAATATCAGGTCTGCTCACATGCGAGAATATCAGGTCTGCTCACATGAGAGAATATCAGGTCTGCTCACATGAGAGAATATCAGGTCTGCTCACATGAGAGAATATCAGGTCTGCTCACATGAGAGAATATCAGGTCTGCTCACATGAGAGAATACCAGGTCTGCTCACATGCGAGAATATCAGGTCTTCTCACATGAGAGAATATCAGGTCTGCTCACATGCGAGAATATCAGGTCTGCTCACATGCGAGAATATCAGGTCTGCTCACATGAGAGAATATCAGGTCTGCTCACATGCGAGAATATCAGGTCTGCTCACATGAGAGAATATCAGGTCTGCTCACATGAGAGAATATCAGGTCTGCTCACATGAGAGAATATCAGGTCTGCTCACATGCGAGAATATCAGGTCTGCTCACATGAGAGATATCAGGTCTGCTCACATGAGAGAATATCAGGTCTGCTCACATGAGAGAATATCAGGTCTGCTCACATGCGAGAATATCAGGTCTGCTCACATGCGAGAATATCAGGTCTGCTCACATGAGAGAATATCAGGTCTGCTCACATGCGAGAATATCAGGTCTGCTCACATGCGAGAATATCAGGTCTGCTCACATGCGAGAATATCAGGTCTGCTCACATGCGAGAATATCAGGTCTGCTCACATGCGAGAATATCAGGTCTGCTCACATGAGAGAATATCAGGTCTGCTCACATGCGAGAATATCAGGTCTGCTCACATGCGAGAATATCATGTCTGCTCCCATGAGAGAATATCAGGTCTGCTCACATGAGAGAATATCAGTTCTGCTAACATGCGAGAATATCAGGTCTGCTCACATGCGAGAATATCAGGTCTGCTCACATGCGAGAATATCAGGTCTGCTCACATGCGAGAATATCAGGTCTGCTCACATGAGAGAATATCAGGTCTGCTCACATGCGAGAATATCATGTCTGCTCACATGCGAGAATATCAGGTCTGCTCACATGCGAGAATATCAGGTCTGCTCACATGAGAGAATATCAGTTCTGCTCACATGCGAGAATATCAGGTCTGCTCACATGCGAGAATATCATGTCTGCTCACATGCGAGAATATCATGTCTGCTCACATGCGAGAATATCAGGTCTGCTCACATGAGAGAATATCAGTTCTGCTCACATGCGAGAATATCAGGTCTGCTCACATGCGAGAATATCAGGTCTGCTCACATGCGAGAATATCAGGTCTGCTCACATGCGAGAATATCAGTTCTGCTCACATGCGAGAATATCAGTTCTGCTCACATGCGAGAATATCAGGTCTGCTCACATGCGAGAATATCAGGTCTGCTCACATGCGAGAATATCAGTTCTGCTCACATGCGAGAATATCAGGTCTGCTCTCCTGAGATGAAAGAATTCCAACGCTCTGAAGCTGGAAAAATAGCTTCGCTTATTCTAAAAATCAACACTTACGAATTACTAAAAGTCTCCCCAGCAAGTGGGTGACTTTGCTTGCGTTTAATTAGGTTGTGCGTGTATTTAATTAGGTTGTGCGTGTGTTTAATTAGGTTGTGCGTGCGTTTAATTAGGTTGTACGTGCGTTTAATTAGGTTGTGCGTGCGTTTAATTAGGTTGTGCGTGTGTTTAATTAGGTTTTACGTGCGTTTAATTAGGTTTTGCGTGCGTTTAATTAGGTTGTGCGTGCGTTTAATTAGGTTGTGCGTGCGTTTAATTAGGTTGTGCGTGCGTTTAATTAGATTGTGCGTGCGTTTGAATAGATTGTGCGTGCGTTTAATTAGGTTGTGCGTGCGTTTAATTAGGTTGTGCGTGCGTTTAATTAGGTTGTGCGTGCGTTTAATTAGGTTTTGCGTGCGTTTAATTAGATTGTGCGTGCGTTTAATTAGGTTGTGCGTGCGTTTAATTAGGTTGTGCGTGTGTTTAATTAGGTTGTGCGTGTGTTTAATTAGGTTGTGCGTGTATTTAATTAGGTTGTGCGTGTGTTTAATTAGGTTGTGCGTGCGTTTAATTAGGTTGTGCGTGCGCTTAATTAGGTTGTGCGTGCGTTTAATTAGTTTGTGCGTGCGTTTAATTAGATTGTGCGTGCGTTTAATTAGGTTGTGCGTGCGTTTTATTAGGTTGTGAAGTTCTACGTTTCATGCAGCAGATCTGAGATCGTATAGAACCTTTACGAGGCGCAGAATAGAGAGCCTGCAGTTAAATTCTAGCGTTAAAGCGTAATTGATGACGAACTTCTCGCGTCATGGCTTCGATGGTTTCTTTATTCAGTCCACAACGTCGGGAGTGAAAGACCCGCTATAGACTGAAGGACTGACTAAAGACTGGAGGACTGACAGAAGAAAATGGATAGCGTTGTGAAATGGAGTTTTTCTTCCGCATGTAGAGTTTTTTTATGCATATCTAATTACCGCAGGTACCTATCATTGTGACTCTAGTTACCGCTGATACCTGTCATTGTGACTCTACTGTAATTACCACTGATACCTGTCATTGTGACTCTAATTTCCGCTGATACCTGTCATTGTGACGCTAAGTACACCTGAGTACGTTATTATTCTGGCTCAGTCCTGGTTATATAAGCCGAAACCAACAAAAGGTCCACTTTTATCAACATGCTCTGATATTCTGTGAGGCTGACGTTAGGGAGACTAAGGGTACGTTCAGAAGAAGCTTAGACTCCCGAAGCAACTTTCCTTCGTGTCCTTTTAGATTACTGAGCTTATTTGTTAGCCAAAAACTCCTTGTTTTGCTGCGCTCGTGCCTGCAAAAATTGGTGAGAATGTCAGTCCAACGACGGCTGAGAAAAACACGATTTTTTTTGTGCTCGGGAAAAGGTTATTTTGTACATGCCACTGTGGGTGATGCAAGATATAGATAACATGGTTAGTGTTCGGGAAAAGGTTATTTTGTACTTGCCACTGTGGGTGATGCAAGATATAGATAACATGGTTAGTGTTCGGGAAAAGGTTATTTTGTACCCGCCACTGTGGGTGATGCAAGATATGAATAATAGGGTTAGTGTTCGGGAAAAGGTTATTTTGCACACGTCACTATGCATGATGCCAGATGCTGACAATGTAGATCTGTGGTAGACTTTAGGGCATCTGTTACTACTCTGTTTTTAACACTTTCGCCGCGTTTCCGCGGTTGTAAACTGATGGTTTGGTTAGGTTGTAAGAAGCAGAGTTGGGAAATTGACTTTACTGCTATACGTTTTCATTCTTCCTAATGAATATGAAAAACACAATTGCACGATCACATTTCACCAGTTATTTTTCAAAAAGGATGTGAAATACATGAAATGTCTTTCATTTATTTCGGTACGTGAATGAGCAATTTACCTGTTGGTACACGTATGTCCCGAAACACGGGGATTGTGTTAAATGGTTTATAGGAATGTGATTTTTTTAATGTTTGAATTTAGATGTAGTTACTGCCTTTCATTGACTTGTTAACTCCCCTCAGGGGGATACAGGTATTGTATCTATGGGAATTAGCGCTCCCAGGGGGACTTGGTGAGGGCCTGAGCCAAAGGTTAGGTAGGCTTCCGTTTGTTGTAATAGAATAGGTTTTTGTTTTGTAACGGACCATCTTTTTTCGGTTCACTGCTGTCCTGTTTTTCAGCACCTACTACTTTCTTCTTCAACTTTTTTCTTGTTTCATGAACTTCTTTCCTAGCTTACTGTTTTTGTGCACTTTGTGCATAGATTCCGCGTTCTCTCAACTCCATTCTAAATGGTGCCTTCTTCTTTCCTCTCTTGGAACATCTTTGTCGTGGTTAAGGGAGGCTAAAACTTTCTTATTTAATTTAATAATAATGACTTGTTAACTTTGAGTGGCCAGTTACCCATAACTGGTAACGCAGGTTCTTTTAACCAGCTACCCGTGAGTGTCCAGTTTACTGCCCAAGTTAAGTTGTATTTTAACTGCCAATATTCAATTACCCAGCTCATGCAGAGTGCTCTCAAATCGCATCTGTTCATATAAGTACACGCATGATTTGTCAATGATTCCTCAGGGGACATTAGCGCTCTCAGGGGAATCTGTGAGGTCCCGAGCTAACGAATAGACAGAGTTCAGTTCCAATAAATTCTTCTTCACCTCAGTGACGTCACGATATAGATTTTATGAATCCTTTATGCTTATACCGCTGCAGTTATAGGAACATTCATTTTGCCCGTATGGAAAGTAATTGGTATTATATGTTTAGAATCGCCATAACTCCATTCCCTCGGGCACAGCTGCAAGCACCTCCTTTAATTTGAGGTCAGCCTTTTATCTCTCCTGGCCTGCTTTTATTCAAGGTATTAAATCCCACACACACGCAGTGCTGATCTTTACATTTGTACGGGGTTATTGGGATTATTTGGCGTCGTGCGGTGCTGGTGGCCGTCCTGTTGCCCCCTTACCCGAAATCTCCCCTTTTTCGTATTCCCTCTTTTCTCCCTCTCTTATACCCTCTTTTTCCCTCTCTCCCTCTCTTATACCCTCTTTTACTCTATTTTCTTGTTCCCTTTTCCCTCTATTTTCTTGTTCCCTCTTTTCCTTTATTTTCTTATTTCCCCTTTTTCTTATTCCATTTTTTCCCTCTTCATCTTATTGCCTCTTTTCCCCTCTCTCCTTCTCTCTCTTTTTCCCTCTTTTCCTTCTCTCTTATTCCCTCTTTTCCCTCTCTCTCTCTTATTCTCTCTTTCCCCTCTCTTTCTCTTATTCCTGCGTGTTCCCTAATTCTTTTATTTGCTCTATTTGCCCTCCTCTCTTATTTCCTCTTTCACCTTCTCTTATTTCTTCTGACTACCCTTCTCTCTTATTTCCTCTTTTACCTTCTCTTATTTCCTCTTCCTACCCTTCTCTCTTATTTCCTCTTTTACCTTCTCTTATTTCTTCTGACTACCCTTCTCTCTTATTTCCTCTTTTACCTTCTCTTATTTCCTCTTCCTACCCTTCTCTCTTATTTCCTCTTTTACCTTCTCTTATTTCTTCTGACTACCCTTCTCTCTTATTTCCTCTTTTACCTTCTCTTATTTCTTCTGACTACCCTTCTCTCTTATTTCCTCTTTTACCTTCTCTTATTTCTTCTGACTACCCTTCTCTCTTATTTCCTCTTTTACCTTCTCTTATTCCAGGGGTTTCCATTCCAAATGCAGAGTTTATTTGCTGGATTTAGTGATCGTTTTTATTGCATTGCCAAAAATCAACTTCGCACCTTTGACCATCGCTCCGTGATGAATTAGTCGTTTAAACTGTCGAGTAAAAACTATTGCGAACATCATTCAAGCACTGAAAGTAATATCCATCAAACATGTACCTTGCTACTGGCAAGATAATTCATGAGGCTTCAATAATATTATTTGTCTTACGAAAAAACCTCTGAACAAACCATGCTTCTGCTCGGTACGTCTGACTCGTACATTTTCTCCTCGTCTTTTTCGTTTGGGACACTGAAATTTATAGCAAATGCGTCGAATAAAACGAATGTGATCCAAGCTCATCGTGGGTGGCTTTACAACCTGAGTAACTGCGGAACAACTCGGATGCATTGAGACAGTTGAGCAGAACGTTTTTGTGAGAGGTCATTGCGTTGAGAATTGCATCGCAGTTCTCAGTCTCTTATTGGAAATTTGGAAGGCTCTTGCGTATTCGAGATGCCCGGCTTATTTCTTTGAAAACCGTCCCTAGACTTTGAATGCGAGCAGCTATCAGCCATCATGGCATGTCTTTAAGGAAGCTGTTCAGTTTCTGGGTCTCGTTATTTCGAATTTAACGCAATTCGTACGGACGCTTGGCGTGTTTCGCTTTCCACCATCTCGCTTTAATTGGAAATATCCGAAGCCTGTGTTATTCGTACGGGAAGAGGGACGCTTCGTTTCCTCTCGGAGTTTGGAATGAACGGCGGCGTCCTAATGCTATTCGTACGGGGGCTTGATTGATTTTGTCCTGGTCGGGTTACATGAAAGGCCGTTCGTGCTGGGTGTTATAGCGTCAGCCTTTGTGTTGCTTATAGGCCAGTCTTCAGGAGTGATCAGTTGCTTCTAAGCCAGTCTTCAGGAGTGATCAGTTGCTTCTGAGCCTGTCTTCAGAAGTGATCAGTTGCTTCTGAGCCTGTCTTCAGAAGTGATCAGTTGCTTCTAAGCCAGTCTTCAGGAGTAATCAGTTGCTTCTAAGCCAGTCTTCAGGAGTGATCAGTTGCTTCTGAGCCTGTCTTCAGAAGTGATCAGTTGCTTCTAAGCCAGTCTTCAGGAGTGATAAGTTGATTCTGCGCCAGTCTTCAGGAGTGATTATTTGCTTCTGCGCCAGTCTTCAGGGGTGATCAGTTGCTTCTGCACCAGTCTTCAGGGGGGGGTGATCAGCTGTTTCTAAGCCAGTCTTCAGGGGTGATCAGTTGTTTCTAAGCCAGTCTTCAGGGGTGATCAGTTGTTTACAAGCCAGTCGTCAGGGGTGATCAGTTGTTTTTAAGCCAGTCTTCAGGGGTGATCAGTTGTTTCTAAGCCAGTCTTCAGGGGTAATCAGTTGTTTCTAAGCCAGTCTTCAGGGGTGATCAGTTGTTTTTAAGCCAGTCTTCAAGGGTGATCAGTTGTTTCTAAGCCAGTCTTCAGGAGTGATCAGTTGCTTTGTGAGCTAGCCTTCAGGGGCGATCAGTTGCTTCTCCCTCTTTTTTACCTTTCTCTTTAATTCCCTCTTTTCCCGTTTTTCTTATTCCCTCTTTTTCCTCTCTCTCTTATTCCTTTTTTCCCCTCTCATTAATTCCCTTTTTCACCCTTCTCTCGTTAATTCCCTCCCTTTACCCTCTTTTTCTCTGTCTCTGTCCCATCTTGCGCCAGTCTCCCTCCATTTGTATGCAGCCCCTCACACAGCCCCTCACACAGCCCCTCACACAGCCCCTCACACAGCCCCTCACACAGCCCCTCACACAGCCCCTCACACAGCCCCTCACACAGCCCCTCACACAGCCCCTCACACAGCCCCTCACACAGCCCCTCACACAGCCCTTCACACAGCCCCTCACACAGCCCCTCACACAGCCCCTCACACAGCCCCTCACACAGCCCCTCACACAGCCCCTCACACAGCCCTTCACTCGCTACTCTTCCGCAACTTTGCTGGTTCAGTTGAAACCGTGAATAATTTGTTTAATCCCCATGAGTAAGTGGATGTTGGGACCAAGTTATTTGTGGAAGTATAATTTGTGAACTTGTAATAACAGAAAGTAAAGTTTGTGAAAGTATAATTAGTGAAAGTGTATTTTGTGAAGTTGTAATGAGTGATAGTGTAAGATGTGAAAGTGGTGTGCGTGAATGTGCGATTTGTGAAAATGGGATTTGTGAAAGAGTCATTTATGATACGGTACTAGTATGAGAAAGTTTAATTTGTGAAGAATTTAAATACAGAAGTCTGATATGAGAAAATGTAATAGTTTGAAAGTGCATTTTATGACGATGTATGTATGCAGCGAAGACACCTACCTTGTATTTTTGCGTGCGCTGTGCTGAATTCAAGCAATGAAATAAAACATTCCACTATTGTACTATTGAACAGAGTGCGGTGAAGTAATGAACAGGAGGTAAAATTGGGCCACCGCGGTAAAGTGCTCAAAAATGGTAAACTTGTCCCTTTCCTTCATATTTACCACCCCCAGTGAAATTAGGCACAAAGCTGCTTCCCCTGACCCAAGCTCCAGTAAATTGACTGATTTACGGAGCGGCTGTGCAAAAAAAAAATTAATATCCTTATCCCCTCACTGGCCTCTTTCCCTCCACTGCCCCTTTTCCCCTCACTGCTCATTTCCCCTCTTTCTTGACCACTCACAAGCACCGTAAAAAGTTCCGACCATAAAGCTCTGTCTCCATTTTTACTCTAATTTTATGGCACGCACCTCAGGTCCTGTACCTATGGGGAAATGAGTGATCTTTAATATTCGTGTAATAAATGACCATTCTTTTAATTTTTACTGATTATTTTTATTTCTCAGTTTTGTTAGAGCGTTTTATTTTCCCGCCCGTTTGATTTTATTAAAAGGTTTTTAATTTTACTGGTTTTTCAATTTTCCGCCGCGTTTTGTTTATATTTTGTTTCCCCCAAAGCTTTTCTGCTGCTCGCGCTCACATGAACTATTTTTCTTCGCGCAAATTTATTTGGTTTATTTTTCATTTTCCATGGCCTTTGTCTTTAATAATATAACGTCTTCACATGATATTATAAACTTCATTTTCACAAGATTTGATCGCTCAATTATCGTTCGCATGAACCTTCACACTAAATTAACGCGGGCTCATTGCTGTATCAATTTCATGCATGCTACAATGTTGATCAATCGTACAAATTACACTGGTTTGGCAATACTGATTTCTGTACCTGGTCAAGTATTTTCTTACTAATTAACCGTATAAATTACTCTGATACAGTATTTTTATTTTTCGAGACAATTTTCAAAGCATTGCCCCCCCCCCCCCCCTCCTCAGTGGGACACAACTATTGTATCTATGGGAATTAGCGCTCCCAGGGGGACAAAGTGAGGGCCCGAGCTAAAGTTTAGGTAGGCTTTCTTTTCGTTAAAATAACACAAGTTTTTGTTTAGTTACGGACCATCTTTTTTCGGTTCACTGCTGTCCTGTTTTTCAGCACCTACTATTTTCTTCTTCAACTTTTGTCTTGTTTCATGAACTTCTTTCTCATCTTACTGTTTCTATGCCCTTTCTGCATAGATTCCACGTTCCCTTAAATCCATACTAAATGGTGCCTTCTTTCTTCCTCTCTTTTGATCTCACTTGTTAAGGATAGGGAGGCTTAAACTAACTAATAATCTTATCTAATCTTTAATAGCATTGCCGTATAAATTAATTGTACAAATTTCTCAGATCAGTCTGTATTAATTGTCGTATCAAATTTCCGAAAAGTGTCGTAATATTAATGCATTGCTTTCCAAGAACTTGACCCCTCAGGGGGATACAATTATTGTATGTGTGGGAATTAGTGCTCCTAGGGGGAAAATATGAGGGCCCGAGCTGAGAGTTAGGTAGGCCTTCTTTTTGTTGAAATGAATTTTTTTTGTTTAGTTACGGACCATCTTTTTTCGGTTCACTGCTGTCCTGTTTTTCAGCACCTACTACTTTCTTCTTCAACTCTGGTCTTGTTTCGTAATCTTTTTTCACAACTTACTGTTTTCATGGCCTTTCTGCGTAGATTCCGCGTTTCCTTAACTCCATACTAAATGGTGCCTTTCTCCTTCCTCTCTTTGGATCGCATTTGTTGCTGCTGGTAGGGAGACTAAAACTAACGACTAATCAAATCTTCCAAGAACTTGATTTATATTTTTACATCTGCGAAGAACGTATGAGATCTAACTATGAGTTTAATTGTTCCTCATTTTGTCGTATGTTTTAACAATGAATATTCGCCCTTTACTTACTGTAACACAGATATCTTTTTAACCGTGTGTAATCACCGCCATTTAGCCGCGTCCAACACCCTTTTTAACAGTACCTAGAGCCCCCTTTAAAATTAAATGCACCACCCAGCCAGCCTCGATTAACGCAGATCTTCCCTCCGTCTACTTTAAATAACTTGCCCAACACAGCCCTTTAAATGTACCCAACACGGCCCTTTAAATACACCTAACACAGCCCTTTAAATGTACCCAACACGGCCCTTTAAATACACCCAATACAGCCCTTTAAATGTACGTTGACTAACGCGGATCTCCGTTCTCGCGCAGCCAAGCCGTTCTTCATCACACGGCTGCACCCGTACCAAGGCTTCCTCTTGAACTCTTGACTACCGGCCTTGACTAGCAGCCTTGACTACAAGCCTTAACTACAAACCCTGACTACAAGCCTTGACTAACTGAGACTTGTTTTGTCCCGCAGCCAAGCCGTTCTTCATCACACGGCTGCACCCGTACCAAGGCTTCCTCATGAACTCGGAGCGCGTGTCGCTGACGTGCCGCGTCGAGTGCTCGCCGCTGTGCAGCCTCCACTGGCTCAAGGACGGCCAGCCGCTCCGCAACTCCTCCCACTACACCGTCGTGTCCTCCGTCCTCAGTCCCAACCCTTCGTCGGGGTGAGTTGTGTTGTGTGTGTTGCAGGTGTTGTGTGTGTGTGTCATGTGTGACAGCTCCCACTATAGTGAAGTGTCGTCCGTCCTCAGTCCCAACCCTTCGTCGGGGTGAGTTGTGTTGTGTGTGTGTTGTGTGTGTGTTGTGTGTTGAGTGTGTGTTGTGTGTTGTACGTCAAGTGTGTCAACTGCGTTGAGTGAGTGTCAAGTGGGGTGAGTGTTGTGTTTGTGCATTGTGTGTCAAGTGGGATGTGTTTTGTGTGTGTCAAGTGTGTTGTGGGTCTCGAGTGATGTCTGAGTGTGTTCTATGTGTATCGTGAGTGTTGTGTGGGTGTCTCGCATATTGTGTGTGCCTCGAGTGTTGTATGAGTGTGTTGTGTGTCGCGTGTGTTCTGTGCTACCTATACCTTGTGTGTATTCTCTGTATTGAACGTTTTGTTTTGAGCGATACCTATGCTATATGTATAGGATATCTCATGTCTAGGACATCTCACGTTTATTGTTTCGCGAGCAGCTAAGAAAATTAGTACTGCTCTCACACAGACCAAACATGCATCATGTACGTCCGCTAACTTACCTTTATATTCTGCTGTAAAATGATAATTTAATTATACTGGTCACGCAATATTTAGTTAGTTTGTACGTGACGCTGATTTACCATTTGAAAAAAGGCCTTTTGAAAATGGTGTTATAGCTAAAAAATTGTTTAGGTGTATAAGTTACAAATTATTTTCTTTCTCGAATCACATTTTCTTCGAAAATCAAATTTTCTTCGCGAATGAACTTTTCTTCACGAGTTAGCTTTGTTCAGTAATTAACGTTCTTTCAAAAAATTTTTCGTAATAGAATATCTTCGAAAATATGTATTTACTCTCAGTAAACTTTCGCTTAAATACTACCTGAGCTCGAGCATGATCACACCTTTGGTAGAGAAGCTTAAAGTTCTTAGTAAAATACTTCTTTAACACTTTAACTGCGATGGGTTAAACTGAAGTTCAATGTTCAATTCAAATTTACAGTCAATTGTGGTAATCAACTTTGAAAACAGCAAACATTATTTGGATCAGGCGTCTATATAGCTTTCATTAAGTATTAATAAAAAATGAGTTAGTGACTGCAGGTCGGACGGCAGCACTATGAAAATCACCTGAGTGACCACCGGTGAGGCCTTCGCAGGAAACGTGTTAAGGAAACAAAGAAAAAAAAAAAAAAAAAAAAAATGTTTATTTCCAAATTGTCACATGAGATACATGCCAACATATTGGCTTTTAAAAGTTTCTTAAATATAGGACATCCTAAAACAAATATTCCATACGAGGAGTACTAATTGACAAACCATCCGAGGTGTACAAGTAGATGAGCCATACGAGGCATAATAATAGACAAACTATACGAGGTGTACTATTAGACAAACTGTCAGAGGTGTACAAGTAGATAGACCATACGAGGCATATTAATTGACAAAATATACGAGGCGTACTAATAGACAAACCATTCGTGGTGTGCTAGTAGTCTAACAAAAGTTCTATACTAGGAGTACTAATTGACAAACCATCCGAGGTGTACAAATAGATAAGCCATACGAGGCATAATAATAATAGGCAAACTATACGAGGTGTACTAATAGACAAGCTATCAGAGGTGTACAAAATAGATAGACCATACGAGGCATATTAATAGACAAAATATACGAGGCGTACTAATAGACAAACCACACGTGGCTTGCCAATAGTCTATCTCTGTCAAGGGTAGTTGAATGAGAAATGAAAATTATGCACTAAAAATACGCAAAGCCCTATCACCACCAAAAACATATTTCATGTCTTCTGGATATTCACCACATCATGCGGACATGGGTACATGGGATAAAATAGAGATACAGTGTGAGCCGGTTACCACTCATGATTGACAAATATCTACAAAATATTGGTAGAAATGGGTAAACAAACATATATTCAATATCAAAATTCATAGCTTGTACAACATACGGACAGAAAGATAATTTTACTACGATTCATATGCTCAAATTGCACTTTATTTCATTAATTATATATGACATTAATACGATTCACAGAAACGCCCTCTGGGGAAGTGATAGATCTATTTTTGAATCATTTCGCTGTTGCAATAAAATATATTAACCGAAAGGTTTTTGCGCAAAGAAATGAAATAGAAACATGTATATCTATTTATGTAGATACATATATATACCTACACACGTACACACACATATTAATATATACTTATTGAAAATAAAATATTAGAAAAAAAATACATATATAAGATAAAAGAAAGAAGCAACCTACCATCTACTACACAGAAAATGACAGCTGAGCTCACTGTAATCCTAAGAAATTTTCGCAAAAAAATAACTAAAAGGAAGAGAAGACTTCGAAAAACATAAAAATGAGCTGTTTTTTAATTTCTTCACAGAAATTTTTAAGAAAAGTCAGGTTATAGTCAAGAATCAACACAACTCTTCAGCATTATACGGACATGTGTACGTGGGATAAAATGGAGTAACATTGTGGCCGGATATCCCATCTGATTGGAGAATATTCGCAAAATTGGCACATATAGGAAGATTAGGCCTTGATCCAAAAATAATAATTTTGATTACAGAAATTTAGAGTTTTTCCGATTTGAAAGTTCAGTGCTAGTGTGCGCTGAACGCACGAAAAAAAAATAAATAAAAAGACTAAATGCAATGCTTAAATAACCCCTTTCCCCCCAGCTCAGCCGAAAATCGATTGAAAACATCTTCGAGAATGATTTTGAAATAGCGAGACAACGTTAGCCAAAAATTTAATTCATTATAAACTTTGCACAACCCTCACATCTATAAACCTGTTTATTGGTGTACACACAAAATGTATTTCATGGTATATTTGTCATACGGACTTTAAATATTAAATACATAAAGAGAAAGAAATAACAAAATAAAGATGAGGAAATACTCCTAATTATATTATGGAAAGAACGTTCGTTCTGCTGCACTGAACTGACGGCTGTGGTGCTCATTGTTGTCGACAGAAATAAGTAAGATGAATATACGAATCGCTTAGCAAACGTAAAATGAAATAGTTTCTAAATTTCTAACATAAATTTCAGGAAAAATTAAAATTTCTGATAGATGGGAAGTTCACACCGAGATGCTGCAGGCCCTATGACAGAGATGCAAAATGACGTGACACATTTACTCTAAATTCTTTTCCAGTTTTAGAGTTTTTGATATGCTGGGGAAGCTTGTTCCACAAAAAAGCTCCAGAAACTGAGAGAGCTTTTTGTCCCACGTTAGATGAACGGTAACTGACTAAAACATCGTTCCTCCGGTTTGGTCTTTCGTTTGGGATATTAGATGGAAAAAATTTTACCACCTCTGCATTACTTTGGGGGAGGTACAGAGAGGAGAATACTCGTCGAGCTTTCTGGATCATGAATCTGTTCGGTATAGGGATCCAGTCGAGTTTTCTTAAAAGAGGGGTGACATGATCGTATTTATTGAAATTTCCTTTGCATACCACTTTGGCGGCGAAGTTTACACATTTTTGCAACTCTTCCTGACGACATTTAGGTAAGTCTCCCCACACAAGACTGCAGTAGTCCAGACGCGATAAAACTAGAGACTGAATCACTAATAATCTAGATTTTTCGTCAAGTGTGTTCTTTATACGATGAAAGAACATTAAGGTTCCGTTAATTTTGTTGCACATTGTTTCGACGTGTGAATTGAAAGTCATATTTTTGTCAAACCAAACACCCAGATTTTTAACCTTATCGACTGGTTTAATTGTATCGTCTCCAAATGTTAGCTGGAATGGTGGTAAATTTTCAGTCGCATTCTGTGATCCAAAAATAATGCATTGCGTTTTACTTGCGTTAAGTTTGAGGCCATTATGGTCATACCACAATTTCAGATTTCTCAGAAGGTTTTCAGCGTTGGCTTGTGTTTCTGTTAAATCCGCTGTTGAGCTTGTCATGGCAATTTGTACGTCATCAGCATACATTGAGATTTTTGTGTTTGCCGGCATGGTGGGGAAATCGTTGATGAAAATTGAAAATAGGAGTGGGCCGATGATTGAACCTTGAGGAACGCCAAAGTTATTTGGTATGAATGATGACATTTTGTTATTCAAGCACACTGCATGAGAACGGTTTCGTAGGTAGCTTTCAAACCACTGAGTGTCTATTCTGAGGTTTGAAATTTTTTGTAGAAGTTTCTTATGCTCAACACTGTCGAAAGCTTTGGAGAGATCAAGCAATAGTAAGAGAGTTAATTTTTTTTGGTCAATATCATTGTAAATTTTTTCTGTTATGTTTAACAGGGCGTCCTGAGTACTGGTATTCCTCCTGTAAGCATATTGATTGCGATGTAGTAGATGTGACTCGTCTATGTAAGACGAGAGCTGGTTTGTTATTACTTTTTCTAATATTTTGGACATAACAGGCAGGAGACTGATTGGTCTGTAGTTTGACGCTATGTCGATATCACCAGATTTATGTAATGGCTTAATTATGGATAGTTTCCATTGATCGGGAAACTTGTTTGTGACTATAGATGTATTTATTATCAAGCGAATAAAGGGTGCTGTGACAGGGAAGCTGTCTTTTATATGTTGGAGGCTTATGCCATCATGTCCAGTCGCTTTAGTATTCTTTAGTGAGTATAAGATGTTTCGTATCTCTATGACGCTAACTGGCTTTGGTCTCCACTTGTTGCTACTATTTGGGGATGAAACATCGCTCAGATTTGCCTCTGTAGATGTGTCTGAAACTGTCCTGGATACTTCATTGAAAACATCTTCGCCAACTTTTGAGAAGAAAGTGTTAAAGTCATTCGCCATTTCTGAGGGGTTGTCAAAAGTGCTTTTGCAGTCTGAATTTTTATACTGAGCAGCTTCTCTAATGATTTCCCAAGTTCTTTTAGGATTTTGTTTTGCCGCCAAGAGTTCTTTGTGGAAGTAGTCCCGTTTTGCTTCCTTAACTTTTCTTCGTAGGATCTTCTCATGATCTTTATATAATTTTCGACGCGTACTGTCTGATTTATTCAGTTTGTACTCACGCTGCAAATTTCTTTTAGCTCTGCTCAAATGTTTTATCTCATCTGTTATCCATTTAGAAATTCTTGGCTTCACTTTCTTCGTGGTGAAAGGTGCGCATTCGTTAAGAGCTGATACGAAATTTTCGTTGAAAAGCGAAACTTGTAGATTGACATCATCGGTGTTTTCCATGCCTTGAAATTCACTCCATCTGTCTGATAGCTTTTCTTGAAATATTTCAGGGGAGTAGTGGTTTTTCATGCGATATGTAATGTAACTAGATTTCTGTTTCTCTTTTGCAATATTGATTTGGCATTCTACAGAATGGTGATCAGAAAAGGACGGTAAGATTTCTGTGCTGAGTACTGCTTGGGGATTGTTGGTAATTGCTAGGTCAAGAAGAGTTTTAGAAGTGTTGGTAATTCGCGTTGGTTCTTGGACCATTTGAGAAAGATTAAGTCTGTGCAGCATCTTGCTTAGCTGATTGTTTTTATTTGTCAGATCCACGTTAAAATCTCCGAAAACATAGAAAGACTTTTTGGCTACAGACTTTTTGGCTGCAGACAATATTTGTATCATGAAGAGAAAATGTTCTTTTCCGAGAAATGAGAATAACTCATGAAGCAAACTTCCGAACATAAAATAAGCTTTCGAAGAAAACTAACATTTCAAGGAAATAAAGCAAGTTTCCGGTCACAAAAATCTTACATTTACTCACCATGCTAACATCGTGATTTGAAAAGCGTTTAGTTAAGTGGAGCTGAAATACATGTTTTTTATAAGTTTGTGTGCTCCAAATAGAATTCTTCTTTCCACAAACAATTGAAAATGATTCAATAAAAAGTTCAAAGGGATTTACAATTTGTTTTGAAATTTTATTTTAAAAAAACGAAGAGAAACGCCATTTGAAAAAAAAAACAGGAGTGTTTCATTTTGAAAAAACGGGGAAATTTCATTTAAAAAAAAAAGAGAATTTCGCCTTGAAAAAAAATGAGATTACAACGCTGACTCATGAACAAAATTTAAAAACCGCACTGAAGAAACCATTGGTAATTTTTTCAATTATTATTTTCATTTCGCATATAATAAACTTGAAATACTCATTCCAAAATTGTTTTCATGCTCAAAAATTATCCTCATATTCCGAAGTTTTATGTAACCATGGGATTTTCTGTACAATTTTTTTCGTACAAACACAGAATTTCCCGCAAAGATCGTTTCACAGCAATGTGAGCAATTTAAATTTTGTGGAGCCATTGGCAGTGAGCAGCAATGTTGGCAATGCTTTCATAGCAACAAAGGCAATGTAGATTTAGCGGCATCAATGAAAGAAGAGCGGAGCTACTGCAGGAAACGCTGACGCTCGTACACAGTCCTTCATGCTTCACGATGTGGCGCACACACGAGGGCGGAAACCGGAAGGTCTCTTTCTCCCTTCACGAGTTTTATGTGTTGGTCACGCACGTGATTTGTGTAAAAAAATAGTAGTGTACACGACCCTTTAAAGTTGACGAGATTCGATATTTTCGTCAGACAAATCTTGCAGATGTGGATGACAAACAAATATATCCATCCTAATAGGACCCGTGATTGAAATAATCTTGCACTTGTGAACTCGTTTCACAGATACGGTCATCACACGTATCACAGATACGGTAAGGAGAGTGAAAGAGAGACAGACCAACAAATTTAACGTGTTCTATGAGATTTTCATAGTAATAACATAGGAGAAATTAAGCAAAACAAATATGTTTATAAATTTATTTAACAACTTTGGGAGACACCTGACGTTTTATTTTACAGTTCCACAAAAGCCCGAACCGAGTATTTATTTTCCCGTATCAGTAATACCATCATAAGAATACCATAAGCATTTAATTACAAGTAAAGTTGTGCGGTATTACTGATTACTACTGATGCGGGAAATAATTACGGGTAATACTGATACGGGGAATAATTACGGGTAATACTGATACGGGCAAATAAATACTCGTTTCAGATTTTTGTGGGACATACGGTATAGTGGTGAATGACAGGGGAGTTCGCTGGAACATTACCTAGCAGAGGTCGTCTTCATAATCTCAAGCCGTGTATGCGAACGATCTATTATTGTGAGAAGTATGACGTGCATTTTCCCCTTTTTCTTCGCGGGGTAGATGTGTAGTACCGAGCTGATTAAGTACGCCTACTCTCTGTTTCGTTCAGGACCTTTTTTCGGTTCACTGATGCCCTTTCTTTCCTCTACTTGTGAGTTTTTTCAATTTTTTCATCATGTTTTATAAAGTTCTTTCTCGACTTACCGTTTCGATGCACTGGAGGGTTTCGCGTGTGAACACACCTTGTGCATAGATTCTACGTTCCCTAAGCTCCATACTAAACAGTGCTTTCTTCCATCTTCTGTTTGAAACACCTTTGTTGCGGCCAGGGAAGCTTAAACTAACTTACCTAATTTAATCCCTAAACTGCGTACTAAATGGTGCATTCCTCGTTGTCTTGCTATGGGAGGTTTAAACAAACTCATCTAATCTAACCCCCATACCCCATACTAAATGGTGCCTTTCTTTTTCCTGCATTTTGAACACCTTTGCTGTGAGCAGGGAGGCTGAAGCTAACTGAAATAATCTAATTTGATCTCAAGTCATAAATTAAAGCCTTCTATAATGTTAGAAAATTAAAGATGCAATTCCACCTTTTCTTTTTTTCCAAATATTCTTTTTGTTGCTTTCTTTGTTTTTTAATACATTCACCGCCTTCCCCCCTCAGGGGGATACAATTATTGTATCTATGGGAATTAGCGCTCCCAGGGGGACAATGTGAGGGCCCGAGCTAAAGGTTAGGTAGGGCTTCTGTTTTGTTAAAATAGAATAGGTTTTTGTTTTGTTACGGACCATCTTTTTTCGGTTCACTGCTGTCCTGTTTTTTCAGCACCTACTACTTTCTTCTTCAACTTTGATCTTGTTTCATGAACTTCTTTACAAGTAAAGTTGTGCTGTAATAGAAACAGTAATAGCTTACTGTTTCTATGACCTTTCTGCATAGATTTCCCATTCTCTCATCTCCACACTAAATGGTCCCTTCCTCCTTCCTCTCTTCGATACGCTCTTTTTTGTAGCGGTTAGGGAGGCTTAAACTAACTTATAATCTATAATCTACAATCACCGCGTTCTTGCGGTTGTTAACGGTTGGTTTGGTTGTGTTGTGAGTTGCAGAATTTGGAAATCGACTTTACTGCTCGAATATATTTTTGTCCCTCATAAGAAATATGAAACTGAAATTGTCCGATAACATTTCACTTCGTATGATAACAGATATTTTTTTAAGCATCGCGAAACAGATGAAATGCTATTTATTTGTACCGGTATAATGGATGAGCAATTTACTGAATAGTATAGTGGTCCTACATGGTCTAATGCGCGGAGAACGTGTCAAGTTCTTTTTACTTCTCGTATGTAGCCCTAGGAACACGTTTTCGATTTCTTCGATTCCGCCTCGCATTTGCCCTTTATTTTAAGTCTGATCATCTTCGATTCCATCTCCCCAATTGCCCTTCATTTCAAGTCTCGACATCTTCGATTCCGTCTTCCATTTGCCCTTCATTTCAAGTCTCGACATCTTCGATTCCGTCTTCCATTTGCCCTTCATTTCAAGTCTCGACATCTTCGATTCCGTCTTCCATTTGCCCTTCATTTCAAGTCTCAACATCTTCGATTCCATCTCCCATTTGCCCTTCATTTCAAGTCTCGACATCTTCGATTCCGTCTTCCATTTGCCCTTCATTTCAAGTCTCAACATCTTCGATTCCATCTCCCATTTACTCTTCATTTCAAGTCTCAACATCGTCGATTCCATCTCCCATTTGCCCTTCATTTCAAGTCTCAACATCGTCGATTCCATCTCTCATTTGCCCTTCATTTTAAGTCTCAACATTTTCGATTCCGCCTTCCATTTGCCCTTCATTTCAAGTCTCAACATCTTCGATTCCGTCTTCCATTTGCCCTTCATTTCAAGTCTCAACATCTTCGATTCCATCTCCCATTTACTCTTCATTTCAAGTCTCGACATCTTCGATTCCGTCTTCCATTTGCCCTTCATTTCAAGTCTCGACATCTTCGATTCCATCTCCCATTTGCCCTTCATTTCAAGTCTCAACACCTTGGATTCCGCCTTCCATTTGCCCTTCATTTTAAGTCTAAACAAAAAATTTTCAGTGGGCTTCGCTCGTTTGGTCTGTCTTCGTGTCGCATCTTATTGGCTCGGCCCAAAAAACTTGAATAACTCCAGTGCTGACCCACGCATTTTCTTGCGTTGCGTCCGCATCTTGTTCCCCTCAGGGGGATACAACTATTTTATCGGTGGGAATTAGTGCTCCCGGGGAGAAAATGTGAGGTTCCAGAGCTGAGAGTTGGTTTGACCTTTTTTTGTTGAAATTAATTTTTTTATTAAGGGCCATCTTTTTCTGTTCTCTTCTGTCCTGTTTTTCAATATCTATAACAATTTCCTTCAACTTTTGTGTTATTCCTTCTCAACTTTGTTTCCTTTCGCATAGGGCCATGAGTGGAAGCGCATTTTGTGCATAGATTCCGTGCTTCCTCAATTCCGTAGTAAACGGTGACTTCATCTTTCCTCTCTCTGAAACACATTATTGTGGCTAAGGAGACTTATGATATGTAATGTAGTCACCGTGGCCGAGTGGTTTCGAGTGCGTATTGTCGCGGGTTCGAATCTTGGCCAGCTGAGTGTTTTTTATCTCGTTGGGATAAAATAAACTCAGCCGCTATTCCCCAGTGCACCCAGGTGTCGAAAATGGGTACCGGCTAGACCTATGGTGACCATTATTGCGTTTTGGCGTTAGTTAAAATGCTTCTGAAAGCCAATGTTCGAAACACGATTGAAATACAAGATGATATGTATCAGGATGGTTGGGAGCAAGGCACCCTTTCATAAACAATGAAAATATAATAAGATATGTATCAGGATAGCTTGGAGCAAAACACCCTTTCAGGAACAATGAAAATATAAGAGGATATGTATCAAGATGGTTTGTAGCAAAGCACCCTTGCATAAACAATAAAAATATAAGAAGATATGTATCAGGATAGCTTGGAGCAAAACACCCTTTCACAAACAATTAAAATACAAGATATGCATCAGGATGGTTTGGAGCATAACATGATAACCGAATTCAATTAATTCATTGCAGAGACCTGGCCACCTCTCACAACCCTCTATAATACACATAATTCATACTTTCCCTCTCACAACCCAATATAATATATATAATTCATACTCTCCCTCTCACAACCCCTTATAATACATATAATTCATACTTTCCCTCTCACAACCCAATATAATATATATAATTCATACTCTCCCTCTCACAACCCCTTATAATACATATAATTCATACTTTCCCTCTCATAACCCTCTACAATATACATATTCATATTTTCCCTCTCACAACCCTCTACAATGTATATAATTCATACTTTCCCTCTCACAACCCTCTATAATATATATAATTCATACTTTCTCTCTCATAACCCTCTATAATATATATATATATATATATATATATATATATATATATATATATATATATATATATATAATTCATACTTTCCCTCTCACAACCTATGTAAAATAAAGTATATAATTTAATACAATTTACCGCAGAGACTTGGCCAGCGTGCAGTCCGTGCTGCACTGGCGGATGGACAAATGGCCAAGCAAAGAACTTGACCGCGAGATGGACAACGGCGAGTACGAGTGCGTGTCCTCCAGCAACGCGGCCGGCCCGGCGGTGTCCTCCAACACCTTTTTCCGAGTCGAGTGTGAGTGTTATAGCGGCCTCCGAATCGAGTGTGAGTGTTGTATTGGCCTCCGAGTCGAGTGTGTGTGTTGTACTGGCCTTCAAGTCTAGTATGAGGGTTACATGATCTTTACCTGCCTCAAACCTACTCTGTGCATGACGAAAACAAATATTCTTCTGTATTTGGACTCAAACCTTTATCAGTCGCTCACGCTCTATTTCCCTGTCGAAAACATGCCCTCCACCTGTCGGTAACGTGCCCTCCACCTGTCGGTAACGTGCCCTCCACCTGTCGGTAACGTGCCCTCCACCTGTCGGTAACGTGCCCTCCACCTGTCGGTAACGTGCCCTACACCTGTCGGTAACGTGCCCTCCACCTGTCGGTAACGTGCCCTCCACCTGTCGGTAACGTGCCCTCCACCTGTCGGTAACGTGCCCTCCACCTGTCGGTAACGTGCCCTCCACCTGTCGGTAACGTGCCCTCCACCTGTCGGTAACGTGCCCTCCACCTGTCGGTAACGTGCCCTCCACCTGTCGGTAACGTGCCCTCCACCTGTCGGTAACGTGCCCTCCACCTGTCGGTAACGTGCCCTCCACCTGTCGGTAACGTGCTCTCCACCTGTCGGTAACGTGCCCTCCACCTGTCGGTAATGTGCCCTCCACCTGTCGGTAACGTGCCCTCCACCTGTCGGTAACATGTCGTAAATTTGTCACAAGGAGAGCCGGTTGGCGGAGGCACGATGTGCTTGATGACGGTTTTTGTGTCGATGCTTGCGGTAGGGAACAGTTGGCACCCTCATGCCTAGTGTCTTGGCTGAATGCCTCCATCACCACCACCATCACCACCCACCCACCACCATCACTACCACCACCATCACCAGCAGTAGCAGCTGTATACGGCTGCAGTAGCAGCAGTCTACAGTTACGGCTGTCAGTGTGCAGTTGTTTACAGTTCTCTAGTGCAGTGCAGATTGTGAGTGATTTCTGGCGTTCTGATTTTTATGAATTAATGTCGACGAAGAATGGAGTGTCAAGAGCAGTTTTGATCCTAGTGCTAGTTTTTTAATTCCGTTTGTGCGTTTGGTGCATGAATAATCTGATCGTGAGTTATACACGTGTTGTGTAGTTTGCAAATCAGCATTTATATAGGTATATATGTTGATGAAAATCCGCGTAGCTACATGGTGAAAAAGTTCATAGTGAGAGTGAAAACTGTCGTGGCAAGAAAAAACGCAAGCTTGATTAGTGCACTCGTATCGTCCGATTTTAAGGTTCGTACAAGATTGATATTGACGAACCTTAATTATATTTATAGGTGTAAATTAATAGACATGTGGTAGAATCCGATTTTAATTCAAAATAATGAATGCATTCAAAAATAATAATTGCGGATTAAAGATTTGGTGACTAATTTTTTTTTAAATTAAGACTTCGAACTGAGGACAATCTTTAGCTGATTCATTGATTGTTCAATGGTTATTGAAATGTTCGCATTATCAGTTACGTTAGCGTATAAGTTGTAATGTTCGATGTTATTTCTCGGTTTTCTTAGTTATTTCTGGGTCATTTCTGGGCCATTTCTGGGCCATTTCTGGGCCATTTCTGGGCTATTTCTGGGTCATTTCTGGGTACATTTCTGGGTCAGTTCTGGGTCATTTCTGGATTTCAGTGTGTTGTCATTTTCTCAGCGCTAGGAACAGATGTGAGGTCTCGAGCTAAAGGTTTTGTAGTCCTGCTTTTCTGTTGAAAAAGAGTAAGTTTTTGGTTTTACTAAGGACCATTTTTCTTGGTTCACCGCTGCCCTGTTTTTAGCACCGACTACTTTCTTTCACAACTTTTATTTTTTTCGTAAACTTCTTTCCCAAGTGGCTGTTCGTAGGCACCTTGTGTATAGATTCTGTGTTCCTTTGAGCCCACACTGTATTGTGCCTTCCTCCTTCCTCTCTGTGGATTTCGCTCGTTTCGGTTAAAGAGGCTCAATTTAATTTATTTAAGTTAACGTTTTTCCTCTAACTGTGATGTTCATTAGTTATAAAATTATTAACCGTTTTGCACTCTTGTCATACAATGGTTGGTAATTATTTATAATAAATATTAATTGTATTGCGCTCGTCAAAATTAGGGTTATTGATTTTCAAATATTCCACCCATCTTAGCAAACTTACTACCTATCCAATGGCTTACTATATATACTATATTTAACTTACTACCTATCCAATGGCTTGCTATATACTATATTCAACTTACTACCTATCCAATGGCTTACTATATACTATACTATATTCAATAACTTACTACCTATCCAATGGCTTACTATATACTATACTATATTCAATAACTTACTACCTATCCAATGGCTTATTATATACTATACAATATTCAATAACTTACTACCTATCCAATGGCTTATTATATACTATATTTAACTTACTACCTATCCAATGGCTTGCTATATACTATATTCAACTTACTACCTATCCAATGGCTTATTATATACTATACTATATTCAATAACTTACTACCTATCCAATGGCTTACTATATACTATACAATATTCAATAACTTACTACCTATCCAATGGCTTGCTATATACTATATTCAACTTACTACCTATCCAATGGCTTACTATATACTATACTATATTCAATAACTTACTACCTATCCAATGGCTTATTATATACTATACTATATTCAATAACTTACTACCTATCCAATGGCTTACTATATACTATACAATATTCAATAACTTACTACCTATCCAATGGCTTACTATATACTATATTTAACTTACTACCTATCCAATGGCTTGCTATATACTATATTCAACTTACTACCATCCAATGGCTTATTATATACTATACTATATTCAATAACTTACTACCTATCCAATGGCTTACTATATACTATACTATATTCAATAACTTGCTACCTATCCAATGGCTTATTATATACTATACTATATTCAATAACTTACTACCTATCCAATGGCTTATTATATACTATACTATATTCAATAACTTACTACCTATCCAATGGCTTATTATATACTATACTATATTCAATAACTTACTACCTATCCAATGGCTTATTATATACTATACTATATTCAATAACTTACTACCTATCCAATGGCTTATTATATACTATACTTTATTCAATAACTTACTACCTATCCAATGGCTTATTATATACTATATTCAATAACTTACTACCTATCCAATGGCTTACTATATACTATACTATATTCAATAACTTACTACCTATCCAATGGCTTATTATATACTATACTATATTCAATAACTTGCTACCTATCCAATGGCTTATTATATACTATGCTATATTCAATAACTTACTACCTATCCAATGGCTTACTATATACTATACTATATTCAATAACTTGCTACCTATCCAATGGCTCACAGACTCGCATTTTCGTACGAGTCGCAAAGTTCATTTTACTTTTGCCATCACGTTTTTCATCAAACTTAATAGCTATCATATTCATGTAGAAATCGCATTCTCATTGTTATCGAACTTACAACTAGTTACACTTACATTTAAGTCTTATTTACGTACCGGAATAGATAAATGACATTACGACTATTATAGTTACATTTATATTTAAGTCTTATTTACGTACCGGAATAGATAAATGACATTACGACTATTATGCTACGATATGCGAAATGAATTTTATGGTGGCATGTTATCGTGCAATTGTATTCTTTGCACTTCTTAGAAAGGTTAAGCATTTATTCGAGCAATAAAACCTGTTTTTAAATACATCCAACCTAACGAAACCGATCGTAGTAACCACCCAAACGCCGTTAAAGTGTTAAAATTTAATTAGGAGGTATTTTTATGCAGGTTCATTGAAGATCATCGCTGAATGAGGCGTGCTTTTATTATTTCGTGTACATCAGTCTTGGCAGGCTGTGCTGCGCCGCCCTCTGAGGGGACGGTTTGAGCGAACTGATATTTTTGTTCTGCAATCTTTGCATTCGTCTTGTGATACTTGGCATCTTTTGATAAGTAATTGTTTCCGTAATCTTTACGTTCACCACATTGTACTGGGTATCTTTTGATAAAAAGTGTTTCTGCAATCTTTACATTCGCCAACGATCAGTAAAAGTTTATATTTTCGGACTTTTAATAGGTTAAACATTCTTGTACACTTTATTATAGGGTGATGATATGATGCTAAAGAAGTCACTGAACTTAATCGCACCCCAAGTAGTTACTTTCTAATATGTACATAGCAATAGCCTTAAGAAACAATTTACCTGACGCAATTGCCTGACGCATCACAACTAAAAATGTCGCTATAAAATCTTAGAATACAAATATCAACCTCGATAGAAAATAGAAAAGTGATAAATAATACACAAGTTTAAAGCTGGAGAGCAATTACAATTACCGCAATAAAACCTCAGAATGGGAGTCTCGACCGCGATAAATAACATATAAGTGAAAAATAATGTTTAATTGACAACTGAAAAGGAATAACAATTATCACAGAAAATCTTAGAATGCAACGATCAACCTCGATAAATCATATTCAATTATTAAAAAATATATAACGGGTAAATTAAATCGAAGGTAAAAGCTGCAAAGCAAAAACAATTATCACAACAAAACCTCATAACGCAACAATCAACAATCCTCGATCCTTACCCTTACAAAAATTTCCCCGCAGATCCCCCTGAGCGCATATCAGTGACCCACAACAGAATCGAAGTCATAGAAAACGAGACGCCGGTGCGGGTCGAGTGCCAAGCGTTCAGCTACCCGGAGCCGACGTACACTTGGCAACACCGGTCTGGGGAGACAGTGAGCACAGGGTCCGTTTTCAACTTGGCGGACCCCATAACTCGTGACCAAGCCGGACCCTACATGTGCGTTGCTGAAAACCGACATGGCCGTTTGACTGCCAACACTTTCTTCGACGTCATGTGTGAGTATTGAAAAATCGTGTGTGAGAATTGGAACGAGGTGTCTGTATTGTGCTCTAAAAAACTTGTGTGAGCATCGAAAAAAATCAGTATTGTGTTCTAAAGATGGTATTCAGTATTGAGCCCAGTCGTTTACCTCAATGAGCTTGTATCCTAGACACTCAAAATACCGCCAGTTGTGCCCTGAAGCTGACCAGTCGTTTTCAGTTAGCTTGGGCGTAGCCTTTAATTACGTAAGTGAAGCTATCACGTAGCTAACAGCTAATGAAAACGCAGTTGTTCTGTTGGGAGTTAATTTCATGTATATTCACAAATGAAATACGTGATAAACTCAGCATCATATGTAGGTGTATTTTGCTCAAATAATTAAACTGAAGCCATGCTGAGCCTTCTGCCTAATTGAATTTGGACGGCTGGTTGTGTTTAATCGCGATTGTAATTTATTCATTAACCAAGCTACGGCACGTGCCATAGCCCTTATTTTGACGTGGGCTGAGAAACTAATTAAAGAACAATGAGCGGCGATCCAGTGCCAAAAATAAAGTGTTTCTATGAATAAAAATTCAACTTTTAACAAAGAACACATCGTTTGGATTACTTCACCATTGTAATTTGGTTGTAATTACATTGGTTTTATAGCTTCTTAACTTATAGAGAAGCACTGAAGTGCATCCATCCATATTTAAATCAATTGCCCCTGTAATTGCCACGACCCGTTTTATCCGTTTGGAATAATCACCGGAGGAGTTGATTCTACTCCTGTGAAAATACCGTCTTAACGACACCGAAATTGAACCAGACGTTTCTGTTTAAATTTGATGTTGCACCCTCGTGTTGCGACGAACGCAAAGAGCAATGAAAAACATGTCATTGTTAAATTAAAACATTTATATAAAACATTTAAATGAAATAAACCATCTCATTCTTAAATAAAAATATTTCCTCTCACGGGGATGCAACTTTGGTATCTTTGGGAATTACCACTCCGAGGGAGAAAATATGAGGGCCCGAGCTGAGAGTTAGGTAGGCTTTCTTTCTGTTAAAATAAAAGTTTTTTTAGGTTAAGGACTATTTTTTCGGTTCACTGCTGTCCTGTTTTTCAGCGCTTACTACTTTCTTCTTCAACTTTGATCTTTTTTCATGAACTTCTTTCTCAACTTACTGTTTCTATGCCCTTTCTGCATAAATTCTGCGTTCCCTTAACTCCATACTAAATGGAGCCTTTCTCCTTCTTCTCTTTGGATCACCTTTGTGGCGGATAGGGAGGCTTAAACTAGCTAATAATCTAAAAATTATCTAACAAGAATATTTTTAGTAGTAAAAACCATTGCGCTCGACAACTATATTCGTCGTGGAAGAACAGGACAGTTTTAAGAATAGGAAAGTAAGTCATGTTGTTCCAATGTGTCTGTGGAAGGGCTGATATAAAATGGAATTAATTCGTCTGAAAGCTTCGGATAAAACTCCACTCGAGTGTGATTTCCTACGTATACAAAAAAAACATCTTTCTTTAAGATCAGGCATCCACTTGTGTTCGTTCAGATTTTGTTACAATTTCCTTTTTTAGACGGAAAATCGTTCCTTCTTTTGAACAACCTGAACCCAGGGGCTACAAAACCATAGTTTTTAAAGCCCCAGTTCATCTTCGGCTCCTATTGAAGTTACGTTGAAATTCTTCGTTTTTCTGGCACTGAAAGCACCCCTGGGCTTCTCCATTAGGCGATCGCTTATCTTAGGTCAGTTTCTTGCGAAGATCAGTTAAAGCCTCTTCGATCTGCTGTCTCGAGAGCTCATTGGTCTAGGATTCTATCTGTCAAAAGCCTTCTTATTTTCGACCGGTCCTATATCTTATCAAGGAGCCATCACGAAGAAAAGATCCTGCTAATCGCCCGGCCTGACAAGACCATTTAAACTCTATTGGGTTTTTGTCGGAGTTTTGCTTCAGGAAACTTAAAGATGGCGCTTTCTTATCTGGCTGGTGGCCGCAACACGCGCGTGGGCTTTTTTTTTCTGGCATCTTTGGGACAAAGTTTTCCTTTTGGGGGATTCTGCCTAGACGTGGTTACTTTTGCCTAGGCGTGGTTACTTTTGCCTAGGCGTGGTTACTTTTGCCTAGGCGTGGTTACTTTTGCCTAGACGTGGTAGTTACCTTTGCCGAGACGTGGTAGTTACCTTTGCCGAGACGTGGTAGTTACCTTTGCCGAGACGTGGTAGTGACCTTTGCCGAGACGTGGTAGTTACTTTTGCCGAGACGTGGTAGTTACCTTTACCGAGACGTGGTAGTTACCTTTGCCGAGACGTGGTAGTGACCTTTGCCGAGACGTGGTAGTTACTTTTGCCGAGACGTGGTAGTTACCTTTGCCGAGACGTGGTAGTTACCTTTGCCGAGACGTGGTAGTTCCCTTTGCCTAGACGTGGTAGTTACTTTTGCCGAGACGTGGTAGTGACCTTTGCCGAGACGTGGTAGTTACCTTTGCCGAGACGTGGTAGTTACCTTTGCCGAGACGTGGTGACTTATGCGTAGACATGGTAGTTCCCTTTGCCTAGACGTGGTAGTTACCTTTGCCGAGACGTGGTAGTTACCTTTGCCGAGACGTGGTAGTTACCTTTGCCGAGACGTGGTAGTTACCTTTGCCGAGACGTGGTAGTTACCTTTGCCGAGACGTGGTAGTTACCTTTGCCGAGACGTGGTGACTTAGGCGTAGACATGGTAGTTCCCTTTGCCTAGACGTGGTAGTTACCTTTGCCGAGACGTGGTAGTTACCTTTGCCGAGACATGGTAGTTACCTTTGCCGAGACGTGGTGACTTGGGCGTAGACATGGTAGTTACCTTTGCCGAGACGTGGTAGTTACCTTTGCCGAGACGTGGTGACTTATGCGTAGACATGGTAGTTCCCTTTGCCTAGACGTGGTAGTTACCTTTGCCGAGACGTGGTAGTTACCTTTGCCGAGACGTGGGGACTTATGCGTAGACATGGTAGTTCCCTTTGCCTAGACGTGGTAGTTACCTTTGCCGAGACGTGGTAGTTACCTTTGCCGAGACGTGGTAGTTCCCTTTGCCTAGACGTGGTAGTTCCCTTTGCCTAGACGTGGTAGTTCCCTTTGCATAGACGTGGAAGTTCCCTTTGCCTAGACGTGGTAGTTACCTTTGCTGAGACGTGGTAGTTACCTTTGCCGAGACGTGGTAGCTACCTTTGCCGAGACGTGGTAGTTACCTTTGCCTAGACGTGGGTTTCGGTTAACATCAAGGGGATGCGTCAAAATAACATGTTCGACAGGAGGAAGGTATGAATATGTTTGGAATGGGGAAGCAATGTTCGGAATGGGGAAGAAATAACTGTGCTTGCTATCTGAGTGACTTCTTGAAACTGATATTCTCGATCACCTCAGGCTCTCCTAAATGTACACTCTCGTTCGTACTCGTGGGTGCGTACATTCGACGCTTACCTCATGCGCCAAACGTTTATTTACAACTTACACGGGCTTGAGAACGCACATAAAAAAACATATATGGTACCCACCTTATATAAGTACTCACAATACACCAGTACCCACATTACACCAGTACCCACATCACAGTAGTACCCATACCAGTACCAAGTACTTCCCAGTACCCACACCACACCAGCACCCTCACCACACCAGCACCTTCACCACACCAGCACCCACATCACACCAGCACCTACACCACACCAGCACCCACAACACACCAGTACCCACACCATACCAGTACCCTTACCACACCAGTACCCTTGCCACACCAGTACCCTCACCACACCAGTACCCTCACCACACCAGCACCCACACCACACCAGTACCCTCACCACACCTGTACCCATACCACACCAGCACCCACACCACACCAGTACCCTCACCACACCAGTACCCTCACCACACCAGTACCCTCACCACACCAGTACCCTCACCATACCAGCACCCAAATCATACCAGTACCCTCAACACACCAGTACCCACATCACAGTAGTACCCATACCAGTACCAAGTACTTCCCAGTACCCACACCACACCAGCACCCTCACCACACCAGCACCTTCACCACACCAGCACCCACATCACACCAGCACCTACACCACACCAGCACCCACAACACACCAGTACCCACACCATACCAGTACCCTTACCACACCAGTACCCTTGCCACACCAGTACCCTCACCACACCAGTACCCTCACCACACCAGCACCCACACCACACCAGCACCCACACCACACCAGTACCCACACCACACCAGTACCCACACCACACCAGTACCCACACCACACCAGTACCCACACCACACCAGTACCCACACCACACCAGTACCCTCACCACACCAGTACCCTCACCACACCAGTACCCTCACCACACCAGTACCCTCACCACACCAGTACCCTCACCACACCAGTACCCTCACCACACCAGTA
Source organism: Morinoia aosen (assembly GCA_030386875.1). NCBI lineage: Eukaryota > Metazoa > Arthropoda > Malacostraca > Amphipoda > Talitridae > Morinoia > Morinoia aosen. The sequence continues at coordinate 42,716,636 of CM059577.1, read as the reverse complement.
CCCTCACCACACCAGCACCCTCACCACACCAGTACCCTCACCACACCAGTACCCTCACCACACCAGTACCCTCACCACACCAGCACCCTCACCACACCAGCACCCACACTACACCAGCACCCACACCACACCAGTACCCTCACCACACCTGTACCCACACCACACCAGCACCAACACCACACCAGCACCCACACCACACCAGCACCCACACCACACCAGTACCCACACCACACCAGTACCCTCACCACAACAGTACCCTCACCACAACAGTACCCACATCATACCAGTACCCTCAACACACCAGTACCCACATCACACCAGAACACACACCACACTAGTACACACACCACACCAGCACCCACACCACACCAGCACCCACACCACACCAGTACCCTCACCACACCAGTACCCTCACCACAACAGCATCCACACAACACCAGTACCCTCATCGCACCAGTACCCTCACTACACCAGTACCCTCACTACACCAGTACCCTCACCACACCAGTGCCCTCACCACACCAGTACCCTCACCACACCAGTACCCACATCACACCAGTACCCACATCACACCAGTACCCTCACCACACCAGTACCCACATCCCACCAGTACGCACACCACACCAGTACCCTCACCACACCAGTACCCTGACCACACCAGTACCCTCACCACACCAGCACCCACACTACACCAGCACCCACACAACAGCACCCACACCACACCAGCACCCACACCACACCAGCACCCACACCACACCAGCACCCACACCACACCAGCACCCACACCACACCAGCACCCACACCACACCAGCACCCACACCACACCAGCACCCACACCACACCAGCACCCACACCACACCAGCACCCACACCACACCAGCACCCTCACCACGCCAGCACCCTCACCACGCCAGCACCCTCACCACGCCAGCACCCTCACCACACCAGCACCCTCACCACACCAGCACCCTCACCACACCAGCACCCTCACCACACCAGCACCCTCACCACACCAGCACCCTCACCACACCAGCACCCTCACCACACCAGCACCCTCACCACACCAGCACCCTCACCACACCAGCACCCTCACCACACCAGCACCCTCACCACACCAGCACCCTCACCACACCAGCACCCTCACCACACCAGCATCCTCACCACACCAGCACCCTCACCACACCAGCACCCTCACCACACCAGCACCCTCACCACACCAGCACCCTCACCACACCAGCACCCTCACAACACCAGCACCCTCACAACACCAGCACCCTCACCACACCAGCACCCTCACCACACCAGCACCCTCACCACACCAGCACCCTCACCAAACCAGCACCCTCACCAAACCAGCACCCTCACCACACCAGCACCCTCACCACACCAGCACCCTCACCACACTAGCACCCTCACCACACCAGCACCCTCACCACACCAGCACGCTCACCACATCAGGACCCACACCACACCAGTACCCACACCACACCAGCACACACACCACACCAGCACCCTCACCACACCAGCATCCTTACCACACCATCACCCACACCACACCAGCACACACACCACACCAGCACACACACCAGCACCCTAACCACACCAGTACCCTCACCACACCAGCACACACACCACACCAGTACCCACACCACACCAGCACCCACACCATACCAGTACCCTCACACACCAGTACCCTCACCACACCAGTACCCTTACCACAACAGTACCCTCACCACACCAGTACCCCCACTACACCAGTACCCTCACCACACCAGTACCCTCACCACACCAGTACCCACACCACACCAGCACCCTCACCACGCCAGCACCCTCACCACACCAGCACCCTCACCACACCAGCACCAAGTACCCCCAGTACACACACACAGTACGCCGCCACTCAGCCATGCCCGTGCGCGCGCTGTCGATGAAGGCTCATTAGAATATGCCGCGACTAAGCCCAACTCAGCCTCGTATGAATATTCATACGCTGTCCCTCCGGCACACAAATTTCGGCAAGACGTCGCAACACGACACACACAACACAGCAGCGCAACCTGCTGTGCTGTGTCTTTGTATGGGCGGTTTTGATCAGTAACAGCCGGGTGCATTGATTCTATCTGATTCTAGCGAAAGTCACGTTGTGATCGTAATGGTTTCTTTGTGATCTGCGTTGGTTTTTACTAAGTTCTTTGTTATCTCTGTCGCTTTTTTATGCTTTCTTTGTTGTCTATGTCGCTTTTTTATGCTTCCTTTGTTATCCCCGTAACTGTTTAATGATTTCTCTGTGTTATCTCTGTAGTTTTTTATACTTTCTTTCTTATCTCCGATGCATTTTCATGCTTCCTCTGTTATCTCCGTTGCTTTTATATGCTTCCACTGTTACCTCTGTAAATTTTTTACTTTCGTTGTTGGCTCGGCAGTTTTCTCATCCTTTCTTTGTTATCTCCGTAGTTTTTTTTCAGGGTTATAATTTGTGTTTCCGTTATTTATTGTAGTGATACCTAGTTAATAATGATGGTAAGAAATACAGGATGACCCCTAAACTGTACTCGGTCTTTGACCGCCCTATACTCTTGTATTTTGTCTGAATGAAGGCCTACATTTGGCATTAGGCCTACATTTGGCGTTAGGCCTACATTTGGCGTTAGGCCTACATTTGACATTAAGCCTACATTTGGCATTAGGCCTATATTTGGCATTAGACGTCTCAGGAGGCTTAGAATAGATTAAGCTAGTCAGGTTTGTCTATCCCATGCTGTGGAGACTTGGGCCCCCAGGGGGGATACGGTTTGATTACCTCAGCTATAGGTAGGCTTTCGTTACGTGTGTCTTTCGTGCCCGTTTCGCTTCTTTCCGTTTCCATGCCTTCTATCGCTTCTTTGTCTTTTCTACCTATTCGTAACGAAGTTTTACATAAATTTCCTGTTTTTGAAAGTCCATTTCCATTACATTTTCCTGTTTTCGACAGTCCATTTCCATTACATTTTCCTGTTTTCGACAGTCCATTTCCATTACATTTTCCTGTTTTCGACAGTCCATTCTAAGAGGTCCTTTCTCCTCGCTGTCTTGAGATCGCCGTCGTTATGACTGGAGAATCTTGAACTGTGGCAGGTTTTAATACGATTATTATTGGTACTATACAAATAATAATAATAATACTTTATATTAAATTTTATAACCAGCTATTTCATACTAGATTTTTTATGTCATATGTGTTGGATATGGTGCTTTCAGTATCAAATACAGTGAAAATAATGAAAAAAATAACCGGCACAACGCATTATATTTCATGGTCAAATCTCTGATGAGGATTTTCTCATCAGCGAAATCAAACTTTTTTATTGGATTATTAAAATTGCATTATTTGCTTTCCAAAATGCTAAAATGAACCCGCTTAGATTCATAGGGCAAAACTAGACCACTTGAGAAATCCGACACACTAAAGTCCAATGGGACAAAACTAGGATCACTTGAGAAGTCCGACACACTAAAGTCCAATGGGACAAGACTAGGACTACTTGAGAAGTCCGACACACTACTACTCCAATAGGACAAAGCTAGAACCACTTGAGAAATCCGACACAATACAAGTCCAATGGGACAAAACTAGGACCACTTGAGAAGTCCGAAACACTATTGTTCAATAGGACAAAACTAGGACCACTTGAGAAGTCCGAAACACTACAAGTCCAATGGGACAAAACTAGGACCACTTGAGAAGTTCGAAACACTACAAGTCCAATGGGACAAAACTAGGACCACTTGAGAAGTCCGAAACACTATTGTTCAATAGGACAAAACTAGGACCACTTGAGAAGTCCGAAACACTACAAGTCCAATGGGACAAAACTAGGATCACTTGAGAAGTCCGACACACTACAAGTCCAATACGGCAAAACTAGGACCACTTGAGAAGTCCGAAACACTATTGTTCAATAGGACAAAACTAGGACCACTTGAGAAGTCCGAAACACTACAAGTCCAATGGGACAAAACTAGGATCACTTGAGAAGTCCGACACACTACAAGTCCAATACGGCAAAACTAGGATCACTTGAGAAGTCCGACACACTACTAGTCCAATACGGCAAAACTAGGATCACTTGAGAAGTCCGACACGCTACAAGTCCAATACGGCAAAACTAGGACCACTTGAGAAGTCCGACACACTACTAGTCCAATACGGCAAAACTAGGACCACTTGAGAAGTACGACACGCTACAAGTCCAATACGGCAAAACTAGGACCTCTTGAGAAGTCCGACACACTACTAGTCCAATACGGCAAAACTAGGATCACTTGAGAAGTCCGACACGCTACAAGTCCAATACGGCAAAACTAGGACCACTTGAGAAGTCCGACACACTACTAGTCCAATAGGACAAAACTAGCACCATTTGAGAAGTCCGACACACTATTGTTCAATAGGACAAAACTAGGACCACTTGAGAAGTGCAGCCCGTGGTAAAAGTGGTGTGCTGTGCAGACAAGCCCGAGTGCGCCATCGACCGCCTGGAGGAGGGCAGCGGCGACGACGCCCAAATTCTGCTCTTCTGTCGGGCCACCGCCAACCCTGACGCTGTCGACTTCAGGTGGGCTGGTGCTTTGGGTGTTGTGGGCACTGGGGTGGGGTGGTGGGTGGGTGGGTGGGTGAGTTGGGGGTTAGTTGCTTAGTAGGTTTGTTGGGGGTTAGTTGCTTAGTGGGCTGGCTGCTCGTTTGGTTTGTGGATTTGTTGTTCGGTTGGAGGGTCGGTTGTTTGTTTGGTTGATGGGCTGGCTGCTTGTTTGGTTGGTTGGTTGGGTTGTTTGTTGGTGGGTTGCTTGGTTGGTATATTTTTTGCTTTTCTGGTAGGTGGATTGGCTCCTTGGCTACTTAAGTGGGGGTTGAATTTGCTGGTTGGTTGATTACTTGTCTGTTTGGTTGTTTGCTTGGATAGCTGTTTGCTCGCTCGCTCGTTCGGTTGGTGGGTTGGGTCTTAGTTTCTTGGTTCGTAACTTGGTTGGCTGGTTAATTAAATAGTTGATTGGTTGTTTGTTTGAGCGGTTACTTGCTTGGTTGCTTATTCAGTTGCATGATTGATTGGTTAGTTGCTTGGTTGGCTGCTAGGTTGGTTGCTTGGGTAATAGATTGATTTGGCTGTTTGGGTATTTTATTGGTAGTTTGATTACCTAATTGGTTGTTTGGTTTCTTGGTTGTTTGGCTGCTTGGTCGTTTGGTTGTTTAGGTGGTTGGATTGTTGGTTGCCTGTTAGTCGCTAGATTGCTTGCCGCTTGGCTGCTTGATTAGTTGGTTGTTGGTTGGTTGTTGGTTTTTGGATTGTTGATTGTTGGTTGGTGAATTGTTGTTGTTGATTCCTCTGGAGTTTTGGCATTTTTTCCTCTGGAGGCAATTGCAAAGATTTTTACATTTTTTTTCAGGTGGCGGTTTGGAAATGAGACGTTGACAGATGACGTCTCCAGCACGGGCCTGGAGTCGCGTCTGACGTTGCCGGCTGACGGTGCGTCCATGGGAACGTACTATTGTTACGTCAACAACTCCGTCGGCGAGTCCATCCCGTGCGAGATCGACGTCACAGGTACGTTGAAATATTTTATTGACTCGTTAGTGTTGCTGGTACGTCAGGTATTTTGTTTGACCCGTTAGTGTTGCTGGTACGTCAGATATTTGGTTTGACCCGTTAGTGTTGCTGGAATGAATACTGACCTCAATGTAGAAATTATTACGCAACACAATTTGAATTTATGTGGAAATAAGGACACTTCACAAAATGTAAATTACGTACGAATAATGACTATTCAGAATTGGAAATATTGTTGACCAAATGTTTTTCCCTCTCTCCAATGCTGCCTCATGGAACCTGTTTATCCCAAATTCAACACAATCCCAATGATCCAATATACAATGTTTTCCTATTTTTCTACCTCTTGTTTATAATCTTTGTCTTGTTCTTTGTCTATTTTTGATTTTGTCGCGCTCATTTCCGTGTCCTCTATGAACGGTGTGTTGCGTATTTCGTTTGTTGCGATGCACTTGTGGCAACTTTGTGTTCTTTGTTTACGCTATGGCAATTGATGCTCTATGTCACCCAACACTTTGTCACCCGTCCCGTCACCCCTCGGTCACCCACCATCACCTTGTACTGACCCCCATCGTAACCCCATATCACCCCCGTCATCCCCACCATCACCTGCGGTCATCCGCACCCCCGCCACCCGCCATCACTTACCGTCACCCAATACTGACACCCACCCCATCACCCCTCCACCCCCGCCACCCGCCATCACCCAATACTGACTCCCACCGCCATCACCCCCATCACCCCTATCACCTCGCCCCCCAACATCACCCGCCATCACTCCCATCACCCCGCCACCCGCCATCACCCCATACTGACACGCAGGCCTGACAGGCATCATGCAGGTGCCCCAGGACAACATCATCATGATCTCCGCCATCGTGGCGGCGGCGGTGCTGCTGCTGCTCATCATCTGCGTCATCATCGTGCTGCTGTGCCGCCGCCAGCGCCAGGCCGGCAAATGTGAGTACCTTCTCGTGCTTATTGGGCCTTCTTGTACTTTTTGGGGCCTTCTTGTACTTAAATTAATGCATTTTTGTACGTTTCAGAGCGTTCTAATACTGTTTGGTGCGTTTATGTACCTGTTGGAGCGTTCTTGTACTAATTGTTCACGTACTATTTGGAGCGTTCATGTACTTATTACAGCGTTCTTGTACTGTTTGGCGCGTTCTAATACCATTTGGTGCGTTCTTGTATCTGTGGTGCTGGCTACTGCTAGTGCAATCTTGTACTTCTTGGTACAGTCTTGTACTTCTTAGTACAGTCTTGTACTCTTTGGCACATTTTTGTACATTTCGTTATCTCAGTGCTCAAGGTTTCAGCTGGGTTCAGGCTCTACGCAGTTTTGTTTATTGAAAGTCAAGCATTTTGAAATTAAATTGATAGTTACAGTCTCATCTATTAATTGGAAGTCTTACCTCCTAATTAAAAAAACAGCCTTATTTGTTGGTTGGAAGTTGCAACCTTATTTTTTAGTTACAGCCTTATTTGTTGGTTGGAAGTTACAGCCTTATTTGTTAGTTACAGCCTTATATGTTGGTTGGAAGTTACAGCCTTATTTGTTAGTTACAGCCTTATTTGTTGGTTGGAAGTTACAGCCTTATTTATTAGTTACAGCCTTATTTGTTGGTTGGAAGTTACAGCCTTATTTATTAGTTACAGCCTTATTTGTTGGTTGGAAGTTACAGCCTTATTTGTTGGTTACAGCCTTATTTGTTGGTTGGAAGTTACAGCCTTATTTGTTAGTTACAGCCTTATTTGTTGGTTGGAAGTTACAGCCTTATTTGTTAGTTACAGCCTTATTTGTTGGTTGGAAGTTACAGCCTTATTTATTAGTTACAGCCTTATTTGTTGGTTGGAAGTTACAGCCCTATTTTATTTGTTTGTTGAAAGTCACGGATTTCCGTAATTTTGTTAGATTAGATGTTAGTTTAACGTATAATTTTGTTACTGAACGTCACGTCCCCCCAAGAAAATTTCGAAAATTGAGTCCGTGCGGATTTTCTTAATTAAAATCAATAGCCCTACTTAGTCCTCTCTTACTTTTTTAACCAAAGTAAATTTTATTTTGGATTCAAGAAATTATCTTGTTGGTTTTTGCTTCAAAACATAAATTGAGTAAAACTGAAGACTTATTATTTCTTAGGTTGACATTCAGGAATTTTTTTGACGCTTCTAGGACAAAAAGTGAGCGGTAATTTATTCAGTGATACAACGATAGTTGACATGGCCAGTAGCAATTATAGCGTAGTAAAATAGTAATCGTGAGAATATAGTAATAATTATAGCGTAGCGATAACTGACATATACGCTTTGGAGAGGCTGAAATTATTTCAATTGAGTGTGGTTTTTTAAAACTCATCGATTTAGTGCGTTGCTATGAGTAACGTTTATTAATTTAGTTGCATGTCGAATTCTACGGGATCGAATCCAACAAACCAATGCAGGGGTAGGACCCAGCCGAAATCCTAGCACGTTTCACTAACGCTTGGGGGGACCTAACGCGCGTAGAGTTGCTGCTGCACTTGTTAAAAATAAAGATTAAATTGTCTGTTTAAAGCTTCTCTTTGGTCTGCTACGCAAGTGTATAGTAAAATAAAAATAATTGGTCTGTACACTGGGTCCGCACATCGTGTATTTTTCGATTAACATTCACTTTTTCTAATGCACCCTTAACCGGAAAAATTTAAAAATAATCTGTCGAAATCTCAGGGCTCCTGAGGTAGGGACCTGAAATGTCCGTATGCGAGAGGACTGGAAATACTTTCTCTATGTTATAGTTTTAATTTCACGCGCTCGTTGGTTTTCTGATACTAATTTCCGTCTGTTTTTCTCTGTTCCTTCTTTTAACTTTCATTTGAAATGGTTCCTCACTTACTGGTTCTCCACGTGAAATGGTTGAAGAGAATTTTGTCTTCTTACCTTTCGTTTCCAATTTAGATTTTTATTAGGAAATAGCAGAAAGATGTCAATATTCAACAAATTGCTTTCGATTTTCTGGTCCTGAAAAAGCATCTTTATTCTGAGATGAATAAATTTCCAGATGAAATCAGCCCGCGTCTTGTACCGTATTAGTACCGTATTAGTTTTTAAGATGTTATGCAAGTGCTCACGAATATCAAGATAATCTTAAGATAATTGCAATAATATACTAGAGCTCACTAATTTCAAGATAATCTCAAGTTAAATTACGAAAATTTACAAGTGCTCACGAATATCAAGATAATCTTAAGATAATTGCAATAATATACTAGAGCTCACTAATTTCAAGATAATCTCAAGTTAAATTACGATAATTTACAAGTGCTCACGAATATCAAGATAATCTTAAGATAATTGCAATAATATACTTGAGCTCACTAACTTCAAGATAATCTCAAGTTAATTACGATAATTTACAAGTGCTCACGAATATCAAGAAAATCTAAGTACGATTGCAATAATCTATAAGTGCTAGCGAAATCGTATGAAATAAAGTTTTTAAGTAACTTCGGTCGATGAATTTCCTCTTCAAAAGGAAACTTTCACACATCATTTTTTCTTGTAATTCTAAAAGCAATTTTTTCTGGTCATTTTAAAACTTCTTTAACTGCACTCGTTGTAACAACATATCATTTTGTGCAATTTTGTTCCATGTAAATATTAATTTCTAGACCCACCAATCACTGTACAACGTGTGCATTGATCTTTACATAATAGAGTGTGACTAACACACACGCACACAACATGTGTGTGCACTCATTAATGTATGACCATAACGCACACATGTGTATCCACTCATTAATGTATAACCATAACGCACACATGTGTGTGCACTCACCACAACGCACAAATGTGTACAAAGCTCGTGTTGTGTTCTAATGTGTTCTCTAAACCTCGCCGCCGTCTTCGCCGCTCGATCTCTAGACCAAGGAGGCACCGCGCTGCACGATAGAGAGAAGTAAGTTCCTTTTGAGCATTACTCCATTATGGTATTTTGCTATCATTTATTGTTATTTTAATGTAATATGAAGTATTTCACTACGACATTTTATTATCATTTGAATATGACTCGTTATTGTTTTGCCATAATATAAAAGTTTCCTAAGTATTATTCCACTTTGATATTTTATTATCATTTATTATTGTTTAACCCTTATATAAAAGTATTTCACTAGGACATTTTATCATCATTTGAATATGAGTTTTTATTATTCTACCAAAATATGAAAGTAAGTTTCTTAAGTGTTATTTCTCTACGACATTTTATTATCTTACACTATTATTTTACCACAACATAAATTGGGTGAGGCATTGTTTACGTCACGCGCTTAGTTTGGAGCGACCTGTACATGGCTCACGTAGGTAGGTCAACTCGGACGTGTGGGTACCAAAACTGAGTATTTTAGTAATTTAATTTTTTGACGAGCAGAAGCTATCCTAAGACCGATATGTTTTGAAGGTTTTTTTTAATTTCGGATGCAGTTTCTGTTTTCAGGAACTGTTTCTGTTTTCGGGAACAGTTTCTGTTTTCGGGAACAGTTTCTGTTTTCGGGAACAGTTTCTGTTTTCGGGAACAGTTTCGGTTTTCGGGAACAGTTTCGGTTTTCGGGAACAGTTTCTGTTTTCGGAAACAGTTTCTGTTTTCGGAAACAGTTTCTGTTTTCGGAAACAGTTTCTGTTTTCGGAAACAGTTTCTGTTTTCGGGAACAGTTTCTGTTTTCGGAAACAGTTTCTGTTTTCGGGAACAGTTTCTGTTTTCGGGAACAGTTTCTGTTTTCGGAAACAGTTTCTGTTTTCGGAAACAGTTTCTGTTTTCGGGAACAGTTTCTGTTTTCGGGAACAGTTTCTGTTTTCGGGAACAGTTTCTGTTTTCGGAAACAGTTTCGTTTTCGGAAACAGTTTCTGTTTTCGGAAACAGTTTCTGTTTTCGGGAACAGTTTCTGTTTTCGGAAACAGTTTCTGTTTTCGGGAACAGTTTCTGTTTTCGGGAACAGTTTCTGTTTTCGAGAACAGTTTCTGTTTTCGGAAACAGTTTCTGTTTTCGGGAACAGTTTCTGTTTTCGGAAACAGTTTCTGTTTTCGGGAACAGTTTCTGTTTTCGGGAACAGTTTCTGTTTTCGGGAACAGTTTCTGTTTTCGAGAACAGTTTCTGTTTTCGGAAACAGTTTCTGTTTTCGGAAACAGTTTCTGTTTTCGGGAACAGTTTCTGTTTTCGGGAACAGTTTCTGTTTTCGAGAACAGTTTCTGTTTTCGGGAACAGTTTCTGTTTTCGGGAACAGTTTCTGTTTTCGGAAACAGTTTCTGTTTTCGGAAACAGTTTCTGTTTTCGGAAACAGTTTCTGTTTTCGGGAACAGTTTCTGTTTTCGGAAACAGTTTCTGTTTTCGGGAACAGTTTCTGTTTTCGGGAACAGTTTCTGTTTTCGAGAACAGTTTCTGTTTTCGAGAACAGTTTCTGTTTTCGGAAACAGTTTCTGTTTTCGGGAACAGTTTCTGTTTTCGGAAACAGTTTCTGTTTTCGGGAACAGTTTCTGTTTTCGGGAACAGTTTCTGTTTTCGAGAACAGTTTCTGTTTTCGGAAACAGTTTCTGTTTTCGGAAACAGTTTCTGTTTTCGGGAACAGTTTCTGTTTTCGAGAACAGTTTCTGTTTTCGGAAACAGTTTCTGTTTTCGGAAACAGTTTCTGTTTTCGGGAACAGTTTCTGTTTTCGGGAACAGTTTCTGTTTTCGAGAACAGTTTCTGTTTTCGGAAACAGTTTCTGTTTTCGGAAACAGTTTCTGTTTTCGGGAACAGTTTCGGTTTTCGGGAACAGTTTCTGTTTTCGGAAACAGTTTCTGTTTTCGGAAACAGTTTCTGTTTTAGGAAAAAGTTTCTGTTTAGCACATTTTAAACATTACAGGGTTTGTTGTAAACGAAAGTTTCTTTTTTTTACGTCGAACTTAGCTGATGTCAAAAATACTTGACCTTTGCTAATTTCAAATCTAAACGCTAATGGTGACTAGCTAATGGCAATGGTGAACTAATTAGAACCCTATATAATATTTAACTATTATTCAGTTATGATGTGATTAATGCTTTCGTAATATTTGACTATTAATAAATTGATCAACACAAACGTTAATCAAGGATTTAGACAGAGGTTAATCATTGCTTATACTTTAAATGATTTTCAACTATTCAACCTCAAATTGCCTGATTTTTTATCGATTTCGCCCAAAAATTTGTTTTTTATATAATTCGAAATTTTTTACGTGAAAAGTTGAAGTTTTCCGTATTCCTATTTTTAGATCACGGGTGTTCAAAAAGTAAAAAATATTAGAAAAATGTCAAGACGTTCCAAATCATCTCAAAGTATCTACAATTTTTTAAAATGCCAGTAAATTATCAAAACGTCAACGAATTTTCAGAATGTAGACGAGCCAAAATTCTGACAAATTTTCAAAATGTTAGTAAAATATCGAATTTCGAAATTACGAATAACTAAACTGTCGGAAAGACGAAAAACTTCTTGATAGAAAATAATACATGCACGCAATTTCTATTGTTCATTATGCACTTACATTAAATATTGTGCTGTACACGATCAATATTGCACACTACACAAAGAATATTGCGTAATTCACAGTAAATATTGTGCGCTTTATGGTAAATATGGCGGACTTCATAATAAATATTGGGTAATACACAATGAATAATATTGGATAATACACAATGAATTTTGCTTAAATATCAATAAATATCGCGTACAACGTAGAATACATTACATTATACACAGTAAACATTGTGTTATACACAGTAAATATTGCGTATTACAAAATAAACATTGCATACTACAAAATAAACATTGCGGACTACTAAATAAACATTGCGTACTACGAAATAAACATTACGTGCTGTGAAAAAATAATCTCAGACAAAGAGCAAGTATTGTTCAGCATTCATACTACGCAGGCTCATCGACCTTAACATCTCGTATAGAAAGCATCTCATGTGTCGATATCTCTTTTCGCTGAATTTTGATAGCATTTTTCTCCAATCTCAAAACGTGTTCACCATTTTCACTACAGCAGCACCACTCGTGTTTCTCATACCTACATAAATGATATAACATATTTTTTGGACAGCATAACTTTCTAATATGTTTTTTCAAATTCATTTGTGTGCGCAATTTGGTTCCTAACGCGTTGTAAAGATTTTTTTTTGCAAACAGAATTTTTGGAAGTTTTTGCGCAAAGTGTGCGACATGGTCATATAATGCTGCAGCGTGTGTAGTGCCTTTTTGATGGTCCATTTGATGTTTCTTTCATCAAGTCCACTGGTGTTACGTAGCTGCTTAACGCCCATTTGATGGACCGTACATCAAACTCATTTACTATACGTGTTTTAGTACTTTGTAGCTCATTTGATGGATCTTTCACCAAGTCCACTCACGTTACACAGCTATTTAACGTCTATTTGATGGATCTTTCATCAATTCACTTAAATTCTGCCTAGCATTAGACGGCCCATTTAATGAACCATTCATCAAGTACAATTCTGTGTTAGTTGTAATATTCATTTGATGGATATCAAATTTGTTTCTGAGTTCTTGAGAGTCCCTTTGATAAGCCCTTTATCAACTCCACTGCAGTGCTAATTAGCTTTAGAGCGTACGTTTGATGGATTCTTCAAGTCTTCTCAGGTCTTCTAGCAACTTTCTAGACACGAGTTCGTTTGTTCTGAGATTTCAGTTTGATTGTTTCTATTTATTTATGTTTGGTTTTTCAATTGTTGAGATTTTCCTTGTTTTTGTTGTGTAAATTGAATTGTCAATGTCATTGTGTAATTGTCACCATCATTGTATTTGTATTTTCTGGTGCATTCACTACGACTTGCAATTATTTTAGGGAAAGAAGTAAATTCTAATCTCTACCCTTTTTCTCATCAACGAAAGGTTATATTATTACTTTCAGTGAAAGCCAAACATAATATACTTCATGTGTACCACGTGTGTACCAGGTGTGTACCACGTGTGTACCACGGGTGCACCACGTGTGCACCACGTGTGTACCACGTGTGTACCACGTGTGTACCACGTGTGTACCGCGTGTGTACCACTTGTGTACCGCGAACTCCTTTTTAAACACCACGTTCTACCGTCACTGCCAGTATGGTGGTCCTTCAGATCTCAAGAAATGCTGTGCGCGAACGTGGAATCAATTCTTTTTGCGTATGCAGAATATATTCATCATACGTTTCACAAAGTTTTCCTAATCTTACAGTGTAACGAAGATGAAAATTCGTCGATAAATTTCTAAATAATTTCGGGGATTGAAAAAAGTTTTTGCTTGAAACATTCGTTTGCATGAAATCGTTTACCAAAACCATCTTTTTGAATAAAATCGTTCGTACTTAATGATTTTTTTTGCAAAAAAAAACATATGCTTGAATCGCTCGTTTCAGAAAATCGTTTCTTACTTCAACAGTATCAATTTCGAAGAGTGTTATTTGAACATATTTACTCACTCAAAACTCAAAACATATTTACCCTCGATTCCCTTCATTGAAGAAGTTCCCTTCATTCAATAAGTTCCCTTCATTCAAAAAGTTCCCTTCATTCAAAAAGTTCCCTTCATTCAAAAGTTCCCTTCATTCAAAAGTTCCCTTCATTCAAAAAGTTCACTTTATTCAAAAGTTCCCTTCATTCAAAAAGTTCCCTTCATTCAAAATTTCCCTTCATTCTCAAAAGTTCCCTTCATTCAAAAAAGTTCCCTTCATTCAAAAAAGTTTCCTTCATTCAAAAAGTTCCCTTCATTCAAAAAGTTTCCTTCATTCAAAAAGTTTCCTTCATTCAAAAAGTTTCCTTCATTCAAAAAGTTTCCTTCATTCAAAAAGTTTCCTTCATTCAAAAAGTTTCCTTCATTCAAAAAGTTTCCTTCATTCAAAAAGTTTCCTTCATTCAAAAAGTTTCCTTCATTCAAAAAGTTTCCTTCATTCAAAAAGTTTCCTTCTTTCAAAAAAGTTCCCTTCATTCGAAAAAGTTCCCTTCATTCGAAAAAGTTCCCTTTATTCGAAAAAGTTCCCTTCATTCAAAAAGTTCCCTTCATTCTAAAACGTTCTCAAATAAAAGTTCTCCTCACTCATTAAAATTTCTTGCATGCGTAAAACTTCGGCATTTAAAAATGTTCCATTCATTCATGGGACTTCCTTTCATCCTTAAAACTTTCCTTCGTTGATAACAATTCTCTAATTCATGAAAGTATCTTCATTTATTAAAGTTCCTCCCATTTAAAACAGATTCTTTAAAGAAGAAAACTTCCTTCAGTAATAAAAAATTATTTTATGTGTTCTTGAAAAATATCATCCCTCAGAGTTTCATTTTTCATTTATATCGAAAAAATTATTTCAACTACATTTTTTTCTGGTTTTGAAGTTAATTCTAATTATCTACTTTTGAATAGTTAGATCGCTGCAATTTTTCAACATTTCCATGAACGTTGAACAATCGTGGAAAATACTAGCAAAAATCCTTCTTTACTGCGTTAACACTTTGACTGCGACGTGCGCCACCGGTGGTACACGGAGGCAATTTTCATAACACTGCTGACCGACCAGTAGTCACAAACTCAAGTTTCATAAATACTTGATCAAAGCTAAATCAAAGCACGATCAAGTCCATGTTTGCTATTTTCAACATTGCTTACCACAGTTGACTTTAAATTTGAGTTGAATGTTGAACTTCAGTTTTACCCGCCGCAGTTAAAGTATAATTTTTTTCTCCATCACAACTGTCAAGAGAAGGAGAGAGCAGCAGAGGGCTCGCCTCTGTGCTTTAATATTGTAATTGTTCATAATTACCATAATTATTATAATTTTAATAACTATTATAATTACAAATATTATTTATAACTATTCATATGAGGAAATTTCAAATCATAATCGAGAATATTTCACGTTCGACGCACAGCTTTCAGGCGAACCACGGACACACCTGCGCTTTATGGGAACTTGTTTTCGAAAAGCCATTCACGAGCAGCCTTTAAAATTGACACTGATCATCCGTTAGAATTGACGCTGATCATCCCGTTAAAATTGACGCTGATCATCCCGTTAGAATTGACGCTGATCATCCCGTTAGAATTGACGCTGATCATCCCGTTAGAATTGACGCTGATCATCCCGTTAGAATTAATGCTGATCATCCCGTTAGAAAAGACGCTGATCATACCGTTAGAATTATTGACGCTTATCATCCCGTTAGAATTGACGCTTATCATCCTGTCAAAATTGACGCTGACCATTCCGTTAAAAAAGACGCTGATAATCCCGTTAGAATTCACGCTGATCATACCGTTAGAATTGACGCTGATCATACCGTTAGAATTATTGACGCTTATCATCCCGTTAGAATTGACGCTTATCATCCCGTTAGAAATGACGCTGAGCATCCCGTTAAAATTACGCTTATCATCCCATAAGAATTGACGCTGGTCATCCCATTAGAATTGACGCTGATCATCCCGTTAGAATTGACGCTGATCATCCCGTTAGAATTGACGCTGATCATCCCGTTAGAATTGACGCTGACCGTCCCGTTAGAATTGATACTGACCATCCCGTTGAAATTGACGCCGACCATCCCGTTAGAATTGACGCTGACCATCCCGTTAGAATTGACGCTGACCATCCCGTTGAAATTGACGCTGACCATCCCGTTAGAATTGACGCTGACCATCCCGTTAGAATTGATACTGACCATCCCGTTGAAATTGACGCTGACCATCCCGTTAGAATTGACGCTGACCGTCCCGTTAGAATTGATACTGACCATCCCGTTGAAATTGACGCCGACCATCCCGTTAGAATTGACGCTGACCATCCCGTTAGAATTGACGCTGACCATCCCGTTGAAATTGACGCTGACCATCCCGTTGAAATTGACGCTGACCATCCCGTTGAAATTGACGCTGACCATCCCGTTAGAATTGACGCTGACCATCCCGTTAGAATTGATACTGACCATCCCGTTGAAATTGACGCTGACCATCCCGTTAGAATTGACGCTGACCATCCCGTTAGAATTGACGCTGACCATCCCGTTAGAATTGATACTGACCATCCCGTTGAAATTGACGCCGACCATCCCGTTAGAATTGATACTGACCATCCCGTTGAAATTGACGCCGACCATCCCGTTAGAATTGATACTGACCATCCCGTTAGAATTGATACTGACCATCCCGTTAGAATTGACGCTGACCATCCCGTTAGAATTGATACTGACCATCCCGTTGAAATTGACGCTGACCATACCGTTAGAATTGATACTGACCATCCCGTTGAAATTGACGCCGACCATCCTGTTAGAATTGACGCTGACCGTTTAATGTGCGTGTTGTGCAATTCCGTTTTAAATTAAACTGTACAACCGGGAACGTGACGAGCGTTGTCGCTAATATCGTGTTTCTCATTCTGTTTCTGTTTCACGCTTTTTTATTATTTATTTCCTATTCACTTTAGGAACAAATAGAATACGTATCTCGTCTTTAGGTGCTTCTTGAGTGTTTATTTTGTGTGTTGAGTATTGAATAAATTAGAACTATGGTTCCTTCGCGTTGCAGGATTTGTGTTCTATTTTACATGAAAAGTTTTTTGTATTTTCACAGCTACGCAATGCACCTTTTTAAACTGTGCCCCGTATTGAATTGTGCGTGTGAACCAGTTAACAAAGTGTACTTCCATTTGACAGCTTGTAACTCCATAAATTAACTCAAAATACTAGACATTAACAGCTCCTTCGCTCTAAATATTTGCTGAACTCTTGTTATTTTCTATAAATTTTCGTAGAAATGATACGAAACTAGCAAATTTTCTGTAAAGCAAGACAGCAGGCGTACATTTTCGTTAATTTCTATAAGATATGACGAAAATCTCATAAGCCCCCCTTAAATTAATGAAAAATGTAAAAATCAACAACATATTGAACAGAAATGTTCGTTAATTTTGATAGTGAGCCCAATTGTCTTGCAAACTGTCATTAATTCACCGAGAGCTCGAAAATCAATTTAAATTCGAGTCTAAATTTCAGGCGCGTCGGGATATTTACAACAGCGGCTGTCACGATAGCCTAATTGAAATTGTGATATTTAGCCCTTGTGTTATGCTTGAATTATTAGACAATGTTACTTCTTTAAGTTCTCCTTGAGTTCAACATTTTGAATAGCAAATTTGAATTGACCTTAGAGTCAAGGGTCACAATTCCCACTAGAGTTTTGCATTGGAATTCGAAATTGCATCATTTTTGCATCGAGTGTCGAAAATAGCCAATTGCATCAAACCGAACTACCTTTGTGTCTTTCACATCTGTCCCCATAATAAAAAGTTGAAATATGGCGAATAGAACAGCTTTCGGTTGAGCAATTGCTCCACTCAATAAAGGGCTCAATAAATCGTAAAGATACGGTGGATCTTACTGTTAACGAACTAAACAAACAGTGAAGACTAATTCATCGTGTCTGTTATAAATTGTGCAATAAACCCGAAAAATATGGTAAATCGTGCATACTTTTCACTGGATTAGTAAATCGACCGTATTGAATTTATTGAATGTAATACTCATGAAAACTGTATTAATTTTCAAATTTAACTCAAGCCACTCTCCTACTGTAAAGAGGCTCCAACCAAGAGTAATTCACTACATAGGAATACAAGTGTGCCTGTCTTAAGTTTTTTGTATCTGTGGGCCTAAGCAGGTGACCTAAAATTCTTCTGTAGCAATAGTAAAATAATAGCAATTACGTAATATTAGCATTGCGTAATGATAGCATTGCGTAACCAGTGTGAGATATGGAACTGGATTTTAATTCACTTAACGCTCTTTCTGCGACAGAGGTGGTTGCGTATGTTCTTCTAAACGAACTTACGCTGTCAGATGAATCTCTACGACCACGTTAATTGTGTAGTAATTTAGCCTTTGTTAATAATTAAACAAGAGCGCCGTCTAGAGCGCTATGTGTATAATCAAACAAACTCCTACTGTTCTGCTCTATACTGTACGTCGAGATACCCCAAAGCCTAAGCAGTATCTGGAGTTCTTGGTTTAGACTAGATTAGAACATTTACCGCTTCTAGTCCTAGTGCCAATTGACTAAATTCGTGTAAGCTTTGCCTTATAATCTGTGTGTACTCATGCTCTTTTTCTGCCTTCGCCCGTCTCTCTTCCTGTACCTATCTTTTACTTTATATTTAAATTCATCGCTCATATTTCAATTGTCATACATTGCATCATGCCCTCATTGTGCTTCTTTCTTACTTTCACTCTCTATTTCACGTTATGATGCTTTCGTATACGCTTTTTTGTTGTTCATTTGCTTTCTGGTGCATTTTATACAATTTTCCTTCATCGTAATTTTCTCCTTTGTCATGACAATGGGACCAATCCACGGTAAAATTTATTAAATCTAACGGAATTTGTATCGTCGTTCGAATGCTTCGATACATTAATGATGCATTTCATTATGGTGTTCTGAAACGCGACGACAATTCTAATCAAATTATTATACGATGACGTCAACTCAAATCTAATGGAATTTGTATCGTCGTTCTAATGCTTCGAACGACGGTTGCAATTTATAATTAATGATGCATGTCATTATGGTGCTCTGAAACACGACGACGTCAACTCGATCGAAAACAGTTACCTCTGGGAGGACGTCACCAGAGCGTGGATTGTGCCCCAACTTTCATCCTTGTCCAACTACAATCACGCTCAGACACTCCCTATTTTGCACTCGCAAGACTCCCACACGCAACTCTACTCCCACTCGACAGCCTACCCCCAGTCCTACTCGAACACCTACTCTCATCCCTACTCCCAAACCATACGTCACGGCCATTGCGACGCTCAACTCAAGCCTACAGATTGCCACAAAAACAACTCACGTCGAGCGAAGAGCTTTGGCCGAGCTGACGAATTTGGCTTGCACTTTTCCTCAGTGAAACATTTGCATGATTTTGACCGAGACAGGAAGGAAGAAAGACCCAGGCAAAATCACTACAGCAAGCCAATAAAAACAGGCTCCAGTGAAAAATCAGCCATGGACACCGAAATGGGCGTGTCTGAAGGCTTTGCGAACTATGACAATGTTCTGGTGGGTACTGCGTATGATAATCATATTCCTAATGAATATGAATACCACATGAATTATTCGTCCGGACATGTTAAAGCTGGAAAACATGAGAACGGGGCTGGGAAATTCGTTGCTGAAGGGAACTCTTGCACCCCCCACTGCAAGCAAAATGGGATTGAACGTAATCCAGTGTTTCACTTCGGAGGGGAAGTAGCTCACAGAAGTCTTCAAAAGCCCCTATCAATCAATAATAGCAATCAAGCTGCCGTGTACTACACAGCGTACGTACCAAAACCGTTGCCACCACAAGCTATGGTGAACCCAAACGTGAAATATAGCGTCCCTAAAGGGCCACGTCCTGGAATGCCATCTAACGTCGCTTATGAGCGAGCACATGTGATGGATCCCTCCATGTTACACAATCACCTGGTCTCTAACTCAATTCGTTACCGTAATGCAGATCAGAATATAGTGTACCAAAACCCTGACGCTGCTGCAGCTCATAAAGCGCACGGTGGTGGTGCCGCACCCATTTCTTTGAAAGGAAGTCCTTGGCGACAAAATTCAGAACCTTCAACTAGGCCTCCAAGTGCCTTTGACTGCAGCCCTGCAGGCAGTAGCAGAAAGAGATCTTTGCAAGGCAACAGACGCCCGCCTCTTAGTCACAATTATTATGCTAATCAAGTAACTTCTGATGTTCCTACGAGAGAACGTTGCTCAAACTTCCAGCCCATATCGCCTCACAAGCGAACAAACGGCGCTGCAAAAGCGTCACAAAGTTCTAGAACGACCAACCACGTTGTAGGGCTCGTTCCCCTGCCAGGGAACGAAAAGATTAACGACGTATCAAAATCTGGGGCCAACGATGGTGTTTATAGAGACGTTTACACTTGTGAAGAAGGGACGGAATTACAATCGGTCCAAAAGAGTGGTCAGAACACAGTGTCAGGTAGTGATAGAGTGTCCAATTCTACTCCTTCTAAAAAGCGGATTGAGGTGTTGCGGAGTAAATATCCGGATCCTCGTCCGTCTAACAGGTCTCCCAGAACTAAAAAGAGTTCTCGACATGACTCGTTTAGCAACAGATCCAAAAGTTCAGAGTCTACTCCGAACATGGACAACTTGCACCAAAATGGTCCGTCTCCAAACTTCGAAGCCTGGGCCAGTTCGAGAGCCGTGTTCGTGATGCCACCCAGCCGTTTTATGGACGAGCCTGCTTACAGCAGCACATTCTGATACCACTCTGACTAAGCGGTTATTGGGGGTTGTCTGGTAACGAATTTCGTAAAGGTCTTCTCGAGCTGAATCGAAATTTGTTAATGGATAGACGAGTCAACTTAGGCTTAGTTCTAGGATTTTCTAACTCAATTTGACCGTTTTTGTGCATAATGTTCGAGTTACTTCGTGCCTCTATGTGTATAGATATATTTTAGGCTTAGTTACAACGAATGTAACTTCTACCTATCAGACATAATTCCCTGTTACTATCAATGTTCAGATCATTTGAAATGTATTTATCGTTACGAATTGATGGGATTCGTCAGAAAGTTTGTGTAAGTTTTTGAGAATACTATTAAACGATGATGAACAGGTTGCGTAGTGATGTGACGTTGCAGAGGAATAAATTGAGGTTAGAACGCATTTAAATTTGCCGGTGATGTGCCTTTGAATATTTTGTTGATGGCTCCAATCCAAATAATTATTCCGGGAAATATTTATCGTTACTGTTGCTCACTCCAGCCAGTTACGTTTAACATTGTTGCAGTATTGACTGCGTTCAATAACCATAGGTTTGTTCCGCTGATATACTCCAAATTATTAGATTATTCATATAGTAGATTCACTCCAGAATGATGGATGCCTAGGAAATTCAGAAGGTAAAATCAAAGTGAGATCCACCATTTCCAGACGCTGTTCCACCATTTCCAGACGCTGTCCCACCATTTCCAGACGCTGTCCCACCATTTCCAGACGCTGTCCCACCATTTCCAGACGCTGTCCCACCATTTCCAGACGCTGTCCCACCATTTCCAGACGCTGTCCCACCATTTCCAGACGCTGTCCCTCCATTTCCAGACGCTGTTCCACCATTTCCAGACGCTGTCCCACCATTTCCAGACGCTGTCCCACCATTTCCAGACGCTGTCCCACCATTTCCAGACGCTGTCCCACCATTTCCAGACGCTGTCCCACCATTTCCAGACGCTGTCCCACCATTTCCAGACGCTGTCCCACCATTTCCAGACGCTGCCTCACCATTTCCAGACGCTGTCCCACCATTTCCAGACGCTGTCCTACCATTTCCAGACGCTGTCCCACCATTTCCGATCTGATGTTCACGAGAATACCCGCGAAGACTGGCGAGAAATCGAGTATAAAGATTTCAATTTCGAAAGTAAATGACTTCATCATGCCGAGCAATACCTCCGGACGCAATAATTAAGATTTTGGTGAGGCAATACAGGAACTGCGGGAATTTAACTTTTGAAGTTCGTTGCGCAGCGAGACTTTGTTTCTAAACTGAAGAGAAAATAGATATTTCGATATATGAAGGTCGAATTCGATCGCGCGTGTTAATAAAGGAGGGTTGTTTATGAAAGTATTTCATGTACTTATTTCGAGTGAGTTGATATTCTTAATAAATATTCGGCTGCTTTTATATGCTGCCTTTACTTAATTATAAAGTGGAAGAATTAGGAGACAAAAAGTTGAATCGTATGAAGTCTTCAGATTTCGATTTAATGATGAAAACCATTGCGAAGTTTTCGTTAAGTTTAGCAGGGAACTAGAGATTCACTTCCATGAGTGAAGGTATATAACTTATCATTTAGAACGAAATTTTTCATTAGGTTTAGGTTATTAGGTTTTCATTAGGTTTAGGTTATTTTAGGTTATTTTTTTTATTTTTATTTTAGGTTATTTTTCATTAGGTTTAGGTTATTAGGTTTTCATTAAGTTTAGCAGGGAACTAAAGATTCACTCCATGAGTGAAGGTTGATAACTTAACATTTAGAACGAAATTATGTAAGGGAATTAATGAAATCAAAAAATTAGATAAAAATAATACATGCATACAGCGTGTAGGGTTCTAAAAAATAGGAGAGCAATAGTAACCGTAAATTTAATGTAAATTACTTACAAAAGGGGCGAATTGTCTCCCTTTGATACCAACTCAAAAAGGGCAAAAACACTAAAAATGGCATTCAAGCACATAAACCAAGTATTATTAAAATTCAAATTCGTTAGTATTTAGAAAAGTTCTGAATTTTGCTTCACCTGATTGTCTTCGTCTGATGTTTGTCTGATTTGTTACGGTACTTACTGAACTGCCAAGAATAATGGGTTTTCAGATGATCATTGCGTCATTAATTCCAGTTAATGGCTGCTTTAGAGTTCACGCAACATATTATAACGGATAAACTTGTGTTTAAAGCTTCACGTCTGTTTAACTGCCTACTAGACATAGCGAATAAATGCTCAAAGTGTGAACGTTTGTATGCGTTTTCCTAGCCAGCCCATGAGCGTGTATTGTAGCCAGCACACAGTCTGTGTGCGTGACTTGTGCGCAGTCGTACGCATTGTATGTGGAACTGAAGGCACAAGTGAAAACGGGATCGAAGGTGAAATTGAAAACGGGATCGAAGATGAAGTTGAAATCGGGATCGAATGTGAAGTTGGAAATGTTATTAGAGCGGAAATTAGGAATGTAGTTGGAGAAGTAGAAAACGTAATTGGAGGGGAAATTGAAAGCGTAATTAAAGGAGAAAGAGGAAATGTAATGGGATGAGAAATTCAAAACCTAATTGAAAGAGAAATTGGAAATATAATTGTAGAGGGAATTGGAAACGTACTTGAAGGCACTATTAAAAAGGCGATTAAATGCATAATTGGAAACGTGATTGGGGCCACAGAAATGTAAATAAATGCTAAATTGAAATGCAGTGAAGGGTAAAATTGGAAACGGGATTGAAGGTAGAAGGGGAAACGTAATTAAAACCACTATTTAAAGTGTAATTGAAGTCAAAATTGAAAACGTAATAAAGGTAACATTAAAAATATGATTGCGCGTTTATTCAAAGGCATCACTGAAGACGTAGGCTAATTGAAGCATTCGAAACGCCATGAAAGGCGTGGTTAAGACGTTACTGTAGGCTAAAAGAAAGACAGAATTATTTGAATTATTAGAAACGAAATTTTAAAGCGTAACAGAAGACGTTACGGTTGGCATGAGGGAAGATTTATTTGAAGGATTAAAAAAATATTCCAAGGAGTTACAAAAGACGTTATTGTTGACATAGAGGAAGTTTTGGTTGAAGGATTAGAAACGAAATCTTAAGGCGTAACAAAAGACGTTGCTGTTGGCACATTTAATTGAAGAACTAGAAGTAAAATTGCAGACACAGGTGATGACGAAACCGTAAACTAGGTGAACGCGCTTTGTTCTAGAGCTATTTCCGAGCACATTTCGTGAGTATCTTGAAGAGTTCAAGAATATATTGAACGTTATGCTTAAGTATCTAGGTAATAATTTTGATGTTTACTGTAGCTATTTAACCTAGGTGTTTCCTAAACGAGTTTATTGCACAAATTTTGGTTGGAAATCATCAAAAACGTATTTAAAAATCTAGTTGTTATTTCACGATGGGAAATTACTCGAATGTTTGTTGACTTTCTTGCTAATTGATGTTCTATTTCATAGTATATTGAATTTAAAAAGAAATATAAAATATTTATATGAAATTAAATGAGAGCGGTAAGCCCCTTTTACTAAACTTTAAACTAAAACATTGAAGTCTATTTTAATATGGAAGTACCACGACGTGTCAAAGCGGTAAACCGACGTCCGATTGACCAAATTGTAATAAGCAATTGAAAATTGTCAATCTCAATCATGGTGACTTGTTCACATTGTGTCGACACTCTGATCAACACACTAAACTTGTGTGATTACTGTAGAGTGCTTCGACACTTGAATATGCTATCACAAAATTTGGATAAAGCACTACTGGAAAACTTGAATGTCATACAACAAAATATAGATTTTCCACCACAAGTTTTGGATGTACCGCCACAAATTTTGAATGAACTACATCCAAACTTGAATATAGTACAACCAAACTTGGATATAGTACAACCAAACTTGGATATACTACCCCAAAACTTGGATATATTACAACCAACCATGGATTTACTACAACCAAACTTGGATATATTACAACCAGCCATGGATGTATTACAACCAAACTTGGATATATTACAACCAACCATGGATGTACTACAACCAAACTTGGATATATAACAACCAACCATGGATGTACTACAACCAAACTTGGATATATTACAACCAACCATGGATGTATTACAACAGAATTTGGATATATTACAACCAAATTAGGAAATACTACCACAAAACATGGATATACCACTACTACAATACTCAAAATTACGCCGCGAATGCTCATTTTCCTTCTCCCCGACAATCGGCCGACTCCATAATTATATCATCAAAATTTACTCGTATGCATCTCATACTTTTTTTATAGCCTTTTATTGCTCCCATGTGAACAACAGCGATCTTTGTTTCTGATAAGGTTACATACCCTTATACTGACGCCCATACATACCTGAAACCATCCATACATGCCCCATGTCACTTATACATGTAGTTGAATAATACTGCCATACATATCTTTACACCACCCTTGCATACCCTTATACCATGTCCTTATACCACCCATATATGATGGCACTCGGTACAAATTTACATATATATGTCATGAATGCATAAACTTTCACCCACAAGCATTCATGTACACACCCATATTTACGTACATGACAGGTACAGCTACCGTCGCATACTCACATGTCCCATGCGTACGATTACGTCGCTCACACAGGCTCACATTTACGCTCACATTTGCTCTCAAACACGATCACATGCACGCTCTCGCCCTCTCGTAATCAAGCGCACCCACGCTTACATTCCAGCTCACACTCACGCTCACACGTGTTCAGATTGATCTCACACTCACGCTCACACACGCTCACATTGAAACACACTCTCGCTCACATTGAAGCTCTCACTCACGCTCACATGCACTCACATTGAAGCTCAAACGCCTCATCTCGCACCATCGCTTCGCCATTTCTTTGCTCCTTCCTTCCTTCCGTCTTCTGTCTCCGAAAGCCCTTGAGCAAATCTTCAGGTAAAAGGTAAATTTTGGCATCATTTTAGCCTTATCTAACCCCGCATTCTGTCCATTTGTTCCCTCCGAAGTCCCAGAAAAATGAGCGTGTTCGATTTCCTTCGGGCATCGATCCTTGTTTTGCCGAAGCAAATTCAAGTTTTACGACCACGCTCATTTTTCTCCCCTTCCATTTCTGGGCGTCCGTGTGCCGTGGTCGTGTGTTGTTTGCGTGTGTTTTGACCGTCTCCAAGTCGGAATGCCGTTCTCTTCTTGCTGGGATTAACATGCATTCTTCGTTCATTTGTTTCATGCTCGTTTTGATGTTGGAATTACGTTTTCATGTAGATTTTCTGTTTGCTCTTCTCGGGTATTGTCTGTAGTACCTCAGCTGCCACCGGATGTTGTGTCTGTAGTACCTTAGCTGCCACCGGATGTTGTGTCTGTAGTACCTCTGCTGCCACCGGATGTTGTGTCTGTAGTACCTCAGCTGCCACCGGATGTTGTGTCTGTAGTACCTCAGCTGCCACCGGATGTTGTGTCTGTAGTACCTCTGCTGCCACCGGATGTTGTGTCTGTAGTACCTCAGCTGCCACCGGATGTTGTGTCTGTAGTACCTCAGCTGCCACCGGATGTTGTGTCTGTAGTACCTCAGCTGCCACCGGATGTTGTGTCTGTAGTACCTCAGCTGCCACCGGATGTTGTGTCTGTAGTACCTCTGCTGCCACCGGATGTTGTGTCTGTAGTACCTCAGCTGCCACCGGATGTTGTGTCTGTAGTACCTCAGCTGCCACCGGATGTTGTGTCTGTAGTACCTCAGCTGCCACCGGATGTTGTGTCTGTAGTACCTCAGCTGCCACCGGATGTTGTGTCTGTAGTACCTCAGCTGCCACCGGATGTTATGCATGGAATGTTTACATTAAATTCAGCGCCTTCATTTGAAAACTAATTTTCGTGCTTTGATTGCTACCTCCCATTATGTTTGTTGTTGCACTAAGTTATCTTTTCCATGTGCATTTCGCTGTACAAATCGGCATCAATCTTTTTTAAAGCTTTGCAGCTGAAGCTGCTAAGTCGCAGCTTTCCCGCTCTTTCACTAGGTTTCTGCTTTCCTTTTTTAGCCAAAATTTACAAAAAGGTCTTTGAATATGTAATCTCAAAATCGAGGTGTTACTTCCACGGCGAGCAGAATTTTTATTTTATTGTCCGTTTTCTGTTCTGAATTTACACGATAAAAATGTATATCAGCTAGAAAACGTGCGTTGCATCGTTCCGTTCTATTTTTACGTATATTGGATGAAGGAAAGAGAATTTTCAATCCAAAATCGAAAGTTTAGAGAACGGTTTTTCCCACACATATTCGATAACTAAGCTAGGAAAAACCCCTCATCTGAATAAATGAATCATTGAAACTTGGAACCAAACGCTTTACGAACAAGATTTAAATCTGTCTTTGTCCTTGAAAGTGTTTATCATAGTCAGCGTGTCTCTGATGTTTCAAAAGAACTTAAGGACTGAATCTTTGAAACTTGGAACTTTACACTTTACGAACCAGATTTTGATCTTTGTTCTCAAAAGTGTTCAAATGTGTCTATTCTAGTCAGCGTGTCTCTGAGATTTCTAAATAACCATAGCTTGGAACAAACACAAGTGAAGTACTTTTTCTCCTCAGGAACTTCGTAGTTTGAATGCTTATAGAAAGTTCGACACTTATATCATATTTTTAGTTCGGACGCTAATTAGGAGGAGAATAAGATCATACTCTTACATAAGCATCGTTTGCATCAAAAACACTTTTCAGAATACCGCACACAAACACACACACACAAACACACACACACACACACGCACTTAACGTAAGACTATACTTGTACACGTCGAAATTTTAGGAAAACGATGCAAATTTCGAAATCTTGCGCTGTGATGTGAGAACACGCGTCTGGCAGGCTGCCGAGCAGTTGCTGCCGCTCCGATGTTGTCGTACATTTCCGCCGTCTCATTCTCCCTCCCATCCGGCATTCTTATTCAAATCACACAGGGTCTTTACTCAGGGCTGTGTGTGTGTTGTATGCTTGTATCCAGAATTGTTTGTGTGAAGTTTGTTTGTATCCAGAGTTGTTTTCTCCTTCACGTGACTTCCTGCTATTGCTGGCGCTGAGTTATGTTCTTCTTTTTCTCAGTATTGCGTGTGTGCGTGTGTGTGTGTGTATGGAGACGCTGTCATGTGCGTGAAGTTATGTACTGTGTCTGCATGTCAGTGGGAGAGTTGAAAGGAAACGTGTAAATAGCATGCATATGGGGTATGAATGTTTAAATATATTTCGAAAATAGGACTGACTTAGTTACAAAATTTACAACTGAGTAAATACCACCCATATAACAAACAAATGAAGTAAATAACGAGTATGTTACAAACAAGACAAATAAATTGTATACGTATAAGGGACAATAAAATAAACATTTGTGTAAAAATAAATT
This sequence comes from Morinoia aosen, assembly GCA_030386875.1. Classification (NCBI taxonomy): domain Eukaryota; kingdom Metazoa; phylum Arthropoda; class Malacostraca; order Amphipoda; family Talitridae; genus Morinoia; species Morinoia aosen. The sequence continues at coordinate 42,688,306 of CM059577.1, read as the reverse complement.
AAATAAGCAACACTTATGTTGAATAAAAATAGAGCAAATAGCGTTCATCACAAACGAATAAAATAAATAAGGAATCTACGACAAGCCAATAAAATAAGTTACAGGTATATAACCAACAAATACAATAAATAGCATGTATACAACAATCAGATCAAATAAATAACAAGTATGAACCAAACGTATGAAACAAATAATTGTAAAAGGAATAAAATAAATACCAATTATGGAACAAACAAAACAAATAATTGTAAAACGAATAAAATAAATCACAACTATGGAACAAACAAATTAAATAAAGTGCAAATACAAAACAAACAAATGAAATGAAAAGAATATAGCAAAAATGAGGTAAGATATCGAGATAAAGAAAACACTTCCATCACAACAAAGTATAAGACCATTCTACGAAGGTGGGATGCATCCTCATGCACCTCGAGGGTATGGGACTTCACATCGGTCCCTGGAGTTCGGAACTCCAAACAAAAATTTCCTTTGGTTGTGGTGGCTCTAATGGAAAGCTTCAGTCTTGTGTCGGGTGACGCTTTGTACAGAATTTATTCCAGCAAAATTGGTATTTGTTGAGAATAATTTTCTGTGCCTTGGAAGGTTTTCTTAATATTTCTCTTCGTCCTTTTGTGTCTTACATTCTTTGGTCCTTGTTCTTTATGGCTTTTTCTTTCTTTTTCACTGTCATATTTTTCTTCTCTTGCAGTCTGTCTGTTTTCCAGTTGTTTCGCGCGTTCCACTTTCATCCTTCCTTAACAGCTTTTCCCCATTCCTTGTTCCCTTTCAACTCTCCCTCTTTCATCGTTTCCTTTCAACTTTCCTCCTTTTCCTTCCCATTCTTCCCTCTCTTTTTCTTTTCCCCTTATTAAACCCATTTTCATCCTAGAATTTCAATTTTTACCGAAAATTTTGTCCCCTTCCATCCTTCCTTCTTGACTTTTTCACTTCTTTCGTCCACTTTCACCTTCTCTTTTTCTTAGTTACCTTTCAAATCCACCACTTACGTTCTCCCTTTTTAACTTTTTCACATATTGTCTTCTTTTCAGGAATTTCTTAGCTCTCAATTTTCTTTTCAGGTCTTCCTTTCTTTTCTCCTTTATTGCTCTTGCCAACCTCTATTCTTCTGCCCCCTGCCTCTCTGAGGCCAATTCAGTGTAGGCAGAACTTCCCAGTTTGAAATTTTCCAATCTTTCGGTTGTAACCACAAAAACACTCGACGTACGACAACCCTACAGGGCTACTGTTCGTTGAGTTGTTTTCAGTATCCCATTCTATTTGGAAAAACTCGAGGATTTCGGCTAGAAAAAATACAAAACCACACTTTATTTGGAAAAATTTGACGATTTCGTTTGAAAATAAAACTGGAGCACATTTAATTTAGAAAAACTCGGAGTTTTCGGCTGGGCAAAATAAACATCGTCACATTGTATTCGAAAAAAAATCGAGGATATCGGCTAGAAAAAGGGATCATATTTTATTTTCATTAAAAAACTCAAGGAATTTGTCTAGAAAAAAAATAGGATTCCATTTTATTCGAAATATAAATTCTGGGATATCGGCAAGCAAAAAAACAGGATTCCATTTTATTCTGAACAATTTTTAAGATTTGGGCTCGAGCGAAAATCCCATCCGGCCGCCCGTTCCCAGCTCCTCAACACAAAGCCGAGCCCGTCAAAGACAACTCGCACACACCTAAGAGCTCTCACAGCTTTTTGCTCACATCTTCCTTTGTGAGGCGCCTTTGTCTATGTTTGAGCGTTTGTTTAAAAGTGAATGGTTGTCGTAAAGCCCTCTTAAAGCGTCCCGAGTTATTTCCCTATGCGAGTTCCTTTATTTTTGTCCTGCGGGACCAACTTTGTTGCAGTTTTCCCTTTGGCTGCGTTTCTACCCTGATCGTCCCATGCTTTGATGCTGCACGTTTCTGGTGTGCGTTATTTGCTTCTTGATTAACAAGTCTTTGTCTTCTTCTCTCGTTCTACGTGTTATGAAAGTTCTACTTACCCTTGCGTAGTTCTGAACAAGTTTCGTGCCTTTAGTCGTGTGGTGAAGTTGCATCTTGCTTTGTGTGTTATTTATTCATCATCAAAATCGGTGTCGTTAACTGCATGTTGTCCATCGTGAGTCATTCGACTGGTCAAAATCATGAGCTTTACTTAAGTGTCCATCAACTTTGAGGTTACTCGCTTTTTCTTTTCTTGACTGGGTCAAAAAACTGTGGTTACTTTCCCGTACTGAAGCATCAGTGTTAGTCTTAGATGAACGAATTTCATGACCGGTATCAGGTGTTGTGATTCATCGAAAACAGATAGAGTGCATACTAGAAGTACGTTGACTTGACGGAAATGGAATCCCTTTGATCGTAAATTATTCTCGTTTATATTCATTCATTATTTTCTGTGTTAAGTAAGAATGAATTCGAAAGATTTGTGCCCCGTCAAATCTGACGATGAAAAAGGAAGGTTATGTGTTAGGGGAGAAGAAAATTTAAAGATTTGTGCCCCGTCAAATTTGACGATGAGAAAGGAAGGTTATGTGTTAGGGGAGAAGAAAATTTAAAGATTTGTGCCCCGTCAAATTTGACGATGAGAAAGAAAGGTTCTGTGTTAGGTTACAATAAATTTCAAAAATTTGTGTCCCGTTAAATTTGACGATGAGAAAGGAAGTTTAGAAGGGCCCATGGTGGTTGTGTTTTGTCCAATTTGACGATGATAAAAGAAGGTTAGAAGAGCCCAGGGGTGGCTGTGCTCTGACAAATTTGAGGATGAGCAAGGAAGGCTAGGAGGGTGCAGGGTGGGGTCATTGGTCTAAGGAAAGTTGGACTTTCCAGACAAACTGGAAGAGGATTTGCTCCCCCCGGGCCAACTGTGCAGCGAGGATTGCCCATCTCTGGAAAACCTCCCCCAAGCTCACCTCCTGAGTCCCACTCGAACTCAGGGCAGCTCGAGCCCTCGACTTACGCCACCCAAGTTCGACTTACGCCATCCTCAAAGTCCAAGTTCACAAGTCTCGACGAAAGGGAGCAGTCCTATCGAAGATTTATTAGAGACTTACACGCAGAGAACAGATACTTTAATCAGGGATTGGGAGGAATCTCTCCAAGGAAACGACCTCAACCGCCGCTGCAATCGTGAAACAAAGATACATTGACCCACACCTCTCCTAACTCCCCCTTTTCTTCGGCATGTGAGTAACTGCATTTTACTCGGCATGAGAGTGATAAAACCAAACCGCCCACCCATTCCCAAGCTTGTGAATGAAATTAAATGGCCTACGAAATCTTCGATCACATGGTACTGACCGAAAGGAGATCGTATGTACGTACAACGTACTGTCACGGAGCGTGTGGGTTTCGTTTCAAGTGTCTGACTGAAGGCGTCTCCTTTAAATTTCTAACCTTTCCCCTGGTGTCAAATTTAATACTTCCTTTGTTCTCAAATTTGATCCTTCCGCTTTTTTCAAATTTAATCCTTTCTCCTGTTGTCAAATTTAATCCTTCCCGTGTTTTCAAGTATAATCCTACCACTGTTGTCAAATTTAATCCTTCCCTTGTTTCCAAGTATAATCCTACCACTGTTGTCAAATTTAATCCTTCCCTTGTTTCCAAGTATAATCCTACCACTGTTGTCAAATTTAATCCTTTCTCCTGCTTTCAAGTATAATCCTTCCCTCTCCACATTCCAGTTAGACTTTAAAAACTTGAATTGTTCTATTCGAATGTTGTTAATTTCCCTAACGCGTGTCCCTGTTGCCAAGCTTTGCATGTTGAACTGTTTTCGCTTGCGTAGTTCTTTTCTGTTATTTATGAATTTTGTAGAGTTATGCTAGAGGCAAAAATGGTTACGTAACTTAAACACTTAACAATTTAGGTTTCATGGCACTGGTCTTTGTAAAGCTTGAATTGCGGTACGAGCTAATTTAGTGAAAAAATTCTACATGTTCAAGGGGAATTAAATGTTTTTGCTTTCAGTCATGAAGCTTGAAATTTAATAGCTTTCCGGTTAAGGTACTCACGGGTATTCACTATTTGGAACAGGTAAAGTTAAGCTGCCAACCCATTATCCGTTACAGGCAGTTGATGAAGTACTACCTGCCTGTATTTTTTGGCAATAGAGTTACAAATCGAGCTGTTAAATGAAATGTTACTTCTAAAAACACTTCTAGACGATAATCGTACTTCCCTCCAATTTGAGGAAGAAGGTTCAGCATTTTAATCAAAGTTACAATTCGGGTTCTAGAAAATTGAGTATGTTTCTCACATATTCCCTTTAAAAATAACATGTATTTTGATCTTGACCGTGAAAAGTTTCGATTGTTTCCCACTACGTCTTTTTGGAACGTGTGGCATAGCGAGTGTTCTGAAGAAGTAATATGCGATTTCAACAAATTAACCTTACCTCTTACTAGTACGTCACTTCTGTCATATCACATGCTAGTTTTAAAAATGAACCTTACCCATTACGTTCATACGACTGTAATTTATACTTACGCCACGGCTATATTTACAGCCCTGGCTTTAAGTTTGTTCAAACTGTGAAATTTTACGTTTACTAATATAATTATGTATACATAGTACAGACTTTGACTTAGCATCTTCTTATGCTGTGCCAAGAACGGTAATGATTTTGGCATGACGCTTGGATGAAAAACAACCTTACGTAAAGACCAATCATTAAATATTTTTATAGAGAGAAATGCGTACTTATGAGCTATCTGAGGGGTGAGCCGTTCAATCTTTTGACTGAAACGGAAATGGTGTAAGCTCGATTAAACATTTTTATCTACTCGATTTTAAATGCGGTCTTCTTTGCCTAGTGTGTGATTATGTATGGGCAGATGGGTGACGAGATATTTTTTTAAAAATATGCAGATATGCTGTGAAAAATGTGCAGATATGCTTTGAAAAATATGCATATATGTTTTGAAAAATGTGCAGACATGCTTTGAAAAATGTGCAGATATGCTTTAAAATATGTGCAGATATGCTTCGAAAAATGTGCAGATATGCTTTGAAGAATATGCGAACATGCTTTCATAAATATGCAGATATGCTTCCGAAAGATGCAAATATGCTTTATAAAATGCAGATACCTCAAAAAATATGCGAATGGCAATGGAAGAACCGCAAAAGCTTTTTCAACGCTTAAAAAAATTTTGTGGGAGATTTTGTTTCAAATCATTTTATGACGATTCCTTTACAGGTAGTTAATAAATGTTTTTTTGGATCCATGCATGCGCGGGGTGCGTATTGCATCTAAAATACATTTTCTATAGGTCAAAGAGACACTATACCTCAAGTCTGTTTCGTTGCCTAAAGGCCTGTTTACACGATCATCGAGTGCGCGCGTGAGCAGTGAAGAGAAGTGCAAGCCCCGCCCACTTTCTTTCGCTTCAGGCTCATTTACTGCTCAATGACAGGGCGAACTATGCTCGTTTACATGGCGGAGGCCAGAGTTTGTCAGTATCATCACAGCCACAGTCTTTGAGCAAGTAAATGCTCCTGAAGCGAAAACAAGTGGACGGGGCTTGCTCCTCTCTTCACTGCTCACGCGCGCACTCAGTGATCGTGTAAACAGGCCTTAACGAGCGATCGTTGCGCGGTACCCAGCAGAAAGCTGGGTCACGTTATAAACTCGATTTTTCATTCCCCTGCGAGTCTTATCCATTGGATCCAATGCACTGAAATGAAATCAATTATATAAACATCTTGAAAATGAAGAAATTAAACAATTGAAAACATAGTTAAACGTGTCAAGTTGGTGACGTACTTTGAACAACCGTGAAAGTTTTGTTATTCAGCCATCAATTATTCAGTAATTAATTTTTCAGCTATCAGTAACTCAGCAATTGATTATTCAGCAATCAATAATTCAGCAATCAATTCAGCAATCAATAATTCAGCAATCAATTCAGCAATCAATATTTCAACAATAAAAGAATATGATTGGGATCCATAGGTCTATCCTTCCTTCTTTCTTTTAAGTTTCACTCTCCAGCGCGGCTTGCCAATATTGTACAAGGGATAGGTTGTGATAATTTCCTACTGTGCCTTGCTTGTGTTTTGCTAGATTGCATTCTGTTTGTGTTCTGTTTGAGTTACAGTTGTTTTCCTCGAAACGTCATGTGAACTTAAAATTTTTTTACCATATGTACATCAATGCTTCTTTTCACCATGCATGAATTCGCATTAGCCGTTCCATCCTTTTTTGTAAATGATGCTTATCAGCGGAAGATTCTTTTCGTCGCTGAAGTTCGTTTACTGAACATTTCATTCATCTCAGCGTCGCTTCATCACGTTCTCTCTACTCATGCTTCCGTCTCATTGAAACTAACCGACGTCGTCCAATGACAATTACGTGTAACCTGAAAATATGAAGAGTGGCTTTTCGAAACGGTTCCGGTAGAGTACAAAGTGGCTATCTGGAAAGCATAGGGTGCGGCAGTCAATACTGCATTTTTAGGCTTCCACAGGCCTGTCGAAAATAAAGGATTGATTGTCGCACTCTTTATAAATTTGCTGCTTTGAGATTTGAGATTAACACGTGTTTGCTGCAGCAATACAGAAAGCCGTCATTCATAATATTCTGTGTGTGATCCGATACGACAAATTCTCACCGTTCGTTGTGTTAGAAAAGCTATGAGTGTTTCCTAATCAGTTCGTATTAGCTATAGTTTTAGATGAATAACTATCATATTTGTTTTTATGTGTGTGTGTGCTTTTACCCATGTGCGCTTAGTTCAATAACAGCCATTTACATATGTCCATGTGGGTGTGTGTCCTTCATTGTGAGCGTGTGTGTGTATTAGTGACCTGACCTCAGCCTGTATCCTTTTCGAACACCCCAGCTCTCACGGAGACGCAACAAATCAGGCCGTGCCACAAAGACCATCTAACGTATCGGCCGACCTCCTAACTCCACAGCAGCCGCAGCTCAACAAATGGCCCATGAAGCCAGGAGTTCATGTTCATGTGAACTCATTAACGAGCTTGGCGGACGACTCCAAGTCTCTGTATAACAACAACACTTTATCAACGCAAGCCAAGGCCAGCGGAGCTCTAAACCCACATACGATTTCGGTGGGCAATAACGAGCTGGTCAACCGCCACCACTTGAACTACATCCAGGCTTTGAACCAGCAAAAGTTATACCCGAGCTCGACTTTGGATAAAAGGTCATCGTCGTCCTCGTCGTCGAATTCTTCCGCTTCTTCGTCTTCGAATTTGATCAACACTCGCAGGATATCGTCCCAAACGCTGCCAAGACCTGCTGAGATTGTGCCTGAGGGCGGAAGAACCAAATTTAAAGGACCTGCTAGAAGTACGCTATCGCGTAGAGGAGAAAGAGATTATCCTTCTTCGGACACGAAGTATTACCACAGCGGTAATCGGCCTGACAGCGTTCTGTCCAATGAAACTGCCTCTGATATCAATCCACAAGGTGGGTGTTAAGTCTCGGACAAGTTGGGGTAGAAACAGAGGGCGAGACGAAAATCACACACTTCTTTGTGACCTGTGCAACGAAACGAGTAATTTTTTAAAAGTTTTTTTGACGTACGTTTATCGTGGCTGGTTCATTCAGTGTACGATAGAACCTCGAGCAGTTTTTTCTGTGAGTATTTTCGAGGAAATGTAGGAAGATGCTTCTCAAATCATCCGTAGAGTACTCCTACGATATTAGTTTTTCAGTTCAGAATTCCCGAAGAATGGTCCAAGCATGGTCACTCAATGTTTGTTTTGAAAATCAGAAGTATTTTTTTCTGACTCTTTGTTTGTTGCATTCCCTCTTCCTATATTTTTGTTAGCCATTTATTGCTTAGGATATTGCTTTTTGCTTTTCCCGTCATCCACACATGCTTTTATGGTTTTCATTGTTTTCACAATAGTTTCCTTTTACTGTGTTAACTGTAACTTTTGTGTTAACTGTAAGCCAAGTTATGTTGTTCACGCACGAGTTTGCTATGTAACACCACATATTCCACGCGTTTTTACATGCTTGTAACTAAAAACTCCTTTAAAAGTATCGGATGTAAATAAACTTCACGGATGCATGACGCTTCCCACAACGTTTGCCTGCCCTGATCTTCTTAGCTCGTCCATCTTCCTTATTTTAGCCTCAAATTTTTATTTTTTTAACCTCCCCCGTCCGTGGATTTTTGCAGCCGACTACCAGATTCTTCCTCCTTCTCCCCCTGAGAAAAATTCCCGCGGCTTCGATCAGGCTCGGCCGAGAGACGAAGCTTTTTTACCTTCTTTGACTAACAGGAAACGCAAAAGGAGATGTCAAGGTACATGATAAGGCCAGTTTTTGCGTTAATATTTCAGGGTACGGGAAGTATTTGCGTTAATATTGCAGGAGGCGGTTTAATATTGCGTTAATATTGCAGGATTCGGATAGTTTTTGGGCTAATTTTTTCAGGATTGAAGGTAGGGACCGTCAATCACGGGGCTAAACTCTGAAAAAAAAAAAACAGAACATGAATGCATTCATACAGCATCTGTGTCCCATTCGCTCTGGTACGTTGAGTTTCCATAGGCATTTAGGAATTGATACGCACCGTCTTGAAATTTAGGGTCCCGGAGACAGCTAACATTTCTGATCTATGTCACAATTACTTAAACATTTTGCGGTGTCGTTTAAGAATTGCCTGCCAGGTGACTTATTCATGGTATACTTTAGAAGTAAAAAATTTTAACAAATGAAATTGACCCCAATCTGTTTCATGTTCACGCTTCTTGTTGATTTTGCTCTGGAAACAACGGTAAATCATCACCTTTTTATGAATTATCAATTTTTTATCAATCATCATCAATTTCAATTATAAATATCATCAAATTCAATATTGATCATCATCAATTGTAAACGATGATTTTCATGAGCTTCTCTGAAAATTTCTTGATATGAAACTTTCAAATTATCATGCAAGTGATCACTGAGCCGATATGCTTATTATTCGTTTGAAATGACTTAAAATACCGGCAAAGTCCAGAATATCATGAGTATAATAAATGTAATTCAGATGCATTTAAGTTGGCGCGATTCAGGTTCTACAAACTCATTTACACTTTGGGGCCCATCCTTCATTCATGCAATGAAATTTTCCTACACTAATTGCATGAGTGGCTTTTAAACGTAATGAATGATTTTGTGCATCAAGTATCCGGTACATAACATCATGCATCAAGTATCCGGTAAATAACATTGTGCATCAAGTATCCGGTAAATAACATTGTGCATCAAGTATCCGGTAAATAACATTGTGCATCAAGTATCCGGTAAATAACATTGTGCATCAAGTATCCGGTAAATAACATTGTGCATCAAGTATCCGGTAAATAACATTGTGCATCAAGTATTCGGTAAATAACATTGTGCATCAAGTATCCGGTAAATAACATTGTGCATCAAGTATCCGGTAAATAACATTGTGCATCAAGTATCAGAAAAATAACATTGTGCATCAAGTATCCGGTAAATAAAATTGTGCATCAAGTATCCAGTACATAACATTATGCATCAAGTATCCAGTAAATAACATCATGCATCAAGTATCCAGTAAATAACATGCATCAAGTATCCGGTAAATAACATCATGCATCAAGTATCCAGTAAAAACATCATGCATCAAGTATCCGTTAAATAACATCATGCATCAAGTATCCAGTAAATAACATCATGCATCAAGTATCCGGTAAATAACATCATGCATCAAGTATCCAGTACATAACATTGTGCTTCAAGTATCCGGTAAATAACATTGTGCACCAAGTATCCAGTACATAAAATTGTGCATAAAGTATCCGGTTAATAACATCATGCATCAAGTATCCGGTAAATAATATCATGCATCCATCAAGTATCCAGTAAATAACATCATGCATCAAGTATCCGGTAAATAACATCATCCATCAAGTACCCGGTAAAAAGCATTGTGCATCAAGGATCCGGTAATTAACATTGTGAATCAAGTATCCAGTAAATAACATTGTGCATCAAGTATCCGGTAAATAGCATCATGCATCAAGTATCCGGTAGGTAACATCATGCATCAAGTATCCGATAAATAACGTCATACGTCAAGTATCCGGTAAATAACGTCATACATCAAGTACCCGGTAAATAACATTGTGCGTCAAGTATGCGGTAAATAACATTGTATTTTAAATATCCAGTAAAATAATATTGTGCTCTAAATTTCCAGTGAATGATATTGTGCTCGAAATATGTACAGTATATAGCCGTACTATATCATGAATCACAATTTCTAATTTCTGAAAAAGGAAATTTGCTCCTAGCTGACATACACGGAGGTATGTCAATTTACATACTTTCTAGTTCAAATGCCAAAGTTTAGCTTCGTCCTTATTGCTCGGATAATGTATTGTTGGTCAAATGTGAAATGTGCCTTAATTATTAGGTCAAACTGCTAATTGCCTGGCTTTACTTTATCATGTTCATCAAAGGTGAACTGTGCCTTAATTTTTTAAGTCAGAGAGCGAATGGGTTTACTTATGCACTATATAGTGCATAGATTCCGCGTTTCCTTAGCTCCATACTAAATGGTGCTTTCCTCCTTGCTCTCTTTGGAACGCCTTTGTTGCGGCTATGAAGGTTTAAACTAAAATCTAATGTAATCAAAGTGTTATTATAAAGGGGCAGGCGATTTTCAAAATGCAGCATAAACTTGAAACGGTGCTTCTGCGTGCCAAAATGATGCAAAAAGTGCACGATAGTGACAAAATGAAGCATCAGTACGCCATAATGATGCACAAAACGCATCGAAGCGCAAAACAGGACACAAAACGCATCGAAGCGCAAAACGGGACACAAAACGCATCGAAGCGCAAAACGGGACACAAAACGCATCGAAGCGCAAAACAGGACACAAAACGCATCGAAGCGCAAAACAGGACACAAAACGCATCGAAGCGCAAAACAGGACACAAAACGCATCGAAGCGCAAAACAGGACACAAAACGCATCGAAGCGCAAAACAGGACACAAAACGCATCGAAGCGCAAAACAGGACACAAAACGCATCGAAGCGCAAAACAGGACACAAAACGCATCGAAGCGCAAAACAGGACACAAAACGCATCGAAGCGCAAAACAGGACACAAAACGCATCGAAGCGCAAAACAGGACACAAAACGCATCGAAGCGCAAAACAGGACACAAAACGCATCGAAGCGCAAAACAGGACACAAAACGCATCGAAGCGCAAAACAGGACACAAAACGCACATCCCCGCACACGGCGCACCAAAGGCCGCGGCTTTGAAGCCCGCACTAATTGGTGCGAGTGATTCAGAGCAGCGTTAATTATGCCCTTTAGGGTGACTTACATTTTTGATTTCAATTTGGTGGCAGCGTCCAATGCGAGTAACTTCGTTCGAGTCTGATTTTAAAGCACTGTGCCTTTGTAAGTTTCCTCGATGTAAAAGTAATCTAATCTGCGCCACGTAAAAGCTGGGCTGCCGAGCAGTTGATCCCGTGTTACTTAGCGCCATTATTTGGGGTTATTTGTGGGCAAATGTTGCGTGTACTTCCACTAGGGAATGGTGACAGTCGATGTGTACTACGTGTGTGTCGTCCTGAAAATAGGGACATGTGAGGCACATAACGTGTACTTCCACTAGGGGAAGTAGTAGTAGTAGTAGTAGTAGTAGTAGTAGTAGTAGTAGTAGTAGTAGTAACATAGGTATGCTAGCGCTTCAGTTACTCAAAATGTATCGCACCGAAGGTCATATATTTGTGGGAAAATGTTGGATGTACTTCGACTAGGAAATGGTGACAGTCGATGTGTATTACGTGTATGTCGTCCTGGAAATAATGGAATATGAGGCACATAACGTGTACATTGACTAGGGAATGGTGGCAGTCGATGTGTATTACGTGTATGTCGTCCTGGAAATAATGGAATATGAGGCACATAACGTGTACATTGACTAGGGAATGGTGGCAGTCGATGTGTATTACGTGTATGTCGTCCTGGAAATAATGGAATATGAGGCACATAACGTGTACTTTCACTAGGAAATGGTGGTATTCGATGTGTTTTTACGTGTATATCGTCCTGGAAACATGAGGCACATAATGTGCACTTTGACTAGCGAATAGTCATAGTCGAAATATATTACGTGTGCATAGTCTAGAAAAAAGGTAATTTACAAGTTTATCCTCTTGGAAATAGTGATAGCTGTGGAACATTAAACGTACATCAAGGAAATGGCTACAATTTAGGCAAATTACAAGGACATCGCCAAGTAAATTGTAATTGGCACTCCCAATTTGAAGTAGCACGATGCAATCCCAATTCATCGCTATTTAGTTACGCGTAAAATTGAATAAGTTTTAAAAAACAAAAATTAAAATGCAATTTACGTTCGGATCACGTGAGTTATGCGTGAAGTAAGTCAGAGCTTTTCTGTCGTAAATCTATGAGAGTTTATGAAAACAACTTACAACCGTTTGATCTACTTTACGAGCCTTTGTGCCATTTCATTTTTTGAAATAAACCAAAAACAACTTACGACTCTTTACACTACTTTATTTTGTAAAATGACCCAACCTAAAGAATGATGAAAGCCTTCTCCTTTTTTCCCCTGGTGTCTTCTGCACTTCATGAACATAAAATTAAACTGAATGTACAAATTCTTATAAACTTTTCATGTAAATTTTCTTCTCTTCAACCACAGACATTTGGTTCCCTCCACCCTTGTGTTTCTAAATTTAGATTTTAAAATTGCAACAAATGTATATTTTTAGTAAAAGCCTGCACTTGCTTTAATTCCGCACGCATGACAACATATTTTACTTTGCATGTGCATGATTGTTTTCTGCATTAATGTTGGGAGCTTTAAGATTAATGGCAAGGTGTCCAAATTGGTCCTTTTTTCCAATAAATGATACAATATGTTCAATTTCGTCAAATATTTGTTCCATTCAGAAATACTCAGCATATGGCAACCCTGTTGTGTTGCCAGGTACATAGGCAACCCTGTTGCTAAACATATTGGCAATCTTCAGTGTTGCTAGACGCTGAGCATTTTCACAGACGAATTTAGGTGAAAAACCACAGATCTTGGAAATTTTACAATAAATAAATTTTAATTTTTTTTCGATAAATAGGTATACATGCAAAGGCATTTTAATGTTATATTCGAGTTGCTCTAGCCCACATACATACACCTGCCCTGCTGACCGTATAAGGTGGAGGTAAGTGGAGTTGCGTTCTGCATGACCTTGTTTTGTGGTCCCCGTGTTGTGACTTCAAACGAAGTTTCTTTTGAGTTTTCGGTTTCCGTGTAACAAAGAATAAGGATTTCTTTCACGATGACGGTTGCATGTCCACTTACCTTGGTGTGTAAAATGTAATTCGGGAATTTGTGTTTTCCTCGAATTGGTTTGACACTTGGGCAACCTTTCGAACGGATTGGAGGTGAATGTTGCTTGGATGAAAAAAAAAAGTGTTTTCTTGTTCTAAAAATAACTTCGAAACGTGAGACTCTAAGCCTTATAAAAGTGCATTTATTAGTTTTCACTGTTATCAATATTCAGGCTGAAATGCAAGACTTGCATTAATCAAAATTCAAAGAAATTGTCTTAAAAAAATATAAACAACAAACGTATAATTATCATAATTAAGACAGGATATAGTATTTTCTTTCCACCCTAAAAATCTATATCCAAATCAAAATATTTATTTACCAGGAATATTCTCTTTAAATTTTAACATTTTAAAGCCAAAAATGTTTCGTAAAACTCAACATTCGCTGTGGAAGGGAAGAGAAAAAATCATGTATTGGTCCTGCTAATTCACTTGAGCTCTTCTCAGGGAAAACTGTGAGGTCCCGAACTGAGAGTTAGATAGGCCTCATTTTTCTTGAAACAGACTAGGTTTTTACTTTGCTCTGAATTCAGGTGACTGATTTCGAAATAGGGTAAAATTTTCACATAATTTTTTATTTAGGTGACTAATTCTAAAATAGGCTAAATTTTTTACTTATATTTCAATTTAGGTGACTGATTTCGAAATAGGGTAAATTTTTTACTTATATTTCAATTCAGGTGACTAATTCTAAAATAGGCTAAATTTTTTACTTATATTTCAATTCAGGTCACTAATTTTGAAATGGGGTAAATTTTCCGCCCATATTTCAATTCAGGTGACTAAATATAAAATGGGATTAATTTTTTACTCTGATTTTAATTCAGGTGACTAATTTTACGCTTTGGAACACAGACGCAGGCAACGGAGTCAATGAGACAGTCAAGAAGAACGATGCGGCAGACCTCGGCTCAGTCCCCACCGATGAACCCCGTCAGTTCTATGAAAACCTTCCTTTCCACGGCATGGCCTCCCCACCTAATAAGGTAAGCCAATTTTCCTCGCAATTCTTCCCCATTTAATAAGGTAAGTCAATTTTCTCCAAAATTCTTCCACATCTTGCAAGGTAAGGCGATCTTCCTCATAATGCTTCCTCATCTATTAAGAAAAGCCTATCTCCCCTAAAATTCTTCTCTATCTTTTAATTTAAGTAAAATTTGCCCAAAATTCTTCCCCATCTTTTGATGCAAGCTTATCCCAAAAAATTTACCCCATTTAATAAGGTTACCCAGTCTTCTCCATGATTACTCCACATGCAATATAGTAAGCCATCTTCCCCAATATGGCCTCTCCCCTAACATGGTAAGTCTATTTGGCTTACTTTCCATAAAAGGTTAGCTGGTGCTGCGATAGCGTGAGGTCTACCACACTATAGCGTGGGATCTACCTCTAGCTAGTACTATAGCGTGAGGGGTGCTGCTATAGCGTGAGGTCTACCACACTATAGCGTGGGATCTACCTCTAGCTAGTACTATAGCGTGAGGGGTGCTGCTATAGCGTGAGGTCTACCACACTACAGCGTGGGATCTACCTCTAGCTAGTACTATAGCGTGAGGGGTGCTGCTATAGCGTGAGGTCTACCACACTACAGCGTGGGATCTACCTCTAGCTAGTACTATAGCGTGAGGGGTGCTGCTATAGCGTGAGGCCTACCACACTACAGCGTGAGGTCTACCACACTACAGCGTGGGATCTACCTCTAGCTAGTACTATAGCGTGAGGGATGCTGTTATAGCGTGAGGTCTACCACACTACAGCGTGGGATCTACCTCTAGCTAGTACTATAGCGTGAGGGATGCTGCTATAGCGTGAGGCCTACCACACTACAGCGTGAGGTCTACCACACTACAGCGTGGGATCTACCTCTAGCTAGTACTATGGCGTGAGGGGTGCTGCTATAGCGTGAGGTCTACCACACTACAGCGTGGGATCTACCTCTAGCTAGTACTATAGCGTGAGGGATGCTGTTATAGCGTGAGGTCTACCACACTATAGCGTGGGATCTACCTCTAGCTAGTACTATAGCGTGAGGGATGCTGTTATAGCGTGAGGTCTACCACACTATAGCGTGGGATCTACCTCTAGCTAGTACTATAGCGTGAGGGATGCTGTTATAGCGTGAGGTCTACCACACTATAGCGTGGGATCTACCTCTAGCTAGTACTATAGCGTGAGGGATGCTGTTATAGCGTGAGGTCTACCACACTATAGCGTGGGATCTACCTCTAGCTAGTACTATAGCGTGAGGGATGCTGTTATAGCGTGAGGTCTACCACACTATAGCGTGGGATCTACCTCTAGCTAGTACTATAGCGTGAGGGATGCTGTTATAGCGTGAGGTCTACCACACTATAGCGTGGGATCTACCTCTAGCTAGCGATAGATTACGTTACGAATGGATATTACATATTTCCGCACAATTAATTTAGTGATAAACACTTCATTTGTTCATTTCAAACTGCACTTGGGCAGACGACATACAGTGGTAGTTCTCACGCTATAGTGGCACCGGTTAGCTTATTTTCCCCAGCTTAGCTTCCCCACTTAGTAAAGTAACACTATCTTCCCCAACATTACTTTTCATTTATCTCCTGTTCCTTAAAATGACTCCTTTTATGGGGTAAATATATCATCCCCAACATGGCATCCCCATTCAATGAGGCTAGCATCCTGTTTACCTCCAATAACACGTTTCTCGCGTTTCCGCGGGGGTTAACGGTTGGTTTGGGTAGGTTGTAAAGAGCAGAATTGAGAAATCCACTGCAGTACTCGAATACATTTTCCTCCTTGCTAAGAAATGTGTAAATGCAATTGCACCATAACATTTCACCCCGGATGATAAGTGATTTCTTGAAAAGGTCGCGAAAAAGATGAAATGTCGTTCATTTATACCAGTACGTGAATGCGCAATTTACCAATTGGTACACATACGGCCCAATACGCGGGGAACGTGTTAATTAACATGGCCTATTCCCCTCAACGTGGGCTCTCTTCCTCACACGAAGTAAGCCTCTTCCCCAGACATTCGTGACCCCAATACCTCAGTTCAACACTGACCGCAATTGGCTGAACTGAAGTTCAATATTCAACTCAAATTTAAAGTCAATTGTAGTACGCAATTTTCGGATCAGCAACTTGAACTGGATCTTGCCTTCATTTAGCTACAATTAAGTATTTATGACAATTGAGTTGGTGACTACTGGCTGGTCAGCAGCATTATGAAAATCCCCTCCGTGTCCACCGGCGGTGAATGTTGCAGTCAAAGTTTTAAAAAAACCATTGCAACAATATTTATCAAACCGAAAATAAGTTTCAACACATTTTTTTTGCGAATATCCAACTCGCTATTGAATATTACTTTTATTCGTTCTTTGAGTGCGTTCTGGGTACATGTTTTGGGGGACTATTTAACGCCTTAACGTTCATTCAATCCCTCTTTATTTGAAGTGTCGATCCCTTTTCTTATATGAACCGTCCATTCAACTATTTAACCTTTTTTTAATATTTAACTATTTTAAAACGAAAATATTAAACTATTTTCGGTTCACCCAGGCCAGCCTACCTGCTTAGTATCATGGATTCCATTGCAGATGTTTTACACAAAAACATGAACTCGTGAAACATGAATATCCTACATCAACCTAGAATACCCCAAATGAACATAAATCTGTCCTACATCAACCCGAGATCTTGCTACATCAATTCGAAGATACCTCACATAAACCTAAATCCTTCCTGCATTAATCCGAGATACCCCAAATCAACCTAAATTCTTCCTACATCAACCCAAGTCCTTCCTACATCAACCCAAGTCCTTCCTACATCAACCCAAGTCATTCCTACATCAACCCAAGTCCTTCCTACATCAACTCAAGTCCTTCCTACATCAACTCAAGTCCTTCCTACATCAACCCAAGTCCTTCCTGCATCAACTCAAGTCCTTCCTTCATCAACCCGAGACCTTCCTACACAACCCGAAACACCCCACATGAACCCGAGATACCTCGCACAAGCCGACACGACCCCCCCCCCCCTCCCCCAACATCCCCCGAACCCCACATATCAGCCACCCCGCACTCCCGAGATACCCGCGAGAACCTACCCCCCTCCCCCGCATATCAGCCACCCCGCACTCCCGAGATTCCCACATGAACCCGAGACTCCCCACATCAGCCTAAACCCCCCACCCTCCGCATATCACCCACCCCCGGCATATCAGCCACCCCGCACTCCCGAGACACCCACATGAACCTACCCCCCTCCCCCGCATATCAGCCACCCACACTCCCGAGATACCTACATCAACCTACCCCTCTCCCTCGCATATCAGCCACCCCGCACTCCTGAGATACCCACTTGAACCTACCCCCCTCCCTCGCATATCAGACACCCTCACTCCCGAGATACCTACATGAACCCGAGACACCCCATATGAGTCTAAGCCCCCACCCCCGCATATCAGCCACCCCGCACTCCCGAGAGATACTCAACTCGTGCAGCTACGGCGAGGCAGAGCGCCGTTTGTGGGTGGCGTGCAATATTTCTCGTTGCTTATCATACCATAAAATTATGCAAACCACAGCTCTCCTTGCAAACGCAGCGCAGCTCTCAGCCAAAGCGGCACCTCGACGCGCTAAGCTGCTGCGCTCCCCGCTCTTCAAGTTACCACTACGTGCGCTAGGTTTCATGAGCGGGTTTTTGGGCGTTTGTGTTGAGAAATTTTTTGGCGCTTTAACTGCGACGTGAGCCACCGGCAGTCACGATGTAGGCGAGTTTTCACGATGCTGCTCACCGACCAGTAGTCTCTAACTCATCTTAATCAAAGCTGGATGAAAGCATGATACAGTTCATGTTTGCCATTTTTATTAATATCTAATCAAAATCAAATAAAGGTACGATCCATTCAATGTTTTAATTCTCCAAAATTCATTACTATGATTGACTATAATTCAAGTTGAGCAAAAAAGTTATCGGGAGGCTTCCTGATTTTAAGTAAAAAAGAGAGAATCAAAAACACCGTATAAAACATGAAAACATGAAAACATTTTTGTTGTGCACGATGTGCATCTGAGTACGTCGGTTTGACGTCGCGTACTCTAGGCTGTAGGGTGGCCGAGCATCGAGGTAGGAGTTATCGCACAGGAATTATTTTATCTAGTCCTCCACATTTAGCTATTAGGGATCATTCAAAGCATTGTGATAGCCCGCGTTTGGCATCAGTAATTTAAAAATTCTCACAAGATCAAAATTTAAATACGATTTAAGGCTTTTAGAGTCTCTATCCATTTTTAAAAAAAGCCAATTTTAAACAACCAACTTAGCTCTTTTCCATTGTCAATAGTTAACAGGTAGTTTTTAAGGTTAGTTGTTTGTTTGTTTGTTTTTGCAATTCATGAACTTTCTAATTCATTTCATGTTTTCCGGGTAAATTTGTCTTTGCTGAAGATGAGCGAATGCTCGAAGCGTTCAATTTTATTGTTTTGCTTGCAGTTTTTAATTCGAGTAAATATTTTATACGGTGTTCTTGGTTCTCTCTTTTTCACTTAATTCAAGTTGAATATTGAATTTCAATTAACCCTCTGCAGTCCAGCAGGTAAACGAACCACTGGTACGAAAGGATTAATTTTGAATTACCTACGCAAGTACAGGCTTACCGTTCAGGATCACGCGTTATTATGCCCGTGCCTTTAGTTTCAGGCCTTTAGGCTAGTGTCTGTGTCTTTTGTTTCTTCTTCTGGAGACCTGCATTTGGGACCATGTCTTTGGTCCTTGGTTCATGCCTTTGATCCTGGCTTTAGGGCCGTTGTCTTTAGTCGTTGCTTTAGGGTCCTTGTTTTAGGTCCTTGCCTTTAGTCCCTACTTTAGGGTCTGTGTCTTTGGGTCCGTGCCGCGTCTTTGAGCTGCGCACTTCCAAGTGGCCTTGAATCCAAAAAAGGCCAGATGAGCCAGGGAATTTTGCAGCGATCCCGGAAATTTGCCTCCGTACCGAAAATTTGTAATGCCCCCGTGTGGGAACTCTTCTGTCTAGCATCGGTTTTCCTGGAGGAGACTCAAAATACTTGGACTACTGAGGATAAAGTTTTTTCATGATGTTAGTTAAAGACCGAGAATTGTTTCATTAACAGTTTCATTATTTCTTAAAGAACGCCCTCATTATCTCGTGCACAACTGAATAATAGACTCGAATGTCTTACTATGAAGTTAAGGCAGTTATTAACTTAGAAATGTGAGACCACTTGCAATAAGAAACTTTGTGGAGACGTTCCGCTTACGATTATATCGTTCATGCCTTTTTTCTTGTGCTTTTTTTGGTGTTTTTTTTCAGAATTGCTCTTTAAATTGTAATGATTCTTTACATTAGTTCTGCCAAATTAGTTCTGTTGAACACTTTTATTCACCTGTAAATTACTTATATTCAGCAGTAAATTACATTTCTTCATTAGTGAATTTCATTTATTAACCAATAAATTACATTTATTCACCAGTAAATTACATTTATTCACCAGTAAATTTCATTTATTAACCATTAAATTACATTTATTCACCAGTAAATTACATTTATTCACCAGTAAATTACATTTATTCACCAGTAAATTACATTATTCTCCAGTAAATTACATTTATTCACCAGTAAATTACATTTATTCACCATTAAATTACATTTATTCTCCGTTAAATTACATTTATTCACCAGTAAATTTCATTTATTCACCAGTAAATTACATTTATTCACCACTAAATTACATTTATTCGCCAGTAAATTACAATTATTCTCCAGTAAATTACATTTATTCACCAGTAAATTACATTTATTCACTAATAAATTATTTTTATTCTCAATTAAATTTCATTTATTCACCAGTAAATTACATTTATTCACCAGTAAATTACATTTATTCACCAGTAAATTACATTTATTCTCCAGTAAATTACATTTATTCTCCAGTAAATTATATTTATTCACCAGTAAATTACATTTATTTACCAGTAAATGGCATTTATTCTCAAGTAAATTACATTTATTCACCAGTAAATTACATTTATTCACCTGTAAATTACATTTATTCACCACTAAATTACATTCATTCACCACTAAATTATATTTATTCTCCAGTAAATAACATTTATTCTCCAGTAAATAACATTCATTCTCCAGTAAATTGCATTTATTCACCAGTGAAGTACATTTATTCACCAGTAAATTACATTTATTCTCCAGTAAATTACATTTATTTACCAGTAAATTACAATTATTCACAAGTAAATTACATTTATTCACCAGTAAATTACATTTATTCACCAGTAAATTACATTTATTCACCAGTAAATTACATTTATTCACCAGTAAATTACATTTATTCACCAGTAAATTACATTTATTCACCAGAAAATTGAATTTATTCTCCAGTAAATTACACTTATTCTCCAGTAAATCACATTTATTCACCAGTAAATTACATATATTCACCAGTAAATTATATTTATTCACCTGTAAAAAACATTTATTCACCTTCAAATCACATTTATTCACCTTCAAATCACATTTATTCACCTGGAAATCACATTTATTCGCTTGTAAATTACATTTATTCACCTGTAAATTACATTTATTCACCTGTAAATCACATTTATTCATCTGTAAATTACATTTATTCACCTGTAAATCACATTTATTCACTTACAAACCACGTTAAATTCACCCGTAAATCTCAGTTTATAGTTCCGAAATAACCGAGGCGTTAATGCTCACATTTATTCACGAGTAAATCACAGGTTTAATTTCCTCAATGCCCTCACACGGCCTCGGCAAAACGGCTGGAATGTGAAGCTCCTGCCTGCGCCGCCATCTTTTATTTGGCGACTTTGCTTTAAGAAACGCAATTTGAGCTCGCATCACACTCGAGCTCGTCTACCAGCCGCGGGGAAAATGCTTTTTACAACTGACTTGAATTTTACAACTGACTTGAATTGCCCTCGGCCTTTGTGACGGAATATTCTTCGTGTTACGTACAGGCTTCATTTTTGCGGAGCTCTGGCATGGCTGAATTGGAGGCGAGACATAGCGCGACCGGCGCTGAATAGCGCGCCAGGAACTGTTTCTGGGACGCGAAAGTGGCAGGTTTTCGATCCGGGAGTTTGTGTCGTGCTCAGGCTGCTTAGGTTTGTGCATTGGCGCCACGCCGGGGTTTATGCTTTGGTAATTGTTGACGTCGTTTACCCTTTGCCAATTGTTGGAGTGGTTTACCCTTTGCTAATTGTTGGTGCAGTTTTCCATTTGACAATCTTTGACGTCGTTTACCCTTTGCCAATAAATTATTGATGGAGTGGCTTACCCTTTGACAGTTGTTGGTCTGGTGTATCATTTGACAGTTGGTGGTGTGGTTTACCTTTCGCCAATTACTGGTGGGGTTTACCTTTCGCCAATTGCTGGTGTGGTTTACCTTTCGCCAATTGCTGGTGTGGTTTACCTTTCGCCAATTGCTGGTGTGGTTTACCTTTCGCCAATTGCTGGTGTGGTTTACCTTTCGCCAATTGCTGGTGTGGTTTACCTTTCGCCAATTGCTGGTGTGGTGTACCTTTCGCCAATTGCTGGTGTGGTTTACCTTTCGCCAATTGCTGGTGTGGTGTACCTTTCGTCAATTGCTGGTGTGGTTTGCCATTTGACGTTTGTTGGTTTGTCCGAGTACCATGGGAAGACGTTCCACAAATTTGTCGGACTGGATGGGTGCGGGCAAGGTTTAGGGTCATATTTCAAAAGTATTTTAAAAGATATTCCTTCACCGTAAGCCTGTTACTGCCCAAAAGATGTCATTGTTGGCAGTGGTCACACAACCAATTTACACATATGATTCATCGAAACTAAAGCGAAACGTTCTTTAACACATTGACTGCCTATTGAGGCATAAGAGCACCACTGGGTAAGTTGCTCATTTACGTATCGGTGTGAATGAACAGCATTTAAATTATTTAACATCATTTAAAAAAAAGATTCAAGTAAACGAGGTAAAATATCACCATGCTATTGCATTTTCACACTTCGTAAGATAAATTCCATTTTTTTCGGAGCAGTAAAGTCGTTTTTTAAACTCTGCTTCTTACAACCTTACTTAACAAGAGACCGCTGAACTCACATACTGTTTCTGTGCACCTTGTTGATAGATTCCGCGTTCCCCTATTCCCATATTAAATGATCCCTTCCTCCTTCCTCTCTTTGGAACGTCTTTGTTGCGGTTAGGAAGGCTTCAACCCGTGGTTCGTAACCTGGGGGCACGCGTCTCCGCAATTAAGCCTGACTTTTCCCAGTAATGTTTTCGACAAAAGAGTTAACTTTCACTGTTGAATTATTTTTAAGGATCTATTTACAATATTCTTTCTTGTGAGCTCTTATTTACCAGTCCACCTGCACACAATTTCCCCTGTCAATCTTTAAACGGAACGGAAGTAAAAGTAAAACGGAAGTAAAAAGGTTAAGAACCGCTGGCTTAACCCAACGACGCACTAACTAACATCTAATATAAACTTAATCTAAGCTCAATGAAGGTACAACCCAGTTAATATTCGCTATTCACAAAATTGCTCGCTACGAGTGACTTTAATTTGCGTTGGTGAACTTTCGTCTGAGCCCACCGGAGTAAGCGCATTAATCTACGACACAACAATGACGATCGCCCTCCTCATATGACGTACCAGAAAAGAAAGAAAAACAGTTTATTTCCATTAGAGTTGTAACTTGAAATGTACGACACTAGATTTTAAAATTTCTTATCCCTAAGATCCTTAGTTTATATTCACATATGGGTATCGCAATACCCGTGTCAGTTTACGAAACAAATAATAAGTACCAGCATCATCACCATCTGCCCGGACGTGAACACGACTTATCACCCTCTCTAATCTACAATGCCGCAACATTACCGCACTCTATTACCCCATACCCTCTCATGCCCAGGTGCGTGACATAGCCCCCATCACCCCTCTATAACCCAGGTGCGTAATATAACCCCCATAACCCTGGTACGTAATTTAACCCGAATCCATCACCCTCCTATAACCCAGGTACGTGATATAACCCTCACTCATCACCCTCTTATTACCCAGGAGCGTGATATAACCCCCCCCCCCAGCACCCTCCTATAACCCAGGCACATGATAAAAATCCCACCCATCACCCACTAATTACCCAGGTGCGTGACATATCACCCCCTATAACCCATGTACGTGATATACCCCCCATAACTCAGGTACGTAATTTAACCCCCACCCATCACCCCCCTATAACCCAGGTGCGTGATATAACCCCCCACTCATCACCCTCTCATTACCCAGGTGCGTGACATACCACCCCCTATAACCCAGGTGCGTGATATAACCCCCATCACCCCCTATAACCCCGGTACGGCTCACACGAGCCAGACCTAACCCCCTCCCCATCCCAGCTGGGGGGAGAGGGGAGGGGGGAGATGCCCGCGCGGCCATTTGTTGTGTCGGAAGGTAAGCTACGGCATGGAAATAAGCCGAAGTTTATTGGCAATTTTCTTAGTGCTTCGCCCCCGCCTTCGCCTCGTGTTTCCCTTAAAAAATTGCTATGAAAGGAGCTCTTCTGGTGAGTGTATTGCGACTTATGCGCTCCAGATTAGGCCTCTTCTCAACCTCGAATTTAGACCGCGCCTGACGGGCGGTTGGTTCGTCGGTGAGTGTGTTTTTTTTGTAAATTTGCGGTAGTGGTGTGCGTGATCTTGTTTGCTGCTAACGCTTTGTGATGCAGTTTACGCTTAGAAACGTGAATGTATTTTTTTTACGTTGGGAGCAATATTGTGTGAAATGTTGCTGAGATTGTGTAGCTTGATGTTGGCGTTTTCGCATTTTTTGTGTTGTAATTGTTTTTTTGTGTTCTGAAAGTGTTGGTTAATATTGATTGTTTTTCTTGCTGTGCTCAATAATAATTACCAGTTGTGTCCGTGTTAATTTTATTACTTCATTTCATGTTGAAAAAACTATTATTGTCTAAACACGTCCAACTTTGCTCGTAACTGTAAGGTAAACATGCAGCTAACTTAGTGCCTAAGGTTTCTTTAAATAACTTCTCAGTTTCATCATTCGCATTTTGGTTTTTACGTCATAATTTTACAACTTCGCTCACATCTTTTGTATCATTATTCACGTACGCACTAACTTATTCACTCAGCATTCCTGACCGAAAGTTTTACAAGCTAAACCCTTCAAATTGCACGCGTCAATCATTTTTTCTTCTGTTGTAGAGGCAACTCACAGTCAGCATCCCCGTTTTTCCTTCGTTTATTTACCCCTATCCCGTACACCTCCCGACAGCGCCGCTCCCCAACCCCAGTTGATCCAGCAAACCGTATTGCTTCAACCCCGGTCGATCCAGCAAACCGTATTTCTCCAGCCCCTGTCGGTCCAGCAAACCGTATTTCTCCACCGACGCGTCCAGCAAGTTCCCTCAGCCGTCAAGGGTCGTCGGGCTACGGCTCCACACGCAGCCGTCGGGACGTCGGCACCACTACGGACAACGTCTCAAACGGCAGCTCAAAAAACTGCCTTAAAAATACGGCCGCTTCAGACAGCGGCGGCCATAACAAATCCGTGAGCAATTTGAACGTTGGCACCGATCCTGGTGCCAAGACGCCTCATGATTCAGCACTTATCAAAACGGCCGTCGTAAAGGGCTCCAATGCCGCCATAAAGAACATTTTGATGAATAAACCCGATAAGAAAAACCGTAAAGACAAGAAGGACGTGAGCTTCCGACGCGATGTACTTGATGCTGACGACTTGAGTTCAGCTGTGGAGATGCGTAAGTTTGAGAGGAGTTGTCCCAGTGAAAAATCTTCCGAATGCAAAGCGTCCGACAAGAAAACGCCTTTCATGAAAACCAAGCAATATTTTTCAATGAAGTTGTCTGGAAGAGAAACCTTCGCGTCGAAATCGAAGCGAAGTTCGAAGAAATATGCCGCAGATGATTCCCAAATGCTTAAAGAAAGTGACTCTAGTGTTGCTTCTTCTCCTCAAAACCCTGCAGAAAGTAACGATGATGAAGAGCAGCTAAGCTCTGTTTCCTCTGACGTCAGACAGTCCATGTCATCTTCTCTCCTCCCTTCCACTCTGACTGTAGTTACCACACAAACTTCCCGCCTCGTTGTAAGAAACGCACCGACTCTCGCTGTCAATCGACTCAACGCAGAAAACTGCAACAATTCAGACGACTACGCCACTCCACCTTTAACTAGAAGCCACCTGAGCAATGGGAGCGAATCTGAAAGCGTTCGTTCCGCTTCAACGCCAAACCCTGTTCCCGTGTCCATAAGGCTTCAACATCCTGTGAATGTATTCCAGTACGACCCTCTACAGATGAGCGGCGTTCCAGTTAACATTACGGAAGACCAATCAACTGGAATGCCGTGTTCTCCGACGGCGGTTCTGCAGAACAGTCAGAACTTGAGCGCCGAGGCGTGTCTAGAAAACCAAACTTGCGGCCTCCTTGAGCCTTCATGTCATCCGGCGACGGGTCATCGAGGAAGCAATCAAGGGATTGACCCTCGCCTCCGCCACGTGAGCGATTTGTCTTCTGGAAATCGACCGTCTTCTGTGACGGCAGAAGCGATCGCATCCGAAAACCAAGTTCTTCCGCCCGATGCGAGTTACGTGAATCCCTACAGGAGGAGCCAGAGCGCTGAGTTTCTTCATATCCCTAAACCCACACCTAGAAATGCTCAAAACAATTTTTACGATAAAAATAAGCCTCCGTATCAGAACGTCCCTTGCATAACAGCACCTATGGGTGACTTTTCACACCCAAGCACTCCACGTGATGACCCACGGTGTCCACAACGACACGCAACGGGTTCAAGCTTCCTTGCCGTCCCCCAGAACCTGAATATTTTGGAGGTATTTAGTTCCATTGTATTTCTATCATCCATTATTCTCTAGGTGAAATTTGTTCCTCATTTTCATATTTTTTTAATAAGTCTGTCCCTTTGCGTTGATTTTTTCCTTTCTTTGTGTTCATAATAAATACAACATGTGTGGATTAACAAGTAGGGATTAGCTTGCAAAAAACTAACGATGTGTGACTAACATTCCGGTGTTCGTTTTTCCAGACCTTCAAAGGCGCCAAACCTAACACGGTAGGAAACTCGCTAAGTTCACATCCGTACTCCGACGTTGGATCATCTGCCTGTCGTCCCCAGTATGGCCTGGAAGATCAAATGCCAGCCCATTTACGAGGGAGGGTGCTCAATCAAAGCAATGCTATTCCTACGAGACCATCGAATTCAGGCAGGCAATTGCACTCGCCGCCTGGTTATTCATACCCTATCGACATCCAGTCAAACCGCGCTTATTATCAGAAGACTGAGGCTCCTGAAAACTCATCTTCACACTACACAGTCCCTCACCAAAGCGGCCAACCGTCACACGTAGTGACGTCACAAACTAACCTCCGGCCATTGACGTCACAAACTAACCTCCACTCATCGCCCACCTCTCCACAGCACTACTCTCAGCCCGCCTATAGCGTTCAGCCATCCTCACATTACGACCAACCTCTTCTAACCCAGCCACTGAACCAGCCTCCTCAACCTTATTATTCACAGCCTCAAAGTTTGGTCGCCAATGAACCCAACCATCCTCTAAGCAGAACCCAAAATTCAACCCCCAGGCTACCCCCCTCATTGCAATCTCACCCCCCTTACCCCCACTCACACAGCCCCGGCAATGAGGAATTTTCTAAAGACAATAAGAAGCACTCCATGCTTCAGTTCAGTTCTCAGTATGTTGGACAAGAAATCGACGTATAATTAAGCCCGAGGTAAGTGAGTCTAAACGTAGATACTGAAGTTTAGATTAAATTTTAGTGAACTGGAAATTTGTATTGGGAATCTTGTAGCAGAGACGTAAAAATTTATTATTCAATAATTATTTATTACTAGTATTTATTCATTTTGACGCTGTCTTGCAAGTAGCGCTACAGGGACGCGAAGATTCAAGTCTTCTTTATTAGACATTGCATATCGCTAATGTAGATTATATAACTAAAAGACCATTATTATAGTTTTGCTTTTCCGAGGCGTATTTCAATATAGTGGAACCTGGAACAAGATACGCCATATTTCACCGCATGATACGCTCCTCGCCCCGCGTATTGGGCCGGATGTGTAACCATTCAGTAAGTTGCGCATTTGCGTACCGGTATAAATGCATGACATTTTATCTATAACGCGATCTTTTCAAAAAATAACTGTCGTCATACGAGATGAAATGTTATCGTGCAATTGTATTCTCATATTTCTTAAGAAGGATAAAAATTTATTCCAGCAGTAAAGTCGATTTCCCAATTCTGCTATTTACATCCTAACTAAACCAACCGGTGAACGGGTTGAGACGTTCACCGCGATGAGTTAGACTGAAGTTCAATATTCAACTCGAATTTAGAGTCATCTGTAGTAGGCAATTCTAAAAACAGCAAACATGAACTGGATCACGCCTTCATTTAGCTTTGATTAAGTATTTATGAAAATTGAGTTTGTGACTACTGGTTGGTCAGCAGCAATATAAAACTCCCCTCCGTGGCCACCGGTGGTTCACATCACGGTTAACGTGGTAAATTTTCGTGAGTATTGCACATTGAGGGTGGGGAGCTAGATAATTATTTTATACGAAGTACTCTAGAGTCATGTCACCGTCCTAAGTTTGATGAAAGTCTGGACTTGCTTTCCATGGAAAAACCTACCTTATACTATTAGAGTTTCCATTTCCGGTAACGTTATTAATGAAATCTGTTGAGGTTTTGGTTCATTTATATCATTTTCGTAGCAACTGGCGTAGGCAATATCTTGCGTTCCAGTCAACTTTATTATACTTATACTGTCTCCCTCTCATGTATACCGAGTGATTCCTTGCTCATATCATCTCATGCTTGCACATATCATCCATGTACTATCACCTCATGCTTACATCATCATGCACTATCACCTCATGCTTATATCATCATGCACTACCACCTCATGCTTATATCATCATGCACTACCACCTCATGATTATATCATGTACTTCCACCTCATGCTTATATCATCATGTACTACCACCTCATGATTATATCATGTACTTCCACCTCATGCTTATATCATCATGTACTTCCACCTCATGCTTATATCATCATGTACTACCACCTCATGCTTACATCATCATGCACTACCACCTCATGCTTATATCATCATGTACTACCACCTCATGATTATATCATGTACTTCCACCTCATGCTTATATCATGTACTTCCACCTCATGCTTATATCATCATGTACTACCACCTCATGCTTATATCATCATGTACTACCACCTCATGATTATATCATGTACTTCCACCTCATGCTTATATCATCATGTACTTCCACCTCATGCTTATATCATCATGTACTACCACCTCATGCTTACATCATCATGCACTACCACCTCATGCTTATATCATCATGTACTACCACCTCATGATTATATCATGTACTTCCACCTCATGCTTATATCATGTACTTCCACCTCATGCTTATATCATCATGTACTACCACCTCATGCTTATATCATCATGTACTACCACCTCATGATTATATCATGTACTTCCACCTCATGCTTATATCATGTACTTCCACCTCATGCTTATATCATCATGTACTATCACCTCATGCTTATATCATCATGTACTTCCACCTCATGCTTATATCATCATGTACTACCACCTCATGCTTATATCATCATGTACTTCCACCTCATGCTTATATCATCATGTACTACCACCTCATGCTTACATCATCATGCACTACCACCTCATGCTTATATCATCATGCACTATCACCTCATGCTTATATCATCATGTACTACCACCTCATGATTATATCATCATGTACTACCACCTCATGCTTATATCATAATGCACTACCACCTCATGCTTATATCATCATGTACTACCACCTCATGCTTATATCATCATGTACTACCACCTCATGCTTATATCATCATGTACTACCACCTCATGCTTATATCATAATGCACTATCACCTCATGCTTATATCATAATGCACTATCACCTCATGCTTATATCATAATGCACTATCACCTCATGCTTATATCATCATGTACTACCACCTCATGCTTATATCATCATGTACTACCACCTCATGCTTATATCATAATGCACTATCACCTCATGCTTATATCATAATGCACTATCACCTCATGCTTATATCATCATGTACTACCACCTCATGCTTATATCATAATGCACTACCACCTCATGCTTATATCATAATGCACTATCACCTCATGCTTATATCATCATGTACTACCACCTCATGCTTATATCATAATGCACTACCACCTCATGCTTATATCATAATGCACTATCACCTCATGCTTATATCATCATGTACTACCACCTCATGCTTATATCATCATGTACTACCACCTCATGCTTATATCATAATGCACTACCACCTCATGCTTATATCATCATGTACTACCACCTCATGCTTATATCATAATGCACTACCACCTCATGCTTATATCATCATGTACTACCACCTCATGCTTATATCATAATGCACTACCACCTCATGCTGATGTCATAATGCACTACCACCTCATGCTTATATCATCATGTACTACCACCTCATGCTTATATCATCATGTACTACCACCTCATGCTTATATCATCATGTACTACCACCTCATGCTTATATCATCATGTACTACCACCTCATGCTTATATCATAATGCACTACCACCTCATGCTGATGTCATAATGCACTACCACCTCATGCTTATATCATAATGCACTACCACCTCATGCTTATATCATAATTCACTATCACCTCATGCTTATATCATAATGCACTATCACCTCATGCTGATGTCATAATGCACTACCACCTCATGCTTATATCATAATGCACTATCACCTCATGCTTATATCATCATGTACTACCACCTCATGCTTATATCATCATGTACTATCACCTCATGCTTATATCATCATGTACTACCACCTCATGCTTATATCATCATGTACTATCACCTCATGCTTATATCATAATGCACTACCACCTCATGCTTATATCATCATGTACTACCACCTCATGCTTATATCATCATGTACTACCACCTCATGCTTATATCATAATGCACTACCACCTCATGCTTATATCATAATGCACTATCACCTCATGCTTATATCATCATGTACTACCACCTCATGCTTATATCATCATGTACTACCACCTCATGCTTATATCATAATGCACTACCACCTCATGCTTATATCATCATGTACTACCACCTCATGCTTATATCATAATGCACTTACCACCTCATGCTTATATGATAATGCACTACCACCTCATGCTTATATCATCATGTACTACCACCTCATGCTTATATCATCATGTACTACCACCTCATGCTTATATCATCATGCACTATCACCTCATGCTTATATCATCATGCACTATCACCTCATGCTTATATCATCATGTACTATCACCTCATGCTTATATCATGTACTACCACCTCATGCTTATATCATCATGTACTTCCACCTCATGCTTATATCATCATGTACTATCACCTCATGCTTATATCATCATGTACTACCACCTCATGCTTATATCATCATGCACTATCACCTCATGCTTATATCATCATGCACTATCACCTCATGCTTATATCATCATGTACTATCACCTCATGCTTATAGCATCATGTACTATCACCTCATGCTTATATCATCATGTACTTCCACCTCATGCTTATATCATCATGTACTTCCACCTCATGCTTATATCATCATGCACTACCACCTCATGCTTATATCATCATGTACTATCACCTCATGCTTATATCATCATGTACTACCACCTCATGCTTATATCATCATGTACTACCACCTCATGCTTATATCATCATGTACTACCACCTCATGCTTATATCATCATGCGCTACCACCTCATGCTTATATCATCATGTACTACCACCTCATGCTTATATCATCATGTACTACCACCTCATGCTTATATCATCATGTACTACCACCTCATGCTTATATCATCATGTACTACCACCTCATGCTTATATCATCATGTACTACCACCTCATGCTTATATCATCATGTACTACCACCTCATGCTTATATCATCATGCGCTACCACCTCATGCTTATATCATCATGTACTACCACCTCATGCTTATATCATCATGTACTACCACCTCATGCTTATATCATCATGTACTACCACCTCATGCTTATATCATCATGTACTACCACCTCATGCTTATATCATCATGTACTACCACCTCATGCTTATATCATCATGTACTACCACCTCATGCTTATATCATCATGTACTACCACCTCATGCTTATATCATCATGTACTACCACCTCATGCTTATATCATCATGTACTATCACCTCATGCTTATATCATCATGCACTACCACCTCATGCTTATATCATCATGTACTACCACCTCATGCTTATATCATCATGTACTATCACCTCATGCTTATATCATCATGCACTACCACCTCATGCTTATATCATCATGTACTACCACCTCATGCTTATATCATCATGTACTACCACCTCATGCTTATATCATCATGTACTATCACCTCATGCTTATATCATCATGTACTACCACCTCATGCTTATATCATCATGTACTACCACCTCATGCTTATATCATCATGTACTATCACCTCATGCTTATATCATCATGTACTACCACCTCATGCTTATATCATCATGCACTTCCACCTCATGCTTATATCATCATGTACTATCACCTCATGCTTATATCATCATGCGCTACCACCTCATGCTTATATCATCATGTACTACCACCTCATGCTTATATCATCATGTACTATCACCTCATGCTTATATCATCATGTACTATCACCTCATGCTTATATCATCATGTACTACCACCTCATGCTTATATCATCATGTACTATCACCTCATGCTTATATCATCATGTACTACCACCTCATGCTTATATCATCATGCACTACCACCTCATGCTTATATCATCATGTACTATCATCTCATGCTTATATCATCATGCGCTACCACCTCATGCTTATATCATCATGTACTACCACCTCATGCTTATATCATCATGTACTATCACCTCATGCTTATATCATCATGTACTACCACCTCATGCTTATATCATCATGTACTATCACCTCATGCTTATATCATCATGTACTTCCACCTCATGCTTATATCATCATGCACTACCACCTCATGCTTATATCATCATGTACTATCACCTCATGCTTATATCATCATGTACTATCACCTCATGCTTATATCATCATGCGCTACCACCTCATGCTTGTATCATCATGTACTACCACCTCATGCTTATATCATCATGTACTATCACCTCATGCTTATATCATCATGTACTATCACCTCATGCTTATATCATCATGTACTACCACCTCATGCTTATATCATCATGTACTACCACCTCATGCTTATATCATCATGTACTATCACCTCATGCTTATATCATCATGCGCTACCACCTCATGCTTATAGCATCATGTACTACCACCTCATGCTTATATCATCATGTACTACCACCTCATGCTTATATCATCATGTACTACCACCTCATGCTTATATCATCATGTACTATCACCTCATGCTTATATCATCATGCGCTACCACCTCATGCTTATAGCATCATGTACTACCACCTCATGCTTATATCATCATGTACTATCACCTCATGCTTATATCATCATGCGCTACCACCTCATGCTGATGTCATAATGCACTACCACCTCATGCTTATATCATAATGCACTATCACCTCATGCTTATATCATCATGTACTACCACCTCATGCTTATATCATCATGTACTATCACCTCATGCTTATATCATCATGTACTACCACCTCATGCTTATATCATCATGTACTATCACCTCATGCTTATATCATAATGCACTACCACCTCATGCTTATATCATCATGTACTACCACCTCATGCTTATATCATCATGTACTACCACCTCATGCTTATATCATCATGTACTTCCACCTCATGCTTATATCATCATGCACTACCACCTCATGCTTATATCATCATGTACTATCACCTCATGCTTATATCATCATGTACTACCACCTCATGCTTATATCATCATGTACTACCACCTCATGCTTATATCATCATGTACTATCACCTCATGCTTATATCATCATGTACTATCACCTCATGCTTATATCATCATGTACTACCACCTCATGCTTATATCATCATGTACTACCACCTCATGCTTATATCATCATGTACTACCACCTCATGCTTATATCATCATGTACTACCACCTCATGCTTATATCATCATGTACTATCACCTCATGCTTATATCATCATGTACTACCACCTCATGCTTATATCATCATGTACTACCACCTCATGCTTATATCATCATGTACTATCACCTCATGCTTATATCATCATGTACTACCACCTCATGCTTATATCATCATGTACTACCACCTCATGCTTATATCATCATGTACTATCACCTCATGCTTATATCATCATGTACTTCCACCTCATGCTTATATCATCATGCACTACCACCTCATGCTTATATCATCATGTACTATCACCTCATGCTTATATCATCATGTACTATCACCTCATGCTTATATCATCATGCGCTACCACCTCATGCTTATATCATCATGTACTACCACCTCATGCTTATATCATCATGTACTATCACCTCATGCTTATATCATCATGTACTATCACCTCATGCTTATATCATCATGTACTACCACCTCATGCTTATATCATCATGTACTACCACCTCATGCTTATATCATCATGTACTATCACCTCATGCTTATATCATCATGCGCTACCACCTCATGCTTATAGCATCATGTACTACCACCTCATGCTTATATCATCATGTACTACCACCTCATGCTTATATCATCATGTACTACCACCTCATGCTTATATCATCATGTACTATCACCTCATGCTTATATCATCATGCGCTACCACCTCATGCTTATAGCATCATGTACTACCACCTCATGCTTATATCATCATGTACTATCACCTCATGCTTATATCATCATGCGCTACCACCTCATGCTGATGTCATAATGCACTACCACCTCATGCTTATATCATAATGCACTATCACCTCATGCTTATATCATCATGTACTACCACCTCATGCTTATATCATCATGTACTATCACCTCATGCTTATATCATCATGTACTACCACCTCATGCTTATATCATCATGTACTATCACCTCATGCTTATATCATAATGCACTACCACCTCATGCTTATATCATCATGTACTACCACCTCATGCTTATATCATCATGTACTACCACCTCATGCTTATATCATAATGCACTACCACCTCATGCTTATATCATAATGCACTATCACCTCATGCTTATATCATCATGTACTACCACCTCATGCTTATATCATCATGTACTACCACCTCATGCTTATATCATAATGCACTACCACCTCATGCTTATATCATCATGTACTACCACCTCATGCTTATATCATAATGCACTACCACCTCATGCTTATATGATAATGCACTACCACCTCATGCTTATATCATCATGTACTACCACCTCATGCTTATATCATCATGTACTACCACCTCATGCTTATATCATCATGCACTATCACCTCATGCTTATATCATCATGCACTATCACCTCATGCTTATATCATCATGTACTATCACCTCATGCTTATATCATGTACTACCACCTCATGCTTATATCATCATGTACTTCCACCTCATGCTTATATCATCATGTACTATCACCTCATGCTTATATCATCATGTACTACCACCTCATGCTTATATCATCATGCACTATCACCTCATGCTTATATCATCATGCACTATCACCTCATGCTTATATCATCATGTACTATCACCTCATGCTTATAGCATCATGTACTATCACCTCATGCTTATATCATCATGTACTTCCACCTCATGCTTATATCATCATGTACTTCCACCTCATGCTTATATCATCATGCACTACCACCTCATGCTTATATCATCATGTACTATCACCTCATGCTTATATCATCATGTACTACCACCTCATGCTTATATCATCATGTACTACCACCTCATGCTTATATCATCATGTACTACCACCTCATGCTTATATCATCATGTACTACCACCTCATGCTTATATCATCATGTACTACCACCTCATGCTTATATCATCATGTACTACCACCTCATGCTTATATCATCATGTACTACCACCTCATGCTTATATCATCATGTACTACCACCTCATGCTTATATCATCATGTACTATCACCTCATGCTTATATCATCATGCACTACCACCTCATGCTTATATCATCATGTACTACCACCTCATGCTTATATCATCATGTACTATCACCTCATGCTTATATCATCATGCACTACCACCTCATGCTTATATCATCATGTACTACCACCTCATGCTTATATCATCATGTACTACCACCTCATGCTTATATCATCATGTACTATCACCTCATGCTTATATCATCATGTACTACCACCTCATGCTTATATCATCATGTACTACCACCTCATGCTTATATCATCATGTACTATCACCTCATGCTTATATCATCATGTACTACCACCTCATGCTTATATCATCATGTACTACCACCTCATGCTTATATCATCATGTACTATCACCTCATGCTTATATCATCATGTACTTCCACCTCATGCTTATATCATCATGCACTACCACCTCATGCTTATATCATCATGTACTATCACCTCATGCTTATATCATCATGTACTATCACCTCATGCTTATATCATCATGCGCTACCACCTCATGCTTATATCATCATGTACTACCACCTCATGCTTATATCATCATGTACTATCACCTCATGCTTATATCATCATGTACTATCACCTCATGCTTATATCATCATGTACTACCACCTCATGCTTATATCATCATGTACTACCACCTCATGCTTATATCATCATGTACTATCACCTCATGCTTATATCATCATGCGCTACCACCTCATGCTTATATCATCATGTACTATCACCTCATGCTTATATCACCATGTACTTCCACCTCATGCTTATATCATCATGCACTACCACCTCATGCTTATATCATCATGCACTATCACCTCATGCTTATATCATCATGTACTACCACCTCATGCTTATATCATCATGTACTATCACCTCATGCTTATATCATCATGCACTATCACCTCATGCTTATATCATCATGCACTACCACCTCATGCTTATATCATCATGTACTATCACCTCATGCTTATATCATCATGTACTACCACCTCATGCTTATATCATCATGCACTATCACCTCATGCTTATATCATCATGTACTACCACCTCATGCTTATATCATCATGTACTATCACCTCATGCTTATATCATCATGTACTACCACCTCATGCTTATATCATGTACTACCACCTCATGCTTATATCATCATGTACTACCACCTCATGCTTATATCGTCATGTACTACCACCTCATGCTTATATCATCATGTACTACCACCTCATGCTTATATCATCATGTACTATCACCTCATGCTTATATCATCATGTACTACCACCTCATGCTTATATCATCATGCACTATCACCTCATGCTTATATCATCATGTACTTCCACCTCATGCTTATATCATCATGCACTATCACCTCATGCATATATCATCATGTACTACCAAATCGTGCTTATATCATCATGTACTATCACCTCATGCTTGTATCATGTACTACCACCTCATGCTTATATCATCATGTACTATCACCTCATGCTTATATCATCATGTACTACCACCTCATGCTTATATCATCATGTACTATCACCTCATGCTTATATCATCATGCACTATCACCTCATGCTTATATCATCATGTACTTCCACCTCATGCTTATATCATCATGGACTACCACCTCATGCTTATATCATCATGTACTATCACCTCATGCTTATATCATCATGTACTACCACCTCATGCTTATATCATCATGTACTACCACCTCATGCTTATATCATCATGTACTACCACCTCATGCTTATATCATCATGTACTACCACCTCATGCTTATATCATCATGCACTACCACCTCATGCTTATATCATCATGTACTACCACCTCATGCTTATATCATCATGTACTATCACCTCATGCTTATATCATCATGTACTACCACCTCATGCTTATATCATCATGTACTACCACCTCATGCTTATATCATCATGTACTTCCACCTCATGCTTATATCATCATGTACTACCACCTCATGCTTATATCATCATGTACTACCACCTCATGCTTATATCATGTACTATCACCTCATGCT
Source organism: Morinoia aosen (assembly GCA_030386875.1). Lineage (NCBI taxonomy): Eukaryota > Metazoa > Arthropoda > Malacostraca > Amphipoda > Talitridae > Morinoia > Morinoia aosen. The sequence continues at coordinate 42,650,416 of CM059577.1, read as the reverse complement.
TATATCATCATGTACTTCCACCTCATGCTTATATCATCATGTACTACCACCTCATGCTTATATCATCATGTACTACCAAATCATGCTTATATCATCATGTACTACCAAATCATGCTTATATCATCATGTACTACCAAATCATGCTTATATCATCATGTACTATCACCTCATGCTTGTATCATCATGTACTACCAAATCATGCTTATATCATCATGTACCACCAAATCATGCTTATATCATCATGCACTACCACCTCATGCTTATATCATCATGTACTACCAAATCATGCTTATATCATCATGTACTACCAAATCATGCTTATATCATCATGTACTATCACCTCATGCTTATATCATCATGCACTACCACCTCATGCTTATATCATCATGTACTACCAAATCATGCTTATATCATCATGTACTACCAAATCATGCTTATATCATCATGTACTATCACCTCATGCTTATATCATCATGCACTATCATGCTCATATCATCATGCACCGTCACCTCATATCATCATGCACCGTCACCTAATATCATCATGCACCGTCACCTCATATCACCATGCACCGTCACCTCATATCATCATGCACCGTCACCTCATATCATCATGCACCGTCACCTCATATCATCATGCACCGTCACCTCATATCATCATGCACCGTCACCTCATATCATCATGCACCGTCACCTCATATCATCATGCACCGTCACCTCATATCATCATGCACCGTCACCTCATATCACCATGCACCGTCACCTCATATCACCATGCACCGTCACCTCATATCACCATGCACCGTCACCTCATATCACCATGCACCGTCACCTCATATCACCATGCACCGTCACCTCATATCACCATGCACCGTCACCTCATATCACCATGCACCGTCACCTCATATCATCATGCACCGTCACCTCATATCATCATGCACCGTCACCTCATATCATCATGCACCGTCACCTCATATCATCATGCACTAGCACCTCATATCATCATGCACCGTCACCTCATATCATCATGCACCGTCACCTCATATCATCATGCACCGTCACCTCATATCATCATGCACCGTCACCTCATATCATCATGCACCGTCACCTCATATCATCATGCACCGTCACCTCATATCATCATGCACCGTCACCTCATGTCATCATGCACCGTCACCTCATATCATCATGCACTAGCACCTCATATCATCATGCACCGTCACCTCATATCATCATGCACCGTCACCTCATATCATCATGCACCGTCACCTCATATCATCATGCACCGTCACCTCATATCATCATGCACCGTCACCTCATGTCATCATGCACCGTCACCTCATATCATCATGCACCGTCACCTCATATCATCATGCACCGTCACCTCATGTCATCATGCACCGTCACCTCATATCATCATGCACCGTCACCTCATGTCATCATGCACCGTCACCTCATGTCATCATGCACTAGCACCTCATATCATCATGCACCGTCACCTCATATCATCATGCACCGTCACCTCATATCATCATGCACCGTCACCTCATATCATCATGCACCGTCACCTCATATTATCATGCACCGTCACCTCATATCATCATGCACCGTCACCTCATGTCATCATGCACCGTCACCTCATATCATCATGCACCGTCACCTCATGTCATCATGCACCGTCACCTCATGTCATCATGCACCGTCACCTCATGTCATCATGCACCGTCACCTCACATCATCATGCACTATCATGCTCACATCATCATGCACTATCACCCCATGCGTGCAATAGATCGCCTGCGCAAATCCCCCCGAAAACAAGACATGATTTTCCAAAGCGGCGTCCATTCATCAGCTGATCACGCCGCTCATTGAAGGCAGAGATCCCGTGCCCGCACTCTGAGATCTGCCTCGCTCTCTTTGTTTTATTTTCTGCTGACGTAATACTTTTTCCAAACTAGGATGGACATCGAGCTGATCGAGTTATGGCGCCTGCGGGGCCGTTGCTTTAGGCAAACGCCGCAAAAACGAAAGATGGAAGACGTAAAACGAACGATGAAAGGCATAAAACGAACGATGGAAGACGTAAAATGCACCCTGAGTTTATGGAGAGCGCAGCTGCGTTTTTTTGCAGATGCATCCGAGTGCGGAGCTGCAGCTTCTTTATATTGCTGTAACAGATGCTCTGAGAGAAGCCTGCTTCGTTCACTTGAAAGCTTTCGTCTGCGGCCGCGATGAAGATTAAATTAATTGAGTTCTTTTGTTCGCTCGCTCCTGAGAACTGCGGCGCGAAGACTCGTCAGCCATATTTTGTGTTCTCCTTTCGTTTGGATTCTCTTTCTTCTGAGAAGTTTTATCCTTTTTTGCCATCTGGTTTTCCTTTTTCCTGATTGGTTTTCTGTATTTTCGAAAATATTTTCGTCCCTTCCCGAAAGACTTTTCTCCTTTCACACAAGGTTTCTCTTGTTTCATGAAAATTCTTTCTGGAAAAATTCTTTCTTCGTGAAAAAAAATTCTTTTTAGGAGGATACTTTTATTTCCGCAAGGATTTTTTTTTAAAGATTTGAAAAAAAAGGGCGAAATTTTTTTCTTTTCCTTTTTTATCCTAGAAAAATGGTTCTTTCAGCTGAAATAACTTTCCTTCTTTCCTGGAGGATTAGGGCCCTTGGCGGATGGGCTTTTTTCATCCGGGAAAAATAGTCGTCTCTCGAAGAAATTTTATCACCTATTGGAAAAATCTTCCTCATTGGTAAAATTTTCCTTCTTTTTGGAAAGATTTTCATTCCCGCAGGAAAGATTTACCTCTTTTCTAAAACATTTTCTCGTTTGAGGAAAATTTTATTCCCCACGCAGAAAATATTTTCGTTTTTTACGAATTTATTTTGACAGATTTTTCTCCGTCCCTGAGAAAATTTCCACTCTTTCAAATAAATTATCTTCTGTCAGCGGCTTTTGTTCAGTTTACCATGTCTTTCCCTGGACGATGTTCTTCCTTTCTGGAATAATTTTCCTTGCCCATGAATATTTTTACTTACAAGAAGTTTCAATGCAGCCTTTCATTACTTTCTGAACATAAACTAGCTTGTGCCTCTCTAGTTTTAAACTAGATGCTAAATTTTTTAGCATACACTTGATGAGTTAAATTAACATTCGAATTACTAGCCCCTGAAAGGGATACAACTATTGTACCTCCAGGAACAAGCGTTCCCAGAGGGAATATGTGAGGTTCCGAGCTAAATATTAGGTAGGCATTTCTTACATTGTAATAGAAAAGCCTTTTATATATTGTAAAAGACTATTTTTTTGGTTCACTGCTCTCCTGTTTTTCAACACTTACTACTTTCTTCAACTTTTATCTTATTTCATGAACTTCTTTCGTAACTTACTGTTTCTATGCGCCTTGTGCATATATTCTGTGTTCCCTTACCCCCCATACTAAATGGCGCTTTCCTCCTTCCTCTCTTGGAAACGCCTATGTTGCGGATAAAGAGGCTTAAACTAATATCTAATTGTCCAATTACAAGCATTCGAATTAGATGCCAACTTCACAAATTGTTGTGAAGTGCCAACTCTTGGCATCAAAACTAAGGGAACTCCTGGCATCAAAGCTAAGGGAACTCCTGGCATCAAAACTAAGGGAACTCCTGGCATCGAATCTAAGGGAACTCCTGGCATCAAAACTAAGGGAACTTCTGTCATCAAAACTAAGGGAACTCCTGTCATAAAAACTAAGGGAACTTCTGGCGTTAACATTACATTAAATGCTGACTCCTATAAATAAAAATAAGTGCTAACTTCTAGCAACAAAATTGAGTGCTGACTCTTAGCAATAAAATAAAGTGCTAACTCCTTCTTAAAATCAAGTGCCAACTACTGGTATTAAAATTACGATCTAATACTAGCAGTAAAACTGAGTGCCAACAACTTGACTGAGACAGAGTGCTGGTTACTGGCGTTTGAATGAAATAACTACTGTCCAAATGAAGCGCTGCGTCGCAACATCAAAATTAAGCAGCACCCCCTGACGCCAGCATAATATAGCTGCTCACAACAACAAAATGCGAGAGAACTCTCTACATTAAAACTTCTCACATCCAACTTAATTCATTAGCAAACTTAGCAGCCAAAGTTGCACCTGCTACCGCTTTGCTTACTATTTAAGTGCTAGCTATAGGGCTAGCTCTGCGGTCCTGTGCTTCGAGATTGAGTACTGCGGTCTTTGGAGATTGAGTATTACAGTCCATGACCTTGGAGATTGAGTACTACGGTCCATGTTCTTGGAGATTCAGTATTACAGTCCATGACCTTGGAGATTGAGTACTACGGTCTTTGGATATTGAGTACTATTGTCCATGTCCTTGGAGATTGAGTACTACGGCCCTTTGGCTAGAGATAGAATACTACGGCCCTTGGTTGGAGATTGAGTACTACGGCCCTTGGTTGGAGATTGAGTACTACGGCCCTTTGGTTGGAGATTGAGTACTACGGTCCTTTGGTTGGAGATTGAGTACTACGACCCTTTGGTTGGAGATTGAGTACTACGGCCCTTTGGTTGGAGATTGAGTATTATGGTCCTTCGGTTGGAGGTTGAGTACTACGGCCCTTTGGCTAGAGATTGAGTACTATGGTCCTTTGGTTGGAGATTGAGTAATACGGCCCTTTGGTTGGAGATTGAGTACTACGGCCCTTTGGTTGGAGATTGAGTACTACGGCCCTTTGGTTTGAGATTGAGTACTACGGCCCTTTGGTTGGAGATTGAGTACTACGGCCCTTTGGTTGGAGATTAAGTACCACGGCCCTTCGGTTGGAGATTGAGTACTACGGCCCTTTGGTTGGAGATTGCGTACTACGGCCCTTTTGTTGGAGATTGAGTACTACGGCCCTTTGGTTGGAGTTGAGTACTACGGCTCTTTGACTAGAGATTGAGTACTACGGCCCTTTGGCTAAAGATTGAGTACTACGGCCCTTTGGTTGGAGATTGAGTACTACGGCCCTTTGGTTGGAGATTGAGTACTACGGCCCTTTGGTTGGAGATTGAGTACTACGGCCCTTTGGCTAAAGATTGAGTACTATACGGCCCTTTGGTTGGAGATTGAGTACTACGGCCCTTTGGTTGCAGATTGAGTACTACGGCCCTTTGGCTAAAGATTGAGTACTACGGCCCTTTGGTTGGAGATTGAGTACTACGGCCTTTTGGTTGGAGATTGAGTTGGGGTCCCATGCTGTGTGTTTTTAATTTGTGTTGTGGTATTTTTCAAGGAAAATAACGTGCAAAATTTTCGGTTCCGATTATGAAAAATCATATAAAAACAATTACCGAATGCATCTAATTTGTTGCTCTGTGAAATATTATGACAAGTGCGCTGAAAATATTCAAAATTTTCGTGTTGAAATGAGAGACTTTATATTTCATGAAATCTTAATTCACAAATCGCTTTTTGGAAACGTTCTTGAGCTTTGGATATGAATTATAATCCAAATCTCGCTCTTCAATTAAAGTGCGCACCAATGACTGTTTTCTACAATTCATCGTCTCCGGTATTATGCTTTTTTCTTCAACTTGTATTTATATGCATCATCAAACCCAGATTACGCAACAAATGGAATGCATTTTTCCATCCTTTTCTGACAAGTTGTTTCGACTACCGACATAGATATAACGACTCCGATGCCTAAAGAAGCTCTGCTTGGGGACCTTATGAGGGAACGCACCTTGTGCATAGATTCCGCCTTCCCAATAACTCCATATTAAATGGTGCCTCCTGGCTGGAACGCCTTCTGAGAACGTTGAACTACCGAGGAGAAATGGAGAATAAATTAACTCATTTACCTAGTAAAGTCTTATTGCTCTGCCCAGACGTGTTGTTTTTGCCTGCATTTAACACCTTCATCGCGTTTCTGCGGTTGTTTACGGTTTGTTTGGTTAGGCTGTTAATAGGAGAACTAGGAAATCGACTAATTGCTTGAATTCATTTTTCATCCTTTTTTATAAAATTATTAATGCGATTGCACGATAACATTTCTCCTCGCACGACGCCAGTTATGTTTCAACATATTCATTGCGGTATGACATACCGGTGTGTAGTGGTTAAGTTTTCCAGCTGCAAAACGACCCATCGATGGGTCGTTTGAAATAATTTTAGCAATCTTTTAAAATTAATGGTATTTATTTAACTAGTTTAATGTTTCCCATTTATTCAATTTTCAACAACTTTTGACCCTGAATTAACCCATGATTAACCCATCGCAGTCAGTGTGCTAAAAAGGTCGCGAAACAGATGAAATGAACAGGTGAAATGTCATTCATTTATACCGGTGCGTGAATGGGCAATTTACGAACTGGTACACATGTGGCACAATACGCCGGGAACGAGTTAACACGTTGACTGCGATGGGTTAAACTGAAGTTCAATATTCGACTCAAATTTGAAGTCAATAGTTGTTGGCAATCTTATAAATACCAAACAGTAACCATTAATTTTTTGAAAGATTAATTGAACTATTTATTAAGATTGAACTATTAATTAAACTATTTATTTAGATTAAACTATTAATTTTTGAAAGATTGTCAAAAAAATTCCAACGACCCATGGATTGGTCGTTTTGCAGCAGGAATAACTTCCGCACGACCCATCGACGCGTCATATCGCAAGCAACGCGTTCAAAATTGCTTGCTTGAACTAACTTAAAATTGAATATTCGACTTCAGTTCGACCAATTGCGAGTGTTAAGGACCTCTTTATTGTTTGTTCCGTTGCCGCAACATGAAAATCCCCTCAGTGGCCACCGGTGGCGCACATTGCGGTCCGAGTGTTAATTACTTTTTTCCTGTTCCGTTGCAGCATTTAAAAATCTCAGTGGTCAGAGTGTCAAACCTCTTTTTACTGATCTGTTGCAGCCGCTGCTGAGCCTGGCCGGAGGCGACGTGGAGTACGCAGACGTGGACTCGATGCTGTACGCGTACGGGCCCATACAGTACAAGCAGGCCTCCGTCATCGCTGCCAAAGAAAAGAAGGCTGAAAAAGAGGCCGAGACGCTCGGCGTGCCCGTGCGACCTCCCAGGAAGAACTTCTAAACGCCGCTTCATCGCTTCTTCTGTTTTCGCCTGCCATGCTGAACTTGGGGAATAGCTGGGGTCTTGTCGTGAATCTCACCGTGACTCGTGCTATGAGTCCTACCTTAAATTATGAGCCCTACTTTGACTCATGCTATGAATCCTACTTTGACTCATGCTATGATTCCTAGCGTGACTTACGGTATGACTCCTACCGGCTGTGACTCATGTCATGAATCCAACTGCAGCTCATGCTATGACTCCTACCTTGAATCATACCGTGACTCCTACAATGATCCATGTCATGATTCCTACGTTGGTTCGTACCAGTAATCCTACAGTGATTCGTACTAATACTCTTACAGTGACTTGTACCACGAATCCTATAGGGACTCGTAATACGAATCCTACGGTGACTTGTAATACAAATCCTACAGTGACTTGTAATACGAATCCTACAGTGACTTGTATTACGAATCCTACGGTGACTTGTAATACAAATCCTACAGTGACTTATGATACGAATCCTACGGTGACTTGTAATACAAATCCTACAGTGACTTACGAGACGAATCCTTCAAGGTCTCGTACCGAAATCCTACACAGGAATCCTACAGTGACTCGTACCTGCAATCCTACCACCACTCCTACAGGGAATCTCCCCTCTCTTGGAATTCTATCACCATGCCAACCTCCACTCCCCCACATATCCTACTATTGTTTTTAGTCGAAATCCTACCTCTACTCCTACGAGAATCTTATACCATTATTCGAGAATCTTATACCATTATTCCTACCAGGAATCCTGCCACTACTCCTCGAGTAGTTGATGAGTTACGACTATGTTCTGAGAATCGTACTGCCATTTCTACCAGAAATCCTACCACTACTCCTACGAGAATCGTACCATTATTCCTATCACTACTACGAGAATCTTACCATTATTCCTACCCGGAATCCTACATCAATAGCTGCACGACAAGCCTTCAGTTTCTAATCATAGCGTAACTCAGGGTTTGTTCAGAATAAAATTTGCATTGAACTTCAACTACAAATTGAATCAACTTCTGCTATTCTGGTAAATTAAGTTGTCAATACATCGTCTTCTATGGTGGAAACATCGAATCAAGCCTCAACATTTTGATTTCTTATGCTTTCTGAAACTAGGTAGCGATGAAAGATCACCAAATTGTTTTTTGAAGGTTTCTTGTTGCTGGAGTATTGAGAAACTTGTCGAGTTAGGTTTGTTAAATTTTGTTATTTGGATTTCAGTTTGGACTGCTTTGCTTTGTTCCATTTTTTGAACGATTGAATTTTTTTTACATGATGTGCGAACTTGTTACGAAAGTTTTTTATTTTATGTATGTGCTTTCTGCGTGCTCTACGTGAACTTGAAATAACATTGTCTTTAACTGTGAGGCTTTCATTCATTTTGTTCTGGAGTGCATAAAGTTTGTAAAGCATTACCCTTAAGCTTATCTTTGAGAGAAAAGGCATCAATTTGAGTAGATTTTTAAATTTTCCAAGTATGTCAGAATAAAAAACTTCAGTGTCAGTACATCGAAGCAATAATTCGTTTACAGACCCATGATCATGATCACAGTACAGGGTGATCTTTAAATATGAACCTAAAACATGATTTAATAACTCGTATATTATTAAACATAGGAGTGATCGATGTATTCCTCAGCGTCACATTCTTCTAACTCTCTTTTTTAAACACAGACCTAAAAAATTATTTAATGATTCGTATATTATTGAACATAGTGATGTCCATGTTCCTCTATTCATCTTACTCCATCCTCGGCACCGTGCACTGTGTACTTATACATGTCATGGAAATTCTCTTTAGCAAATGCTGAGAATTAATACCGCAATGAATTGATGTACGAAATCACCAAAGAATTAAGTATCTTTGCCTGGAGGTTATTCGCAGGCAAAGAATTAAGTATCTTTGCCTGCGAATAACCTCCAGGTTTCTTTTGAGTGTTGTTCATGCAGAGATTTGGGTATGCCACAGCGAGATGAATGCTTGCATTTTTCTAAACGGTAGATAATGATGAGGAAAATAATGTTTCCTGGTCATCAATTATGTATCTTGATGTAACCTTTTTGTTACATGAAATTATGTATCTTTATCATTAACTATCTCGATGGTGTAAATGAATTCCACGATTCATGAACGATTAAGTCTAAATCGTAGTTTTGAATTTTCTGGCTGAATAATTTTTTAATCATTCAGGTTTTGACCATAATCGTCAAATGCTATTGATTGTAATTACTATGATCTTTAAGATGCTGCAGAGCATGATGTTTATAATCATGAGGTGATTGTAATCATTAAGATGCTACTAATTATGATAACTATAATCATGATGATTAAATTCATAGAATAAGCATTCAGAATGTCTATGACCGTTCTGATCCAGTATGTTCAAATTATTATGATCATGTAATTAGCAGTAATTCAAAATGATTGAGTACTCAATTAATACACATTTTACTAATTAAAATCATCTAATGGTTGAAACTCTCCCGCATAAATGTAATCATTTAGGCACTAATACACATCTTAATAAGTAAAATCATGAAATGATTACAATTATTCACAACAATTATAGTCATTCAGGCGCCGGAGATCATAATGATTATGATCATTAAATGCTTAAAATCATGCAGACACTGCAGATTATAATTATTTGTGTATTTGTACAATTCAGCATTCAGGTGTTGTTAAAAAGTCAACCTTCTCACCCTTTCAAAACATCACATCGGAGAATTTTTGAGGCACGAATACTTTGTTTATGCTTTTACCCAACTTACACGTGCGTTCTATGTGCCCTCTGACGCACACGGCGCACCTTGCCTGTGAATTTTGTTAGTGTGTTATTAATTAAGTGTTTGTTGTTGCATTTGAGGGCTCGTTTCGAAATGGAAGTGTGATGTTTTTAACGAGAAGTGCACGGGGAAATTTTGGAGTTTTTTAAACGTTTAAATGTTCTAATGTGCCAAGCGAAGCAAAATCCAACATTGTGTAATTTTTTGTGTTTTGTGCGCGAAATGTGATCTTTAAGCTGAAAAATTTGGGGATGAAGATGCCCAAATTAATTGACATGAATCTTCACTTGAGGTTGCTTCCCTTATTAGAGTTGCGGAACTTGATTTGAACGCTGACATTATTTTCCACATTTATCAAAATTTTCCATAGAAATCAGAATTTTCAACGCCTATCAAAATTTTGCGTACTTCAGAAAATATATCGGCTTCATGTTTCTCACAGATTGAAATTGAGGAACTTGAAACACATGTTCACTTCATTTCGTTTACTTATCTAATTTCATGAACTTGGAACGTTGATTTCATGCTGTTGCAGATTACTACCTTCTTGGTATTGCTTACCTGTCGGAGGATGCAATAATTTCCTTGAAGTGTGCGAAGTACGGCAGCAACAAGTCGGTATATTTTTAGCAAGTTCTGTTTATTAACACGTTGACTGCCTATTGGGACATAAGAGCACCATCAGGTATATTGCTCATTTACGTATCGGTGTGAATGAACAGCATCTCAATTATTTTAACATCTTTTTTAGAAGAGATTCAAGAATACGAGGTAAAATGTCACCATGCTATTACATTTTCAAAATTCTTTAGAGAGCTACAATTTTTTTAGAGCAGTAAAATTATTTTTTCAAACTCTGCTACTTACAACATTACATTTTGAAAAATGTAGTGAATGTGTTAAATGCTTGAATTTGCATGCTGGTAAAGTGTATTATGTTAGGTTTCCCTGGCCTATGGAACTATGAGCTGGTTATGAAGGTAAATACGATGGATTGTACTCCAAAATCGTCATTGGGATCATATGAACAAGTTCTCAAATTAATTTGTCTTTGTGTGGCTTCAAAACAATAATGAAATTCTCATAGGAAAGTCAGCTGGCAGTGATATGATTGAATTATTTTTTATTTCCAATGATTTTTATTAATGATTACTGTAAATCATCGTTAGTTTTGCCGCATTGATTGTTGATGATTTGTCAATGTTTCACAGTGATTGTTGATATTGTCTCTGTTTCACAGAGATTTTTCATGATATTGACCATGTTTCACAGTGGTTTTCGATGATATGGACAGCGTTTCAGTGATTTTTGATAATATTGACGATGTTTCAGTGATTATTGATGATATTGTCGATGTTTCACAGATATTATTGATATTGACAACGTGTCACAGTGATTGTTGGTGATGATTAAAGGCTTACGTGCAAATCCATCTTTCTCTCATTTCTTGTGATGCCAACTTTCTCGCGCCTTAAAGCCTTTTAGAAGTTTGAAGAATTATTAACCCTTTAACGCCCAAGTGGACTGTACGGTCCTCGTTCAAAAATAACAATAATATATTGTATTTCTTATTCTATTTGTTCACTAATGTGTCCTTTGAACTTCGCTGCCGAGTGGCAGTTCCTTCCACATCTTGATAACAGTGACTACCTAATGCCAGTGTCAGTTTAGTGATACTGGTTGTGATAACGGTAATATGAGTATAAAAATGTGGGCGTTAAAGGGTTAAACAGCAAGAAATGAGTTACGACCATGTGGAGGTTCATGAAAGGCCACTAATCGTTCTAAATTTATGTTAAATATGAAATATTTCATCGTATAAATTTTTATCGATCTGATTCTTAGGTTAAACATTTATTTCCAGACTGCAGGAGACGACTTGAAAATTTCGAACTTCTTCATGTCGTCTGAGTGTGACGAAAAGCATGTCAGTGGAGTGTTTGTAATCGAATTTAACTAATTTATGTGTTCATTTTTTTGAGCTGATATGATGCAATCTGCGAAATTTGTATGCAAATAACTCTGTTTCGCTTAAACTTTTTCCAAATTGTTTAGAGGAAATAATTTGTTTCCGCCTTCTCGCCCAAAATAATTATTCTTGCATGCAAATACGAGTGCACACAAACGTCAGGGGTATTACCATCTTGCTTCTATTCTCTGTATGTATTATATGCGCAGCGTCATTTACTTCTTTAGAGAACAGCCTTCATGTTTTCTTCGCTTCAGTACTTTCCTCGCAGAGCTACACAACGACTTTCTTATTTCCATTTCGTGGGCTTGGAAACCCACGTAAATATTTGGAAGAGGAAATTTTGGGGCCCATCGACGGGCAGCATTGGTACTTACCCACTATATCATCGCCAAACTTCAAGCTCTTTCTGACCACCGCCGAGAGAGAAAAAGTTTACGGTGGTTCTCCCTTGGGACGCCGGAGAGCTAAAGGAACGTGGCGATCTCGAGCAATTCTGCCACAATTGTGACCGCGACATAAAGCTCTTCGGCACGACGTTGTTGCCTCAAGTCCAGGAAATGATCAAAACTTCCCCAAGGGTTCTTTATAATATTATTCGGCTGGCCCGTCCAGCCAAGACGTCAGCCGTTCTAGGGTAGTAATCTCCGTGGATTATTCGGATTTTTACCTTATGGAGTTTTCCGGCATTTTTTGCGTCCCTTTGTAGTGGATTGTTGGGATTTTCTCCTTTTTGGCATTTTTTGCTCTCTTTTGATAGTTTGAATACGGTAACGTGTGATTATAGGTGCCCTTTTGATGAAATTTTTAACTAGGTATTATGTCGGTTCTAAACTTACCGGATGACACGAAAGTGAACTATAAATTTCACCTTAAGGATTTCAGTGCAATTCTAGATTTTGGCTCGCTCGGAAAAAATCTAATTCTTCAAACTATCTACGAAGCTTTGAAGTACTCTTGTCATTTGTTGTTTAGTAATCATTGTGTGTGATGTTAGAAGGAACAGGTTTGTTTTTTTAAATGCCTTTGGTGTTTTTGCTTTTTCTCGGTCATACCTCTGATAATCAAAACGTTTTCACAATTTTTTACGAGTGTATTTTCTTGATCTGAATAGGCTAATTTTGAGTTTATTCATTCGTGAACATGTGAACTATGAAAACAGGAATGTATGATGATGATTGGGGCTCGAAAACTCAATACTTCAAAAACTACGAACTATTTCCGAAAAAAATACGGAAGTTGATCAATTCCTTTGATCATTATGATTCAAGAGTGCGGAATTTTATCTATTCCTTTGATCATTATGATTCAAGAGTGCGGAATTTTATCTATTCCTTTGATCATTATGATTCAAGAGTGCGGAATTTTATCTATTCTTCAGATCATTATAACTTGAAATGACAGGAAAAGCCACAGTGTATGAGAGCCATTGTATTTCAAAAACCTCCTCGTGTGTCAATCTATCGTTTGTTTAGCGGCACCCAGCACAAATATTTTTGATATCATTCCTTCAGTTTGAACGACCACTCTGTTACAAAAATGATGGCGTAAATTCTTTTGGCAGAGATTAAAAACTTTAGAAATTTACGAGTAGGAGTGAAGTCCGCCTCTAAATTCTCTGATTGGGGAAGGCTGCAACAAATTCCACTGGTTGAGGAAGTTTAGCGAAATCTCGACTCCCCATTAAGATGGACTTCTTCTTTCCCTTTCGATGTTAGCTCGCTCTTTAACTTCTGCAAAGTTGAACAAGATTGAAAGGTCGAGCCCATTCCTGATGGCCAGGTTTCCACTATGCTTGGGACCGATTGATCTCGAGCACAAGTTTTTCATGGGCTTTTTTACGTGGAAACTTGGAATAGACATCCAAATCTTTGATGTTTTTTCCGTGTTCTAGAAAATATCAGTGTAATTCCGACGCATCTTTTTGTAGTAATGGTAACTGGTAGGGTTCTGTTTCATCTTTGTTTTAGTGATGTCTCGATCCTGTCACATATCTATTTCGAAACCTATATAGTACAAGGAAAAGCTCGTATTTTGTACGCCTAACTTGTTGACGCCCACCCAAGACAGCACCAACTTAAAATCATGCTTATATTTTGTACGCCGAACTTGTTGACGCCCACCTAAGCCAGCACCAACTTAAATCATGCCTATATTTTGTACGCCGAACTTGTTGACGCCCACCTAAGCCAGCACCAACTTAAAATCATGCTTTTATTTTGTACGCCGAACTTGTTGACGCCCACCTAAGACAGCACCAACTTAAAATTATGCTGATGTTTTGTACGCCGAACTTGTTGACGCCCACCTAAGCCAGCACCAACTTAAAATTATGCTGATGTTTTGTACGCCGAACTTGTTGACGCCCACCTAAGCCAGCACCAACTTAAAATTATGCTGATGTTTTGTACGCCGAACTTGTTGACGCCCACCTAAGCCAGCACCAACTTAAAATCATGCTTATATTTTGTACGCCGAACTTGTTGACGCCCACCTAAGCCAGCACCAACTTAAAATCATGCTTTTATTTTGTACGCCGAACTTGTTGACGCCCACCTAAGCCAGCACCAACTTAAAATTATGCTTTTAATTCTTGCAGACGTCAAGACTCATGTTTATAACTTTCAATATCACCTAAAGTCATACTCACCAATTGATCAAAGCGCCTAAAATTATTGTAACCTCGTTTCTAAAATTGAATTTCAGGCGTGTATCTAACAGTGAGCATGGGGCATGCTGATTTTTACACTCTCTGAAGTGACCCCTACTTCTGTACTTCGATTTGTAGTTTGTGTACAAACTTTTCAAGTTTCAGCATATCAAACGATTTGTACGTTCTGTTTTAACAACGTCACCGAGGTCCATTTTTTCAGCGAGGGTTTCATTTTAGCAATAGTCTTGATGACGTGTTATATTTAACCTAGAACGCGCAAACATTGAACGATGCACGTTCAGCACTTCAATGGAGACAAAGTTTATTCGGAGACTCATTTTATCGCACGTGTTTACTGCGCAAAATGTTATTCCCACGAGTTCCAAAGTCCGACCTCGCTGCCAATCCGTAATTCATTCCCATCAGACCTTCAAGGCGATCAAAAATCGAAATCTGAATAGTTTTCCGTTCCCGAAAAGCCCCCTGGGAATTTCAACAGCCACGTTGAACTTAGAGACAGAGTTGCTCGAAATATTCTCATATCATTCAAATCTTCACTCCAGGTTTAGCATTTTTGTTCTTTTACGCTTTTTGAAGAGTTTGAGGTTGCCTTGAGATATGCCGCTGGTGCAGTTTGCCAAGACCGTGAATTTTTCCTTAAATCATTCATAACCTGTCGAGTTTTCGCATTTCTGTTTTTACGCTTTTCATTTCTGTTTTTACGCCCAATGATATACCGTTAGGGCAGTTTGCTTAAACCGTTCATTTTTACTTGTTTTGCTACCAAAGTTTTGTATTGAGACAAATTCGGTCCCAACTTCCGCACCGAACGTCCACGTGCGTGATTTCGTCTCGACGCACGTCTCTCGCGTCGAATTTCATCTCGGCGCACGTCCCTCACGTAAAATTTCGTCTCGACGCACGTCCCTCACGTCGAATTTCGTCACGACGCACGTCCTTCACGTCGAATTTCGTCACGACGCACGTCCCTCACGTCGAATTTCGTCACGACGCACGTCCCTCACGTCGAATTTCGTCACGACGCACGTCCCTCACGTCAAATTTCACCCCAACGCACGTCCCTCACGTCGAATTTCGTCGCGACGCACGTCCCTCGCAAGTCCCACGCCTCAAATTCATTTCAAGTCACCACGTCGTCTCGTGCTGCTGCAGGTGATTTTTTCAGTCTAGCAAAAGATGACACGAAACGCGCCCTCAGCAACACGTCTCCCTTTTATTAAACTTGTCCGTCGTTAAATCTTTTCGGACGGGTCTTATGAAGGAACGTGTCTTGTTGAAGCACGAGCTTTCGCTCGGTGTTTAATTTTGCCAGGTCAATACCCTCCTTGTCGTCTCTCTATGACAGCAACATTTTATGTTTCCGTTGTTAACAAGTTTTTGCAGCGCGTATGTTGGCGTGACGCGTTCTGTTGCAAGAGTCTTGCATGCAGATTTTCTTTGCTCAGTGCAGTTTTTAATTCTGGGAATCTTTAATTTAGTTCGAGCGTCAGTCGATGATCTTTTCGCGTTCATTGGGAATCTCTCTGTAATTATTGAGAATATTTTTCCATCATTGAGAATCGCGATCAACGGGAATCATTGAGAATCTTCGCGATCATCAGGAATCTCAGCAATTATTGAGAATATTTTCTCAATCACTGAGAATCTCTTTGCAAACGTTGAAAGTCATGTGAAGACGAAGATAAAACCAGACCGTTTCTCTGAGTGTGAAATTTTGTAAACGTAATATTTGGTAATTTTATGGCTAAGTTTGTAAGCCGAGGTTGAAAATCAGATATTCCTGCCGGAAAGAGTAATTTAATTTTTTAGTCAAGACGTACAGATGTTCTCTTTTATTCACTTGTTCTCAATACCTGTGCCAAAATTGGAGCGAGGTTAGTGTCTCTCGTTACTATTTCATGTAAAAGCAGGTGCTGCGCGTACCCGCCTAGAGGGGTACTCTGTACCAAAGACTTGTATAGTCAATTGTTGTACTTACGTAAGTCGGATCTCTTTGCTTGCTTGCTCATAGTCACGATCCAAAAATTGTCATCTCCAGAGTAGTCATGCCTCCAAATCTCGATAAGGTTTTATGATAAGTTATGTTTGTTGGTTGATCTCGTGTTGCTTTGTACCGTAAGTTCCGCTATATTCTATTTGACTGGGCATACAAATGTACCTATTCGTTGAACATGCAACTGTATGTCACAGATATAATCTTCGAGTTACACGTCAACACACAAGAACTTAAACGTATGTGAATGAGTCGGAGTTATGTGTACTTAACTCAAGAATCGTATGGGTTGAATAAATGAAAATGATTTGTGTCATGTGTTGAGTTATCGAAAAAATTGTCTTGCAACTCGATGATCTGTTGTGCTTTCTGGTTAATTTGATGCTCTTGTGAAGAGTTCTGAAACATTGTATTGATCTGACGTAGGGTGAGTTGATTCGATTGAATTATGGGTTGAATTTACGCTTGTACAGTTTCACTAGCATGACTAATGGGTTAATTTTTATGATAGGCTGATTTGGTAAAATAATGATTTGATTTTACCCTCTTACAGTTTGAGTCGCATAATTTATGGATTGAGCATGTAGCCTTAACTGTTCTGTCAACTAATTTTGAGCTGATTTTACAAATCAATGGAGTAATTTTGTTACTGTGGTTGATTTTAGTTTTAACATGCCTAGAAATCCAATATTATATCTAATACCATACATATAAATGCAGGTCTTAAACCAGCGTCTCGAATTAGTCTCAAGTTTTTCGGAGAAAAGTGATCACACGGGAGAGAATATGAAATTTTACTTACATCCCATCCCAGTGGGATGTGATCTTGCAAGGAGTTACTTTGTTTATCATGCCAAAATGTGAAAATATTCGATTACCGTTTTCTGCCGCACCGCGCGTCGCATACGATGACCGTTCGTTAATTCATTATTGATGACGTGTCTCCTTTTGGAAAGTTCTGTTCAGAGCACGTGAAGGAAAATAAGGATAAGGAGTTTTAGATATACAAAGAAAGTGTGAATGTGGATTACTTGAGATGCCCTGTGGGGGCGTCTGTGTTGTCGCATATTGAACGCTATACGTCCGTTACTACGAATAATAAAAATGTATTATTTTTGTCTCTGTGCTATGAAATAACGTAATAATAATAAATTGATGTAGTTCGCTAGATTTTCTATAAGCATTTGATGGATTGTAATATATAATAAAAACTGCAGTACTTGGAAAAAACGAAAGGGGTGCATGATAGAGATGAATTCGGGTGTGTGGGTAGAAGAGATATATTTATCTCTTCATATTAAGTGAAGCTACTTGGCTGGTCTACCCTATCCTATGCTCATTTTTTAAAGTCATGTAGGAAAGGGAACTTCTACGTTAAAAAGTTGTTTGCAAGTTCCCGAGGTTATGGTTGTTCCTTGGGTGTTTCTTGTCGTTGCGTTGTTCAAGAAACCAACAAGAGCAAACGAAAATCGGTTTCTTTTCTGTAAGTATTCTCCTAGCAGCTACTTACCAGATCAAGTCTCCTACATTTATGTTCTTTTTATGGCTTTTTTACGCCTATGGTTAGTTATTTTTCAAGTAAAATTTCAGCGTTTTTACGCCCATGGTTAGTAATTTTTCAAGGAAAATTTCAGCGTTTCAACGCCTATGATTAGTTATTTTTCAAGGAAAATTTCAGCGTTTTCACGCCCATGGTTAGTAATTTTTCAAGGAAAATTTCAGCGTTTTCACGCCTATGGTTAGTTATTTTTCAAGGATAATTTCAGAGTTTTTACGCCCATGCTTAGTAATTTTTCAAGGAAAATTTCAGCGTTTTCACGCCTATGGCTAGTTATTTTTCAAAATGTAGGTGCTAGATGTTGTTGAGGGGAAGCTGTCAGGTGTGTGTAGGTGGCACTTGAGGAGAGCTACCTTGTATGGTGCCTACTTCTTATTCTAGTGCATCTAGTGAACTAGATCCGCCTGTAGCTTTCTTGTGGCTTCTGCGGCTATCCGTCTGTAGAAAAATGAAGATTCCATTCTTATTGAATGGCGGCCTCTATGATTAAATGATTAAATGTTAGTAGGACTTTGTCTTTGTTCAGTGAACGATGCTTTTTTAAAGGATGTCACGAGTGTCCTTCTGGGTGCAACGGAGAAGGCAGAGATTCAAAGAGACAAATTCTCATCGGTAATTTTATTTATATGTAACTTCGATGATATTATTATTGCAATACGAATCATTTCTATACATCTCCGAGACTGATATTACTGCAAAATTTTCATTGGGCTCCTGGGAGCGGTTAATAAAAAAGTGAGCGGTTATCAAAAACAAAACTTTTTTACCTGTGCATTCGATTAAACTTGATTTTCTGTACAGTTTTTCAGAAGTCCTTGAGCGCAGAAATTATTTCCATATCCCCTGTCCACTTGAACTCGGTCAGAACGTAGACAATTAACTCGTGTTTTGGGTATTTCTGACACGTGTTTTGAACTCAAATACCGTATGTGAACCCATGGGTATTTGTTCAGAAATACAGTTGGCTATATCTTTCTAAATATTTGATTGTGATTTCAAGAAAATATCTCTGATTTGGATTGTGCTACGAGGATTTTGATCATCTTTCGAAATGTATTTTACCTCTTTATGTCAATCCGTTATTTTCAGTAGACTTGAGTGAGATTGCGCTCGGTAGATGCTGCACTTCTCTATAATCGGGCATCTACCTGATTTTAGAGGAGTAAGGGGTTGTTTGGTAGACGTTTCGCTGATCTTTGGTCAGGTAGAATAGAGTGGGATTGAATTTGGTAGAAATTCATTGCTCGGGTACTGGGTAGACTTGAGTGGGATTGTGATTGGGATATAATCTTCAGATTTGCAATCGGGTAGGTAAGTGTCTACCACACTGTTTAGGGGGCGCTGTGTTTCTACCTGCCGTTTCTACCCGTTCGCCGTTTTTAATGAATAAAATAGGGTATAATTTGTACGTGCGGCATGGAGGTGCTGATGCTGAACATAACTTTCATCGAAACTGTGGTAGGTTTACATTAATTAATTGATGCGATGTGTTATTGCTCTATTCATTGCTGTATAAAAAATACTATCTAATAATAAAGCTGTGATTTCTGGACTTGTTTCACTCTCCTTTGAACGACTACTAAAAATTTTAAAACTGCTAAGAGATGGTAAATTTACAATTGAGAATATATATTTGAAAACACATGAATGAAAGTATATTTATTTGAAAATTCACGAATGAAAGTATAACTATTTGATAATACACGAATGAAAGTGTATATACTAGAAAATACACAGATGAAAGTATTTAAATATGAAAATACCCGAATGAAAGTAGATATATATGAAAATACCCGTTTTAAAGTAGATATATACGAAAATACCCGTATCAAAGTGTATATATTTGAAAATACTCGAATGCAAGTATCTATCCTTGAAAATACCCGAATGAAAGTACATATATTTGAAAGTACACATATGAAAGTATATATATTTTAAAATACACGACTAAAAGTACATATATATGGAAATCCACGAATGGAAGTATATATATTTGCAAATACACGAATGGAAGTATATATACTTGAAAGTACGCGAATAAAAGTTTATATACTATAAAATACCCGAATGTGAGTATATATAATTGAAAGTACACGAATGAAAGTTTAAATACTTGAAAATACAAGGATGAAAGTATATTTATTTGAAAATTCACGAATGAAAGTATAACTATTTGATAATACACGAATGAAAGTGTAAATATTAGAAAATACACAGTTGAAGGTATTTAAATATGAAAATACCCGAATGAAAGTTTAAATTTGAATTTACCCGAATGAAAGTACATATATTTGAAAATACACGAATAAAAGTACATATATTTGAAAATACACGCATGAAAGTATATATATTTGAAAATAAAAGAATAAAAGTATATATATTTGAAATTACACAAATGAAAGAATATAAATTTGAAAATACACGAATTAAAGTATATATATTTTAAAATACACCAATAAAAGTATATACATTTGAAAATACGCGAATGAAAGCATATATATTTGAAAATACGCGAATGAAAGTATATGTATTTGAAGTTGCACGAATTAAAGTATATTTATGTGGAAATGCGCGAACGAAAGTATGTATACCTGGAAGTGCACGAATGAAAGCATATATATACTAGAAAGTTCACGAATGAAAATATATATATATATATATGAAAATACACGAATGAAGGTATATGTATTTGAAAATACATGGATGAACATATTTATATATGAAAATACCCGAATGAAAGTAGATATATATGAAAATACCTGTTTGAAAGTATATATATATATTTGAAAATACTCCAATGAAAGTATCTATCCTTGAAAAGATCAAGATTATAAGTTTAAACCTCCCAAACCGCTACAAAAATAGAGCGTATCGAAGAGAGGAATGAGGAAGCCACCATTTAGTATGGAGATAAGAAAATGAGGAATCTATGCAGAAAGGGAATAGAAACAGTAAGATGGGAAAGAATTTCATGAAATAAGATAAAAGTTCAAAAAGAAAGTCAGAGGTGCTGAAAAACAGGACAGTATTGAACCTAAAAAAGGTGGTCCTTAACATAACAAAAAACATTTTATTTCAATAAAAAGAAGGCCTACCTAACTTTCAGCTCGGGCCCTCACATTTTTCCCCTGGGAGCGCTAATTCCCATAGATACAATAGTTGTATCCCCTGAGGGGACTCTATCCTTGAAAATACCCGAAGGAAAGAATATATTTGACTATTCCCGAATGAAAGTACACATATTTGAAAATACACGAATGTAAGTATATATATTTGAAAATACACGAATAAAAGTACGTATCTTTGAAAATACACGAATGAAAGTATTAGATTATTATTATATTATTAGTTAGTTTAAGCCTCCCTATCCGCAACAAAGGCGATCCAAAGAGAGGAAAGAATGGGGCACCATTTAGTATGGAGTTAAGGGAACGTGGAATCTATGCAGAAAGGGCACAGAAACAGTAAGATGAGAAAGAAGTTCATGAAACAAGATCTAAGTTGAAGAAGAAAGAAGTAGGTGCTGAAAAACAGGACAGCAGTGAACCGAAAAAAGATGGTCCGTAACAAAATAAAAACCTATTCTATTTCAACAAAAATAAAGCCTACCTAACCTTTAGCTCAGGCCCTTACCTAGTCCCCCTGGGACGAATGAAAGTATATATATTTGAAAATACACAAATGAAAGTATATATATTTGAAAATACAAGAATGAGAGTATATATATTTGAAAACACACCAATGAAAGTATATATATTTGAAAGTGCACGAATTAAAATATATATACCTGGAAATGCACGAATGAAAGTACATATACCTGGAAGTGCACGAATCAAAATATAAATACCTGGAAGTGCACGAATGAAGGTATACATACTTGAAAGAACACGAATGAAAGCATATATATTTGAAAATACAGGAATGAATGTATATATGTTTGAAAATACACGAATAAAAGTATATTTATTTGAAAATACACGAATGAAGGTATATTTATTTGAAACTACACGAATAAAAGTATATATATTTGAAAATACTCGAATGAAGGTATATATATTTGAAAATATACAAATGAAAGTATATGAATTTAACAACACACGAATGAAAGAATATATATTTGAGAATACACCAATGAAAGTATATATATTTGAAAGTGCACGAATTAAAGTATATATACCTGAAAATGCAGGAATGAAAGTATATATACCTGGAAGTGCACGAATGAAAGTATATATACATGAAAGTACACGAATGAAAGTATTTATATTTGAAAATACACGATTGAAAGTATATGTATTTTAAAATACATGGTAACAGTATTTATATATGAAAATACCCGAATGAAAGTAGATATATAGGAAAATATCCGTATGAAAGTATATATATTTAAATCTACACGGATCAAAGTATATATATATTTCAAAATACACGAACGAAAGTATATATACGTAAAAATACAAGAATCAAAGCATATATATCTTTGGAAATACCTGAATGAAAGTATATATTTGGATATACCCGAATGAAAGTATATATTTGGATATACCCGAATGAAAGTATATATATATATGAAAATACACGAATGAAAAAATATATATTTGCAAATACCAGAATGAAAGTATATATCTATGAAAGTACACGAAACAAAGTATATATATTTGAAAATACACGAATGAAAGTGTACATATATGAAAATACATAATGATATTAAATATATATGAAAATACACGAATAAAAGAACATATATTTGAAAATTCACGAATGAAAGTACATACATTCGAAAATACACGAATGAAATTATACATAAATGGAAAAAAACGAATAAAAGTACATATATTTGAAAATACACGAATGAAAGTATATATATTTGAAAATGCACGAATAAAAGTTCATATATATGAAAATACACGAATGAAAGAATATATATTCGAGAACGCACGAATAAAAGTACATATATATGAAAATACAAGAATATAAGATTTTATATTTGCAAATACACGAAGAAAAGTATATATATTGGAAAATACACGAAGAGAAGTGTTGGGAAATACTTTCGGAAACAAATTTTGGAAATATATGGGAAATACTTTCGGAAACAAATTTTGGAAATACTTTACTCGGGGAAATACTTAACGTTATTGTTGGGGAAATACTTCACTCGTGCAATTTTTGGAAAATACTTCGCTTTAGGAAATATCTAAAAAACCGTTATCACTGTTATTCTCGAGCGTGAGAATGTCGACCAAAGTTTATCCGTGTGTGTAAGGACAATTCGTCACTGTTCGGTCGGAAAAACAAGCGGCGATTGTTTGGGGTAGAGGTGGGCGTGTCAGATGTCGCGGCCTCAAGTGCGGCAAGCGCAGGCATAGAGAACGACGCACACACGAACACACGCACGATACAAGCGCACCCAAGCCGAGGCTTTGCAGGACAAGGAGGAGGACGTGACGTCTGAACACAGGCCCGCACAACCGGAGCCAATCGCCGCTCGCCAAAGCTATGACGCAAGAAGGTGTGTCTCAACACGCACCAATGAGAGTCCCAGACGTCAGAATAAGCAAGGATTCCGCCAATGAGGTTGCAGATGCTGCCTCTGTAGAATGGAAGCGTGGAGAACGATCTCGAAAGAGGGAAGCGAAACATATATAAGGATGCGTGAGGAAGCCTCGTGAGGAATTTTTGAACACACGTGAGAGACTGCGAACGACGTTTGAGGGTGTTCTACACAATAGGCCAGCCTCGTCGGCTGGCCTTGTACCCAACTGCAACTTGAAAGTAATAATTCGAGGCACATAAAAAACAACGTTGGACGTCGGAAGTCATTGGAGCACCGTCTTACAAGGGAAGCCTAATCGAAGTAAACCAGCCTCGCATCGGGGATCGTCATGAATAAACGCGTCGGAGATTCAACCAAGAGCAATCAACATCTGTGCATCGGGGTCGAACTCAAAATCAACTTCAGCGGCAGTCGTCAACATTGCAAATGGCAAACAGTTAAGATCGCTCACCAATACTGCAAAGTTCAACGCATGAAACTGCAATGAATCAGCTCACAACCGCTTCAAGGGATCAGCTGCCCGTAGAGAGAAGCGGGGGGAGGGCACCACTGCAGCGAGGTAGCAAGAGATCAGCCTACGCCAGCAGCAAGCCTAAGCTGCGACGCGGAACATCAGCAGTGAGCAATAACATCGGCTGTGAACGACGCGGAACATCAGCAGTGAGCAATAGCATCGGCAGTGGATACCCATCAGTGAATCATTTATTATCAAAAGCCTAAGCTGCGACGCGGAACATCAGCAGTGAGCAATAACATCGGCTGTGAACGACGCGGAACATCAGCAGTGAGCAATAGCATCGGCAGTGGATACCCATCAGTGAATCATTTATTATCAAAAGCCTAAGCTGCGACGCGGAACATCAGCAGTGAGCAATAACATCGGCTGTGAACGACGCGGAACATCAGCAGTGAGCAATAGCATCGGCAGTGGATACCCATCAGTGAATCATTTATTATCAGAAGGGCGAGTGTTTTATAGTTGTGAGAGCTCTTTTAGGTGGTGATTGAAGTTTAAATTCAGATGTAGATCAGCACACAGAAAAGTGCTTTTCAAAAGTATCGCGAGGAATCATCTAATTTTTGGCTTTCAATTTCCTGTGTCTATTTAGTCGAGGATCAACTTCCCGTTGTATGATTCGACACCGTGTCACAATTCCAGGTTAAATCGTGATGTGTTATTCTCGTAAATATTATGATTTGTGTTACTGTGGATGCGTGAATCGTTGTCAACGAGGGAGTATTTGTAACTTGAATGTTCGGTAAGCATCACCTTTGTGTCATGTCGGGTTTAAATATTTGCGGCGGCAGAAACTTACGTACTTTTCATTGACGCCGTTATGCCATTTCAATCATTTCGTCCCCATGCCTTGTGTGTTTATCCACGTGTTTCCCAATAAATTCGTGTTAATCTTGCTAACTCTTTTATTCTCCAAGTCTGGTATGCAGGTGTACGCAAGCATAAAGGATAGTACTATAACATGTTTGGGGGTTGAGAATCCCCCTGCGTGCGTGATTAGTAACCCTTTTCACGTATCGCGACAGGGAAAATATCAACTGTCCTATGCAAGCGTACTGTCTGTATGTCAGCTTGGAAATTTTAAAGGAATTCATTTTCAGTTGTCCAAAAATTTCTGTTTGTTTTAATTCAGTCAAACAGTCGCTCGATAATTAAGCAGAATTTTCTGCAAGTACAAACCCCGTGTCATTTCGTGGACATTCCAATTTTTGGAGTAAAATTCTAACGTAGAGCGGTGCCCCGTCGCCTGCACCGGGCGTGCTGTATACCGATGCCTGCCGCCGATCGCGCTGTTGGAGGACGGGGTAATAAAATTTGAGATTCTGGGAGCTGCAGTCTAACCATTTTCTGAGCGCCTAATTTGAAGTGTACTTGACTAAGTGTTACCTATGGCCATTAATTTCGAAATGCTATGAGGAATTGATATTTTCCGAGATCTTTGCTCAGTTTTCTCGTGCCGCTGAGTTGATTCAGTTAATGTTGTTTGAGAAAATATTAAATCAAAGTTCAACTAAAAGCGTTGTCTTCTTGGGAAATTTTCTTTTTGGTGCATCCGAGAGGCAGCATAATTTGGCCACGTTGCGTAAGAGGATGAAATGCAAATTGGATTGTGTGCTTCGTGATATCTATTTCTCAGCATGGGTGAATTTTTAAATGATTTATGCGGTATCCGAATATTTTTTTTTGTGTGGGTAATGATCAAACAGTCAATTCAATCATATAAGTGCTCAATGTTAAATAGAAATTTCTGCTTGTTGAATTTTTTGTCGAT
The DNA here is from genome assembly GCA_030386875.1 of Morinoia aosen. Lineage (NCBI taxonomy): Eukaryota > Metazoa > Arthropoda > Malacostraca > Amphipoda > Talitridae > Morinoia > Morinoia aosen. The sequence goes on along the minus strand of CM059577.1, from coordinate 42,624,486 downwards.
GCATTTTTGAGTGCCGTCTAATTGACGGCCCAGAGTTTGAGGAGACAGGCAGGCACTGGACACTGCTCGTGGGGCGATAAACCAAATTCTTGTGGTCGTAGCCAGACCATCTCCTAAAGTGGCTAATTTAAACGAGCGATACTAAGTCATTTGAAGCGGAGTAATCCATTAACATTAGTTTTTATAAATCAAATAAGAAACTCACTTCATCAGTATTACACAAAGTGTTCAAGCTCGTCATAATGCTGAGTTGACTTGATTTAACTTTCCACAGCGAATCTAGCCCCAATTATTTAGAATGATGGAGCATGGTTTCCTGAGCATTTCTCATTTTCTTGAACTTCCAAAACCATCAAAATCCTGTCAAATGCTGCAGTGAGTCATCAAATTTAAATGTCCTTCATTCTTCAGTGGAAATTTACAGTTGAATGTGTTATGAGTAGAAATAATCATTGTGCATCAGTAGATAAGCTCTGCTGCGTTTGCTAGGAGAATACTTGCTCTATTTTCTTGACGCTGTGTTCTATAAAATTTTTCTTGAGTGCTAAAAAATTTTTTGGTTGAATTTTATATCATCTGTACAATTATTAGGTTTAACTGAATTTAGGTGTGCAGAGATGGCTCTGGAAAATGACGCCATAATTTAGCAAATACCGCCTTATCTCAAATGAATCTTTGAAACAAGTTTACATTTTCTGGGCTTTGAGACATTTAGTAATTAATCCAGTTGGAATTTTCATTTTTAATGATACCTTACTCAAAATAATTTGCAGAAATTTTTGGCCTCGTGTGAGTCAAGCTTCTCCAATCAGCTTTAGCAACATAATTCATATTTTCCTTCGTTGATATTTGAGTGCTTCCATTATTTAAATTGATATCTGCTGAGAAGCAGTAATGGGAATTTTTTTTTGAAGCAATTTCCCTGCTACCGGAGGGGCGGTAAATTTGTGTTGCAAATTGTTGAGGGAATCGAATGACGGCCCACTTAAAAACAAAGATTTAAATGTGGTTCTGAGAGTAAGTTGTAAGTTCAACGATGCTGCACATTCAGTTCGTGGTCTAATTTTAGGCATTTAGAAATAAATGACGCCTCTGCTCGTGTGCTAAGTAAAGTAAATTGATTCTCCTTTTATTCACAAGATCATGATGCTAAGCTCCAGTGCATCAGAGTGAGAATTTAAATAATTGCTTCAATAATAATACACTAAAATCATTGAATATTTTGGGTAAATTTTCCCATGTGCCAAGTATACAATCCAGTTCGACCCTGACATGAGTCAATCAATACCTTTATATCAAATTCACTGAGCATAAAAAATTTTGCTTCCTTAACTTTTATAAATTCATGATGTTTGAAAATTTCCTTTTGATGTGAATTCGACAGTAGAGCGTAGTAATTTAAGATTATTCAATCCTAGCTGCCTTCAGGTAGGAAGGAATTTTTATTATATTAAGTGTCTGTAGATTTTAAAAGGTAAACACGTGGATTAAATGCAATTTTTTTGTAGTCTAAACGGTTACAGGTCGCCGATAAAATAATTTTTCTGTATCAGTTTGAACGCGTATTGAATTTTGAGCTCGCATTTTTGTTTAAATCGTTGATTGCCCAGAATAGGAACTTTCAAGTTGATGCTCACCATGATGAATTGAAACTTTTAATAATTTTGTTAACACTGGAATATACTACCCAATTGGAGTTTGTTCCTAAGGAGTTAATGAAAATTAAAGAGGAGATTTGCTGTATCAAGGAGGATTTTTGCTGTATCAAAGTGAGAATTTCATGAAGTCAGCTACAATACTCGATGTATAAATTTCGTTTTTGAAGTTGCAAGCGTAATGCATTTAATATTTTTGTAAACTCTTACTCAAATGATGCTGTCCATTCTAGTCGGTAATTCAAACTGAATTATTGTGTAACACTGAGAGTGTGTTCTTGCTTAGGCAAAGTTAACGAGTTAGCTTCACGGAAATATGAGCGTTTCACATTGTCGGAAATGTACAATATTCCATATGGAGACTTTATTTTCTTTTAGATGGATTTAATACAGCGTGAGAATTGAAATGAAAAGCATTGCAGTGAATACATGGAATTCATCTTAACGATTCGGATCAGCGTGACAGTCTGCGGTGCAGCGAAGCTATGTAATTTATGGCCGTTCTGAGCCAAGGCTATAAAAGTCTCTTGTGCGTCAAGTTAAGTGTGGTATTACGTGAGGTTATAATGTAGGATATGAAAGTAAGAAATGTCTGAGAGAGTATGATCAGTAACATTGATTTATAAATGTGTCGTATCAAAAAAATGACGAGTTATTTGAGTCAAACTGGTGAAGGTGTCAGCACCGTTGTGTGGGAATTTCTTGATCACTCTTTCCCCATAATGTTGTTGACGCTGACGCTGGTTATTCTCAAACATCATTGGTATACGTCATTAATTTCATTTTTGTTCATTGTCATGTAGGCATGATAATTATTAGGGTGATAATTCCCTTAATGCGTTGTTTAACGACGTTAGTGAAACTTTGAAACAGAAAGAATATATACAAATCGTATGTACGAACGATGTCGTCGAGCAACGTGGAATCATTTGAATGTGCTGCTCTGAATCTGGGGCTGAGAATCGGATAAATTTTGAGTTATGTCTATTTTATCTCTGCATTTCTTTGTATGTCGGTATTGCTAGAATGTCGGATCGCTAGAAAAGCCTTCGCGGCCGAGTATAACGAAAAGTCCGATGACCTGATAGTACCCAATGTATGTGTAATTTTTTTTTGGTATGTCGGTATTGTTAGAATGTCGGATCGCTAGAAAAGCCTTCGCGGCCGAGTATAACGTAAAGTCCGATGACCTGATAGTACCCAATGTTTGTGTAATTTTTTTCTGGTGTGTCGCTGTTGTCATAATGTCTGATAGTTAGAAAAGCCTTCGCGGCAGAGTATAACGTAAAGTTAGACGCCTTGACAATACCCAATGTATATGTGTTTTTTTATTGATGCGGATTCGGGATTTTGGCCTAACAGGCAATCCTCCTGCTAGTTCGTACGTCATGAGCAAGAATGTTTTATTTTCTTCGAAATATTTAGGTGATTCAACTGATTAGTAACACCGTCGAACGAATTTCGGCTTTGTCTAGAGTTGGTTGAGGATGCCGGAAATTAACTATTTTATGTATGTAGGTAGAAATTCTTCGCGTAGCTCACCTCCGCCTCACGCAAGGCAGATTTGAAGGAAAGCGAGGAAAGTTTCTAAGGTGATCAACCATGTAATGCGCTGTCTCTCGAGTACAAATGGACCAGGTTAGACAATTTAACGCGTATTTTACGGAAGGAGATCATTAGCAATTTAACGCGAAACTCAGGGGTCTAAGTCAGGCTGGTCGACAAGCGGACTGAGAATCAAAACCTGAAGATCTTCGCAAATAAATGTGCTTCATTTTCTACAATTATGATGGAAGAGCTGACGAGCTCCGACGTGGGAGTCCAACGCGTATTGACGCCGTAATCTACAGGATTTGTCCGCGATTTGACGCAACGAGGATCTACGGAATTTTCCCACGAATTCACGTGACGCCAAGGATGAATTTTTTATGGAAAAGCCTCAGTAACCTCAATTCTCAGTAGGGGAGCCTCCCCAGGATCAGTAGCAAGCCAGGATCAGTAGCAAGCCAGGATCAGTAGCAACCCAGGATCAGTAGCGAGCCCAGGATCAGTAGCAAGCCGAAGAGGAGTAGCACGTGACAGGAACAACAACAAGTTGTAACTAGGTGCACAGGAGGAGCAACAGCAAGTTTTTGTTGCAAGAAAAACGTCTACTTTGAATCACAGGATGAAATGATAATTATGAGGAAGAAAACTTGAGGTTGGAAAATTAACTCCATTTGAGATTGTGTTTTTGGGTGGATTGCAACCGAGAAAGCTGAAAGGATGTCTCTACTTGTAACAAATTCGCCGATTTCTCGATCTCTAATTTATTTGTTTATCTATGTCGATGAATTGCCAGGAGCAATTCGAGAATAATATGTCGGGTGTGTTTTATTTGATGCGTGTAAGTTGTCGGATATGTGCGGTACCTTCACTGTGTTCTTTGCTATTTGCGTACTACAATGATGTGTGTAAGAGATGCGTTTCAATTATTTACTGTGTCAGGTATCAATGAATTTTTCATAAATGTGTCAACATTGGCGTGTTACAAGAAGGTAAATGATGAAGTGATTTGTAAGGATAATTTCATGTCGGGAAAAGCGAAGGGATTGAAAAATGGGGGCGAATATTTTCTAAATTTTTAACGTAAAGGGTACGTCACGGTTATAATTTAAATTAACGGATGAAAATTTGCACCAACTTTGCAAGTTGGCACAAATTTTTCTGGGGCGATGCGGGTATTGTTGGGAAATACTTTCGGAAACAAATTTTGGAAATATATGGGAAATACTTTCGGAAACAAATTTTGGAAATACTTTACTCGGGGAAATACTTAACGTTATTGTTGGGGAAATACTTCACTCGTGCAATTTTTGGAAAATACTTCGCTTTAGGAAATATCTAAAAAACCGTTATCACTGTTATTCTCGAGCGTGAGAATGTCGACCAAAGTTTATCCGTGTGTGTAAGGACAATTCGTCACTGTTCGGTCGGAAAAACAAGCGGCGATTGTTTGGGGTAGAGGTGGGCGTGTCAGATGTCGCGGCCTCAAGTGCGGCAAGCGCAGGCATAGAGAACGACGCACACACGAACACACGCACGATACAAGCGCACCCAAGCCGAGGCTTTGCAGGACAAGGAGGAGGACGTGACGTCTGAACACAGGCCCGCACAACCGGAGCCAATCGCCGCTCGCCAAAGCTATGACGCAAGAAGGTGTGTCTCAACACGCACCAATGAGAGTCCCAGACGTCAGAATAAGCAAGGATTCCGCCAATGAGGTTGCAGATGCTGCCTCTGTAGAATGGAAGCGTGGAGAACGATCTCGAAAGAGGGAAGCGAAACATATATAAGGATGCGTGAGGAAGCCTCGTGAGGAATTTTTGAACACACGTGAGAGACTGCGAACGACGTTTGAGGGTGTTCTACACAATAGGCCAGCCTCGTCGGCTGGCCTTGTACCCAACTGCAACTTGAAAGTAATAATTCGAGGCACATAAAAAACAACGTTGGACGTCGGAAGTCATTGGAGCACCGTCTTACAAGGGAAGCCTAATCGAAGTAAACCAGCCTCGCATCGGGGATCGTCATGAATAAACGCGTCGGAGATTCAACCAAGAGCAATCAACATCTGTGCATCGGGGTCGAACTCAAAATCAACTTCAGCGGCAGTCGTCAACATTGCAAATGGCAAACAGTTAAGATCGCTCACCAATACTGCAAAGTTCAACGCATGAAACTGCAATGAATCAGCTCACAACCGCTTCAAGGGATCAGCTGCCCGTAGAGAGAAGCGGGGGGAGGGCACCACTGCAGCGAGGTAGCAAGAGATCAGCCTACGCCAGCAGCAAGCCTAAGCTGCGACGCGGAACATCAGCAGTGAGCAATAACATCGGCTGTGAACGACGCGGAACATCAGCAGTGAGCAATAGCATCGGCAGTGGATACCCATCAGTGAATCATTTATTATCAAAAGCCTAAGCTGCGACGCGGAACATCAGCAGTGAGCAATAACATCGGCTGTGAACGACGCGGAACATCAGCAGTGAGCAATAGCATCGGCAGTGGATACCCATCAGTGAATCATTTATTATCAAAAGCCTAAGCTGCGACGCGGAACATCAGCAGTGAGCAATAACATCGGCTGTGAACGACGCGGAACATCAGCAGTGAGCAATAGCATCGGCAGTGGATACCCATCAGTGAATCATTTATTATCAGAAGGGCGAGTGTTTTATAGTTGTGAGAGCTCTTTTAGGTGGTGATTGAAGTTTAAATTCAGATGTAGATCAGCACACAGAAAAGTGCTTTTCAAAAGTATCGCGAGGAATCATCTAATTTTTGGCTTTCAATTTCCTGTGTCTATTTAGTCGAGGATCAACTTCCCGTTGTATGATTCGACACCGTGTCACAATTCCAGGTTAAATCGTGATGTGTTATTCTCGTAAATATTATGATTTGTGTTACTGTGGATGCGTGAATCGTTGTCAACGAGGGAGTATTTGTAACTTGAATGTTCGGTAAGCATCACCTTTGTGTCATGTCGGGTTTAAATATTTGCGGCGGCAGAAACTTACGTACTTTTCATTGACGCCGTTATGCCATTTCAATCATTTCGTCCCCATGCCTTGTGTGTTTATCCACGTGTTTCCCAATAAATTCGTGTTAATCTTGCTAACTCTTTTATTCTCCAAGTCTGGTATGCAGGTGTACGCAAGCATAAAGGATAGTACTATAACATGTTTGGGGGTTGAGAATCCCCCTGCGTGCGTGATTAGTAACCCTTTTCACGTATCGCGACAGAAGTATATATATTTGAAAATACACGAATGAAAGTATATATATATGAAAATACACTAATGAAAGTATATATGTTAAAAAACACGAATCAGAGTATATATATTTGAAAATACACGAATGCAGGTATATATATATGTGAAAATACACGAATCAAAGTATATAAACATGAAAATACGCGAATCAAAGTATATTTATTTGAAAATACACGAATGAAAGTATATACACTTGAAATTACAGGAATGAAAGTATATATATTTGAAAATTCACGAATGAAAGTATATATATTTAAAACTTCACGAATAAAAGTATACATACGTGAAAATACACTAATGAAAGTTCATATACCCGAAAATACACGAATGAGAGCATATATATTTGAAAATACCCAAATGAAGGTATATATCAATGAAAATACCCGAATGAAAGTATATATTTTTGAAAATACCCAAATAAAGATATATATTTTGAAAGTACACGAATGAAAGTATATATATCTGAAAATATACAAATGGAAGAATGTATAAATGTGAAAATACACGAAAGAAAGTATATTTAATTAAAAATACCCGAATGAAGGTATATATATATTTGAAAATACCCCAAAGAACGTATATATATATGAAAATACCCGAATTAAAGTATAGATTTCAAAACACCTGAATGAAAGTATAAATACTTGAAAATACACAAATGAAAGTACATATATTTGAAAGTACACAAATGAGAGTATATATATTTGAAAATGCACAAATGAAAGTAGATATATTTTAAAATACACGAATGAAAGTATATATATTTGAAAATACTCGAATGGAAAATATATATATGTGAAAATACCCGAAAGAGAGTATACATATTTGAAAATACCCGAATTATAGTATATATTTGCAAAACCCGAATGAAAGTTTATATATTTGAAAATACACGAAACAAAGTATATCTATTTGAAAATACACGAATGAAAGTATATATATATATGAAAATACATTATGAAAGTATATATATATGAAAATACACAGTGAGAGTGTGTATGTTTGAAAATACACAATGAAAGTATTATTATTATTATATAAGAAAGTTTTAGCCTCCCTTGACCACGACAAAGATGTTCCAAGAGAGGAAATAAGAAGGCACCATTTAGTATGGAGTTGAGGGAACGCGGAATCTATGCACAAAGTGCACAGAAACAGTAAGCTAGGAAAGAAGTTCATGTAACAAGGAAAAAGTTGAAGAAGAAAGTAGTAGGTGCTGAAAAACAGGACAGCAGTGAACCGAAAAAAGTTGGTCCGTAACCAAACAAAAACTTATTTTATTACAACAAAAAAGAAGCCTACCTAACCTTTAGCTCGGGCCCTCACATGGTCACAATGAAAGTATGTATATAAGAAAATACATGAATGAAAGTATGTAAGTTTGAAAATTCACTAATGAAAGTATGTATATGTATATATGAAAATGAACGACTGAAAGTATGTATACTTGAAAATGAACGACTGAAAGTATATTTATTTAAAGGTGCACGAATGAAAGTATATATATTTTAAAATACACGAATTAAAGTATGTATATTTAAAAATACACGAATGAAAGTATATAAATTTGAAAATACACGAATGAAAGTATATATATTTGAAGATACACCAATGAAAGTATATGTGTTTGAAAGTGCACGAATTAAAGTATGTATACCTGGAAATGCACGAATGAAAGTATATATACCTGGAAGTGCACGAATGAAAGTATATATACATGAAACTACACGAATGAAAGTATTTATATTTTAAAATACGTGAATGAAAGTAGATATGTATGAAAATACCCGTATGAAAGTATATATATTTGAAAATACACGCATCAAAGTATATATATTTTAAAATACACGAATGAAAGTATATATACGTAAAAATAAACGAATCGAAGATTAGATTAGATTATAAGTTAGTTTAAGCCTCCCTAACCGCTACAAAAATAGAGCGTATCGAAGAGAGGAAGGAGGAAGGCACCATTTAGTATGGAGATAAGAGAATGAGGAATCTATGCAGAAAGGGCATAGAAACAGTAAGATGAGAAAGAAGTTCATGAAACAAGATAAAAGTTGAAGAAGGAAGTCAGAGGTGCTGAAAAACAGGACAGTAGTGAACCGAAAAAAGGTGGTCCTGATAGTAACAATAGTTGTATCCCCCTGAGGGGAACGAATCGAAGCATATATCTTTGAAAATACCCGAATGCAAGTATATATTTAGATATACCCGAATGAAAATAAATATATATTAAATTACACGAATTAAAAAATATATATTTGCAAATACCCGAATGAAAGTATATATATTTGAAAATACACGAAACATAGTATATCTATTTGGAAATACACGAATGAAAGTATATATACATGTATGAAAATACATATTGAAAGTATATATATGAAAATACACGAATGAAATCAAATAGATATGAAAATACACGAATAAAAGTACATTTTTTTGAAAATACACGAATGAAAGTATATATATTTGAAAATACACGAATTAAAGTATATATTTGAATATACCCGAATGGAAGTACATATATTTGAAAATACACGAATGAAATTAAATATAAATGAAAATACACCATAAAAGTACATTTATTTGAAAATACGATTGAAAGTATATATATTTGAAAATGCACGAATGAAAGTACATATATATGAAAATACACGAATATAGGTATATATATTTGCAAATGCACGAAGAAAAGTATAAATATTTGAAAATACACGAAAAAAGTATATATATTTGAAAATACACCAATAAAAGTATATATATTTGAAAAGACACGAACGAAAGTAAATATGTTTGAAAATACACGAATTAGAGTATATATATTTGAAAATACACGAATGCATGTATATATATGTGAAAATACACGAATCAAAGTATATAAATATGAAAATACACGAATAAAAGTATATGTATTTGAAAATACAATAATGAAAGTATATCTATTTGAAAATACACGAAGCAAAGTATATCTATTTGAAAATACACGAATGAAAGTATATATATTAGAAAATGCACGGATGAAAGTATTTAAATAAGAAAATACCCGAATGGAAGTAGATATATAAGAAAATACCCGTATGAAAGTATATATATTTGAAAATACTCGAATGAAAGTATCTATCCTTGAAAATACCCAAATGAAAGTATATATTTGAATATACCCGAATGAAAGTACATGCATTTGAAAATACATGAATGGAAGTATATATATTTGAAAATACACGAATAAAAGTGTGTATATATGAAAATACACGAATGACAGTATATATATTTGAAAATACACGAATGAAAGTATATATGTGTGAAAATACACGAATCAAAGTATATATCTCTGAAAATACCCGAATGAAAGTATATATATTAATATACCAGAATGAAAGTATATATATGAATATACCCGAATATATATATATATATATATATATATATATTTGAAAATACACGAATGAGAGTATATATATTTGAAAAAACACAAATAAAAGTATATTTATTTGAAAATACACGAATGAAAGTATATATATTTGAAAATACTCGAATGAAAGTATAAATATTTGGAAATACACGAATGAAAATATATTTATATTTGTAAATACACGAATTAAGGTATATTTATTTGAAAATACATGAATGAAAGTAAATATAATTGAAAATACCCGAATGAAGGTATATATATATTTGAAAATACCCCAATGAAAGTATATCTCTTTGAAAATACACGAATGAAAGTATATATATTTGTAAATACTCGAATGAAAGTATAAATATTTGGAAATACACGAATGAAAGTGTATTTATATTTGTAAATACACGAATTAAGGTATATTTATTTGAAAATACATGAATGAAAGTAAATATAATTGAAAATACCCGAATGAAGGTATATATATATTTGAAAATACCCCAATGAAAGTATATCTCTTTGAAAATACACGAATGAAAGTATATATATTTGAAAATACACAAATAAAGTATATATATTTAAAATACACAGTGAAAGTATGTATATATGAAAATACACAATTGAAGTATGTATATTTGAAAATACACGAATGAAAGAATGTATATTTGAAAATAAATGAATGAAAGTAGGTATATATGAAGATGTACGAATGAAAGTATGTATATTTAAAAATGCACGACTGAAAGTATGTATATTTGAAAATGCACGAGTGAGAGTATATATATTCGAAATAGCACAAATGAAAGTATATATATTTGAAAGTGCACGAATGAAAGTATATGTACCTGGAAGTGCACGAATGAAAGTATATATATATACCAGAAAGTACTCGAATGAAAGTATATATATTTGAAAATACACGAATTAAGGTATATATTTTTGAAAATACACGAATGAAAGTGTATATTTCAAAATACGCGAATGAAAATATATATTAGAAAATAAACAAATGAAAGTATATATATTGGACAATTCATGAATGAAAGTATATATATTTGAAAGTACACGAATAAAAATATCTATTTGAAAATACACGAATGAAAATAAATGTTTAAAAATGCACGAATGAAAATATATATTCAAAAATACACGAATGAAAATACACAATTGAAAATGCGCAATTGGAAGTTACAATTGCAAATTGCAATTGTAAATCTGCGGTTATAAGTTTGAAATTGTAAACAAATTGTAAAACTTTTTACGATTCCCCTCAGAAGGATACAGTTATGGTATCTATAGTAATTACCTCCCTCTCCCCCCCCCCCCCCTGGGAGAATATGCGAAGTCCCGAGCTGAGATGTATGTAAGTCCCGAGGTAAGGTTAGGATGTTTTTTCGTCGCAATGAAATACGTTTTTAGTTTTTTATGGACCATCTTTTTTAGGTTTACTGAAGTCATGTTCTTTAGCACCTTTTTCTTTCTCAACTTTCATTCTGTTTCTTTAATGCCCTTCAAAACTTACTGTGTCTATATATCGTGCGCTCAGATTCCGCGTACCCTTCAATTCACACCAAGTTGTGCCTTCATCCATCTTCTCTTTGGAACACCTTTGTTGCGATTAGGGCCTAAATTAACCGAAATATGATGTGAACTCCTGACTGCTTCTTGCTAAAATGCGGTTATTTTGCAGTTATATTACAAGTATTTTTCAAGTTTTGAAGGAAAATTACCTTATATTCAGTGATAACTTTTCAACTATCAACAGCGCACTAAGAATGAATGATTTAGATATTTTTATGTATTATTTTAAACTCCGTTGAACTGCAATTTAGATATTAAATGTTGCCATTTAGATATTTTTATGTTTCATTTAACCCTCGGTTGAACTGCAATTTGGATATTTTTGGTTGCAATTCAGATATTTTTATTTCCTATTTTACCCTCGGTTGAACTGCAATTTGGATATTTTATGTTGCAATTTAGACATTTATGTGTTCTATTTTACCCTCGGTTGAAGTGCCACTTAGTGTAATAGCAGAGCGCACTTTCGTTTCCAAGATTTTCAAGTTTGAAACAATTATGAAGTTTGAAGTTTCTCTGAACTTTTTGGAGAATTGATGAGAACTTCCGAGGATATTCATGATTTATTCAGTGTATTTTGGTTATTTTCAGATTACCTAGACTTACGAGTATTTTAATTGACTTATTCAAAATTACTTTTTTCTGAAATTCACAAGTTTGAGCTTTTCCATTGAATTTCTCGCAACTCTAAAATTTGTCCGAAACTTCAAGTTATTCTAAATTTTCTGTCAAGCTTGTTCCCTCTTTTCAAACATTGGAAATTTTCGAAATCTTTTTAATTAAACATATCTGTAGTACGATTAATATCATAATTTTTATTTTGTGTCGTGAATTTTTCTTTTATTTTCAGGCCTCCAAAGTTTTCAACTCCATACAACGCGGAATTTTCCCAAGCTCAAAAACAATTTTAAAGTACTTTTCTGAATTTCTTAAATGCATTGATTTATCCTTAACTCTGTGATTTTCTTTTAAATGTTCTGGACTAATTTTGTATAGTTTTTATGGCTGACGCTTTCGAATGTGCCTGAACTTCTCTAACTTCTATGACCTTTTCTGACTTCACAGACCTTTCAAATATCTTGAGCATCTTGTTCAACGCTTTGATCGCAACGTGAGCCACCGGTGGTGCACGGAGGCAATTTTCATAATGCTGCTGACTAACCAGTAGTCAAAAACTAAATTTTTATAAATACTTAATCAATACTAAATGAAGGCACGCTCCAGTTAACGCTTGCTATTTTCAACATTGCTTACTACAATTGATTTTGAATTTGAGTTGAAAATTAAACTTCCGTTTACCTGCCGAAGTCAAAGTGTTAAACTTTTGAAATTATTTCGTATAAACAAGAACCTTAGAGAATAAACAAGTTTAAGCCTTCCTAATCCCATCAAGGGTACCCCAAAGGAAGTGAGGAGAAAAGCATTAATCAATTTTGGGCGAGGGAATTTATGCACCAGGTGCTTTCCTACACAAGATCCGTTCCGCACAGAAACAGAAAGTTAGGAAAAACGTTTATGAATCGAGTTAGGAAAAGAGTAATATGTGCTGAATACAGGACAGCAGTAAACCGAAAAAGCTGCTCAATAACAGAAGGAAAACTTATTCTACTTCAAGAAAAGTAAGGCTACACATTTTCAAACGCAGGACCTTACATCTTTTTCTGAGATAAAAACTATCTGATAAATTTGTTTCTGAACAACAAAAGCCTTTTTCACCTACCTAATGGGTTTGACATTTACTTGAACGTTTCTGGGTTCAAATTTTTTCAAAACTTGTTGAATTTACTGAACCAAGAGTTCATACCGAGTTGTTTAATCAAACTTATTCCTCTTTTTTTAGTATTCAAACTACTGAAAACAGTCTGAAACATTTCTTATGTACGATTTATCTCAAATTTTCCTCTTTTTCCGTGAATTTTTAACTTATTACAAGTTTCTAAAGATCCAATTCGATACAACTTTAAATTTTTCAAGGCCCGAAAACTTTTAGAAAATTTAAAATTTGAACGTTTCTGGATTTCGAAGTTCTTCAGAATTTATTGAATATAGAAAACCCATAGTTTCATTTGCAGCACTGACTCAATTCCGGAGTTTCTTTGAACCATTCAAGGACTTAAAATATTCAACTCAAATCCAAAGTCAATTGTTGTAGGCAATTTTGAACATAGCAAAAAAGAACTGGATCGTGCCTTCATTTAGCTTTGAGAATTTATAAAAATTGAAATTGTGACTACTGGTCGGTCAGCAACGTTATGAAAATCCCCTCCGGAGCCAGCGGTGGCTCACGTCGCGGTCAAAGTGTTAAAGAAATCTTCACTCGTCCTGCCACAAGGAACTTGAAAGTTTCAAAGCACTGAATGAAGGAGTTATTTTCTAAAAAATTAATGCGGGTATGTTAGTTCCAAAGCGGGACACTGGAACGAGGGACCGATAGCGTCCGTGCCTATACAGACGTAGCTTTAAAATTCCAGTTTCAAAGATATAACATTTAAAGACTGTCGTCCAAAACAGTAGTTTCGGTTCTTCGTTTTCAAAACTACTGTTTCAAGACTGCTTTTTCAAAACCTATTTTTCGAGACCCCTATTTCAAGACCTCTTTTTCGAGACCCCTTTTCGAGACCCCTTTTTCGAGACACCTTTTTCGAGACCCCTTTTTCGAGACCCATTTTTCGAGACCCCTTTTTCGAGACACCTTTTTCGAGACACCTTTTTCGAGACACCTTTTTCGAGACACCTTTTTCGAGACCCATTTTTCGAGACCCCTTTTTCATGACCCCATTTTCAAGACCCCTTTTTCAAGACCCCATTTTCAAAACCCCTATTTCAAGACCCCTATTTCAAGACCCCTATTTCAAGACCCCTATTTCAAGACCCCTATTTCAAGACCCCTATTTCAAGACCCCTGTTTCAAGACCCCTGTTTCAAGACCCCTATTTCAAGACCCCTATTTTATGACCCCTATTTCAAGGCCCCAATTTCAAGACCCCTTTTTTAAGACCCGTATTACAAGACCCCTTTTTTAAGACCCCTTTTTCAAGACCCCTTTTCAAGACCCCTTTTTCGAGACCCCTTTTTCGAGACCCCTTTTTCGAGACCCCTTTTTCGAGACCCTTTTTTTGAGAACCCTTTTTCAAGACCCGTTTTTCAAAACCCCATTTTCAAGACCCCTATTTCAATACCCCTATTTCAAGACCCCTTTTTTAAGACCCCTATTCCAAGACCCCTATATCAAGACCCGTGTTTCAAAACTGCAGTTTCAAGATCCCAATTTCAACATTCAGCAACAGAAACTCAACGGGAATTCGTCGTCACCAACACACACAAAATAATTCTTTATAGCTTGAATATAAGAAGTTTTACATTTTATAATTATAGTTCAGGATCTCAAAACGTTGTGACGTTGTGTTTGTAGCTCATTTCGCCACAGGGGACAAGAACTAGAAAAAAAAGGAAACTAAACGCGCGCTGTGTAAGTCAACTCCTCGACTATGTTGGAACGAAATAATGATTTGGTTCATGGATTGTAATCCCCTTGAAGTTGCTTCAAATAGAATTAAAAATCTGTGTAATTAGAGTCATTTCAAGGATTTTGTTACTCCGAAATCAAATGCGCGTTTAAAAACGGTACGAATTAAAATGTAATTAATTCAAAGCCGAGAAAAATGCGCTAAAATCAGTCCTTTGATTGGGGATCAATTGCAAGTTTGCATCAAAAAATATACGTTATAAGCCGAATTAGAAACGTGTACAAATACCGTTAAATAATCTTATCGAGTATCAATGTCTAAGGAAGTCACTATAGTCTGACCATTCCCATCAGTTTGATTTAGTTTCAACAGCACTTTGACTGCGACGTAAGCCACCGGTGGTACACGGAGGCAATTTTCATAATGCGGCTGGCCGACCAGTAGTCATAAACTCGATTTCCATAAATCCTCAATGAAAACTAATGAAGGCACGATCCTGTTGATGTTTGCTATTTTCCGCATAGCTTACTACAATTGACTTTAAATTTGAAATGAAAATTTAGATTAAATATTACTTGCCGCAGTCAAAGTGTTGAAGTATGTCACGAGATTTGCATGGTTATATTAATTTACTTTTTGTTTAATTTAATTTTTAATTTATTCAATTAAAAAGGGGGAGCCCTTTTGAAAATAACTGAGCATACATGATGGATCAATAGAAGTTCGTAAATATGTCGTCAAAATTTATTGCAACCGTAAGTTTGTTAGAATTTTTTATAATATTAATTTACGGTCAAGAAATGTCATAAATGACGGGCTTCAGTGACTTGGAACATAACTCATTGGTGTATTACAAGTCTGCTCTATGATCTGTTTCGTAGAACAGAAAACATCTTCATGATCAATTATTCCAATTGCTGATGTTTGGTTCCTGTAAAGCTAGCCGTGAAAATTACTCAAACCCCAACAAAATGAAACGAAAACTACACTAGTCAACGCGTGCAACAAAGTGCAAATAAATTCCATAAGAAGCAAATCGTTTTCGACTAGTTTACCGTTTGGTGACCCACCGGTGGTCACTCAGGTGGTTTCCATAATGCTGGTGACCCACCGACGGAAGCTAATATAATTTTCTCACGTACTTGTTGAAGAGAAACACATAGCGCTCTAAATAACTTATGTTCATTCATGACCCGTTATAATTAAATTTAAAATGCAGTTGTCATTAAATTTATTGCAGTTCATTCAAGACTGCCGTTATTTCAATTAAAAATTTGATATTGAGTTATATCTGAGTTACATGTATGATAATTATTATTGATCGTATATTCAATGTATACGGAGTACCACGCACTTTACGAAGGGTACCACGCACTTTACGAGGGCACCACGCACTTTACGAGGGTACCACACACTTTACCACGCACTCTACGAGGGTACCACACACTATACGAGGGTACCACACACTTCACGAGGGAAAAGGAAGCCAGAATACCATGAGGCACAGACTCCCCGCACCGTTCTGTGCAATTTGGCCCCCGCTGTGCGGACTCGCTCCCTGCAATATTTTCCTTCAAACTTTCAAACCAGTTAGCTAGGCAAAACTTTCTCGACTAACTTTTGCGACGGTTTAAAAGTCTTTTTGACCGTTGCTTTGATTTTTTTCTTTTTTGTTGAAGGGTCGTCAATGAAAAAAGCAAGTCTGCCGTGTGATTCTAACTAGTCGAAATCCACTGAAGGCAAAAAAACTAGTAGCAAAACCAATTTAGAAATGAATTTACAACACTCGTTTTCCTTCATAAAATATGAAGATAATTCTTGAACGCTTTCACGAGCAAGCCAAAAAGGTAACTTTTTACAAGAAAAATTCATTTTTCAAACGCTAATTTTCCTGCTAAAATTAAAGGAGACAAGTTAGAACTTGTCTGTTTAAACAAAACAAGGGTGTTCACAGGAAGGATGTGGGTATCATTTCGTACGGAATTGAAGAGAACGTGGAATCTATGCACGAGGTTTGTGCCCACTCACTACGCTCAGAAACAGTAAGTAGAGAAGGAAGGTTATGAAACAAGATAAGATTTGAAGAAGAAAGTAGTAGGTGCAAAAAAAACATTGCAGCAGTGAACCGAAAAAATAGCCCATAGAAAATAAAAAGCCCACTCTATTTCTGCAAAAAATAATGCATGCCTATATCTAAGTTCGGGACCTCGCATATTCCTCCTGGGAGTGCTAATTCCCATAGAGAGGTGCAACATAACATAAAGAATCACCTGAAATTTTCCAAGCAAAAGTTCCGATAACCGCATAACCTTCTTTGATTTTTTCTTTCTGGAACGTAACGATAAAACTCTTGCCTCGATAGTTTCGATAACCGCATAACCTTCTTTGATTTTTTCTTTCTGAAACGTAACGATAAAACTCTTGCTTCGATAGTTTCGGTAACCGCATAACCTTCTTTGATTTTTTCTTTCTGAAACGTAACGATAAAACTCTTGCTTCGATAGTTTCGATAACCGCATAACCTTCTTTGATTTTTTCTTTCTGAAACGTAACGATGAAATTTCTTGTTTCAATTCCCAGGAGAGAAACAAAGGCACTCAACTACTGAGTGGAGGCTCATCCTTGAAGAAAAAGCTTGAGCAAAAAAGTCAGCGCCTGCAAAAAGTCACAGAAGACACGGCCTTCTACAGCCTTAGCGTCAGCGCCTGTCAGGCCGCGATCGTTTGTTTTCATTTGAAAAGCAACATCAGGGCTCCAGAAACTCCGTCTTTCAACTGTCATTCTAATAGTTTTTGGAGAATTTCTTCTGCAGAGTTCACTTCCTTGAGTTCCTATCAGAAAGTGAAGGAAAACTGGATGAAAATTGGAAGCACGCGTTGCAGGAAAGAACCGCCTGAGTTATCGGACACCATAAAAGAACCTCATACCAAGACCTACTCTTTCATGTACTGTATATACTCACCCTCTCACTCACACTCACTCACTCACTCACTCACAATGCTGAATTTAATTTATGATTGAATTTATCATTGTTAGCAGCCCACACTCACTTGCTTACAATGCTGAATTTAATTTATGATTGAATTTATCATTGTTAGCAGCTCACACTCACTTGCTTACAATGCTGAATTTAATATATGATTGAATTTTTCATTGTTAGCAGCTCACACTCACTTGCTCACAATGCTGAATTTAAATTATGATTGAATTTTTCATTGTTAGGAGCTCACACTCACTTGCTCACAATGCTGAATTTAAATTATGATTGAATTTATCATTGTTAGCAGCCCACACTCACTTGCTTACAATGCTGAATTTAATTTATGATTGAATTTTTCATTGTTAGCAGCTCACACTCACTTGCTTACAATGCTGAATTTAATTTATGATTGAATTTTTCATTGTTAGCAGCTCACACTCACTTGCTTACAATGCTGAATTTAATTTATGATTGAATTTTTCATTGTAAGCAGCCCACACTCACTTGCTTACAATGCTGAATTTAACTTATGATTGAATTTTTCATTGTTTAGCAGCCCGTTGTACATCTCTTCCGAAAGTTTGCATTCGAACTAACGAAGACGAGTGACTGATGAGACTGCGACATCATTTGAACAACACAACACTCACAAAATAACCTCAAACAGAAATCCGACAACACAAGCTACACATCACGACAAAACTTGAGCTCTCACTCCAGTTCTAAAGCAACACTCGACCCTCCAATCGGAGCGCAGATCTCGAGTTCCAACTCTTCAACCACTAGTCTTTTTTACCCGGCCACCCTCGACACCGCCGCTCAATTAGTCAAGCGGCGATACCAGCTTATTTTACTGGCCTTTAACAGCGATGCCAATACTGGCCACTGACAAAAACTAATCCAGAAAACCAATAGAAATAGGAGACCTGAAGCCTGGCAGCTGCAATCAAAGCAGCAAAAGAGGGCGAGTGTCCGCAGTGGCGTTCGGGTAACAAGGTTACATTGTTTCAAAGGCCGTAACTTGATTTGAAAAGATTAGCGCTGACAGCGCTCAATAGATACACGATACATCGCCGGGCGAGCGGGGCTCGATTAAAAATTGGAAGGGTACAGAACAGAGAGGGGGAGTCCCGTGATGCTCTTAGAAGTTCTGGGTGCAGATTTTCAAGCAGTTCAATAGGAAGGGTACAGAACCGAGAGGGGGGAATCCCGTGATGCTCTTAGAAGTTATGGGTGCAGGTTTTCAAGCATTTCAACAGGAAGGGTACAGAACCGAGAGGAGGAGTCCCGTGATGCTCTTAGAAATTATGGGTGCAGATTATCAAGCAGTTCAATAGGAAGGGGACAGAACAGAGAAGGGGAGTCCCGTGATGCTCTTAGAAATTATGGGTGCAGATTTTCATGCAGTTCAATAGGAAGGGACAGAACAGAGAGGAGGAGAATCTTGTGATGCTCGTACGAGAGACGTTCTGGGTTCAAATTTACGATCAGTTCACTTTTCTGTGGCGGGGCAGACGGCAGAGTTTTGTTAGACGTAGTGGTTTCGTTAGAGCGACTTGAATTCTTTGATAATCTAGTCGTTGACTGGCCCAGTCATTACTGGAATGATTGAAAACCAGTAAGCAATGATGGAATTATTCGATAACCTAGTCGTTCACTGGCCCAATCATTGCTCGAATGATTGAGATTAGATTAGATTATTAGTTAGTTTAAGCCTCCCTGTCCTCAACAATTGAGGTCCTAAGAGAAGAAGGCACCATTTAGTATGAAATTAAGGAAACGCGGAATCTATGCAGAAAGGGCATAGAAACAGTAAGATGAGAAAGAAGTTCATGAAACAAGAAAAAATTGAAGAAGAAAGTAGTAGGTGCTGAAAAACAGGTCAGCAGTGAACCGAAAAAAAATGGTCCGTACCAAAACAAAAACCTATGTTATTTTAACAAAAAGAAAGCCTACCTAACTTTTAGCCCGGGCCCTCGCATTGTCCCCCTGGTAGCGCTAATTCCCATAGATACAATAATTGTAACCCCCTGAGGGGTCGAATGATTGAGGACCAGTAAGCGATGATGAAATGTTTTGATAGTCTAGTCGTTGACTAGCCCTAAAGCGATGATGAAATGTTCTGATAGTCTAGTCGTTGACTAGCCCTAAAGCGATGATGAAATGTTCTGATAGTCTAGTCGTTGACTAGCCCTAAAGCGATGATGAAATGTGCTGATAGTCTAGTCGTTGACTAGCCCTAAAGCAATGATGAAATGTTCTGATAGTCTAGTCGTTGACTAGCCCTAAAGCGATGATGAAATGTTCTGATAGTCTAGTCGTTGACTAGCCCTAAAGCGATGATGAAATATTTTGATAGTCTAGTCGTTGACTAGCCCTAAAGCGATGATGAAATGTTCTGATAGTCTAGTCGTTGACTAGCCCTAAAGCGATGATGAAATGTTCTGATAGTCTAGTCGTTGACTAGCCCTAAAGCGATGATGAAATGTTCTTATAGTCTAGTCGTTGACTAGCCCTAAAGCGATGATGAAATGTTCTGATAGTCTAGTCGTTGACTAGCCCTAAAGCGATGATGAAATGTTCTGATAGTCTAGTCGTTGACTAGCCCTAAAGCGATGATGAAATGTTCTGATAGTCTAGTCATTGACTAGCCCTAAAGCGATGATGAAATGTTCTGATAGTCTAGTCGTTGACTAGCCCTAAAGCGATGATGAAATGTTCTGGTAGTCTAGTCGTTGACTAGCCCTAAAGCGATGATGAAATGTTCTGGTAGTCTAGTCGTTGACTAGCCCTAAAGCGATGATGAAATATTCTGATAGTCTAGTCGTTGACTAGCCCTAAAGCGATGATGAAATGTTCTGGTAGTCTAGTCGTTGACTAGCCCTAAAGCGATGATGAAATATTCTGATAGTCTAGTCGTTGACTAGCCCTAAAACTCTTGGAATGATTAGAAACGAGTGGCTAATGATGGAATTTGACTGTGGCGTTGTGAGGGTTGTGGTTGTGGCGTTGTGAGGGTTGTGGTTGTGGCGTTGTGAGGGTTGGGGTTGTGGCGTTGTGAGGGTTGGGGTTGTGGCGTTGTGAGGGTTGGGGTTGGGTTTGTGGCGTTGTGTGGGTTGTGGTTGTGACGTTGTAAGGGTTGTGGTTGTGGCGTTGTGAGGGTTGGGGTTGTGGCGTTGTGAGGGTTGGGGTTGTGGCGTTGTGAGGGTTGGGGTTGGGTTTGTGGCGTTGTGTGGGTTGTGGTTGTGACGTTGTGAGGGTTGGGGTTGTGGCGTTGTGAGGGTTGGGGTTGGGTTTGTGGCGTTGTGTGGGTTGTGGTTGTGGCGTTGTTAGGGTTGGGGTTGTGGCGTTGTGAGGGTTGGGGTTGGGTTTGTGGCGTTGTGTGGGTTGTGGTTGTGGCGTTGTGTGGGTTGTGGTTGTGGCGTTGTGAGGGTTGGGGTTGTGGCGTTGTGAGGGTTGGGGTTGGGTTTGTGGCGTTGTGTGGGTTGTGGTTGTGGCGTTGTGAGGGTTGGGGTTGTGGCGTTGTGAGGGTTGGGGTTGTGGCGTTGTGAGGGTTGGGTTTGTGTGGGTTGTGGTTGAGTGGGTTGCGGTTGTGGGGATTGTGGTTGTGTGGGTTGTGACGTTGTATGGGTTGTGGTTGTGTGGGTTGTGGTTGCGTGGGTTGTGTGGGTTTTGTGAGTTGTGGTTGTGTGGGTTTTGTGAGTTGTGGTTGTGTGGGTTTTGTGAGTTGTGGTTGTGGCGTTGTTAGGGGTGTGGTTGTGGCGTTATGAGGGGTGTGGTTGTGGCGTTGTGAGGAGTGTGGTTGTGGCGTTGTGAAGGTTCTGGTTGTGTGGGTTGTGGCGTTGTGTTGGTTGTGGTTGTAGTTGTGTGGGTTGTGGTTGTGTGGGTTGTGGTTGTGTGGGTTGTGGTTGTGTGGGTTGTGGTTGTGTGGGTTGTGGTTGTGTGGGTTGTGGTTGTGTGGGTTGTGGTTGTGTGGGTTGTGGTTGTGTGGGTTGTGGTTGTGTGGGTTGTGGTTGTTTGGGTTGTGTAGTTTATGGTTGGGGCGTTGTGTGGGTTGTGCTTGTGGCTTTGTAATGGTTGTGGTTGTTTGGGTTGTGTGGGTTGTGTGGGTTATGGTTGTGGCGTTGTGTGGATTGTGGCGCGGTGTGAGTTGTGGCTGTGATGTTTTTGTGGGCTGTTGTTGTTGCGTTGTGTGGGTTGTGGTTGTGAGGTGTGGATTCTGGTTGTGTGGGTTGTGGTTGTGGCTGTGGCGTTGTGGGGGCTGTGGTTGTGGCATTGTGTGGGTTGTAGTTGTCATTGATGGTAGTCTTTCATGCACATAGGAAAAGAGAGTTACGTAATCAGGAGCAGAAATACAAGTAGAATTACATAAAAATGAATTGTCATGCAGCATCGTGGCGAACCAAAATTACAACAACGTATAGAAACTAACAAAATTTACTTTAAGACAAACACATTGTTTATTCCATGCCATAAACGATCTACAAGATCTGTATGTAGCAACAGAGTCAACAATGCCTAATTATTTGATATCTAATTATTATTTAGAGGAGATTTAATATTTAGGAATGCACGTACACGAGCACATTTGCTACTGAAGCCGAAAATTCATATGTCCAATGAAAACCAAATAATAAAGGTTATTTATTTTTTAAATATCATTCAAGAATAAATTATTAGACTTAATTAAATTAATAAATCTGTTTGAAATGTTAAGTTGAATCAAATTATTAGACAAAATCAAATTATTAGGTAAGGTAAGTTATTGAGTTAGTTAAATTATTTAACTATATTAAATCATCAAATTAAATTACATTGTTGAACTAAATTGACTTATTAAAATGAATCAATAACTAAATTGAATGAAATTTACAAACTAAATCAAAGTCTCAAACTAATTATTTAATAATAAACCTGGTTAAACTAAATTAAATTATGTAAACAAATTTAGGTATTGAACTAAATGGAAGCATTAAACACACGAGATGCTGGAGAAAATACGAACGTAACGTTCATCAAATGTTGGCGTTTGTTGAGCTTAGCAGGTGAAGCTTTCCATAATATAGTATTATAGAATCCATAATATAGAATCGCTCATAGTACTTCTTCCTGTTTCTCTAGCCTTTTCAGTGTAAGAATTAACTCTACCCCTATTTAACACAGTAAATTCTTTTGAAGCTACATCCTTGAGAGTTAACTTCAAATTTTTATTTTTCCCTAGCATACCAGCATCACACTCAAGTGTGACCAAGTTTTTATGCAGTTAGCTCTTTCACCTCCATATCCTGCACAGTTAACTGAAACTTTTAACATCTATAGTATCTTTAGAAGCTGCACAGCCTCAGAACAAACATGCTTCCAGTGAACGCATTTAACTGTGCTCGCAGTGAACGCATTTAACTGTGCTCGCAGTGAACGCATTTAACTGTGCTCGCAGTGAACGCATTTAGCTGTGCTCGCAGTGAACGCATTTTAATGTGCTCGCAGTGAACGCATTTTAATGTGCTCGCAGTGAACGCATTTTAATGTGCTCGCAGTGAACGCATTTTAATGTGCTCGCAGTGAACGCATTTAACTGTGCTCGCAGTGAACGCATTTAACTGTGCTCGCAGTGAACGCATTTAACTGTGCTCGCAGTGAACGCATTTAACTGTGCTCGCAGTGAACGCATTTCACTGTGCTCGCAGTGAACGCATTTAACTGTGCTCGCAGTGAACGCATTTAACTGTGCTCGCAGTGAACGCATTTCACTGTGCTCGCAGTGAACGCATTTAACGGTGCTCGCAGTGAACGCATTTAACTGTGCTCGCAGTGAACGCATTTAACTGTGCTCGCAGTGAGCGCATTTAACTGTGCTCGCAGTGAACGCATTTTAATGTGCTCGCAGTGAACGCATTTTAATGTGCTCGCAGTGAACGCATTTTAATGTGCTCGCAGTGAACGCATTTTAATGTGCTCGCAGTGAACGCATTTTAATGTGCTCGCAGTGAACGCATTTTAATGTGCTCGCAGTGAACGCATTTAACTGTACTCGCAGTGAACGCATTTAACTGTGCTCGCAGTGAACGCATTTAACTGTGCTCGCAGTGAACGCATTTAACTGTGCTCGCAGTGAACGCATTTAACTGTGCTCGCAGTGAACGCATTTAACTGTGCTCGCAGTGAACGCATTTAGCTGTGCTCGCAGTGAACGCATTTTAATGTGCTCGCAGTGAACGCATTTTAATGTGCTCGCAGTGAACGCATTTTAATGTGCTCGCAGTGAACGCATTTTAATGTGCTCGCAGTGAACGCATTTAACTGTGCTCGCAGTGAACGCATTTAACTGTGCTCGCAGTGAACGCATTTAACTGTGCTCGCAGTGAACGCATTTAACTGTGCTCGCAGTGAACGCATTTAACTGTGCTCGCAGTGAACGCATTTAACTGTGCTCGCAGTGAACGCATTTAACTGTGCTCGCAGTGAACGCATTTAACTGTGCTCGCAGTGAACGCATTTAACTGTGCTCGCAGTGAACGCATTTAACTGTGCTCGCAGTGAACGCATTTAACTGTGCTCGCAGTGAACACATTTTACTGTGCCCCCAGTAAACGCATTTAACTGTGCCCCCAGTCCATGCATTTAACCCTTCACTGCATGAATTATTTTTGGAAATAGAAAAAATTTTTACATGCTCATAAACTCTTTATTAGACATCTTTTTAGCATATCAAATCATAAGGCAATTATTTTATTCATTCTGTTATATATTTTTCATTGTGTGTCATAAACGACACAACACGAATATCAAGCCTTGAAGCATGATGTATGAGTCGTTTATGAAACAAATACAACGAACTCCATTTATCAGTTACTTGACTGATTTAAAATTTTTAATCGCTTATAGATCTATTAGAGTACACAATTAGGTCAAAATGTAGAAGAACACAATTCAATAATTCTCCAGTGACATGTCAGTAAGTCTTTTTAGGTCTAACACAAGTTTTTCATGTTACAGAAATTTTTCGAGACATAATTTTCTTAATTTGACAAAGATATACAAGACATTTGGAACCCTGATGTATGACTGGAACTTGGAATCAGGCATTTTAGAGCGGTGGCATTCATTTTTTGGCTAAGGTTATTGAGGAAATCCTTCAGGGTAAACTTTTTCACAGGGACATGAACAAAGGGTCCTCGTTTTCTTTTCGGTGCAAGTATCATCTCTTGTAATAGTTTTAGAGTTATCAGAAAAGTATAAAAAGCTCCTAAACTGTTTGAAGCTGTTGAGGGACATTATTTCTTGGATAAGTTGCCCATGATGCTGCTCAAATAATCCCAGGCGCACGGAACATGTACGTAGGGTATGATGACACAGATCCCTATACATTCTTGAACATCAAACTTATCAATATCCAGCACATGAATGAGATCCTTCAGACCAGTGAAAGAATGTGTTTCTTTAAGTATTATTGAAATCAAATATTCACTGAATAAAATCTTGCGGCCATCATTAGGAGTCCCTAATTTTTCATTTTTATGGTTAGCTCATTATACGTCCCTTGAATTTTACGTGCTTTTCCGGTATCTTGAGATTTTTACTTCCAAATAACATTTCCAGGAGAGCTCTTTCTTTTCGAATCACTGCTTACAACTTTCACAGCAGTTAGATTTACTTCATAGATGGTCATGCGAGTTTCATTTGAGATCAGAGGGGAATCGTTGTGTTCCGTTGCTGTTATTGATTTTTCAATCTGTTCCTGTGATCGCTCAACTCCCAAACGATCTTCAACTTCTTCCTCATAGATTCCAATTCCAATTTCAAATCTTCATCCAAATCTAGTCCGTCAGTTTCTTCCCCCACCTCCAAGATGAGGGCCCCGATCGTTTCTCGTGAAAAATTCGCTTCAAACTCGAATATTCTGAAAATAAAACTGAATAAATATTTCTTTTTATTAAGCTTCTATACAATATTACTGTGTGATGCATTTTATGCAAACGCGTGACAGTTTTTGACAAAATTTTTAGGATAGATGAATGCGCTAATGTTGTGCATCTATCGTGCATTCTTTACTATAAATAATAATAATAAATTTTTCAGAATATAGTTCCAATGTATTTTGAATATGTATTTTAATATTTAACAACATAGAAATAATATAATGAAGCTAAAATTATTCGTGATAATGAAAGAATACATGGGTTTGTTTCATTTACGACACAAGTTTGGCCCGAGTTGGAATACACAGCAAAATCGTGTTGTACCATATATGAAACAAACTAAAAACTTTGCATAAAATATAATTATTTTAAATATTCTCAATGTTTCTCCTCATAGAATCAAAGTAATATAACTTATACACAAACCCAAATTTTTACTCGCCAATAAATTGCATGATATGGCTCTATTATGAACATAATGGTACTGCTGCAGCAACATCCACAATCGGCTGTGTTGGCGTCCAAACTGAGCATTACTGTTAGAGGCCGGTTGCATCTAGCACGCATCATACGCGTTCGTTTCGTGGACAGTGTGTCTCGTTTGCGATACAAGCCGTAGAAATGCTCATTTCTCTGCTAATTGTTTCTATACACCAAAAAATCAGGTATGTGTCATATTCGACACACCATGCAGTGAAGGGTTAACTGTGCCCCCAGTCAATGCATTTAACTGTGCCCCCAGTCAACGCATTTAACTGTGCCCCCAGTCAACGCATTTAACTGTGCCCCCAGTCCATGCATTTAACTGTGCCCCCAGTCAACGCATTTAACTGTGCCCCCAGTCAACGCATCTAACTGCGCCCCCAGTCAACGCATTTAACTGTGCCCCCAGTCAACGCATTTAACTGTGCCTCCAGTCAACGCATTTAACTGTGCCCCCAGTCAACGCATTTAACTGTGCCCCCAGTCAACGCATTTAACTGCGCCCCCAGTCAACGCATTTAACTGTGCCCCCAGTCAACGCATTTAACTGTGCCCCCAGTAAACGCATTTTACTGTGCCCCCAGTCAACGCATTTAACTGTGCCCCCAGTCAACGCATTTAACTGTGCCCCCAGTAAACGCATTTTACTGTGCCCCCAGTAAATGCATTTTACTGTGCCCCCAGTCAACGCATTTAACTGTGCCCCCAGTCAACGCATTTAACTGTGCCCCCAGTCAACGCATTTAAGTGTGCCCCCAGTCAACGCATTTAACTGTGCCCCCAGTCCATGCATTTAACTGTGCCCCCAGTCAACGCATTTAACTGTGCCCCCAGTCCATGCATTTAACTGTGCCCCCAGTCAACGCATTTAACTGTGCCCCCAGTCAACGCATTTAACTGTGCCCCCAGTAAACGCATTTTACTGTGCCCCCAGTAAACGCATTTTACTGTGCCTCCAGTCAACGCATTCAACTGTGCCCCCAGTCAACGCATTTAACTGTGCCCCCAGTCAACGCATTTAACTGTGCCCCCAGTCAACGCATTTAACTGTGCTCCCAGTAAATAGTTAATGCGTTTAAGTGTCCATTACAAGACACGCTCATCCCTCATACCAATGATCAGACGTCCCCTTTTGTCTCGCTTCACTTTCCTTCAGCTTCACTTGCTTTTATTTACGACTTTACCGGCGCTCAATTTTGCGCAGAACTTCGCTGTCGCGTCACGCGCCGGCAGTAAAACTTGCTTACTCGTCTCCGACGCACGTATATTTGTCTTGTAATTCAATTGAGCTCAAATAAAACATTCCCTGCGCACGCGCGCCTTAATTGCTGATTGACTCTTAATTAAGCTTAATTTCCGTGCGTGAAGAATTCGAATTTCTATCTATTTGTCTCACTCACGATCTTGTGTTGTGCGTGAGGCCTGCCTAGGCGCTGCTGCTGCTGTGTTGTGCAGTTTTTCTTTGGGAAAATTTGTGAAATATTTCGCTCGGGTTTTGTGTGAAATACTGTTGAGGATGCTATTCCGATAAAGATGTCATACCGATATATACCGAGGATATTATACCGATATATATAGAGGATATTATACCGATATACACCGTCGATGTTATACCGATAAGAACGTCATACCGAAATATAAGGAGGATCTCATACCGATATATCCCGAGGATGTTATACCAATAAGAGTGTTACACCGATATATACCGAGGATGTTATACCAATAAGGATGTTATACCGATATATACCGAGGATGTAATACCAATAAGGATGTTATACCGATATATACTGAGGATTTTATACCAATAAGGATGTTATACCGATATATACCGAGGATGTTATACCAATAAGCTTAAAGGAAAATTTCAGAATATTCAACAGTCAACCTCGTGTTATAAGACGGCGCTCGCTAGAGAATAAGGGTAGATCAAAAGGGAGGATAGGGGTAGAGTAAAAGGGGATAGGCATGGATTAAATTGGGCTTGGGGTAAATTATACGAGATAGTCACAAATTAAAGAGGAGGATTAGAATGCAAAGATATTTGCATTGAATAATGGAATAAGATTACACCCGAAACTTGTAAAAGCTTGGTAGTGAACTCCTTCAGTTAAACGTCTCGAAGCCATAACTAATAATAACGGGTATTCAACGAGTTATAAATGTATGTATGACTGGAAGTGTGTTGTGGACTTTTGAACAGCCTGGATGCCACACAGCCTGGATGCCACACAGCCTGGATGCCACACAGCCTGGTTGCCACAGAGCCTGGATGCCACACAGCCTGAATGCCACAAAGCCTGGATGCCACACAGCCTGGATGTCACAAAGCCTGGATGCCCCACAGCCTGGATGCCAAACAGCCTGGATGCCACACAGCCTGGATGCCACACAGCCTGGATGCCACACAGCCTGGATGCCACACAGCCTGGATGCCACACAGCCTGGATGCCACACAGCCTGGATGCCCCCCAGCCTGGATGCCCCCCAGCCTGGATGCCCCACAGCCTGGATGCCCCACAGCCTGGATGCCCCACAGCCTGGATGCCCCACAGCCTGGATGCCAAACAGCCTGGATGTCACAAAGCCTGGATGCCCCACAGCCTGGATGCCAAACAGCCTGGATGCCACACAGCCTGGATGCCACACAGCCTGGATGCCACACAGCCTGGATGCCACACAGCCTGGATGCCACACAGCCTGGATGTCACACAGCCTAGATGCCCCCAGCCTGGATGCCCCACAGCCTGGATGCCCCACAGCCTGGATGCCCCACAGCCTGGATGCCCCACAGCCTGGATGCCAAACAGCCTGGATGCCACGCAGCCTGGATGCCACAAAGCCTGGATGCCACACAGCCTGGATATCACAAAGCCTGGATGCCACACAGCCTGGATGCCACAAAGCCTGGATGCCACACAGCCTGGATGCCACACAGCCTGGATGCCACAAAGCTTGGATGTCACACAGCCTGGATGCCACACAGCCTGGATGCCACAAAGCCTGGATGCCACACAGCCTGGATGCCACACAGCCTGGATGCCACAAAGCCAGGATGCCACACAGCCTGGATGCCACACAGCCTGGATGCCACACAGCCTGGATGCCACACAGCCTGGATGCCACACAGCCTGGATGCCACACAGCCTGGATGCCACAAAGCCTGGATGCCACACAGCCTGGATGCCAAACAGCCTGGATGCCAAACAGCCTAGATGCCACACAGCCTAGATGCCACACAGCCTAGATGCCACACAGCCTAGATGCCACACAGCCTAGATGCCACACAGCCTAGATGCCACACAGCCTAGATGCCACACAGCCTAGATGCCACACAGCCTGGATGCCACACAGCCTGGATGCCACACAGCCTGGATGCCACACAGCCTGGATGCCACACAGCCTGGATGCCACACAGCCTAGATGCCACACAGCCTAGATGCCACACAGCCTGGATGCCACACAGCCTGGATGCCACACAGCCTGGATGCCACACAGCCTGGATGCCACACAGCCTGGATGCCACACAGCCTAGATGTCACACAGCCTAGATGCCACACAGCCTAGATGCCACACAGTCTGCATGCCACACAGCCTGGTTGCCACACAACCTAGATGCCACACAGCCTGGATGCCACACAGCCTGGATGCCACACAGCCTGGATGCCACACAGCCTGGATGCGACACAGCCTGGATGTCACAAAGCCTGGATGCCACACAGCCTGGATGCCACACAGCCTGGATGCCACACAGCCTAGATGCCACACAGCCTAGATGCCACACAGCCTAGATGCCACACAGCCTGGATGCCACACAGCCTAGATGCCACACAGCCTAGATGCCACACAGCCTGGATGCCACACAGCCTGGATGCCACACAGCCTGGATGCCACACAGCCTGGATGCCACACAGCCTTGATGCCACACAGCCTAGATGCCACACAGCCTGGATGCCACACAGCCTGGATGACACACAGCCTGGATGCCACACAGCCTGGATGCCACACAGC
Organism: Morinoia aosen; assembly: GCA_030386875.1. Classification (NCBI taxonomy): domain Eukaryota; kingdom Metazoa; phylum Arthropoda; class Malacostraca; order Amphipoda; family Talitridae; genus Morinoia; species Morinoia aosen. The sequence continues at coordinate 42,594,170 of CM059577.1, read as the reverse complement.
CTGGATGCCACACAGCCTGGATGCCACACAGCCTGGATGTCACAAAGCCTTGATGCCACACAGCCTGGTTGCCACACAGCCTAGATGCACCCATTAACAGCCAAATTTTTTTACTTGAAGAACCAAATTTCAAGGTAATTTCTCCTCAAAGACTATTTATGAAGCCCAGCACGGGGTGATCATTTCATCGGAGCATTTAGAATTCAAGAACGATGTGAGTGATTTTAATGTTCTTCAGCAAGGACGGTGGCAGGTACAGCGCTAAATTAAGCTAAATAATCCCGCATCAAATACCTGCTGTGCGGCCATAATTTTACCGAGATTTTGAATGGCGCCTCTATGTGACCTGGGGCTCGTAAATCCTTCAGTTCCGATGATGGACTGACGCTTGCAATGCAACAAAGAACGCGATAAAATTTCCAGACCGTTTCGAACCTGTGTAGTTTAGTTCCTAGTCTATGCGCGGTAAAAGGCTTAAAACGCGCTAACTTGGTAAAAGGCTGATAACCCCAACTTTGTTAAAGGCTCATAAGCGCATAAACGCAATGACGCAGCCAATGGCTTATAAACGCAGTAAACAGCTTTCAAACGCAGCAAACAGCATATAAGCGCAGTAAAAAGCTTATAAGCGCAGCAAACAGTTTATAAACGCGGTAAGAAGCTTATAAGCGCAGCAAACAGCATATAAGGGCAGTAAAAAGCTTATAACCGCAGCAAACAGTTTATAAACGCGGTAAAAAGCATATAAGCGCAGCAAACAGCATATAAGCGCAGTAAAAAGCTTATAAGCGCAGCAAACAGTTTATAAACGCAGTAAAAAGCTTATAAACGCGTTAACGCAGCAAACAGCTTATAAACGCGTTAACGCAGCAAACAGCTTATAAACGCGTTAACGCAGCAAACAGCTTATAAACGCGTTAACGCAGCAAACAGCTTATAAACGCATTAACGCAGCAAACAGCTTATAAACGCGTTAACGCAGCAAACAGCTTATAAACGCGTTAACTCAGCAAAAAGCTTATAAACGCGTTAACGCAGCAAACAGCTTATAAACGCGTTAACGCAGCAAACAGTTTATAAACGCGTTAACGCAGCAAACAGCTTATAAACGCATTAACGCAGCAAACAGCTTATAAACGCGTTAACGCAGCAAACAGCTTATAAACGCGTTAACGCAGCAAACAGCTTATAAACGCATTAACGCAGCAAACAGCTTATAAACGCGTTAACGCAGCAAACAGCTTATAAACGCGTTAACGCAGCAAACAGCTTATAAACGCATTAACGCAGCAAACAGCTTATTAACGCGTTAACGCAGCAAACAGCTTATAAACGCATTAACGCAGCAAACAGCTTATAAACGCGTTAACGCAGCAAACAGCTTATAAACGCGTTAACGCAGCAAACAGCTTATAAACGCTTTAACGCAGCAAACAGCTTATAAACGCGTTAACGCAGCAAACAGCTTATAAACGCGTTAACGCAGCAAACAGCTTATAAACGCATTAACGCAGCAAACAGCTTATAAACGCGTTACGCAGACAACAGCTTATAAACACGTTAACGCAGCAAACAGCTTATAAACGCGTTAACGCAGCAAACAGCTTATAAACGCATTAACGCAGCAAACAGCTTATAAACGCGTTAACGCAGCAAACAGGTTATAAACGCGTTAACGCAGCAAACAGCTTATTTGCGCGTTAACGCAGCAAACAGCTTATAAACGCGTTAACGCAGCAAACAGCCTATAAACGCGTAAAGGCAGCAAACAGCTTATAAACGCATTAACGCAGCAAACAGCTTATAAACGCGTTAACACAGCAAACAGCTTATAAACGCGTTAACGCAGCAAACAGCTTATAAACGCATTAACGCAGCAAACAGCTTATTAGCGCGTTAATGCAGCAAACAGCTTATAAACGCATTAACGCAGCAAACAGCTTATAAACGCGTTAACGCAGCAAACAGCTTATAAACGCGTTAACGCAGCAAACAGCTTATAAACGCGTTAACGCAGCAAACAGCTTATAAACGCGTTAACGCAGCAAACAGCTTATAAACGCTTTAACGCAGCAAACAGCTTATAAACGCGTTAACGCAGCAAACAACTTATAAACGCGTTAACGCAGCAAACAGCTTATAAACGCATTAACGCAGCAAACAGCTTATAAACGCGTTACGCAGACAACAGCTTATAAACACGTTAACGCAGCAAACAGCTTATAAACGCGTTAACGCAGCAAACAGCTTATAAACGCATTAACGCAGCAAACAGCTTATAAACGCATTAACGCAGCAAACAGCTTATAAACGCATTAACGCAGCAAACAGCTTATAAACGCGTTAACGCAGCAAACAGGTTATAAACGCGTTAACGCAGCAAACAGCTTATTTGCGCGTTAACGCAGCAAACAGCTTATAAACGCGTTAACGCAGCAAACAGCCTATAAACGCGTAAAGGCAGCAAACAGCTTATAAACGCATTAACGCAGCAAACAGCTTATAAACGCGTTAACACAGCAAACAGCTTATAAACGCGTTAACGCAGCAAACAGCTTATAAACGCATTAACGCAGCAAACAGCTTATTAGCGCGTTAATGCAGCAAACAGCTTATAAACGCATTAACGCAGCAAACAGCTTATAAACGCGTTAACGCAGCAAACAGCTTATAAACGCGTTAACGCAGCAAACAGCTTATAAACGCGTTAACGCAGCAAACAGCTTGTAAACGCATTAACGCAGCAAACAGCTTATAAACGCATTAACGCAGCAAGCAGCTTATAAACGCATTAACGCAGCAAATAGCTTATAAACGCGTTAACGCAGCAAACAGCTTATAAACGCATTAACGCAGCAAACAGCTTATAAACGCGTTAACGCAGCAAACAGCTTATAAACGCGTTAACGCAGCAAACAGCTTATAAACGCGTTGACGCAGCAAACAGCTTATAAACGCGTTAACGCAGCAAACAGCTTATAAACGCATTAACGCAGCAAACAGCTTATAAACGCGTTAACGCAGCAAACAGCTTATAAACGCATTAACGCAGCAAACAGCTTATAAGCGCGTTAACGCAGCAAACAGCTTATAAACGCGTTAACGCAGCAAACAGCTTATAAACGCGTTAACGCAGCAAACAGCTTATAAACGCGTTAACGCAGCAAACAGCTTATAAACGCATTAACGCAGCAAACAGCTTATAAACGAGTTAACGCAGCAAACAGCTTATAAACGCATTAACGCAGCAAACAGCTTATAAACGCGTTAACGCAGCAAACAGCTTATAAACGCGTTAACGCAGCAAACAGCTTATTAGCGCGTTAACGCAGCAAACAGCTTATAAACGCGTTAACGCAGCAAACAGCTTATAAACGCGTTAACGCAGCAAACAGCTTATAAACGCGTTAACGCAGCAAACAGCTTATAAACGCGTTAACGCAGCAAACAGCTTATAAACGCGTTAACGCAGCAAACAGCTTATAAACGCATTAACGCAGCAAACAGCTTATAAACGCATTAACGCAGCAAACAGCTTATAAACGCATTAACGCAGCAAACAGCTTATAAACGCGTTAACGCAGCAAACAGGTTATAAACGCGTTAACGCAGCAAACAGCTTATTTGCGCGTTAACGCAGCAAACAGCTTATAAACGCGTTAACGCAGCAAACAGCCTATAAACGCGTAAAGGCAGCAAACAGCTTATAAACGCATTAACGCAGCAAACAGCTTATAAACGCGTTAACACAGCAAACAGCTTATAAACGCGTTAACGCAGCAAACAGCTTATAAACGCATTAACGCAGCAAACAGCTTATTAGCGCGTTAATGCAGCAAACAGCTTATAAACGCATTAACGCAGCAAACAGCTTATAAACGCGTTAACGCAGCAAACAGCTTATAAACGCGTTAACGCAGCAAACAGCTTATAAACGCGTTAACGCAGCAAACAGCTTGTAAACGCATTAACGCAGCAAACAGCTTATAAACGCATTAACGCAGCAAGCAGCTTATAAACGCATTAACGCAGCAAATAGCTTATAAACGCGTTAACGCAGCAAACAGCTTATAAACGCATTAACGCAGCAAACAGCTTATAAACGCGTTAACGCAGCAAACAGCTTATAAACGCGTTAACGCAGCAAACAGCTTATAAACGCGTTGACGCAGCAAACAGCTTATAAACGCGTTAACGCAGCAAACAGCTTATAAACGCATTAACGCAGCAAACAGCTTATAAACGCGTTAACGCAGCAAACAGCTTATAAACGCATTAACGCAGCAAACAGCTTATAAGCGCGTTAACGCAGCAAACAGCTTATAAACGCGTTAACGCAGCAAACAGCTTATAAACGCGTTAACGCAGCAAACAGCTTATAAACGCGTTAACGCAGCAAACAGCTTATAAACGCATTAACGCAGCAAACAGCTTATAAACGAGTTAACGCAGCAAACAGCTTATAAACGCATTAACGCAGCAAACAGCTTATAAACGCGTTAACGCAGCAAACAGCTTATAAACGCGTTAACGCAGCAAACAGCTTATTAGCGCGTTAACGCAGCAAACAGCTTATAAACGCGTTAACGCAGCAAACAGCTTATAAACGCGTTAACGCAGCAAACAGCTTATAAACGCGTTAACGCAGCAAACAGCTTATAAACGCGTTAACGCAGCAAACAGCTTATAAACGCGTTAACGCAGCAAACAGCTTATAAACGCGTTAACGCAGCAAACAGCTTATAAGCGCGTTAACGCAGCAAACAGCTTATAAACGCATTAACGCAGCAAACAGCTTATAAACAACTTTCAGTCTCAATCCTTCCTTCCGATCATTACAAAGCCTACACGAATAACCTCGGAGTGTGCTACGCTGCTTGACAATATCTTTATGACAGACCCAAGTGATTTTCTTGCTGGAATAATTACTTCTGACTTATCAGATCACTTCCCAGTTTTTCTGATTAAGAAAAATGTCTATATTGCTTGCACCAAGGCACGGGCTGAAACTTACTCATATCGTAAAATAAACGAATCAAATCTTGAAGAAATGCGCACAGTTCTAGAAGAATCAATGCCTACATTGCACATCTCTCAACAAAACAATAATACTACGAGCATTGATGAAGCAGTATTAAAGTTGACTGAAACTATAATGACCGCATACAATCAGTGTTGCCCAAGTGTAACTCGTACAGTTACCCCGAAAAATAAACAAAAGCCCTGGATTACTAGAGACATCGTAATAAATATAAAGAAACGTCAAGCGTACCTAGCCCTCCTTTGCGAAGGGCGAATATCTAGAGAAACATATATCCGATTCAGAAACTATGTAACAAACCAGATAAGAACATCAAAAAAGAACTACTTTACGCTCAAGTTTACTCAATTGAAAACTGACGTTAAAAAGACTTGGCATCTCCTTAACTCTTGCTGTAAACCGAATAATGCCGATAAAAAGAAAATTGAATATGTCATTCAAGATAATGTGAAATACCATGAGAAGAAAGAAATTGCTAATCTCTTTAACAACTTCTTCGTAAACGTAGGGAAAACCATAGCTGATGGTATTCCAAGTGAACCTACTGATCACCTGGAATTTATGGATCATATTCGAGAACCCAACTCCTTTTTCTTTACGCCTACAAACTCCTCCGATGTAATTACGTGCATAAACAACATGAAAATTAAATCGAGTGGGCTACAAACATTTCCGACTAAAGTACTTAAAGTTATTGCTGACATTGTAGCCCCGCTGATATCAAATATTATTAACCAGTCTCTCTCACTAGGCACTTTCCCGAACTCCCTCAAAGTTGCTAGAGTAACCCCTATCTTTAAAAATTGTGAAAAAACCTGTGTAAACAATTATCGACCTATCTCCGTACTACCAATTATTAGCAAAGTATTCGAAAAGATTGTGTACAAAAAAGTGTACTCTTATTTTGAACAAAAATCATTTCTTTACGATAAACAATACGGCTTTCGCTCTAAAAAATCAACAGCACAGGCTATATTAAATCATTTACAATTCCTCTATTCTAATATAGATGAAGGAAAGCCTGTCTTCTCTGTATGTCTTGACTTTCGAAAAGCATTCGATTGTGTGGACCATAAAATACTACTCTCGAAACTACACTGTTATGGCATTCGAGGGATTGCCCATGATTGGTTCAGATCATACCTAACAAATCGGAAGCAATACGTTGTCATTGACGACGCAAAATCAAACCCACAGAAAATTAGCCATGGAGTTCCACAAGGATCTGTTCTTGGGCCTCTCCTGTTTCTGATTTTTATCAATGATATTGTAAAATCTACATCATTCTTCAAATTCATACTTTTGGCCGATGACAGTACGCTTTCTGCGGTCCTTCCGAACCAAAATCCCGCTATGATTGTGGAGAGTATAAATAATGAACTTCATAAGGTTTCATCGTGGCTCAAAGCTAATAAAATAAGCCTTAATATTGATAAAACAAATTATATTACATTCTCATGCAAGAAAGATGTATCTCTTCCATGCATTAAAATTGGCGAAGGTGAAATCAAAGAAACCAACTCATGCAAGTTTTTGGGCATCATAGTAGATAAACATCTGACCTTCAAAGAGCACATCACTCATATTAGTTCTAAATTATCAAAATCCATCGAAATCCTGAATAAATTTAAAAATTTTCTGCCTGAAACAGCTTTACAAATGCTCTACCGAACGCTTATTTCTCCATACTTGCAATACGGAATAGAAGCGTGGCACGGAACTGATAAAAATAAAACCAACAAAATTTTTACTCTGCAGAAAAGAGCTGTCATAGCGGTAAAGAACCTAGAATATAATGCTCACTCAAATGATTATTTCAAAAATTTACAAATACTTAAACTTTCGGATCTCTACAAAATCTCCATCTGTAATTTCATTTACAAAACACTAAGAAATGATGGCGACAATAGCCTAAGACAATTATTGACTGCGCAAACTGGTCATCACAACCATTTAACCCGAAATAGAAGTAAATTCATGCTTCCTTATTATTCGAAGGCCCGGTCGCAACACAGTATCCTCTTCGTTGGAACCAAAACTTGGAACTCTATACCTGCGGAGATCCGTAAATGTAATTCGTACAAAGTATTCAAAAGACATTTTGAGTCTCACTTCCTATCAGAATACTAGTCGTGTAAGATCACCATGTCAAATCTTGCCTCCTACATGTAACTAATGATAATGTAATAATGTAACTTGCTTTGGGTAACATAACCGATCTTCAGTCTGCTCTTGAATCGTTTTATCGAACATACTGTTAAATATAGCCGATTTGACCTATATTGTAAAATACAGCATAAAATATCGAGTAAATTATCTCAATGATCAGTCTAATGCGAAACTAGGTTAAGTGAACGAGGTTAAACATTATTGTACACCTTAGAATAACGTGATGATAGGATGCCCTAGAAGTCGCTTAACTTGTTCGGGCCCACAGGTAGCTATACTCAAATTTAACCATTGTACTAGTAAACATTCTACCTCTGTATCACCTGTGGTAAATAAATTGTTTAAATTGTTTAAATTGTTTAAAACGCGTTAACGCAACAAACAGCTTATAAACGCGTTAACGCAGCAAACAGCTTATAAACGCGTTAACGCAGCAAACAGCTTATAAACGCGTTAACGCAGAAAGAGGTTATAAACGCGTTAACGCAGCAAAAGGCTTATAAACGCGTAACCTTCGATCGCAACGTGCTCCGTCGGTTGCCACGGAAGGGATTTCCATAACGCGTTGGACGACCAGTAGTCACAAACTCAATTTTCACAGATACTTGATTAAAGCAAAATGAAGACATGATCGAGTTAACGTTTGCTGTTTTCAAAATAGCTCACCACAGTTGACTTCACCGTAAATTTGAGTTGAATATTGAACTTCAGTTTAACCAATTGCGGACACAAAGTATTAATTGTGCCAATCTTCATTTCTTGCAATGTCTTTCGGATATTTTGGAGGGACGTAGCATTAATTGTGTACTGCCGCTAGTAATCCTCGTCTTATTCTGCACGAAACTCCGTGAAGTCGTGAACCTGCGATAATTGCACCACGAAGTCGTGAATCTGCGATAATTGCACCACGAAGTCATGAATCTACGATAATTGCACCACGAAGTCGTGAATCTGCGATAATTGCACCACGAAGTTGTGAATCTACTATAATTGCACCACGAAGTCGTGAATCTGCGATAATTGCACCACGAAGTCGTGAATCTGCGATAAATGCACCACGAAGTCGTGAATCTACTATAATTGCACCACGAAGTCGTGAATCTGCGATAAATGCACCACGAAGTCGTGAATCTGCGATAAATGCACCACGAAGTCGTGAATCTGCGATAACTGCACTACGAAGTCGTGAATCTGCGATAATATTATTGCACCACGAAGTCGTGAATCTGCGATAACTGCACCACGAAGTCGTGAATCTGCGATAATATTATTGCACCACGAAGTCGTGAATCTGCGATAATTGCACCACGAAGTCGTGAATCTGCGATAACTGAACACCTCGAAGTAGCGAGGGAACACTTGAGGTAACGATCTACTTGTACAATTACAAAAGAACTTACTTGGTAATGGTAGCCATTCTCCCCAGCCGTGTTCGTACGTAGAAATTAGCTCTTCTCAGTCGTTTTCCCGCCTCTCCTGTCCACATGTTCATTACTTGAACACAAATCCAAAGTCTTCTTGTTGCTAGAATTAGCTCTTCTTGTTGCTGAAAAACTACAATTTAACAAGTTCACCGCGTTTCCGCGGTAGTTAACGGTTCGTTTGGTTAGGTTGTAAGTCGCAGAATTGTGAAATTGACTCTACTGCCGGAATACATTTATATCCTTCCTGAGAAATGAGAAATGATACTCAGCCACCCTCTACTAAAAAAAAGAGGAAAAAGGCCCGGTATATACTATATACCATACTATACCAAGAAATGAAAAAATGCAATAGCACGATAACATTTCACCACAGTTATTATTAAAATGAACGCCAAACATGAAATATCATTCATTTTTACCCGTGTGTGATCGAGCAATTTTCCGCATGGTACTCATATCAACCTACACGCGGGGAACGTGTTAAATTATTGTTGATACGCAAACAGCATTTTGGTACATAGGCGAACCGCTTGGTAAATTGCTCATTACCGTACCGGTTTCAAAAAATATGAATTCTGTTATTTCAGTACCTTCATTTAATTAGACTACGGCGTACAAGTTTGATTTTTATCGTGCAATTGTATATCACCGCTTATAAGAAAGGATAAGAATGTAATCAAGCAGTAAAGACGGCTTTTCAGTTCTGCTACTTCAAACCTAACCGAGCCGACCGCGCAAACGCATTTAGCGCGTCGAAACTATTTGATAAACAACCGTTTCATTGCATCATGAAGAAATTTACAGCTAGTATATAAAAATTTTTCCTCTCTATTTTTTATTTGCGTATTTATTTGTTGTACGGAAACTTTTCCATGCTTTTTCACGTCAGTAGATATTCGTTGACGAGTTTCCGTGCAGATTGTCTTCTCAAAGTGTAAGATGTAATTCGGATTTCGACGAAACGAAATCATACACCGATAGTTTTAAAATTCAAATGCATATTTCCAACAAGAAAAAAGCTCAATCAAGTATCTCTTCTCACACGTTCCAAGTTTACGAAATTCACCCTGGATCACAACCAACTTCGCAAACATCAGAGAACCTCGATGTCTTACACTTCTTTCTTTAATTTTGAAAACAGAGCTAAAGCCTGCATGCTTCAGTGTGTTGATGGTGCCAAGTCGAACTAAAAACTCGGACCTTTACCATGGTCCAACCGTGCGGATTGGCCCAAATGTGATCTGAGCGTCTTGAAAAGGACATAACTACAGTGAGTCCTCTGGCTACGCCGGTCTCGACTTGAGTTGTTTCGTGGTTACCACGCTCCTCCCTTTAGAAATATGATAAATAATACTCCGCCAACCAAAGGAATAAAGGTAAAGAATTGTTCTCTCTTTCTTGTTAATATTTACTTTAATTCATGTTGTAAGGAATTGTTCTATTTTTCATCAATATTTAATGTAATTAATGTGGATAGGAATTAGTCTTTTTTATAAATACTTGCTTTAATTCATGCGGTATGGGATTGTTTTCTCTTGTTTTAATACTATTTTATTTCATTAACAGTTACATTACAATATATAGCACAGTACGTACAGTACAGGTACTTTTTCTTTATGTTCCGACTTACGTTCCGATTTACAACGAAATCGGGTTTCGACGCGTCCAACGAACGAACCAACGTCGTAACTCAAGAACCCCCTTTACTAGATGTACTTGTTTACAAGGCCGCCCGACAAAAATGGCGGGATTCCACATTTTCCTTGATTAAATGTTGCAGATGTGGATACAAACAAATATATCCATTTCAACAGTACCCGCCATTAAAATATTCTTGTACTTGTGCACTGGTGAAACTCGTATCACAGATACGGTCATTGGGCATCCTTGTGAGCGTCACAGAGAGGCGGACCAGCCAACCAAGCAACAACTCTGTATTATTATATAGTGCATTAAGCTTTTTATTCCATCCTTGAGTCAAGTGACATCATATGCCAACCTTAACGCACACGATAAAGTCAGTCACATTATGCAACTAATGCAATGCTGTTTGTACTTTTGAATAACAGCAAAAGAGCCCAAATTTTGTCAGCGAGAATTAAGGTTCTCAAAAGACGATATAGAACTCGAAGTTAATGAACAACTTTGAATATTGCTCGTCATGCTCTCAGTGTGAGCCAAGAGGAAATTCAGAAAGTTTTCGAAAATGTAAAAAAAAATCCACAAAAAATTAGTTTGAATACAAAGATACCAAAGTGCCCAAATAAGGCCATAATAAAGATAACAAAGTACCCAAATATGGCCATTGTAAAGATAAAAAAACACCCAAATAATATCATAGGAAAGATAATAAAATAAGGCAATAGGCAAAATAAAAAAATACACAAATAAGGCCACAGGAAAGATAACAAAATACCCAAATAAGACCCGAGGAAAGACAATAAAATAATGCTCTGGGGAGACAACAAAACACCGAAATAACGCCGCAGGAAAGACAACAAAAAAAACAATGCACTACGAAAGATAACAAAATAAGGCCTAGGAGAGACAACAAAACAAGGAGACGGGGAAGACAACAAAATAACGCCCCAGGGAAGACAACAAACCCCCCTCCCCACCCAAGCGACCGATCCATCCCCTGGAGAGCCACAGCGCGACGCGTGCTAGTGACGTGGGAGCTCGCAGCGAGAGTCGCCACTCAACATTTTCCCAAGAAATCTCTTCAGGAAGTTCCTGAACTTTATCGCAGTTTTTCTTTATGACCCGCGCAGAATTTCCTGGACATCGCACAAGTTGCGGACGGACTCAAGTTGGTGACAGCGCAAACTTGACGGTCTGGGTATTTTCTAGTGTCTTCCCGTGGATATTGTCCAGTATCTGATAAATGGAAATTGTCCAAAATTATCGGAGATGAGTGTTATTGAAGCGCGAGGAAGGCCACGGATGAGTTGGATGGATGGGGTGAAACGTGCATCGTATGAGAGGGGTCCGACTGTGGACGTGACGAGAGGGATGACTGCAGACAGAAGTGAGTGGAAGCAGTGTATTAGGATGTAATTATTTTACACGGAAGCCTACCCGCATGTGATGAGGTACATGATGTGTCCTATCATGAGCGGAGGAGGCTGCACACAAATGAAGCAGTCGGGGTAAACCAGCTATATCTGTCGGGCCTGACTGTGGAAAAGGGTTGTGCTGGGCTGCAATGGATCCGGGTAGTTCTGGAGGGGTCAGTGTTGACTTTCTCGCCTCCTAGTGACTGAGGGTGAATGGTTGTGGCCTGCTGTCGGCTACCCTCCCGTAAGGAGGAAAAGCCTGGTGTATGTATGTATGAAAATTATTCAGTGTATGACCAAAGGAAATTGTCATCCGTTTGACATGTACTACACGTAGTACAGTAGTTCAGGAGTACTGCAGTACACGCAATACACGCAGTACACACAATACAGTACTACATACAATACACGCAGTACACGCAGTACGGTACTACACGCAGTACACACAGTACACCCAGCACAGTGGCACACAGCACAACACCCCCACAAGCACACAAGCAGCAGCGCATAAGTCTATCTGCGGCCGAGAGGAGCAGGCCTAAGTAATTAGAGGTCCACAAAGTTCATATGCAGTAAAATCGCACTCACCTGCAAACTTAACTCATTAACGGCGCTGTTAACGCGGGCCGGGAGACGGAGCTGCGTCTTCTTTGCGCCCGCAGTCGTCTTTTGGAGCCGCCTACTTATTTCCTTTAGAGCGCCGACCATGCGGTGTTGCCTTTGTGGTTGTGGGTTGTGGGGAAGTTTCCTTTGTGGTTGTGGGGGAGTTTCCTTTGTGGTTGTGGGGGAGTTTCCTTTGTGGTTGTGGGGGAGTTTCCCTTGTGGTTGTGGGTTGTGGGAGTGTCCTTCATAGCTGTGGGTTGTGGGGAAGTTTCCTTTGTGGTTGTGGGGGAGTTTCCTTTGCGGTTGTGGGGGAGTTTCCCTTGTGGTTGTGGGTTGTGGGAGTGTCCTTCATAGCTGTGGGTTGTGGGGGAGTTTCCTTTGTTGTTGTAGGATGTGGGGGAGTTTCCTTTGTGGTTGTAGGGTGTGGGGTAGTTTCCTTTGCGGTTGTAGGATGTAGGGGAGTTTCCTTTGTGGTTTTAGGGTGTGGGGGAGTTTCCTTTGTGGTTGTAAGGTGAGGGGGAGTTTCCTTTGTGGTTGTAGGGTGTGGGGGAGTTTCCTTTGTGGTTTTAGAGTGTGGAGGAGTTTCCTTTGTGGTTGTAGGGTGTGGGGGAGTTTCCTTTGTGGTTGTAGGGTGTGGGGAGTTTCCTTTGGGGTTGTAGGGTGTGGGGGAGTTTCCTTTGTGGTTGTAAGGTGAGGGGGAGTTTCCTTTGTGGTTGTAGGGTGTGGGGGAGTTTCCTTTGTGGTTTTAGAGTGTGGAGGAGTTTCCTTTGTGGTTGTAGGGTGTGGGGGAGTTTCCTTTGTGGTTGTAGGGTGTGGGGGAGTTTCCTTTGTGGTTGTAGGGTGTGGGGGAGTTTCCTTTGTGGTTGTAGGATGTGGGGGAGTTTCCTTTGTTGTTGTAGGGTGTGGGGGAGTTTCCTTTGTGGTTGTAGGGTGTGGGGGAGTTTCCTTTGTGGTTGTAGGGTGTGGGGGAGTTTCCTTTGTGGTTGTAGGGTGTGGGGTTGTTTCCTTTGTGGTTGTAGGGTGTGGGGGAGTTTCCTTTGTGGTTGTAGGGTGCGGGGGAGTTTCCTTTGTGGCTGTAGGGTGTGGGGGAGTTTCCTTTGTGGTTGTAGGGTGTGGGGAGTTTCCTTTGTGGTTGTAGGGTATGGGGTAGTTTCCTTTGTGGTTTTAGGGTGTGGGGGAGTTTCTTTTGCGGTTGTAGGGTGTGGGGGAGTTTCCTTTGTGGTTGTAGGGTGCGGGGAGTTTCCTTTGTGGTTGTAGGGTGCGGGGAGTTTCCTTTGTGGTTGTAGGGTGTGGTGAGTTTCCTTTGTGGTTGCAGGGTGAGGGGGAGTTTCCTTTGTGGTTGTAGGGTGTGGGGGAGTTTCCTTTTTGGTTGTAGGGTGCGGGGAGTTTCCTTTGTGGTTGTAGGGTGCGGGGAGTTTCCTTTGTGGTTGTAGGGTGTGGTGAGTTTCCTTTGTGGTTGTAGGGTGTGGGGGAGTTTCCTCTGTGGTTGTAGGGTGTGGGGGAGCTTCCTTTTTGGTTGTAGGGTGCGGGGAGTTTCCTTTGTGGTTGTAGGGTGTGGTGAGTTTCCTTTGTGGTTGTAGGGTGTGGTGAGTTTCCTTTGTGGTTGTAGGGTGCGGGGAGTTTCCTTTGTGGTTGTAGGGTGTGGTGAGTTTCCTTTGTGGTTGTAGGGTGTGGTGAGTTTCCTTTGTGGTTGTAGGGTGTGGTGAGTTTCCTCTGTGGTTGTAGGGTGTGGTGAGTTTCCTTTGTGGTTGTAGGGTGCGGGGAGTTTCCTTTGTGGTTGTAGGGTGTGGGGGAGTTTCCTTTTTGGTTGTAGGGTGCGGGGGAGTTTCCTTTGTGGTTGTAGGGTGCGGGGGAGTTTCCTTTTTGGTTGTAGGGTGCGGGGGAGTTTCCTTTTTGGTTGTAGGGTGTGGGGGAGTTTCCTTTGTGGTTGTAGGGTGCGGGGGAGTTTCCTTTGTGGTTGTAGGGTGCGGGGGAGTTTCCTTTGTGGCTGTAGGGTGTGGGGGAGTTTCCTTTGTGGTTGTAGGGTGTGGGGAGTTTCCTTTGTGGTTGTAGGGTATGGGGTAGTTTCCTTTGTGGTTTTAGGGTGTGGGGGAGTTTCTTTTGCGGTTGTAGGGTGTGGGGGAGTTTCCTTTGTGGTTGTAGGGTGCGGGGAGTTTCCTTTGTGGTTGTAGGGTGCGGGGAGTTTCCTTTGTGGTTGTAGGGTGTGGTGAGTTTCCTTTGTGGTTGCAGGGTGAGGGGGAGTTTCCTTTGTGGTTGTAGGGTGTGGGGGAGTTTCCTTTTTGGTTGTAGGGTGTGGGGGAGTTTCCTTTGTGGTTGTAGGGTGTGGGGGAGTTTCCTTTGTGGTTGTAGGGTGTGGTGAGTTTCCTTTGTGGTTGTAGGGTGTGGTGAGTTTCCTCTGTGGTTGTAGGGTGTGGTGAGTTTCCTTTGTGGTTGTAGGGTGCGGGGAGTTTCCTTTGTGGTTGTAGGGTGCGGGGAGTTTCCTTTGTGGTTGTAAGGTGTGGGGGAGTTTCCTTTGTGGTTGTAGGGTGCGGGGAGTTTCCTTTGTGGTTGTAGGGTGCGGGGAGTTTCCTTTGTGGTTGTAGGGTGCGGGGAGTTTCCTTTGTGGTTGTAGGGTGTGGGGGAGTGTCTTTTGTTTCGGAAAGAGGGAGAGGACACTACTCTGACTGTCCTGAGGGCAAGATTTATTTACCACACTTAATTTTTTCGTGCTGTATAAACAATTATCAGATAATATTTTTTTTTCATGCAGTATAAATAGTTATGAAATAATATTTTACTTCCCGCGGTGTAAATATTCATCAAATAATATTTCGTTTTGGGCCAATGTTAATAATAATTACAAAATAATTTTTTCAGGAATTCATGGATTGTGCCGCGCGTCATAATTCACCCACTCAATTAACAAGGTTTGATTATTAATTAACAAGCCTCATGAAGTCACATTGTAATTTTCTCATTAATTAACGTGTTTAATCACAGCACGTAATCATTTACTCAGCTAATTGGCATGGATTATTGACTAGTTAATATATTGCAACAGCCTCCATACTAAGAAGCCTGAGCTAACTGGCTGCACAATTAGCCGCTAAATGAAGCTGTCATTTCCAAATTCTGTAACTACAATTATTATAAGTTCATTCCATAAATTCCATTCGAATTTTACCTTCATTTAGTGAAATTGAACGTAATTTAAAGAGGATTTCTTATATAATGTCTAATACAACTGAACATTATTTTACGCGTGGATGCATTTAAACTGGTCAAATTTTATATTCCAAAAAATATTAAAGAGTATTTTAGAATGTCTAATAGAGCTGAACATTATTTTTATGATTGGATGCATTTAAACTGGCCAAATTTTATATTACAAGAAATACTAAAAAGTATTTTAGAATGTCTAGTAGAGCTGAACATTATTTTTAAGCCTGGATGCATTCAAGCTGATCAAATTGTATTTTAGAAAACAATAAAATTAAAATTTGCTTGGTTAAAATCCTGTTAAGATGGAAGTACCCAAGAATCACTTGGGGCACAAAATGCTGTGTGAGTTCAAGAAAGGAAACAGAGCAGCTCCTTAATTCTGACTACCATTTGTTTCGTAGCTTACAAAATCATTTGCACGAAACAGCTTTTGCAACGCAGGAAGAGGTTGAAACTGACATTTCTGAGTTCTTATAACCAAAACCATTGAATAATTTTATAATATTAGTATTAATAAGATTGTTGGTGATGAAGGGAAGTCATAGATAATCAGGAAAGTACACTGATGATTGAATCTCTAATTCAATGTCACATTTGGTCACTTTTTTTTATTTATCCAATTTTGGACAGAGCGTTTGGGATGACCTGATATCTAGCTAAAATTATCTTACACCCCACAACGGATGCATGAAGTACTTAAGTGAAGTAGAGAGATTCTTCGGCAAGCTTATGATAGTTCCCATCAAACTTCCAACCATTTATGTGCAGACTCTGGAGAAATGTTTGACTGCCTGTATTATATTATATTATGTACATTTTTATACACATTTAATTGCTTGTTTGCTTGTTAGCTTCTTTGTTTGTCTTCTTGTTTAATTTCTTGCCTGCTGGCTCGCTCGCTTGCGTGCTTGCCTGCTTGAAATGACACTCACGGTGTTTGTCTGCAGTCAGTATTTAATACGATACACCAGGCGCGATACACCAGGCGCAATACACCAGACGCGATACGCCAGACGCGATACACCAGACGCGATACAGGCGCGATACACCAGACGCGATACACCAGACGCGATACAGACGCGATACACCAGACGCGATACAGACGCGATACACCAGACGCGATACACCAGACGCGATACAGACGCGATACAGACGCGATACACCAGACGCGATACACCAGACGCAATACACCAGACGTGATACAGACGCGGTACACCAGACGCGATATACCAGACGCGATTCACCAGACGCGATACAGACGCGATACACCAGACGCGATATACGAGTGACGCATCGCAACACAGTCTCCCCTCACGCTGCCCTCGCCAGCCCCAAGGGAAGCCCTCGTCCGTCACCCCTCAGTTTCCCCTCGGCCACTCGGCCTCCCTTCAGGGTAATTGTGATACAATATTTACCCGATGGCGACCCTCAGTTAGGGCGACCGCAGGTACAGGAAACAAGGTAAAGTCATTTCTGGGGGGGAAATAAACCTCCTCGTGTTCGGCCAGTCAATAGGAAGGCTTCATTTCGAACACACTGGGTGACGTCACCATTGCGTCATTTCTTATACCGTCACGGAGACCGTTGGTGGTTGCCTGCTAACTTAGCTGTTTCTGCACGTTAGTGAAATGACATAGAAAATATCGTAGAAAACGACGTAGAATACCACGTGGAAAACAACGTAGAAAACGACGTAGAATACCACGTGGAAAACAACGTAGAAAACTACGTAGAATACGACGTGGAAAACAACGTAGAAAACTACGTAGAATACGACGTGAAAAACAACGTAGAAAACGACATAAAATACCACGTGGAAAACAACGTAGAAAACGACGTAGAATACGACGTGGAAAACAACGTAGAAAACGACGTAGAATACGACGTGAAAAACAACGTAGAAAACGACATAAAATACCACGTGGAAAACAACGTAGAAAACTACGTAGAATACGACGTGGAAAACAACGTAGAAAACTACGTAGAATACGACGTAAAAAACAACGTAGAAAACGACATAAAATACCACGTGGAAAACAACGTAGAAAACGACATAAAATACCACGTGGAAAACAACGTAGAAAACGACGTAGAATACGACGTGGAAAACAACGTAGAAAACGACATAAAATACCACGTGGAAAACAACGTAGAAAACTACGTAGAATACGACGTGGAAAACAACGTAGAAAACGACATAAAATACCACGTGGAAAACAACGTAGAAAACGACGTAGAATACGACGTGGAAAACAACGTAGAAAACGACATAAAATACCACGTGGAAAACAACGTAGAAAACTACGTAGAATACGACGTGGAAAACAACGTAGAAAACGACATAAAATACCACGTGGAAAACAACATAAAAAACGACGTAGAATACCACGTGGAAAACAACGTAGAAAACGACGTAGAATACCACGTGGAAAACAACGTAGAAAACGACGTAGAATACCACGTGGAAAATAACGTAGAAAACGACGTAGAATACCACGTGGAAAACAACGTAGAAAACGACGTAGAATACCACGTGGAAAATAACGTAGAAAACGACATAAAATACCACGTGGAAAACAACGTAGAAAACGACGTAGAATACCACGTGGAAAAAAACGTAGAAAACGACGTAGAATACCACGGGGAAAATAACGTAGAAAACGACATAAAAAATGAAGTAGAAAACGACGTAGAAAACGAAAATATCTTTACCCACACAAAAGGGTTCATTGCTTAGTTGGGGTCATGGACTACGATTAATTTCAAGTTCAATGGTTGACTCCGAAGATCAATGGTCACATCAATTATGGGTTTGTATATTGTGAACTCTGGCAAGTTTCTGAGAGCCAATAAGAGCTTATTCTTTGTTTCTGTCAATTACTTTGTTTCTATCATGAATGATGAAAATTTAGTTCCAGTTACAGCAGGTTGATTTTGGAATCAATTATTAATCTTGTAATTGGTTACGCTTCTAACAGATAATACATTTTTCAGCCAACATTTCCACAAATACTTGAGAAAGACACTAATGAAATAGAGTCCAAAAACTGAACCTCTGTATCAGACCGTATCCACAATACGGCGGGGGGGGCTTAACAGCAAAGGTTAGATCAAGAAGATCGCTAATATCATTCTATTTATTAATGAATGACTTGCGCAATCTGCAATGTATAGAAGAAATTGAATAGTTATTGTGTCCTGTGTTATTACCGTGAGCAGGGTGTTGAATTGTGCCCTGTGTTGTTACTGTGTGAGCAGAGTGCTGTATTGTGCCCTGTGTTGCTACTGTGTGAGCAGAGTGCTGTATTGTGCCCTGTGTTGCTACTGTGTGAGCAGAGTGCTGTATTGTGCCCTGTGTTATTACTGTGTGAGCAGGGTGTTGAATTGTGCCTTGTGTTGTTACTGTGTGAGCAGAGTGCTGTATTGTGCCTTGTGTTGTTACTGTGTGAGCAGGGTGTTGAATTGTGCCTTGTGTTGTTACTGTGTGAGCAGAGTGCTGTATTGTGCCCTGTGTTGCTACTGTGTGAGCAGAGTGCTGTATTGTGCCCTGTGTTATTACTGTGTGAGCAGGGTGTTGAATTGTGCCCTGTGTTATTACTGTGTGAGCAGGGGGTTGAATTGTGCCTTGTGTTGTTACTGTGTGAGCAGAGTGCTGAATTGTGCCCTGTGTTGTTACTGTGTGAGCAGAGTGCTGTATTGTGCCCTGTGTTGCTACTGTGTGAGCAGAGTGCTGTATTGTGCCCTGTGTTATTACTGTGTGAGCAGGGTGTTGAATTGTGCCCTGTGTTATTACTGTGTGAGCAGGGTGTTGAATTGTGCCTTGTGTTGTTACTGTGTGAGCAGAGTGCTGAATTGTGTCCTGTGTTATTACCGTGAGCAGGGTGTTGAATTGTGCCCTGTGTTATTACTGTGTGAGCATAGTGCTGAATTGTGCCCTGTGTTATTACTGTGTGAGCAGGGTGCTGAATTGTGCCCTGTGTTATTACTGTGTGAGCAGAGTGCTGAAATGTGCCCTGTGTTATTACTGTGTGAGCAGAGTGCTGAATTGTGTCCTGTGTTATTACTGTGTGAGCAGAGTGCTGAATTGTGCCCTGTGTTATTACTGTGTGAGCAGAGTGCTGAATTGTGCCCTGTGTTATTACTGTGTGAGCAGAGTGCTGAATTGTGCCCTGTGTTATTACTGTGTGAGCAGAGTGCTGAATTGTGCCCTGTGTTATTACTGAGTGAGCAGAGTGCTGAATTGTGCCCTGTGTTATTACTGTGTGAGCAGAGTGCTGAATTGTGCCCTGTGTTATTACTGTTTGAGCAGAGTGCTGAATTGTGCCCTGTGTTATTACTGTGTGAGCAGAGTGCTGAATTGTGCCCTGTGTTATTACTGTGTGAGCAGAGTGCTGAATTGTGCCCTGTGTTATTACTGTGTGAGCAGAGTGCTGTATTGTGCCCTGTGTTATTACTGAGTGAGCAGAGTGCTGAATTGTGCCCTGTGTTATTACTGTGTGAGCAGAGTGCTGAATTGTGCCCTGTGTTATTACTGTGTGAGCAGAGTGCTGAATTGTGCCCTGTATTATTACCGTGAGCATAGTGCTGAATTGTGCCCTGTGTTGTTACTGTGTGAGCAGAGTGCTGAATTGTGCCCTGTGTTATTACTGTGTGAGCAGAGTGCTGAATTGTGCCCTGTGTTATTACTGTGTGAGCAGAGTGCTGAATGTGTCCTGTGTTATTACTGTGTGAGCAGAGTGCTGAATTGTGCCCTGTGTTATTACTGTGTGAGCAGAGTGCTGAATTGTGCCCTGTGTTATTACTGTGTGAGCAGAGTGCTGAATTGTGCCCTGTGTTATTACCGTGAGCAGAGTGCTGAATTGTGCCCTGTGTTATTACTGTGTGAGCAGAGTGCTGTATTGTGTCCTGTGTTATTACCGTGAGCATAGTGCTGAATTGTGCCCTGAGTTATTACTGTGTGAGCAGAGTGCTGAATTGTGTCCTGTGTTATTACTGTGTGAGCAGAGTGTTGTATTGTGTCCTGTGTTATTACCGTGAGCATAGTGCTGAATTGTGCCCTGTGTTGTTACTGTGTGAGCAGAGTGCTGAATTGTGCCGTGTTATTACTGTGTGAGCAGAGTGCTGAATTGTGCCCTGTGTTATTACTGTGTGAGCAGAGTGCTGAATTGTGTCCTATGTTATTACTGTGTGAGCAGAGTGCTGAATTGTGCCCTGTGTTATTACTGTGTGAGCAGAGTGCTGAATTGTGCCCTGTGTTATTACTGTGTGAGCAGAGTGCTGAATTGTGCCCTGTGTTATTACTGTGTGAGCAGAGTGCTGAATTGTGCCCTGTGTTATTACTGTGTGAGCAGAGTGCTGAATTGTGCCCTGTGTTATTACTGTGTGAGCAGAGTGCTGAATTGTGCCCTGTGTTATTACTGTGTGAGCAGAGTGCTGAGTTGTGCCCTGTGTTATTACTGTGTGAGCAGAGTGTTGAATTGTGCCTTGTGTTATTACTGTGTGAGCAGGGTGTTGAATTGTGCCCTGTGTTATTACTGTGTGAGCAGGGTGTTGAATTGTGTGTCGCGATACGTGAAAAGGGTTATTAATCACGCACGCAGGGGGAGTCTCAACCCCCGGACACATTTTATAATATTGTCCTTCATGCTTGCGTACACCTGCATACCAGACATGGAGAATAAAAGGATTGAAGATTTACATGAATTTATTTGGAAACACGTGGATTTGAATATGACACACATAGTATTTCAATGCAATGATTAAGCTCAGGGAAATGTTATAGCAACATGCGCATGGATTTAACGACATGGCAATCCCACACGACACAATGAGGAAACCACACCTTGGCTGTCTAGGCCGATGACTGCCATAAATCGTGCTTTGCGCACGTTTCGTGGCGGCATGACTGGGCCAACATGAGCACAAGATGAACGCGTTAACATGAGCAACATAATGAGCCACACAAAGAACGAGAAATTTGCTCTCCTTGTTACTATGAACGCTAGCACAACAATTACAGGATTACGGCAAAATAACTTTCCGCACTGTGCATAAAATCAGGAACATAGTCGATGAATGGGCTAGCATGAATACGAACATTTGGAAATAATGCAATGTAAAAATCAAAGAGCTTTGCTTACCACAAGGTGTTCCAAATACAATATACCTCGCATCTTGCACAACACAGAACTCGAACATGAGCCAATTTTCCGCATGACACAAATCACATTGGATTACTCTCCGCTCGGAGCGTACTATTACAGGTGCTGGCTGTGCTAGAACTCTCACACCTAAAAATCACCTTCCTGAGCTTTCAAACCTTAACTTGATATTAACACTTTCTTGCAATTGTAGTTCGCGATGATTCAATACACATCCAATGCTGCTTGAAGAATTTAAATAGTGCAAATTAGCCGATGAATTAACGCACTCTCGATGCTGCTTGAGAATTCACGTAGTGCACAGCAGACCGTCCAACGGTCTCGAAGTCGTTCCCGCTCCTCCGTCCCGAAGTTGCTTCTTGCTCGCTGCTCGACCGTAGTGCGGAAGCGCTGTGCTCGGTCTCCATTTCAGGCTCTGAATTATGAGTCTGCCTGACATTGCAGGACTCATAGTGGCGGCATTATTGCAGACTCTGAAGGCGGCGCAGTTATTATTTGCTTGTAAGAATCACTTGCGAGCTTGGTGTTGAAGTTCAAACATTTGGACTGCTTCCAGAGGCGTGGTTACGGGCTGTTCTTGGCGCCCTTTGCCGCTCCATTGACAGGCTTCGAGCAGATTGCCCTTACACATCAGTATTTTGACGGTTGCAGGTATTGATGATTATTTTCTTGGAGCCTCGATGTTCACTTTGCTCAAATATTTAAAATTTTGCCGCTCACGTTGGATGCATTCCGGCAGCAGCCGAAATGCTTCGTTGGGTGTGCCCTCAGATGATTCAGATCACTTGCCTCTTTCTTGTGTAACTCAAGAAAAAACCTCTCTAGGCTTCATCTACCCTCCTTATATACGTTTCGCTTCCTTGTTTCGAGATCAATCTCGAAATATCCATTCTACAGAGGCAGCATCTGCAACCTCATTGGCAGAATCCTTGCTTATTCTGACGTCTGGGACTCTCATTGGTGCGTGTTGAGACACACCTTCTTGCGTCATAGCTTTGGCGAGCGGTGATTGGCTCCGGTTGTGCGGGCCTGTGTTCAGACGTCACGTCCGCCTCCTTGCCCTACAAAGCCTCGGCTTGGGTACGCTTGTATCGTGCGTGTGTTCGTGTGTGCGTCGTTCTCTATGCCTGCGCTCGCCGCACTTGAGGCCGCGAAATATGACACGCCTACCTCTACCCCAAACAATCGCCGCTTGTTTTTCCGACCGAACAGTGACGAATTGTCCTTACACACACGGATAAACTTTGGTCGACATTCTCACGCTCAAGAATAACAGTGCTAACGGTTTTTTAGACATTTCCTAAAGCGAAGTATTTTCCAAAAATTGCACGAGTGAAGTATTTCCCCACAATCGAGTGAAGTATTTCCCCACAATACCCGCATTGCCCCAGAAAAATTTGTGCCAACTTGCAAAGTTGGTGCAAATTTTCATCCGTTAATTTAAATTAAAACCGTGACGTACCCTTTACGTTAAAATTTAGAAAATATTCGCCCCCATTTTTCAATCCCTTCGCTTTTCCCGACATGAAAATATCCTTACAAATCACCTCATAATTTACCTTCTTGTAACACGCCAATGTTGACACAATTATGAAAAATTCATTAATACCTGACACACTAAATAATTGAAACGCATCTCTTACACACATTATTGTAGTACGCAAATAGCAAAGAACACAGTAAAGATACCGCACATATCCGACAACTTACACGCATCAAATAAAACACACACAACATATTATTCTCGAATTGCTCTCGGCAAATTCATCGACATAGATAAACACATAAATTAGAGATCGAGAAATCGGCGAATTTCTTACAAGCAGAGACATCCCTTCAGCTTTCTCGGTTGCAATCCACCTAAAAAACACAATCTCAAATGGAGGTAATTTTCCGACCTCAAGTTTTCTTCCTCATAATTATCATTTCATCCTGTGATTCAGAGTAGACGTATTTCTTGCAACAAAAACTTGCTGTTGCTCCTCCTGTGCACATAGGTACAGCTTGTTGTTGTTGTTCCTGTGACGTGCTACTCCTCTTCGGCTTGCGACTGATCCTGGCTTGCTACTGATCCTGGCTTGCTACTGATCCTGGGGAGGGCCCCCTGCTGAGAATCGAAGTTACTGAAGCTTTTCCATTAAAAATTCATCCTTGGCGTCTCGTGAACTCGTGGAAAATTCCGTAGATCCTCGTTGCGTAAAATCGCGGACAAATTCTGTAGATTACTGCGTCAATACGCGTAGGACTCCCACGTTGGAGCTCATAAGCTCTTTCATTATAATTGTAGAAAATGAAGCACATTTATTTGCGAAGACCTTCAGGTTTTGTTCTCAGTCAGCTCGGCGACTAGCATGACATCAACCCCTTAGGTTCGCGTTATAGTGCTAAGATCAACTTCCGTAAATACGCGTTTAATTGTCTAACATGGTTACTTGGTAATCGAGAGACAGCGCATTACATGGTCGCTCAACGTAAGAATGGTTCCTCGGTTTCCTTCAAATCTGCCTTGAGTGAGGCGGACGTGAGCTACGCGAAGAATTCCTACATACACACATAAAATATTTAATTTCCGGTATCCTCAACCAACTCTAGACAAAGCCGAAATTCGTTCGACGGTGTTACTAATCGGTCAAATCACCTCACAAGACTATATGAACATTATTACACATGATGTACGAACTCGCAGGAGATTTACCTTGTAGGCCGAAATCCTGAATACGCACCAATAAAAAAAAAACACATATACATTGGGTATTGTCAAGGCGTCTAACTTTACATTATACTCTGCCGCGAAGGCTTTTCTAACGATCAGACATTATGACAACACCGACACACCAGAAAAAATTACACATACATTGGGTACTATCAGGTCATCGGACTTTACGTTATACTCGGCCGCGAAGGCTTTTCTAGCGATCCGACATTCTAACAATACCGACATACCAAAAAAAAATTACACATACATTGGGTACTATCAGGTCATCGGACTTTACGTTATACTCGGCCGCGAAGGCTTTTCTAGCGATCCGACATTCTAGCAATACCGACATACAAAGAAATGCAGAAATAAAATAGACATAACACAAAATTTATCCGATTCTCAGCCCCAGATTCAGAGCAGCACATTTAAATGATTCCACGTTGCTCGACGACATCGTTCGTACATACGATTTGTATATATTCTTTCTGTTTCAAAGTTTCACTAACGTCGTTAAACAACGCATTAAGGGAATTATCACCCTAATGATTATCATGCCTACATGACAATGAACAAAAAATGAAATTAATGACGTATACCAATGATGTTTGAGAATGACCAGCGTCAGCGTCAACAACATTATGGGGAAAGAGTGATCAAGAAATTCCCACACAACGGCGCTGACACCTTCACCAGTTTGACTCAAATAACTCGTCATTTTTGATACGACACATTTATAAATCAATGTTACTGATCATACTCTCTCAGACATTTCCTACTTTCAAATCCTACATTATAACCTCACGTAATACCACACCTAACTTCACGCACAAGAGAATTTTATAGCCTTGGCTCAGAACGGCCATAAATTACATAGCTTCGCTGCACCGCAGACTGTCACGCTGATTCTTATTGTTAAGATAAATTCCATGTAGTCACTGCAATGCTTTTCATTTCAATTCTCACGCTGTATTAAATCCATCTAACAGAAAATAAAGTCTCCATATGGAATATTGTACATTTCCGACAATGTGAAACGCTCATATTTCCGTGAAGCTAACTCGTTAACTTTGCCTAAGCAAGAACACACTCTCAGTGTTACACAATAATTCAGTTTGAATTACCGACGAGAAAATTGTGGGGAAATACTTCACTCGATTGTGGGGAAATACTTCACTCGTGCAATTTTTGGAAAATACTTCGCTTTAGGAAATGTCTAAAAAACCGTTAGCACTGTTATTCTTGAGCGTGAGAATGTCGACCAAAGTTTATCCGTGTGTGTAAGGACAATTCGTCACTGTTCGGTCGGAAAAACAAGCGGCGATTGTTTGGGGTAGAGGTAGGCGTGTCATATTTCGCGGCCTCAAGTGCGGCGAGCGCAGGCATAGAGAACGACGCACACACGAACACACGCACGATACAAGCGTACCCAAGCCGAGGCTTTGTAGGGCAAGGAGGCGGACGTGACGTCTGAACACAGGCCCGCACAACCGGAGCCAATCACCGCTCGCCAAAGCTATGACGCAAGAAGGTGTGTCTCAACACGCACCAATGAGAGTCCCAGACGTCAGAATAAGCAAGGATTCTGCCAATGAGGTTGCAGATGCTGCCTCTGTAGAATGGATATTTCGAGATTGATCTCGAAACAAGGAAGCGAAACGTATATAAGGAGGGTAGATGAAGCCTAGAGAGGTTTTTTCTTGAGTTACACAAGAAAGAGGCAAGTGATCTGAATCATCTGAGGGCACACCCAACGAAGCATTTCGGCTGCTGCCGGAATGCATCCAACGTGAGCGGCAAAATTTTAAATATTTGAGCAAAGTGAACATCGAGGCTCCAAGAAAATAATCATCAATACCTGCAACCGTCAAAATACTGATGTGTAAGGGCAATCTGCTCGAAGCCTGTCAATGGAGCGGCAAAGGGCGCCAAGAACAGCCCGTAACCACGCCTCTGGAAGCAGTCCAAATGTTTGAACTTCAACACCAAGCTCGCAAGTGATTCTTACAAGCAAATAATAACTGCGCCGCCTTCAGAGTCTGCAATAATGCCGCCACTATGAGTCCTGCAATGTCAGGCAGACTCATAATTCAGAGCCTGAAATGGAGACCGAGCACAGCGCTTCCGCACTACGGTCGAGCAGCGAGCAAGAAGCAACTTCGGGACGGAGGAGCGGGAACGACTTCGAGACCGTTGGACGGTCTGCTGTGCACTACGTGAATTCTCAAGCAGCATCGAGAGTGCGTTAATTCATCGGCTAATTTGCACTATTTAAATTCTTCAAGCAGCATTGGATGTGTATTGAATCATCGCGAACTACAATTGCAAGAAAGTGTTAATATCAAGTTAAGGTTTGAAAGCTCAGGAAGGTGATTTTTAGGTGTGAGAGTTCTAGCACAGCCAGCACCTGTAATAGTACGCTCCGAGCGGAGAGTAATCCAATGTGATTTGTGTCATGCGGAAAATTGGCTCATGTTCGAGTTCTGTGTTGTGCAAGATGCGAGGTATATTGTATTTGGAACACCTTGTGGTAAGCAAAGCTCTTTGATTTTTACATTGCATTATTTCCAAATGTTCGTATTCATGCTAGCCCATTCATCGACTATGTTCCTGATTTTATGCACAGTGCGGAAAGTTATTTTGCCGTAATCCTGTAATTGTTGTGCTAGCGTTCATAGTAACAAGGAGAGCAAATTTCTCGTTCTTTGTGTGGCTCATTATGTTGCTCATGTTAACGCGTTCATCTTGTGCTCATGTTGGCCCAGTCATGCCGCCACGAAACGTGCGCAAAGCACGATTTATGGCAGTCATCGGCCTAGACAGCCAAGGTGTGGTTTCCTCATTGTGTCGTGTGGGATTGCCATGTCGTTAAATCCATGCGCATGTTGCTATAACATTTCCCTGAGCTTAATCATTGCATTGAAATACTATGTGTGTCATATTCAAATCCACGTGTTTCCAAATAAATTCATGTAAATCTTCAATCCTTTTATTCTCCATGTCTGGTATGCAGGTGTACGCAAGCATGAAGGACAATATTATAAAATGTGTCCGGGGGTTGAGACTCCCCCTGCGTGCGTGATTAATAACCCTTTTCACGTATCGCGACATGTGCCCTGTGTTATTACTGTGTGAGCAGGGTGCTGAATTGTGCCCTGTGTTATTACTGTGTGAGCAGAGTGCTGAATTGTGCCCTGTGTTATTACTGTGTGAGCAGAGTGCTGAATTGTGCCCTGTGTTATTACTGTGTGAGCAGGGTGCTGAATTGTGCCCTGTGTTATTACTGTGTGAGCAGAGAGCTGAATTGTGCCCTGTGTTATTACTGTGTGAGCAGAGTGCTGAATTGTGCCCTGTGTTATTACTGTGTGAGCAGAGTGCTGTATTGTGCCCTGTGTTATTACTGTGTGAGCAGAGTGCTGAATTGTGCCCTGTGTTATTACTGTGTGAGCAGAGTGCTGAATTGTGCCCTGTGTTATTACTGTGTGAGCAGAGTGCTGAATTGTGCCCTGTGTTATTACTGTGTGAGCAGAGTGCTGAATTGTGCCCTGTGTTATTACTGTGTGAGCAGAGTGCTGAATTGTGCCCTGTGTTATTACTGTGTGAGCAGAGTGCTGAATTGTGCCCTGTGTTATTACTGTGTGAGCAGAGTGCTGAATTGTGCCCTGTGTTATTACTGTATGAGCATAGAGCTGAATTGTGCCCTGTGTTATTACTGTGTGAGCAGAGTGCTGAATTGTGCCCTGTGTTATTACTGTGTGAGCAGAGTGCTGTATTGTGCCCTGTGTTATTACTGTGTGAGCAGAGTGCTGTATTGTGCCCTGTGTTATTACTGTGTGAGCAGAGTGCTGAATTGTGCCCTGTGTTATTACTGTGTGAGCAGAGTGCTGTATTGTGCCCTGTGTTATTACTGTGTGAGCAGGGTGTTGAATTGTGCCCTGTGTTATTACTGTGTGAGCAGAGTGCTGTATTGTGCCCTGTGTTATTACTGTGTGAGCAGAGTGCTGTATTGTGCCCTGTGTTATTACTGAAATCAAAGTTTGAACGACGACGACCAAGCACGCAATTGCCCCAACAAAAATATCAAAATTAATAAGTGTGCAAGTAACGTCAATAAATAGTTAAGTTTCATCTAACTGCAGAATTTGATGGTTTGTAACACGGTATATTTTGCGCACATACATCATTGACTTACCTAGACATCCCAGATACACTGGTATTTGGTATTAAAATTGATTAATTTCATGATCAAGTTATGTAATCTATCCTAATAATGTCCTTGGCATGTATATTTATACGTTTTGCGTCCGCTTCCTCCGTCTCTCTGTGACGCTCACAAGACGCTCAATGACCGTATCTGTGATACGAGTTTCACCAGTGCACAAGTACAAGAATATTTTTATCGCGGGTACTGTTGGGATGGATATATTTGTTTGTCATCCACATACAGAAAATTTACTCAAGGAAAATGTCCAATCCACTTATTTTTCACGGGCCATGAACACTAGTTGAGTGAAATTGGTATATAACCTAATTTCTACAACTTAAAAATTTGCACGCGCGTCATAATCTGCAATTTGAAAGATCAACATAGAGAGTAGTTCTTTCTGAGTATGGAGGTTAGGAAGAAGTATACGTTGGCGGTTTATGAAAGAACTCTAACTGATAGAGAGTGTATCTTTGAGCAGGAAAGACCGTAAGGAGAAGGTAGCTGCTTATATAAGGAAGGCTATCTACCTTATATAAGGAAGGCTATCTATCTTATATAAGGAAGGCTACCTGCCTTAAAGAAGGAAGGCTATCTACCTTACATAAGGAAGGCTATCTACCTTACATAAGGAAGGCTATCTACCTTACATAAGGAAGGCTATCTACCTTACATAAGGAAGGCTATCTACCTTACATAAGGAAGGCTATCTACCTTACATAAGGAAGGCTATCTACCTTACATAAGGAAGGCTATCTACCTTACATAAGGAAGGCTATCTACCTTACATAAGGAAGGCTATCTACCTTACATAAGGAAGGCTATCTACCTTACATAAGGAAGGCTATCTACCTTACATAAGGACGGCTATCTACCTTACATAAGGAAGATTATAAGATTGGTAGAGCTTATACGATAACAAAGTTGATACTACTGTCACTAGTTGATACTACGCTCTACTGTAGGTAGAGCGTAGGTGATATCAGACTACATACAATTTACATAGAGGATAGTTATGTTTATTCTCTACTGCGAACCCCAAAGCATCAGGACGTTTAGAAACAATGAAACAAAGAGAAGAAAAAACGTTTATTTCTAATAAAGTTGATATATGAAATGTATAACATGTTTTTTTTAAATATCTTAATAGAAAGGTCCTTAATAGACGAACAAACCATACGAGGTGTACAGCAGCTGAGTCTGTGGTTAATTTTGTTATCGAATTAAACAATATTTTGTTATCGAATTAAACAATATTTTGTTATCGAATTAAACAATATTTTATTATCGAATTAAACAATATTTTGCCTTGGATATTTCATCCAAGGCAAGATGACTGAAAGCTCATCAATACTTGAAATACTACTGGAGAACTCCTTTAAGGTTCTTCGCTATAAGTTAAAACGAAAGAAGAAAGGACGTGAAATACAATGCTAAAACAAACTGGATAGATATCAAGATACGAATAAAATATTATTCCACTTTTCGATTCTAAGACCTCAGTGTTTGCCACCTTACAAGTTTCATCAAGTTAATGTTCGTAGGTCATGTGATCTTGAAAGAAAAGAGAAGAAGATGAAGATGAGTCAAAATTAAAATTGAGAATTTTGGCACTCCCTTGAGTTAACGATTCCTAGAAATTAAGCGATCTTAAAAAAAAAACAGAACAGAAAATGAGAATGGGACGCAATAGAAAATTGAAAATTTTGGCACTGCCACAAAAAATGATTTCAAGAATTCAAGTGACCTTCAAACAAGAACAGAAGAAGATGAGGATGCGACGCAATTGAAAATTTTGGCAGTGCCGCAAATGGCAGGGTCCGCCCTACTCTCCTCCGGCGCGTTGAGTGCGGCAGAATTATGGACTTGACGCTATACGAGCTGCCAATGCAGCGCTGATTTATTGACTTGGTAAAGAGAAGGTCAACTTTACGACGGCATCTCCAAATAACCGGACGGATTTATGGCCATTTTATTGTTATTAAGTCTTCCAGAAGACCGGCGCGAGTGGTGTGAACTTGGGGGGAGGTGGTGATTTGGGGGGGGGGGCAAAACTTGGGGAGGGAGGGGACGCTGATTTGGGGGGAGGGTAAACTTGGTGGGGAGGGGACGCTGATTTGAGGGGAGGGCAAGCTTGGTGGGGAGGGGACGCTGTTGTGGGGGATGGGCAAACTCGGGGAGGGAGGGGGAGTACAAACTTATGGAGGGAGGGGGAGGGGCAGGGTAAACTTGGAGTGGGAGGGGACGCTGATTTGGGGGGGGCAAACTTGGGGAGGGAGGGGACGCTGATTTGAGAGGGGGGGGCAAACTTGGGGAGGGAGGGGACGCTGACTGGGGGGGGGAAGGACAAACTTGGGTACCCTATTTCATGGCACTCGCTCAAGTGGATATTAAGCTCCCCAACCCGGGGGCTGAACCGGCTTGGGATTGAACCAATACCGACATTTGCGCAGGTCTGCGTAGACCGGCGCAGTGAGGCCCGCAGTTCAGCGCAGTAACGTCTATGGTGCGACATTTTAGATGACGGTCAAGGCTGCCGCGCGGCTGTGCAAAACTGCGCCACTTCACGCAATACATTTACGGTGCAGGCAGCTACAAAGGATGCTTTAGTTCAATCATATCATCTTGTACATTGGTTTTTCAAATGCCTTATAACTAACACCAGGACGCGACGACAGTTATCCTCCCCGATCAAGTCGGTACCCATTTCAGACACCTGGGTAGAGTGGGGAATTGCGTCTGGGTTCTCCCTTTTCCCAACGGGGAGAAACACCGGGTGGCTCTACCGGGATTCGAACTGCCTCACTAAAAGTCTCAAAATGCTAAATGAAAGTTTCGTACGCACCACATGTGACTCGTACTGAGTTTAAAAACTTACTAACAGAGGATTTTCACTGAGGCGATTTTCAAAATGCTGCTGACCAGCCAGTAGTCACAAACTCAATTTTCATAAATACTTAATTGTAGCTAAATGAATGGAGGATCCAGTTAATGTTTGCTATTTTTAAAGTCGCTCGCTACAATTGAATTTAAATTTGAATTTAAAATTGAACTTCAGTTTAATTTATCGCAGTTAATATGTTAAATTTTTTAAAGGCAAAAAGAACTGGATGGATTTGAAGAATCCTTATAACAAGACGGTTACGTTAGACTGAAACGTTCTCCGTGCTTCCAAATCGCAGCTCTGCTCGAGCCCGTTGACGCTTATCATCAATGACCACAGCCCGTTGTGACCGCTGCAAACTCTTCCATATAGTTTCCATTAGAGTTAAAACTTAAAAATAAAACTTATTTGAAACTTGACACTTTACCGACCAGCGTCTTTCCTGGAGGACGGTAAGAAATCTCTAACATCGTTGTACATTCTTCTAAGCGCTCCTATTAAAAGTTCTCACCGTTCTGGGTGTCATGAATGATAGGGACATTCCTGTAATATTTAGTTCTCATGAATGATAGGGACATTCCTGTAATATTTAGTTCTCATGAATGATAGGGAAATTACTGTAATATTTAGTTCTCATGAATGATAGGGACATTCCTGTAATATTTAGTTCTCATGAATGATAGGGACATTCCTGTAATATTTAGTTCGCATGAATGATAGGGACATTCCTGTAATATTTAGTTCGCATGAATGATAGGGACATTCCTGTAATATTTAGTTCTCATGAATGATAGGGACATTCCTGTAATATTTAGTTCGCATGAATGATAGGGACATTCCTGTAATATTTAGTTCGCATGAATGATTGGGACATTCCTGTAATATTTAGTTCTCATGAATGATAGGGACATTCCTGTAATATTTAGTTCTCATGGATGATAGGTAAATTACTGAAATATTTAGTTCTCATGAATGATAGGGAAATTACTGAAATATTTAGTTCTCATGAATGATAGGGAAATTACTGTAATATTTAGTTCTCATGAATGATAGGGAAATTACTGTAATATTTAGTTCTCATGAATGATAGGTAATTTACTGAAATATTTAGTTCTCATGAGTGATAGGGACATTCCTGTAATATTTAGTTCTCATGAATGATAGGGAAATTACTTAAATATTTAGTTCTCATGAATGATAGGGAAATTACTGAAATATTTAGTTCTCATGAATGGAAGGTAAATTACTGTAATATTTATTTCTCCTGAATGATAGGGAAATAACTGTAATATTTAGTTCTCATGAATGATAGGGACATTCCTGTAATATTTAGTTCTCATGAATGATAGGGAAATTACTGAAATATTTAGTTCTCATGAATGATAGGGACATTCCTGTAATATTTAGTTCTCATGAATGGATAGTAAATTACTGTAATATTTAGTTCTCATGAATGATAGGGAAATTACTGTAATATTTAGTTCTCATGAATGATAGGGACATTCCTGTAATATTTAGTTCTCATGAATGATAGGGAAATTACTGAAATATTTAGTTCTCATGAATGATAGGGACATTCCTGTAATATTTAGTTCTCATGAATGATAGGGAAATTACTGAAATATTTAGTTCTCATGAATGGATAGTAAATTACTGTAATATTTAGTTCTCATGAATGGAAGGTAAATTACTGTAATATTTAGTTCTCCTGAATGATAGGGAAATTACTGTAATATTTATTTCTCCTGAATGATAGGGAAATTACTGAAATATTTAGTTCTCATGAATGATAGGGAAATTACTGAAATATTTAGTTCTCATGAATGATAGGGAAATTACTGAAATATTTAGTTCTCATGAATGATAGGGAAATTACTGAAATATTTAGTTCTCATGAATGGAAGGTAAATTACTGAAATATTTAATTCTCATGAATGATAGGGAAATTACTGTAATATTTAGTTCTCATGAATGATAGGGAAATTACTGTAATATTTAGTTCTCATGAATGATAGGGACATTCCTGTAATATTTAGTTCTCATGAATGATAGGGAAATTACTGTAATATTTAGTTCTCATGAATGACAGGGAAATTACTGTAATATTTAGTTCTCCTGAATGATAGGGAAATTACTGTAATATTTAATTCTCATGAATGTTAGGGAAATTACTGTAATATTTAGTTATCATGAATGACAGGGAAATTACTGTAATATTTAGTTCTCCTGAATGATAGGGAAATTACTGTAATATTTAATTCTCATGAATGATAGGGAAATTACTGTAATATTTAGTTATCATGAATGATAGGGAAATTACTGAAATATTTAGTTCTCATGAATGATAGGGAAATTACTGTAATATTTAATTCTCATGAATGATAGGGAAATTACTGTAATATTTAGTTATCATGAATGATATGGAAATTACTGAAATATTTAGTTCTCAAGCCAAGCAATTTGGCAGCCACAGGGCTAACGTCAAAACGATCGTTCGGAGATCTCCCTCTCCAGCCTGACCGCGTCCGTCCTCTTTTAATATTTCCAGAATACAAATCTCCTCTGCCCACAAATTCAGCTTTGCCCTCGCTCAGGTTCCCTTGTGGCGAAATCTAGCATAAGTGTTGCCTCTTTCCCTCATTTTTCCGCAAGCCCTCAGCAGTATTTGCGCTGAGGCAATAAAGACGAGGGTACATGCCTCATTTGCGTAACTGCTTCCCCTCGCTCTCGTCTTCCATTATCTTCAAATACGCGCACGCTTAATTTCTGGCGAGCGATATTTGTGTGTGGCAGCGACTTGACTGCACTACCTCAGTTCGTGTGGCGTGTTCGTGTGACTCAGTCGACGACTTAACTGCGCTATCTCAGTTCGTGTGGTGTGTTCGTGTGACTCAGTCGACGACTTAACTGCGCTATCTCAGTTCGTGTGGCGTGTCCGTGTGACTCAGTCGACGACTTAACTGCGTTATCTCAGTTCGTGTGGCGTGTCCGTGTGACTCAGTCGACGACTTAACTGCGCTATCTCAGTTCGTGTGGTGTGTTCGTGTGACTCAGTCGACGACTTAACTGCGCTATCTCAGTTCGTGTGGCGTGTCCGTGTGACTCAGTCGACGACTTAACTGCGCTATCTCAGTTCGTGTGGCGTGTCCGTGTGACTCAGTCGACGACTTAACTGCGCTATCTCAGTTCGTGTGGTGTGTTCGTGTGACTCAGTCGACGACTTAACTGCGTTATCTCAGTTCGTGTGGTGTGTCCGTGTGACTCAGTCGACGACTTAACTGCGCTATCTCAGTTCGTGTGGCGTGTCCGTGTGACTCAGTCGACGACTTAACTGCGCTATCTCAGTTCGTGTGGTGTGTTCGTGTGACTCAGTCGACGACTTAACTGCGCTATCTCAGTTCGTGTGGTGTGTTCGTGTGACTCAGTCGACGACTTAACTGCGCTATCTCAGTTCGTGTGGTGTGTCCGTGTGACTCAGTCGACGACTTAACTGCGCTATCTCAGTTCGTGTGGTGTGTTCGTGTGACTCAGTCGACGACTTAACTGCGTTATCTCAGTTCGATCGTGTGGTGTGTTCGTGTGACTCAGTCGACGACTTAACTGCGCTATCTCAGTTCGTGTGGTGTGTTCGTGTGACTCAGTCGACGACTTAACTGCGCTATCTCAGTTCGTGTGGTGTGTCCGTGTGACTCAGTCGACGACTTAACTGCGTTATCTCAGTTCGTGTGGTGTGTTCGTGTGACTCAGTCGACGACTTAACTGCGCTATCTCAGTTCGTGTGGCGTGTCCGTGTGACTCAGTCGACGACTTAACTGCGCTATCTCAGTTCGTGTGGTGTGTTCGTGTGACTCAGTCGACGACTTAACTGCGTTATCTCAGTTCGATCGTGTGGTGTGTCCGTGTGACTCAGTCGACGACTTAACTGCGTTATCTCAGTTCGATCGTGTGGTGTGTCCGTGTGACTCAGTCGACGACTTAACTGCGCTATCTCAGTTCGTGTGGTGTGTCCGTGTGACTCAGTCGACGACTTAACTGCGTTATCTCAGTTCGATCGTGTGGTGTGTCCGTGTGACTCAGTCGACGACTTAACTGCGCTATCTCAGTTCGTGTGGTGTGTTCGTGTGACTCAGTCGACGACTTAACTGCGCTATCTCAGTTCGGGTGGTGTGTCCGTGTGACTCAGTCGACGACTTAACTGCGTTATCTCAGTTCGTGTGGTGTGTTCGTGTGACTCAGTCGACGACTTAACTGCGTTATCTCAGTTCGTGTGGTGTGTTCGTGTGACTCAGTCGACGACTTAACTGCGCTATCTCAGTTCGTGTGGTGTGTTCGTGTGACTCAGTCGACGACTTAACTGCGCTATCTCAGTTCGTGTGGTGTGTTCGTGTGACTCAGTCGACGACTTAACTGCGCTATCTCAGTTCGTGTGGTGTGTTCGTGTGACTCAGTCGACGACTTAACTGCGCTATCTCAGTTCGTGTGGTGTGTCCGTGTGACTCAGTCGACGACTTAACTGCGCTATCTCAGTTCGTGTGGTGTGTTCGTGTGACTCAGTCGACGACTTAACTGCGTTATCTCAGTTCGTGTGGTGTGTTCATGTGACTCAGTCGACGACTTAACTGCGCTATCTCAGTTCGTGTGGTGTGTCCGTGTGACTCAGTCGACGACTTAACTGCGTTATCTCAGTTCGATCGTGTGGTGTGTTCGTGTGACTCAGAAGTCGGCAAACTTTTTTACCCGCGGACCCCTTCATGGGATACATCGACTACATATTTGGGATACATATACATCGACTACATCGACTCGTATTTGTGTCTACATCGACCTCCTCCATGCACACACACGTAACAATAAGTGCAAAAAAATATTAGGCCATTATTGACATTTTAGATGGCCTAAAATAAAGAGAAATGTTGTCAAATGACGACCCCAGAGGTCGAAATCGACCACTTTGCCGACCCTTGTTGAACTCAGGGTCTGACCCTTTCGGTTCTGGTGGGACACATGTGTCCCACCAGGAATTTTAAAAGTCAAGAGATACCTATGTCCCAGAAACGTGTTCTATTATATCAAAACAGACAGTTATAGGTTCAGCAACTATTTGCTCCACTTTTCTGCTATAAGTAGCACAATGTCAGAGAGCAATCGCGCCCTGTTGACCCGCTAACGCTGATGAAGTCATTTTTTACCGATTTTTTTGCATAAGTTTTCAAGGTTTTTACAGACTTTCTTTACAGAGTAAAAATTATTGTGGTAGTACTATACAAGAACTATACATTCAAGATTGTTTGAACCCTGTTGTTTTTTTTACTGTCTACTGGGACATAATCCTACCAGTTCACATTAAATAACGTGTCTGCAGGGGCATCATTGTCCCAATGCTATAATTCAAATAATATACATAATACATAAAATAAATTATTTTTTGCTTATTCTGTTTCCATAAGGGTAATGGAACTGAAGCATGTACAGTATATATGCCTGACTAAATAAATTTCGCGAAAGCCGCCTTGAAGGGGTTAAGTCTGGCAATGTATGTACAGTATAAGGGTCAATGCAGGTTCTATGCTTGGCAACTTCACCTTATAATACCCTTGGTGAGTTTATTTATCGACTAGTGAACACGACCTGTCAAAAATGACGATATCCGTTATTTACTTTAGATAAATCTGCAGATGTGGATGACAAACATATATATCCATCCCAATAGTGCCCGCG
Source organism: Morinoia aosen (assembly GCA_030386875.1). NCBI lineage: Eukaryota > Metazoa > Arthropoda > Malacostraca > Amphipoda > Talitridae > Morinoia > Morinoia aosen. The sequence goes on along the minus strand of CM059577.1, from coordinate 42,557,011 downwards.
ATAAAAATATTCTTGCACTTGTGCACTGGTGAAACTCGTATCACAGATACGGTCATTAGGCTTTCTTATGATATTGACGATTACTAGGATTGATGTATTTCTTTGCCGGCCACATCAGGCAAATATATTCAATGAAAATATTGAATCCAGTCATTTTTGACGGGCAGTGTACACTAGGATACGTGTTTTTCGGCACAGGTTCTACGTTAACCACCACACGCCGGACCCCCAAAATTTCATTCCTCTCCTCAGAATAACCCAAAACAAAATTTAATACGCCAAGAACATGTCCTCTTACACGTGGAATTTGTCGTGTAATTTAGGAACAAGAACTTCACTTGCAAACCAGAAAATCTTTCAAATTTCCTAGTTAACTTTCAGTGTGCTCGCGCCTTAAGCACATTGATGATTGTTCTCTCACACGTTAAATTTGCCATATAATTTAAAAAAAATCTTTTCATGTGGACCAAATAATGTTTAAAATTTACGCTAAGCATTTAGTGTGCTCGTAACTTAAGCTCATTGATGGTTGTTACTGGTGCGTATCATCTCTTTCCAAATTCCGTTAAGTGTTTTTTAGAACAATCTCATTGCGACTACGAGCCGTTCATTCCACGCTCCTTCCCCTCAGGGGTTTTTTATTTGCTTCTTTAAAGTCGTGGAAACCTTGAGGCCATTTCGCAGGCCATTTTCAGGCATAATTGCAGCTAAGGCAATTATTAGGGAGCAAGGTAGCAACAGCACGGCAAGCTTTTGCTTCATAACTCGCGGCACTAATTTCCGGGGCCCGGACAGTCTTCAAAACTTCTCTTTCTCTTCTAGGACTTCGTTTCTTGCTCTTCTATTACTTTGTTCCTTGCTCTTGTGACTCACTGAAGCCTGAACGAGGAACGTGCAGGATGATTATCGTCTTTTATGACTTTGTTCCTTGCTCTTGTGACTCACTGAAGCCTGAACGAGGAACATGCAGGATGATTATCGTCTTTTATGACTTTGTTCCTTGCTCTTGTGACTCACTGAAGCCTGAACGAGGAACATGCAGGATGATTATCGTCTTTTATGACTTTGTTCCTTGCTCTTGTGACTCACTGAAGCCTGAACGAGGAACATGCAGGATGATTATCGTCTTTTATGACTTTGTTCCTTGCTCTTGTGACTCACTGAAGCCTGAACGAGGAACATGCAGGATGATTATCGTCTTTTATGACTTTGTTCCTTGCTCTTGTGACTCACTGAAGCCTGAACGAGGAACATGCAGGATGATTATCGTCTTATATGACTTTGTCCCTTGCTCTTATGACTTACTGAAGCCTGAACGAGGAACATGCAGGATGATTATCGTCTTTTATGACTTTGTTCCTTGCTCTTGTGACTTACTGAAGCCTGAACAAGGAACATGCAGGATGATTATCGTCTTTTATGACTTTGTTCCTTGCTCTTGTGACTCACTGAAGCCTGAACGAGGAACATGCAGGATGATTATCGTCTTATATGACTTTGTCCCTTGCTCTTATGACTTACTGAAGCCTGAACGAGGAACATGCAGGATGATTATCGTCTTTTATGACTTTGTTCCTTGCTATTGTGACTTACTGAAGCCTGAACGAGGAACATGCAGGATGATTATCGTCTTTTATGACTTTGTTCCTTGCTCTTGTGACTTACTGAACATACAATATGCAGGACGATTATCGTCTTTAGTGACTTTCTTCCTTGCTCTTGAGACCCACTGAACATGCAACATGCAAGACGATTTTCAAAGTCACTCACTACAATTGACTTTTTAATTTGAATTGAATATTGAACTTCAGTTTAACCCACCGCAGTTAATGAGTTGAACTTTATTTTCGATATTTTCAAAACTATGCACTAAAATTGACTTAAATTTTAATTGAATATTGAATTCCAGTTTAGCCCCCGACAGGAAACGTGTTAAATTTGTAAACCGTTATATGCACAATAAAAATTGATTTTATAACACATTGATCTGTTAGGCATACTTACTATCAATTACAACATGGATATTTGTTCTTTATATTTGGAATTTACGAGTGTGTGCTTTGTTTTTAACCTGATGTGTACTTGGAGCGTGTCTTACGTGTACCTGGTGTGTGTGTGGCGTGTTGATGGTATGTATGTGTATCTGGTGTGTGTGTGGCGTGTTGATGGTATGTATGTGTATCTGGTGCGTGAATAGCGTGTTGATGGTATGTATGTGTATCTGGTGTATATATGGCGTGTTGATGGTATGCATGTATGTGTATCTGGTGTGTATATGGCGTGTTGACGGTGTGTATGTGTATCTGGTGCGTGAATAGCGTGTTGATAGTATGTATGTGCATCTGGTGTGTGTGTATAGCGTGTTGATGGTATGTATGTGTATCTGGTGTATATATGGCGTGTTGATGGTATGCATGTATGTGTATCTGATGTGTGTATGGCGTGTTGATGGTATGTATGTGTATCTGGTGCGTGAATAGCGTGTTGATAGTATGTATGTGCATCTGGTGTGTGTGTATAGCGTGTTGATGGTATGTATGTGTATCTGATGTGTGTATGGCGTGTTGATGGTATGTATGTGTATCTGGTGCGTGAATAGCGTGTTGATAGTATGTATGTGCATCTGGTGTGTGTGTATAGCGTGTTGATGGTATGTATGTGTATCTGGTGTGTATATGGCGTGTTGATGGTATGTATGTGTATCTGGTGTGTATATGGCGTGTTGATGGTATGTATGTATGTGTATCTGGTGTGTGTATGGCGTGTTGAGGGTGTGTATGTGTATCTGGTGTGTGTATGGCGTGTTGATGGTATGTATGTGTATCTGGTGCGTGTATAGCGTGTTGATGGTATGTATGTGTATCTGGTGTGTGCATAGCGTGTTGATGGTATGTATGTGTATCTGGTGTGTGTATAGCGTGTTGATGGTACGCATGTATGTGTATCTGGTGTGTATGTGGCGTGTTGATGGTAAGTATGTGTATCTGGTGTGTGAATGGCGTGTTGATGGTATGTATGTGTATCTGGTGTGTGTATGGCGTTTTGATGGTATGTATGTGTATCTGGTGTGTGTATGGCGTGTTGATGGTATGTATGTATGTGTATCTGGTGTATATGTGTGGCGTGTTGATGGTATGTATGTGTATCAGGTGTGCGTATGGCGTGTTTATGGTATGTATGTGTATCTGGTGTGTGTATGGCGTGTTGATGGTATGTATGTATGTGTATCTGGTGTGTGTGTAGCGTGTTGATGGTATGTATGTGTATCTGTGTGTGTATGGCGTGTTGATGGTATGTATGTGTATCTGGTGTGTGTATGGCGTGTTGATGGTATGTATGTATGTGTATCTGGTGTGTGTGTGGCGTGTTGATGGTATGTATGTGTATCTGGTGTGTGTATGGCGTGTTGATGGTATGTATGTGTACCTGGTGTGTTTATGGCGCGTTGATGGTATGTATGTGTGTCTGGTGTGAATATGGCGTGTTGATGGTATGTATGTGTATCTGGTGTGTGTATGGCGTGTTGATGGTATGTATGTGCATCTGGTGTGTGTATGGCATGTTGATGGTATGTATGTGTATCTGGTGTGTGTATGGCGTGTTGATGGTATGTATGTGCATCTGGTGTGTGTATGGCATGTTGATGGTATGTATGTGTATCTGGTGTGTGTATGGCGTGTTGATGGTATGTATGTGCATCTGGTGTGTGTATGGCATGTTGATGGTATGTATGTGTAATTTTGTGTATATGGCGTGTTGATGGTATGTATGTGTATCTGATGTGTGTATGGCGTGTTGATGGTATGTATGTGTATCTGATGTGTGTATGGCGTGTTGATGGTATGTATGTGTATCTGGTGTGTGTATGGCGAGTTGCTGGTATGTATGTGTATCTGGTGTGTGTATGGCGTGTTGATGGTATGTATGTGTATCTGGTGTGTGTATGGCGCGTTGCTGGTATGTATGTGTATCTGATGTGTGTATGGCGTGTTGATGGTATGTATGTGTATCTGGTGTGTGTATGGCGTGTTGATGGTATGTATGTGTATCTGATGTGTGTATGGCGTGTTGATGGTATGTATGTGTATCTGATGTGTGTATGGCGTGTTGATGGTATGTATGTGTATCTGGTGTGTATATGGCGCGTTGATGGTGTGTATGTGCATCTGGTGTGTGTATGGCATGTTGATGGTATGTATGTGTATCTGGTGTGTGTATGGCGTGTTGATGGTATGTATGTGCATCTGGTGTGTGTATGGCATGTTGATGGTATGTATGTGTAATTTTGTGTATATGGCGTGTTGATGGTATGTATGTGTATCTGATGTGTGTATGGCGTGTTGATGGTATGTATGTGTATCTGATGTGTGTATGGCGTGTTGATGGTATGTATGTGTATCTGATGTGTGTATGGCGTGTTGATGGTATGTATGTGTATCTGGTGTGTGTATGGCGAGTTGCTGGTATGTATGTGTATCTGGTGTGTGTATGGCATGTTGATGGTATGTATGTGTATCTGGTGTGTATATGGCGCGTTGATGGTGTGTATGTATGTGTATCTGGTGTGTGTATGGCGAGTTGCTGGTATGTATGTGTATCTGGTGTGTGTATGGCGTGTTGATGGTATGTATGTGTATCTGGTGTGTATATGGCGCGTTGATGGTGTGTATGTATGTGTATCTGGTGTGTGTATGGCGTGTTGATGGTATGTATGTGTATCTGGTGTGTATATGGCGCGTTGATGGTGTGTATGTATGTGTATCTGGTGTGTGTATGGCGTGTTGATGGTATGTTTGTGTATCTGGTGTGTGTATGGCGTGTTGATGGTATGTATGTATGTGTATCTGGTGTGTGTGTATCTGGTGTGTATATGGCGCGTTGGTGGTGAGTATGCGTGAAAATGTTTTACATTGATCTCAATTACAAATTCTTCCAGGTTGCTGGTGGGTAGTACGAAGAATGTCGTTAGGTTTGAGCGATTTGCCACACGTTGTGGGTTCTAATGATCTAAAATACATCTATTGAGAGGCGGTGTAAAAATGTATATTGAAAATTTAAGTTCATTAAAATATTTAGAGCGTGAATGTTGGGAGGGTCTCAGAATTTTCTAACATTCAGCGTGAACGTTACGGCGCAGTGGAGCGGTGACTCCGGCATTTAGCGTGAACATTACGGCGGAGTGGAGCGGGGACTCCAACATTTAGCGTGAACATTACGGCGCAGTGGAGCGGGGACTCCAACATTTAGCGTGAACATTACGGCGCAGTGGAGCGGTGACTCCGACATTTAGCGTGAACATTACGGCGCAGTGGAGCGGTGACTCCAACATTTAGCGTGAACATTACGGCGCAGTGGAGCGGTGACTCCGACATTTAGCGTGAACATTACGGCGCAGTGGAGCGGTGACTCCAACATTTAGCGTGAACATTACGGCGCAGTGGAGCGGTGACTCCGACATTTAGCGTGAACATTACGGCGCAGTGGAGCGGTGACTCCGACATTTAGCGTGAACATTACGGCGTAGTGGAGCGGTGACTCCAACATTTAGCGTGAACATTACGGCGCAGTGGAGCGGGGACTCCAACATTTAGCGTGAACATTACGGCGCAGTGGAGCGGTGACTCCGACATTTAGCGTGAACATTACGGCGCAGCGGAGCGGTGACTCCGACATTTAGCGTGAACATTACGGCGCAGTGGAGCGGTGACTCCAACATTTAGCGTGAACATTACGGCGCAGTGGAGCGGTGACTCCGACATTTAGCGTGAACATTACGGCGCAGTGGAGCGGTGACTCCAACATTTAGCGTGAACATTACGGCGCAGTGGAGCGGTGACTCCAACATTTAGCGTGAACATTACGGCGCAGGGGAGCGGTGACTCCAACATTTAGCGTGAACATTACGGCGCAGTGGAGCGGTGACTTCAACATTTAGCGTGAACATTACGGCGCAGTGGAGCGGTGACTCCAACATTTAGCGTGAACATTACGGCGCAGTGGAGCGGTGACTCCAACATTTAGCGTGAACATTACGGCGCAGTGGAGCGGTGACTCCGACATTTAGCATGAACATTACGGCGCAGTGGAGCGGTGACTTCAACATTTAGCGTGAACATTACGGCGCAGTGGAGCGGTGACTCCAACATTTAGCGTGAACATTACGGCGCAGTGGAGCGGTGACTCCAACATTTAGCGTGAACATTACGGCGCAGTGGAGCGGTCACTCCAACATTTAGCGTGAACATTACGGTGCAGTGGAGCGGTGACTCCAACATTTAGCGTGAACATTACGGCGGAGTGGAGCGGTGACTCCAACATTTAGCGTGAACATTACGGCGCAGTGGAGCGGTGACTCCGACATTTAGCATGAACATTACGGCGCAGTGGAGCGGTGACTTCAACATTTAGCGTGAACATTACGGCGCAGTGGAGCGGTGACTCCAACATTTAGCGTGAACATTACGGCGCAGTGGAGCGGTGACTCCAACATTTAGCGTGAACATTACGGCGCATTGGAGCGGTCACTCCAACACTTAGCGTGAACATTACGGTGCAGTGGAGCGGTGACTCCAACATTTAGCGTGAACATTACGGCGGAGTGGAGCGGTGACTTCAGCATTTAGCGTGAACATTACGGCGCAGTGGAGCGGTGACTCCGACATTTAGCATGAACATTACGGCGGAGTGGAGCGGTGACTTCAGCATTTAGCGTGAACATTACGGCGCAGTGGAGCGGTGACTCCGACATTTAGCGTGAACATTACGGCGGAGTGGAGCGGTGACTTCAGCATTTAGCGTGAACATTACGACGCAGTGGAGCGGTGACTCCGACATTTAGCATGAACATTACGGCGGAGTGGAGCGGTGACTTCAGCATTTAGCGTGAACATTACGGCGCAGTGGAGCGGTCACTCCAACATTTAGCGTGAACATTACGGCGCAGTGGAGCGGTGACTTCAGCATTTAGCGTGAACATTACGGCGGAGTGGAGCGGTGACTTCAGCATTTAGCGTGAACATTACGGCGCAGTGGAGCGGTGACTCCGACATTTAGCATGAACATTACGGCGGAGTGGAGCGGTGACTTCAGCATTTAGCGTGAACATTACGGCGCAGTGGAGCGGTGACTTCAACATTTAGCATGAACATTACGGCGCAGTGGAGCGGTGACTTCAGCATTTAGCGTGAACATTACGGCGGAGTAGAGCGGTGACTTCAGCATTTAGCGTGAACATTACGGCGCAGTGGAGCGGTGACTCCGACATTTAGCATGAACATTACGGCGGAGTGGAGCGGTGACTTCAGCATTTAGCGTGAACATTACGGCGCAGTGGAGCGGTGACTCCGACATTTAGCGTGAACATTACGGCGGAGTGGAGCGGTGACTTCAGCATTTAGCGTGAACATTACGGCGCAGTGGAGCGGTGACTCCGACATTTAGCGTGAACATTACGGCGCAGTGGAGCGGTGACTTCAGCATTTAGCGTGAACATTACGGCGGAGTGGAGCGGTGACTTCAGCATTTAGCGTGAACATTACGGCGCAGTGGAGCGGTGACTCCAACATTTAGCGTGAACATTACGGCGGAGTGGAGCGGTGACTTCAGCATTTAGCGTGAACATTACGGCGCAGTGGAGCGGTGACTCCGACATTTAGCGTGAACATTACGGCGGAGTGGAGCGGGGACTCCAACATTTAGCGTGAACATTACGGCGCAGTGGAGCGGTGACTCCGACATTTAGCGTGAACATTACGGCGCAGTGGAGCGGTGACTCCAACATTTAGCGTGAACATTACGGCGCAGTGGAGCGGTGACTCCGACATTTAGCGTGAACATTACGGCGCAGTGGAGCGGTGACTCCAACATTTAGCGTGAATATTACGGCGCAGTGGAGCGGTGACTCCGACATTTAACGTGAACATTACGGCGCAGTGGAGCGGTGACTCCAACATTTAGCGTGAACATTACGGCGCAGTGGAGCGGTGACTCCGACATTTAGCGTGAACATTACGGCGCAGTGGAGCGGTGACTCCAACATTTAGCGTGAACATTACGGCGCAGTGGAGCGGTGACTCCGACATTTAGCGTGAACATTACGGCGCAGTGGAGCGGTGACTCCGACATTTAGCGTGAACATTACGGCGCAGTGGAGCGGTGACTCCGACATTTAGCGTGAACATTACGGCGCAGTGGAGCGGTGACTCCAACATTTAGCGTGAACATTACGGCGCAGTGGAGCGGTGACTCCGACATTTAGCGTGAACATTACGGCGCAGTGGAGCGGTGACTCCGACATTTAGCGTGAACATTACGGCGCAGTGGAGCGGTGACTCCGACATTTAGCGTGAACATTACGGCGCAGTGGAGCGGTGACTCCGACATTTAGCGTGAACATTACGGCGCAGTGGAGCGGTGACTCCAACATTTAGCGTGAACATTACGGCGCAGTGGAGCGGTGACTCCAACATTTAGCGTGAACATCACAGCGCAATGGAGCGGTGACTCCAACATTTAGCGTGAACATTACGGCGCAGTGGAGCGGTGACTCCAACATTTAGCGTGAACATCACAGCGCAATGGAGCGGTGACTCCGACATTTAGCGTGAACATTACGGCGCAGTGGAGCGGTGACTCCAACATTTAGCGTGAACATTACGACGCAGTGGAGCGGTGACTCCAACATTTAGCGTGAACATTACGGCGCAGTGGAGCGGTGACTCCAACATTTAGCGTGAACATTACGGTGCAGTAGAGCGGTCACTCCAACATTTAGCGTGAACATTACGGCGCAGTAGAGCGGTCACTCCAACATTTAGCGTGAACATTACGGCGCAGTAGAGCGGTCACTCCAACATTTAGCGTGAACATTACGGCGCAGTGGAGCGGTGACTCCAATATTTAGCGTGAACATTACGGTGCAGTGGCGCTGCGACTCCAACATTTAGCGTGAACATTACGGTGCAGTGGCGCGGTGACTCCAACATTTAGCGTGAACATTACGGCGCAGTAGAGCGGTCACTCCAACATTTAGCGTGAACATTACGGCGCAGTAGAGCGGTCACTCCAACATTTAGCGTGAACATTACGGCGCAGTAGAGCGGTCACTCCAACATTTAGCGTGAACATTACGGCGCAGTAGAGCGGTCACTCCAACATTTAGCGTGAACATTACGGCGCAGTGGCGCTGCGACTCCAACATTTAGCGTGAACATTACGGTGCAGTGGCGCGGTGACTCCAACATTTAACGTGAACATTACGGCGCAGTAGAGCGGTCACTCCAACATTTAGCGTGAACACGGCGCAGAGGAGCGGTGATTTCAACTTCAGGATGACGAATGACGCGCATTCGAAAGCGTCTTTCAAGCGTCGGTGCGAACAGAAAAAGACTGCCAGGCTGCACTCCCACTTGTCACGGTCTCCTGATGGACGAGGCGACGGGGATTAATTTTCATTTCTGCTCAAATGCAGGCGGCACTAACTGCAATATTTCCCACAACTTCCACCCGTCTATTTCCCTCAACTCCCTCCCGTCTATTTCCCTCAACTCCCGCCCGTCTATTTCCCTCAACTCCCGCCCTTCTATTTCCCTGAACTCCCACCCGTCTATTTCCCTCAACTCCCGCCCGTCTATTTCCCTCAACTTCCACCCATCTATTTCCCTTAACTCTCGCTCGTCTATTTCCCTCAACTCCTGCCCGTCTATTTCCCTCAATTCCTGCCCGTCTATTTCCCTCAACTCCTGTCCGTTTATTTCCCTCAACTCCTGCCCGTCTATTTCCCTCAACTCCTGCCCGTCTATTTCCCTCAACTCCCGCCCGTCTATTTTCCTGAACTCCCACCCGTCTATTTCCCTCAACTCCCGCCCGTCTATTTCCCTCAACTTCCACCCGTCTATTTCCCTCAACTCCTGCCCGTCTATTTCCCTCAATTCCTGCCCGTCTATTTCCCTCAACTCCTGCCCGTTTATTTCCCTCAACTCCTGCCCGTTTATTTCCCTCAATTCCTGCCCGTCTATTTCCCTCAACTCCTGCCCGTTTATTTCCCTCAACTCCTGCCCGTCTATTTCCCTCAATTCCTGCCCGTCTATTTCCCTCAACTCCTGCCCGTTTATTTCCCTCAACTCCTGCCCGTATATTTCCCTCAACTCCTGCCCGTCTATTTCCCTCAACTCCTGCCCGTCTATTTCCCTCAACTCCTGCCCGTTTATTTCCCTCAACTCCTGCCCGTTTATTTCCCTCAACTCCTGCCCGTTTATTTCCCTCAACTCCTGCCCGTTTATTTCCTTCAACTCCTGCCCGTCTATTTCCCTCAACTCCTGCCCGTCTATTTCCCTCAACTCCTGCCCGTCTATTTCCCTCAACTCCTGCCCGTATATAAAGGTATCGCGTAAAGACAAGGTTGGATGGGAATTATCCCTACGATTTGTGCAAATGGCGTGAAAGCATTAACACCACGTGAAAGCATTAACACTTCACGTGAAAGCATTAACACTTGGCGTGAAAGCATTAACAATTGGCGTGAAAGCATTAACACTTCACGTGAAAGCATTAACACTTGGCGTGAAAGCATTAACAATTGGCGTGAAAGCATTAACACTTCACGTGAAAGCATTAACACTTCACGTGAAAGCATTAACACTTGGCGTGAAAGCATTAACAATTGGCGTGAAAGCATTAACACTTCACGTGAAAGCATTAACACTTGGCGTGAAAGCATTAACAATTGGCGTGAAAGCATTAACACTTCACGTGAAAGCATTAACAATTGGCGTGAAAGCATTAACAATTGGCGTGAAAGCATTAACAATTGGCGTGAAAGCATTAACACTTCACGTGAAAGCATTAACAATTGGCGTGAAAGCATTAACAATTGGCGTGAAAGCATTAACACTTCACGTGAAAGCATTAACAATTGGCGTGAAAGCATTAACACTTCACGTGAAAGCATTAACAATTGGCGTGAAAGCATTAACAATTGGCGTGAAAGCATTAACACTTCACGTGAAAGCATTAACAATTGGCGTGAAAGCATTAACACTTCACGTGAAAGCATTAACAATTGGCGTGAAAGCATTAACACTTCACGTGAAAGCATTAACAATTGGCGTGAAAGCATTAACACTTCACGTGAAAGCATTAACACTTGGCGTGAAAGCATTAACAATTGGCGTGAAAGCATTAACAATTGGCGTGAAAGCATTAACACTTCACGTGAAAGCATTAACACCACGTGAAAGCATTAACAATTGGCGTGAAAGCATTAACAAATGGCGTGAAAGCATTAACACTTCACGTGAAAGCATTAACAATTGGCGTGAAAGCATTAACAATTGGCGTGAAAGCATTAACAATTGGCGTGAAAGCATTAACACTTCACGTGAAAGCATTAACACCACGTGAAAGCATTAACAATTGGCGTGAAAGCATTAACAATTGGCGTGAAAGCATTAACAATTGGCGTGAAAGCATTAACACTTCACGTGAAAGCATTAACAATTGGCGTGAAAGCATTAACAATTGGCGTGAAAGCATTGTCCAATTCGTAGGGATGCATTTTTTTACTGTTCACTTTGCATTCACGGGTGCATGTACTTAATTAAAACCTATATGTTAAAATTCAAAGTTCTTCTTTGAAATGCATTTTAAATTTGAGAATTTTTACTAACCTGGCGTCAGATTTGAAAAACCGAAATACTTGTTCTAGTTCTAGTAATTAAGATTATTTATAATTATTATTATACTTTATTTTATTTATTTGATTGTTATTAACTAAATTCAATTATAACTGTACTCAAATGTACAGCTGGTGTTATAACACAGAAGACATAATTGAAATTACATACATTTGTTAGTGTGAAACATCCAAGCCACAGCAAAGACGATTTCAAGGAAACAAAGGGAAAGGCCCATTTAGTATAAACTGTAGGAAATGAGAAACCTAAGCATGATATGTATTTTCACAAAAGATAATCTAATCAACAACAACAGCAACAAACAACGGCATCTACGGATGCTTTATTTCCAATTTCAAGCCAGATACATATCACCTTGTACATTGGATTTTCAAATGCCTTATAACTAACACCAGGACGCCATGACGCTTTCCCCCGGTCAAGACCGGTACCCATTTCCGACACCGGGGTGGAGTGAGGTGTAGTACTTGAAATTTTTCCCTGTACCCAACAGAGACAATCGCCACCGGCGCCGGGACTCGAACCCTCGTTTGCCCGCACGAAGGCAGGTCCTAAAGACACACGGCAATGAAAATGTAAGTTAGGAAGGAAGAAAAAGAAGAGAAGTGAAGAAGGTCCGAAATTGGAAGAAGCAAACTGGGCACGAAAGACAGAAGGCCTGAATGTCTATCTATAACTGAGGGGACCTAACAGTATCTCCCCTGGTGGCCCCAGTCTCCATTACTTAGAGTAGATTAACCCTTTGACTTAGGCAGGTGAAATTAAAGTTCAACATTTGTTATATAGTGAAGTACTGGTTGTGTTAATAAGACTTCCGGAGGAAGATCTTTATGAGCTCGGCCCGGATACCTTATAGCGTTCGGGTCACATGTCTTGATAGGGCCTCCGCCGGAAGAGCCGATGTGAACCTTGCATTTACAAGCACCAGATGGGCTTTGTTTACCCTCCGGGCTCGGCTGCCCTTAAGGAGGAGCTGTGTATCGATAAGTCAGTACAACATTAAACTTAAATTTAAATTCATTTGTGGCAAGCAGTGTTGAAAATACCAAACATGAACTGAGTCGTCCCTTCATTTAGCTATGATTTTGTAAAACTTGAGTTTGAGACTGCTGGTCGGTCAGCAGCTTAATGAAAACTCCCTCGGAGATCAAATATGGCTCACGTTGCAGTCAAAGTGTTATAAACTAATTAAGCTACCCCTCTCGCATTTCCTATTCTTTCTGAGAGGGTCTACAGATCGCTACACGTACCGGTATACATGTAAAAACTGGCATACTTACGGATACATTTTCCGTCCAAAGGGTTAAATGCCGTTAAAACGAATACCCCTATCGCATTTCCTATGCCTCTTGAGGGGGTACACAGACCGCTACACCCACCGGTATACATATATAAACTGGCATACTTACGGATCCATTTGCCGTCCAAAGGGTTAAATGCCGCTAAAACGAACGCTACGCCTAATACACGTGCAACTGAACTCCACGATGTTCAAGTCTCAAGTTTTAAGGCCCTCCAACTTACCGCGCTTGTTTTATTTGCTCGACTAAACTTTTTCCTTGAAAAGATAAGAGCCGCGGCGGCGGCTTGTGAACAACCCAAGTTTCTGAGCGCCAAATGCGGGGGTTAAACTCCGTAGAGTTTTGCGTCTCCGGAGCCGCAGTTCCTGGGCAGAGCTTCATGGTCCACTGCAAGCCTCGTGCTCTGAAAACTCGTCGTCCAAAGTGAATCCAAGAATTAAGGGACCTGAACTTGCCAATTTAGAGATTTTTGCCCAACTTTTGCAAGCTAAGATGAAAAATTATAAGATGCTCAGCTTCTTCCGCCCGACTTTGAAAAGTTTTTAAAATGTTTGCCAGTATTGAATGATACTGCCTTGAATTTTTGGTGTGGTTCGAGATGAATGTTGTCGAGATAAGCGCTCTGGATTTTTGAAAGATAAATTTTGTTTTTTGATGATTTTTCTTCCTCTTCTACTTAACTCAGAGATAAAAACTGGATTGACATTGAATCATTTTAAATACTGCAGTGTCATTGACACTAAATTTAAACATGTGCTGAAATACACGCATAGGTGCAAATATTTTTTGTGGATATACACTGCTGAAATTACCACCCAGAAATACTGACGTCTCAATGAAAAATATAATAAATCACGAATTACCAATTACATAACTTTATTATTATATACATAAATTATTTATACAGTAAACAACACGCACAGTTTGATGTAACAAAAAACAAAACACGAAATTCACTGACATGTAAGCGGGATGTGAACTTTGGACGCTACAAAAATTAGAATGCATGACATGGCGGAATGAGACATGACGGTATGATGCATGACAATATGATGCATGACGGTATGATGCATCAAGATATGAGTCTCTCATGTACATGTTTCACATGACTGTAATGTTAAGCAACATTTAATGGCAGTTCTAGTCTATGTACAACTTTTATTCAGAAATACATAATCAAGATATGAGTCTCTCATGTACATGTTTCACATGACTGTAATGTTAAGCAACATTTAATGGCAGTTCTAGTCTATGTACAACTTTTATTCAGAAATACATAAAATGCAGAAAAAACAGTTAAAAATTGTACAGCGAGACTCACTTTTGCGAAAGGTCACATTATAAGTCAACAAGCGGGACCAATGTTTGCTTGTAAATTAGATATGAATAATGAGGAAGTCGTACACATCTATACGCGCTACAAGAAACACTTAAGTCTGGGGACACATATTGATTTTTTGTGTTTTTTTCTGGCTGTAATTATCCAATTCGTAGGGATGAATTTTTTTACTGTTTGTTTTAAATTCACGTGTGCGTGTACTCAATTGATTTCATACGTTTTTAATGCTTCCACGTTAAATTTCAATGATAAGGAATGAGGGCAAAAGTGAAACAAAGAAGTACAGAGGTGCAAAAATTTATTTATCTATAAAATTTTGTGCTATATACTATGTTGTTCACTTAGCACAACTACTTACACTGAGTTTTGCACTACCACCTGCACTGACTTTAGCACATGCACTGATTTTAGCACAATCCCATACACTGATTCCAGCACTCGCATTGATTTCAGCCAGCACTACCACCTGCACTGATTTTAGCACAAGCACTGATTTTAGACCCGCACTGATTCTAGCACTTGCACTGATTTCAGCCCTTACACTGATTTTAGCACAAGAACTAATTTCAGCGCTGCCACCAGCGTCACTTTGTGCGCACTTTCTTTAATTTCGCTCCTCTCGCGCTCTGCGCGGCGCAGAGAGTCGCAAAAATAGTCACCAGAGAAAGCACGGGACGGCAGCGAAAACAATGTTAATGGGATCATGCTAATGGGCTTAGAGTGGCACAATTAGAACCATTAGATGGTTTTTAGCGAGTTGCCGAGCCTATTAAGGGCGCCTTGCTTAGTGTGCGCCCTGTTTTTGGGACTTCGCAAACACCCCCGTCCCGGCCCCGCCTTGGAAGCTGCGCACAGAGAAAAAACATCAGAGAAAGGGAGGATCGAAGTCGTGTTTCAGGTGCCTGCTCGGTTCAAGCTTTGCGAAAATGATGAAGGATTTGCGCGAAAGTGATGAGACGCTCGCAACGCTTTCTGGAAATGCATGCTTCTTTTATGCATAAGCTTAAATGTGGTAAAGGCAACGATAATGTTTCTGGAATGCACGGATTTACTGCGTGCAAGCTTTAATTTGGCCAAGCAAAGTGGATCTTTTAAAGCTGTTAGAAAATAGTGTTTTTGAAATGATTAAACGCTGCGTTTTGGACGTTGCGTTACCTTGAAGGATGAAATATTAAAGTGATTAAATCATTTAAACGTTAGCCCGTGTTCAAATGGCATGATAAACGCGTTAGTGTTTAATTGACTAATCGCGGTAGTGTTCAAATGACTAATCGCGGTAGTGTTCAAATGACTAATCGCGTTAGTGTTTAATTGACTAATCGCGGTAGTGTTCAAATGACTAATCGCGGTAGTGTTCAAATGACTAATCGCGTTAGTGTTTAATTGACTAATCGCGGTAGTGTTCAAATGACTAATCGCGGTAGTGTTCAAATGACTAATCGCGTTAGTGTTTAATTGACTAATCGCGGTAGTGTTCAAATGACTAATCGCGGTAGTGTTCAAATGACTAATCGCGGTAGTGTTCAAATGACTAATCGCGGTAGTGTTCAAATGACTAATCGCGGTAGTGTTCAAATGACTAATCGTGTTAGTGTTTAATTGACTAATCGCGGTAGTGTTCAAATGACTAATCGCGGTAGTGTTCAAATGACTAATCGCGTTAGTGTTTAATTGACTAATCGCGGTAGTGTTCAAATGACTAATCGCGGTAGTGTTCAAATGACTAATCGCGGTAGTGTTCAAATGACTAATCGCGTTAGTGTTCAAATGACTAATCGCGGTAGTGTTCAAATGACTAATCGGGGTAGTGTTCAAATGACTAATCGCGGTAGTGTTCAAATGACTAATCGCGGTAGTGTTCAAATGACTAATCGCGGTAGTGTTCAAATGACTAATCGCGTTAGTGTTCAAATGACTAATCGCGGTAGTGTTCAAATGACTAATCGGGGTAGTGTTCAAATGACTAATCGCGGTAGTGTTCAAATGACTAATCGCGGTAGTGTTCAAATGACTAATCGCGGTAGTGTTCAAATGACTAATCGCGTTAGTGTTCAAATGACTAATCGCGGTAGTGTTCAAATGACTAATCGCGGTAGTGTTCAAATGACTAATCGCGTTAGTGTTTAATTGACTAATCGCGGTAGTGTTCAAATGACTAATCGCGGTAGTGTTCAAATGACTAATCGCGTTAGTGTTCAAATGACTAATCGCGGTAGTGTTCAAATGACTAATCGCGTTAGTGTTCAAATGACTAATCGCGGTAGTGTTCAAATGACTAATCGCGTTAGTGTTTAATTGACTAATCGCGGTAGTGTTCAAATGACTAATCGCGGTAGTGTTCAAATGACTAATCGCGGTAGTGTTCAAATGACTAATCGCGTTAGTGTTCAAATGACTAATCGCGTTAGTGTTTAATTGACTAATCGCGGTAGTGTTCAAATGACTAATCGCGGTAGTGTTCAAATGACTAATCGCGGTAGTGTTCAAATGACTAATCGCGTTAGTGTTCAAATGACTAATCGCGGTAGTGTTCAAATGACTAATCGCGGTAGTGTTCAAATGACTAATCGCGTTAGTGTTTAATTGACTAATCGCGGTAGTGTTCAAATGACTAATCGCGGTAGTGTTCAAATGACTAATCGTGTTAGTGTTTAATTGACTAATCGCGGTAGTGTTCAAATGACTAATCGCGGTAGTGTTCAAATGACTAATCGCGTTAGTGTTTAATTGACTAATCGCGGTAGTGTTCAAATGACTAATCGCGTTAGTGTTTAAATGACTAATCGCGGTAGTGTTCAAATGACTAATCGCGTTAGTGTTTAAATGACTAATCGCGGTAGTGTTCAAATGACTAATCGCGGTAGTGTTCAAATGACTAATCGCGTTAGTGTTTAAATGACTAATCGCGGTAGTGTTCAAATGACTAATCGCGTTAGTGTTCAAATGACTAATCGCGGTAGTGTTCAAATGACTAATCGCGTTAGTGTTTAATTGACTAATCGCGGTAGTGTTCAAATGACTAATCGCGGTAGTGTTCAAATGACTAATCGTGTTAGTGTTTAATTGACTAATCGCGGTAGTGTTCAAATGACTAATCGCGGTAGTGTTCAAATTACTAATCGCGGTAGTGTTCAAATGACTAACCGCGGTAGTGTTCAAATGACTAATCGCGTTAGTGTTTAAATGACTAATCGCGGTAGTGTTCAAATGACTAATCGCGGTAGTGTTCAAATGACTAATCGCGGTAGTGTTCAAATTACTAATCGCGGTAGTGTTCAAATGACTAACCGCGGTAGTGTTCAAATGACTAATCGCGTTAGTGTTTAAATGACTAATCGCGGTAGTGTTCAAATTACTAATCGCGGTAGTGTTCAAATTACTAATCGCGGTAGTGTTCAAATGACTAACCGCGGTAGTGTTCAAATGACTAATCGCGTTAGTGTTTAAATGACTAATCGCTTGTTAATGTAAACGTTGCAATAGATGTTCAATATTAGAACACATTTTGAACGATTAAACCTTCTAATTTTCAGCAAAGGACATAGATTTAATTCCACCCTCGTACGTACACTGCTTTTCAAGCGATATCTCATCACCTTTTTTGAATTCAAAAATAATTTGCGCACGTTGACTAAATAAAAGAAGCCGATCTAATTTCTATGCAATAATATTGATAGGCTTTTTGAATGAACTGAAAAATATCGAGGTTTATTTTTCGTTGCACCTAAGATTATTAATAGAAAAACATTATTTTTCTGATGCGTAATTTTATGGTTGAGATATTGGCGCTCTCTAACTGAAGCTGCGCGCTAAATCCTGCTGAATTTTTTATATTAATTTGTTAATTTCTTATATTAATTTGTTAATATGTGATATTAATTTGTTAATTTGTTATGTTAATTTGTTAATTTGATATATTAATTTGTTAATTTGTTATATTACTTTGCTAATTTGTTTTATTAATTTGTTAATTTGTTATATTAATTTGTTAATTTGTAATATTAATTTGTTAATCTGTTAAATAAATTTGTTTATTAGTTATATTAATTTGTTAATTTGTTATATTAATTTGTTAATTTGTTATATTAATTTGTTAATTTGTTATATTAATTTGTTAATTTGTTATATTAGTTTGTTAATTTGTTACATTCTACAGGAGGATTTACCGTGAGAAAATCTATAAATTCGTCCGAAAAAAAATTCATTCCAACACCATTCCAAATGTTCTTTCCGATACCATTGCAAATCCTCATTCCGATACTTACGCTTCCATAACCAAACCAGAAAATCGTGTCTTGCTTTGCTGTAGTGTTAACAGTTTCATGATGAATTATTTATTTACAATTCAAAACTCACGCGGTTTAACCCGCTTTATCGGTTACCATTTCTGAAGGGTTGTGTGAACCAGTTTTGTCGCAATAAAAAATTGTTTTTTCTGTCGCCAGTAATAAACGTTTCCAATAATAACTGTATTTCGGTCGCCAGGAATGAATGTTTTCGATAACAAATTGTTTTTTCGGTCGCCATTAATAAACGTTTCCAATAATAAATTCTTTTCTTGTCGCCAGAAATAAACGTTCCCAATAATAAATTTTTCTTCGACCAATTCTAAGTCTTTCCAGTCGCTGGTCCTGCTTCTATTTATTTCTAGTACTGATCACATTTGTGAAGAGATCGCGCATAAAAAGTACATAGAATTAACCATCACACTCCGTCTTTGGTATGTGCACTCGCTGCTATATTAACGTCCTTATTTGTGGTATCTGGTGTGGTAACGCCTCATTCCTGGTATCTGGTGTGGTAACGCCTCATTCCTGGTATCTGGTGTGGTAACGTCTCATTCCTGGTATCTGGTGTGGTAACGCCTCATTCCTGGTATCTGGTGTGGTAACGTCTCATTCCTGGTAACTGGTGTGGTAACGTCTCATTCCTGGTAACTGGTGTGGTAACGTCTCATTCCTGGTAACTGGTGTGGTAACGTCTCATTCCTGGTAACTGGTGTGGTAACGTCTCATTCCTGGTAACTGGTGTGGTAACGCCTCATTCCTGGTATCTGGTGTGGTAACGTCTCATTCCTGGTAACTGGTGTGGTAACGTCTCATTCCTGGTAACTGGTGTGGTAACGTCTCATTCCTGGTAACTGGTGTGGTAACGTCTCATTCCTGGTAACTGGTGTGGTAACGCCTCATTCCTGGTATCTGGTGTGGTAACGTCTCATTCCTGGTAACTGGTGTGGTAACGTCTCATTCCTGGTAACTGGTGTGGTAACGTCTCATTCC
The DNA here is from genome assembly GCA_030386875.1 of Morinoia aosen. Lineage (NCBI taxonomy): Eukaryota > Metazoa > Arthropoda > Malacostraca > Amphipoda > Talitridae > Morinoia > Morinoia aosen. Next base: position 42,537,399 of record CM059577.1, on the reverse strand, counting down.
TGGTAACTGGTGTGGTAACGTCTCATTCCTGGTAACTGGTGTGGTAACGTCTCATTCCTGGTAACTGGTGTGGTAACGTCTCATTCCTGGTAACTGGTGTGGTAACGTCTCATTCCTGGTAACTGGTGTGGTAACGCCTCATTCCTGGTAACTGGTGTGGTAACGCCTCATTCCTGGTAACTGGTGTGGTAACGCCTCATTCCTGGTATCTGGTGTGGTAACGTCTCATTCCTGGTAACTGGTGTGGTAACGCCTCATTCCTGGTAACTGGTGTGGTAACGTCTCATTCCTGGTAACTGGTGTGGTAACGCCTCATTCCTGGTATCTGGTGTGGTAACGTCTCATTCCTGGTAACTGGTGTGGTAACGTCTCATTCCTGGTAACTGGTGTGGTAACGCCTCATTCCTGGTAACTGGTGTGGTAACGTCTCATTCCTGGTAACTGGTGTGGTAACGTCTCATTCCTGGTAACTGGTGTGGTAACGCCTCATTCCTGGTAACTGGTGTGGTAACGTCTCATTCCTGGTAACTGGTGTGGTAACGTCTCATTCCTGGTAACTGGTGTGGTAACGTCTCATTCCTGGTAACTGGTGTGGTAACGCCTCATTCCTGGTAACTGGTGTGGTAACGCCTCATTCCTGGTAACTGGTGTGGTAACGCCTCATTCCTGGTATCTGGTGTGGTAACGTCTCATTCCTGGTAACTGGTGTGGTAACGCCTCATTCCTGGTAACTGGTGTGGTAACGTCTCATTCCTGGTAACTGGTGTGGTAACGCCTCATTCCTGGTATCTGGTGTGGTAACGTCTCATTCCTGGTAACTGGTGTGGTAACGTCTCATTCCTGGTAACTGGTGTGGTAACGTCTCATTCCTGGTAACTGGTGTGGTAACGTCTCATTCCTGGTAACTGGTGTGGTAACGCCTCATTCCTGGTAACTGGTGTGGTAACGTCTCATTCCTGGTAACTGGTGTGGTAACGTCTCATTCCTGGTAACTGGTGTGGTAACGTCTCATTCCTGGTAACTGGTGTGGTAACGCCTCATTCCTGGTAACTGGTGTGGTAACGTCTCATTCCTGGTAACTGGTGTGGTAACGCCTCATTCCTGGTAACTGGTGTGGTAACGCCTCATTCCTGGTAACTGGTGTAGTAACGCCTCATTCCTGGTAACTGGTGTGGTAACGTCTCATTCCTGGTAACTGGTGTGGTAACGCCTCATTCCTGGTAACTGGTGTAGTAACGCCTCATTCCTGGTAACTGGTGTGGTAACGTCTCATTCCTGGTATCTGGTGTGGTAACGTCTCATTCCTGGTAACTGGTGTGGTAACGCCTCATTCCTGGTAACTGGTGTGGTAACGCCTCACTCCTGGTAACTGGTGTGGTAACGCCTCATTCCTGGTAACTGGTGTGGTAACGTCTCATTCCTGGTAACTGGTGTGGTAACGTCTCATTCCTGGTATCTGGTGTGGTAACGCCTCATTCCTGGTAACTGGTGTGGTAACGCCTCATTCCTGGTAACTGGTGTAGTAACGCCTCATTCCTGGTAACTGGTGTGGTAACGTCTCATTCCTGGTATCTGGTGTGGTAACGTCTCATTCCTGGTAACTGGTGTGGTAACGCCTCATTCCTGGTAACTGGTGTGGTAACGCCTCATTCCTGGTAACTGGTGTAGTAACGCCTCATTCCTGGTAACTGGTGTGGTAACGTCTCATTCCTGGTATCTGGTGTGGTAACGCCTCATTCCTGGTAACTGGTGTGGTAACGCCTCATTCCTGGTAACTGGTGTGGTAACGTCTTTTTTCAGGTAACTTGTGTGGTAACGCCTCATTCCTGGTAACTGGTGTGGTAACGTCTTTTTTCAGGTAACTTGTGTGGTAACGCCTCATTCCTGGTAACTGGTGTGGTAACGTCTTTTTTCAGGTAACTGGTGTGGTAACGCCTCATTCCTGGTAACTGGTGTGGTAACGTCTTTTTTCAGGTAACTTGTGTGGTAACGCCTCATTCCTGGTAACTGGTGTGGTAACGCCTCATTCCTGGTAACTGGTGTGGTAACGCCTCATTCCTGGTAACTGGTGTGGTAACGCCTCATTCCTGGTAACTGGTGTACGTGTTCAGTTCAAGTAAATAAAGACGTTTGTATACTATAACTGGTATAGGTGTCTGTGTGAATGTACTGTGTACATATAGTAAGGAATGTACATATTCCACATAAACCAGTTCATAGAACTGGAATATGCGTTTGAATGGTTTTTAGTTGGTATAAGTGGTTGGATAAGCATAACGTTTGTAAAACTGGTATAAGTGATCAGTTCAAGTAAATGAGTGAGGTTTATTCCCAGCCGTTCCTTCATTTGCGACTAAGGATAACATCGCAATGAAGCTCAATCAACATGAACATGATGCAAACATGGACATGAACAACATGACCAACAGGTATCAACATGAACATGATGCGAAAATATGATTTACAGTCATTGTGGAGTTCAGGTGTGCAGTTTACACGGTGGCCACGGACACGCCTAGCCAGCGAGCAGGCAAGCAAGAAGCAGGCAAACAAGCAGGCATGCAAGCAGGCAAGCGAGCAGGCAAGCAAGCAGGCAAGCAGGCAAGCAGGCAAGGAAACAAGCAGGCAAGCAGGCAAGCAAGCAGGCAAGGAAACAAGCAGGCAAGCAGGCAAGCAAGCAGGCAAGCAAACAAGCAAGCAGGCAAGCAGGCAAGCAAGCGGGAAAGCAAGCAAGCAAGCAGGCAAGCAGGCAAGCAGGCAAGCAGGCAAGCAGGCAAGCAGGCAAGCAGGCAAGCAAGCAGACAATCAAACAAGCAGGCATGCAGGCAAGCAGGCAAGCAGGCAAGCAGGCAAGCAAACAAACAAGCAAGCAGGCAAGCAGGCAAGCAGGCAAACCGGCAAGCAGGCAAGCAAACTAGCAAGCAGGCAGGCAGGAAAGCAAGCAAGCAAGCAGACAAGCAAGCAAGGAGGCTAACAAGCAGGCTGGCTAACAAGCAGCCAAGTAAGTGAGCAAGCAAGCAGGCAAGCAAGCAGGCTAACAAGCAGCCTAGTAAGTAGGCTAGCAAGCTGGCAAGCAGGCAAATAAGCACACAAGCAGGCAAATAAGCACACAAGCAGGCAAATAAGCACACAAGCAGGCAAATAAGCACACAAGTGGGCAAATAAGTACACAAGCAGGCAAATAAGCACACAAGCAGGCAAATAAGTACACAAGCAGGCAAATAAGCACACAAGCAGGCAAATGAGCACACAAGCAGGCAAATAAGCACACAAGCAGGCAAATAAGCACACAAGCAGGCAAATAAGCACACAAGCAGGCAAATAAGCACACAAGCAGGCAAATAAGCACACAAGCAGGCAAATAAGCACACAAGCAGGTAAGTTAGCAAACAACAAACTGGGCATCTGTCATTGAGCTAAATATGAGAGAGAATGTATCTGTCTCTAATTCTAGCATCAGGTGAACATTTTGATTTTTCTACGCGTAATAAAACAGAATTTTGTCTTTACTTTAAAAATTAGAAACTTTGACTTAAAGTTTTTGCTGCTTAGCGTTCATTAATTTTCAGTTTGAATTACAAATCAACGAGGAAATTAGCTTTTTATAATCCCAAACTGTCAAACTTTCCAAAATTTCCTCGTTCCTAATAGTAAGTTAGTCCTTTATTGTTGGAAAAATTAATTCCGCATTTCAACGGCTTGCATTTAAAGTGTTTATTCAAACTTTTTTTTAACACCTCGAGTTAAGTATTTGGGAAATCAATGAAACGGGGATGTAACGTGCAAGTTTCATGGTGCATCTTCATGACGTTTCATCGAAAAAACTACGCTTGTTTTACTGAACGGTAGGAATTAACACCACAGAAATAGATTCATTAGGAATTTAAAAACGAAAAATGCACCACATATTGAAAACATATTTATATTTAATTATATCACATTTATTTAATCATATTTAAGAAATAGATTCTTGATATGCTCCTGAGGAGAAAATCTAGACATGCTTTACTGAACGTTTTATCCGTCACAAAAATATACTTTTTATGTGGTACATAAAATAAAATTAAACATGATCTACTAATCGGCGTACATGCCACAAAAATAATTATTTTTTTAATGAAGAATTCACATGAAGGAAACATAACAGGTCGCACTGGACGCTGTATGCAGGTCATGACACACACTTTTGCAATTCCTGAAAAATCTCCTTCTAAAATTTCGTTAACATCTTACATTCTATATATCCGAGATTCTGATGCCCTACCTGGACGCTATATAAGTTACAACATTCATTTTTTTAATTCACCATAAATCTCTAACTAAAAATTAGATAAGATCTGGTATTCTATATATCTGATATTCTGATGCCCTACCTGGACGCTATATAACTCATACCACATATTTTCCCAATTCATTAAAAACAACTAAAAATTAAGAAATATCTAATATTCGATATATCCGACATTCAGATGCCCTACCTGGACGCTACATAAGTCATACCACATTTTGTCCCGATTAATTAAAACAACTAAAAATTAAGAAATATCTAATATTCGATATATCCGACATTCAGATGCCCTATCTGGACGCTACGTATGTCATACCACATATTTTCTCAATTCACAAAAAACAACTAAAAATTCGATGGTCCCTGACACCCACAAACCCAAGCTATACCCGGAAGAGTTGAGCCGAAACAAACAGAGTTCCAGGCAGCGTGTACTCGTATTAATATAACTCCGACAAGATCATCGGTGATCCTATATCGGTCGACTTCAAAGCCTATTATCACTCACGACTAATAATAAAGTCTTTTATAGAACGTCACATGCCAAAAAGGTGTGGCATTCTGCGCAAAAATCCACGGAGGATTTTACCCCCGCATCATGCATTGCAGAGACTTACGCGAATTTAAAGCGCCACGTGGTCAAGGCAAGTAATAGACCAGTCCATTCTGCTGTCATTAATGTTTCCCTTTGTTAGGTGTTTTAATTCAACTCTATTGAGGAGAGTATGATTGACCATTCCATCCAGATGTCAAAAAATGACTTTTTGTTAGGTGTTTTAATTTCTCTGGGTGTCTCCAAATTGTACCACGATCAATATATGTAAATAGAACTGAATTGGAGAGAAAAAACAGAAATGTGCAGTCATTGTAAACAAGCAGGCAGGCAAGCAAGCAGGCAAGCAGGTAAGCAGGCAAGCAAGCAGGCAATCAGACAGGCAAGCAAGCAGGAAGGCAAGCAAGCAGACAAGCTGACAATCAGACAGGCAAGCAAGCAGACAGGCAAGCAAGCAGGAAAGCAGGCAGGCAAGCAGGCAAGCAGGCAATCAGGCAGGCAGGCAAGTAACAAAACGTGAGTTATTATTCAAAAAAGTATTTGATGTAACTTGATGAAGGTGTGCCTATAATTACTATGCTTCAGTTGCGGATGCTACTTACACTATCGCTGCCATCACAAGGAATTTACAAAAAATTTCCAGACAGCGTTGCCGGTTTAAAGCATGCCAGTAACCTTAGTTGCGTTCAACGAACTGGTATTAAACAATACATCTTAATCAAAATGGACTTAATAAATGTACAGGTTTCCACTTCCAGGCAAGCTAGTAACCTTATTTGAATACTTTTCATCAAAAATGAATACTTTAGATCAATAATTTTTTAAGCAGATCAGCTGGGCTATCGACCATCATCGGAAGCCGTCAATATGACGGTCTGTTCCTGTCTGTGTGAGGGGAACAGCGACAGAGGGGAGTTGCGCGAGACAGGCGAGGTGGGGCTCTGTTGCCATGGGCTCTGTCTCCCCTCACTCCCTCCCCTCACTCCCTCCCCTCACTCCCTCCCCTCACTCCCCTCGGCGTGTCTCGCGCTGTAGCCGTCCGCGTCATCTCTCTTCCTCACTACACTCCCACTTCCCCTCACTACTCTCCCACTTCCCCTCGCTACTCTCCCACTTCCCCTCACTACTCTCCCACTTCCCCTCGCTACTCTCCCCCTTCCCCTCACTGCTCTCCCACTTCCCCTCACTACTTTCCTACTCCCATCACCACTCTCCCTCTTTCCCCACCTCCCTTCACTACTCTCCCACTTTCCCCACCTCCCCTCACCACTCGCCCACGTTACCCACTTCCCCTCACCCCTCTCCCACTTTTCCCACTTTTCCTCACCACTCTCCGACTTTCCCACTTTCCCTCACCACTCTCTCACTTTCTCCACCTCCCCTCACCACTCTCCCACTTTCCCCGCCTCCCCACACCACTCTCCCACCTTCCCCACTTCCCCTCACCCCTCTCCCCCTTTTCCCACTTTTCCCACTTCCCCTCACCACTCTCCCACTTTCCCTCTCCACTTCCCCATTTTCTCCCACTACTCCTCCGTTCCCCATCGATTCCCCCTTCTTCGAGTAGCCCCTCTCATCCTCTCGTAATTTCAGCGCAGGCCTCTTTTGGGGATGTTTTGCGTCAACGCTTCCCCGTGGGGAGGTGGCGTAATGATTTAATCTCCTATGGCCTGCCTTCTGTCTGTACGCAACCCCTCCTGTCTGTACGCCACCCCTCCTGTCTGTACGCAACCCCTCCTGTCTGTACGCCACCCCTCCTGTCTGTACGCCACCCCTCCTGTCTGTACGCCACCCCTCCTGTCTGTACGCCACCCCTCCTGTCTGTACGCCACCCCTCCTGTCTGTACGCCACCCCTCCTGTCTGTACGCAACCCCTCCTGTCTGTACGCAACCCCTCCTGTCTGTACGCCACCCCTCCTGTCTGTACGCCACCCCTCCTGTCTGTACGCCACCCCTCCTGTCTGTACGCCACCCCTCCTGTCTGTACGCCACCCCTCCTGTCTGTACGCCACCCCTCCTGTCTGTACGCAACCCCTCCTGTCTGTACGCAACCCCTCCTGTCTGTACGCCACCCCTCCTGTCTGTACGCCACCCCTCCTGTCTGTACGCCACCCCTCCTGTCTGTACGCCACCCCTCCTGTCTGTACGCCACCCCTCCTGTCTGTACGCCACCCCTCCTGTCTGTACGCAACCCCTCCTGTCTGTACGCAACCCCTCCTGTCTGTACGCCACCCCTCCTGTCTGTACGCCACCCCTCCTGTCTGTACGCAACCCCTCCTGTCTGTACGCCACCCCTCCTGTCTGTACGCCACCCCTCCTGTCTGTACGCCACCCCTCCTGTCTGTACGCCACCCCTCCTGTCTGTACGCCACCCCTCCTGTCTGTACGCCACCCCTCCTGTCTGTACGCCACCCCTCCTGTCTGTACGCCACCCCTCCTGTCTGTACGCAAACACTCCTGTCTTTACGCCGCTCCGGTCTACATACAACCCCTTCTGTCTACACGCAACCCTCCTGTCTGTACGCCGCCCCTCCAGTCTGTACGCCACCCCTCCTGTCTACACACAACCCCTCCTGTCTGTGCGCCACCCCTCCTGTCTGTACACGACCCCTCCTGTCTGTACGACACCCCTCCTGTCTACACACAACCCCTACTGTCTGTACGCCACCCCTCCTGTCTGTAAACAACCCCTCCTGTCTGTACGCCACCCCTCCTGTCTACACACAATCCCTCCTGTCTGTACGCAACTCCTCCTGTCTGTACGCCACCCCTCCTGTCTGTACGCTACCCCTCCTGTCTGTACGCCACCCCTCCTGTCTGTGCACAACCCCTCCCTGTCTACACACAACCCCTCCTGTCTGTACGCAACTCCTCCTGTCTGTACGCCACCCCTCCTGTCTGTACGCCTCCCCTCCTGTCTGTACGCAACTTCTCCTGTCTGTACGTCACCCCTCCTGTCTGTACGCCACCCCTCCTGTCCGTACGCAACTCCTCCTGTCTGTACGCCACCCCTCCTGTCTGTACGCCACCCTTCCTGTCTGTACGCCACCCCTCCTCTCTGTACGCCACCCCTCCTGTCTACACACAACCCCTCCTGTCTGTACGTCACCCCTCCTGTCTACACACAACCCCTCCTGTCTGTACGCCATCCCTCCTGTCTACACACAACCCCTCTTGTCTGTATGCCACCCCTCCTGTCTACACACATCCGATCACCCAAGAGACAGAGCTGAGTTTTCTGTCTGTGCTGTCATATCGTAGCTATAGTTTTCCGGTCTTTCTTTCCATTTCCACATTCACTGATGTAAATTTCTACTTCAAAAATGAAATCTGCCGTGGCCTTCCTGGTGCAAAGAGAGTCAGGTGTTGAAAGGGGGATTTAAATCCTCTATAGAGAAAGAAAACAGACCGGAAAAATTAGAAAGGAAAGATTCACAGAAAGAGAGATGTAAGAGATAGAAGAGCTTCCTACACTGCATTTGCTTGATCAAGGCGGGGCTCAAAATAACTAGTCACTGAAATATTAGATTACTCTATTTAATGTAAACGCGTGAGTTAATAAAGGACTTATAATATATTAGTGCACACGGCTCGTTAAAAATGACGGGGCTCGTTATTTTCCTCGAATAATATTTCAAGATGTGGATGACAAACAAATACATCCATCCCAACAGTACCCGCCATTAAAATATTCTTGTACTTGTGCACTGGTGAAACTCGTATCACAGATACGGTCATTGAGCGTCTTGTGAGCGTCACAGAGAGACGGGAGAAGCGGACACCGAACAAATAAACTCACCAAAGCATAATCAGGTAAGAATGTGATGCAGTATATTGTAATATGCAACACCCCGCTGAACTCGGTATCCACGGTACGGACTGGAGTATATATAAGGCTCTGGATCTCACTAATTTTTCTGAAAGTGACTCATTATAGTGCACTTGTACAACGAAAATGAGTGTATTAATTTACCAGTGAACTGAAACCAAGACCGCCAGTGCTAATTTCTTCCTATTTATTCTTAGGGGCGTGACACGAAATATAAACACGCGACGGTCATTCTTAGTAGAAGATAGATTGATTCAATTTCCATCCTATATTTTTTTTTAAACAAAAATTAGCAGATGTCAAATTTTTATATCATTCAAATTGTATCTATGATGCCAACCAATCAAGCAGATCCCCGTTGTATTAACATAGGAGAAATTACGCACAAAAATATACATGTTAATTTATGGAGACACCTGGTGTTTCATTATATTGTGTTCAATTTGAGCGCGCAACACCGGACAACCAGATATATAACACGAGACCCCAAAAACAATCAATCGAAATAAAAATAGGCACAACATGGAAGCTGGAAATATAATATTTAGATCACCACATTATCATATAAATACTTTGTACATTCCACGAGGGAAGAGCCGCCATCCTCAATGAATGCATGCCAAATTTTTCGAACTACAACAAACATCGGCATCTACGGATGCTTTATTTCCAATCAAGCCTGATACATATCACCTTGTACATTGGTTTTTCAAATGCCTTATAACTAACGCCAGGACGCCATGACGCTTTCCTCCGGTTTGACCGGTACCCATTTCAGACACCTGGGTAGAGTGGGGTATTGTGCTTGGAATTTTCCCCCTATACCCAACGGAGGACGCGGGGATTCGAACCCTCGACACCTTCACGCAAGGTGTCGGAAAATACCGTGAAATGGAAAATGGGAAAATGGGTATTTTCTCTACCCAGGTGTTGGAAATGTGTACCGGTCTTGCCAGGGGGTAACCGCCATGGCGTCCTGGTGTTAGTTATAAGGCATTTGATGTACCAATGTACAAGGTGATATGTATCAGGCTTGATTGGAAATAAAGCATCCTTAGATGCCAATGTTTGTTTGTTTGTTTGTTTTCCAGTTTCACCGAATGGCAGCATCTTCTTGTTCGCACGCTTGAGGTTTCGAGAGTCCTGCCTCACGGGGACAAGGTTATATGGATATTGTCTATTTCCCCACAATTTTCAATTTCAATTTTCCCCTGCAAATCAAGAAATTGGAAATAGTTTAGCTATGTTTCATAAATCATAAAAATGTCATATTTTTTAAAATTTATCCCTCTGTAGATTAATAAATAGAAAATAGTTTAGTTACGTTCCATAATTGATGAATATGTCATATTTTCACTAATATACCTATTTCATTCGAAACGAAAATTCAATTCCAATTTGAAAAAGCATTCAAGTTGAATTTATTCCTAAATCTTGCTCAGTTTTTAGAAAATAAATTACGTTATAACAGAGAATGAGTTCCCTCCCGCATCCATACATATTAATTAGGAATAGGAACTATATTAGCTGAAGGCTTGAACGAAGTCCCTGCTGTTTTAAATGACTCAAGATAGCATTGAAACATACCTAATAATGAACAAAACCTCACTTGGATCCATTCACTCAATAAAAAAAAATGTATTTTTTAAACCCAGGATTTTTTTGTTAAACACTTTATGTATTTGTTGAACACTTAATGTATTTGTTGAACACTTAATGTGTTAGTGAAACACTTAATGTATTTGTTAAACGCTTGATGTATTTGTTGAACACTTAATGTGTTAGTGAAACAATGTAGTTGTTAAACGCTTTATGTATTTGTTGAACGCTTTATGTATTTGTTGAACACTTAATGTGTTAGTGAAACACTTAATGTATTTGTTAAACGTTTGATGTATTTGTTGAACGCTTAATGTGTTAATTAACTAAGTGCGTATCTCCTGTTTAATCAATTCACCAAGTTTTGGTTATACATCGCCGTCGATGAGCGCAGCAGAGCGCACAAAGTTCCAGGCTTCACTCAACAAAAGAAAGCCTCAGTGCTTAAACGCACCTTATGTACCGTGTACAGGGCTGGTGTAGTCACTTAGCTGTTCAGTGAGCCAGGCAGTGAGTGAGTCAGTGAGCAAGTTAGTGAGCAAGTCAGTAAGCAAGTCAGAGAATAAACCGAACGCAATTATCAAGCCGGCTGATCGTTGCAGCACCAGTGCTGAACACTCAATAGCAGCACCAGTGCTGAACACTCAATAGCAGCACCAGTGCTGAACACTCAATAGCAGCACCAGTGCTGAACACTCAATAGCAGCACCAATGCTCAACACTCAATAGCAGCACTAACGCTGAACACTCAATAGCAGCACCTATGCTGAACACTCAATAGCAGCACCAATGCTGAGCACTCAATAGCAGCACCAATGCTGAAGACTCAATAGCAGCACCGATGCTGAACACTCAATAGCAGCACCAATGCTGAACAAACAGTTATATCAGCAAATAGCAGCACCGATGCTGACCACAAAACGGCCTAAGAGCCAGCGTGTGCAGCTCTCGTACAATCACAAATGAAAATAATCTTCAAATTTAAATTTTCGAACCCTGAAATATATAATTTGAATTTATTTCCATTTGCTGGATTTAGTGTTCGTTTTTTCGTGAGTAATTGGAACGAAGTGACTTTGTTCGTGAGTTTTTGACCCGCAACTCTCGGACCCGAGATGAGCTTGAAATTGTCTGAATTTGAACGAGGCTCAACGCACGGTTTGTTAGTGTTCACTGTTTTCGCTTACTCTTTTTGTGTTCCCTCACTTAATGATTTCCCTCACCCATTTTGTGTTCCCTCAATGATTTCTCTCCCCCATTGTGTGTTCCCTCACTTAATAATTCCCCTCACCCATTTTGTGTTCCCTCACTTAATGATTTCTCTCGTCCATTTTGTGTTCCCTCACTTAATGATTTCCCTCACCCATTGCGTGTTCCCTCAATGATTTCTTTCACCCAGTGTGTGTTCCCTCACTTAATGATTTCCCCCGCCCATTTTGTGTTCCCTCACTTAATGATTTCCCTCACTTTTTGCGTTAATTTATATTCTTATTTTTTCCTCACCTGATTTCTTTCACTTTCTTCGCACGTAACGACTCTCGTATTAACTTACCTAATTACCTACCTGTCTACCTATCCATCCGATTACTTACATATGTATCATTTTTCACATTTCAAAAGCGTTCCAAAGAGAGGAATTAGGAAAGCACCATTTAGAATGGAGAATGCGGAATCCTCGCAAAGAGTGCATAGATTCCCACTCTCGTTCTCACCTGCCTACTTTTTTTTAAGCCCACCTGCAGAAATTGATGATCTTCATCACTCGAAGAAATAACTTCATGGCTTTCTTTATTCCAAAGCGGGGAATATAGAACCCTGATGTTACCAATCCTGCTTAGGTTTAATTTACCAAAAATAAAACTACTCGTCACAAAAAGTACGCAAAAAAGGTAATCTCTGGTTAGTTTATCGCAACCTTTGAACCTGCAAAGTACTGCTTTTTGAGCATTCTTCTATATCAATATCAAGCATTGTTCTTCATTCAGTATCCTTTAGCAAATATCCTTTATTCAGGATCCTGTATTCAATAACCTTTATTCAGGATCCTGTATTCAATATCCTTTATTCAAGATCCTGCATTCAATATCCTTTATTCAAGATCCTGCATTCAATATCCTTTATTCAAGATCCTGTATTCAATATCCTTTATTCAGGATCCTGTATTAAATATCCTTTATTCAAGATCCTATATTCAATATGCTGTTTTCAATAACCTTTATTCAATATCCTTTATTCAGGATCCTGTATTCAATATCCTTAATTCAAGAGCCTGTATTCAGGATCCTGTTTTCAAAATCCTCCTTCATCCAGGAACCCGTATTAAGGACTGAAAACATAGATTTTTAATCTAATTAGACCATTCAGAATTATTTATATACTATCCTGTATCTACGACTCTGCACCCAGGATTCCGTACGTAGGATTCTGCATTCAGAATCCTGTAACCTGGATTTCGCATCCAGAATGCCATGTTCCGTTTCCCGTATCCAGGATTCGGCAGCCAGGATTCAGCCGGTATTTTCCAAGAGAGGAAGGATTCTGCCCCAATTAACCGAGGAGATCTGGCCACCATTTGCCCGGGCATGTTCAATATGGCTACCATATGTTAACCATAGCGAGCCCAATATGAGTGTCATGTTATCATGTCATGTTCTTAGTACATGTGTTATATACATACACATTAACCCTAAAACTTTTAATGTGCGTAAGATATCACATTAACCCTAAAACCCTTAATATGCGTAAGATATCATATTAACCCTAAAACCCTTAATATGCGTAAGATATCATATTAACCCTAAAACCCTTAATATGCTTAAGATATCATATTAACCCTAAAACCCTTAATATGCGTAAGATATCATATTAACCCTAAAACCCTTAATATGCGTAAGATATCATATTAACCCTAAAACCCTTAATATGCGTAAGATATCATATTAACCCTAAAACCCTTAATATGCGTAAGATATCGTATTAACCCTAAAACCCTTAATATGCGTAAGATATCATATTAACCCTAAGACTTAATCTTAATTTTCGTAACATGTATTAACCCGAGAACCTTTAATGTAAGTATTATATAATTTAAGCAAACATGAATAAGTTAGCAGCCAAGACTTATGAAGAAACAACCAAACTGTGATAAATTACAATTTTCGTATTTTAAATAGAAATGTATGAACATGATGTGAGGAAAGGTTTCAAATGAGCGGTGTGTGGTCTTTTGGTTTAAAATCTCCCTCTTTAAATTTAGGTGAAGGGGGCTTTAAATTCAGCGCAATTTGATCATTTCGTTTAAAACAATTAATTTTGAGCGAAAAAGAGGTAAAAAAAAAAAAAGTTTTTTTCAAATGCAAAAAAATCATTCACAAACGAGGCAGAGCATAATTTCAAGATCCCTTTTTTCAACGTTAATATTCAACCGCTTGCAATCAATGTTTGGTTTATGGATTATGACAAAGTATTTATGCAACCAATTTGTTTCTCCAAAACCACAATTCTAAAATTACATTAAACCTACAGGGTGCGGCAGTCAACCCTGCATTTTCAAGAAGGCTGCGGAAGCCAAAAAATGCGGGTTTGACTGCCGCAGGTCTGCAAGATTGACTGGGACTGGCCCTCTATCATGACAGATTCAACTCGTTGACTACATATTGGGGCACATGTGCACCGCCAGGTAAATTTCCCATCTGCGAACCGGGATAAATGAACGACATTTTAATTGTTCCACAACCATTTCGTTAGAAATGATTTCAGCGTGCGAGGTAACGCATCATCGTGCCGTTACATTTTCCGCGCTTCTTAGGAAGAAAAAATTGCATTCGAGTAATGAAACCGGCGTTTAAACTCTGCAAATTACAAACTAACTTAAACAACCGCAGCTAGAGCGGAAAAGTAGTCAACGCGTTAATGTTGCCGCAAAATAAATTTCGACCTCGTTACCTTTTTCACATTTTCATGAACCTATTTTCACATGCTTTCTCCGTAGCGAGAAAAGAGCGTCCCTTTTACAAAAGAGAAGGGTTCAACTCCCCACCCGGAATTGTAGGGTTTTGTTTTTCACGAGTGAGCAGCTCCTCCGGTGATTATGGAGACTAAGAAGACGATTGTTTTACGGGGGACCCATTGAATTCCCCGCCCGTTTCTCCCCTGAGGGTAAAGTGGTTGGAAACCGTTGCGAAACTCAGTTTTGACAATCAAGGTTTCAATCAACGAATCATAGCTAGCATGTTGTTCAACTTTATTCCAAATCAATCGAAAATTTTCCTCATTTAAGTCGATGCTAATATATATTGGTCCCTCGTTTGGCGGAAATTGAATGTGCTCACAACCAGCATGCAACACCACACACCACCATACACCACACACACAACCACACACACACACCACACACCCCCACCACCACACACGATCACCACACACCACCACCACCACCTCACCACCACCGCCTCACCACCACCTCACCACCACCTCACCACCATCGCCTCACCACTGCCTCACCACCATCGCCTCACCACTGCCTCACCACCACCACCTCACCACCACCACCTCACCACCACCGAAGCAATAAAGCCACAGGCCGCCGTTTTATTCACCTCCATGAATTACGGCACCTAATGGCAGCTCTGAACTGCGGCTGTGTGGTGATGTGTGGTGTGTGTGTGGTGTGTGGTGTGTGGTGTGTGTTGTGTGTGTCGTGTGTGTGGTGTGTGTAGTGTGTGTGGTGTGTGTGGTGTGTGTGGTGTGTGTGTTGTGTGTGTGTGGTGTGTGTGGTGTGTGTGGTGTGTGTGTTGTGTGTGTGTGGTGTGTGTGGTGTGTGTGGTGTGTGGTGTGTGGTGTGTGTGGTGTGTATGGTGTGTGTGGCGTGTTGTGTGTGTGTGGTGTGTGTGTGTGGTGTGTGTGTGGTGAGTGTGGTGTGTGGTGTGTGTATGGTGTGTGGTGTGTGTGTGTGGTGTGTGTGGTGTGTGTGGTGTGTGTGTGGTGTGCGTGGGGGTGTGCGTGGTGTGTGGTGTGTGTGGTGTGTGTGGTGGTGTGGTGTGCGTGGGGGTGTGCGTGGTGTGCGTGGTGTGTGTGGTGTGTGGGGTGTGTGTGGTGTGTGTGGTGTGTGTTGTGTGTGTGTGGTGTGTGGTGTGTGTGGGGGTGTGCGTGGTGTGTGGTGTGTGTGGTGTGTGTGGTGGTGTGGTGTGTGTGGGGGTGTGCGTGGTGTGTGTGGTGTGTGTGATGTGTGTGGTGTGTGTGTGTGGTGTGTGTGGGGGTGTGCGTGGTGTGTGGAGTGTGTGGTGTGTGTGGTGGTGTGGTGTGCGTGGTGTGTGTGGTGTGTGTGGTGTGCGTGTGGTGTGTGTGGGGGTGTGCGTGGTGTGTGGTGTGTGTGGTGTGTGTGGTGGTATGTGGTGTGTGTGGTGTGTGTGGTGGTGTGTGGTGGTGTGTGGTGTGTGTGGTGGTATGTGGTGTGTGTGGTGTGTGTGGTGGTGTGTGGTGGTGTGTGGTGACATTCGTGGTGAGAGCTGTCACTCCGCCTTGTTGGAAGCTCTATACTTCACCTCAAGCGAAATGTGTCGAGCAAAATCGAATTCCAGAACATCATGTACGTATTCCTTCGCATTAATTTGTAAACTTGGCTGCGCAAAAACGAGGAAGAGGTCTTTACATGGTGAAAAAATCTAAGTCTAACCCACAGCAGAAACTGCCTTCACGGACAAAAGAGACACAGAAATAAACAATGGAAGAAACGTATACAGCTCATATCCAAAAGAAATGTTGCATTAATTTACATTAAACATTAATTGTTTCATTAAATGTACCACAACAGATTGGTTTTAAATATTTCTCAACACATATCCTCCTCAATGGATAGACATGCTATGAGAGGGAAACGATTAACGTGTCGGAGTTTGCTTATATTATTGGGAAACACTGCAGAAATAAATTGAATTCCCACTATTTGCCCATTTTCCTCTTCCAGTCCTCGGGTCCCACATACCCTACATTCCAAGCATACCCCCACCCCCTTACCCTACCACAACCCCAAACTATCCCCGCTTCATCCCCCCCATTTTTTTGTCCTAGGCTCCCATATTCTAGTCCAACCCCTCACAACCCCATTCTATCCCCCCATTCATCCCCCACATTATTTGGTCCTAGGCTCCCATATTCTAGCCCAACCCTTCACAACCCCATTCTATCCCCCCATTCATCCCTCCACATGATTTGGTCCTAGGGTTCCACATTCTAGTCCAACCCCTCACAACCCCATTCTATCCCCCCATTCATCCCCCACATTATTTGGTCCTAGGCTCCCATATTCTAGCCCAACCCTTCACAACCCCATTCTATCCCCCCATTCATCCCTCCACATGATTTGGTCCTAAGGTTCCACATTCTAGTCCAACCCCTCACAACCCCACTCTATACCCCCATTCATCCCCCACATAATTTGGTCCTAGGGTTCCACATTCTAGTCGTCCCCCCACTCCCATCACCCCCACCTCACCCCCCCCCCCCCCACGGGGAGATGGATGGTGTTATTCAGATGAAGCATTCCATTACTTATGAACGAAGCATAATCCCCGCCCCCTAGATCCCCCCCCCCCCCGTGACAAATGAACCCCCTCTCCCATTTCTAATGCCGCCGAGACAAATGTAGGCTGGACATGCCGCGAAGAAAAATGTTCCGCCGTGTTTCCTATAATACAGCGGCACGATTTTTGTAGAGTGGAAATTGAAATCCGTCCTGAAATGTCCATTGAATTTGAAAAATTGCACCTACCTTGGAATATCCATGGGACCAAAATGGAATACACCTTGAAATATTCTTATGATAAAAATTGGATAATCAGTTAATATCTATGTAATAAAAATTGGATCATCAATCCATGCGTGGAACAAAATTGGATCAACAATTAATATCCATGGAATAAAAGTGGGCTAATCATTTAATATCCATGGAACAAAAACTGCATCTTCAATAAATATCCATGGGACAAAAATTGGATCTTCACTAAATACCCATTGTTCAAAAATTGAATCCACCATAAAATTTCCTGGAACAAAAATGAAATCCACCATACTGCGACTTTTTAAAAAATTTTCTACTTGATAAAATATTTTTTCGTTAAAAAAACATACCATACGAATAAAAAGAAAAACTCTTGAGGAGTAAAATGCTCACATGTATCAAATACCTCTTATGGAGTCACATCTCCTTTACCTTATATAAATAATAGTATACACGGCCCGTCAAATTGACGGGATTAGATATTTTGCTTAAATAAATCTTGCAGAAGTGGATGCCCAACAAATATATCCATCCCAATAGTACCCGCGATTAAAATATTCTTGTACTTGTGCACTGGTGAAACTCGTATCACAGATACGGTCATTGGTATCACAAATACGGTCATTAGTTTCACAGATACGGTCATCAGTATCACAGATACGGTCATTAGTATCACAGATACGGTCATTAGTATCACAGATACGGTCATTAGTATCACAGATACGGTCATTGAGCAAACTCATGAGCGTCACAGACACACGCACCAACCAATCAGGTAACCAATCAACCAGCCAAGCAACCAAGAAATTACACAACCAGCCCACCAACCAAGCAACAGTTCTATCATTATGTAGCGGACCACTCTATGTACACCCGCACATACTCTGCACAGAGCTTATGTACCCCAGTAAAATACCTCTAATGATTTCAGTCGCACGAATAGGTATTTCTTGTTTCAATTTCTTCGCATTGATTCAAAAAGATATCGACTGTATTAAAAATGTTAAGGTATCTGCTTCCAACGTTCATTCCACAAATGCAGTCATTAGAGCCTAAAAATAAAAATGGAAATTCAGCATCAAATATCCGTACAATAAAAAAGTAAATCAACTTTAAAATTCTGTGACATAAAAATTAAATCCACCATATATATCTTTGAAATAAGATTGAAAATCTACATTAAATTGTCTCTAAAATAAAAGATAATTCCCCTATAAAATATTCATGAAAGCTGTGCTTTCTTGCTTTTAAAATACAAAACATTTCCCCATAACTTTTACTCTTCGATATCCACCGGGCATTGTGATATCCACCGGGCATTGTGATATCCACCAGACATTGTGATATCCACCGGGCATTGTGATATCCACCGGGCATTGTGATATCCACCAGACATTGTGATATCCACCAGACATTGTGATATCCACCAGACATTGTGATATCCACCAGACATTGTAATATCCACCAGACATTGTGATATCCACCAGACATTGTGATATCCACCAGACATTGTGATATCCACCAGGCATTGTGATATCCACCAGGCATTGTAACATCCACCAGACATTGTAATATCCACCAGACATTGTAATATCCACCAGACATTGTGATATCCACCGGACATTGTGATATCCACCAGACATTGTAACATCCACCAGACATTGTGATATCCACCAGACATTGTGATATCCACCAGGCATTGTGATATCCACCAGGCATTGTAACATCCACCAGACATTGTAATATCCACCAGACATTGTAATATCCACCAGGCATTGTGATATCCACCAGGCATTGTAATATCCACCAGACATTGTAATATCCACCAGGCATTGTGATATCCACCAGACATTGTAATATCCACCAGACATTGTAACATCCACCAGACATTGTAATATCCACCAGGCATTGTGATATCCACCAGGCATTGTGATATCCACCAGACATTGTGCTATCCACCAGACACTGTAATATCCACCAGACATTGTAATATCCACCAGATACTGTAATATCCACCAGACATTGTAATATACACCAGACATTAATAATGCATTGTCATATCCACCAGACATTGTAACATCCACCAGACATTGTGATATCCACCAGGCATTGTGATATCCACCAGACATTGTGCTATCCACCAGACACTGTAATATCCACCAGACATTGTAATATCCACCAGACATTGTGATATCCACCAGACATTGTAATATCCACCAGATACTGTAATATCCACCAGACATTGTTATATCCACCAGACATTGTGATATCCACCAGACACTGTAATATCCACCAGACACTGTAATATCCACCAGACATTGTAATATCCACCAGACATTGTAATATCCACCAGACATTGTGATATCCACCAGACATTGTAATATCCACCAGACATTGTAATACCCACCAGACATTGTAATATCCACCAGACACTGTAATATCCACCAGACACTGTAATATCCACCAGACACTGTAATATCCACCAGACATTGTAATATCCACCAGACATTGTGATATCCACCAGACATTGTAATATCCACCAGATACTGTAATATCCACCAGTCACTGAAATATCCACGAGACATTGTAATATCCACCAGACATTGTGATATCCACCAGGCATTGTAATATCCATCAGACATTGGGATATCCACCAGACATTGTAATATCCACCAGACATTGTAATATCCACCAGATACTGTAATATCCACCAGGCATTGTGATATCCACCAGGCATTGTAATATCCACCAGACATTGTGATATCCACCAGACATTGTAATATCCACCAGATACTGTAATATCCACCAGTCACTGAAATATCCACGAGACATTGTAATATCCACCAGACATTGTGATATCCACCAGGCATTGTAATATCCACCAGGCATTGTGATATCCACCAGGCATTGTAATATCCACCAGACATTGTAATATACACCAGATACTGTAATATCCACCAGGCATTGTGATATCCACCAGGCATTGTAATATCCACCAGACATTGTAATATACACCAGACATTGTGATATCCACAAGACATTGTAATATACACCAGACATTAATAATGCATTGTAATATCCACCAGACATTGTAATATCCACCAGACATTGTGATATCCACCAGACATTGTAATATCCACCTGACATTGTGATATCCACAAGACATTGTAATATCCACCTGTCATTGTAATATCTACCAGACTTTGCAATATCCGCCAGGCATTGTGATATCCACTGGGAATTGTAATATCCACCGGGCATTGTGATATCCACCGGGCTTTGTAATATCCACCGGGCATTGTAATATACACCGGGCATTGTGATATCCACAAGGCATTGTTATATCCACCGGGCATTGTGATATCCACCGGACATTGTAATATCCACCAGACATTGTAATGTCCACCAGACATCGTAATATCCACCAGACATTGTAATGTCCACCAGACATCGTAATATCCACCTGTCATTGTAATATCTACCAGACTTTGCAATATCCGCCAGGCATTGTGATATCCACTGGGAATTGTAATATCCACCGGGCATTGTGATATCCACCGGGCTTTGTAATATCCACCGGGCATTGTAATATACACCGGGCATTGTGATATCCACCGGGCATTGCGATATCCACCAGGCATTGTGATAGCCACAAGGCATTGTAACATCCACCGGGCATTGTGATATCCACCGGACATTGTAGTATCCATCAGACATTGTAATGTCCACCAGACATCGTAATATCCACCAGACATTGTTATATCTACCAGACTTTGTAGTATCTACCAGATATTGTGATATCCACCGGGCTTTGTAATATCCACCGGGCATTGTAATATCCACCAGGCATTGTGATATCCACCAGGCATTGTGATATCCACAAGGCATTGTGATATCCACCAGACATTGTGATATCCACAAGGCATTGTGATATCCACAAGGCATTGTGATATCCACCAGACATTGTGATATCCATCGGGCATTGTGATATCCACCGGGCATGGTAATATCCACCAGGCATTGTAATATCCACCAGGCATTGTAATGTCCACCAGGCATTGTAATGTCCACCAGGCATTGTAATGTCCACCAGGCATTGTAATATCCAACGGGCATTGCAATATCCACCAGACATTGTAATCCACAACATTTCCAGCAAATACGTACTCGGGAATCTATGCATAACTTGAATTTGTGTCTCGAAGAAATATTTTTAGCAGAATTCTCGCATGCTTGAGCAGCTAATATTCTCCTCGGCTCCCACATTCCCCACATTCCAGGCCTCCCCCTCCCCTTCTCCTCCCCCTCACTCCTCCCCTCACTCCTCCCTCTCACTCCTCCCCTCACACCTCCCCTCCCTCTCCTCCTCACACCTCCTCCTCCCAATGACACCTCCCCCACTGCTCCCCCTAACTCCTCCCCTCACACCTCACCCTCACGCCTCCCTCTCACTCCTCCCCCTCACACCTCCCCTCCCTCTCCTCCTCACACCTCCTTCTCCCCCTAACACCTCCCCCTCACACATCCCCTCACACATCCCCTCAAACCTATCCCTCACACCTCCCTCTCACTCTTCCCCCTCACTCCTCCCCCTCATTCCTTCCCCTCACTCCTTCCCCTCACTCCTTTCCCTCACAACTTCCCCTCTCTCCTTCACCTCTCTCATTCCCCTCACAACTTCCCCTCACACCTTCCCCTCACTCCTTCCCCTAACTCCTTTCCCTCACTCCTTCCTCTCACTCCTTCCCCTCACTCCTTCCCCTCACACCTTCCCCTCACACCTTCCTCTCACACCTTCCCCTCACTCCATTCCCTCACTCCTTCCCCTCACACCTTCCCCTCACTCCTACCCCTCACTCCTTCCCCTTACACATTACCCTCATTCCTTCCCATCACTCCTTCCCCTCACACCTTCCCCTCACTCCTTCCCCTCACTCCTTCCCCTCACTCCTTCCCCTCACACCTTACCCTCACTCCTTCCCATCACTCCTTCCCCTCACTCCTTCCCCTCACACATTCCTTTCACAACTTTCACTCACACCTTCCCATCACACCTCCCCCTCTACTCCCCTCACATCTCCCCCTCTACTCCTCCTCACACCTCCCTCTCTACTCATCTCACACCTCCCCCTCTACTCCCCTCACATCTCCCCCTCTACTCCCTCTCACACCTCCCTCTCTACTCCTCTCACACCTCCCCCTCTACTCCCCTCACACTTCCCACTCTACTCCCCTCACACCTCCCCCTCTACTCCCCTCACACCTCCCTCTCTACTCCCCTCACACCTCCCCTTCTATTCCCCTCACACCTCCCTCTCACAGCACGCTGCACAGCACACACACTGCACAGCACACACACACACACACACACAACACACACAGCACACACATACACAGCACACACACACACACTGCATAGCACACACACACACTGCACAGCACACACAGCACACACGCACTGCACAGGACACAGACACACTGCACAGCACACACAGCACACACACACACACAGCACACACACACACACACAACACACACACACACACACAGAACACACCAATCACTTCAGTCCTGCTGCGTGTAATTGAATTGACGCTAGGGAGTGTGTCTGGCGCTCGCTCTAACTCGCTCTAACTCGCTCCATTCGTCGCTCTAACTTGCTCCCTTCCTCGCTCTAACTCGCTCCCTACCTCGCTCTAACTCGCTCCCTTCCTCGCTCTAATTCGCTCCCTGCCTCACTCTAACTCGCTCCGTGACTCGCTCTAACTCGCTCCCTGCCTCACTCTAACTCGCCTCGTGCCTCGCTCTAACTCGCCCCCTTCCTCGCTCTAACTCGCCTCGGGCCTCGCTCTAACTCGCCTCGTGCCTCGCTCTAACTCGCCCCGTGCCTCGCTCTAACTCGCCTCGTGCCTCGCTCTAACTCGCCTCGTGCCTCGCTCTAACTCGCCCCGTGCCTCGCTCTAACTCGCCTCGTGCCTCGCTCTAACTCGCCTCGTGCCTCGCTCTAACTCGCCTCGTGCCTCGCTCTAACTCGCCCCGTGCCTCGCTCTAACTCGCCTCGTGCCTCGCTCTAACTCGCCTCGTGCCTCGCTCTAACTCGCCCCGTGCCTCGCTCTAAACCAATTTAGTGTTTGAAATAAATTGGCCTCTGCTGCACCCCGCCCTCCACCCCCTCCAGCGTGTCGGGTTACCCCTCTCCTTCCCTCCCTCTTCCCCTCTATCCCAATACCCTGCCCTCCCCACATCCCGCGCTCCCCCTCACTCCCCCCACACTCCCCCACTTCCCAACTCCAGCTGCTTCATCTTGCTTCCTTCTGCCGCCTCCCTCCACTCCCCATCTCGGCTATTCACTCACTTCCCCCTCTTCCCTCACTTCCCCACTCCAGTTACTCCCTCGCTCACTCCCAGTCTCTCACCCACTCACTCAGTCTCCCTCACATTCTTGTCGCGATACGTGAAAAGGGCTACTAATCACGCACGCAGGGGGAGTCTCAACCCCCAAACATTTTATAATATTATCCTTTATGCTTGCGCACACCTGCATACCAGACATGGAGAATAAAAGAGTTATTACGATTTACATTAATTTATTGGGGTACACGTGGATAAACACACTAGGCATGGGAACGAAATAATTTGAAAGGGCACTGACATAAATGTGATGCTTACCGAAAATTCGAGTTACACACACTCCATCGCTGACAACGATTTACGCATACACAAAACAGCCAGCTCCACAGTAACACAAATCATAATATTTGCGAGAATAACACATCACGATTTAACCTGGAATTGTGACACGGTGTCGAACCATACAACGGGAAGTCGATCCTCGACTAAATAAACACAGGAAATCGATTGCCTATAAAATTAGATGAATCTTCGCGAAACTTTGAAAAGCACTTATCTGTGTGCTGATCTACATCTGAAATTGAACTTCTATCACCACCTAAAGAGCTCTCACAACTATAAAACACTCGCCCCTTTGATAATAAATGATTCACTGATGGACATTCACTGACGATGCTGTTGCTCACTGCTGATGTTCCACGTCGTAGCTTTAGGTTTGCTGCTGGTGTAGGCTGATGTCTTGCCCGCGCTGCAGCGATGCCTCTGCCGCTCCCTCATCGTGCCGCCGGCATTCCAACTCGAGTTCACAGCCGCCGTGGTGCCTGGAGTGTCTTAAGAGTTTCAATGGTAAGCCACTTCACTGTAGATTTGCGCGTTGCTTTACGCATTGTGGGTGGACGAACTTAACTGTTTGCCATTTGCAATGTTGACGACTGCCGCTGAAGTTGACTGTGAGTTCGACCCCGATGCACAGATTTTGAATGCTCTTGGTTGAATCTCCGACGCGTTTATTCATGACGATCACCGATGCGAGGCTGGTTTACTTCGATCAGGTTCCTTTGTGAGACGGTGCTTCAACGCTTGCCGCCGTCTAACGTTGTTTCTTGTACTTCGAATTATCAACTTTCACATTGCAATTTGGTAGAAGGCAAGTCGGCGAGGCCGACCTGCGGTGTAGTGCACTCTCAGACGTCGCGCAGTCTCTCACGTGCGCTCAAAAATCCCTCCAGAATGTACTTGTCCGCCGCTTATATACTCTCGCTTGTTTTCTTTTCCAGATCATTCGCGATTGTTCCCTCGCAAAGATCACGTGTTTCACTTGTGATTGGTAGAAATCTTGCTTGCTTCGGGTTGCCGAAATGTAACTGGTGCGTTCTCTGACACACCTCCTTGCCTACTCTACTTCTTGATTCTCATTGGTAGAGCAGCCGCGGTCACCCCATGAGCCAGCCCCTACCTCCTCGAAGCTAACCCTCGCTTGTTTGAAGGGGCTCGCTCACGCCTACCCGTGTGTTGTGTGTGTGACTTGTGTTGTGTTGCCTGGATGTGTTTTGTGTTCAAGATTGTGTGTTTGTGTTTTGTGGACGCCTGAACCGTAGAAGTTTGGACGAAGCGCCAACCGCCGAGTGACTTTGATCTATGACATCCCGTTTCAAGCACTTGAGAGCGCTGCCCAAAGAGCCGACCCTCGCCGATACGACACACAACACATTCCAATGTTTGTAGCCCCGCAGAATGTTTACCCTTCTTTAAAATGTTATAGCATCGCGGAATTTAGCCCAAAAATGAAATTTGATGTGATTTTGCCAAATATATATATACCTAATTTATTCTATTTCACCACACATCCTCGCGCCCTTCACAAAATTTGAGCCATCGGTTCAAATTTTCCCTATGACAATATCAAGGTATTATAAGGTTCAAAATTTTCACCCGTTAATTTCAATTATGACCGTGACATACCTCTTACGTTAAAATTAGAAAATGTTCACCCCCCTTTTCCAATTCCTTCGCTTTTCCCGACATCAAAATATCCTTACATATCACCTCATGGTTTACCTTCTTGCAACACGGCGATGTTGACGCATTTATAAAAGGTTCATTAATGCCTGACACACACACTACATAATTGAAACACACATTTCTTATACACATTATTATAGAACGCAAGGAGAAAAGAACACATCAAAGATAACTCATAAATCGGACAACCTCAACGCACAAATAAAACGCACACGACATATTATTCTCGACTTGCTCTCGGCAAATTCATCGACATGGATGAACATATAAATTAGAGATCGAGAAATCGGCGAATTTGTTACAAGCAGAGACATCCTTTCAGCTTTCTCGGTTGCAATCCACCCAAAAACACAATCTCAATGGAGGCAATTTTCCAACCTCAACTCTTTTCTTCATCATAATTATTATTTCCTCCTGTGGTTCAAAAGTAGACGTTTTCCTTGCAACAAAAAACTTGCTGTTGCTCCTCCTGCGCGCCTAGCTTCAGCTTGTTGTTGTTGCTCCTGTGACTTGCTGCTCCTCGGCTTGCTACTGATCCTCGGCTTGCTACTGATCCTCGGCTTGCTACTGATCCTGGCTTGCTACTGATCCTGGGCTTGCTACTGATCCTGGCTTGCTACTGATCCTGGGGAGGGCCCCCTGCTGAGAATCGAAGTTACTGAAGCTTTTCCATTAAAAAATTCATCCTTGGCGTCACGTGAACTCGTGGAAATTCCGTAGATTCTCGTTGCGTCAAATCGCGGACAAATCCTGTAGATTACGGCGTCAATACGCGTTGGACTCCCACGTTGGAGCTCATCAGCTCTTCCATCATAATTGTAGAAAATGAAGCACATTTATTTGCGAAGATCTTCAGGTTTTGATTCTCAGTCCGCTTGTCGACCAGCATGACTTAGAACCCTGAGTTTCGCGTTAAATTGCTAATGATCTCCTTCCGTAAAATACGCGTTAAATTGTCTAACCTGGTCCATTTGTACTCGAGAGACAGCGCATTACATGGTTGATCACCTTAGAAATTTTCCTCGCTTTCCTTCAAATCTGCCTTGAGTGAGGCGGAGGTGAGCTACGCGAAGAATTTCTACATACATACATAAAATAGTTAATTTCCGGCATCCTCAACCAACTCTAGACAAAGCCGAAATTCGTTCGACGGTGTTACTAATCAGTTGAATCACCTAAATATTTCGAAGAAAATAAAACATTCTTGCTCATGACGTACGAACTAGCAGGAGAATTGCCTGGTAGGCCGAAATCCTGAATACGCATCAATGAAAAAAAACACATATACATTGGGTATTGTCAAGGCGTCTAACTTTACGTTATACTCTGCCGCGAAGGCTTTTCTAACGATCAGACATTATGCCAACACCGACACACAAGAGAAAAATTACACATAAATTGGGTATTGCCAGATCATCGGACTTTACGTTATACTCGGCCGCGAAGGCTTTTCTAGCGATCCGACATTAATGACAACACCGACATACAAGAGAAAAATTACACATAAATTGGGTATTGCCAGATCATCGGACTTTACGTTATACTCGGCCGCGAAGGCTTTTCTAGCGATCCGACATTAATGACAACACCGACATACATGCAAGAAAATAGACAAAATGTAGTGTTATCAACCCGTCAAACTTTACACCTTACTACGCCGAAAGGCTCTTCAGACGATCTGACATTGTGATATCACTGACACAAAAATGCAAAAAAATAGACATGACATAAAAATTTTATACGATTCTCAGCCCCAGAGACAGTGCAGCACATTTAAATGATTCCACGTTGCCGCAAGATTATATGAACATTCACACAAATATTGTACGCTAAATCGGGAGATTTACCAAAATAGGCTGAAATCCCTAACGCACTTAATGTACACATGAATACACAGTGTGTCATCACTCCGTTAGACTTTACATCATACTTTTGCTGAGAACAGCCGTTCTGATGATCTAACATCCTGATAACACACACAAAACTGCAAAAAGACATGATTGTTCACCTAATTCTCCGCTTTTGAGTTGCACAATTGTTATTTAATGATGTCATTTCTTCATCGTCCTTCAATTACTACGCATTTATCTCAATGCTACTGATACCATTTAATACACATTCTTTCCATGTTCTCACAACATCCTACATTCTTGCGTTCCGTAATACCACACTAGAGTTTTAACCACATCAGCTTGAACGTACCGCCACAATTCCTTAATTGCTTGTGCTATCCATAAAGCAATAAAATTCCGGCAGAGGCTCTCTGCTGCACGGTGTACCTCTCTTACATACATTCTCAATGAAGATTTCACTTGTACATTCCAGTCGTAATTCATTTTCAATTTTTACGCCATAATCAATGCGTCTGTAGAAATTACACTCCATCTCGAAATATTGAGCATTTTCGTTGTAGAAAATGAACATATCCTAATGAAGTTGATAAATACATCATAGTTATGCAAACCTACTCTCGCCATCAATTAACGATTTAATTTCAATTACTGACGAAACGGTCCACACAATTTATTTAACGTTACTGCTTCATCATTTTAACATTCAACATTCAAAGCATTGTCGTATGCTCCCGCTCCCTCAATCTCGCGCCCAAACCTCAGACGGTACGCTTGAGTTACTTTGTTGATCAGGCAAAGCTACCTCGTACGACCCTGTCCAGAATCCGCGCACGAACGAGAGAGAATGCTTAGACAAATACTAGGAATTCATTATAAAAATCCAAAAATATTCTGAAGAATTCTCAGGGATGTTCAGGGATAAATTTATATGTAAACACCAGGCAAATTACCTTTATACGACAAGTAAATTTTCCTGTTTAGGGAGACAATAATCCCAGGCGTACGCAGGAAATATTCATCTCTCACACAAGGCAATACTTTACTTTGCGATAAAATACGAGGTTGAATCCTACTTGAAAAATCACACAGTATTTCTTCGAAGTCCACATAACTCTATCTCTTTCGCTGTAGTAGAATTCGGTGTCAGTAAGACACAATTTGCACCTCTCACATGAGTATAATTTGAACATTCCCTTACACAACCAACGACTTGAAGAAAAATCCACAATTTTTCATTAACGCACACTTCAAAAAGGAAAAATTATTCATTGGCGGCATGAAACTGAATAGGCAAAATGTGTCTGCACTCCACGTGTTCCTTTCCTAAAACTACGTATACTTAATTATTAATAAAGTTTCATCCCACTTATGGACGCTGAGATTGAAGTACACTAAATTTATCCGCCACACTCGACAAAACAAAATCATATTTTCCAAGGACTTTATATGAATAGTGGTATGACGCTATAAGAATTTTATGTCCACGGAATTTGAGAAGAATAACAAAACAAATCAGTTTGAAACAATCGAATTCAGCAAAAGCTCAAAAAAAGCAATATTCAATTCTCACTCTTGAACACTGTAGTCTTGCATGAAATTATTATAAATACTGAAATTCAACAAATGGAGTTTACTTTACTGGTCACGTGTGTGGCGGTATTTTATCTCTAAGTAACTAAATTTATCCAAGAATTGGCTGCGGGGCATTTTCAGAAGATGCAACACACTCTCAGAGAGGAAACGAGTACACTTCATTAAAATTTATTATTCTGGGCACCGCCACTGACTCAGCTTCCATCAGACACCGGCATGAAAAATTTAATTTACTTTGCATTTGACAGCAAGGAGCAAAATTCTTTTTTTTTAAATTATCCCATGATTATTTGGCAGAAGACATCAACCATTCTTCTTTAAATACTCTCACCTCGACGGGTGAGAAAAAAAAATTCTATTCCTGAGCTTGTTAGGGCAAAATTACATTCATATTAAACTTCAAGGAAACTCTCAATTTAAATTTAATCGAGGTGTCATAATAAATTTAAACTTGCTCAGTCATCCAATATTTTGCATACCAAAAAAAACGCAACATTTATTCAAATTTTCAAGTAATGTAACGCGGTTTCAACTTAAAAATATAGGAATACATCCGGGCCATCGTTCAACACATAAAACCAATGAGCATTAAAAGGTGACAAATCCTGGAATCATTCAATAAGAAAACAGCATACCGAACATTTATGAAATACATATTCAAGACTAAGCTCTGCATGAGTATTCGCTTAGCAAATGCATCGGATTCCATTAGTTCAATTCACGCTGACTATATTCTCATCACAATGGCATTCAACTGTTATTCTCCGACTGCAGAATGAAATGAAATGAATTGCAAGTGCAGCATCGTTGAAAATTATCACTTACTTTAAAACACTACATTTAATTTTTATCCTAAGCGCCGTCACTTAATTCATTCAACAATTTTGCAACAAAAAATTTACCACACCTTGGATAGCAAGGAAATTGATTCTCAAAAATTCCCATTATTGCTTCTCAGCAGATGTCAATTTAAATAATGGAAGCATTCAAATATCAACGAATGAAAATGTGAATTACGTTGCTAAAGCTGATTGTAGAAGCTTGACACACGCGAGGCCAAAAAAAATTCTGCAAATTGTTTTGAGTAAGGTATCATTAAAAATGAAAATTCCAACTGGATTAATTACTAAATGTCTCAAAGCCCAGAAAAATGTGAACTTGTTTCAAAGATTCACTTGAGATAAGGCGTTGTCTGCTAAAATTTCGGCGTTAGTTTCCAGAGCCATCGCTGCACACCTAAATTCAGTTAAACCTAAGAATTGTACAGATCATAGAAATTCAACCAAAATTCAGCACTCAAGAAAAATTTTTTTATCGAACACACTGTCAAAAAAATAGAGTGAGTATTTTCCTCACAAGAGGCGCAGAGACCGTTGTTCAGAGCATACCGACAAACTCCTAATCACAAGGGCACTGAAATATAAATCTCCTGTGAAGAAGGAAATTCTTTTTAATAATGATGGCGGCACTTCAGAGCTTGCAAATTTCATAACGATCAGCACGGCCAAGAAAATAAAAATGCTCTCAGAAGATTCAACACTATTATTCTAAAAATTTGTTGTGAAACTCGCCAAAAAGACAATATTCAACTTAATCAATTTCAACATTATGACAAAAAAAAATCTGGTCTACGCCGCCAATATTGTCAAATGAACCTCTCATTATTCCTGAGAACTTAATGTTAGAGAATTACACAGCTTTACAGAATTCAGTCAGGCTTACTTCAAATTAGGCGCTCAGATATAGTCTGACTGCGGTTCAGCTTCACCGCCACAAGAAATTTCCGGTCTTTCATTATCCTTCCGACAGCTCGCCCGGTCTCAGGCGATGGCATAGATCTCTAAGTTAGAAATTACTCCCCAAGAATTGGAGCGTACTTAAAATGACACGGGGCGAATTGTACTTGCAGAAAATTCTGCTTAATTATCGAGCGACTGTTTGACTGAATTAAAAGAAACAGAAATTTTTGAACAACTGAAAATGAATTCCTTTAAAATTTCCAAGCTGATATACAGACAGTACGTTTGCACAGGATAATTAATATTTCTCCTGTCGCGATACGTGAAAAGGGCTACTAATCACGCACGCAGGGGGAGTCTCAACCCCCAAACATTTTATAATATTATCCTTTATGCTTGCGCACACCTGCATACCAGACATGGAGAATAAAAGAGTTATTACGATTTACATTAATTTATTGGGGTACACGTGGATAAACACACTAGGCATGGGAACGAAATAATTTGAAAGGGCACTGACATAAATGTGATGCTTACCGAAAATTCGAGTTACACACACTCCATCGCTGACAACGATTTACGCATACACAAAACAGCCAGCTCCACAGTAACACAAATCATAATATTTGCGAGAATAACACATCACGATTTAACCTGGAATTGTGACACGGTGTCGAACCATACAACGGGAAGTCGATCCTCGACTAAATAAACACAGGAAATCGATTGCCTATAAAATTAGATGAATCTTCGCGAAACTTTGAAAAGCACTTATCTGTGTGCTGATCTACATCTGAAATTGAACTTCTATCACCACCTAAAGAGCTCTCACAACTATAAAACACTCGCCCCTTTGATAATAAATGATTCACTGATGGACATTCACTGACGATGCTGTTGCTCACTGCTGATGTTCCACGTCGTAGCTTTAGGTTTGCTGCTGGTGTAGGCTGATGTCTTGCCCGCGCTGCAGCGATGCCTCTGCCGCTCCCTCATCGTGCCGCCGGCATTCCAACTCGAGTTCACAGCCGCCGTGGTGCCTGGAGTGTCTTAAGAGTTTCAATGGTAAGCCACTTCACTGTAGATTTGCGCGTTGCTTTACGCATTGTGGGTGGACGAACTTAACTGTTTGCCATTTGCAATGTTGACGACTGCCGCTGAAGTTGACTGTGAGTTCGACCCCGATGCACAGATTTTGAATGCTCTTGGTTGAATCTCCGACGCGTTTATTCATGACGATCACCGATGCGAGGCTGGTTTACTTCGATCAGGTTCCTTTGTGAGACGGTGCTTCAACGCTTGCCGCCGTCTAACGTTGTTTCTTGTACTTCGAATTATCAACTTTCACATTGCAATTTGGTAGAAGGCAAGTCGGCGAGGCCGACCTGCGGTGTAGTGCACTCTCAGACGTCGCGCAGTCTCTCACGTGCGCTCAAAAATCCCTCCAGAATGTACTTGTCCGCCGCTTATATACTCTCGCTTGTTTTCTTTTCCAGATCATTCGCGATTGTTCCCTCGCAAAGATCACGTGTTTCACTTGTGATTGGTAGAAATCTTGCTTGCTTCGAGTTGCCGAAATGTAACTGGTGCGTTCTCTGACACACCTCCTTGCCTACTCTACTTCTTGATTCTCATTGGTAGAGCAGCCGCGGTCACCCCATGAGCCAGCCCCTACCTCCTCGAAGCTAACCCTCGCTTGTTTGAAGGGGCTCGCTCACGCCTACCCGTGTGTTGTATGTGTGACTTGTGTTGTGTTGCCTGGATGTGTTTTGTGTTCAAGATTGTGTGTTTGTGTTTTGTGGACGCCTGAACCGTAGAAGTTTGGACGAAGCGCCAACCGCCGAGTGACTTTGATCTATGACATCCCGTTTCAAGCACTTGAGAGCGCTGCCCAAAGAGCCGACCCTCGCCGATACGACACACAACACATTCCAATGTTTGTAGCCCCGCAGAATGTTTACCCTTCTTTAAAATGTTATAGCATCGCGGAATTTAGCCCAAAAATGAAATTTGATGTGATTTTGCCAAATATATATATATACCTAATTTATTCTATTTCACCACATTCTAGTCTCCTATTCACTCCCCTTTTTCCGCTCCCCCTCTCCCCAATCTCCCCTTTTCAACCCTCCGCTCAAATTACCAACTCCCTTCTCCTCTCCCCCACTCCCCCCCTTTCCCCCACTCCCCCAACTCTCCCCTTCTCCCCCCACTCTCCCCATTCCCCACTCCCCCCACCACCGCACAGTAGGTGCAATGGACAATTCAGGAAGTTCAATATATATTTTATTCCCTGAAATTTACTCTAAAGTTTTGGGCACGCAACAGAAAATGAAATGAAAAAAGAAGAAATTGCTAATGCAAAAAATAAAAGAAATAGTTTTCAATAATAAATAATATCTTCAACATACATATAAAGCCTTTATTTTTGACTGTATATGCATGTATGTATGTGTGGTCATATTTATGTGTGTTTAAATGTATGTGTCGTTACAGACGTATGTATGTGTGTATGCCTGTGTGTTTATATGTATGGCTATATGTGTATGTAAGATACGTATGTACAGTTACATATGCTTACAGGTATGTAATATGTATGTATGGCTATATATGTATGCATGATTATTTGAAGCACACGTGATCTTCTCGATATTTTTGAACATTTGATGTTTCAACACGGGTGTATGTAATAAATTGGTTTATTAAAAAAAAATAAAAACATAAATAAACATAAACATAATTAAATAATAATAAAATAATAATGTAATATTAAACAGGTTTATGTAATGACATAATAGGTGTATAATTCCTTGTTTTATATGCAGATTAAAAAAAAATAATTTCCCAGGTTAAAATAAATGGAAAACATTAGATATATTTTGCATGTTACATGAAAACAGTAAATGTAAAATGGACAAAATGACATGAATTAATTCTTCAAACATAGACATTTTAATGACACTCTTAACTATCCGTGAATGATAATTTCGCTCCTAACTATCCGTCATTAACTTTTTGCTCCTAATTAACCGTGACTAAAAATTGTACTCTTAACTACCGTCGTTAATAATTGTGCTCCAAATCAACCGTAATTATTACTTCTGTCTAATTAGCCGTCCTTATTCAAAACGCTCTTAACTAACCGTCCATAGTAATTGTGCTGTCAATTAGACAATATTAATCCTTGCGCTTTAAATTAACCGCCAATAATATTTGCTCGCTGAATTAACCTTCATTAATAATTAAAGCCACGTATTGAACATCAGTGGTGACCGGGACGTGTTCTACTTGTTTTTTTTCATTGATCTCAAAAGCAAGCTATAGTTTTAATATTCGCAATTAGTATAATAACAATAATTTTAAAGCATCATCGCTAATACAAAAGCAAAACACCACTTGTCTCCTTAAATTTCTAAGTAAATAAAAACATAAATTTATAAATTTTTTGTGCGTAATTTGTCCTATATTATTACAATGAGAATCTTATTGAACACATTAAATTGGTTGGTCCGTCTCTCTGTGACGCTCACAAGGACGCTCAATGACCGTATCTGTGATACTAATGCATCTGTGATACTAATGCCCGTATCTGTGATACTAATGACAATATCTGTGATGCTAATGACCATATCTGTGATACTAATGACCGTATCTGTGATACTAATGACCGTATCTGTGATACGAGTTTCACCAGTGCACAAGTACAAGAATATTTTAATGGCGGCTACTATTGGGATGGATATATTTGTTTGTCATCCGCAGCTGCAAGATTTGTTCAAGGAAATTATCCAATCCCTTATATTTGACAGGCCGTGTACTCCAGCAGTTATACAAAAAGAACTCTTGAGAACATTGCACTCCAGGCTCACGACGTCAATTTTAAGGGGACAATTGTGACGCGACGATAAATGTCGTAAAAAGTTTTCAGACGCACACGACATGGTCGTAAATAACAGCCCGGCACAATAGACACGTCACTCCCGACACACTGGCCACAATAACACGATGATTGGCTACAACAACACGATGATTGGCCACAATCCCCCGGCTGTTTAGCATTTGCTTCTCATTAACAAGCGAGTCGGTGCGCCACAGAGGATCGGATCCCCTAACATACGGCCGCGTGCTTACGATCCGATCCCTTATAGACGACTTTAATAAGACCTCGCCCCTCGCGGACCGCTGCTTATTAGCTGTGATGCACCGAGGGGAAATACAATGTCTTCCTTCGTAAAATCTCGATGGAGTCATCTGTGATGAATTGGGAGAGAGGGTTTCCTTTTTTCTTTTTTGTTTTTTTTTTATTTTTCTATTTTTTTTTTTTTTTTTTGTTACGGTTTAGATAATAGCGGTTATAAATAATACATCTTATTTGTGTGTTGTTATCGTTGTTTTTTATTATTGTGTTTTTATTATTTTCAATAATACGGTATATAACTTACATAGACATCGCTTTTTCTCCTTTTTTTGCCCTTCTGTTAACATTATGTTATTACCGTTTTCCTAAATACCGTTTATGGCTAGGACATCGCTTTTTCTATTTCTTTCCGTCATTTGTTAATATTATGTTATTATTGTTTTCGATAATGCTGTTTATAACTAGGATTTTGCTTCTGTGCTGTTATTTTTGTTTGCTAATATCATGTTATTAACCTTTTCAATAAAACTGTTGAAGTGTTTATTCGTAGGAATGAATGTTGAGTCAACGTTCCTTGGGATATAAAAAGATTTGTAGCAATTGAATGGTGTAGAAGGGAAAAGTTTCAAGTCCAGTGAAAAGGAAAATTTTTAAATCCTGTGAAAAGGAAAAGTTTCAAGTCCTGTGAAAAGGAAATTTTTTAAATCCTGTGAAAAGGAAAAGTTTTAAATTCTGTGAAAGGGGGAAAGTTTTAAATCCTGTGAAAGGGGGAAAGTTTTAAATCAAGTGAAAAGGAAAAGTTTTAAATCCTGTGAAAAGGAAAAGTTTTAAATCCAGTGAAAGGGAGATGTTTTAAATCCTGTGAAAGGGGGAAAGTAGTAAATCCTGTGAAAAGGAAAAGTTTTAAATCCTATGAAAGGGGGAAAGTTTTAAATCCTGTGAAAAGGAAAAGTTTTAAATCCTGTGAAAAGGAAAAGTTTTAAATCCTGTGAAAGGGAAAAGTTTCAAATGAGGAAGGGAAAAGTTTTCAGTGATATGAGAATGTGTTAGACTAGAGAAGGAAAGGAAGCCTTCAAAGCGGGGAACTGATTTTATCAACCTTAGGCCACCTCCTGATGTGCCGGCACAAGCTTAAAATCCCACCAACATCCGCAGGACCCACAATTGGCAGCCCAACACAACTGGAAGAGGAAAATATACGGGCTGAAACTCGAATCGTAAATAACTTATTCAGCTATTCATATTTTCAGGCGCTTATACAGTGATATAACAAAGGACACTTCAAACTCCTACGTTACACACCTATGAAGTGGGCTGGCTAGGCCTCGAAACACTACGACTGTGAATGATATCAAACAGCACAGCTCAGGCGACAGGAGTAACGTACGGGCAACAACAGGGCTGGGTTAAAACGCGCAGTCTTGGGCAGACTTCTAAGTTATTCTAGAAGAAGAAAAGTTACGTTAATTTACCGAATTTAGCACAAATTACCATTTACTAAGCATATATTCCATTTCGTTTAAGATACCACATTTACTGTAATGACTCAATTAAGGGCTACACGATTGCGTCAACCTTGAAAGTTTAATGGGCACATTTCAAGAGGCACATACAAAAGGCCATAAGAGAAAAAATAGAAAGTTTAAGGATGAGATGACCAATTACTTTTAAGTATTATAATATTAAGGTAATTAGAAGATGACTTCTCATTAAGAGGTAAGTAGAATTTTTAAGTTAGGCGCTCAAGGCCAATATTAAGGA
Organism: Morinoia aosen; assembly: GCA_030386875.1. NCBI lineage: Eukaryota > Metazoa > Arthropoda > Malacostraca > Amphipoda > Talitridae > Morinoia > Morinoia aosen. The sequence continues at coordinate 42,500,895 of CM059577.1, read as the reverse complement.
TTTGAGAACTCCAAAGTAGGAGTGTAAGGATATTTCCAAAGTAGGGCTTAATGCGTGCTAGGCCTCTCTGTAAGAGTTATACAGGAGCTCAAACATGCAACGAGAACGTAAATTAAAGTTAAAATTAAAAGAATGATCACTCAAAAATGAAATAAGGAATTACGAAGGTTTGGCCGTAAGCTTAATCGATCTGCCTACAAGCTCTGCCCTCTAACGCTCCGCACCCCAAGCACGTTAATCCAAAGCTACACTATCTTTTTATTCCTGTGAAAATTCAAGAAGTATGTAATATCCAACAAACGGAATAAATTTTAGATCCTGTGTAAGGGGGAAGTTTTTAATGAGATGAAAGGGTAAAATGTTCTCACTTGTTCCCAACGATATCATTTCGAGTAAAATAATTTCAGGAAAATTCTGCAGATGGAGGATTTCTTGCCAACACGAAATCAAGTACGTCAAAAGAATACTTTTGATTTTTTCTAGTGACGGATGATTTTGCGAAACAGCTCGGGCCAAGGAACTGATTGCCGGAAAGGTGAGAGGAACATATTTAGGCCCCGCTTGTGATGGAGCTGCAGGCACGCACGAGGTGAGATCGGACACTGATTCCTTCACCCATGACTCCTAAATGGTTCATTTCATATATTGAATCCTTTAGATTCATTTCACCCACTGAATCCATTAGGCTCATGACATCCACTGAATGTATTAGACTCATTTCATCCACTGAATCCATTCGACTCATTTCATCCATTGAATTCATTAGGCCAATGTTATATATCGAGTCCTGTGATATATTTCATTTACCGATTCCATTAGACCCCCACTGGTATCCATCTTATACGTTTAATCCGCAGAAGCCATTGGACCCATCAGACAAAGAGACACTGTCGGGCCAGTGAAGTCATCGCCAAATTAACCCTTGAACGCTCAAATTCTGTGCGACATTTGAAGTTTCGACACATACACGACATGTTGATTTTACCCAACTGTTAAATCCCTCTAACCCATTATATATATTTTTTTAATAAACCTGTTTATTCCATTGACACGATATAAATCCAGTACCTCCTATCCTCCTTGGTTTACCCGTGCAACCCCCCCCCCTCCACCATGTAAGTCACGTGACGCTACCCTCTTCCGCCTACGTCCCCCTACCCTCTCCCCCCTCCCAATGTTCCCCTCTCCCCCAAAAGAGTCCCCCCACAGCTCCCTACCCTCTCCCTCCTAATGTCCCTTACCCTCTCCCCAGTGGTTCCCAACCCTCCCCCCAACATCCCCACTCCCCCAAAACCCCCTTCTTTCAGCTCCCCCCCCCTCGTGTCCCCAGGGAGGCCATTACGCAGGTCCTGTACCCTCAGGAGTGTCTCGAAATAAATGATATTATTTGTCCCTGTTGTTATCCTGCGCTGTTATCCTGTGTTGTTATCGCTGTTATACTCCCCTCCTGTGCTGTTATCCTGTGTTGTTATCGCTGTTATCCTCCCCGCCTGTGCTGTTATCCTGTGTTGTTACACTTCCCTGCACTGTTATCCTGTGTTGTTATCGCTGTTATACTCCCCTCCTGTGCTGTTATCCTGTGTTGTTACACTTCCCTGCACTGTTATCCTGTGTTGTTATCGCTGTTATACTCCCCTCCTGTGCTGTGTTCCTGTGTGGTTACCCTCCCTGCGCTGTTATCTTGTGTTGTTATCGCTGTTATACTCCCCTCCTGTGCTGTGTTCCTGTGTGGTTACCCTCCCTGCGCTGTTATCCTCCTCTGTTGTTATAACTGTTATACTCCCCTCCTGCGCTGTTATCCTGTGTTGTTACCCTCCCTGCGCTGTTATCCTGTGTTGTCATCGCTTTTATACTCCCCTCCGGCGCTGTTATCCTGTGTTGTTATCGCTGTTATACTCCCCTCCGACGCTGTTAACCTGTTTTGTTACTCTCCCTGCGCTGTTATCCTCCCCTCCCGCGCTGTTATCCTCCCCCTGCGCTGTTATCCTGTGTTGTTACCCTCCCTGCGCTTTTATCCTCCCCTCCCGCGCTGTTATCCTCCCCCTGCGCTGTTATCCTCCCCTCCTGCGCTGTTATCCTCCCCCTGCGCTGTTATCCTCCCCCTGCGCTGTTATCCTCCCCTCCCGCGCTGTTATCCTCCCCTCCCGCGCTGTTATCCTCCCCTCCCGCGCTGTTATCCTCCCCTCCCGCGCTGTTATCCTCCGCCTGCGCTGTTATCCTGTGTTGTTACCCTCCCTGCGCTGTTATCCTCCCCTCCCGCGCTGTTATCCTCCCCTCCCGCGCTGTTCTCCTCCCCTCCTGCGCTGTTATCCTCCCCCTGCGCTGTTATCCTCCCCCTGCGCTGTTATCCTCCCCTCCCGCGCTGTTATCCTCCCCTTCTGCGCTGTTATCCTCCCCCTGCGCTGTTATCCTCCCCTCGTGCGCTGTTATCCTCCCCCTGCGCTGTTATCCTCCCCTCCCGCGCTGTTATCCTCCCCTCCCGCGCTGTTATCCTCCCCTCCCGCGCTGTTATCCTCCCCTCCTGCGCTGTTATCCTCCCCCTGCGCTGCTATCCTCCCCTCCCGTGCTGTTATCCTCCCCTCCCGCGCTGTTATCCTTCCCCTGCGCTGTTATCCTCCCCCTGCGCTGTTATCCTCCCCTCGTGCGCTGTTATCCTCCCCCTGCGCTGTTATCCTCCCCTCCCGCGCTGTTATCCTCCCCTCCCGCGCTGTTATCCTCCCCTCCCGCGCTGTTATCCTCCCCTCCTGCGCTGTTATCCTCCCCCTGCGCTGTTATCCTCCCCTCCCGTGCTGTTATCCTCCCCTCCCGCGCTGTTATCCTCCCCCTGCGCTGTTATCCTCCCCCTGCGCTGTTATCCTCCCCTCCCGTGGGAGGATAATGCAGGACTCCTGCAGGAATGAGACTCCTGCAGGAATGTGACTCCTGCAGGAATGAGACTCCTTAAGGAATGTGACTCCTGCAGGAATGTGACTCCTGCAGGAATGTGACTCCTGCAGGAATGTGACTCCTGCAGGAATGTGACTCCTGCAGGAATGTGACTCCTGCAGGAATGAGACTCCTGCAGGAATGTGACTCCTGCAGGAATGTGACTCCTGCAGGAATGTGACTCCTGCAGGAATGTGACTCCTGCAGGAATGAGACTCCTTAAGGAATGTGACTCCTGCAGGAATGTGACTCCTGCAGGAATGTGACTCCTGCAGGAATGTGACTCCTGCAGGAATGTGACTCCTGCAGGAATGTGACTCCTGCTGGAATGAGACTCCTTAAGGAATGTGACTCCTGCAGAAATGTGACTCCTGCAGGAATGTGACTCCTGCAGGAATGTGACTCCTGCAGGAATGTGACTCCTGCAGGAATGTGACTCCTGCAGGAATGTGACTCCTGCAGGAATGAGACTCCTTAAGGAATGTGACTCCTGCAGGAATGTGACTCCTGCAGGAATGTGACTCCTGCAGGAATGTGACTCCTGCAGGAATGTGACTCCTGCAGGAATGTGACTCCTGCAGGAATGAGACTCCTTAAGGAATGTGACTCCTGCAGGAATGTGACTCCTGCAGGAATGTGACTCCTGCAGGAATGTGACTCTTGCAGGAATGTGACTCCTGCAGGAATGTGACTCCTGCAGAAATGGGACTCATGCAGGAATGAGACTCCTGCAGGAATGAGACTCCTGCAGGAATGAGACTCCGGCAGGAATGAGACTCCTGCTGGAATGAGACTCCTGCAGAAATGGGACTCCTGCAGGAATGAGACTCCTGCAGGAATGATACTCCTGCAGGAATGAGACTCCTGCAGGAATGAGACTCCTGCAGGAATGAGACTCCTGTAGGAATGAGACTCCTGCAGGAATGAGACTCCTGCAGGAATGAGACTCCTGCAGGAATGAGACTCCTGCAGGAATGAGACTCCTGCAGGAATGAGACTCCTGCAGGAATGAGACTCCTGCAGGAATGAGACTCCTGCAGGAATGAGACTCCTGCAGGAATGAGACTCCTGCAGGAATGAGACTCCTGCAGGAATGAGACTCCTGCAGGAATGAGGCTCCTGCAGGAATGAGACTCCTGCAGGAATGAGACTCCTACAGGAATGAGACTCCTGCAGGAATGAGACTCCTGCAGGAATGAGACTCCTGCAGGAATGAGACTCCTGCAGGAATGAGACTCCTGCAGGAATGAGACTCCTGCAGGAATGAGACTCCTGCAGGAATGAGACTCCTGCAGGAATGAGACTCCTGCTGGAATGAGACTCCTGCAGAAATGGGACTCCTGCAGGAATGAGACTCCTGCAGGAATGAGACTCCTGCAGGAATGAGACTCCTGCAGGAATGAGACTCCTGCAGGAATGAGACTCCTGTAGGAATGAGACTCCTGCAGGAATGAGACTCCTGCAGGAATGAGACTCCTGCAGGAATGAGACTCCTGCAGGAATGAGACTCCTGCAGGAATGAGACTCCTGCAGGAATGAGACTCCTGCAGGAATGAGACTCCTGCAGGAATGAGACTCCTGCAGGAATGAGACTCCTGCAGGAATGAGACTCCTGCAGGAATGAGACTCCTGCAGGAATGAGACTCCTGCAGGAATGAGACTCCTGCAGGAATGAGACTCCTGCAGGAATGAGACTCCTGCAGGAATGAGACTCCTGCAGGAATGAGACTCCTGCAGGAATGAGACTCCTGCAGGAATGAGACTCCTGCAGGAATGAGACTCCTGCAGGAATGAGCCTCCTGCAAGAATGAGACTCCTGCAGGAATGAGACTCCTGCAGGAATGAGACTCCTACAGGAATGAGACTCCTGCAGGAATGAGACTCCTGCAGGAATGAGACTCCTGCAGGAATGAGACTCCTGCAGGAATGAGACTCCTGCAGGAATGAGACTCCTACAGGAATGAGACTCCTGCAGGAATGAGACTCCTGCAGGAATGAGACTCCTGCAGGAATGAGACTCCTGCAGGAATGAGACTCCTGCAGGAATGAGACTCCTGCAGGAATGAGACTCCTGCAGGAATGTGACTCCTGCAGGAATGGGACTCCTGCAGGAATGTGACTCCTGCATGAATGTGACTCCTGCAGGAATGGGACTCCTGCAGGAATGGGACTCCTGCAGGAATGGGACTCCTGCAGGAATGGGACTCCTGCAGGAATGGGACTCCTGCAGGAATGGGACTCCTGCAGGAATGGGACTCCTGCATGAATGAGACTCCTGCAGGAATGGGACTCCTGCAGGAATGGGACTCCTGCAGGAATGGGACTCCTGCAGGAATGGGACTCCTGCAGGAATGGGACTCCTGCAGGAATGGGACTCCTGCAGGAATGGGACTCCTGCAGGAATGGGACTCCTGCAGGAATGGGACTCCTGCATGAATGAGACTCATGACATTATCTTTATTTATTAAATTAAGCAAATACGGTTTTATTTAACCGACCGACCATCAGAAACTTGAAAACGAAGAAAGCAGTTCATATTGAAATCACATTTATTCGATTTTCACAATGGCTTATTGTAAAATATCCACAAATAGTTTATTTATTTTGTAAAATTGTAAGATATGTGCGCTACTTTAGACTGGACGTCTTTGTTGTGGAATGTCACGTGTGCTATTTTACTGAAACTGAATATAAAGGATTTTTTAATATTTAATCTAATTGGAGCCATGAGCATGCTACAATCTTACTATAATTATTTAACTGAAATTATACGATATTTGTAAGTTTTATTCGTATTTTGTAATTGAAACTAATGGCAAATTGTTATTTACTGTTTTGTTGAATTAATTCTTTCCAAATTTGATTTTATGGTTCTATGATTAGCTGCATGGGATTTAACACGTATTGTTTTAAATTTAATTATTTTAAACTTTATATAATTCAGAGTTTCATGTTTACTTTCAAGTTACAGCTTGACGAAACATGGAATTCCAATTGTACAACAGACGGGAATTTTGAATATCACCGTCTATTACTAATCTATATATGTTATTAATAATATTATATATTGTTAGACGGTAATATTCAATAATACTGTATACAATAATGGAAGATGGAAGTAAGGGAAGTATAATATTCAATATAACTGTCTACCAGTGTTGGAAGATGGAAGTAAAGGAAGGGTAATATTCAATATTACTGTCTACCAATATTAAACGGTAGTATTGAAGAACATGAACTACAGTCAATTTTAATGGGCCGTGAACGCTGGCATCAAATGTTGAAGAATTACAGAAGAATAATTATTTACAAGAATTGGTAATTACACGGAAATGGGACACCTGCAATGGTTGAGCGAGCGGTCTCTCACGATGGGCAGGAATTTCAATAAACTGAGATAAAAGAAACTGGAGTTGAAGGAATCGAAACTCAAGAAACTTGAACTCCAGACACCGAAATTCAAGAATCTGAAATTCAAGAAACCAAAATTCAAGAATCTGAAATTCAAGAAACCAAAATTCAAGAATCTGAAATTCAAGAAACCAAAATTCAAGAATCTGAAATTCAAGAAACCAAAATTCAAAACAATGAAATTCAAGAAACCAAAATTCAAAACACTCAAATTCAAGAAACCAAAATTCAAAACAATGAAATTCAAGAAACCAAAATTCAAAACAATGAAATTCAAGAAACCAAAATTCAAAACACTCAAATTCAAGAAACCAAAATTCAAAACACTGAAATTCAAGAAACCAAAATTCAAAACAATGAAATTCAAGAAACCAAAATTCAAAACACTCAAATTCAAGAAACCAAAATTCAAAACACTGAAATTCAAGAAACCAAAATTCAAGAATCTGAAATTCAAGAAACCAAAATTCAAAACAATGAAATTCAAGAAACCAAAATTCAAAACACTCAAATTCAAGAAACCAAAATTCAAAACAATGAAATTCAAGAAACCAAAATTCAAAACACTGAAATTCAAGAAACCAAAATTCAAAACAATGAAATTCAAGAAACCAAAATTCAAAACACTCAAATTCAAGGAACCAAAATTCAAAACACTGAAATTCAAGAAACCAAAATTCAAAACAATGAAATTCAAGAAACCAAAATTCAAAACAATGAAATTCAAGAAACCAAAATTCAAAACACTGAAATTCAAGAAACCAAAATTCAAAACAATAAAATTCAAGAAACCAAAATTCAAAACAATGAAATTCAAGAAACCAAAATTCAAAACAATGAAATTCAAGGAACCAAAATTCAAAACAATGAAATTCAAGAAACCAAAATTCAAAACAATGAAATTCAAGAAACCAAAATTCAAAACACTCAAATTCAAGAAACCAAAATTCAAAACAATGAAATTCAAGAAACCAAAATTCAAGAATCTGAAATTCAAGAAACCAAAATTCAAAACAATGAAATTCAAGAAACCAAAATTCAAAACACTCAAATTCAAGAAACCAAAATTCAAAACAATGAAATTCAAGAAACCAAAATTCAAGAATCTGAAATTCAAGAAACCAAAATTCAAAACAATGAAATTCAAGAAACCAAAATTCAAAACACTGAAATTCAAGAAACCAAAATTCAAGAATCTGAAATTCAAGAAACCAAAATTCAAAACACTGAAATTCAAGAAACCAAAATTCAAGAATCTGAAATTCAAGAAACCAAAATTCAAAACACTGAAATTCAAGAAACCAAAATTCAAAACACTCAAATTCAAGAAACCAAAATTCAAAACACTGAAATTCAAGAAACCAAAATTCAAAACAATGAAATTCAAGAAACCAAAATTCAAAACACTCAAATTCAAGAAACCATAATTCAAAACAATGAAGTTCAAGAAACCAAAATTCAAGAATCTGAAATTCAAGAAACCAAAATTCAAAACAATGAAATTCAAGAAACCAAAATTCAAAACACTCAAATTCAAGAAACCAAAATTCAAAACACTGAAATTCAAGAAACCAAAATTCAAGAATCTGAAATTCAAGAAACCAAAATTCAAAACAATGAAATTCAAGAAACCAAAATTCAAAACACTCAAATTCAAGAAACCAAAATTCAAAACACTCAAATTCAAGAAACCAAAATTCAAAACAATGAAATTCAAGAAACCAAAACTCAAAACACTCAAATTCAAGAAACCAAAATTCAAAACAATGAAATTCAAGAAACCAAAATTCAAAACACTGAAATTCAAGAAACCAGAATTCAAAACACTGAAATTCAAGAAACCAAAATTCAAAACAATGAAATTCAAGAAACCAAAATTCAAAACACTGAAATTCAAGAAACCAAAATTCAAAACAATGAAATTCAAGAAACCAAAATTCAAAACACTCAAATTCAAGAAACCAAAATTCAAAACACTGAAATTCAAGAAACCAAAATTCAAAACACTCAAATTCAAGAAACCAAAATTCAAAACACTGAAATTCAAGAAACCGGAAATAAAAAAACGCAAATCATGTACCCGGAACCTGAAGCAAGCGTGTTTATACGAGGCTGGCTTCAAAAATTCGGGAAGAACGAGCGGTAAAAGATATATTTTTGGAGGTGTGGGGGGCGTGTGTTGGTGTGGGTCTCGGGTGGGTGAGGGGAGACGGGGGAAGTGCCAGGATGGATTGAGGGAAGGGAGTGAGGGGAGGGAGTGAGGGAAAGGAGTTCGAGAAAGAAGTGAGGGAAGGGTGTAAGGGAAGGAAGTAAGGAAAGAAGTGAGGGAAGGAAATGAGGGAAGGAAATGAGGGAAGGGTGTAAGGGAAGCACCAGGGAAGATGTGAGGGGAGGAAGTGAGGGAAGAAGTGAGGGAAGGAAGTGAAGGGAAGGAAGTGAGGGATAAAAGTGAGGGAAGGGAATGAAGAGAGGGAGTGAGGGAAGGAAGTGAAGGGAAGGGAGGGAAGAGAGGGAGTGACTGAAGGGAGTGAAGAGAGGGAGTGAGAGAAGGAAGTGGGAAAAACAGGTAAAAAGAGTGAATTGAGGAAAAGGAATGATGGAAGGAGAAATAAATAAAAGTGTGTGAGGATCTACATATCTCCAAACCCCCCCCCAACCCCCCACGCTGCACGTGACAGCTCCAGTAATTATCGCACCGTCGGAATATTGCAACGCGGTGCTGGGCTGCAGTCGCCAGGCCGGCTGTGTCCGGTGGTTGTGTGGTGTCGGGTGGTTGTGTGGTGTCCGGTGGTTGTGTGGTGTCCAGTGGTTGTGTGGTGTCCGGTGGTTGTGTGGTGTCCGGTGGTTGTGTGGTGTCCGGTGGTTGTGTGGTGTCCAGTGGTTGTGTGGTGTCCGGTGGTTGTGTGGTGTCCGGTGGTTGTGTGGTGTCCGGTGGTTGTGTGGTGTCCGGTGGTTGTGTGGTGTCCGGTGGTTGTGTGGTGTCCGGTGGTTGTGTGGTGTCCGGTGGTTGTGTGGTGTCCGGTGGTTGTGTGGTGTCCGGTGGTTGTGTGGTGTCCGGTGGTTGTGTGGTGTCGGGTGGTTGTGTGGTGTCCGGTGGTTGTGTGGTGTCCGGTGGTTGTGTGGTGTCCAGTGGTTGTGTGGTGTCCGGTGGTTGTGTGGTGTCCGGTGGTTGTGTGGTGTCCGGTGGTTGTGTGGTGTCCGGTGGTTGTGTGGTGTCCGGTGGTTGCGTGGTGTCCGGTGGTTGTGTGGTGTCCGGTGGTTGTGTGGTGTCCGGTGGTTGTGTGGTGTCCGGTGGTTGTGTGGTGTCCGGTGGTTGTGTGGTGTCCGGTGGTTGTGTGGTGTCCGGTGGTTGTGTGGTGTCCGGTGGTTGTGTGGTGTCCGGTGGTTGTGTGGTGTCCGGTGGTTGCGTGGTGTCCGGTGGTTGTGTGGTGTCCGGTGGTTGTGTGGTGTCCGGTGGTTGTGTGGTGTCCGGTGGTTGTGTGGTGTCCGGTGGTTGCGTGGTGTCCGGTGGTTGTATGGTGTCCGGTGGTTGTGTGGTGTCCGGTGGTTGTGTGGTGTCCGGTGGTTGTGTGGTGTCCGGTGGTTGTGTGGTGTCCGGTGGTTGTGTGGTGTCCGGTGGTTGTGTGGTGTCCGGTGGTTGTGTGGTGTCCGGTGGTTGTGTGGTGTCCGGTGGTTGCGTGGTGTCCGGTGGTTGTGTGGTGTCCGGTGGTTGTGTGGTGTCCGGTGGTTGTGTGGTGTCCGGTGGTTGTGTGGTGTCCGGTGGTTGTGTGGTGTCCGGTGGTTGTGTGGTGTCCGGTGGTTGTGTGGTGTCCGGTGGTTGTGTGGTGTCCGGTGGTTGCGTGGTGTCCGGTGGTTGTGTGGTGTCCGGTGGTTGTGTGGTGTCCGGTGGTTGTGTGGTGTCCGGTGGTTGCGTGGAGTCCGGTGGTTGTGAGATGTCCGGTGGTTGCGTGGTGTCCGGTGGTTGTGTGGTGTCCGGTGGTTGTGTGGTGTCCGGTGGTTGTGTGGTTCCCGGTGGTTGTGTGGTGTCCGGTGGTTGTGTGGTGTCCGGTGGTTGTGTGGTGTCCGGTGGTTGTGTGGTGTCCGGTGGTTGTATGGTGGTGTCCGGTGGTTGTGGGGTGTCCGGTGGTTGTATATGGTGTCTGGTGGTTGCGTGGTGTCCGGTGGTTGTATGGTGTCCGGTGGTTGTGTGGTGTCCGGTGGTTGTGTGGTGTCCGGTGGTTGTGTGGTGTCCGGTGGTTGTGTGGTGTCCGGTGGTTGCGTGGTGTCCGGTGGTTGTGTGGTGTCCGGTGGTTGCGTGGTGTCTGGTGGTTGTGTGGTGTCCGGTGGTTGTGTGGTGTCCGGTGGTTGTGTGGTGTCCGGTGGTTGTATGGTTTTGTCTGGTGGTTGCGTGGTGTCCGGTGGTTGTGTGGTGTCCGGTGGTTGTGTGGTGTCCGGTGGTTGTGTGGTGTCCGGTGGTTGTGTGGTGTCCGGTGATTGTGTGGTGTCCGGTGGTTGTGTGGTGTCCGGTGGTTGTGTGGTGTCCGGTGGTTGTGTGGTGTCCGGTGGTTGCGTGGTGTCCGGTGGTTGTGTGATGTCCGGTGGTTGTGTGGTGTCCGGTGGTTGGGTGGTGTCCGGTGGTTGCGTGGTGTCCGGCGGTTGTGTGGTGTCCGGTAGTTGTGTGGTGTCCGGTGGTTGTGAGATGTCCGGTGGTTGCGTGGTGTCCGGTGGTTGTGTGGTGTCCGGTGGTTGTGTGGTGTCCGGTGGTTGTGTGGTTTCCGGTGGTTGTGTGGTGTCCGGTGGTTGTGTGGTGTCCGGTGGTTGTGTGGTGTCCGGTGGTTGTGTGGTGTCCGGTGGTTGTATGGTGGTGTCCGGTGGTTGTGTGGTGTCCGGTGGTTGTATGGTGGTGTCCTGTGGTTGCGTGGTGTACGGTGGTTGTGTGGTGTCCGGTGGTTGTGTGGTGTCCGGTGGTTGTGTGGTGTCCGGTGGTTGTGTGGTGTCCGGTGGTTGTGTGGTGTCCGGTGGTTGCGTGGTGTCCGGTGGTTGTGTGGTGTCCGGTGGTTGCGTGGTGTCCGGTGGTTGTGTGGTGTCCGGTGGTTGTGTGGTGTCCGGTGGTTGTGTGGTGTCCGGTGGTTGTATGGTGGTGTCTGGTGGTTGCGTGGTGTCCGGTGGTTGTGTGGTGTCCGGTGGTTGTGTGGTGTCCGGTGGTTGTGTGGTGTCCGGTGGTTGTGTGGTGTCCGGTGGTTGTGTGGTGTCCGGTGGTTGTGTGGTGTCCGGTGGTTGCGTGGTGTCCGGTGGTTGTGTGGTGTCCGGTGGTTGTGTGGTGTCCGGTGGTTGTGTGGTGTCCGGTGGTTGTGTGGTGTCCGGTGGTTGTGTGGTGTCCGGTGGTTGTGTGGTGTCCGGTGGTTGTGTGGTGTCCGGTGGTTGTGTGGTGTCCGGTGATTGTGTGGTGTCCGGTGGTTGTGTGGTGTCTGGTGGTTGTGTGGTGTCTGGTGGTTGTGTGGTGTCTGGTGGTTGTGTGGTGTCCGGTGGTTGTGTGGTGTCTGGTGGTTGTGTGGTGTCCGGTGGTTGTGTGGTGTCCGGTGGTTGTATGGTGGTGTCCGGTGGTTGCGTGGTGTCCGGTGGATGTGTGGTGTCCGGTGGTTGTGTGGTGTCCGGTGGTTGTGTGGTGTCCGGTGGTTGTGTGGTGTCCGGTGGTTGTGTGGTGTCCGGTGGTTGTGTGGTGTCCGGTGGTTGTGTGGTGTCCGGTGGTTGTGTGGTGTCCGGTGGTTGTATGGTGTCCGGTGGTTGTGTGGTGTCCGGTGGTTGTGTGGTGTCCGGTGGTTGTGTGGTGTCCGGTGGTTGTATGGTGGTGTCCGGTGGTTGTATGGTGTCCGGTGGTTGTATGGTGGTGTCATTTTGTTTTTACATACCCAATGCTTTTCTTACTTCATACTTCTCATACATCATCAATAAACAAATGACACGGGTTTCCTCGCTCGTTTTGTAAGGGAAAAACTAGAATAGAATTAACACTTGTGAATTTGTTTGTATTTTCTTTCAATTTTTGCTAGAAGTGGAGTGAGCGACCAGCTTTGTGCTGTTTGTTCCCAGGAAACAACTACTCACAATACCTTAAACTTAAAATACTTTGAATTTATAATCCTCTAAATACTCAAAATACCTTCAACACAAAATACCCTAAATACTCAAAATACCCTAAAGTCAAAATACCCTAAACACAAATACTATAAATACTCAAAATACCCTAAACACAAAATACTCTAACTACTCAAAATACCTAAATACTCTAAATACTCAAAATAGCCTAAACTCAAAAAACTCAAAGCCATTTTTATGCGTTTCAAAGCTATTTTTGTGCGTGTCAAGGCGGTTTTTGCACGTGTCAAGCGTTTATGTGCGTGTCACGGCTGTTTATGTGCGGGTCAAGTGCGTTTATGTGCGTGCCAAGGCTGTTTATGTGCAAGTCAAGTGCGTTTATGTGCGTGCCAAGGCTGTTTATGCGAGTGTCAAGTGCGTTATGTGCGTTTCAAAACTGTTTATGTGCTTGTCACGGCTGTTTATGTGCGTGTCAAGTGCGTTTATGTGCATGTCACGGCTGTTTATGTGCGTGTCAAGTACGTTTATGTGCGTGTCATGGCTGTTTATGTGCGGGTCAAGTGCGTTTATGTGCGTGCCAAGGCTGTTTATGTGCGTGTCTAGGCTTTTTACAGGCGTGCCAAGGCTGTTTATGTGCATGTCAAGTGCATTTATGTGCGTGTCATGGCCGTTTTTGTACGCGAGAAGGGCGTCTGGCGCGCGTCCAAATGCCGTCACCACGACGGCTGCGGCATAATGTAGCGGAAAGCTTCACGAATTCTCCATTGAAAAGAACAATCGACTTCTGCTTCAGTTTTGGGTTGAAAAACGCATCGTCTCGGCTCAGGGCAGCGCTGCTAGGCCGGGGCTTAGGCTGAATGTATGAATTTGGGTTGGGTATGAAACTGAAGGCTGAATGTACGAATTGGGGGTTTTTCATAGTGAAACTGAAGGCTGAATGTACGAATTGGGGTTTTTTCAAAGTGAAACTGAAGGCTGAATGTACGAATTGGGGGTTTTTCATAGTGAAACTGAAGGCTGAATGTACGAATTGGGGGTTTTTCATAGTGAAACTGAAGGCCGAAACTCACGAACTTTGGGGTTTTGCAACGGATATTCAAGGCGTCATATTTCCAGCACTTGCAGTTTTGCTCGTGAATTTGGAAGCTAAAATTTGCAAATTTGGGTTTTTTGTAAGTAAAGTTTGAAGCCAAAACTTATGGATTCAAAGTTTTTGCAAGCATCATTAGGGGTTGGAATTCATGAAATTTACAGCTTTTCAAATGAAATTCGAGGAATAAGTACACAAATTTCAAGCCTTTTCTTGTAAAATTGGAGGCTACAATTTACAAATTTGAGGCTTTTTCTTGTCTAGGTAGAGGCCGAAATTCACGTATTTGAGGCTTATTCTTTTAAAATTGGAGGCTAAAATTTAATAATTTGAGGCTTTTTCTTCTAAAATTGAAGGCTAAAATTCACGAGTGTAGGGCTTTCGCGGGTAGATTTGAAGGTCTTGTATTCTAGCCTCAGTTGGGTTGTAGAGCAGGGCTTCTCAACCGGGGGTACATGTACATTGTACGCCTAGGGGTACATTTAACATTCTTCATATGTTAAAATGTAAAATATATATTTACATACAGCGGTATAGGTATGCATAATTATCAATCATCAAGTGTATTTTCAAAGTTTCTTAAACCTTTAACTGCGCTGGAGGCACATGAAGATACACAATAAAGCTAAGGGGATACACGACAGTAAAAAGGCTGAGAAGCCCTGTTGTAGAGGCAACACCTCCTCAGCTCAAGACAATAATCTTGTAGACTTGATTTTACTGAGGTACTTCCATGTTCGAGAAATGGGCACGCTGAGGCAATTTGACGAGGAAGTAGCAAACTAAGGAAATGAACTTCTTTCTCATCTTAATGTTTCTATGCCTTTTCTGCATAGATTCTGCGTCTCCTTTACTCCATACTAAATGGTGCCTTCTGTCTTCCTCTCTTTGGATCGTATCCAAAAAAATCTAATTTGGTTAAAAAAATTGTGTCCAGAAAATACGTAATTGAAGGAATATAGATTGAAAAGAAGCAAGTTGAAGAAATGAGAGGTAAAAATAGCAAAGTGGAAATATTTAGATCGCAAATGATCAGTTCAAGGAAATTTGGCTGAACAAAAGCTTAATTGGATATATTTGGCTGAAGAAATGCTAAATTGGATATATTTGGCTGAAGAAAGGCTAAATTGGATATATTTGGCTGAAGAAAGGCTAAATTGGATATATTTGGCTGAAGAAAGGCTAAATTGGATATATGTGGCTGAAGAAAGGCTAAATTGGATATATTTGGCTGAAGAAAGGCTAAATTGGATATATTTGGCTGAAGAAATGCTAAATTGGATATATTTGGTTGAAGAAAGGCTAAATTGGTGACATTTGGCTGAAGAAAGGCTAAATTGGATATATTTGGCTGAAGAAAGGCTAAATTGGATATATTTGGCTGAAGAAAGGCTAAATTGGATATATTTGGCTGAAGAAAGGCTAAATTGGATATATTTGGCTGAAGAAAGGCTAAATTGGATATGTTTGGTTGAAGAAAGGCTATATTGGTGACATTTGGCTGAAGAAAGGCAAAATTGGAGACATTTGGCTGGAGGAAGGCTAAATTGAAAAAATTAGCCTAGCAATGAGCTAAATTGAAGAAATTGGGCTAGATGAATGCAAAAATTTAGTTTATTGGCAAGAAAGAATTAGCTCGACAATACCATCCAATTCCTAAAAAAAATAAAAAATTGGAGATTTAGGAGTGGAAATTACGTGTTTTTAAGAGGCGATCGTAAGAAATCGTCAATAACGGGCCGAAGAAATGAATACTTTAGTGGAGATGAATAAAATGTTAATGAATGCAGACGTGAAAGAATGGTGAAAAGTGCCTAGAATTTATTCCAATTTATGTGTGAAGTTTATGACAAGCTCCACTCAAGGCAATGGCCATGTTTTTTAAAGGAAGAAGGATCAATAAAAACTTTACGAATCGGAGAAAAGGAAAACTATGCGATAAGAATATAAGAATATGTTCCTGAGTTCTAAAGAATTGTATTTTTTAAAGCAGTGGAAACATAGAAGAAAAAACATTTCATAAAAAACTCTAAACTTCAGGGAATAATTCTCGAAGTGATAAAAAATTTTAAAACAAAAAAAAATGAAAAATTACGAATAAAAACGAGGTATGTACTTTCAACAATATTTTTCTAAGCAGTGCGAGACTCGAAAATTGAAAAGCTGAAACCTTTCAAATAAAAACAACACATTCTTAGCAGGCATTTGACCTTAGATGATCTGCTTTTCTAAATGAAATAAAGGGGAAACTTTGAGAGGAAAGATACATTGTTCTTTGCTACCACAACCGTAGCTGGCAGCTCTTTACTTCCACGTGAAAGGTCGTGTGTTCGATACCTCACTGCAGCCTGCAGTACCAGCAGTACCCTACCCCCCCTCACAGTACGTCCTCCCCCACCCTCTACCTCACCCCCTGCCCCACCCGCAAGGGGAACACTAACCCCTCCCTAAAGAGATAGCAATGAGGAGCAGGTAAGACTAGCTCTAAAGGGGGGAATGGTGGGGGTCTGGAAGATAAAGAGGGGGTTGGATTAGGGATAAAGGGAGGGGTTGGAGTCAGGGTTAAAACGAGTGTTTGGGGTTAGGGATGAAGGGAGGGTTTGGGGTCAGGGATAGAGGGAGAGGTTGGGGTTAGGGATAAAAAGAGGGGTTCGAGGTTAGAGATAAAAGGAGAGGCTGGGGTTTAGGACAATGGGAGAAGTTGGGGATGAAAGGAGAGGTTGGGGTTAGGGATAAAGGGAGAGTTTGGGGTTAAGGGTAAAGGGAGAGGCTAGGGCTTAGGATAAAGGGAGAGGTTGGGGTTGGTGGTTAGGGATAAAGAAAGAGTAAAGAGGCTTAGGGAATAGAGTAGTAAGGGAGCGTGGGGTTAAAGAGGTCAGTGGGGGGTTGTGTAAATGGGCTTTTAGGCATCGAAATTGTCAAATTCGAGGTTCTGAGTTGAAATGAGAGAATTTGCATTTCTGCAGCATAAATAGGACAAACAGAAGTTCCTCGATTCACCCATCCATGTTACGTAATCAACATCTGTTTCAACAGTAATTTCATTACATGGATTGTACATTAGATTATTAGTTAGTTTAAGCCTCCCTATCCGCAACATAGGCGTTCTAAAGAGAGGTAGGAGGACAACACCATTTAGTATGGAGTTGAGGGAACGCGGAATCTATGCAGAAAGGGCATCGAAACAGTAAGATAAGAAAGAAGTTCATGAAAAAGATCAAAGTTGAAGAAGAAAGTAGTAGGTGCTGAAAAAACAGGACAGCAGTGAACCGAAAAAAAATAGTTCTTAATTTAACAAAAGCATTTTATTTCAACAAAAAGAAAGCCTACCTAACTCTCAGCACGGGCCCTCACATTGATCCCTTGGGAGGGCTAATTTCCAAAGACACGATATTTGTATACCCTGAGGGGCTCATTATATGGAAACCGTCTCCGATCAGCAATATACGTAGCCTTTGATCAGTAACAATAGAGTTAAGGTTTTAGTGTCGATATTTACTTTGATAATTGCTTACTTACAAAAGTTTTTTATTTACCATGAGTGTTTTTTTTAGCGTATGAATTTTGTGTGCTTGGAAAATTTAATGTTTCGTTTTGCGTGTTCAAATGTAGTTAGGAAATATATTTTTTTATATTGTTTATTATTCTTGTGTGTGTTGGCTGAATATTATTAAATATTCCGAGCCACCCCAATATTTTGAGATAGCATTTGCGCAAATGCTTTAGCTCCTCTCACTGTACATCAAATCATTTTTTTAAATTCAATCGATGTAAAAAATCAGTTTTAAAATTTTTAAAATTTTTAAAACTAATTTCCTAGTTTCAACAAAAAATAGGGAATAATTCATATGAGTTGAGAAAATACGTGAAAAAAATTATATTTTGTGAGAAATAAATTTAGGAAGAGAGATATTTCGCCTGAAAAAATCTCACAAAAAATCGATATCGTAAAAATGCACAAGTTTTGGGAAAAAGACAGTCATGCAAAAAATATTCATACATCACGCACAAGTTTGTTTAATTCCATCGACTTACTCTCAAACTTGAAAAATATGAAACAAAGACAGAAATTAGCGTATATTGCTCTCTTACCCGCGTCCCGGTACAAGGAAATAAATAAATTTTTTCAACGAAATTCCTTTCTTTAACTAATAAAATCCGTGCGCTGCAACACTGATATGTACATGTACATTCAAAACTCTTTTCACCACCTGGTCATACCAGAGTCCCTCATCAATGAAATACATTTTTTTCAAATAAAATCCTTTCTCTACGCAATCATATTCGTGTTTTTCAAAGAAATTCCATCTTTTAACTAATCACGCTTGTTTTGCACTAAATAAAATAAATTTATTTAAGAAATTCCATCCTTTAACTCATCATATTCGAGTCCCACAACAAAGACAGATTTTTTAAGAAAATTCTTCCGTTAACTAATCATAGCAGTAGCCGTCTGCACTGAAACACACACACATTTTGCACAAATCCCTTGCTCCATTTAATCACCACCTTTTCCCAATGCCAAGAAATGCAATTTTGGAAGAAATACATTTTTTATAGAAATGAAATTTTTAAAGAAATACATTTTTTAAAGAAAAAAATTTGTTAAAGATATACAATTTTTATAGAAATACATTTTTTAAAGATTTACATTTTTTGAAGAAATACATTTTAAAGAAATATATTTTAAAGAAGTACATTTTAAAGAAATAAATTTTAAAGAAATACTTTTTTTTAAATAATCCCTTGCTCTACCTAATCCCACCCGTGTCCCACGACAAAGAAGTACATTTTTTAAATAATTTCAGCTCTGGACCAAAGAAAGCAAGAGACAGAGACGCCAGATTTCCCCTCGGCAACTTCCCTCTTTCTGCCCTCTAACTTGCTGGCCAACGGCTGCGGCCGCGATCGGAGAGGGACGGACTGGTCCAATTGTGACTGGGACTTCGCTGCTCAAGTTGCCGTACGTTGCCGTGTGTTGCCATCTGGCGTTGCCATCGGATTTTGCCATGTGTTGCCATGTCCTGCCCTGTATTGCCATCTGGCGTTGCCATCTGGTGTTAACATGTATTGCCATCTGGTGTTGCCATCTGGTGTTGTCATGTCCTGCCATCTGGTGTTGCGATCTGGGGTTGTCATGTCCTGCCATGTATTGCCATCTGGTGTTGCCATCTGGTGTTGTCATGTCCTGCCATGTATTGCCATCTGGTGTTGTCATGTCCTGCCATGTATTGCCATCTGGTGTTAACATCTGGCGTTGCCATCTGGTGTTCCTCTCTGGCGTTGCCATCTGGTGTTGTCATGTCCTGCCATGTATTGCCATTTGGTGTTGCCATATGCTGCCATGCCTTGACTTCTGGCATTACCAAGTGTTGTACCCGCACCTTGTGTTGTACCCTCACCTTGTGTTGTACCCTCACCTTGTGTTGTACCCTCATCTTGTGTTGTACCCTCACCTTGTGTTGTACTCTCACCTTACTAAATCAGACCTTTCGTGTATAACTCTACGGTAGAAGCCACACACATTTCAATTACAATCAATCAGAATGAGCCCAAAAAAGGTTATAAACTCTACGGTAAAAGCAACACACATTTCAATTACAATCAATCAGGATGAGCAAAAAAAGGCTATAAACTCTAGGGTAAAAGCAACACACATTTCAATTACAATCGATCAGAATGAGCATAAAAAAAGGCTATAAACTCTACGGTAAAATTAACAAACATTTCAATTACAATCAATCCGTATGAGCCAAAAATGACTATAAAACACTACGGTAGAAGCAACACACATTTCAATTACAATCAACCAGTATACATTGCGGTTACTAACATTCCCGTTTTAGACACCCATACGCCAGCTTAATATTTACTTCAAAGACATCAATGAGAAGGCTATTTATTCCACCTGTACATCTCGCCTCTGTGTACACTGTACACATATCAGCATTTGTACACCGGTTAATACAGGGTATGCGTATACTGTTTGAGTTTCGTTTGATGGGGGTGAAATTACAGACTTCAAGCACAAATACAGTTGGAATTTTATAGGCATACTAGTGTATATGACCCGTCAAAAATGACGGGATTGGGTATTTTCCTTAAATAAATCTTGCAGACGTGGATGACGAACAAATGTATCCATCCCAATAGTATTCGCCACTAAAATATTCTTGTACTTGTGCACTGGTGAAACTCGTATCACAGATACGGTTACTGTATCACAGATACGCTCACAGATCGTGAGCGTCACAGAGAGACGGAAGAAGCGGACACCAAACAAATATGTATATCAAATATATAAATACAAAAATATAAATAAAATATATAAATAAAAATTACAAACCCTTGATATATTACATACTCGGGATGTATCAAATACTCCGGATATTTTATATCCTCAAGACAATACTACATACTCAGGCCAAATTTCATACTCAGGGTATATTACATTCTCCGGATAAAGTATATACTGAGAAAATTCGTCCCTTAAGATACGTCCCACAAAAGCCCGTACCTAATATTTATTTTCCAGTAGCAGTGATACCATCACAATCAGTAACGCCTTTTCTAAAGGTTAACTTTTAAAGTAATTAAATGCTCATGTTTTCTTACGATGGTATTACTGACAGGGGAAAATAAATAGTCGGTTCGGTTTTTTGTGGGAGACATGGTATTATCAGGCTGTATTATATCATTACAAATTCAGGATCTGCATACCTTGAAATCAACTGCATTTCTGAATGGCATATTGCAGGTTTAAATGTAGTTGCATTGGCAAACTTTGTATTAAAATAAAATTTTCATTCGACTGACACAACACCTGTTTCTATTCATCCGATCACCCAATGCTCAATAGAAATATACAACGTCTTAGAAAACATGTTTTATTGATATGGTTTATTTGCTTATCCTATCACCCAGCCTCAATGAAAATATACAATGTCCTAGAAAAGGTGTTTTATTGGTATGGTATATGTGTTTATCCAATCAGCCAATACAAAATAAAAAAAAAAGGTCGTAGAAAACATGCTCTATTGATATGGTTAAACTGTTTATCTAATCATCCAACACCCAATAAATGAATGCTAGGTCATAAAAAACATGGTAGTCCACTCATCCCAATAAATATATAAAAATATACAAGGTCAAACAAAACAAGTTTTTCCGAAATGAATTTTTTATTCAAATACTCACCCAATCAATAAATGCTAAATCATAAAAAAACATGTTAGTCCACTCATCCCAATAAATATATAAAAATACACAAGGTCACAGAAAACATGTACCTCTGGAATCAGTGCCACACGCAGCCGACGGACACACGAGCAACATGAACTGCGTCATGTTTTTTTATAATTACGAGAGGCATTACAGAAATATCGTACCCGTTTGAGACAATGTGGGTTAGTTGCCGATAATTGGACGTGATTGCAGTGGAAGACTCTTGGTAACTGAGGAACATTTCCTTGAGAGTCTGAACTTATATGTTATGGGCACCGATGTCTGGAAATGAGCCTAGAAATATTGCTCAAAAACTTCGAAATGGGAAATTATCATACCCGCAAAAATATTTTTGCGCGCTGAATTTTTTTTCATAAAGACCGTAAATCCAAAATTTTCTTCCTAATCCGAAAAGTGCTTTTAAATAGAGCATATTTACTCCGTAACGTTTTTTTAAATACGTGATAAAAACTCATAATTAATTACTAGAAAAAAGTGCCCATGTTGAGAGCCTTCCAATACTGTGCAAAACTCAAAAAATATTCGGAGTCGAAAAAAGTTTTTCCGGTAAAACAGAAAAAATTTTCTCCGCAGTGTAAAATTTTTCTCAAAATGAAAAAACTTTCAAAAACTGATACATTTAAAAAACGCTCTAGTGAAAAACTCAAAAAAAAAATTTCCGAGGGGAAATCATAACGCGCAGCAAAGTTCCCTCGTGAGAAGGCAGGAGCGACAAAGTGTGAAGTGAGGGCACTTCTCCCCTCACTGGCGCCTCATTGCGAGGGTCATTGAATCTTAAATCGAAGGCGCCAGCGAAGCCCGCACCGAAATGAAAATTGTGTAAGTTTTTGGACAGGTTTTACTGAGACTGGAACTGCTTTACTGCATTGATTGTCGGGCATCCTTTGTGATCGTTGGGTGTACAGTGTACTGGTGTTGTGTACAGTGTACTGGTGGTGTGTACAGTGTAATGGTGGGGTGTACAGTGTAATGGTGGGGTGTACGATGATGTACAATGTACTATACCTCGCTCCTTTCAAAAGATTTTGTTATTCTCGAATCGAACGTATGGTATCTTTTTAAAACTATCATAGCTATAAAACCGCAAACGGGAAAGAGGTTTGGTAAATTCAGAATGAATAAGAAGATTTTTAAGCTTTCGACCAGCGTATCAAGCCTACCGACCATTACAACATATTGCAAAAAATATTCAAATAATCCACCTCCTTGAAAGGAATCGCTACGCAACGGAACGTTTTGATGGTACACCGTGGCCGCCTCGATCTCCTGATTTAAGTGCTCCAATTTTCTGTCTCTCGGGATACTTGAAGAGAAATGTTTGCATTGATATAGCTGATACTTTACAGAAATTGAAACTAAGCATCTCTCAAACATCACAGAGCATCACTTTTAAATGACCTCCGTTATTGGAACTATAGTGGAATTTATTTTATTGTTTCATTTGAAAATGTGTGTTAAACTTGGAAATTTCATCTTTCATCTGAATTGACCAAATGTCTTTACCAATTTTAGTTTTATAGTTGAGACAGTTTCAAAAACTGTACCTTACTTATCTCTCTGTATAAGCCCCTCATCTTACAACAACCCCCTACCCTCGTATAAGCCCCTCACCTTACAACAACCCCCCCTACCCTCGTATAACCCCTCACCTTACAACAACCCCCTACCCTCGTATAACCCCTCACCTTACAACAGACCCCCCTAACCTCGTATAAGCCCTCACCTTACAACAACCCCCTATCCTCGTATAACCCCTCACCTTACAACAACCCCCCTAACCTCGTATAAACCCTCACCTTACAACAACCCCCTACCCTCGTATAACCCCTCACCTTACAAAAAAACCCCTACCCTCGTCTAAACCCCCACCCCCCAAAATCCCCCTACCCTCGTTTAAACCCCCACCCCCCAAAATCCCCCCTACCCTCGTATAAACGTCTCCCAAAAAATTCACGCACCACGGAACAAAAAAGCGATCTTTAAAATTTGCCGGCTTTTTGCTCGGTAGTGGAAGAAGCTCCGCCGTCGAATTTCCATCTGAGCGAAAGTTTTATTCGCTTTCTAAAGAGTTTGCTGAAGCTCTCAAGCTCTCAGGCTCTTTTGAGGCGATAGCGACGTCTGCGCTGAGTTATACCAGTCTGCGCCCTAAGTTACACCAGTCTACGCTGAGTTACACCAGCCTGCACCCTGAGTGACACCAGCCTGCGCCCTGAGTTACACCAGCCTGCGCCCTGATTTACACCAGCCTGCGCGTTGAGTTACACCAGCCTGCACCCTGAGTTACACCAGCCTGCGCCCTGAGTTATACCAGCCTGCGCCCTGAGTTACACCAGCCAGTGCCCTGAGCTACACCAGCCAGTGCTATGAGCTACACCAGCCTGCGCTCTGAGCTACACCAGCCGGCGCTATGAGCTACACCAGCCGGCGCTCTGAACTACACCAGCCGGCGCTATGAGCTACACCAGCCGGAGCTCTGAGCTACACCAGCCGGCGCTCTGAGCTACACCAGCCGGCGCTCTGAGTTACACCAGCCGGCGTTCTGAGCTACACCAGCCGGCGCTATGAGCTACACCAGCCGGAGCTCTGAGCTACACCAGCCGGCGCTCTGAGCTACACCAGCAGGCGCTCTGAGCTACACCAGCCGGCGCTCTGAGTTACACCAGCCGGCGTTCTGAGCTACACCATCCGGCGCTCTGAGCTACACCAGCCTGCGCTCTGAGCTACACCAGCCGGCGTTCTGAGCTACACCAACCGGCGCTCTGAGCTACACCAGCCAGCGCTCTGAGTTACACCAGCCGGCTTTCTGAGCTACACCAGCCGGCGCTCTGAGTATATCTCTGCTACGGCCCGTATCTCAGCCCTCTATCGTATATCTCATCTTATATACGTATGTTATGTTCATGACTCATTAAACACATTGCATTTTCCTCTGTAAATATCTTACCAAGCAGGGCACAATTCAAATGCAGAAGCAAACATGGATAGGCAAAGCAGTACAAAATATAAATACAAAATCTGTCGCGGGCGCTGCTCCGTTCAATCTTGAACGCTACAGGAAATTACGAGCGCCTTGCTAGATGATATCATGACACGGGGGAGCACGGAGAAATATTGCTTCATATTTGAAAATTATTCCTTATTCTCATAAAATTATTCATTATTTTCATAAAATAATTCCTTATTCTCATAAAATTATTCCTTATTCTCAGAAATTAATTCCTTGTTCTCATAAATTAATTCCTTATTCTCATAAATCTGCGTGATTTTGTTTGTTTACTTGGTTGTTTGCTTTTCGCCGTCACAACAGATTGTAAAATTTACCTCAAAGCTAAAAAAAATAAAATATGCTTTTAGTAACAACAGCGTGTAAAATTTAAGTCATGGCTTTGAAAAAATAAGTGCTATTTCGATTTCGTATTGCAGGTAAGTTCAAGTTTGTCGGTACTATACAGGTACTGAAGTTTATTCGCCACTTTGAACATTTATTACACTACAACTCACACAGCCGTGAACATGCGTTACACGCATAATGTTAGAGGAAACATTTAACTTTCCTGCTGTATCAGTGATACGGGTTTGAAGTGTGTTTAAAATGGCGATGTGGCACATGGAACACAACAAATTCAAACGTACATGGAACACAACATATTCAAACGCACATGGAACACAGCATATTCAAACGTACATGGAACACAACATATTCAAACGTACACGGAACACAACAAATTTAAACGTACATGGAACACAACATATTCAAACGTACATGGAACACAACATATTCAAACGTACATGGAACGCAACAAATTCAAACGTACATGGAACACAATGTATTCAAACGTACATGGAACACAACATATTCAAACGTACATGGAACACAACAAATTCAAACGTACATGGGACACAACATATTCAAACAACCATGGAACATAACAAATCCAAGTAAACATGAAACATAACAAATTCAAACAAACACGAAACACAAAGAAACATGCATTTCAAAGTTCGGTTGTGTTTGCGTTTGAGTATTCTGGACAAACACTAAAAGTTGTTGATCCCCCACACCGTATCGTGGATACGGTCTCGTGCAAATGTTCTGTTTATGGACGATATTTCGAGCAGCTTAGTCAGCAAGTGTTTAGTGCCCTGTTGTCACGGTAGAGGAAACAAGGTAGGCTCAAACCAGTGTTTTTTCGTTGACGGTGTGGTTTTGCTGACGTCACGGCAACGAACCAATAGCAGCGCTCATATTGCATCTGGTAGCACTACTACTCCCAAATTTGGCTCCACTATTGGCCTAACGACGTGGCGTGTTGGTGACGTCATAAAGTTTGTTTGAAATGAAGCCTTTCTATTGGCTAGCCAAACAAGAAGAGGTGTATTTTCTCCTATAAAAATGACCCTACCTTGTTTCCTCTAACGTGCCTGTTGCATTATTTTTGCCTTCATTAAGGATGGGGATTGTCGACTAGTTTTGTGAGTACAAATAATTTATGTAAACAACTGGGAGAGGTGGTCTAGTTCACTTATGCAACTGATAAATACGCTTGTTTATCTGTTTGTTTGTTTGCTTGTTTGTTTGCTTATTTGTATGCCTGCTTCCTCGTCTTATTAGCTTCGTGTGCTTGTGCAAGGCTTACAGAAATAAATTGAGGCTTCACACAACACGCTGCACATGTCACTGGCATAAGTCCACTGGAATAAACAAGCACATGACCTGGACTAAATAAATATATCACCTGGACTAAATAAATATATCACCTGGACTAAATAAATATATCACCAGGACTACATAAATATATCACCTGGACTAAATAAATATATCACCTGGACTAAATAAATATATCACCTGGACTAAATAAATATATCACCTGGACTAAATAAATATATCACCAGGACTAAATAAATATATCACCTGGACTAAATACATATATCACCTGGACTAAATAAGCATATCACCTGGACTAAATAAATATATCACCTGGACTAAATAAATATATCACCTGGACTAAATAAATATATCACCAGGACTAAATAAATATATCACCTGGACTAAATAAATATATCACCTGGACTAAATAAATATATCACCTGGACTAAATAAATATATCACCTGGACTAAATAAATATATCACCAGGACTAAATAAATATATCACCTGGACTAAATACATATATCACCTGGACTAAATAAGCATATCACCTGGACTAAATAAATATATCACCTGGACTAAATAAATATATCACCTGGACTAAATAAACATATCACCTGGACTAAATAAGCATATCACCTGGACTAAATAAGCATATCACCTGGACTAAATAAATATATCACCTGGACTAAATAAGCATATCACCTGGACTAAATAAATATATCACCTGGACTAAATAAATATATCACCTGGACTAATTAAATCAACCACCTGGACTAAATAAGCATATCACCTGGACTAAATAAATATATCACCTGGACTAACTAAATCTATCACCTGGACTAAATAAGCATATCACCTGGACTAAATAAATATATCACCTGGACTAATTAAATCTATCACCTGGACTAAATAAGCATATCACCTGGACTAATTAAATCTATCACCTGGACTAAATAAGCATATCACCTGGACTAAATATATATATCACCTGGACTAAATAAGCATATCACCTGGACTAAATAAATATATCACCTGGACTAAATAAATATATCACCTGGACTAATTAAATCAACCACCTGGACTAAATAAGCATATCACCTGGACTAAATAAATATATCACCTGGACTAATTAAATCTATCACCTGGACTAAATAAGCATATCACCTGGACTAAATAAATATATCACCTGGACTAAATAAGCATATCACCTGGACTAAATAAATATATCACCTGGACTAAATAAGCATATCACCTGGACTAAATAAGCATATCACCTGGACTAAATAAATATATCACCTGGACTAAATAAGCATATCACCTGGACTAAATAAATATATCACCTGGACTAAATAAGCATATCACCTGGACTAAATAAATATATCACTTGGACTAAATAAGCATATCCCGGTCTAACTTCTCACCGCCTGCATTCAAATTTTTCGCCGTACAAGTAATTAAATCGCTTAGACGGCAAAAAACATGCATACTCTGGCAAAAAAAGTGTAACTGGGTACCCCCCGTACTAAACAAGCACATCACCAGGAATTAATGAGCACATAAGTTGTACTAAATAAATAGAGGGGCAGGTACAATTGAGCGGAGTTGCGAGAGGCGCGATGTTGTCGGTGTGCGGGTGTTGTTGGGCAGCGGGGCGAGATGGGGACGCGAGTTGCCTCGTTTGCCTGGGGGGGGGTGGGGGGTGGGAAGTGGAGGGGGATCAAAGGTGGCGAGCGGTGGAGGGCGGTGGAGGGGTGTGGAGTGGGGTGGAGGGGTGTGGAGTGGGGTGGAGGGCGGTGGAGTGAGGTGGAGGGCGGTGGAGTGAGGTGGAGGGAGGTGGAGTGGGGTGGAGGGGTGTGGAGTGGGGTGGAGGGCGGTGGAGTGAGGTGGAGGGGTGTGGAGTGGGGTGGAGGGCGGTGGAGTGGGGTGGAGGGCGGTGGAGTGGGGTGGAGGGCGGTGGAGTGAGGTGGAGGGAGGTGGAGTGGGGTGGAGGGGTGTGGAGTGGGGTGGAGGGCGGTGGAGTGAGGTGGAGGGGTGTGGAGTGGGGTGGAGGGCGGTGGAGTGGGGTGGAGGGCGGTGGAGTGAGGTGGAGGGCGGTGGAGTGGGGTGGAGGGCGGTGGAGTGAGGTGGAGGGCGGTGGAGTGAGGTGGAGGGAGGTGGAGTGGGGTGGAGGGCGGTGGAGGGCGGTGGAGTGAGGTGAAGGGAGGTGGAGTGGGGTGGAGTGAGGTGGAGAGCGGTGGAGTGAGGTGGAGGGCGGTGGAGTGAGGTGGAGTGGGGTGGAGTGAGGTGGAGTGGGGTGGAGTGAGGTGGAATGGGGTGGAGGGAGGTGCAGTGAGGTGGAGAGTGAGATGGAGTGAGGTGGAGTGAGTTGGAGTGAGGGGGAATATGCAGAGTGCGACGCACACAGTACCAAGTGGTGGCAGTAACAAACGAGAATGCAACAAGTCACACAAATAATTAGTAACACCATCACCACACGAGCACAACGCTCATCTATCACTATCACAGCCGGCAGGTAGCGGGTGTTGTGCAACTGAGACAGATCACTATCACTATCACAGCCGGCAGGTAGCGGGTGTTGTGCAACTGAGACAGATCGTCTCACAGTTGTACAGTTCTGTCTTCTATAATACTTGCTCAATGAAACTGTCAGCTTTATTTTAGTTACAAGTAAAGGAACGCTGAGTAAAGTGACTGATTTTAAAACAATTTTTAAACTCAATTAAATAACTCAATATTTAACATACATATTTTTATCCTTTAAACATTGCTATATTCCTTAAATATAACTTGAGCGTTTAAGCCTAGTATTAATTTTAAATCTAACTTGCAACTAACTTCAACCTTTAAACTTAACTTTAACATTTATACATAAAAAAGGTAAGCTACCTTTAACCAACCTGTATCTTCTACACAAGAGATTTTGTTATGGCAGCATACATGGATATTTGATGATTTTCACAAAATGTCCACCATTTTACCTTTCACATAACTGTCGACTGTTAGAAGCTATATTTAAATTCTATCGTTATTGAAAATTTACTTGTATTTTAATTTTACCACGCTAATTTTACTACTATTTCAATTTTACCATTTTAATTTTACTACTTTTGTAATGTTATTGCCTTATTTTTGCTACTTTAACTTCTCTATAATCATTTTTCTACTCTATTTTAACTACCTTAATTTTACTACTTAATTTTCACTACTTTAATTTCACTACTTGAATTTCATTATTTTGATTTTCTACATGTACTTCGACGTACAGCAATGAGTCTCAGTTAGTCGATTATACATAAAATGTTCACTGGAATGTATGTCTTCGTATATAAAACATTCAACTTCATTTAACATAAAAACATATAAAGACATTTTATTTATAAAACATTTCTCTGAAAATCCTTAATTTTCACTTAACTGCAATCGATACAGTCGATATATAACATGTATTTAAAAACATAACATAAATTTCAAGCAGGAACAAATTCAAACAATTGTGGAACATACAGAAACATGTATTTTAATGTGTAGGTGTGTTTGCTTTTGAAAGTCTTACACATGTGTGAACAAAGTACGTGAGATGGAAAACTCGGATTTCATATGAGCACACGTTTTCACCGACACACACCCATACCAACACACGCACACACACCAATACACACACACTCACGCACACACAAACGCACACACAAACACACACACACATGAGTGAGAGATCAGCTTAAGTTTCATGTTGAGTCTCATTGTAGGAACATCTTTACATTACTTACGCCATTACTTACGCCGTTACTTAGACCGTTACTTACGCCATTACTTACGCCATTACTTACGTAATTACTTACGCCATTGCTTACGAATTACTTACGCTGATACTTACACCATTACTTACGCCATTACTTACGCCATTACTTACGTAATTACTTACGCCATTACTTACGAATTACTGACGCTGATACTTACACCATTACTTACGCCATTACTTACTCCATTTCTTACGCTTAATGGATTGTGTCAGTACCGGTGGATTTCAGTACATGGAATACATGGAATTATAAGTCATTCCTGAATTAAAGTACAATTCAAGGTTCAAATGAATCATATTATCTCTATTAATAATATTATCTACTGTAATATTGATAATATTTTCTCACTTGAAATGTTTGTTGCCTATTATTACACGTATTCCTATAAGTTATTTCACTCAGAATTTACGATCACACACGCGAAAATAAACATTCTTCGTGTCTAGAATAGTGAAATATTTATATTTATATTTTTTACATTTATATTTATTTATATATTTTATTTATATATTTTTTATTCATATTTATTTTTTTTCAAGTTTTTCCGCCGCAGCAGATTGTAAATACCCTACTGATGGCAATAAAACGTGGAACGAATTGGGATTTTTTGTGCATTTTTAAACCGAACTCATAATGTCAAATTCCCGTTATTTTTCTCTTTCCAAATGAAATAATATGGAAGAATTTATCTGCTGGCAATAAAATTATTTTTTGTGCATTTCTTCGACGGTCCTTGGAACATTTAAATATAATTTAAAATTCAATGAAAATCTCGACGCCATTTTTGACGAGACAAAACTGCATCAAACTTCTCTTCAGGTCACAGTTCACGCCAAAAAATTACAACGAATAAAATTTAATCAAGGGAATAAGCATCTGAAAGCAAGCAGCAAATTCCAGTCAGGATTCTTCACATGACTCAAAGGAAGGAGGAAGACAATAAATTGTCTGGCCGGAATACAGTCTCGTAATTACGGAGGCCGTGCGGCTGCGCAGTCCAATTTGCTAAAAAGCAACTTCACAATTGCGAGTCGCCTATAGCCCGGGGCGACAATCTTGTTTCCCTTATTAGGCAATTGGTTAAATTCCTGAATTCCACGATGACCAAATTCCAAGATTCCCGCTTTCCAAATCTACGAAGAAGAATTTCCGATGGAATTTCGGCCGGGGTGGAGGGTAGAGGGAGGGAGTCTATTGGTCGACGTTTGGTGGTGGTATGGAGGTTTGTCTTTCTTATTGGTCAGTGTTTAACTGTGATACAGAGGTTTGTCTTTCTTATTGGTCAGTGCTTAACTGTGATACAGAGGTTTGTCTTTCTTATTGGTCAGTGTTTAACTGTGGTACAGAGGTTTGTCTTTCTTATTGGTCAGTGTTTAACTGTGATACAGAGGTTTGTCTTTCTTATTGGTCAGTGTTTAACTGTGGTACAGAGGTTTGTCTTTCTTATTGGTCAGTGTTTAACTGTGGTACAGAGGTTTGTCTTTCTTATTGGTCAGTGTTTAACTGTGGTACAGAGGTTTGTCTTTCTTATTGGTCAGTGTTTAACTGTGATACAGAGGTTTGTCTTTCTTATTGGTCAGTGTTTAACTGTGGTACAGAGGTTTGTCTTTCTTATTGGTCAGTGTTTAACTGTGATACAGAGGTTTGTCTTTCTTATTGGTCAGTGTTTAACTGTGATACAGAGGTTTGTCTTTCTTATTGGTCAGTGTTTAACTGTGATACAGAGGTTTGTCTTTCTTATTGGTCAGTGTTTAACTGTGATACAGAGGTTTGTCTTTCTTATTGGTCAGTGTTTAACTGTGATACAGAGGTTTGTCTTTCTTATTGGTCAGTGTTTAACTGTGATACAGAGGTTTGTCTTTCTTATTGGTCAGTGTTTAACTGTGATACAGAGGTTTGTCTTTCTTATTGGTCAGTGTTTAACTGTGATACAGAGGTTTGTCTTTCTTATTGGTCAGTGCTTAACTGTGATACGGAGGTTTGTCTTTCTTATTGGTCAGTGTTTAACTGTGATACAGAGGTTTGTCTTTCTTATTGGTCAGTGTTTAACTGTGGTACAGAGGTTTGTCTTTCTTATTGGTCAGTGTTTAACTGTGGTACAGAGGTTTGTCTTTCTTATCGGTCAGGGTTTAACTGTGATACAGAGGTTTGTCTTTCTTATTGGTCAGTGTTTAACTGTGATACAGAGGTTTGTCTTTCTTATTGGTCAGTGTTTAACTGTGATACAGGGGTTTGTCTTTCTTATTGGTCAGTGTTTAACTGTGGTACAGAGGTTTGTCTTTCTTATTGGTCAGTGTTTAACTGTGATACAGGGGTTTGTCTTTTTTATTGGTCAGTGTTTAACTGTGGTACAGAGGTTTGTCTTTCTTATTGGTCAGTGTTTAACTGTGATACAGAGGTTTGTCTTTCTTATCGGTCAGGGTTTAACTGTGATACAGAGGTTTGTCTTTCTTATTGGTCAGTGTTTAACTGTGATACAGAGGTTTGTCTTTCTTATTGGTCAGTGTTTAACTGTGATACAGGGGTTTGTCTTTCTTATTGGTCAGTGTTTAACTGTGATACAGAGGTTTGTCTTTCTTATTGGTCAGTGTTTAACTGCGGTACGGAGGTTTATCTTTCTTATTGGTCAGTGTTAACTGTGATACAGAGGTTTGTCTTTCTTATTGGTCAGTTTTTAACTGTGATACAGAGGTTTGTCTTTCTTATTGGTCAGTGTTTAACTGTGGTACAGAGGTTTGTCTTTCTTATCGGTCAGGGTTTAACTGTGATACAGAGGTTTGTCTTTCTTATTGGTCAGTGTTTAACTGTGATACAGAGGTTTGTCTTTCTTATTGGTCAGTGTTTAACTGTGATACAGGGGTTTGTCTTTCTTATTGGTCAGTGTTTAACTGTGATACAGAGGTTTGTCTTTCTTATTGGTCAGTGTTTAACTGCGGTACGGAGGTTTATCTTTCTTATTGGTCAGTGTTAACTGTGATACAGAGGTTTGTCTTTCTTATTGGTCAGTGTTTAACTGTGATACAGAGGTTTGTCTTTCTTATTGGTCAGTGTTTAACTGTGGTACAGAGGTTTGTCTTTCTTATTGGTCAGTGTTTAACTGTGGTACAGAGGTTTGTCTTTCTTATTGGTCAGTGTTTAACTGTGATACAGAGGTTTGTCTTTCTTATTGGTCAGTGTTTAACTGTGGTACAGAGGTTTGTCTTTCTTATTGGTCAGTGTTTAACTGTGATACAGAGGTTTGTCTTTCTTATTGGTCAGTGTTTAACTGTGGTACAGAGGTTTGTCTTTCTTATTGGTCAGTGTTTAACTGTGGTACAGAGGTTTGTCTTTCTTATTGGTCAGTGTTAACTGTGATACAGGGGTTTGTCTTTCTTATTGGCCAGTGTTTAACTGTGGTACAGAGGTTTGTCTTTCTTATTGGTCAGTGTTAACTGTGATACAGGGGTTTGTCTTTCTTATTGGCCAGTGTTAACTGTGATACAGAGGTTTGTCTTTCTTATTGGTCAGTGTTTAACTGTGGTACAGAGGTTTGTCTTTCTTATTGGTCAGTGTTAACTGTGATACAGAGGTTTGTCTTTCTTATTGGCCAGTGTTAACTGTGATACAGAGGTTTGTCTTTCTTATTGGTCAGTGTTTAACTGTGATACAGGGGTTTGTCTTTCTTATTGGTCAAAGTTTGGCCTTTGTATAGAGAACCTTTCTCCCAAGCAGGTTGGGGTATTGCCGTCCCTCTGGTGTTTTTTCCTATTGATTGTTGACTGGAAACGCTTTCTGCATGGATTCCCCGTTCCCATAATTCCGTTCTAAAGAGTGTATTCTTGCTTCTTCTCTAAAAAATTGTAAAAAATTTTTCCTCTCTCGGGAACACATTTGTTATGATTAAGGATGTGTAAACAAACTTATTATCTAACCTGCAACATTTGTATGAAGTTTTTATCGGAACTTTTCAGTTTGCTTGATTCCCTTAGGAATGATTCCCATACATCGTATAATATACATATAATTATATATAATATACGTATAATTATACGATTTGCTGCTAGCTTGCTTGCTTCCTTGTTTGTCTGCCTGCATGTTCGCGTGCTTGATCGATTTTTTGCTTGCTTGCTTGATTGCTTGCTAGCCTACTTTCTTCCAACTCTCTTCCATCAATGGAGGTACGACACACCTGAGTGTGTCAACCATTAAACACGTAGCGTGAGTCAGCACATTCTTATTGAAAAAATTGTGTTTTCTGAGGTCCTTCACCGAGACATAAAGAATTGAAATATTTAGGTATCTAAGGAGCGTAACATTTCACTTGTGCACATATTCCGCCAAAAATTACGGGAATCGATGACAAAATCGATGGAAAATGTGAATTATTTAACTAGGTTGTCATATTTAATATCGTCGCCTTCTAATTACTTGCACTCAAAATATGTGCTTTGTGTTTCTGTTACACAGTCTTCATTTTCTACTGAATTTTCAGTGTATTTATCTTTCGCAAATGAACCCCATGCTCATGTATGTAACCCAATAAAACTCATCATTCATTGAAATATCATCTTTAAACCTTCAACGCCCAAGTGGACTGTGCGGTCCTCCTTCAAAAATAACAATAATATATTGTATTTCTTATTCAATTTGTTCACTAATGTGTCCTTTGAACTTCACTACCGAGTGGCAGTTCCTTCCCCATCTTGATCACAGTGACCACCTAATGCTGGTGTTGGTTTAGTGATAGTGGTTGTCATAACGGTAATATGAGTATAGAAATGTGGGCGTTAAAGGGTTAAGCCCGTGAGGCTTTAAATCTCGTATCACAGGTACGCTCTCAAAGTTATTATTGTTACCTCTATATCTTAAGTATACAGTATGTCGCACAAAAACCCGAACCGAGTATTTATTTCCCCGTATCAGTAATACCATCATTACAATAAGATAAGCATTTACATTACAATACGAAAAGCATTTAATTTTTAGCAAATTTATCCTTTAAAATTAACCTATGGGAAAGGTATTACTGATAATGATGGTATCACTGATACGGAAAAATAAATACTCGGTTCGGGTTTTTGTGGGACATACTGTACAACGAAAACATACACTAATTAACACAAACTGGCAAAATATTTGTTTGTAAATGCAAAATAAATTATTGATGATAAGATTAGAATAGACTTACTCACGCAGCGTATGATAGATGGTGAAATTTGATGCGAGCGATCGATGACTCGTTGAGATGTTCACAGACTTGTTTTAAATATATCGTAGGAAATGAGTTATAATTTAATTTTTTCTACATTAGTAAACTTCAAAATGAAGTTTTTATCTTCGTACCTGATTTTAAAACCAACAATTCAACTGCAGTACGTATAGAACCGTATAAAAAGGGGCACTGGTGCGCTATGGGAAACATTTTCGGAAAAATAAAAGTTCAAAATTTTTCATGGCCTGCACGAAAAAATGTGCAAGCTTTCACACAAATTTGGTTTGAAAATCAATTAAAAGAACGCGATTTCGTCCCATTCATAAAATAAATTATTGTTCTTATTTTTTAACGCTTTTCCCCATAACTAAATAACTTTGTGCTTCCATGTTTCTAACATATATCTCATTAAATAAACAAATGTTAACTTAACTCTCGTTAGGTATTTCAGGTAAGTTAAGCAAAAACAGTAAGAGGATTTTTTTTATGAATGTCGTATGTAAACCCACAAATGTTAAAGATAAGGAATGTTAATTTATCACAATATTGTATTATGGTATAATAATAATTTACTTATATTATTTTAAATAAGTTCATGAGTTGCCATAGCTTTATAGGTTGCCATAGCTTTATAGGTTGCGAATAGCTTTATAGGTTGCCATAGCTTTATAGGTTGCCAATAGCTTTATAGGTTGCCATAGCTTTATAGGTTGCGAATAGCTTTATAGGTTGCCATAGCTTTATAGGTTGCCATAGCTTTATAGGTTGCGAATAGCTTTATAGGTTGCCATAGCTTTATAGGTTGCCATAGCTTTATAGGTTGCCAATAGCTTTATAGGTTGCGAATAGCTTTATAGGTTGCCATAGCTTTATAGGTTGCCATAGCTTTATAGGTTGCCATAGCTTTATAGGTTGCCAATAGCTTTATAGGTTGCCATAGCTTTATAGGTTGCCAATAGCTTTATAGGTTGCCATAGCTTTATAGGTTGCCAATAGCTTTATAGGTTGCCATAGCTTTATAGGTTGCCAATAGCTTTATAGGTTGCCATAGCTTTATAGGTTGCGAATAGCTTTATAGGTTGCCATAGCTTTATAGGTTGCCATAGCTTTATAGGTTGCGAATAGCTTTATAGGTTGCCATAGCTTTATAGGTTGCCATAGCTTTATAGGTTGCCATAGCTTTATAGGTTGCGAATAGCTTTATAGGTTGCCATAGCTTTATAGGTTGCCATAGCTTTATAGGTTGCGAATAGCTTTATAGGTTGCCATAGCTTTATAGGTTGCCAATAGCTTTATAGGTTGCCATAGCTTTATAGGTTGCCAATAGCTTTATAGGTTGCCAATAGCTTTATAGGTTGCCATAGCTTTATAGATTGCCAATAGCTTTATAGGTTGCCAATAGCTTTATAGGTTGCCATAGCTTTATAGATTGCCAATAGCTTTATAGGTTGCCAATAGCTTTATAGGTTGCCATAGCTTTATAGGTTGCCAATAGCTTTATAGGTTGCCATAGCTTTATAGGTTGCCAATAGCTTTATAGGTTGCCATAGCTTTATAGGTTGCCATAGCTTTATAGGTTGCCATAGCTTTATAGGTTGCCATAGGTTGCCAGAAAATGCGTTAGTTCGCTGTAACCTCACGGAGGTGCTTTTGATGAAATTAAAGAGAGCCAAATTTGGAATTTGGTGTCCCCCCCATACATTATATGCACCGGTTTATTAACTTACAGGTTTGTTACCTCGCAGGTTTATGAACTTAAAGTTTTATTAACTTCCTTAACTTACAGGTTTACTAACTTACAGGATTACTAACTTACAGGATTACAAACTTACAGGTTTACTAACTTACAGGCTTGATAACTTACTAACAATACCTTCAGTGTTGTCAGCAAGCCTTAACAAAAATGTAACATTTGTCACTTAGTTTTTTACGAACCTGAAAGTCACCAGATATTCAACATAATTTAAACTCTTCCCATAAATGTTGATATATTTGAAATAGGCAAAATACTTGGATAAAATGCACATTTTCCGAACATTTAACATGTATTCGACCGATAGGAGCGAACGCTTGATAAACCTTTCAATAATTTACACATTTCATTTAAAATAAAACGATTTAAAATTTAATTTTAACACGTTTTCGGCCGAAAAGAGGGATAAAAGGAAATCTTGATAAACACGTTAATACATTCAAAACATTCAAAGAATTTCAACACGCTTAAATCATTTTTAAAATATTTTATTATGGATAGATGCGTTCTCTATTTTCAGCGCTTATGTGAAATTCATTCACCGAGAATTAATCAGCAAACGAGAAAAGAACAGCGTCATGTATTTCCCACGTCTCAGATTTATTTGCATAACCATAAAAACTGCGATTTTACGCTCTTTTTCTGTATTCTGGACTCCCCCCTTTCTCCAGACCTTGCACCCTTCCCCCCACTCCCCCTCTCTTCAGAGGTCCGTCCCTCCCCCACGTAAGGGAACTGACCCAAGGGAGCTATCGCTCTCCTGCGCTCACCAACTTGCATGCAATATGAAGCCTGGCGCAAAAACTGCAGTTTGTTTCACTTAAATATCGCCCGAGTCTGGAGTCGAAGTTTTTATTCTTCTCTAATTTTACTAGGTCGTCTTTCATTTATTCTTCTCCTATTTTATTAGGTCGTCTTTTGTTTGTTCTCCCCTAATTTTAGTAGGTCGTTTTTCATTTATTCTTCTCCTATTTTAGTAGGTCGTTTTTCACTTATTCTTCTCCTATTTTAGTAGGTCGTCTTTTGTTTTTTCTCCTCTAATTTTAGTAGGTCGTCTTTTATTTATTCCCCTATAACTATAGCAAGTTGTCATTTTTTACTCATGATTTTGTACGATTAGCTCTTTTAGATTGCAAATGATTTCACGTGATTCTCTTTTATAGATTGCACGTGATTTTATACGATTCTCTTCTATAGATTAAGCATGATTTCATATGATTCTCTTTTATTGATTAGACACAATTTTATATGATTTTCTTTAACAGATTGCACACTTGTAGAGAAATGACTCATTACATCATGAAGGCATTTCACTCACATGAAATACAAGGAAAATCCGCGCATCTTATACAAAGTATTCAGCTGTTTTGACGCGCAGGTTTTTTCATGTCATGCCGACGTACGGCGGTGTTCTGAGCGCATTTTTGTGTTCGGCAGTCACGACCTGACACAGGTTCTGCATTGATAGCTACGTAATTCTATTTAAATTATTTCTATGCAAATTGTTTTGACATGTATGTAATTTCTGCATTGATAGCTACGTAATTCTATTTAAATTATTTCTATGCAAATTGTTTTGACATGTATGTAATTTCTGCATTAATGGCTATGTAATTCTATTAAATGATATCTATGCGAATTGTTTTGATATGTATGTAATTTCTGCATTAATGGCTATGTAATTCTATAATTTCTGCATTAATAGCTATGTAATTCTATTCAAAGGGTTTCTACGCAAATTGTTTGTTTTGATATGTATGTAATTTCTACATTAATAGCTATGTAATTCTATTTAAATGATTTCTATGCAAATTATTTTGAAATCTATGTAATTCCTGCATTAATAGCTATGTAATTCTATATAAGTGGTTTCTACGCGAATAACTCCGGTAAATATGCAATTTTTATACTAATAGCTACGTAATTCTACTTAAAAAAATTCTATACACATGATTTCGATATATATATGTAACCTCTATATTAATTTCTCTTAAATCGGAACATTTCTACACATAAAAATTTTATATTTATGTAATTTCTCTATAAATACCTATAATATCCGAGTGTTGTAATTAAATTTTCCAAAAATTACTTTTCATGAGGCTTAGTAAATAGCAGTAATGCATAATGTGTATCTGATTCTGTGCACCTTTTATTTCAAACCAGTGACGATCTATATTTTTTTCATTTCTCAAATGTTTTAATGCGCATCTTGCCAGATCTTTCAAGGACATTTCTTTGCAATTTCTAGCTTGTCGTAAACGTGATTTTTGTTTATATTTTCAGTAGGGATTGATGTATAATGTTATGTATTTCGAACTTGGTTCCTATAAAATGTAAAATCTATTTGAAATAATTTTGTACGTACATACGTCATTTTTATGTTTTGTATTCCTGTTATTGTCATGCCAGCGAAAAATACATTCATAATTTGCATAAAAGAACATTTCTGAGCAAAATAAGTTATTCTCTTTTATTACAATACACCGAGAGTTGCCTGCTTGCCTGCTTGCCTGCCTGCTTGCTTGCCTGCTTGCCTGCTTGCCTGCTTGCCTGCCTGCCTGCCTGCCTGCTTGCCTGCTTGCCTGCTTGCCTGCTTGCCTGCTTGCCTGCTTGCCTGCTTGCCTGCTTGCCTGCCTGCCTGCCTGCCTGCTTGCTTGCCTGCTTGCCTTCTTGCCTGCTTGCCTGCTTGCCTGCCTGCCTGCCTGCCTGCCTGCCTGCCTGCCTGCTTGCCTGCCTGCTTGCTTGCCTGCTTGCCTGCTTGCCTGCCTGCCTGCCTGCTTGCCTGCCTGCCTGCTTGTTTGCCTGCTTGCCTGCCTGCCTGCCTGCCTGCTTGCCTGCTTGCCTGCTTGCCTGCCTGCCTGCCTGCTTGCCTGCCTGCCTGCCTGCCTGCCTGCTTGCCTGCTTGCCTGCCTGCCTGCCTGCCTGCTTGCCTGCCTGCCTGCCTGCCTGCCTGCCTGCCTGCCTGCCTGCCTGCCTGCCTGCTTGCCTGCCTGCCTGCCTGCCTGCTTGCCTGCTTGCCTGCTTGCCTGCTTGCCTGCTTGCCTGCCTGCTTGGTGTGCCCGTCGCTACCACCATCCCGTAAACTGGACACCTGAACACTACAGAATGACTCCGAATTTATCTTTTACATTCGCAATTTAGTTCCGTTCATTGAATCTCATTCCGCTGTGACCCATACACTTGAATCGAGGAATGGAAACAAGCCAGGAGTATATTTATGAGCCCTTTTGTGTATGATCTGAAGTCGCCATGGATGAAAGCCGTCACTTTTGACGCGAGGGTTGGTGAGGGGACTGTGGTGACCGTATCTAAGATTTGTTTATGCCCTCAACAAAGCGAAATTTTAATAAAAGGAACTTTAAAAATAAAAATAAAGCATTGAAAAAATTCAAAATAGAAAGAAGTATCGAAATAATTGTGAATATCAAAATGGAAGAGAAATGTTACAATAAAAATAAGCATTAAATAAAGAAGTTACATTGAAATAAAAGGAAATATTGAAATACAAAAGAAACATTAAAGTAAAAAAGTAGAATTACAATAATAAATAATTATAATCTAAAGTGAGATTTTTTCTCATACACAATAGCTTTTTAAATCAGGGACACCACGCACACATACACACACATAGACATTCTCACATACACACGCACATAAACACACACACGAGTTAAAATACAGCCGTCAGTTTGAAACAAGATTTTCAGTTGTTGTTTTTTATTTTCCACGTTTTTTATCACATCTTTTCAATTTTACATATTTTTCATCACATCGTGCTAATTCGTTGCAAAAAGATGCTTTAAACGGTGTTTTCACAAAACAAACTCTCAAAAACTCAATTCTGCATCATTTTTCTCTCTCTAGATACAGTGGAGAGAGAAACGTAATATTTTTTTACAATAATGAATAGAGTTTCTGATGAAAAACACCAAATTCATTAAATAAAAAAATTTATTTTATATAATTACCTCATGAAATAATATTTTAAACGACTGAAAAATTGTGAAATTTGTGGGAATTCCTTGAATTCAAATCACAATTCGCTGAATTTTATCTGGGATCCAAAATGAACTTAAACTAGCTAACTCAACCTAGATGGGTGTAGATTAATTAGCAGTGAATCTTTAAATTGTTTTCAGTCGCTAAATAAACTTCAAAACTTAGTCACATTCAAACGTTTAGCTAACTTCTAACGCTAAATCAGAAGCTAACTTTAAACGCTAAATTAATAGCTAACTTCTAACGCTAAATTAATAGCCAACTTCTAACGCTAAATTAACGCTATTTCGAATTGACATGCTGGGGGTGGTGCGCTGTCGGAGTTATTCTCTGGTCGCACATAAATTGGTTATTTTCAGTAACGACGCGAGACGTTAAATAAATTACCAGCTAATCACCGCTAACTCCACTGCCTCATTAGCTCATCGGCTTAAAATCACCTCCACCGCCTGACGCGTCTTGTTGTCAACACTTTGTGTGGTGCTTGCCTGCCTGCTTGCTTGCTTGCCTGCTTGCTTGTTTGCTTGCTTGCTTGCTTGCTTGCCTGCCTGCCTGCTTGCTTGCATGCTTGCCTGCCTGCCTGCTTGCTTGTTCGCTTGCTTGCTTGCTTGCCTGGCTGCTTGCCTGGTTGCTTGCTTGCCTGGCTGCTTGCTTGCTTGCTTGCTTGCTTGCTTGCTTGCTTGCCTGGTTGCTTGCTTGCTTGCTTGCTTGCCTAGTTGCTTGCTTGCTTGCTTGCTCGTTTTACTTGCCTTGTTGCTTTCTTGCCTGGTAGAGTCATTGATTGATTACCAGCTAGCTTGCCTGCTTAGCGTGTCCGTCGCCACCGCCACTCCGCAAACAGGACACCAGAACACTACACAATAATCGCATATAAATCTTTTTTCAACTCCCACATAGTTATATGGCGTAAAATTTATCGGGATGATATCCTAACACAGAAATTAAGGTATCGAAAAATGAAGGAATTCTTATTTAAACTTTTCATTTAAAAACAATTTCAGCCAATGAATAATAGATCTTCTTTGAAAAATGCCGTTATTTTTGATGCCAGAGTATGCAAGTTAACTACTTATTCCTTCTAATTCTACATGCAACAGAGAGCATTCAACTTCACTAACTCATTAATGCGCTATCAATTGATAAATTATTAACCCCATTGACGACATTTGGTCCACTATCAGCTAACTGGTAGTGATGGTACCAAATGATGAGTTTTAAAGGCCAGCTTGTTTTGTTTATTATCTTCAGAGCCTTTTTGCATCAAATAGTCTTTTCAATACAATACGATTAAGGCATTGTTTACTACTTATCACGTAATCAACATAATTACAAGCAACTGCAACTTTTGCAGCTCAACACTATAGGTCAAATATTTCATAGTCAAAGTACGTATTAGTATAAAAGAACAAATCAGTACAAGGGTATTGTAGAAACAACTCACCAACCACGAAAATAACAGACGTTATTTAAGGTGAAACACTTAAACTCTTTTCCTGCGTCTAAAAAGAAAAAAATATTCAGAGCAAATGATCTGTTACTTAACCTGCACTTAATCCCTGCCTCTTTACTACGTTGAAACCATTAACAATGAAGCCACTACTACCGGTCAACTCCACCGAAGCCTTGCAACAAAACCAGTTC
Source organism: Morinoia aosen (assembly GCA_030386875.1). Lineage (NCBI taxonomy): Eukaryota > Metazoa > Arthropoda > Malacostraca > Amphipoda > Talitridae > Morinoia > Morinoia aosen. Next base: position 42,459,112 of record CM059577.1, on the reverse strand, counting down.
ACGCTTTGCAAGGGGCTTTATCTGCGCATGCGCGGTGCCGTAAAGGTATTCGATACCTGCTTTTGTTGTAAAGTTTACGGGGTAGCCGATATGAGTGTGAGTCGAGATTTCGATTTTGATGTTTTATCGAGTTAAAGTCGGACTGTAGAGACTTCCAAATGCAAACCAGGACTTCACACTCTACGGTCAGTCGTTTAGCTCAATGAGCTCGTATTCTAGATACTCAAAATACCGCCAGTTGTGCCCTGAAGCTGACCAGTCGTTTACCTCAATGAGCTCGTATTCTAGATACTCAAAATACCGCCAGTTGTGCCCTGAAGCTGACCAGTCGTTTACCTCAATGAGCTCGTATCCTAGATACTCAAAATACCGCCAGTTGTGCCCTGAAGCTCACCAGTCGTTTATCTCAATGAGCTCGTATCCTAGATACTCAAAATACCGCCAGTTGTGCCCTGAAGCTGACCAGTCGTTTACCTCAATGAGCTTGTATCCTAGATACTCAAAATACCGCGAGTTGTGCCCTGAAGCTGACCAGTCGTTTACCTCAATGAGCTCGTATCCTAGATACTCAAAATACCGCCAGTTGTGCCCTGAAGCTCACCAGTCGTTTATCTCAATGAGCTCGTATCCTAGATACTCAAAATACCGCCAGTTGTGCCCTGAAGCTCACCAGTCGTTTATCTCAATGAGCTCGTATCCTAGATACTCAAAATACCGCCAGTTGTGCCCTGAAGCTGACCAGTCGTTTACCTCAATGAGCTCGTATCCTAGATACTCAAAATACCGCCAGTTGTGCCCTGAAGCTGACCAGTCGTTTACCTCAATGAGCTTGTATCCTAGATACTCAAAATACCGCGAGTTGTGCCCTGAAGCTGACCAGTCGTTTACCTCAATGAGCTCGTATCCTAGATACTCAAAACACCGCCAGTTGTGCCTAATCATTCACTTCATTGAGTCCATAAATACTCAAAACACACCCCAAAAGCCTTCACACCACCCCCACACACGCACCACAGAACGAAGCACGCGCCACATTCTGGCCGAGACAAACACGACTCGATGAGGACGTTAAAGTTCACGGCGCTCGAGCAGCGATCTCATGGCCGTGTGTCCATGAAGTAATTTGCATAAAATAGCGCCGAGTCGCATTCATTTAACTTGAAAGGCTTTGCGTGCCGCTTGAAATTAACATAAAATGTTGCGGAGTGAGTTATTCTTCTGCTGGTCTGGAGGAGAGGGAGGGAGTGTGGGCAGGAGGAGCGCCATGTACAAAGCACAGAAGCCAATTTATTAATTGGTCGCTGAAATAAATTGGGCAGACGCCTCACAAATTACATAGAGGGGGGGGGAGGATGAGGAGGGGTGAGGGGGGAGGAACTGGGAGCTTTCAGGATCGCACTTCATTACAGACTAATTGTGTGCTGATCAATTTGCTAGAACTGAGCTTGTTTGCCAGTCGCTTCATTTTTGGGGAGCTAAAAGTGACCGTTTTCCCTCGTCGTGTTATTCTTTCCGGCGTCCCTCGCCTCTGCTGTAATTGTGCAGGTGTCCTCGTAAACAAACTTCCCTCACACGAAATCTGATCCTAAGTTCATTTCTGTGTTGAAGATATTGACGCACTCTCTCGTGTGGCAGGTGAGACGGATGGTTTGAAGAGGCGATGTGCTGTGTTTGTGACCCTCAGTATTTGTGACCCTCAGTGTTTGTGACCCTCAGTGTTTGTGACCCACAGTGTTTGTGGCCCACAGTGTTTGTGGCCCACAGTGTTTGTGGCCCACAGTGTTTGTAGCCCACAGTGTTTGTGGCCAACAGTGTTTGTGACCCTCGGTGTTTGTGACCCACTATGTTTGTGAACCACAGTGTTTGGGACCCACAGTGTTTGTGACCCTCGGTGTTTGTGACCCACAGTGTTTGTGACCCTCGGTGTTTGTGACCCACTGTGTTTGTGACCCACTGTGTTTGTGACCCTCAGTGTTTGTGACCCTCGGTGTTTGTGACCCACTGTGTTTGTGACCCACTGTGTTTGTGACCCTCAGTGTTTGTGACCCTCGGTGTTTGTGGCCCACAGTGTTTAGGGTCCATAGTGTTTGTGACCCTCAGTATCTCTGACCCTCAGTATACCTGGCCCCGAGCGAGGGCAAGAGAGGGTACGTGTCACCAGACAGATCTCTTGCTCAAGCGACTGCAAAATTGAGCAGGTGTTCCATGGCCGTGTTTGCTGAACTAGACGGGGACACTCAACACAGATCTTACCATCTCTCCCTCTCTCTCTCTCTCTCTCTCTCTCTCTCTGTGAGCACAACCCCTCGGGTGTGAACGAGGGAGGAATAAAGAAACTATTGCTTAGAGAAGCGGCTTTGTGTAGTGAATGAGGAGTGGGTTGGGGAGTGGTGATGATTGGGGAGTGGTAACGATTGGGGAGAAGGAGTGAGTGAGCAGTGGGATTGGGGAATGTAATTGGGGAGTTTGCTTACGAGGTGTGATTGGGGTTGGGTATGAAGTGTTTTATTTGGGGAGTGTGGTTGGGATGTGAGACTGGGAAGTGCAGTTAGAGAGAGCGATTGGGAAAAGATTCCCAGCATAGGAGTTACGAGGGGTTGGGATCACGCATGCATAAGCAGGAAGGAGTGTTATACATAGCAATGCCACTCACATGGAAAGAAGTTCGGAAATTACCTTCATATTTTGGATCGTTCACATTCTTTATGTGCAATATAACACAGTTCGTCGCATGCTTGCTTGTTTGCTAGCTTGGTGTTTTGCATGTTAGCTTGTTTACTAGTTTGTTTGCCTGCTTGCTTGCTTGCCAGCTTGCTTACTCGCTAGCTTGTTTGCTTGCTTGCGATTTGCTTGTTTGGTTGTATACATGCTTGCTGTTTTACGTGTCTGTTTGATTGCTTGCTTGCCTGCCAGCTTTCCTGCCTGTTTGCTTGCAAAAAATTTTCGTTTAGAACTGTAATTTATTATCATGAACTGAAATTCATTTTGAAGTTACCCTAACGCAAAACATAGGAAGTCAAAACGGGAAAAAAACTTTATGAAGAAATATATAGTTTGAAAGATTTTTTCATTCAATAGCTCCTCTAACAATAAAAATGCCGTCATTTTTGACGCTGGGGGCTCACTAGGGTAATTTAGTGACTAACTCGAGTGTGTGGCGATGAGATTGGAAATACCTACATAAATATCATTAATATGTTACATAACCATTGTGGTGATGTAGTTGTAGTATAGACTTCGTTATTACAGACTTCGTCACGACAAACTTCGTCACGGCAGACTTCGTCACGGCAGACTTCGTCACGACAGACTTCGTCACGGCAGACTTCGTCACGGCAGACTTCGTCACGGCAGACTTCGTCACGACAGACTTCGTCACGGCAGACTTCGTCACGGCAGACTTCGTCACGACAGACTTCGTCACGGCAGACTTCGTCACGACAGACTTCGTCACGACAGACTTCGTCACGACAGACTTCGTCACGGCAGACTTCGTCACGGCAGACTTCGTCACGACAGACTTCGTCACGACAGACTTCGTCACGACAGACTTCGTCACGGCAGACTTCGTCACGACAGACTTCGTCACGGCAGACTTCGTCACGACAGACTTCGTCACGACAGACTTCGTCACGACAGACTTCGTCACGACAGACTTCGTCACGACAGACTTCGTCACGGCAGACTTCGTCACGACAGACTTCGTCACGACAGACTTCGTCACGGCAGACTTCGTCACGGCAGACTTCGTTACGACAAACTTCGTCACGACAGACTTCGTCACGGCAGACTTCGTCACGGCAGACTTCGTCACGGTAGACTTCGTCACGACAGACTTCGTCACGGCAGACTTCGTCACGGCAGACTTCGTCACGGCAGACTTCGTCAAGACACACTTCGTCACGGCAGACTTCGTCAAGACACACTTCGTCACGGCAGACTTCGTCACGGCAGACTTCGTCAAGACACACTTCGTCACGGCAGACTTCGTCAAGACACACTTCGTCACGGCAGACTTCGTCACGGCAGACTTCGTCAAGACACACTTCGTCACGGCAGACTTCGTCACGGCAGACTCCGTCACGACAGACTTCATCACGGCAGACTTCGTCACGACAGACTTCGTCACGACAGACTTCGTCACGACAGACTTCGTCACGACAGACTTCGTCACGGCAGACTTCGTCACGACAGACTTCGTCACGGCAGACTTCGTCACGGCAGACTTCGTCACGGCAGACTTCGTCAAGACACACTTCGTCACGGCAGACTTCGTCAAGACACACTTCGTCACGGCAGACTTCGTCACGGCAGACTTCGTCAAGACACACTTCGTCACGGCAGACTTCGTCAAGACACACTTCGTCACGGCAGACTTCGTCACGGCAGACTTCGTCAAGACACACTTCGTCACGGCAGACTTCGTCACGGCAGACTCCGTCACGACAGACTTCATCACGGCAGACTTCGTCACGACAGACTTCGTCACGACAGACTTCGTCACGACAGACTTCGTCACGACAGACTTCGTCACGGCAGACTTCGTCACGACAGACTTCGTCACGACAGACTTCGTCACGGCAGACTTCGTCACGACAGACTTCGTCACGACAGACTTCGTCACGGCAGACTTCGTCACGGCAGATGTCGTCACGCGTTCATTCGAAAACTACAATGACAGTACGTGTCCCACGTGTATGTTGCGAGTAAGATCTAGGAATCGAAATGTTTTCAGGCAATACCTGCATTTTTTCTCCTAAACATCTAATACTTTAGTTACTGAAATATTTTTACTGAGGCATGAAAAATATAGGATATTCATAACCTCAAAAGTTTGATTCTATTTTGAAGAAAAAAATTTAAATATGAAGGTATCTTAAAGAATGGTAACATAAAAATACCATTAATTACACTGGTGAAAGTTACAAAATATATTAAACTGTTTGTATATTCCGAAATGTTTTTATAATTCCGGAGTGGCCCCATGGCCTAGTGGTTAAGCACGCGCTCTCCGTGTGGATGGTTCGAGGGTTCGAGACCCGACAGAGCCCGATATTTCTGCTCTCCAGAAAATTGAAAACGTCTGCCACAATTCCCCTCCTCACATAGGTGTGTGAGATGGGTGTAGCTGAACCCGGGGTAAGATCAGTAATTTATTTCGTTACGGCATTAAATACCAAATGCGAAAGATAATATTTATCAACTTTAGAGGAATAAAGCGTATTCTGGTTGTAATACAAAAAATTGAGATTGAATGCCCAATGTAAAAGATAATATCTATCAACTTTACAGGAATGAAACGTATTCTGTTTGGGTCAATGCTACAAGAAAAAAAGCGATTCATAATGTTAAACGAGCCACTCTGGCAAATAACCGACCACTTTCCTTGGAAACGAATGCCTCTACACTTGACTGTGAGTTTCACACAGCCACATTCATATTTTCATGGCGCAACTTTTAATTAAAAACTTTGAGCTCGAATTAAAGAGAAGACGGCACCGGCCCTCAAAATAAGTCATCAAATGACCCTCGGGAGATCGCTCGGTTACCGGGCAACTCACGCCATTCCCCTCACTCTACCCTCAGATCGTCCAAGTTTTCCCTCACCACCGAAGCACTTCTCAGCCCTCAATGATGCCGCAATATGCGCCTGCCGCCGCAACTTCTTTGCTCGCGTAATTAGGCGGCGTTCTGTTCAGGTATGACTCCGGGCGTTGTGTTGCGTTAGTTTGCAGGCTTTGTGTTGCGTTATATTGCGTTGTTCTGCAGGCGTTATTTGGCTGGCGTTATACGACAGACGTTATATTGCAAGCGTTACATTGCGTTATATTGCAGGCGTTATACTGCATTGTATTGCAGGCGTTACATTGCGTTGTATTGCAGGCGTTACATTGCGTTGTATTGCAGGCGTTATATTGCGTTATATTGCAGGCGTTATACTGCGTTGTATTGCAGGCGTTATATTGCAGGCGTTACATTGCGTTATATTGCAGGCGTTATACTGCGTTGTATTGCAGGCGTTACATTGCGTTATATTGCAGGCGTTACATTGCGTTATATTGCAGGCGTTACATTGCGTTGTATTGCAGGCGTTATACTGCATTGTATTGCAGGCGTTATACTGCGTTGTATTGCAGGCGTTATATTGCAGGCGTTACATTGCGTTATATTGCAGGCGTTATACTGCATTGTATTGCAGGCGTTATATTGCAGGCGTTACATTGCGTTATATTACAGGCGTTATACTGCATTGTATTGCAGGCGTTATATTGCAGGCGTTACATTGCGTTGTATTGCAGGCGTTACATTGCGTTATATTGCAGGCGTTACATTGCGTTATATTGCAGGCGTTACATTGCGTTGTATTGCAGGCGTTATACTGCATTGTATTGCAGGCGTTACATTGCGTTGTATTGCAGGCGTTATACTGCATTGTATTGCAGGCGTTACATTGCGTTGTATTGCAGGCGTTACATTGCGTTATATTGCAGGCGTTATACTGCATTGTATTGCAGGCGTTACATTGCGTTATATTGCAGGCGTTACATTGCGTTATATTGCAGGCGTTACATTGCGTTGTATTGCAGGCGTTATACTGCATTGTATTGCAGGCGTTACATTGCGTTATATTGCAGGCGTTATACTGCAGGCGTTACATTGCGTTGTATTGCAGGCGTTATACTGCATTGTATTGCAGGCGTTACATTGCGTTGTATTGCAGGCGTTATACTGCGTTGTATTTCAGGCGTTATACTGCATTGTATTGCAGGCGTTATATTGCAGGCGTTACATTGCGTTATATTGCAGGCGTTATACTGCATTGTATTGCAGGCGTTACATTGCGTTGTATTGCAGGCGTTATACTGCGTTGTATTTCAGGCGTTATACTGCATTGTATTGCAGGCGTTATATTGCAGGCGTTACATTGCGTTATATTGCAGGCGTTACATTGCGTTATATTGCAGGCGTTATACTGCGTTATATTGCAGGCGTTATATTGCAGGCGTTACATTGCGTTATATTGCAGGCGTTATACTGCATTGTATTGCAGGCGTTATATTGCAGGCGTTATATTGCAGGCGTTACATTGCGTTATATTGCAGGCGTTATATTGCAGGCGTTACATTGCGTTATATTGCAGGCGTTATATTGCAGGCGTTACATTGCGTTATATTGCAGGCGTTATATTGCAGGCGTTACATTGCGTTATATTGCAGGCGTTATATTGCAGGCGTTACATTGCGTTATATTGCAGGCGTTATATTGCAGGCGTTACATTGCGTTATATTGCAGGCGTTATATTGCAGGCGTTACATTGCGTTATATTGCAGGCGTTATATTGCAGGCGTTACATTGCGTTATATTGCAGGCGTTATATTGCAGGCGTTATATTGCAGGCGTTACATTGCGTTATATTGCAGGCGTTATATTGCAGGCGTTACATTGCGTTATATTGCAGGCGTTATATTGCAGGCGTTACATTGCGTTATATTGCAGGCGTTATATTGCAGGCGTTACATTGCGTTATATTGCAGGCGTTATATTGCAGGCGTTACATTGCGTTATATTGCAGGCGTTATATTGCAGGCGTTACATTGCGTTATATTGCAGGCGTTACATTGCGTTATATTGCAGGCGTTATACTGCATTGTATTGCAGGCGTTACATTGCGTTGTATTGCAGGCGTTATACTGCATTGTATTGCAGGCGTTATATTGCAGGCGTTACATTGCGTTATATTGCAGGCGTTACATTGCGTTATATTGCAGGCGTTACATTGCGTTATATTGCAGGCGTTATACTGCATTGTATTGCAGGCGTTACATTGCGTTATATTGCAGGCGTTATACTGCATTGTATTGCAGGCGTTACATTGCGTTGTATTGCAGGCGTTATACTGCGTTCTATTTCAGGCGTTATACTGCATTGTATTTCAGGCGTTATATTGCAGGCGTTACATTGCGTTATATTGCAGGCGTTACATTGCGTTATATTGCAGGCGTTACATTGCGTTGTATTGCAGGCGTTACATTGCGTTATATTGCAGGCGTTACATTGCGTTGTATTGCAGGCGTTACATTGCGTTATATTGCAGGCGTTACATTGCGTTATATTGCAGGCGTTACATTGCGTTATATTGCAGGCGTTACATTGCGTTCTATTGCAGGCGTTATACTGCATTGTATTGCAGGCGTTACATTGCGTTATATTGCAGGCGTTATACTGCGTTGTATTTCAGGCGTTACATTGCGTTGTATTGCAGGCGTTATACTGCGTTGTATTTCAGGCGTTACAATGCGTTGTATTGCAGGCGTTATACTGCGTTCTATTGCAGGCGTTATACTGCATTGTATTGCAGGCGTTACATTGCGTTATATTGCAGGCGTTATACTGCGTTGTATTTCAGGCGTTACATTGCGTTGTATTGCAGGCGTTATACTGCATTGTATTGCAGGCGTTACATTGCGTTCTATTGCAGGCGTTATACTGCATTGTATTGCAGGCGTTACATTGCGTTATATTGCAGGCGTTATACTGCGTTGTATTTCAGGCGTTACATTGCGTTGTATTGCAGGCGTTATACTGCATTGTATTTCAGGCGTTACATTGCGTTGTATTGCAGGCGTTATACTGCGTTGTATTTCAGGCGTTACATTGCGTTGTATTGCAGGCGTTATACTGCGTTGTATTTCAGGCGTTACATTGCGTTGTATTGCAGGCGTTATACTGCGTTGTATTTCAGGCGTTACATTGCATTGTATTGCAGGCGTTATACTGCGTTGTATTTCAGGCGTTACATTGCGTTGTATTGCAGGCGTTATACTGCGTTGTATTTCAGGCGTTACATTGCGTTGTATTGCAGGCGTTATACTGCGTTGTATTTCAGGCGTTACATTGCGTTGTATTGCAGGCGTTATACTGCGTTGTATTTCAGGCGTTACATTGCGTTGTATTGCAGGCGTTATACTGCGTTGTATTTCAGGCGTTACATTGCGTTGTATTGCAGGCGTTACATTGCGTTGTATTGCAGGCGTTATACTGCATTGTATTGCAGGCGTTATACTGCGTTATATTGCAGGCGTTATACTGCATTGTATTGCAGGCGTTACATTGCGTTGTATTGCAGGCGTTATACTGCGTTGTATTTCAGGCGTTACATTGCGTTGTATTGCAGGCGTTATACTGCGTTGTATTTCAGGCGTTACATTGCGTTGTATTGCAGGCGTTATACTGCGTTGTATTTCAGGCGTTACATTGCGTTGTATTGCAGGCGTTATACTGCGTTGTATTTCAGGCGTTACATTGCGTTGTATTGCAGGCGTTATACTGCATTGTATTGCAGGCGTTATACTGCATTGTATTGCAGGCGTTATACTGCATTGTATTGCAGGCGTTACATTGCGTTGTATTGCAGGCGTTACATTGCGTTGTATTGCAGGCGTTACATTGCGTTGTATTGCAGGCGTTACATTGCGTTGTACTGCAGGCGTTACATTGCGTTGTATTGCAGGCGTTACATTGCGTTGTATTGCAGGCGTTACATTGCGTTGTATTTCAGGCGTTACATTGCGTTGTATTGCAGGCGTTATACTGCATTGTATTGCAGGCGTTACATTGCGTTGTATTGCAGGCGTTATACTGCATTGTATTTCAGGCGTAACATTGCGTTGTATTGCAGGCGTTATACTGCATTGTATTGCAGGCGTTATACTGCATTGTATTGCAGGCGTTATACTGCATTGTATTGCAGGCGTTATACTGCATTGTATTGCAGGCGTTATACTGCATTGTATTGCAGGCGTTATACTGCATTGTATTGCAGGCGTTATACTGCATTGTATTGCAGGCGTTACATTGCGTTGTATTTCAGGCGTTACATTGCGTTGTATTTCAGGCGTTACATTGCGTTGTATTGCAGGCGTTATACTGCATTGTATTGCAGGCGTTACATTGCGTTGTATTGCAGGCGTTATACTGCATTGTATTGCAGGCGTTATACTGCATTGTATTGCAGGCGTTATACTGCATTGTATTGCAGGCGTTATACTGCATTGTATTGCAGGCGTTATACTGCATTGTATTGCAGGCGTTATACTGCGTTGTATTGCAGGCGTTACATTGCGTTGTATTGCAGGCGTTACATTGCGTTGTATTGCAGGCGTTACATTGCGTTGTATTGCAGGCGTTATACTGCGTTGTATTTCAGGCGTTACATTGCGTTGTATTGCAGGCGTTATACTGCATTGTATTGCAGGCGTTATACTGCATTGTATTGCAGGCGTTATACTGCATTGTATTGCAGGCGTTATACTGCATTGTATTGCAGGCGTTATACTGCATTGTATTGCAGGCGTTATACTGCATTGTATTGCAGGCGTTATACTGCATTGTATTGCAGGCGTTATACTGCATTGTATTGCAGGCGTTATACTGCATTGTATTGCAGGCGTTATACTGCATTGTATTGCAGGCGTTATACTGCATTGTATTGCAGGCGTTACATTGCGTTGTATTTCAGGCGTTACATTGCGTTGTATTTCAGGCGTTACATTGCGTTGTATTGCAGGCGTTATACTGCATTGTATTGCAGGCGTTATACTGCATTGTATTGCAGGCGTTACATTGCGTTGTATTTCAGGCGTTACATTGCGTTGTATTGCAGGCGTTATACTGCATTGTATTGCAGGCGTTATACTGCATTGTATTGCAGGCGTTATACTGCATTGTATTGCAGGCGTTATACTGCATTGTATTGCAGGCGTTACATTGCGTTGTATTGCAGGCGTTATACTGCATTGTATTGCAGGCGTTACATTGCGTTGTATTGCAGGCGTTATACTGCATTGTATTGCAGGCGTTATACTGCATTGTATTGCAGGCGTTACATTGCGTTGTATTGCAGGCGTTATACTGCATTGTATTGCAGGCGTTATACTGCATTGTATTGCAGGCGTTATACTGCATTGTATTGCAGGCGTTATACTGCATTGTATTGCAGGCGTTACATTGCGTTGTATTGCAGGCGTTATACTGCATTGTATTGCAGGCGTTATACTGCATTGTATTGCAGGCGTTACATTGCGTTGTATTGCAGGCGTTATACTGCATTGTATTGCAGGCGTTATACTGCATTGTATTGCAGGCGTTACATTGCGTTGTATTGCAGGCGTTATACTGCATTGTATTGCAGGCGTTATACTGCATTGTATTGCAGGCGTTACATTGCGTTGTATTGCAGGCGTTACATTGCGTTGTATTGCAGGCGTTATACTGCATTGTATTGCAGGCGTTATACTGCATTGTATTGCAGGCGTTATACTGCATTGTATTGCAGGCGTTATACTGCATTGTATTGCAGGCGTTATACTGCATTGTATTGCAGGCGTTATACTGCATTGTATTTCAGGCGTTACATTGCGTTGTATTGCAGGCGTTATACTGCATTGTATTGCAGGCGTTATACTGCATTGTATTGCAGGCGTTATACTGCATTGTATTGCAGGCGTTATACTGCATTGTATTGCAGGCGTTATACTGCATTGTATTGCAGGCGTTATACTGCATTGTATTGCAGGCGTTATACTGCATTGTATTGCAGGCGTTATACTGCATTGTATTGCAGGCGTTATACTGCGTTGTATTTCAGGCGTTACATTGCGTTGTATTGCAGGCGTTATACTGCGTTGTATTTCAGGCGTTACATTGCGTTGTATTGCAGGCGTTATACTGCGTTGTATTGCAGGCGTTATACTGCATTATATTACAGGCGTTACATTGCGTTGTATTTCAGGCGTTACATTGCGTTGTATTGCAGGCGTTATACTGCATTGTATTGCAGGCGTTATACTGCATTGTATTGCAGGCGTTATACTGCATTGTATTGCAGGCGTTATACTGCATTGTATTGCAGGCGTTATACTGCATTGTATTGCAGGCGTTATACTGCATTGTATTGCAGGCGTTATACTGCATTGTATTGCAGGCGTTATACTGCATTGTATTGCAGGCGTTATACTGCGTTGTATTTCAGGCGTTACATTGCGTTGTATTGCAGGCGTTATACTGCGTTGTATTTCAGGCGTTATACTGCATTGTATTGCAGGCGTTATACTGCATTGTATTGTAGGCGTTATACTGCATTGTATTTCAGGCGTTACATTGCGTTGTATTTCAGGCGTTACATTGCGTTGTATTGCAGGCGTTATACTGCATTGTATTGCAGGCGTTATACTGCATTGTATTGCAGGCGTTATACTGCATTGTATTGCAGGCGTTATACTGCATTGTATTGCAGGCGTTATACTGCATTGTATTGCAGGCGTTATACTGCATTGTATTGCAGGCGTTATACTGCATTGTATTGCAGGCGTTATACTGCATTGTATTGCAGGCGTTATACTGCATTGTATTGCAGGCGTTATACTGCATTGTATTGCAGGCGTTATACTGCATTGTATTGCAGGCGTTACATTGCGTTATATTGCAGGCGTTATACTGCATTGTATTGCAGGCGTTATACTGCATTGTATTGCAGGCGTTATACTGCATTGTATTGCAGGCGTTATACTGCATTGTATTGCAGGCGTTACATTGCGTTATATTGCAGGCGTTATACTGCATTGTATTGCAGGCGTTATACTGCATTGTATTGCAGGCGTTATACTGCATTGTATTGCAGGCGTTACATTGCGTTATATTGCAGGCGTTATACTGCATTGTATTGCAGGCGTTATACTGCATTGTATTGCAGGCGTTATACTGCATTGTATTGCAGGCGTTATACTGCATTGTATTGCAGGCGTTATACTGCATTGTATTGCAGGCGTTACATTGCATTATATTGCAGGCGTTATACTGCATTGTATTGCAGGCGTTATACTGCATTGTATTGCAGGCGTTATACTGCATTGTATTGCAGGCGTTATACTGCATTGTATTGCAGGCGTTATACTGCATTGTATTGCAGGCGTTATACTGCATTGTATTGCAGGCGTTATACTGCATTGTATTGCAGGCGTTATACTGCATTGTATTGCAGGCGTTATACTGCATTGTATTGCAGGCGTTATACTGCATTGTATTGCAGGCGTTATACTGCGTTGTATTGCAGGCGTTATACTGCATTGTATTGCAGGCGTTATACTGCGTTGTATTGCAGGCGTTATACTGCGTTGTATTGCAGGCGTTACATTGCGTTGTATTTCAGGCGTTACATTGCGTTGTATTGCAGGCGTTATACTGCGTTGTATTTCAGGCGTTACATTGCGTTGTATTGCAGGCGTTATACTGCATTGTATTGCAGGCGTTATACTGCATTGTATTGCAGGCGTTATACTGCATTGTATTGCAGGCGTTATACTGCATTGTATTGCAGGCGTTATACTGCATTGTATTGCAGGCGTTACATTGCGTTGTATTTCAGGCGTTACATTGCGTTGTATTGCAGGCGTTATACTGCATTGTATTGCAGGCGTTATACTGCATTGTATTGCAGGCGTTATACTGCATTGTATTGCAGGCGTTATACTGCATTGTATTGCAGGCGTTATACTGCATTGTATTGCAGGCGTTACATTGCGTTGTATTTCAGGCGTTACATTGCGTTGTATTTCAGGCGTTATACTGCATTGTATTGCAGGCGTTATACTGCATTGTATTGCAGGCGTTATACTGCATTGTATTGCAGGCGTTACATTGCGTTATATTGCAGGCGTTACATTGCGTTATATTGCAGGCGTTATAGTGCATTGTATTGCAGGCGTTATACTGCATTGTATTGCAGGCGTTATACTGCATTGTATTGCAGGCGTTACATTGCTTTGTATTTCAGGCGTTATACTGCATTGTATTGCAGGCGTTATACTGCATTGTATTGCAGGCGTTACATTGCGTTATATTGCAGGCGTTACATTGCGTTGTATTGCAGGCGTTATACTGCATTGTATTGCAGGCGTTATACTGCATTGTATTGCAGGCGTTATACTGCATTGTATTGCAGGCGTTACATTGCGTTGTATTTCAGGCGTTACATTGCGTTATATTGCAGGCGTTATACTGCATTGTATTGCAGGCGTTATACTGCATTGTATTGCAGGCGTTATACTGCATTGTATTGCAGGCGTTACATTGCGTTATATTGCAGGCGTTATACTGCATTGTATTGCAGGCGTTATACTGCATTGTATTGCAGGCGTTATACTGCATTGTATTGCAGGCGTTATACTGCATTGTATTGCAGGTGTTACATTGCGTTATATTGCAGGCGTTACATTGCGTTATATTGCAGGCGTTATACTGCATTGTATTGCAGGCGTTATACTGCATTGTATTGCAGGCGTTATACTGCATTGTATTGCAGGCGTTACATTGCGTTATATTGCAGGCGTTACATTGCGTTATATTGCAGGCGTTATACTGCATTGTATTGCAGGCGTTATACTGCATTGTATTGCAGGCGTTATACTGCATTGTATTGCAGGCGTTACATTACGTTATATTGCAGGCGTTATACTGCATTGTATTGCAGGCGTTATACTGCATTGTATTGCAGGCGTTATACTGCATTGTATTGCAGGCGTTATACTGCATTGTATTGCAGGCGTTACATTGCGTTATATTGCAGGCGTTACATTGCGTTATATTGCAGGCGTTATACTGCATTGTATTGCAGGCGTTATACTGCATTGTATTGCAGGCGTTATACTGCATTGTATTGCAGGCGTTACATTGCGTTATATTGCAGGCGTTATACTGCATTGTATTGCAGGCGTTATACTGCATTGTATTGCAGGCGTTATACTGCATTGTATAGCAGGCGTTACATTGCATTGTATTGCAGGCGTTATACTGCATTGTATTGCAGGCGTTATACTGCATTGTATTGCAGGCGTTATACTGCATTGTATTGCAGGCGTTACATTGCGTTATATTGCAGGCGTTACATTGCGTTATATTGCAGGCGTTATACTGCATTGTATTGCAGGCGTTATACTGCATTGTATTGCAGGCGTTATACTGCATTGTATTGCAGGCGTTATACTGCATTGTATTGCAGGCGTTACATTGCGTTGTATTTCAGGCGTTACATTGCGTTGTATTGCAGGCGTTATACTGCATTGTATTGCAGGCGTTATACTGCATTGTATTGCAGGCGTTATACTGCATTGTATTGCAGGCGTTATACTGCATTGTATTGCAGGCGTTATACTGCATTGTATTGCAGGCGTTACATTGCGTTGTATTGCAGGCGTTACATTGCGTTGTATTGCAGGCGTTATACTGCATTGTATTGCAGGCGTTACATTGCGTTGTATTTCAGGCGTTACATTGCGTTGTATTGCAGGCGTTATACTGCATTGTATTGCAGGCGTTATACTGCATTGTATTGCAGGCGTTACATTGCGTTGTATTGCAGGCGTTATACTGCATTGTATTGCAGGCGTTACATTGCGTTGTATTGCAGGCGTTACATTGCGTTGTATTGCAGGCGTTATACTGCATTGTATTGCAGGCGTTACATTGCGTTGTATTGCAGGCGTTACATTGCGTTGTATTTCAGGCGTTACATTGCGTTGTATTGCAGGCGTTATACTGCATTGTATTGCAGGCGTTATACTGCATTGTATTGCAGGCGTTACATTGCGTTGTATTTCAGGCGTTACATTGCGTTGTATTTCAGGCGTTACATTGCGTTGTATTGCAGGCGTTATACTGCATTGTATTGCAGGCGTTATACTGCATTGTATTGCAGGCGTTATACTGCATTGTATTGCAGGCGTTACATTGCGTTGTATTGCAGGCGTTACATTGCGTTGTATTGCAGGCGTTACATTGCGTTGTATTGCAGGCGTTACATTGCGTTGTATTGCAGGCGTTACATTGCGTTGTATTGCAGGCGTTATACTGCATTGTATTGCAGGCGTTATACTGCATCGTATTGCAGGCGTTACATTGCGTTGTATTGCAGGCGTTATACTGCATTGTATTGCAGGCGTTACATTGCGTTGTATTGCAGGCGTTACATTGCGTTGTATTTCAGGCGTTACATTTCGTTGTATTTCAGGCGTTACATTGCGTTGTATTGCAGGCGTTATACTGCATTGTATTGCAGGCGTTATACTGCATTGTATTGCAGGCGTTATACTGCATTGTATTGCAGGCGTTACATTGCGTTGTATTGCAGGCGTTACATTGCGTTGTATTTCAGGCGTTACATTGCGTTGTATTGCAGGCGTTATACTGCATTGTATTGCAGGCGTTATACTGCATTGTATTGCAGGCGTTACATTGCGTTATATTGCAGGCGTTATACTGCATTGTATTGCAGGCGTTATACTGCATTGTATTGCAGGCGTTATACTGCATTGTATTGCAGGCGTTATACTGCATTGTATTGCAGGCGTTATACTGCATTGTATTGCAGGCGTTATACTGCATTGTATTGCAGGCGTTATACTGCATTGTATTGCAGGCGTTACATTGCGTTGTATTGCAGGCGTTACATTGCGTTGTATTGCAGGCGTTATACTGCATTGTATTGCAGGCGTTACATTGCGTTGTATTTCAGGCGTTACATTGCGTTGTATTGCAGGCGTTATACTGCATTGTATTGCAGGCGTTATACTGCATTGTATTGCAGGCGTTACATTGCGTTGTATTGCAGGCGTTACATTGCGTTGTATTTCAGGCGTTACATTGCGTTGTATTGCAGGCGTTATACTGCATTGTATTGCAGGCGTTATACTGCATTGTATTGCAGGTGTTACATTGCGTTATATTGCAGGCGTTATACTGCATTGTATTGCAGGCGTTACATTGCGTTGTATTGCAGGCGTTACATTGCGTTGTATTTCAGGCGTTACATTGCGTTGTATTTCAGGCGTTATACTGCATTGTATTGCAGGCGTTATACTGCATTGTATTGCAGGCGTTACATTGCGTTGTATTTCAGGCGTTACATTGCGTTGTATTTCAGGCGTTATACTGCATTGTATTGCAAGCGTTATACTGCATTGTATTGCAGGCGTTACATTGCGTTGTATTGCAGGCGTTATACTGCATTGTATTGCAGGCGTTACATTGCGTTGTATTGCAGGCGTTACATTGCGTTGTATTGCAGGCGTTATACTGCATTGTATTGCAGGCGTTACATTGCGTTGTATTGCAGGCGTTACATTGCGTTGTATTGCAGGCGTTATACTGCATTGTATTGCAGGCGTTACATTGCGTTGTATTGCAGGCGTTACATTGCGTTGTATTGCAGGCGTTACATTGCGTTGTATTTCAGGCGTTACATTGCGTTGTATTGCAGGCGTTATACTGCATTGTATTGCAGGCGTTACATTGCGTTGTATTGCAGGCGTTACATTGCGTTGTATTTCAGGCGTTACATTGCGTTGTATTGCAGGCGTTATACTGCGTTGTATTGCAGGCGTTACATTGCGTTGTATTGCAGGCGTTATACTGCATTGTATTGCAGGCGTTACATTGCGTTGTATTTCAGGCGTTACATTGCGTTGTATTTCAGGCGTTATACTGCATTGTATTGCAGGCGTTATACTGCATTGTATTGCAGGCGTTACATTGCGTTGTATTGCAGGCGTTACATTGCGTTGTATTTCAGGCGTTACATTGCGTTGTATTTCAGGCGTTATACTGCATTGTATTGCAGGCGTTACATTGCGTTGTATTTCAGGCGTTACATTGCGTTGTATTGCAGGCGTTATACTGCATTGTATTGCAGGCGTTACATTGCGTTGTATTGCAGGCGTTACATTGCGTTGTATTTCAGGCGTTACATTGCGTTGTATTGCAGGCATTATACTGCGTTGTATTGCAGGCGTTACATTGCGTTGTATTGCAGGCGTTATACTGCATTGTATTGCAGGCGTTACATTGCGTTGTATTTCAGGCGTTACATTGCGTTGTATTTCAGGCGTTATACTGCATTGTATTGCAGGCGTTATACTGCATTGTATTGCAGGCGTTACATTGCGTTGTATTGCAGGCGTTACATTGCGTTGTATTTCAGGCGTTACATTGCGTTGTATTGCAGGCGTTATACTGCATTGTATTGCAGGCGTTACATTGCGTTGTATTGCAGGCGTTACATTGCGTTGTATTTCAGGCGTTACATTGCGTTGTATTGCAGGCGTTATACTGCGTTGTATTGCAGGCGTTACATTGCGTTGTATTGCAGGCGTTATACTGCATTGTATTGCAGGCGTTACATTGCGTTGTATTTCAGGCGTTACATTGCGTTGTATTGCAGGCGTTATACTGCATTGTATTGCAGGCGTTACATTGCGTTGTATTGCAGGCGTTATACTGCATTGTATTGCAGGCGTTACATTGCGTTGTATTGCAGGCGTTATACTGCATTGTATTGCAGGCGTTATACTGCATTGTATTGCAGGCGTTATACTGCATTGTATTGCAGGCGTTATACTGCATTGTATTGCAGGCGTTATACTGCATTGTATTGCAGGCGTTACATTGCGTTGTATTGCAGGCGTTATACTGCATTGTATTGCAGGCGTTATACTGCATTGTATTGCAGGCGTTATACTGCATTGTATTGCAGGCGTTATACTGCATTGTATTGCAGGCGTTATACTGCATTGTATTGCAGGCGTTACATTGCGTTGTATTGCAGGCGTTATACTGCATTGTATTGCAGGCGTTATACTGCATTGTATTGCAGGCGTTATACTGCATTGTATTGCAGGCGTTATACTGCATTGTATTGCAGGCGTTACATTGCGTTGTATTGCAGGCGTTACATTGCGTTGTATTGCAGGCGTTATACTGCATTGTATTGCAGGCGTTATACTGCATTGTATTGCAGGCGTTATACTGCATTGTATTGCAGGCGTTACATTGCGTTGTATTGCAGGCGTTACATTGCGTTGTATTTCAGGCGTTACATTGCGTTGTATTGCAGGCGTTATACTGCATTGTATTGCAGGCGTTATACTGCATTGTATTGCAGGCGTTATACTGCATTGTATTGCAGGCGTTACATTGCGTTGTATTGCAGGCGTTACATTGCGTTGTATTGCAGGCGTTATACTGCATTGTATTGCAGGCGTTAAACTGCATTGTATTGCAGGCGTTACATTGCGTTGTATTGCAGGCGTTATACTGCATTGTATTGCAGGCGTTATACTGCATTGTATTGCAGGCGTTAAACTGCATTGTATTGCAGGCGTTACATTGCGTTGTATTGCAGGCGTTATACTGCATTGTATTGCAGGCGTTACATTGCGTTGTATTGCAGGCGTTACATTGCGTTGTATTTCAGGCGTTACATTGCGTTGTATTGCAGGCGTTATACTGCATTGTATTGCAGGCGTTATACTGCATTGTATTGCAGGCGTTATACTGCATTGTATTGCAGGCGTTACATTGCGTTGTATTGCAGGCGTTACATTGCGTTGTATTGCAGGCGTTATACTGCATTGTATTGCAAGCGTTAAACTGCATTGTATTGCAGGCGTTACATTGCGTTGTATTGCAGGCGTTATACTGCATTGTATTGCAGGCGTTATACTGCATTGTATTGCAGGCGTTAAACTGCATTGTATTGCAGGCGTTACATTGCGTTTTTTTACAGGCGTTATACTGCATTGTATTGCAGGCGTTATACTGCATTGTATTGCAGGCGTTACATTGCATTGTATTTCAGGCGTTACATTGCGTTGTATTTCAGGCGTTACATTGCGTTGTATTTCAGGCGTTACATTGCGTTGTATTTCAGGCGTTACATTGCGTTGTATTTCAGGCGTTACATTGCGTTGTATTGCAGGCGTTATACTGCATTGTATTGCAGGCGTTACATTGCGTTGTATTTCAGGCGTTACATTGCGTTGTATTTCAGGCGTTACATTGCGTTGTATTGCAGGCGTTATACTGCATTGTATTGCAGGCGTTACATTGCGTTGTATTTCAGGCGTTACATTGCGTTGTATTTCAGGCGTTACATTGCGTTGTATTGCAGGCGTTACATTGCGTTGTATTTCAGGCGTTACATTGCGTTGTATTTCAGGCGTTACATTGCGTTGTATTGCAGGCGTTATACTGCATTGTATTGCAGGCGTTACATTGCGTTGTATTTCAGGCGTTACATTGCGTTGTATTTCAGGCGTTACATTGCGTTGTATTGCAGGCGTTACATTGCGTTGTATTGCAGGCGTTACATTGCGTTATATTGCAGGCGTTACATTGCGTTGTATTGCAGGCGTTACATTGCGTTGTATTTCAGGCGTTACATTGCGTTGTATTGCAGGCGTTATACTGCATTGTATTGCAGGCGTTACATTGCGTTGTATTTCAGGCGTTACATTGCGTTGTATTTCAGGCGTTACATTGCGTTGTATTGCAGGCGTTATACTGCATTGTATTGCAGGCGTTACATTGCGTTGTATTTCAGGCGTTACATTGCGTTGTATTTCAGGCGTTACATTGCGTTGTATTGCAGGCGTTATACTGCATTGTATTGCAGGCGTTACATTGCGTTGTATTGCAGGCGTTACATTGCGTTGTATTGCAGGCGTTACATTGCGTTGTATTGCAGGCGTTATACTGCATTGTATTGCAGGCGTTATACTGCATTGTATTGCAGGCGTTATACTGCATTGTATTGCAGGCGTTACATTGCGTTGTATTGCAGGCGTTACATTGCGTTGTATTTCAGGCGTTACATTGCGTTGTATTGCAGGCGTTATACTGCATTGTATTGCAGGCGTTATACTGCATTGTATTGCAGGCGTTATACTGCATTGTATTGCAGGCGTTACATTGCGTTGTATTGCAGGCGTTACATTGCGTTGTATTGCAGGCGTTATACTGCATTGTATTGCAGGCGTTAAACTGCATTGTATTGCAGGCGTTACATTGCGTTGTATTTCAGGCGTTACATTGCGTTGTATTGCAGGCGTTATACTGCATTGTATTGCAGGCGTTACATTGCATTGTATTTCAGGCGTTACATTGCGTTGTATTTCAGGCGTTACATTGCGTTGTATTGCAGGCGTTATACTGCGTTGTATTTCAGGCGTTACATTGCATTGTATTTCAGGCGTTACATTGCGTTGTATTTCAGGCGTTACATTGCGTTGTATTTCAGGCGTTACATTGCGTTGTATTTCAGGCGTTATACTGCATTGTATTGCAGGCGTTATACTGCATTGTATTGCAGGCGTTACATTGCGTTGTATTTCAGGCGTTACATTGCGTTGTATTGCAGGCGTTATACTGCGTTGTATTTCAGGCGTTACATTGCATTGTATTTCAGGCGTTACATTGCGTTGTATTTCAGGCGTTACATTGCGTTGTATTTCAGGCGTTACATTGCGTTGTATTGCAGGCGTTATACTGCATTGTATTGCAGGCGTTACATTGCGTTGTATTTCAGGCGTTACATTGCGTTGTATTTCAGGCGTTACATTGCGTTGTATTGCAGGCGTTATACTGCATTGAATTGCAGGCGTTACATTGCGTTGTATTTCAGGCGTTACATTGCGTTGTATTTCAGGCGTTACATTGCGTTGTATTGCAGGCGTTACATTGCGTTGTATTTCAGGCGTTACATTGCGTTGTATTTCAGGCGTTACATTGCGTTGTATTGCAGGCGTTATACTGCATTGTATTGCAGGCGTTACATTGCGTTGTATTGCAGGCGTTACATTGCGTTGTATTGCAGGCGTTACATTGCGTTATATTGCAGGCGTTACATTGCGTTGTATTGCAGGCGTTACATTGCGTTGTATTTCAGGCGTTACATTGCGTTGTATTTCAGGCGTTACATTGCGTTGTATTTCAGGCGTTACATTGCGTTGTATTGCAGGCGTTATACTGCATTGTATTGCAGGCGTTACATTGCGTTGTATTGCAGGCGTTACATTGCGTTGTATTGCAGGCGTTACATTGCGTTGTATTGCAGGCGTTATACTGCATTGTATTGCAGGCGTTACATTGCGTTGTATTGCAGGCGTTACATTGCGTTATACAGCAGGCGTTACATTGCGTTATATTGCAGGCGTTATACTGCATTGTATTGCAGGCGTTACATTGCGTTGTATTGCAGGCGTTACATTGCGTTGTATTGCAGGCGTTATACTGCATTGTATTGCAGGCGTTACATTGCATTGTATTGCAGGCGTTACATTGCGTTATACAGCAGGCGTTACATTGCGTTATATTGCAGGCGTTATACTGCATTGTATTGCAGGCGTTACATTGCGTTGTATTGCAGGCGTTATACTGCATTGTATTGCAGGCGTTACATTGCGTTGTATTGCAGGCGTTACATTGCGTTGTATTGCAGGCGTTATACTGCATTGTATTGCAGGCGTTATACTGCATTGTATTGCAGGCGTTACATTGCGTTGTATTGCAGGCGTTATACTGCAGGCGTTACATTGCGTTATATTGCAGGCGTTACATTGCGTTATATTGCAGGCGTTATACTGCATTGTATTGCAGGCGTTACATTGCGTTGTATTGCAGGCGTTATACTGCATTGTATTGCAGGCGTTACATTGCGTTGTATTGCAGGTGTTACATTGCGTTATATTGCAGGCGTTACATTGCGTTATATTGCAGGCGTTACATTGCGTTATATTGCAGGCGTTATACTGCATTGTATTGCAGGCGTTACATTGCGTTATATTGCAGGCGTTACATTGCGTTATATTGCAGGCGTTATACTGCATTGTATTGCAGGCGTTACATTGCGTTATATTGCAGGCGTTATACTGCATTGTATTGCAGGCGTTACATTGCGTTATATTGCAGGCGTTATACTGCATTGTATTGCAGGCGTTACATTGCGTTGTATTGCAGGCGTTACATTGCGTTATACAGCAGGCGTTACATTGCGTTATATTGCAGGCGTTATACTGCATTGTATTGCAGGCGTTACATTGCGTTGTATTGCAGGCGTTATACTGCATTGTATTGCAGGCGTTACATTGCGTTGTATTGCAGGCGTTACATTGCGTTGTATTGCAGGCGTTATACTGCATTGTATTGCAGGCGTTATACTGCATTGTATTGCAGGCGTTACATTGCGTTGTATTGCAGGCGTTATACTGCAGGCGTTATACTGCATTGTATTGCAGGCGTTACATTGCGTTGTATTGCAGGCGTTATACTGCATTGTATTGCAGGCGTTACATTGCGTTGTATTGCAGGCGTTATACTGCATTGTATTGCAGGCGTTACATTGCGTTGTATTGCAGGCGTTACATTGCGTTGTATTGCAGGCGTTATACTGCATTGTATTGCAGGCGTTACATTGCGTTGTATTGCAGGCGTTACATTGCGTTGTATTGCAGGCGTTATACTGCATTGTATTGCAGGCGTTACATTGCGTTATACTGCAGGCGTTATACTGCATTGTATTGCAGGCGTTACATTGCGTTGTATTGCAGGCGTTATACTGCATTGTATTGCAGGCGTTACATTGCGTTATATTGCAGGCGTTATACTGCAGGCGTTACATTGCGTTGTATTGCAGGCGTTATACTGCATTGTATTGCAGGCGTTACATTGCGTTGTATTGCAGGCGTTATACTGCATTGTATTGCAGGCGTTACATTGCGTTATATTGCAGGCGTTATACTGCATTGTATTGCAGGCGTTACATTGCGTTGTATTGCAGGCGTTACATTGCGTTATATTGCAGGCGTTACATTGCGTTATATTGCAGGCGTTATACTGCATTGTATTGCAGGCGTTACATTGCGTTGTATTGCAGGCGTTACATTGCGTTGTATTGCAGGCGTTATACTGCATTGTATTGCAGGCGTTATACTGCATTGTATTGCAGGCGTTACCTTGCGTTGTATTGCAGGCGTTACATTGCGTTGTATTGCAGGCGTTACATTGCGTTGTATTGCAGGCGTTATACTGCATTGTATTGCAGGCGTTACATTGCGTTATATTGCAGGCGTTATACTGCATTGTATTGCAGGCGTTACATTGCGATATATTGCAGGCGTTACATTGCGTTGTATTGCAGGCGTTATACTGCATTGTATTGCAGGCGTTATACTGCATTGTATTGCAGGCGTTACATTGCGTTGTATTGCAGGCGTTATACTGCATTGTATTGCAGGCGTTACATTGCGATATATTGCAGGCGTTACATTGCGTTGTATTGCAGGCGTTATACTACATTGTATTGCAGGCGTTACATTGCGTTATATTGCAGGCGTTATACTGCATTGTATTGCAGGCGTTACATTGCGATATATTGCAGGCGTTACATTGCGTTGTATTGCAGGCGTTATACTGCATTGTATTGCAGGCGTTACATTGCGATATTTTGCAAGCGTTATACTGCATTGTATTGCAGGCGTTACATTGCGATATATTGCAGGCGTTACATTGCGTTGTATTGCAGGCGTTATACTGCATTGTATTGCAGGCGTTATACTGCATTGTATTGCAGGCGTTATACTGCATTGTATTGCAGGCGTTATACTGCATTGTATTGCAGGCGTTATACTGCATTGTATTGCAGGCGTTACATTGCGTTGTATTGCAGGCGTTATACTGCATTGTATTGCAGGCGTTACATTGCGTTGTATTGCAGGCGTTATACTGCATTGTATTGCAGGCGTTATACTGCATTGTATTGCAGGCGTTACATTGCGTTGTATTGCAGGCGTTATACTGCATTGTATTGCAGGCGTTACATTGCGATATATTGCAGGCGTTACATTGCGTTGTATTGCAGGCGTTAAACTGCATTGTATTGCAGGCGTTACATTGCGTTATATTGCAGGCGTTATACTGCATTGTATTGCAGGCGTTACATTGCGATATATTGCAGGCGTTACATTGCGTTGTATTGCAGGCGTTATACTGCATTGTATTGCAGGCGTTATACTGCATTGTATTGCAGGCGTTACATTGCGTTGTATTGCAGGCGTTATACTGCATTGTATTGCAGGCGTTACATTGCGATATATTGCAGGCGTTACATTGCGTTGTATTGCAGGCGTTACATTGCGTTGTATTGCAGGCGTTATACTGCATTGTATTGCAGGCGTTACATTGCGATATATTGCAGGCGTTACATTGCGTTGTATTGCAGGCGTTATACTGCATTGTATTGCAGGCGTTATACTGCATTGTATTGCAGGCGTTACATTGCGTTATATTGCAGGCGTTACATTGCGTTATATTGCAGGCGTTACATTGCGTTATATTGCAGGCGTTATACTGCATTGTATTGCAGGCGTTATACTGCATTGTATTGCAGGCGTTACATTGCGTTATATTGCAGGCGTTACATTGCGTTATATTGCAGGCGTTATACTGCATTGTATTGCAGGCGTTACATTGCGTTGTATTGCAGGCGTTATACTGCATTGTATTGCAGGCGTTACATTGCGTTGTATTGCAGGCGTTATACTGCATTGTATTGCAGGCGTTATACTGCATTGTATTGCAGGCGTTACATTGCGTTATATTGCAGGCGTTATACTGCATTGTATTGCAGGCGTTACATTGCGTTATATTGCAGGCGTTACATTGCGTTATATTGCAGGCGTTACATTGCGTTATATTGCAGGCGTTACATTGCGTTATATTGCAGGCGTTATACTGCATTGTATTGCAGGCGTTACATTGCGTTATATTGCAGGCGTTACATTGCGTTATATTGCAGGCGTTACATTGCGTTATATTGCAGGCGTTATACTGCATTGTATTGCAGGCGTTACATTGCGTTATATTGCAGGCGTTATACTGCATTGTATTGCAGGCGTTACATTGCGTTATATTGCAGGCGTTATACTGCATTGTATTGCAGGCGTTACATTGCGTTATATTGCAGGCGTTATACTGCATTGTATTGCAGGCGTTACATTGCGTTATATTGCAGGCGTTATACTGCATTGTATTGCAGGCGTTACATTGCGTTATATTGCAGGCGTTATACTGCATTGTATTGCAGGCGTTACATTGCGTTGTATTGCAGGCGTTATACTGCAGGCGTTACATTGCGTTATATTGCAGGCGTTACATTGCGTTATATTGCAGGCGTTACATTGCGTTATATTGCAGGCGTTATACTGCATTGTATTGCAGGCGTTACATTGCGTTATATTGCAGGCGTTATACTGCAGGCGTTACATTGCGGTGTATTGCAGGCGTTATACTGCAGGCATTACATTGCGGTGTATTGCAGACGTTATACTGCAAGCGTTACATTGCGGTGTATTGCAGGCGTTATACTGCAGGCGTTACATTGCGTTGTATTGCAGGCGTTATACTGCATTGTATTGCAGGCGTTACATTGCGTTGTATTGCAGGCGTTACACTGCATTGTATTGCAGGCGTTACATTGCGTTGTATTGCAGGCGTTATACTGCATTGTATTGCAGGCGTTACATTGCGTTATATTGCAGGCGTTACATTGCGTTATATTGCAGGCGTTACATTGCGTTATATTGCAGGCGTTACATTGCGTTATATTGCAGGCGTTACATTGCGTTGTATTGCAGGCGTTATACTGCATTGTATTGCAGGCGTTACATTGCGTTGTATTGCAGGCGTTATACTGCATTGTATTGCAGGCGTTACATTGCGTTATATTGCAGGCGTTATACTGCAGGCGTTACATTGCGTTGTATTGCAGGCGTTATACTGCATTGTATTGCAGGCGTTACATTGCGTTGTATTGCAGGCGTTATACTGCATTGTATTGCAGGCGTTACATTGCGTTATATTGCAGGCGTTATACTGCATTGTATTGCAGGCGTTACATTGCGTTGTATTGCAGGCGTTACATTGCGTTATATTGCAGGCGTTACATTGCGTTATATTGCAGGCGTTATACTGCATTGTATTGCAGGCGTTACATTGCGTTGTATTGCAGGCGTTACATTGCGTTGTATTGCAGGCGTTATACTGCATTGTATTGCAGGCGTTATACTGCATTGTATTGCAGGCGTTATACTGCATTGTATTGCAGGCGTTATACTGCATTGTATTGCATGCGTTATACTGCGTTGTATTGCAGGCGTTACATTGCGTTGTATTGCAGGCGTTACATTGCGTTGTATTGCAGGCGTTATACTGCATTGTATTGCAGGCGTTACATTGCGTTGTATTGCAGGCGTTATACTGCATTGTATTGCAGGCGTTATACTGCATTGTATTGCAGGCGTTACATTGCGTTGTATTGCAGGCGTTATACTGCATTGTATTGCAGGCGTTACATTGCGTTGTATTGCAGGCGTTATACTGCATTGTATTGCAGGCGTTATACTGCATTGTATTGCAGGCGTTATACTGCATTGTATTGCAGGCGTTATACTGCGTTGTATTGCAGGCGTTACATTGCGTTGTATTGCAGGCGTTACATTGCGTTATATTGCAGGCGTTATACTGCATTGTATTGCAGGCGTTACATTGCGTTGTATTGCAGGCGTTACATTGCGTTGTATTGCAGGCGTTATACTGCATTGTATTGCAGGCGTTACATTGCGTTGTATTGCAGGCGTTACATTGCGTTATATTGCAGGCGTTACATTGCGTTATATTGCAGGCGTTACATTGCGTTGTATTGCAGGCGTTATACTGCATTGTATTGCAGGCGTTATACTGCATTGTATTGCAGGCGTTACATTGCGTTATATTGCAGGCGTTATACTGCATTGTATTGCAGGCGTTACATTGCGATATATTGCAGGCGTTACATTGCGTTATATTGCAGGCGTAACATTGCGTTGTATTGCAGGCGTTATACTGCATTGTATTGCAGGCGTTATACTGCATTGTATTGCAGGCGTTACATTGCGTTGTATTGCAGGCGTTATACTGCATTGTATTGCAGGCGTTACATTGCGTTGTATTGCAGGCGTTATACTGCATTGTATTGCAGGCGTTATATTGCGTTGTATTGCAGGCGTTATACTGCAAGCGTTACATTGCGTTATATTGCAGGCGTTACATTGCGTTATATTGCAGGCGTTACATTGCGTTATATTGCAGGCGTTATACTGCATTGTATTGCAGGCGTTACATTGCGTTATATTGCAGGCGTTATACTGCATTGTATTGCAGGCGTTACATTGCGTTATATTGCAGGCGTTATACTGCATTGTATTGCAGGCGTTACATTGCGTTGTATTGCAGGCGTTATACTGCATTGTATTGCAGGCGTTACATTGCGTTATATTGCAGGCGTTATACTGCATTGTATTGCAGGCGTTACATTGCGTTATATTGCAGGCGTTATACTGCATTGTATTGCAGGCGTTACATTGCGTTGTATTGCAGGCGTTATACTGCAGGCGTTACATTGCGTTATATTGCAGGCGTTACATTGCGTTATATTGCAGGCGTTATACTGCATTGTATTGCAGGCGTTACATTGCGTTATATTGCAGGCGTTACATTGCGTTATATTGCAGGCGTTATACTGCATTGTATTGCAGGCGTTACATTGCGTTGTATTGCAGGCGTTATACTGCATTGTATTGCAGGCGTTACATTGCGTTGTATTGCAGGCGTTATACTGCATTGTATTGCAGGCGTTACATTGCGTTATATTGCAGGCGTTATACTGCATTGTATTGCAGGCGTTACATTGCGTTGTATTGCAGGCGTTATACTGCAGGCGTTACATTGCGTTATATTGCAGGCGTTACATTGCGTTATATTGCAGGCGTTATACTGCATTGTATTGCAGGCGTTACATTGCGTTATATTGCAGGCGTTACATTGCGTTATATTGCAGGCGTTATACTGCATTGTATTGCAGGCGTTACATTGCGTTGTATTGCAGGCGTTATACTGCATTGTATTGCAGGCGTTACATTGCGTTGTATTGCAGGCGTTATACTGCATTGTATTGCAGGCGTTACATTGCGTTATATTGCAGGCTTTATACTGCATTGTATTGCAGGCGTTACATTGCGTTGTATTGCAGGCGTTATACTGCATTGTATTGCAGGCGTTACATTGCGTTGTATTGCAGGCGTTATACTGCATTGTATTGCAGGCGTTACATTGCGTTATATTGCAGGCGTTATACTGCATTGTATTGCAGGCGTTACATTGCGTTATATTGCAGGCGTTATACTGCATTGTATTGCAGGCGTTACATTGCGTTGTATTGCAGGCGTTATACTGCATTGTATTGCAGGCGTTACATTGCGTTGTATTGCAGGCGTTATACTGCATTGTATTGCAGGCGTTACATTGCGTTGTATTGCAGGCGTTATACTGCATTGTATTGCAGGCGTTACATTGCGTTATATTGCAGGCGTTATACTGCATTGTATTGCAGGCGTTACATTGCGTTGTATTGCAGGCGTTATACTGCAGGCGTTACATTGCGTTATATTGCAGGCGTTACATTGCGTTATATTGCAGGCGTTATACTGCATTGTATTGCAGGCGTTACATTGCGTTATATTGCAGGCGTTACATTGCGTTATATTGCAGGCGTTATACTGCATTGTATTGCAGGCGTTACATTGCGTTGTATTGCAGGCGTTATACTGCATTGTATTGCAGGCGTTACATTGCGTTGTATTGCAGGCGTTATACTGCATTGTATTGCAGGCGTTACATTGCGTTATATTGCAGGCGTTATACTGCATTGTATTGCAGGCGTTACATTGCGTTGTATTGCAGGCGTTATACTGCAGGCGTTACATTGCGTTATATTGCAGGCGTTACATTGCGTTATATTGCAGGCGTTATACTGCAGGCGTTATACTGCATTGTATTGCAGGCGTTACATTGCGTTATATTGCAGGCGTTACATTGCGTTATATTGCAGGCGTTATACTGCATTGTATTGCAGGCGTTACATTGCGTTGTATTGCAGGCGTTATACTGCATTGTATTGCAGGCGTTACATTGCGTTGTATTGCAGGCGTTATACTGCATTGTATTGCAGGCGTTACATTGCGTTATATTGCAGGCGTTATACTGCATTGTATTGCAGGCGTTACATTGCGTTGTATTGCAGGCGTTATACTGCAGGCGTTACATTGCGTTATATTGCAGGCGTTACATTGCGTTATATTGCAGGCGTTATACTGCATTGTATTGCAGGCGTTACATTGCGTTATATTGCAGGCGTTACATTGCGTTATATTGCAGGCGTTATACTGCATTGTATTGCAGGCGTTACATTGCGTTGTATTGCAGGCGTTATACTGCATTGTATTGCAGGCGTTACATTGCGTTGTATTGCAGGCGTTATACTGCATTGTATTGCAGGCGTTACATTGCGTTATATTGCAGGCGTTATACTGCATTGTATTGCAGGCGTTACATTGCGTTGTATTGCAGGCGTTATACTGCATTGTATTGCAGGCGTTACATTGCGTTGTATTGCAGGCGTTATACTGCATTGTATTGCAGGCGTTACATTGCGTTATATTGCAGGCGTTATACTGCATTGTATTGCAGGCGTTACATTGCGTTATATTGCAGGCGTTATACTGCATTGTATTGCAGGCGTTACATTGCGTTGTATTGCAGGCGTTATACTGCATTGTATTGCAGGCGTTACATTGCGTTGTATTGCAGGCGTTATACTGCATTGTATTGCAGGCGTTACATTGCGTTGTATTGCAGGCGTTATACTGCATTGTATTGCAGGCGTTACATTGCGTATATTGCAGGCGTTATACTGCATTGTATTGCAGGCGTTACATTGCGTTGTATTGCAGGCGTTATACTGCAGGCGTTACATTGCGTTATATTGCAGGCGTTACATTGCGTTATATTGCAGGCGTTATACTGCATTGTATTGCAGGCGTTACATTGCGTTATATTGCAGGCGTTACATTGCGTTATATTGCAGGCGTTATACTGCATTGTATTGCAGGCGTTACATTGCGTTGTATTGCAGGCGTTATACTGCATTGTATTGCAGGCGTTACATTGCGTTGTATTGCAGGCGTTATACTGCATTGTATTGCAGGCGTTACATTGCGTTATATTGCAGGCGTTATACTGCATTGTATTGCAGGCGTTACATTGCGTTGTATTGCAGGCGTTATACTGCAGGCGTTACATTGCGTTATATTGCAGGCGTTACATTGCGTTATATTGCAGGCGTTATACTGCATTGTATTGCAGGCGTTACATTGCGTTATATTGCAGGCGTTACATTGCGTTATATTGCAGGCGTTATACTGCATTGTATTGCAGGCGTTACATTGCGTTGTATTGCAGGCGTTATACTGCATTGTATTGCAGGCGTTACATTGCGTTGTATTGCAGGCGTTATACTGCATTGTATTGCAGGCGTTACATTGCGTTATATTGCAGGCGTTATACTGCATTGTATTGCAGGCGTTACATTGCGTTGTATTGCAGGCGTTATACTGCATTGTATTGCAGGCGTTACATTGCGTTGTATTGCAGGCGTTATACTGCATTGTATTGCAGGCGTTACATTGCGTTATATTGCAGGCGTTATACTGCATTGTATTGCAGGCGTTACATTGCGTTATATTGCAGGCGTTATACTGCATTGTATTGCAGGCGTTACATTGCGTTGTATTGCAGGCGTTATACTGCATTGTATTGCAGGCGTTACATTGCGTTGTATTGCAGGCGTTATACTGCATTGTATTGCAGGCGTTACATTGCGTTGTATTGCAGGCGTTATACTGCATTGTATTGCAGGCGTTACATTGCGTTATATTGCAGGCGTTATACTGCATTGTATTGCAGGCGTTACATTGCGTTGTATTGCAGGCGTTATACTGCATTGTATTGCAGGCGTTACATTGCGTTATATTGCAGGCGTTATACTGCATTGTATTGCAGGCGTTACATTGCGTTATATTGCAGGCGTTATACTGCATTGTATTGCAGGCGTTACATTGCGTTGTATTGCAGGCGTTATACTGCATTGTATTGCAGGCGTTACATTGCGTTATATTGCAGGCGTTATACTGCAGGCGTTACATTGCGGTGTATTGCAGGCGTTATACTGCAGCCGTTACATTGCGGTGTATTGCAGACGTTATACTGCAGGCGTTACATTGCGTTGTATTGCAGGCGTTACATTGCGTTATATTGCAGGCGTTACATTGCGTTATATTGCAGGCGTTACATTGCGTTATATTGCAGGCGTTACATTGCGTTATATTGCAGGCGTTACATTGCGTTATATTGCAGGCGTTACATTGCGTTGTATTGCAGGCGTTACATTGCGTTATATTGCAGGCGTTATACTGCATTGTATTGCAGGCGTTACATTGCGTTATATTGCAGGCGTTACATTGCGTTATATTGCAGGCGTTACATTGCGTTATATTGCAGGCGTTACATTGCGTTATATTGCAGGCGTTATACTGCAGGCGTTACATTGCGTTGTATTGCAGGCGTTACATTGCGTTATATTGCAGGCGTTACATTGCGTTATATTGCAGGCGTTACATTGCGTTATATTGCAGGCGTTATACTGCATTGTATTGCAGGCGTTACATTGCGTTATATTGCAGGCGTTATACTGCAGGCGTTACATTGCGGTGTATTGCAGGCGTTATACTGCAGGCGTTACATTGCGGTGCATTGCAGACGTTATACTGCAAGCGTTACATTGCGGTGTATTGCAGGCGTTATACTGCAGGCGTTACATTGCGTTGTATTGCAGGCGTTATACTGCATTGTATTGCAGGCGTTACATTGCGTTGTATTGCAGACGTTATACTGCAAGCGTTACATTGCGGTGTATTGCAGGCGTTATACTACAGGCGTTACATTGCGTTGTACTTCGGGCGTTACATTGCGCTACATTTTCAAAGTTTCTTCTTCATGGGAAAATGTGACGCTGCCCCTAGACAGTCAAATTTAATTCTCAGTTTTTAATTTTAGAAAGTGAACCAAATTTCCTATTTTTCAGATTCGGAAAAAATATTTAAGATTTGTTTTAAACTTTGATAGCATGAAAAGTCGGATTTAATTATGTATTTTTCAAGGAGAGACAATTTCCAAGATATCGGTCGATTTCTATTATTTTTCTGAACTGTAAAGCTCAGTTAACAATAATTACTTAAGACTATTTTCTGTGAAGAGACCCACCGGTGGTCACTGAGGAGATTTTCATAATGCTGCTGACCGACCTGCAGTCAATAAAAAAAAATCCCATTGCCCACCATCAGTTACCATGAGTTACCGTAGGCCCACCATCACTCAGCATAAGATACCCTAAGCCTACTAAGCCCACCATCAACTAATATCAACAACCCTAGGCCCACCCCCAATCAGCACAAGTTACCCTAAGCCTACTCAGTATTCACCCTACCCACCGCTCGCCTTATCTCCAGCGCCGGACTCAGCTCCCACTCTTTCCTACCCTCACCATTTCTTTCACCATTTCCGTGGGCATTATCACCATTTCTGTCGGCCATTGTCCGGCCCATTTTCCGACTCCGCTGCCCCATTTTTAGGCCTCTGTATCAAAGGCCACTTCGCACTCACCGCTCTGGCACAATCGGCCAAAAGTAGCTTTTTGAGGCGTAGGCCTCTTTTTGGGCGGTAGGTTTTTTTTTGGGGGCGGTAGGCTTCTTTTTTTTGGGCGGTAGGCTTCTTTTTTGGGCGGTAGGCCTTTGCTGACCCCGTACACCAATTGCTGCTGCTGACCTCAGCCTTTTTTTGGTCGTAAGAACGTCCAAGAAACGCCGCTATAACTGCTCCCGTCTCCTCAGCCAGACTTTGCTCTACTTTCGTCTCTTTTTTACTACCGGACAATTTCCACGTTTTCTTTGGTATTTTGGGAGCGAGTTTGTTCGTTTTTGCTGTCCCCGCAGCGTATATCGGATACCGCACGGGATAATGAACCCGGTATTTTTCAATATTTTATTTTTTGTGTGAACATTTTTTTGGATGTTAGATGCGTTCAAATTTTTTCGTATATTTTACCGGGATTTAAGTGTTTTGAGAGCCGGAGTTGGTTCTTTTCACGATATAGGAAACAAGGTAGGTTCAAACCAGACTTTTTTTCGTTGACGGCGTGGTTTGCTGACGTCACTACAACGAACCCATAGCAGCACTCATATTACATCTGGAAGCACTGTTACCAGAAATCTGGTTCCACTATTGGCCGAATTACATGGGGTCTTGATGCCGTCATAAAGTTTGTTTGTATTAAAGCCTTTCTATTGGCTTGCCGAACAAGAGGAGGTGTATTTTCTCCCATAGAAATGACCCTACCTTGTTTTCTTTACCGTGGTTATTTCCTATAAATCGTATCTGGGATACAACGCCGGCTGATAAGCGCGACATTTTTGAGGACATTTTTTTTGTGCTGATATTTTTCTTAGATCAAGATGCTTTCACTATTTTCCTATTCTGTATTTTTCTGCATTTTTGGAGTTGTTTGGGTCCTTCAAATCGTATATGGGAGATTGCACGCTTTGATAAGCCCATTATTCCAGTAGATGTTATTTTTAGTGAATAAATTTTTTTAGATATTCTTTTTATTTCACTTCTCCAAAACAATTCCGGGTTTTCTGTACTATGACAACAGGTTCTTCACAGCGTATCTAGGATACAGCACTGACTATTAGGCCCGGTATATCAGTTATTTCTCTTTGCATTAATATTCCTCTCAGTTCAAATTCAATTCCTTTCTCAACTTTCCCCGAAAATTTTCTCTAGTTTTCTGTATTTCGGAACCAAGAATTTTCTTTTGAAATGTTTTTCGTCACATGAGAGGTATAGGACACGATAATAAGCCCGATTTCCAGGAATTTTTTTATCACACTATTTTCGTCGGCCATAAATAAGTTCTATGTATTTTCCTTCAGGCATGTCGCCAGCGCTTCTCAATGGGAAAAAGGAGCCAACAAAAAAATAATACGATGGGAAACTTTACACCGATGGAGGGTTTTATTCTTCCCATGGTATAAATTTACTTGAAAATTTTACAAGAATGCTACTTTTATTGATACTACTGGATGGGGTTCCGTGCAATCAAATCAATCAAAGTTATTTACAAGACGATAATTCTAACATTCAATTCCTATCATTGATGCTCAAGTAGAGTGTGCACCTAGGTGTGCAGGTGCGCAGGTGTGCAGGTGTGCAGGTGTGCAGGTGCGCAGGTGTGCAGGTGTGCAGGTGTGCAGGTGTGCAGGTGTGCAGGTGTGCAGGTGTGCAGGTGTGCAGGTGTGCAGGTGTGCAGGTGTGCAGGTGTGCAGGTGGGCAGGTGTGCAGGTGTGCAGGTGTGCAGGTGTGCAGGTGTGCAGGTGTGCAGGTGTACAGGTGTGCAGGTGAGCAGGTGTGCAGGTGTGCAGGTGTGCAGGTGTGCAGGTGTGCAGGTGTGCAGGTGTGCAGGTGTGCAGGTGTGCAGGTGAGCAGGTGTGCAGGTGTGCAGGTGTGCAGGTGTGCAGGTGTGCAGGTGTGCAGGTGTGCAGGTGTGCAGGTGTGCAGGTGTGCAGGTGTGCAGGTGAGCAGGTGTGCAGGTGTGCAGGTGTGCAGGTGTGCAGGTGTGCAGGTGTGCAGGTGTGCAGGTGTGCAGGTGTGCAGGTGTGCAGGTGTGCAGGTGTGCAGGTGTGCAGGTGTGCAGGTGTGCAGGTGAGCAGGTGTGCAGGTGTGCAGGTGTGCAGGTGTGCAGGTGTGCAGGTGTGCAGGTGTGCAGGTGTGCAGGTGTGCAGGTGTGCAGGTGTGCAGGTGTGCAGGTGTGCAGGTGTGCAGGTGGGCAGGTGTGCAGGTGTGCAGGTGTGCAGGTGTGCAGGTGTGCAGGTGTGCAGGTGTGCAGGTGTGCAGGTGAGCAGGTGTGCAGGTGTGCAGGTGTGCAGGTGTGCAGGTGTGTGGTGTGCAGGTGTGTAGTGTGCAGGTACAAAATTTACCCTATATGACTAACTCCCTAAAAACTTACCCCAGGAGTTTCCCCAAGCCTCCCCCACAAGTGGGAATATTCCTCCCCACCCCTCCCCC